>CM060903.1:887114437-889614437 GCA_030737815.1 Allium fistulosum | reverse complement strand
GATTGGTGATTAGATTTAGATCGAAGGTGATTCAAAAGCTAAGGGAAAGGCTCTTGTATTGGAAAAGCTGCTCGTGGCATATGTAGCGGGATGATGAAGCTCCTATGCATAGATTTGATGATGTGAAGTTGAGATGAAGCTTTGCGAGGATGTAATGAAGCGAGGCATCATATGATGAAGACTTGGTCTAATCCAGGCGGGATCATTCCAAGCATGTTGATAACTCGGTGATATGATTCGAGTTGAGGATAATGGATGCTCGAGAGGCGCTTGAGCTAGTATGGCAATAGTCGTCGAGGAGGATGACTAGGAGGTTGAGATCGCATCGTTGTTGAAGGTTCTAGCATGCTCTAAGCAAGAGTACATGGGGACGCCCAAAAGACTAAGTTGATGGTCGAGTACTCTGGGTAGATTCGATAATCCTAGGCACGGGTCACGATGACGTGCGGGAGTTATGTCTAGAACCGGGGTTACCATTAGCCCTTGACGGACGGCTGAAAGAATGTGCCGGTCATTCAATTAACGGTGATATCGCAACAATGATAACAGTGATAGCCGAGTCATGGATGTTTGGTTGTATCGTCATTCGGTCTCAAGAGCGGTATTTCCTGGGTGCTTATCTGACCTTGGTTTTAGACCTTGGGATTTGTACTTGGAAAACATCGCTCTTGACTCGAGTGACAATTGCTTTACTTTAAATTGTATGCTCTGCTATGTTTGCTTCTGCTTAGTGTGTGTGTCTGGGGGCTATCACTGTAGAATGAGGTTGGAGTGGGAGGGTTGTATTCCTATTCCTTTTCCTTTATGCTCTTTTGGTATGTTGTTAGTTAATTTACTGCTCACTAAGACTGTTGTCTGACTCAAGGCTTTATGTTTTTAATTCTTATTGCCTTGGGCTGTTCGTCCATTTTGGGACGGGCAGACTAAGGTAGCAGGTGACAGGTGCTGTTCTCTTCTCACGATGCTGATATCGAAGACGAGCTGGAGGATTGCATATTATCTTCTTATTATATGTACTGGATATTCCGCTGTTTTGTATTCTCTGAGAGATATGTAGTGAGGCTGGATGTATTGACTATGTGGATGCTTGTATTCAACTATTATGGAGTTTTATATGATGTCATTTTGTTCTGTAAAGCTTCACTATACATATGTTCTATTGTATTTTGTCCATGCGCTGTGAGTAATACGATAGATTCTTTCATTTTAAATCTTACCTTGACAATCGTCCATGATCGCCTGGCACACTTTACAGCGCACTATCTCTAGATTCGGTGCAGGGGTCATGGGCGGTCGTCACATTTGGTATCAGAGCATTGGTTGATCGATTTTACCCAACGCTCGCTGAAGTAACTACGTATGAGAGACGTAATTGTATTTTGATGGATGATTACTATATATAATATAGTAGCTTAGTAGGTTTGAGTCCTTTATGCAGTTGTTTCTCTAGATGTTCTAATCATTCCTTTTTATAGATATTGAGAATGAGTCAAAAAGGGAAACCAGCTGCTAGGGAAGGCCGTGCTACTGAAGGGGCTGCTGATTATGTTGCTATGTTCGAAACCATGATGACTTCGATCAGGAGAAGGATGTCAGCCCCGGGGCCATCAGTAGATGTTGGGGATCAAGTACAGGCTCCAAGATTGATGGATCACTTGGACGATTCATTTAGGAAGCTTGTGGAGGAAGCTCTCAGACATGAGAATCTGTTTCCTAAGGAAGGATCTGTTGTTGCTGTGACCAGGGAAGAGTCTAAACCCCAGCAGGGTAGAAACAAGAAGAGGAAGCAGCAGCAGCAGAAGGGTAAGGATGGTCAGAAGAAGCCGAAAGGCGAAGTGACTTGCTACAACTGTCAGCAGAAAGGCCATCTCTCCAAGGATTGCAAGAATCCGAAGGCGCCGGCGAAGTGCCACAACTGTGACAAGCCAGGGCATTTCAGGAAGAATTGTCCAGAACCGAGTAGGGACAAGCAGATTGTGCAGGCTTATGCTTTAGGAGCTGTTCCGTCGTCTTCGATAGCTCCTACTGCTGAAGAGAAGGGAAAGAGTGTGGTTGTTCAAGGTATTCTTTTCCTATGTGGTGTTCCAGTTAGAGTTCTGTTTGATACTGGAGCGTCGCATTCGTTTGTGTGTAATGAACTAGTAGGCCGGTTAGGTTTGAAGCCGGATATTGTTGATAGGCCATTGGTTGTGACTAATCCAGTTGGGGGTTCGTCTTGTTTGTGTATGTTATGCCGTGGTCTAGTTGTGTCGAGTCATGGTTGCTCTTTTGTTTGTGATTGTTTTGTTCTGAACTTTGCGGGGTTCGGAATTATTTTGGGTATGGACTGGCTTAGGAAGTATGCGGCTAAGGTTGACTGTGAGAGGCTGGAGGTGACAGTCGAGAATGTGGAAGGGCGAAAGATTGTGATACGATGTAAGCATGAGGAAGGCGTCTTCATGAGCTTCATGTATTCGCTAGTTGTTCCACGGGATGGACTGTCTTTAGTGCCAATCGCAAATGGATTCGAGGATGTCTTTGACGAAGTCAAAGGGTTGCCGCCGCATAGAGAGATCGAGTTTCGTATAGATCTAGTTGAAGGAGCCAGACCTGTTGTGATGCCTCTTAGGCGGATGGCGCCTAGGGAACAGCAAGAGTTGAGGGTGCAAGTTGATGATCTTTTGCAGAAAGGATTCATTCGGCGTAGTGTGTCCGAGTGGGGTGCACCAGTTGTGTTTGCAACCAAGGCAGATGGGTCGTTGAGATTGTGCGTCGATTATCGTGAGCTGAATAAGGTGACTAAGGAGAACAAGTATCCATTACCGAGAATAGATGACTTGTTTGATCAGCTTCACGAAGCTAAGGTGTTTTCTCAGATGGATTTGGCAACGGGATTTCACCAGTTGAGAGTGGCTAAGGATAGGGTGCCGAAGACTGCTTTTAGGACACCATCCGGTTTCTTTGAGTGGCTGGTAATGCCGTTTGGATTGACTAACGCGCCAGCATATTTTTGTGGATCTTATGAATAGAGTGTTCAGAGATCAGTTGAACAAGTTCGTACTTGTGTTCGTGGATGATATTCTGATTTATTCCAGAACGGAAGAAGAGCACAGGACGCACTTGCGTATTGTTTTGGAAATCTTGCGGAAACATCAACTGAAGGCTAAGTTTTCAAAGTGTCACTTCTGGAAGAGTGAAGTGAGGTTCTTAGGCCATGTGATTTCTGGAAATGGAATAGCGGTTGATCCCGCTAAGGTGGCAGCAATCCAGGATTGGGTTAGACCTAAGAATGCATCAGAGGTGAGAAGTTTTCTTGGATTAGCAGGATATTATCGACGGTTTATCAAGGACTTCTCCAAGGTAGCTGCACCGTTAACAGGATTAACGAAAAAGAACCAAGTGTTCAGTTGGGATGCTAAGTGTGAGCAAGCTTTCGGAATCCTGAAAGAGCGACTAACGAGTGCTCCTGTTTTGACTATTCCAAGTGGGAATGATGAGGTGGTGGTTTACACCGATGCATGTGGTACTGGACTTGGAGCAGTGCTGATGCAGAAGGATAAAGGATTCGAGGTCGATAGAGAAGGTTGGCTTCGAAAGCAAGGACGACTAGTGGTTCCCGATATAGATGAATTGAAGAGTGAAGTTCTGAAGGAAAGTCATCACTCGAAGTTGACAATTCATCCAGGTGGAAATAAGATGTATCGGGATATGAAGAGAACCTACTACTGGGAAGGCATGAAGAAGGATGTTGGAGATTTCATTTCCAAGTGTATGAACTGTCAGTTGGTAAAAGCCGAACAGAAGAAGCCAAGTGGATTGCTTCAGCCATTAGAAGTTCCTACATGGAAGTGGGAACAAGTGTCGATGGATTTTATTGATGGATTGCCTAGAACCTGAACGGGAAATGAAGGGATTTGGGTCGTTGTGGATCGTCTGACTAAGAGTGCACGATTCATTCCTGTTCGATCGACTAGGACCGCATCAAAGTTGGCTGAGTTGTATGTTAAGTGGATAATTCGATTCCATGGTATTCCGAAAAGTATAGTGAGCAATCGAGACCCGTTGTTCACTAGTGGATTTTGGAAGAGCTTCCAGGAAGTTTTGGGAACCAAGTTGTGTTTGAGTACAGCTTATCACCCTCAAACAGATGGTCAGACCGAGAGAGTCAACCGAGTTTTGGAAGATCTTCTTAGAGCATGTGTTTTGGACTTCGGAGGATCATGGGAAGATCACCTTCATTTGGTGGAGTTTGCGTACAACAACAGTTACCAGTTAAGCATCGGTATGGCACCGTATGAGGCATTGTATGGAAGACCGTGTAACTCTCCGACATGTTGGTTGGAAACTGGAGAAAAGCTGATGCTTGGGCCAGAGATGATTCGTCAGACTTCAGATTGCATAGAGATCATTCGGCAACGAATGAAGGCAGCCCAAGACCGTCAGAAGAGTTGTGCTGATAAACGTCGAAAGGATTTGGAATTCGACGTAGGAGATATGGTTTTTGTGAAGATTTCTCCACTGAAAAATGTTATTCGATTCGGGAAGAAAGGAAAATTGACTCCGAGATTTGTTGGACCATTCCCGATTATCGAGCGGATTGGAAAGCTCGCCTATAGGTTGGAGTTACCTGAGAAGATGTCGGGTGTGCACAATGTTTTTCATGTATCATATCTACGGAAGTATGTGCACGACTCGAATACAGTGGTTTCTGCTGATAGCTGTGAAGACTTGGAAGTTGATCCAGTCGATAGAAGACCTCGTAAGCCGCTTCGTGTTGTTGAAACCGACACGAAACAGCTTAGGAGGAAGGTGGTTAAGTTGCTCAAGATACAATGGAGTGATGATGATAACGACTGTACGTGGGAGGTGGAAGAGAGGATGAAGGCAGCTCATCCTGAACTCTTCGAGGTATGGCCCTAAGGTGTCGTGTCATCTCGCGATATTGTAACTTGTTCTAAGTCTTAGAATTCTGTACGCTAAGTTAGAATTGGATGCATGGTTTGTTGATTGCTATGGATGGTAGGCGTACAGAATAGTTTTTGATTGCTTGGAATTTCGGGGGCGAAATTCCTAAGGGGGAGAGAATGTAACGACCCGTATTTTTACGGATCGACATGTTCGTCAAAATCTGGAATTTTAGCATTTTCATGTCATTTCAGATTTTTAGGCAGATTTGTCTAAGTCCTGGGTCGTACGCGACCTAAATGTTGTTGGCGACTTAGAGAGGATCTGCGACCTAAGGGGATAGGTAAGTTAAAGGATAGGTCTGGGTCGAGTTGCCGACTTAAGGGAGTGACCGACCTAAGTGATGAGTCGTGACCGACTTAAGAGGCTTAGACGACCTAAGGAAGAATAGTAGGCGACCTAAGTATTCTGGGGAAGAGTTGGGTCGGCAACGACCTAAGGGAATGTTGTGAGCGACCTAAGAGTTTCGGTGAGCTAAGTGTTAGGTCGGCAGGGTGAGTTAGCGACCTAATGGTTACCGGGTTAGCGACTTAGTATCTTGGAGCGACCTATAGGTTAGCGACCTAAGGAGGGTAGCGTGTTAGCGACTTAAGGGTTGGCGACTTAAGTTGTTAGGTCGTAGGAAATAGTTTAAGTATTAGGTCGCGTGTATTCTAAGTCGTAGGTCGCGCGAGTGTTAGGTCGCTGGGCTTTGGCTTAGTAGTTAGGTCGAAGTCCAGTTGTTTGCGACTTAGGTTAGGTCGCGTGTTGTTTTAGGTCGACATGTGTTAGGTCGCGTAGGAGCCTAAGTTGTTAGGTCGCAACCCAACTGAGTCGTAGGTTGTTAAGTCGCTTAGATAGTTTAAGTGTTAGGTCGTAGCCTATGTTTTAAGTCGAAAGCGACCTAGGAGTTAAGTGTTAGGTCGTAACATCGTTAGGTCGTAAGATGGGGAGGCCTGTTAGGTCGCTAAGCGCGTAAGAGGTTAGGTCGCGCGTGCGATGAGTCGCTGGGTCTGGCTAAGTCGTAAGGTCTAAGTGTTAAGTCGCGCAGTGTTAAGTCGAATGGTGCTAAGTTGTTAAGTCGTCCAGGCGACTTAGGAGTGAAGCGCGCATAAGTTAGGTCGGAGGCTCTGTTAAGTCGTAGGGGTTTTTAGGTCGTAGGTCGGCATATGTTAGGTCGGCAACGACTTAAGGAGATAGCCGAGTTACGACTCAGGCAGTTTTCAGCTATAAATAGGAGGGGTTGTTCTCACTTTTTGGGATCCGGATTTTGAAGCGACGAAGTGCTGCCATTTTGAGAGCTCGACTTCTACACTTCTTCACTTCTTTTCTCCACTCTAATCTAGTGCTTCCATCCATCCAAATCGAAGATCAAGATTGAAGATTCAAGAGCTTAGATTGAAGATCTTCATCTTTTCAAGAGAGATTTCTTCGTTTGAAGTGAGATCTTGTCGGATCTAGCTTAGCTCTTCGCTGTCCAGATCTGAAGTTGATATCTTTTGGATTGTTTAGGTGATTTGGTGAGTGGTGATTATCTCTCACACGGATCCAAAGGAGTATATCGGATTGTTGGCTCGATTTGGTGTTAAAATAGTGATTTCCATGCATTTTCTTCATCCTATGTATAGATCCATGTAGATCCATTGTTCATGATGATGTTGCATCCATTTTATCATATGTTAACCTATGCAAGTTCATTCATCAAGTTTGTAGAGATATAATCCATGTTTTAATGCTTATTGGACTTTCAACTCTTTAATTACGAAAATGCCATTATTGTTATAATTGTCTACTTAGATCATTTTTGAATGCTTGATTGCTTGGATTGATGTTTGATTTGATTGATTGTTATGAACTAGATGATTGGTGATTAGATTTAGATCGAAGGTGATTCAAAAGCTAAGGGAAAGGCTCTTGTATTGGAAAAGCTGCTCGTGGCATATGTAGCGGGATGATGAAGCTCCTATGCATAGATTTGATGATGTGAAGTTGAGATGAAGCTTTGCGAGGATGTAATGAAGCGAGGCATCATATGATGAAGACTTGGTCTAATCCAGGCGGGATCATTCCAAGCATGTTGATAACTCGGTGATATGATTCGAGTTGAGGATAATGGATGCTCGAGAGGCGCTTGAGCTAGTATGGCAATAGTCGTCGAGGAGGATGACTAGGAGGTTGAGATCGCATCGTTGTTGAAGGTTCTAGCATGCTCTAAGCAAGAGTACATGGGGACGCCCAAAAGACTAAGTTGATGGTCGAGTACTCTGGGTAGATTCGATAATCCTAGGCACGGGTCACGATGACGTGCGGGAGTTATGTCTAGAACCGGGGTTACCATTAGCCCTTGACGGACGGCTGAAAGAATGTGCCGGTCATTCAATTAACGGTGATATCGCAACAATGATAACAGTGATAGCCGAGTCATGGATGTTTGGTTGTATCGTCATTCGGTCTCAAGAGCGGTATTTCCTGGGTGCTTATCTGACCTTGGTTTTAGACCTTGGGATTTGTACTTGGAAAACATCGCTCTTGACTCGAGTGACAATTGCTTTACTTTAAATTGTATGCTCTGCTATGTTTGCTTCTGCTTAGTGTGTGTGTCTGGGGGCTATCACTGTAGAATGAGGTTGGAGTGGGAGGGTTGTATTCCTATTCCTTTTCCTTTATGCTCTTTTGGTATGTTGTTAGTTAATTTACTGCTCACTAAGACTGTTGTCTGACTCAAGGCTTTATGTTTTTAATTCTTATTGCCTTGGGCTGTTCGTCCATTTTGGGACGGGCAGACTAAGGTAGCAGGTGACAGGTGCTGTTCTCTTCTCACGATGCTGATATCGAAGACGAGCTGGAGGATTGCATATTATCTTCTTATTATATGTACTGGATATTCCGCTGTTTTGTATTCTCTGAGAGATATGTAGTGAGGCTGGATGTATTGACTATGTGGATGCTTGTATTCAACTATTATGGAGTTTTATATGATGTCATTTTGTTCTGTAAAGCTTCACTATACATATGTTCTATTGTATTTTGTCCATGCGCTGTGAGTAATACGATAGATTCTTTCATTTTAAATCTTACCTTGACAATCGTCCATGATCGCCTGGCACACTTTACAGCGCACTATCTCTAGATTCGGTGCAGGGGTCATGGGCGGTCGTCACAGAATTACTCATGACCGATGGGGATATTAAGGGATTATGTACTTGTGTTGTTTGGAACAATCATAAAACCGGTAACGATTCACATTTTTAACCCCCAAATGTCGACACTAATACATGCACAGTATTCATGTGCTGAGCACTCAAGTGTCGAAAAGACAGATTTTCTGCGTAAAATAAAAAGAAAAAGAAACAGAACAAGGAAGAAGAGAACACAATATCAAATCTCACCAGCGAAACGATAACATATAATATCAAAAGGTAGTACAAACTATCACTCTAAGATACATGTCATTTAAGAGTTATAATCCTAAAGTACTATCATCAGCTATGATAGTTATAACATTGTGTCCTCATAAATGCTGGTATATACAATATAGTAGTAATGCAACGAAAATAAGAATACTATGGTAAGTGAATAAAAGCATCTAGCTCATCTTCAGAAGCTCCAAAGAACACCAACGAAAACCTATCTTTCCCAAACTACTCAAATGAGCACCCATGGAAATAAGGAAAATATAAACCACCCATCAAAAAATATACGACCAGCATATAACAGTACCTTGAGACCGCACAGAATACCTTAATGGTTATTCCCTCAAAGAACCATCCATCTTATAAGTACGCAAGGTGATATAATAGATAATGTCGATGGTTTAGAATAAAAATCAGAAAATAGCTATGCCGCTTGCATCTCACGACAAAACAATATTATAAGTATAATCAAACCGCTAAGGTACGTTCACATAATGGATTTTTCAAGAAGACTCCTTCAGTAAAATGAAGTGGATTTCCTACACAAGGGTAAGAAACTACCTTCCAAAACCACCCTTATCTCTAGATAAAATATGTCACAAAGGAAAACATAACTGATCCCATCTAAAACATGTTCTCGAATATCATCAACTCCCACACGCAACATCCGTAAGCATCTCTAGATATTTGGAGTTGATATACCCTGTCGTGGGTTAGCTAAACCCAGGTTATGCCCCTACTTTGTTTTCTACCATTACCAATGGTGAAGTCACATTCAACATCTCAACACACAAGTCTTCATAACTCAAACAGATCTCGAATCTCTCTCTGGATTTCAGCATCTCGAACAGTCCACGGATCTCTACAAGGATGCCAACATAAATTGATCAACAAATGTTAGTGTTGACCTCTTTCTTGAACTTAACCTTAGGACATACAGTTCAATTCTATAACATTCCACTTCACAACCACTTCCAAAACACAGAACTTGTATATCAGTTTTGAAGTGGTATTTGTAAGTAAAACACTTACCGATTTCGAACTCTTTAAAATTAAATCAATGAACTTCTAGTTAACTTAATTCTGGTTCTTTTAGAAGTAAACGAACAATATATAAAGAGGTGTCCTCCAGGGGATCTCGTATAAATAAATTCTTTAAATCTAGAGATGTTTACCAATGCTCCTCCCTAGGGATCTCAAATCATATGAAGCCGTGAAGCTTTTAGATACTTCCTATGTTAATTTGGTCAAGTTCGATAGTCGAATAATCGACTATCAAGTTCAAAATAGATGATCATATATGGAAACCAAGTTCTGTATACTTATCACGTTTCCGATCTTTTCAACTTATGTTATCCTCGGTTAAGAGTGAAGCTAGTAGGTTAGAGCATTATTACCTTTAAACCCTACTCGAACATCAGTCTTAACTCTCATAGATAGACAAGCCTACTACATCCGCTTTTAGCGTTAAGTACATGACTAAATACTTTCCATAAACAAGCAAATAAATAAAGCATAATTAAATCGCACAAAGCACGATTAAGTCACATAAAGCACATTAAGTGACACAAAGCGACTTCTAATTCCTTTTTATTTAATTATTTCTTTTATTAATTAAAAATTCTTTGTAAATACATGTATATATAATTAAAATACCTTTATAAAAGATATATACATGTATACTACTATTTCACTAATCATTTATACTCTTTCACTATTCACTTATACTCTTTTAAATACTTAGAAATGTATCCATATTCAATGGTATAAGAATATTCACAAACTTTAAACAAGGTTTCACATTTGCATGAGTATAATTTAATGGGTTAAAAACAAAGGTCATTAATACATCGTTACTATAAACTCAAAACCATTTCACTTATAATTATCTTTAAAACATTCTTTTTAAAGATCTAATTACTTTACTAAGTTAATCAAAAAGGGCTAAAGACAAAAGTTATTAACACATTATCACAACAAACCCAAAACAATTTCATACTTGTCATTATCTTTAAAAACATTCAATTAAAGATCTAGGATATCTACAATTATTAAACAAGGTAACATACTTTTTAATTATCGTCACAAAACCATTTATTATAACATAAGTGTTAAAATCCAAAGCTACCTTTTATTCTTTTGTAAAAGACTTACTTACTTTCCAAAACTTATATGTTTGCTAAAACCCTTAAAAATGATATATATATATATATATATATATGTACACTAGTTAATTTATAAAGCTAAGATATTTAATACAATTCTAAAAATAATTTAAAAGATATTATACTACAAAAGCTTTTTAATACTTTAATAAAATAGTTAACAAATTTTCTAAAAACTATATATACTTAAAAATACTTATAATATATTTTAAAAGATTTATTTAAAATATTACTTAAAAATACTTATTTTATAATTTATTTAAAAAATATAAAAAGCATGTTTTTCTTATTTATAAAAATAAGCCTCTTACTTTAATAATTCATATTAAAGATTCACAAAAATTCCAACCTCTTTTAAAATACTCTAATACAAGTGATAAAATATCTCTAAAAAGATTGAAGCAAAATACTTAAGTTTAAAGACATTTCAAAGCAATTTAAACCCTCATATAGAAAAGATAACATTCCTGAATGATGTAAATAGTCACTGCAATAGTTTAAAACCGTACAAAAACAATTATAGTTAACAAAACAGAATATGCAGCAGTTACTATAAAAAGTCTCCGAAACACGTTAAAAATGTTTCAAAGCAAAATGCCATCTTAAACAGTTTTAAAGTTAAAAACTGTGGTTGCAGCAGTTACAAAATGCTGTAAAAAGTGGTTCAGAGGCAAGACAACTTTTTTAAATACTACGGTAGAATGCTATTAAATAGTGCGATTCGGGCCAATTTTGATTCCTAAAACGTTTTGCCAATTTTGGATATGCAGGCAAATTATTAGCGTATAATATTTTTATAGTAACTAATACACACACTATACTTCACAAATATGACGAGAAAGTCCTAATGATCTCTATACAAAAAATTATAGAAAATGCCGAACACAAGACATTTCCAAAGTGTGTTTACAATGACTATTGCTATAAAACCACTTTCAAACCAAGTCCGATTTAAATCAAAGTCCAACCAAACCCTATGCGCTTTTTTTACGCCATGCAACAAGTCACAAAGTCTTACAAGTTCAAATCCATCAATTATATATGTCATTTGCTTTCCAAAGCAACAATCAGAAGAGAACGAGCAATAATATATTGTCAAACAAATATTATAATATAAACAAGCATTATACACTTTATATACTTTTTAAATGGTGAGTTAGCTCACCATTAAATACTGCATATACTTTTTAAATGGTGAGTTATCTCACCCATCAACGTGAATTTCTTATGAATATATTTACCCTGTGTAATCCATGGAAGATCATGTTCGACATCTTAGAATTGTCTTGAGTAAAATGGTAGTAACTTTCTCGTTTTTCATCCGTTTTACCTCAAATTTTTTTTGTTGGAAAGAAAATTAAACAAGGAACAATTTCTCTTCAGATCATATTTCAAAATTATGCAATTTTATGGACCTAAAACTGGTTTGAAGATAGAAGTACAATTCTGTCTATAATATAATTTCTTGAGTTCAAACCTGAATTTGTTTCGCTATATCTCTCACGATTTTAATCTGAATTTGGTTTTCTTGGATGTTTTGGAAAGCCTGAGATGTGTGTAACAACTTTCATGTTTTGAGTTTTCTTTAATTCTGAAACTAGCTTTGTAAAAATCTATAGCTTTTGGTTGCAAATTCGGACTACCTTGTTTTGCTGAAAATGCATCATGTTAACACAAAGCACAAGCCTCCACCACAAGCTCACTTCTTACCTCAACATAAACAACCACTAAAACATTTCTTACCTTCACCTTTGCTCATGGCCATGCACAAATCCCCCTTATAGCTCATGACCATGCCTTGTATAGGCTTGTATGCTCCTTTTCTTCCATCTTTGACTTGCTATAAGGTGTTTCTATGTTGTGTTAGGCCATATAATAAAGTTTTGTGAAGTTTGGAGTTGTTTTGAATAGTTTAAACTTAGGAAATTATGAAGAGAAGAGAGTGAAGAGTGTTTAATTTTATTTTGCAAAAATGTAAAAGTGAATCAAAGAGCGAGTGTGTGTGCTTATATAGGCAACAAGTGGTGTTGCCTACCCTTTCATTCACCCCATTTCTGGCCAAGAAGGCTCGCCTCCATGTGATAACCCATGTGCTTACTTTCCACCTCAAAAGCTAAGGGAAAATATCTCCTTCCACCCTTATCTCCACTTAACCTTCTAGAAGCTTCTAGAATTTTCCCAAAAATTATTTAGTGCAAATTATTTTTATTACTAATTAATGATCTCCTAAGTTATCTAGTGTATGTAGAAAAAATTTGAACAACTTTTACCAAGGAAAAAAGCTATTTATCGATAAAACGATTTTTGGTCAAATTATCGATATTTCTTCAAGTATATATTTTTGTAAACAAATTTCAAAAGCAAGTTTACCATCATTAGTTATTAATTAAAAGGTGGTTAACAATGTTATTAAATTAATTTAACCACACTAAATTCAAGATTCAAATATTTAAATAATTCAGATATTTAAATATGAAGTATTCAAAATTCCGGGTTGTTACAAAACTATTCAGCGAGAGTCTTCCATAGGTTAATACTGTTGGATTTGGTGCATCTGGTAGTGGTGTAAAAAAGGCAAATTAATTTCCTTTTTAATTCATTATTACTAGATATTTTATAGTGTTGTCATGAATAATGTTATTAATATTAAATCATATTCAATGTTTTATTGGATGATTACGATTTTGATCTGAATTTGAATTTTAGTTTTATTATTATTATTATATTAACATTAGTAATATGGTTTATAACGTTAATGTTTATTCATTTAAAAAGATAATTAATTGTCGAATTAAATAACATTTATTCAAGGGAATTCAAATAGACACTTTAAATTCAATGTTTATTAAATCGATATTATAAATTTAAATATCTATAATTCATGTTATATAAGAAATCAAATATGTAAATAAAATGAATAATCTATTAATACATTAAGTTTGATCAACATTTTAAATTTATAAATATCATAATAACACACACACACACACACACCCACACACACATATACACACACACACATATGTACATACATACATACATACATATATATATAAACAACAAATTCATATATGAGTGTATGATATATAGTCAAATTATATCAATGTATACAAAATTTTATTATGAACCTAAGCTGCAAGTTATTTACAAAACCGATTTTTTATGTGAGAGTTATTCGTATTCATAGCTTTACGGGCCATAATGTAAATTTTAAAATATATAGGGTTTAGGAAAAAGTACTTTCTTCCCGATCCAAACCCTAGTCGCCTTTAAGCTATACTTTAAATGATTGTTGCTACCACTAGGAAGCATCGAAGATGACATCACCTACACCGTTGAACTCTCATTGCCATGACGGTTCTTCTTATACCCAATTATCTACCTCTGATGATCTACTCACCAAATCCTAGTTCACAACATCGACATGGAAAAAACTTCTTAGTTATCGCCTTAGTGAGAATTAGACCATCACACCTCCTCAGTTTGAGTGCTCTAACGAAGTCAATCTCATTATTGTCATGCATGAAGCCTTCGACAATCATTAAGCATGCATGGTGATGGAGATAATTAGTGCATGTATACGCAATAGAAAAACCATTTGAAAAACAAGATATCAAAATCTAATTTGTTCAGAATAATTTTGATCAAAATCAATTTGAAAATCTTTTGGATGACTCTACCAGTCGAACACACCTTGTACTTTCAGCCTCGCCTTTAAGAGATCTAATCCCTAACTAAATGATGGAGTTGCAAAGTAAACATTAGGATGTAAGTTATTTTTATGGAGAGAAAATGAATTTCTATGTATGTATAATGAGGCATTTAGGTATTTTTATAGTAGTACTAATGGGCTATGTAAATATCTTACCTAGATTCACTATACATGGCCCATTATGAGTGAAACCTTACCACACTAATTAATTAAACATATTTAGTTTGTTCATATCCACATATTTTTTTCCCGCCTATTTTAGAACAGTTTAAAAAATTTCGACTACCAAAATAATGAATATTTTATCTAACATTTGAACCAAGTGACATCTCGATGAATCTAGACTTCAAGATGATTAAGAAAGAAGCAAGAAGCTCGAGGGATAAGAATAATGAAGAGATAAAGTGCAAGAAGTTTGAACAAGATTTGCATAGAGCAAATTATGTTGGTACCAACATGATCAGTCATGTTGGTACCGAGTTGTTTTGTGGATGGCCCACTTTGGAACTGTAGAAGGAATTAGCTTATACTTTGAAGGAAAAGGCAAGGACATGAATAAGACAGATCATGTCAACACCGACATGATTTGGAAGAGCAATTTTGTCAATGAAGGTTGGAAGCTTGAAGAAATAAACAAGTACGAAGAAAAGTTAAAGAAATAAGATAAAACATGTTGATACTGACATGATCATGTCGGCACCGAGTTGTTATGAATTATGAGTTTTACTCATTCTTCATGCCTAAAAGCATGAATCTAACTTAATACCTTTTCTTCTGCAAGCTTTCGACTTTGGGGGTGGATTGGATAATAAATATCCATCCTTGAGCAATGAAACAAGGATTTTTTTAGTCTGTTTGACCCTTACAATAAAGTTCTACCATTTTTGTTATCAATTAGTGTTAGAACTATACTTATTGTTCTAAAAGTGGGTGTAATTGTA
Source organism: Allium fistulosum (assembly GCA_030737815.1). Taxonomy (NCBI): domain Eukaryota; kingdom Viridiplantae; phylum Streptophyta; class Magnoliopsida; order Asparagales; family Amaryllidaceae; genus Allium; species Allium fistulosum. The sequence continues at coordinate 889,599,283 of CM060903.1, read as the reverse complement.
AGGATTTTATGAAATAAACTAATAATGGATGTAAGCAAGCAATTTGTTGTTGAACCACTCTAAACATTTCATGTGTTTCATGTTTTCATTTCATTTATTATTAATTTCATCTCATTTTTATTTGATCTTGGGTGTTGTATCAATTTTTAATGCAATATTTTTTGTGCTTTCATTGAGAGCAAAGAATCTCAGGTTAGATCTGCATTGTAACTTTGGATTTAAAGAATCTAAAAGGTAGATCTAGAGCTTTTGTTGAAGATTTGACAAGAAATGGATCTAAGGAAGGCTGCATCTAGGTATGGTGTTGTTGAAGGAGATCATGAGCGCTCACAGCATGAAGAAGAAATAACTCAACCCTTAAATGCTTTACCAAGACCTTCATCTCAGCAGGAGATGGTGATAAATGCTATATTGGACATGATGATGGTTGAACTGAACAAAATGATGCTGGAGAGTCAAAATGCCATATGGGGATGAACAAAATTAGGCAAATACAAATCAAGTCGGTACTAAGAGAAATCAAATCAGTGCTGAGTTGTTTAATAATGTTAGTACCAAGAGGTTAAGGGAGGTGTTGAATTTGTCTAATAGTGAAGTAGCATTGCAGAATGTTGACGCTGATGAATGACAAACTATTGGTGGTGTTCAAACGAACGCTGGAACCAATAAGGCATCGATAAAGAGGGTCGAGACGAATGACTTCCCTATAGATAGGGGAGCCTAGATGACATGCAAAGAACCGAAAGAATTTGCAGAGTTAAACATTCAAGGTTGTTCCTAACGTCCACCACCCAGCCATCCAAAGCAGCGATAAGTATACCACAAATATGGTTAAGAGATTTTTGAATGAAAGTCAATATAGAAATAATGATGAGTGAGATTCATCGCTAAGTCGGGCCCTGTTCATTGAAAACATTCTTGAAGAAAGTTTCCAATGAAGTTCATGATGTTGACTATGTCATCTTATGATAGGACGACTGACACGAGACATCATCTATTGAAGTATGGGTGGCATATGAACAGTGCTCGTGCAATGGACGCTGTTAGATAAGACACTGTTAGATGTAGATGTTTTCTGTTATTCTTAGATGGAGTTATGAAATTGTGGTTCACTTGGCTCGCATTAAGGTCCATATTATCATTTGACATGTTGGCTAAGAATTTTATAGAGCAATTCTATGTCCATACCGTGCGACCGAAAGATGTGATGTCATTGTCGAACGTTCATCAGAGTTCCAAAGATACTCTAAAGAACTTTTTAAAGAGGTTCAATGTCGCGGTTGCTGAAGTGAGAAACCAGAGAGGAGATTGTATTGATGACATTAATAATTGGGGTTCACCTGAGGATGATTTCGGTAGGTGGCTTAAGAGAAAGTATCCATCTATCATGGAAGAGTTCTACCAAAAGGAATCCCAATTTTTGCACTTGGAAGAGTAGATTTGGCCATTGACGATCAAGAGGGGCCGGGTAATATGATACAGAGCAACATTGCTATCAAACAAACTGCTGATAGTGTTGGAAACGTTAGAGTAAATGTTGGAAATAATAACAATAACGCTAAGAGAAAGAGCCAAGGTGTTAGTGGAAAGGAGTAAGACACCAAGAAGCGCACTAGGTACACCAGACCAAGAGATTATTCTCCCTTAAATGATATAGTTGAAAATACTTACCTCACTATGCAAGGTACCGAGCACTACAAGAAATCGCCTTCGAGGGAGGCAACTAAGAAAGAAAGACGTTCAGGGAAATATTATCACTTTTATGAGACCCATAAGTACAATACGGACGAGTGCAAGCATCTAAGAGATGTCATTAAAGGTTTAATTCGTAAGAAAAAACTACAACAGTACGTAAGAAACCCGTAGGCCAACGCGCAAAGCAATAATCAGTTCCATGGGAAACGTACCCAAGGAAATCAAGATGGGTTTAGTGGAGACGGACCAAGAAACCCTATTAGAGGAATTATGATTAATACTATATCTAGAAGCCCACATCTAGTGGTGAAAAGATGGAATGAAATATAACCGCATGACAGCTCATTGAGCCATGTGCCTTGAGAAACATATTTCACCATAGAGGATGAGACTATGACGAAGCAACAGATAACTATGAACGATGATAATGTGTTTCAAAATGGAGATGCAGATGGGATTGAAGCGTCAATGCTTGACCCAATGGTGATAACAATTGTGATCGAACCAACTATAGTGCATCGAGTCCTTAATTATCCTAGGAGCTCGGTGAACGTCTTATTCAAACAAACCTATAATAAGATGCCCCTCGATGAAAAAGGATCTAAAGCCTTGTAAATCCCACATCAAGGATTTACTGGAGAGGATAAGGAGCCGATGGGGTGCATAGATTTGCTAGTTGAGTTGGGACAAGGTAACCGAAGGTTGTGCATGTGCAAACATTTGTAGTGGTTAACGGTTTTTCAGCTTGTAGGGGTTTTTTGTTTCAACCACCCCTTTTTAGTTTTCAAATAACGCTTGCTCCGTGGTTTTTGATGAAGAAGTTTCCGACCAGGAATGGAGTAGGCACGATTCAGAGAGACCAGGGCATAGGTTGAGGGTGCTACGTTGCTGAGCTTGGAGAGGCGAAGCGATGTGAAAAAGGGAAGGATTCAGAGAGGCTTCTCTATATCAAGTCTTCTGATGCATAAAAACTATAGCCTAAGCATGACTTGGGTCGAACAACAAGTTTTGTAAACCCATAGACTCACAAAAATAGTCAAAGGATGCGAGGGTAGCACCGGTAGAGTTGACAATCGACATTCCAATTGATGATGATGATCCTACGAAGGTTCTTATGATTGGGTCTTAGCTCAACCTAAAGATGAGAAAGGAGTTGGTAGGGTTTCTTCAGGCAAACACAAATGTATTTGCTTGGATACATTCCGATATGTATGGAATTTCATCAGAGATAGTGTGCCATGCATTGAAAGTGGTCCTAAGATACCCTCTTATGAAGCAAAAGCGGTGTAGCATGGAACTAGAGCGATCCATTGTATTGAAAGAAGAAGTGGATAAGCTAAAAGCAAATGGCTTTATCCATGGTTCGTTATACCCAGAATGAGTATAAAATCCTGTGTTGGTCAAGAAGGCAAATGGAAAATGAAGGACATGCATTAACTATTCTGACTTGAATAAGGCATGCCCAAAAGACTGTTTCCCCTTGCCAAGGATATTCCAATTTGTAAACAGAACGACCGAACATGAACTGTGGTCCTTTATAGATGCGTACTCTGGCTACAACCAAATTGCGATGCATGTCATAGACACTAGTTTCATTATAGATTTAGGGTTGTATGTTTGTCGGGTCATGCCATTTGATCTAAAGAATGCCGACGCTACTTACCAGTAATCAGTGAATAGGATGTTCAAAGATCAAATCGGACAAACTATGGAGGTTTATGTGGATGATGTGCTTGTGAAGTCACAACGATCGATGAATCATATAATCGATCTGTAATGAGCCTATAGTGATACCCAGTTTAGCAAAGAACATTAAAAGTAATGTTGTCTGCTAATCCGGAGGATACGGCTTGTTAAGGGCAATCAAATGTGAATATATCTTTATACTAATCCTGACATGTCATTTATACCTATTTACTTAATGTCTAAACTAAAATTTGACGTGTATAGTATTAATACAAAGTAATAGACACACCGATTTCTCAAAATCAGAATAATATATCATATGAAATAATAATCACAGGTCATAGTGGAATAATATACATCATATACAATACATAATGTGAGTCTACAAAATATACAACTAGGCTCACATAATACACAACTCAAAATAAGTCACTATCCCAATAATACACCACAAGGTACAACAAGCGAATATCCCGCAGAAGATAAACTAAGGTGTCAAAATGTCTATCATCTGCTAGCACACTACCTAAAAGTCCAAGCGTCTTGAAAACCTAAAAAGTCTCGGCCTGACCCGAGCAAAATAACACCTGGGTCAGACTATCTCTAAATATCCAATAGGGTAAGAACCAGATATAACACAAGAACAAATAACATATAGGTAAATACAAATGTCAATGAAATAATCATGGGAATTAATTTAACTTAGAATTCATCACAAGACACAGGTTTATACATTTAGGTCACGAACACAAATTAGTTACTAAACACTGAATTCACAGAACAAAGCATAATATCTCTCAGCACGCAAATATCAATGATTAACTCAGAACATGGTTATAATTTTAAGTCATAAACACGACTAGTCACTAAACACAGAATAACATAATTAACTTAACATCCATCACAAGACACAAGAACATATATATTTATTTATTTCACGGACACGGAATAATCATAGAATCAAATTTCCAGAATCCAAGAGATCTTACTCAGAACGATCGTAATGATCATACACAGAACCGGGGCAAACAAACAATTTGGTACCACACGATCCGATCTGATACTAAGGATCATACATAGGACAAAAACACAGACTCGCATAATGATCTCAAAGGTACTAGCCATTACCCAATCTTTTAGGTTTATTTTATGTTATTACATTAGAAAAGAAATCCAGGAGTAACTTTTTAAGGATCTAGCAGCCACTTGCCGCACATCAAAAGAGAGTAAACTCTAAAGTGTCAAATACTATTGCCTTCAGTAATTACTAGGATTTAACCTATACATCCCATACCGTATGGTGAAATCCAAGTATTTACTAAAAGCTAGTAAATATCACTTATTACAGATACCATTGGAAAACCTGAACTACATTCTCTTAAGAATCTAGCAACACTTTTCGCACATCAGAAAAGAATACAACTCTAAAGTGGTAAGTACTTTCCCAAATACGATCATAAGAATTTAACCAAGGCATCCCATACTACCTGGTGGAATTTGAGTATTCGCTAATGGGTTAGTAAATTCCACTCAAACATTCCATTCGATGGGTTGTGCCATATTCGACGAAGCGTGATTCAAAAGCATTTAAACCAATAAATAACACTAAATCGATTATTAGTGCTTCTCAAATTATAGAATTAAGGTTCTCAAAACATTTATTTAATTTGTCACTTATCAAAATATTCTGTTATTCAAAATTGTTTCAAGAGTATTTATTTTACAAAACAAGATTTTCCATGTTTCAAAATCACATTGATTCTTTAAATTTCATAAGGTCATAATGTTTAGGTACCATGTTCCAAAAGCCACTTATAAAAGTATTCATTTCTTTGTAAATCCTTAAATCCATTTTCAAAACCAATATAGTATTCTAATAATTAGTTAAAACCTCGTACAATTATATTTCCAAAATTGAAATTCCAAATCCATAAAATCATTTATAAAAGTAATTAGAGTACTTTAGAAAACAAGTTTGATATTTAGAACTTAAATAAACTCTCTTTACGAAATTATTTGTATACAAAACTAAGTATTTTTATACATTTGCAAAATAGGTAGATTTAAGTTTATAAATTTCCAAAGCTTTGAATCAAAAATGATTCAATGTCCATAAAGCACAAGAAATTCACCATTACATATCACAAGATTGTAACAACCAATAGTTCCATAAGGTTTGATTTTAATATCATCTCTAAACACAATTTAAAACTTAACAAGCCAATGGAAATATATATATATATATATATATATATATATATCAAAATGATCACGACCGAACATTCAAAGCACATTGAAACAACATCACAAACATAGCCACAAATCACGGGTCACAATAGATTTTCAGTTTTGAAACACCATTTCAACCCATTTAACCTCAAAATTTTCAAAAACTTGCAGCATGAAAGTTGTTCCTTAAAATCTCAGCTTTCCAACAAAAAAGTTTTGCAGAACTTGGATTTACGGTTAAAAAGTTATGGTAATTTTAGTTTTAGGTTTCAACTCAGAAAATTGACAGAGCAGAGTGTGTATATCAGTTTCGAACCCAATTTTGACCCCTTAAACCGCCGAATTTCAAAAAATAATTCAAAGATAACTTATAGCTTATTGAAAGAAATTTCTACCACAAAAAGATTGAGTCTTTATAACATTTTACCCTAAGATATCGCTGTTTTACTACAGCGATTTTCGCAATTTATTTTCAGCAAACAATCAAATATTCACCCAAATTCAAGCAACCAATTCATAATCAAATTGATAGCAATTCAATCAACAAACCATCCAATTCAATCTAAACAACAATTAAAAATTATTCTCATGGATTAGAAATAGTAGTGTGAGTGATTAACTCACCTTTTTAACCTTCTATAATGTGCTAAATCTTCACCCAAGCCTTACTAGACCATGCAATTTCTTTACTAATCCCAATTATACCTAAAAGCTCAAAACCAAAAATCCAACCAGTAGCATACATATCAAAAATGAGATCAAAATCACACTTTTATGGTTTTAAAAGATAGAGATAGAGTTTATAATACTTACCCTATCATTATTGGATAAAAACCATTTGACTTGATTTGGATTTGAGGATGATTATGAGCTAGGTTTTTTTACGTTTTGAGAATTTAGTTTTCTGGTTTCTGGTAGAAGAATAATGAGAAAAGGAGATGTACGTATGTTTTATTCTCTACTTACACTAGTTCTATTTGGGCCATATAGGGTATGGTAAGAATCCAATAAGAAGTGCTGCAAATTAAATTCCTAAATGAAAGTGTTACTAATCCTATTATGTTTTATTACTTCTTTTAATACTATATTACACTAAACCAAAATAAAAATTGATTTCTCAATTTGATTTAAACCAAATCTCAAATTAAAAATCCTCATTTAACAATGAAACATAATATCGACATTTTACTCTAACTACCAAAATTAAATAATGCATTTAGTAATATTTCGAAATTTTAAATTAAAATCCTAATTAAAAAATAAAACTCATTTCTTAATTAATTCTAATCAATTATTCTCAATACTAAATTTAATTTTTATAATTAAATTTCACAAATCACAACTAAAAATTAATTATTCATAATTAAATCTAATTAATCAAATAATTAACAACAGGGTTGTTACGCGATCTTTCAAAGATGTTTGATGTACTTAGGAAAAGTGGAATGAAGCTCAATCTTCTGCATTGTTCTTTTAAAGTTGCATCAGACAAGTTTTGGGGTTTCACTGTAAACTCAAAGGGCATTGAAGCTAATATAGAACAAAATAAAGCTGTTAAAAGAGGTTACTGCCCCAAAGGCAATGAGGGAGATGTAGAGCCTAAATGAAAAGATTGTCGCATTAAGTTGATTCATTTCGAAAGTGATGGACAAATGAATATTGTTCTTTGATGCCCTTAAGAGAGAGAAGGGAAAGTTTGTCTGGATGAAGGAGTGTCAGGATGCTTTCTATAATCTATTAGATCATATGGAGAGACCACCAATGTTATCAAAGTCCTTAGAAGGAGAAGATTTGTCATTTACATAGCAGCGTCTGCTCACACGTTGAGTGCAGCCTTAGTACGTGAGGAAAGAAGAATCCAAACTACCAAGCTAGAAATAGTAATTAATATCAAGTCAACATTACTTTGTCAATAAACGAAAATGAAGGAGCTATGGATATGGAATTTGGAAAATAATAGAAATGACTGGATATCAACAAACTAAAAATAATTATACCATTATAAAATAGCATATTATTGTTTATAAATTGTTACAAACATGTCTGATATATCGTCGATATTATCCAATATTATCATGATATTCTAAATAATCTTATATCATTACTTGGCCGATACATATCTAATACCAATATTAGCTATTTAGGAGCCAGTATGATATGATGTATCATCCTAGGAAGGTGATTCAAGGACAGCCATTGACGGATTTCATTGCTGAATTCACTGCTCGGGATGATGTAGTGGAAGAAGAATGGATTCAGCCTTCCTAATGGAATACATAAATGGAGCCTCCAATGAGCATGATTCTAAGGTAGGAGCAGTTCTCATGACCTTGGAAGGGTAGAGGGTTTGTTATGCTTTGAGACTAAAGTTCCCAATGATGAACAACAAAGCAAAATACGAAGCATTAATTGCAGGACTCAAGAAAACCAAGAAAATGAGAGTCAAGACATTGCATATATTTAGCGACTCTCAGTTGGTGGTCTACCAAGTAAAGAAGGAATTTTAGGCTAAGGGAACGAGACTTGCCTCTTACTTGATGAAAGTATTAGAACTACTAAACGACATCGAACATTACACGATAACGCACATCCCTAAGGAAGAAAATAAGAAAGCCGATTCACTAGCCAAACTAGCCAACTCTAGCGAAGTGCAGCTTTTAGGAATCGTCCAGTGGATGTTTTGATTGGATTTTGGAAGCAGAGGAAGATAAGGAGTCATGGACGACTCTGATTAAAAACTATTCACTGAAGGGGACTCTATCGAATGGAAGAACTAAACAATTAAAAATCTTACATAAGTACCTCGATTTGTTATGCAAGAAGGAGTGTCTCATATGAGAGGATTCTCGATGCCCTTGCTAAGGTGTATCACCAAAGATGAAGCTAAGAAAATCCTTGCAGATATGCATGAAGGAAGATGTGGTGATCACACTAGGGGCAAACGCTAGAAAAGAAGATTCTTCGCTATAGATACTTTTGGCCGAAAGTCAGCCAAGATGCGGTCGATATTCTAAAAGACTTAACAAGTGCCAGAGGTTTTCGAAGATTCCAGAAGCCCACCCAGTGAGCTTATAGAAATGTTTAATCTATGGCCATTTTCGGTATGGAGAATATATATTATTGGTGTGCTACCAATGTTAAGAGGTAGAGTGATGCTATAGTGGCTATGAATTACTTTACGAAATGAGCCGAAGTGGAACCACTAACATGTTTTACTTCAAAGAAAGTGATCAACTTTGTAGTAAAGAACATTTTGTGCAAATATGGAGTTCCGTAGAAGATAATCACTGACAACGAAACTCAATTTGAGAGTGCCTAACACAAAGAATTCTCTTCTCGGTATATAATTAAGAAGAGATACTGGGTAATGACCCACCCACAGACGAATGGACAAGTGGAGGAGGTAAAAAAGATCGTAAAATCCATCATTAGGAAGAGATCGATGAAATGACAACTAGGTTGATGAGCTGCCACTTGCACCGTGGGCTTATAAAGTAACCCCCAAGTCTAAGACTGGTCACACTTCATTTGCATTGGCCTTCGGAACTGACACCATGATACTGATTAAATCCAAAGTCCCTTCTTGTAGAATATTGCACTTTGATCCTAAGATGAACGATGAACTCTTTCTTGAGTCCCCTAACTTGGTTGAAGATAAGCGAGAAGATGCTAATCTAAGAGTAGCTACTCACTAGGTAAGAGCAGCGAAGCAATTTAATACTAAGGTCAGAAACCATATCTTTGAGATAGGCGACCTTATTTTGAAATGAGTCTTTCCTAGAACAGGGCACTAAGTTAGAATTAGGAAGGTCCCTATGTGATTACATAGAAGCTTAGAGATGAAAATTTCAATCCATCGACTGGTGATGAGATCCCAGTTCCATAGGCTTGGAATAATGAACACTTGTGGTGCTATTTCACTTAATTCTTTTTTGCAAATAAACATTTGTTTATTGGATTTGATGTAATAAGGATGATATTGCCATTCTTTCGTTCATAAATAAAGTTGGTTTTTGAATCAATGGAACCATATTTAGTCCGACTTTATGCCACGTGATCAGCAACAAATCAAACCTTCTGTGTCTTGAAAATTGGATGACTAGTTACCCAGAGATGGGTATAGATGAACTCCTTCAATCAATTATTGGGTCGTTGGAGTATAAATGTACCGGAGTCAATCAAATGATTCATCCATACACATCTAATCTTTGACCAATGCCCATAGAAAAGCAAGGTCAAGAATTGATGCCCAGAGTTGGGCATCTAAAACTCCGGATTCCACAGATAGGAAATAGTGTAGAAATGTATCTTTTGCATGTGAAACTTTATTTACAGCCAAACGAGATGCATTCGGCTGATGATAAGAAAAGTTGGTTGATGAATCATATGCGGTTAACATCGGAGATTGGTGAAGTTGGGAATGAATGCCCAAAGATAGACATCCAAGACGTCATTTCCCAAAGATTGAAGCCAGTGTAGTATTAAATCTTTGGTAGGTATGACTTTGTTTATAGCCAAGCGAGATACGTTTGGCCAAAGATAAACCGAGTCAGGTGACGAAAAACAGTTTTGTTTAGTCAAACAAGAATTATTTTATCAACAATAAACAAAGTTAAGTAACAGGAACAATACTGAGAAATAGCATAAATTTATTTATATATACAGAATTACAGTAAATAATAGCATTGCAAAGATCATAGATATAGCTAGGTAAAATATATAAGCAATTGAATTACAGGGTATTATATTTATACATGCAGGCAAGTATATAGGCGATAGAAATAAAAGATGCAGTAACGTAAAAAGGCAAAGGGTTGGACAGAAAGCAATCTTTTATTTACATCATCTTTAAGTATAGAATTGCGAGGGCCGCTCCTACACAACGATGACCTTTATACGTGATGAAGCCAAAACGAATGGAACACCAAAAGTAACAACGGTCAACTATTTATTCCTCCCACATTTGCCTCCTTTCATCGGATGCTTGGCCAGATGTTTCTTCTTGACTTTTCCTCTTTCTCCAGAATGCTCTTCTTTGAGTGTAAAGCCTCTTCCTCTATAGTCCAATAGATGGGATCCTCGAGTTTATCGTGAGCACTAGGAGGGGTTTTAGAAGCGCCGATAGCAGAAACAAAAAGCGGCTTACCCAGATAAGTATGGGGCTTAATGTGAGTGCTTAAGCTTGAAGGGGATGTGGATGTTGAAGGCAAGGGCTTCTCCATGCCCGATTCAACCTTCATCTAGATATTGGACATGGTAAACGCCAAGCACTCCGCCATAGAATTAGATTTAGGTCCTTTTTCGCTAATTATAATCACGACTTCATCTTTAGATACGTCAACGTCCTTATTTTCATTGGGGTTGGCATTGTAGTGATAACAATAAATGTAGTTATTGCTAGGGCCAGAGCTGGAGGTGAGAGACGGAAGAATGGGCATCGTAGTGATGACAATATACATAGTTATGATGGCACTAGGACCTGGGGCATGAATGACTGGCACCAAAGGTGGTAATGTTGGAAGTTGACCTATAAGATTATAGATAGAAAGGTTGAGATTACATATGTCCTCAAGTGAGAGCTGAAGCTTCATAATGACTAAAGGGACAAGGGATATAACTTTAGCAGGTGAAGCTTCTTATGGTGGAGTAAAGATCGGAACATCAGGGTTGCATCCCCCAAAAGTAGCAGTGTTAGAAGCGGCAATTATGAGTGTCTTGATCACAACAGTCTCAAGAGTGGTGGTCGTAGAAGTGATGATCTCCACCTGAAACTCATTTTTTAGAACAATGGCGTTATCCACATAATCCAAAGAGCTAAGATGGGAGTGTCATTGGGCACTATTGGGAAATTGCGGCTTTCGTTTCCCTAATTTTCATGCCCTTTTTCTGGGCTATCAAATATTCTTCATCGAGGAGCTCAGTCTTTAGCCTCTCCTCATCAACATCACCGTCAGATGCTCCGTCCCTTCTGATGATCTCTTCCCAGGCCTCAGCTAGTGTAATGAGGTAGCCACCTCCCAACCACTTAAGATTCTTCATTTCAATGACATTTGCAAAAAATGAAGGCAAGTAGCTTCGGTGTCTTCCTCAGTTTTGGCTTCCTTGGCCTTGAGATCTACATTCTCCTTCTCTACAATGGCCAGCTTGATTCTTAAATTAGCAAACTCACTCTAAACCCGCTCTCTTGATTTTTTAGCATGCAGATCAACTTTGAGCCTGTTGATGTCTAATTCGAGTTGGTCCTTCTGAACCTCTTAATCCTTGATTTCTTTTTCCAAATCGCCATTATAGGCTTGTGCTTTACTTATTTTCTCATCGATAACTAGGCTCTTGGTTGTGTGGGCAACAGTTTATTCAGCCAGTCTCTATTGGGAATGTTTTGTAGAATTAGCCTTTTCGTCCTCTCCCTTATAAATTTTAGCCAGCTCCATTTATAGTCTTTGTAGATGTGAGTATGATTAGCCCTCTCAATATCAAAGCTTTGGATGATCAACCGATTCGCTCTACTAAATGTCTAAGAGGCCCTTCACCAGCTTCTTCTATTAAAATAGCAGCTCCATGACCTCCTGGTGCCTAACGATGCCTTCGTTTATGTAGTTTCATGGGAAATCTTTGACATTTCAATCAAATATGACCCCTAGAAGTAAGGAAGAGACGCCTGCATTTTTGTGATAAGGGTAGTAGATTGGCTTTCGGGTGGATGGGGTGTAGGAGGAGCAACATGACATGAAGTTATTTCTTTTCCAGCCCTATGAGATTGTTGAGAATAATAAGGGTTGATTGATTTGGATTGATGGTGATATGTGACAGCAGTGGTAAGAGGTCGGGATGATGAAGGGGGATGAGAAGATTGGCAATGTCGAGAAGATTGAGAATAGGAGTGTTTTTTATGGTGGGAGTCATATTCGCACTTAGAATAGTTGCGTGGCCTCTTTTATTCTTTATGATATCATTGCCTTTCTTTGGCCTCGCGTCGTTCCTTCTCCTTCTCCTTAATTTTTTGCTCTAACTCGTGCGAAGAGCCTCGATATGGGTAGGAAATCCTCGTAGTTTGGGAACATTACTACTCGGTGCCTTCATTAAGTCTCTCCTTTCGATTAGAAGTCCTCACTGTACCTGAAAAGAAGAAGGATTGGATTAGAATCAAATAATTGGATTGAAAACAAGTGCAGAGTGGCCATGCTTGTGGTCCTAGAAGTGTATGGATTGTTGGCCTACCCTAAGTAGTCTATGAACTATGTTCAAGGGGACCCATGGATGGAGTCTCTTCACCATCGGTGGGCTAAAGTATATCGCCCGATGGAAAACTAAAATCGTGAGTGCTGGACACTAGGATGTCTTTGAAGTTCAGCCCTCCAAAACTGAAGTCTGAGGGTATTCTCAGGATCGCCTAGAGAAACAAAGACATTGTTTGACACACCTATTGGAGGAGTTGACCCTTCAATAGGGTCTTGACATGGTTCGAGCAAGAGCAGGGAAGATTTGATGATTAATCGTTTCGGTTTAGGGGGTGAGACTACTAGAGTGCCTTCAGGGGAGGTTTCGTTGATTGATTCGTCCCAACTGGCATAGTCATCGCCCTCTTTTTCCTCTTCTTCTTCCTCCTCATTCTCTTCTTCACCCTCTTCTTCATCTCCTCCTTCGACTGTATTTTCTCTTCCTCCTATCTCTACTTTATTTATGCTCTCAACTCCTTATCTTCTTCCTTTCCTCCAAGATTCGCATCGACTCCTTGGCTTTCTTTACTCTCTTGTGCATCATAATCGGTTTTGGGAGCTGGAACAACAGGATCTGGAGCAGCCCAAGTCGCTCTAGTTTGAAATGGGTTAGGATGAACGCTCCTACCATTTTAGAGAATATGGAATTGGTGCATGCGAACATTGATGAGTGGAAAGGAGGCTTCCTAAAATATGGATTGATTCCCTTCAAGAACGCCAGAGTATTCACAAGAGCAAGAGTTGAGACTCGTTCTGGGATATATATTTGGGATATAGAAAGAACATTAGTCGCTTAGGTAAAGAAATCCTAAGCATGATGAAGGTTTTGGATAAGGAAGCTTTTGGCTATACAGCCAATAGTAGTTGAGACCTTCAAAACATTAGATGAAGAAGCATTCACCCTTAAAGTAGCCCTTTTTATTATAAAACCCTTGGACAACCTTACAAAAGTTGAAGGCTTCAATAATTAGAAACTAAGGGGTGTCTTGTCTCCTTTTGAAGTTGAGTAAGCAGGAGAGCTCTTTGAAGGTAAAGGATGACCCAAATGCATTATGGATATGATATAAAGGGAGCTGAATGGTGCATAACTATTAGGATGTACTTGGGTTGGAGATAGCTTGAGCTCTTGAAGAACAAACTTAAGGAATTCACTAAAAGGAGGCACAATTCCAAAGAGATGGTTGTATTTGTTGCATGCGACATAGCCAGCCGAAGGAAAATGAGCCCTTTTTTGGGTTCAAGAAGAAGGACTTCATCTTTGGGAATTCCTTTTTGAAGTCGATCAACCTCATCTCTTTGGCAATTAGTCTAGAGGCTGTCTGATCAGGAGGGTTATCCAGGACTAATAGGATGGGTCGTTCATCCTGCATAATGGTAGAGCCATGAGGTTGGACCACTAGACCGGCTTGTAGTTGAAGTTCTTGAGTGATCGACCACATTACTGTGATGAGGTAGATGTAGATGCCTGGGAAGTAGATGAACCAGCTTCCAAAGTTATAGAAGGGCTGGCGCTAGTACAAAGATAAGGAGATCATCTGAGGTCTGCCATTATATACTGGAAACTCGATAGTGGCTATGGTCAGGTTTGATTTATCTTGATGTTTATTTAAAATTAAAACCCATATAACCAATGTATAGAGTCTAATGAATGTCGATATATGTTGACCAATCAAATTTTGGACATTGACCGGGGTAGTGCAATATGTCAGTCTATGTGGTGTGTGTCCTCTGTCTATAGCATGGTGTATGTGAATACTTCATGTAAATAGTCCGCTCGTACTTGAAAATGAGCTCTACCATGCTATGAAGCCGTGTGTCGAATTTTACCTATTATCATAAAATACGTGATAACGAGCGACACATAGCTTTCTTTGCAGGACCATAAGACCATGTTATTCTACTTAAAGTGTTGATACTTGATTTTGTTGGATGCCAAAGTGCGTTCAATAGGACCATTTCTTGAAATTGTTCCATTGAAACTTAATCGTCGATTCATTTAGCCGAAGTCTGATAAAAATGGATCGCACCTTATCTCATTTACCATTCTCACTCCATGACTTATCAACCCAAAGTCAACTCCATAATAAATTGAAATTGGCTCCAGAGCATAGAGACAACCTCAAGAAGCTCAGAGTTGAGTCCTAGAAGACTTGAAGTCAGCACCAAACAACTCAAGGCCAACATCAAAAAGGGAAAAGCTTGGAGTTGAATCTAAGAAACTCAGAGGTTGCTTCAAGTAGCATGAAATTATTCTTGGGTTTGTCAATTTAGGTTGGCATAGAAAATGGGGGGCACAAGTTCGAAGTCGAATGTGAACTGGCGATGGTGACTTGATTGTCGGTAGTAGTGGTGATGTGAAGGCCAAGGTGATGGAAGATGCCAAGAAAAGGCCGAAAGCTCCCTAGGTTCAAGTCAAGATCTGGTGGAGGATGCGCTAAATTAGTTGATGATGACTTGTTATGATGTTTAAGATGGGGCGAAAGTGTCGGTAGAGGCGGCGGCGTTGAAGGTGATGCAACGGTTTTAAGATTGCAAAGGTGGTGGTAAAGTTTGAAATTGCTAGAGCAGGAAACAAGTCAGCTGTATGAAATGAAGTGAGACTTAGAAAATATTTTAAGTATCACTTATATATGAACTTAGAAAATCATGTCAGTACAGACATGATTATGTTGGTACCGACATGTTTTATCACTTGTTGTAAAAAGAAATAAAGAGAGAAGTCTACTTGATTAGGAGATGGAGTACCATTAAGGAAATGATTAAAGATTTAGGATGAAAGAACTTTCACTTTTCAACCTACATAAAGGATACGACTCTACAGCTATTAAAGCATTGCACTAATCTTCTTGGATAAGATGTAGTATTTCAAGAAAACAGTTCAAAAAATAGAAGTGTATTTGCAGACCTGGATTCATGATCAGTCACTTGTCTCGATACAAAGTATGCTTTGTAGTTCTCAAAAACATATTTTAGGGGCAAGTGTTATCCGACATTTGAACCAAGCAACATCTTGATGAATCTGGACTTCAAGGTGATGAAGAAATGAATCGAGAAGCTCAAGGGATGTCAAGAATGATGAAGAGAGAAAGTGCAAGAAGTTTGAAAAAGATTTGCAAAAAGCAAATCATAACGGTACCGGCATGATCAATCATGTCGGTGCCAACATGATCAATCATGTCGGTACCGAGTTATTTTGTGTATGACCCACCTTAGAACTATAGATGGAGTTAGCTTGTACTTTGAAGGAAAATACAAGAAAATGAATAAGACAAATCATGTCAGCATCGATTTTGTCAACGAGATTGGAAGCTTGAAGAACTAAACAAGTACAAAGAAAAGTCAAGGAAACAAGATGAAAAAACATGTTGGTACCAACATAATTATGTCTATGCCAAGTTGTTATGACTTAGGAGTTTTACTCATTCTTTATGCCTAAAAATGCAGATCTGACTTTCTACCTTTTCTTCCATGAGCTAGTGACTTTAGGGGTGGATTCGACCATAAATATCCATCCTTAAGCAATGAAATGAGGATTTTTCCTTCTCTTTGAAGCTTACAACGAAATTCTGCCATATTTTGCTGTCAACTTATGCTAGAACTACACTTGTTCTAAAAGTGGTTGTAAATGTAAGGACTCTCTAATATAAACTATAGGAAAATATGCTAAAGATAAAACTTATTTATGCTTTTGGGCTCAAGGACTTAGGTTTTGCTTTTTGATTGAAAGGACGTGGGCTTTCTTTTTTGGGTTGAAGGAAAAACATTAACGATAATTTAAACTTTGTGATGTCTTCTCCCATCTCAACTTCATGCTGTCAAAACTTTGATCTCAATTATTTCTTTTCCTCTATGATGTTTATGTCGTATCTTCTCTGATTTCTCAAGGTCGAATCTTATGTGTCCATATCAAGGACTTCAATGACTTTGATTTATTGCAATATCATCAAAATTTCCAAGTATTTTGATTTGCTTCAATGATTTTGATTTACTTGATCATCGATTTTGATATGGCATCCATATCATCGATCTCTAGGGTTCGAATTGATTTTAGGTTTTCTATTTTGAATTACATTTTTTACATTTATTTTTAGTTTTGTTGTTCTATTTTGTTTAGTTTAGTTTTGTTAATCTTTTGTTATTAGATTTTATTGATTTATTTATGGTCGATTTGGGTTCAAACAATAGCAGAAATATTTCTAGGTTTGCTTTTATATATATGCTACATTTATTTATCATTTTGCATTACTAATTCATTATGCGGAATTTCAGACATAAAATTCTATGCTTATTTGTCATTCTTCATCATTAATAATTTATCCTGATGGATTAAAAAAAATGCTATATATATCTATCATTCTGCATTACCAATTTATATTATATATATATATTATTTTATGTTTTTATTTTGCTTTACTATTTTTTTTCCTTCTTTTGCAGTAATGATGAAAACAGTGTTCTGCCAAATAGCTTGTTAATTGTTTCTGAACATAATAAGAATTTTTGTTCTACTTGTCTTGCTATGGTTTCTTATTTGTTGGTGTTTAGAGTGAAATTTGTGAAGTTTGATCACATCTTAGTCTTTTTTCTATTGAGATATCTTATGTTCTTGAAAATAAAGCTATTACTCATGATATTGATTCTGATTTGCTTTGTATTTTGTACTTTATATTATGTAAGAGGAGCCAACATTTAAAGTTTACCGTTAAGTCAAAATATTGTGCAGAATTTGATATTAGTGGCAGTGTTTTAGGTACTTCTAGTGTTTAAAGTACTTTAGCTAGCAGTAGTTATGCTGGAAACCATGATTGATTCCTCTTGTTATTTGAAAGATATGTTGAAGGAAGGTTCTCAAAAAACACTTATGAATTTTCTTGATTTTTGTTTTAATGGAGTGAAGGATTTTAGAGGGTTTTTAATGGCTTATCAAATTAGGAATGGACATGATTTGGCTTTTGTTAGAAGTTCTCCCGAAAGAATTTCGGTTATTTGTTCTTGGTCTAAGAATGGTTGTAAGTTTTATGTTAGTGCTTCTTCAGATCCTAGACAACTTTCTCCTTTATTTAAAGAACCTACAATCTTGATTATTCATGTGGTGCCAGTCTTAGATATATTAGTAAAGTATCTCAAGTAGATTTGTGAAATCCTTAATTATTGGTCAAATTCGAGATGCTCCAATGAAGAAACCGAAAGATATTATGAAAGAGTTTAGAAGAGAGTATAATTTTAGTTCGTCATAATATTATGCCTATAGTGGAAAACCGTTGGCATTGAAAGAATTATATGGTGATGCTATGTCATACAGTGATTTAAATTGTTATTTGGAAGCTTTGCAAAAATATAATCCTGGTATTTACGTAGCTATGGACGTTAGCTCTTCAAGCAATCAATTTCAAAGGGTTTGTCTTGGTTTTAGTGCTTGTTTACTTGGATTCAAACATTGTCAGCCATTGATTTTTTTTAGATGCAGCCGCTTTAAAGGAAGGCCAATATTTTGTTAGCTGCTACTGCTAAAAATGGTAATCAAGGTATGAGTGTTATTTTAATTATGTTTTTTTGAGTTTTTATTTTGTACTAATATACGTAGGTAGTATTTTTGTGTTTGCCGTGTAATTCAATTTGATGGTGGTTAGAGTATTTTGTATTTGATGTTGAATGTTAGTTTACTTAGTGTTAGGTTGTTCGCTTATTTTTTTTATCATAATGCTAATTATATATAGCGTTGCTAATTCTTACTATGGGTTGCGGAATAATGAATAAGACTAATTTAATACTAGAGGGGAGGTGAATAGTGTTTTCAAACTTATGTAAATCTTTTTAAAATTCTTTCAAGATTAATATTAAATCATAGATTACAACACAGAATGATACTACTAATCAGTCATAGATAAATATAAAAGCAATAAAGTAAAGTAAAAGTTAGAAAGATAACACCAGAGATTTTATACTGGTTCGGATTTCTCCTACATCTAGTCCCGTACAATTGCTGGTACATATTTCTTTTCAAATGCCAATTTTTAAACCAAGTAGAAGGCAAACCAGATTACAATCTCGATTTTGAGGCCATGAGACACACCTCCTATATTCCAAGTCCAGGGTGAACTCTCTTGATTTGATCGGGCTACAAGATCACCCATTAGATTTTCCAGGATATTAAGCACGCCCACTCAATTTGAACGGGCTACAAGCACACCCAAACACACACGAGTAGAATTGATAGTTTTCCAAAGACATATTCTTGTACTTTGAATACAATGGATCCTATAGCCTCTTGGATAACACTTTAATCTTTGAAATAAGAGAGAGAGAGATGTTTCCAAAACAGTAAGAACGTAGTATTGAATCAATACGATGAAGTATGAATTGATTCTATATGATTTTGATTAGAATAGAGTATATTTTTTCAAGAGAATTTTCAAGAGAATAAGGAGTGGGAAGTAAGTATTTAATTAGTTAAAAATTTGTTTGCACTCCCCTTTATATATTAAATGTATAGTTGTATCCATTCGCAAAGAGTTGTGTCTAAAAGACATCCCCGTTCAAAATTTAAAAAAACCATCCAAGGGTCTATATGTTGACATATACAAAACAAGTACGTCGACATATCCTAGTTATTTTTGAAAATACTTTTCTTTTAAATTGTTTTAAAAATCCTACACTTTGTAAAATAATTTGAACATAGTTTTTAATATTTTGAACGCTTAAAAACTTTTCTACAATATATTTTGAAACTAAAATAATTATTTTTATTTAAAATATCAAAGATTAGAAATTAGAGATAAAGATCAGAGATTGCTATCAAGGACTTTAACAATATATTCTAATGACCCTAAACGCTAAGTTATAACTTTGGGATCTTCATTTCTTTGTCTTTGAAGTCTTGAGTCTTCATATCTTTATCTTGAGTCTTTATATTGTAAATCTTTAACTCTACACCTGGGTAATATTCTACACTATATACTATATAATTTGGCAAAACATTGGTATTTATATTTTATACGGCTGTTGTCATAAAAATCAATAATTGAGGTATTAACACTTACTAGTAGAGTTTATAAATACAATGCTATGTTTATATATCAGTATGTATTACTAATGTATGCTATTGGACTTTAAAAATAAAATGCTATGTTTGTCTATCATTTTGCATTAATAATATATGCTAGTGTCTTTATAAACATAAATGCTATATTTATTTTCATTTTGCAGTATTAATACATGTTAGTAGGATTCAAGAATAAAAATGTTATGTTTGTCTACCATTCTGAATTACTGATACATTATCATGGATTTTATAAATATAAATGTCATGTTTCATTTTGCATTACTAACACATGCTAGTTGACAAAATCATATTTATTACTGCTAGTTTTGTTATTAATTCTTTATTTGTAGGTTTCTTTCCACTTGCAGTGGTATAGTTTTACATTAAAATGAAACTAACTGATCTTGTTTTTTGTCTCATTCAAAAGAAATGCTTCATGAAGGTCATTCTTTAGTTTTTATGTCAGATCGTCAATGGGGTTTGATTTTAGGTGTTTTGAAAATAGTTCCTTCTTGTCATAGTTATTGGTTACTTCATATGGAGCAAGATATTGATACTATTGTTAAGGCGGTAAAGGTGATTCGTCAATTATTGAGTTGTTTATGCTTTGTGCAAAAGCTTCTAATATATATGATTTCAATCGATATATTTTCAAACTTAAGGAAATTGGGGGTGTGGCTGCAGATAATGTAGTAACCACCTTTGCGACCATCAAATGAAGATACTAGTACATCCATGGTATTCAAGTATCGAGCATCTAAGTTCCTAGAAAGACATATTATTAGGGTAAAAAAGAATAAGGGAGAAGAGAACAAAACATTAGAATCTCACTATGGAATGATAATATATAATATTAAAAGACAATACAAAGTGCTACTCTAAGATACATAGCATTTCAGGGTTACAATCCTAAATACTATCATCAGCCTGGATAGTTATAACTGCTTGTACTCACAAATGCTGATATATACATAATAGTGATGCAATGGAAATAAAATACTACAGTAGGCAAATGGAAACATCCAGTTCCTCTTGAAGCTCCAAAGAATATCAACGAAAACATTCCTTTCTCAAACTGTTCAAAAGAGCACTTGAGGGATTAAGGGAAAGATAACACCACAAGTCAAACATAAGCCTGGTGTGAGAAATTCAAGAAATATAATGCACCATATAATAGTATCTTTTAAAACCATTCAAATTACCATAACAGTTTTCCCCTTAAAAAACCAATACCATCTAATAAGTAGATATAGTGACATAATAAATAGCTTCTAGGGTGTAGAATATAAATCAAAAAATAACCGTGCCGCTTGCATCTCACAACACAACAATATTAGAAGTACAACTAAAACCGCTAAGGTACATTCACGTATGGATTTCCATAGAAGTTCCTTGGTAAACTGAAGATGTCCTTCTGCACAAGGTTGGAAAGTACCTTCTGAAACCATGCATACCTCTAGATAAAATATATCACAAAGGTAAACATAGCCGGTCCATGCCCGGACACATGATACCAATTACCAACAACTCCCTCGAACCTCAGCCGAATGCATCTTTAGGTATTTAGAGTTGATATACCCTCTTGGGTTCGCTAAAATCCTTGGCTATGCATCCTATTATGTATTCTATCATTATCGATTGTGTATTCATGTTCAACATCTCAACACACGAGGCTTCATCACTCAAAGAGGTCTCGAATCTCTACATGGATTCCAACATCTCAACGGTTCATGAATCTCTCCATGGATCCCAACATTAGCCGTCTGATGAATGCTAACGCTGACCTCACCCTTGGACTTAACCATAGGATAGGCAGTTCAACTCTGTATCATTCCACTCCACAACCGCTTCCAAAACATAGAACTCATATATCAACTTGTAACAACCCAGGTTTAGAGTACCTGAAATTAAATTAAAAGAATAATTTAATTTAGTGATAATTAAATAAATAAGAGAATTGGGGACTTTTTATTGATAATTAAATTGGAGTTGGGAAAATATATACATATAGGGTTCATGTAAATGATTTCCTAACAGAAATGGGTAATTGTAAATTTTAGTATAATGAGAATAATTTGTTTGTGATTAATTCTTTTATTTATAATAAAGGAAAATGTGAAATTTAATTAATGAAATAAGGGTTTAAGAACCATTTAATATAAGTGTAACTTAATGGCTTATTTTATTACTAGCGAAAATCATTGTAATGGATTTATATTTTATATATTAAAATTAGAGTATCTTGGTCTCTTGTTTAATTGGAGAATTTTTAAATTAGCGGGCTATTAATTTTCTAAGTTATAAAAGAATGGTTTTATTATCATAAAATAGATTGTAAATTTATTCCAATTTCTGTAAATAAAATGCAATAAGTAAGTTAACTATGATTTGATGAAATGTTGTAAAATTGTGAAATCAAATATTAGTTTAAACATTGGTTTTTAAAAAGGGCGTTTCTCTATTTTAGAACGAAATAAAGCATTTTATTCTTTTGTGGGCTATATATAATTCTAAGCCCAAGTATAATATTTTATTTTAGCTAAGTAGAAATGAGAAACTTAGCCTCTACTTGACAAAAATAAGTTGTACCTTTATTATCTCGTTTTTCTCATTTTTACTGAAACAAATTATTTACAATATACGTCTTTATCTTCCTTCTCAAAGAAATCCTAACTCTTGCCCCAAATCAACCAAATAGAAAGGGAAATAGCTAGAATCTAAAGCTAATAAACTTAGGTAATCTACACTAGCCACTAATACGTCTTGCCGCTCCTTTATTTTAGTTTGTTTCAGCAATTAAATTGTGTATTTTGGGTTTATCTTTGAGAATATTAGGAACCGCAGCTTTGGGGAGTTAAACAGAGGTCAACTGTAGTACAATAACTTCTCTTCTTAGCTATAAGATGAGTGATCTCACAATTTCTGGTTATAATTCACTGCATGCAGGTAAGTAGTTGAATTATTGGGAAAATAGATGGATTTTGATCTCAGTCAGTGTTTAATATGTTGTCAGTTCCCTTCTTTGTCGGTTGCAACTTCTAACCATTGTTTTCCTTCGTGTTTGCTTTTCTCAATTGCCATATCAATTGCCGATGTATGCATGCTTGTGTATGGAGTTTATTGATTAAAGCCTATGTGCTAGAGACCCAAAAAATCGAACAAAAGAACGAGCGTTCAAACGATCGACGATGGGAGCACAAACCTGGAGCAAACACTGGTCCAAGCCCATCCACCAGTCGACTAATCCAGGTGGACCGATCGACCGGTCGACTGCTGCCTAGAGCAGTGTTTTCCCTAGGTAGCTGCTCCTTCCCGTCACAGTTTACGCCTCGTTTCTCCCAGTTTTTATTTAATTGTTTCGATCATTTTCTTGAGTTTAATTGCCTATGAATTTCTGTGATTTAATTCGTATTTGATGATGTGAATTTTTTGATGAATTGGTTTTCAAATAAATAGCAATTTTGTTTTAAAAATAAAAATTATTTCAAGTAATTTCTAAAATGATTTTGGAGTAATTCAATTATATTTCAACTCATTTCTAACTCCCATTTTTATTAAAACATTTTTTATACTATTTATACATCTATAGAAATCTCATTTTCCTGGATTTTCAACTCTTTTTTTCAAAACAAATATTTAGAAAGGAATTTCCAAAACTAGTATTTAGATATAAATTATTATTTCATTCGAATGAGGAATTTAATTAAACGATTTAGTAAAACAAGTGGTATGAAATGCTTGCATTTACTTTGTCGGTTAAGTCTCGGACTTATTTGATTGAAACCCTTCTTGAGTGGTATTTACTAACTTATAGTAAATATTCGAATAAACAAGTGCAGTATGGGTCATACGAGCGTTATTTGACTAGTTACTGTTTGGAAGTATATAACACTTACTAAAGTGAGTTTAATGACTTGTGTTCCATGTTTATTTATGTAAAAACGGATCTGTGGAGCTTTATGCTCATCTATAGAGCTTTACGCCCATCCGTGAAACTATGAGCTTTATGCTCATCTGTGGATCTTTATGCTCATCTATGGAGCCAAGTGCTCATTTGTGTTTTATGGGTTTCATATCCATTCGTGGGTCCTCTGGACTATTTGTGTATACATCCGTGTTCGGTGAATTTTATATGTTCACCAATATGTGGTAAGTGCCTCCCCCCTTTGTGTTTTTTTGATTTCAATTTGATTTCTGGATTTTTACGAGATTTATATTTCACCAAATAATTGCGGAAATTGCTTTTACTAGCTAACATTGATTTTAGGATTTGGTGAATAAAAATTAAGAAGGTGATATTCTTTCGTGTTTAACTCTATTTGGATTTTCGTTCATTTGAGATTCTTCTACCATTATCTTAATCTTATGTAACATTATTTCTCTTATCTCATATTTACTTGAATTATAACTAGACTGATCCGTTTATTTTCTTTATATAATACTTGGGTCAAACCGAGGTGGTTGAGGTCCTTCAGCATGATGACATTAGGGTTGGACTAGCTTGGTGACCTTTTGCTTGTGGAGTATACGTCTTGTTTGATGATAACAAATATATTTGTATATTGATTTTGTTTTCATAGTGTGTTACATTTTAGAAATCAAAATGTCACAATTTTATTTCTAAGTGAATTGTTATCAATATATCTCATTTACTTGATTTACATGCATCATATAGCAAACACATACACATCTATTTTTATCTATAAAAATAATATGTAATTTATTATGATTAAAAAGGAATTATTGTAAGAAATTGCAGTAAATTTTCATTTAATATTAATAATATATATTGTATTTAATGCATGTCTAGTGCTGTATATTTACAGGTTTCCTTAAAAGAAACTAGTTGTAGTGAAGTTTCTTTTTTAGAAAGGGAAACAAATAAAGATCATGTGATAGAAAAGAAAATACATCATGCAATCCAAAACACATAGTATTCCTGATTAATTGAAAATATTCTACACATGGAAGGATAATTGTATAATCAGATTGATTGGAAATATTTAAACAACAAATATCAAAAATGGAGAATCCCTCAAAGGCGATGCATATGACATCACTCATTCAATATGGGAAACTAAATCATACATAAAGAAAGGATATTTCATTTGGAATCATATATTTTATGGAAAGTTATATTTTTCCCATTGATTGGAAATGATAAAAAAAAGAAAAAATATTTCACAATCTTTTCAAAAAGAGGAATATATCACATATAGATTCATTCACATGCTTAAGTATTCAAACCAAGATTCTCAAGAAAATATTCTGGCTAGCTTTAAGTTTCTTATGTATACCATCTCTTGTACACTGTTTTTAACTATGGGATTAAAAACAAAAGTATATAGAGCTCTTATCCCATCATAACTACAAACTCGTCTTAACATCACATACTCATGCAAGTAAATCAAGCACATAAATCTTGGATGATTCAAGCATCTCCTTTTCATACAACCAAGCGCCAATTACAACTCCGAGCACTCCAGACCACGACACAATTTTGTCTAGGCATCTACAAGGGATGGGATTGAATACCAAGCAGAGAAGCAGCTCACAAAATTTTCTTAAGGACTTGATGCTATAGGAGCGATAAAGGTTTTTTTTGGAGAAGAATACATGATTATTTGAGGAAGGGAAAAAGGGTTCAGTGAAAAGAATGTTAGTGGACAGTCACATGACAAAAGAAAGGGGAGTTTATTTTTTAGTTTGCAATTTCTTTTTGTTTCATTTTTTTTATTTTTATTTTATTTTATTATTTGAACTCTAGAATTTCTTCTAGGATTGAGCTACAAGGTTTTGTTGTTCAGGGATTTTGATCTCAGGGGATTGATTTTAGGCCAAGTTATTAGGCATAGAGTTAGAATATTTATCAGTGGTGTCTGCGAGTTTACTGTTTGTAAGCATTTGAATATTTAACTCCAGTAATAGCTTTGGGGGCACAGTAGGCATTAGGTCGAAGTTGGGTATATCTTGTGTTCCTTATTTTCTGCATTTACGTTTTTGCACTACTTTATCTGTTACTCTACAAAATATTTTAAATACCCTATTTACCCCTCTATATAGTATATTATTCGATCCTACATTGCTTACTTTAGTAGTCTTTTAGTGCGTAGTCTGTCATGTGTTCGGGATAGAGACTCATTTTGTTGTATATATTCTTTTGGGTTGTTTATGTATCACTTGTGTATATTTTGGTTCTCTTATGGCCACTATTTTGTTGTCCACTATGTCTCCATCAGCTTATGAGATATGTATATGTTATCCGTGTATTATGTGATTATGTGATCTATAATATTTTATATTGTTATGAATTATTTTAAGCCTTGTTTTGTGCCTGGATCGGACATGTTGAACCTTTATTTGAAAAAAGATATACACCCAATTCAACGTGTCGATACTCGCCTAAAGCAATAATACGGATGGTTGCTCCTAACCAGCCTTATTCTTCATATTAGCAGATGATATTACTTAGTAATGTCCTTTCTTAATGAGGCTATAAAGGTGGGGCATCACACAACTTTGAAGTGGTTTTCTGTAAGTAATATACTTATCCGATCCCGGACTCTTCAAAACTAAACCGGTAAATTTCCGATTAACTCAATTTTTACTCTCTAAGAATTAAACGAACGATATAATGGAGTCCTCTCAAGGGGATATTATATATATACATTCTTAAAGCAACAGATGATTCATATGATGAGTCCTTCTCGAGGGATCTTAGATTGTATCAATACATGATGCTTACATATACTTCTAAAGTTAATTTGGTCAAGTTCGATAGTTGACTACTCGACTATCAAGTGCAAAATGAAAACAATCTCATATGGAAACCAAGTCTCATATACTTATCGTGTTTCTGAGCTTCTCAATTTTCTCTACCTTGGTTAAGAGTGAAGCCAGTAGGTTAGAGAACTGTTTGCTTCTGAGCCCTACTTAAACATCATTCGTAACTCTTACAAATAGAACAAGTTTACTTTGTTAGCTTTCAGTGCTAAGTATATGATTAAATACTTTCCATAAACAAGTAAAACCAAAAAGCACGATTAAGTCCCATAGCGACTTCTAATCCCTTTTTATTTAATTAATTCTTTTATTAATTAAAACTTCTTTGTATATACTAATGGGTGTGTGTATAATGCATTTACAAAAGATAAATACATGTATAATACTATCTTACGATTCATTTCTTCTCTTTTCAATACTTAGAAATGTATTCATATTCTTGTCTAAATGGTATAAGAAATTCACAAATCTCTTAACAAGATTTCACATTTCAAACATATATTTAAAAGGGTGAGTTAACTACCATCACCAATCATCCAAAGCTTCCACCTTTAGCTCCAAAACACCTTAGCCATGCTCCATTCCCTTCATATTGCTCACGGCCTAAACTTGGATGGGGTTATGTGCTCGTTTTATTCAACCTTTGCTTTTCTTTTCAATGTTGCTAAGATTATTTAAGGCCTTTGCCAGAGTTTGGTGAAGTTTGGAGAATATTTAAATTGACTAAAGATTGATTAGTGGAGTAGAAATAGATTAACATCAATTTATTTCTATTGTTTTTTTAATTTTGTTAACCTTAAGGGTGTATCTGTAGAGTTCATTCAAGAGGTCACTACCGCCTCCAAACCTCCTTAGAAGGTCACAAGCATGCTCTGTAACGACTTGCAAATTTATCACTTTGATAAATTATATTTATATTTTAAATATTCAAAAACAAGTTTCTATAACACTAATTTTAATGTTTTGAGCCATAAATAATGATGGTAGACTTGTTTTAAATGTATATTGACAAATATGGATATTTGAGGGTTTTCATCAGAAAAACGACGAAAATCGGTTTTTGGGAAAATTGAGAGTTTCTCAATATTAAAGCGAACGTAACTGGATACATACACTTATTTATCCAATTAAGCAAGTATATGAAATAAAAATTATTTATTTTATTTTTGGAAATAAAATATATTTATCACATCATCAGGGATATCATCACTTTTATATATTTTCTAGAATTTTAAATTAAGTTTAAATAATCAAATAATTGTCTTAAAATGATAATAATTCATTTTAATTAGTTATATAGTGATAATAAATCATTTATAATATTTTTATAAAAATATATAATTGATTTGAAGATATAAGAAAATTGATAACGCTTTGTCGATACAACAACACTTTTTGTAAACACTTGTTTAATATTGGTTCATATGGTTTTATAATTCAAATGTGATCGTTTATTTTATTTAAAATGATAAGAAATTATTTTTCAAATTTTGTATATATTTATATACAATTTAATTAAGAAGTAAAAATATGACCGAAAATCGGATTGTGGAATTGTAATGGTTTGACAAGAGGAAGTTGTGCAACGTTATATGTTATATGTGACATACATATGCACACATACATACACACACATCCATGTACACATAAATACACATAAGAATTATCATTTTCTTTTCATATTTACTAATGGTAAATTAAACAAAATATCATGATATTTACCTACAAATATCTAGATATTTTCCTAAAGAAAATAAACAAAACTTCACATCACCTTACACCTTACACAAATGCACATGGAGGGGCATGGGCGGAGGTGATGCATGTGTGATGGAAGGGGGGGTGAGATGTGCATGGATGATGTAAACAAACACATGCAATGTGTAAGAGATATTTTCCTAAGGTTGCTTCATATCTAAGGTTTCCTACCCTATAAATACCCACCCCATTCTCTCATTTATTCACACACTCATTCTCTTCTTCTTCTCCATCTTAGGAAAATTATGAAGAAATAATGGCAAAATGAAAATAAATTATATCCACATGAACATAAAGTAGATCCACCTGCAAAACCAAGTCAAAACACTCCTTACCACCTCCATAACCCACGGCCATCCCTCTTCCAAGCACCAAGATCGAGCTCCACCACTCAAAGAAGCATGTTCGAACCTACATGGAGTCAAGGTGGAGATCCAGAAGCTCTAGAGTGAAGAAAAGAGGAGGAAATGCTGTCGGAATGCCGTCGGTTTGATTTCAAGAAGCTTCGAAAAAGTTTGGGATGGAGAGGGAATTGATGGTGTGAAGTGTGATGATATATGCTTGAATGTTGGTAGGAAGAGGATAGAGTTTGATTTGGTAAACGTGAGTTAATCTCACTTTGAATCACTTATTAATATTTCCTATTATCACTTAAATATTGCTTGCTATTAGTGATAATAATAAACAATAACTACTTAAAGTTATACCCTTGATTATTTTTGAAAATTATTGCTTATATGGTTATTTAATATGTTTGGATGATGATTGGTTGATTATATGCTTGCTTGATATGGAAATAATTCACGTTAAATATACGTCGAATTTACACAAAGACAATTGTTTGCACAAAAAATGGACAAACACCTCAAAGTTGTATGATTTAGTAGATCTTATGTTGTTCTTAGTGATTTGAGTGATATATGCAAATATATGAAAAGCAGGTGCTAAACTGTAAAAAGACACGCAAATTTATAGTGGTTCAGCCAGAATGTGCCTACGTCCACTTTATATGTCATTTCTCTTCTCTTGTTTTGATTACAAGTACAAAGCTTTGATACAAGTAAAAGAAAGTTGTTTGAAAGTTCTCTCCGTGCTTGAGCTCTCCAACTTGTCCCCCATTGTTGTACCCCTGCCCCTCTATTTATAGAGTGAGGCTGGGGGTAGGGGTCTTGGATGTATACAGCTGCTGATGGGCCCGGGCTGATACAATCTGGCCTGGCAAATTTGGTTCGGCATCGCCTTGGTTCGGTAGTAGATGGGTGGAGATGAGGTCTTGATTCGGCAGTGGATTGGTTCGGTTGTGGAGTTGGTGGAGCTGGTCCGGTGAGGGTTTGGTTCGGTAATGGAGGAGAGGGGATTTGGTTCGGCAGGGGAGTGGTCCGGCAGTGATAGTTGATTCGGTGAAGAAGTTGGGTTTGGTCCGGTAGTACTTGGACCGGTAGTGGGCTGGTTTGGTATTGCTTGGAGAGGGAGTTTGGTCTGGCAGTGCTTGGAGGAAAGTTGGTTCGGCATTGGTGAGGAGATGGGTTGGTTCGGCAGTAGGCCTGTTCGGTGAGGGTTTGGTCCGGTCGAATCTCACCCAACACTTGCCCCCCAAAGTAGGGCATGTGTATGCACATGGCATGCTTTGTTTTAGCTAGGACATCTTCTTTCGGCCCCGTATGCCGAACCAACTGGTCCGGTCGTTCGTAATTGCCTATAAGTATGGGCTTCAGGCCTTCGTTCAACCTCCATCATTTGAGATAGCCGAACCAGATAAACACCGAATCAGTCAAGTGCCGAATCATCTTAGCGCCAAATCAGGTGCGTTTCTTTTGCCGAATGAGGTTTCTTTGTTCTACCGAATGAGCATAAAGACTCTCTGTACCGAATGAACTAAAAATTTTTCAACACCGAATGGACTCGAAAATCTTTAGTACTGAACGAGACTTGGGGTAAAAGGCCGAATGAGATTTTATGTCTCAACTCATAAATGCAATTCTAGTCTTCATACGGATGCTTGTTTACTTCTTCTGCTCCAACGATGTACTTTTTGCATTTGCAGATAAATGTCTCGAAAAGCAGAAACTCGATCAGATAAAAAGAAATCCCAGGGCGAAGGAGAATCTTCCACAGTGCCCCCTGCTCAGTCAGGACCAGAACGTCACGGACCTGCCCCGAGATCACTAGTGGATGGGTACGGTTCTCAGGAGCTTCTGAACTCCCCACCCGATTGCTTTCCTAGCTCCCTCAAGGAGGAGCCGCTCGATGTCATCTCTCGTTCTTTCAGAATTGATAGGGCGCGCATGCGGTTGCCAGGGAGAGACGTTATGCCATATGACCCTCCCGAAGGGTACTTTTCCTACAGTAGATACCACTGCATGTGTGGTGCCATTCCGCCTCTTAATGCTTGGGTAGCCAGCTTCCTTACATATCTAAAGGTGGCCCCATTCCAGCTTCAACCCAACTCCTATGCTATACTGGTGAGCCTCTTCGTCATCTTCCAAAGGAAGTATGGTCGTGCTCCTTCCAACCGGGAGATCCGGTACTTATATAATCTGAGGGGCTATAAGAAGGGGTCCCCATACATCAGCTTGGAGTCAGCTGTAACCTTCAAGCCGGTCTTGGATCTGTATTCCAAATTCAGCATGTTCAAGAAGGAGTGGTTCTTCGTCAGGGACGACTCTGTTTCTATTCGGCATTTCACCTCTGGATGTAAGTCGACGCTTTATTCATAATTTCAATTCTGGTTGCGGTGCTTCTTCTCATACGTTTTCATTTTTGCTAGCGACAGGTGGCTTTGCGGTTGTGGAGACTGATCGCCTGGTTCAGACGGCGGCTGAGATAGAAGTTATCCACGGGAGAGATAGATCAGCTGCCTACCTGATCAGAAATGCGACCCTTCTGCAGTATAACTTGATCCTTCCACAGCAGTCAGTAGTCAAGTTGAGGGAAACGACGGAGGAGAGGGCGGCTGCTCAGGCTAAGGGTGGTGTCACGGTAGAGAGTGGCAAGAGGAAACCTTTTATGAAACCTCCAGCTGTCGGAGGTAAGAAGCTTAAGAAGTCGGACGGTCCTTCCCCCAGCAATTGTCCACTTACCCAGGGGGAGGAAGACGTGGAGGAGGAACGAGGTGAGGGTGGAGATGGTCGGGAAGGTGATGATGGTGGCGATGGCATCGGGGCCTTGCTTCCTGGGCAGGCAGGCGAGATTCAGGAGTGGACGGATGATGCATTTCGTTAGGCTTTCGAGGGGCTGGACGGGGAAACGGCTTTGGTAGAGAAATCCGGGAAAGCTGACAAGGCTGAGACTGGTGCAAGCGAGTCTTCTCAGACCATTCCAGCCAAGGTGGCTCCGACGACTCAAGGTGAACTTTTGACTCCTGCAGGCTTCATTAATGATAGGGACTTAGGAATATTTTATGATCCGCTCCCATCCTGGAATGAAATCCAGGACTCATTGCAGTATCCTACTTCTCCCCAGGGTTTGTATAACAGACGTGTTTTCTTTCTTCTTTTAGCTTTTAATTTACCGTGTTTTCTCGAATTATGGATCAATGTAAGCTTGTGACACTTGTTCTTCATATCAAGAGCAGGTAAAACGGCCAAGGCCTCAGATCTTCGGCACAAGCTTGAACAGTACAAGCTCTCCAAAGCTTCCGCCAAGCCGAAGCCTTCGGCCCATCGTTCCGGGGATGTAGTCGGCTACCGTCCTCTTCTCGGGGTTATTGAAGAGGGTATTCAAAAGAGAAAGAGGAGTCATCCCTTATCCGAACCTTCTCTTGGTCCTCAGCCCCCAGCTCAGCCTCTTCATGATATCACGGAGGAGGATACTGAATTCGTACTCTCTCCGCACCCGTCTGAAAATCCTATCGTTACTCAGATTGATCGTCCTGACTTAGCTCGAAATCCATTTGCGGGTCATCCTGATCTGGATCCAAGTTCCCATGATATTACCTTTGACGAGGTTACCGGTGAGCACCTTCTTCCCCGCAATCCCATGGTACGGGTGCTTGATGAGGCTAAGTCCTTAGATCTCGATTTACTTACCACTCGGGTAATTACCATGGGAGACGAGGCCAAGGCTAATATTGATCGGGTGGCGGAGGAGACTAGGAAGCTGATGGGGCATCATGCCCGGCTGGTTAAGGCTGGAGAGGAGATTGGGAGTGCCAACATCCGACTACGATTGATGGTTTCGGATCAGGCCAAACAGCTTGCTGATCAGGCCATTCAGATTTCCCAGCATGAGGCTGCCTCCGGGCGGTTGAGGAAGACTATGGAGGAGGCTAGTAAGGCGGAATTGCGGAAGATGGAGGCTGCTTGCAAGGAGCAGATAAATAGGGCCATCTCGACAGTGGACGAGGTTCGTAGGGCGGATCTTGAGCAGGTAGAGGAGTTGTCGGAGAAGCTTGAAGCCGCAGAGCTTACTCAGGTTAGGCTAAAGGAGGAGATGGAGGTGATGAGGAGGTCCCTTCAGGCTGACTGCTCGCGATACCGACTGGAAAGGGATGCTGCCATTGCAAGGATATCGGTTTCTGAGGCCCGTATGAGGGAGTTTGAGGAAAATGAGGGGATGATGGACGATATGCTGCAGGACATGTACTTTCGCACTTGGAAGCAGGGCAGCTTATCTTGGATGGACGACTACCCACTACGCCATAAATGACCTTCTGCAACATTTTTGCAAGGTGTTGCCAGCTAAAATGTTGCGATAGATATAAAATTTAGGTCCTACTGCAACGTTGCATTTTTGGTGTTACCTTAGCCATAAAAATGTGTTGCTCTAGCTAAACAAGTGTAACACGATGCAACATTTTTATATAGTGTTGCAATAGATGTATTCAAATTAAAAAATTAATAAAATTAGCAATCCGCGTGAATACGATCCAACGATCTACATTTAATCTCGTTGTTAAAATGGATCACCACTGCAATTTGGCCCAAAATTTCGTTTTCCCGCCTAAACTAGTTCAGATCCCCTTTTGGTTTTCATTTCAATTCGTCTCCTCCCATTCGCCTCCTCCCAGTCGCCTCCTCCCATTTGCCTCCGCCACCAAATTGTCTCCCTCCTTTTCTTCTGCTTCCTCGTTCGCCTCCGCCACCAAATTGTCACCCTCACCCCCAGCTACCCCTTGACCCATCGCGACCATCTAGCTCCAACCAGAGCCCTGTCACGACACCAAAACCCGAAGCCAAACAAAGTTTTCCGTTCAAACCCCTTTTGCCACCGCTGTCGTCGTCATCAGCTCTCGCCTCCAACAGAAGACCTGCTCGCCACCAACCCCTCTACCTTTCTCCTTTAGACCACTTCACCTGAAAACCCTTCTAGCGCCTTAATTTCTCCCAAAACCCGAATTGCTCTCGAGATGTAGCTTTCATTCTCGCAACAATTAATCTGCTAATGGTAATAGATTGCAAGATGATGACATTATTAAGGATAAGCATGAGAATGGTACTGGTAATTTCAATAAGGTAGTACGCCCCCCATATGTTTGTGCAAATGCTCCTTTGGAACTTATATCATTTTCTAGTTATATTTTTGCAGGTATCATGTGTATATAATTCACATTATATCATTTTCTTCATGTCGGTTACTAGTTAATACTCACAGACTTGTATATATACATCCTCCTTATAGATAATTTTTAGTGTTTTATTTTTAAATTGTTGTTAAGGGAGATAGTGTTGAATTTAGGAGCTCCAAGTTCAGTTTTATAATCTAGTGCATGTTTTCATGTATTACTGCTGTTTGATGGTGAATTGATGATTACAATGTTCAGGTTGTGAGTGGCAGAGGTGATTGTTGGTAGAAGTTTTATTGTGGTGATGTGAGTGTTCGGCAGGGGTTGTTGACGGTTTGAAGGTGGCTGTTAGGTCGATCCCCGCCGGGACTGCGGTGCCCCGGACCCCCGCCGGCGCTGCGCCCGGACCCGCTTCTCGGCTCGCCTTCGGCTCGGCATATATTTGTCAATGTCGGTGTATGTATAAATTGAAACTGCATATGTAATGAGTGAACTGAGTGATGTAGTGAGGAATATCTGTATATGTGAATATCAGTGTTATATATCATTGAATTGTAAAATAGTGGAGTCAGGAATTTGTACTATTTCAAATGTTGAAATAAAATATTTATTTAAATAAATTACTGTTTAAATATCAAATTCTGTGTAATAGCATTTTATTAAATAAATATTTATTTTTATTAAAAAATCAAATATGCTCTACATTGTGGGCCCCACAAATTCAAAAAGTTCATATCTATAGCAACATTTTGGAATGTTGCTACAGATACCTATGGGTGTTGCCATAGACCCAAATAGGGTTCTATTGCAACAATATTACTTATGTTGCCTTAGATAGTCAAAATGTTGCCTTTGAGGTCTAAGGCAACGGCAAAAATTGCATCACCCTAAAAGTGTTGCCATAGACCTATGGAAACATTTTTCGGGCCTGAGCCAACATTTTTTTTGTGTTGCAGTAGGCCATTTATGGCGTAGTGACCCCCGGGTTATGGCTAGGATTTACCTCAGGGCTCTAGAGGAGGCCAAGGCTAAGGCGGATAAGGAGGGTGGAGCGGCTTTTAGGATGGATGTGGTCACCGCTCAGTTTACCAAGGAGGAGAAGACATCGGTGAAAGAAGGGATGCAGTTGTTTGCTGTTGAGGAGGCAGGTGTGGAAGTAGGGGATGACGACCAAGACGATCAAGGGGAAGTTGCTGGTAACCTCTACTCCACTAGTTTCTTATTTTGTTAACTCTGTTGCTCATCACTAATGATTTCTTTTCATGACCGGACAGGTGGGCAACAGGTCAAGGACAAGACTCCAACGCAGCCGGCTCCCTGATTAGGCCTGGAAAATTTTTTTTGTAGACTTGACATGGCTGTATATGTTAGTCTTAAAACAGTAGAGTAACTTTTAGGTTGTAATTCTTGCTACTTGTAATAAATAGCTTTATTCTTGATGTGCAATCCTTTAACTTAAGCTGATTTTGTCGTCTTTTGAATGTTTTTGCTATTTTGACATGTTGCCTAAGAAATATAGCTATGCATATTCTTGTAATTAAATTGTGTTTGGTGTCAGGTTCTTGTTTAAAACATGATTTCATGACTTGCAATGTTAGCGCGAGGTGTGAATAAATTATAGTCATGTGTTTATATATGAAAGAAGAAAATACCGCCTTTCATGTTCTAATTGTAGATGGCAGTTTTGAATATCTTGTATGACCGAGCATGGAACGCAGTTGAACGCCCTGTCATCCAATTGTGAGTCCCTACACCCATTAGCGAGTATTTCCTACTCTGTATCCTGTACTTTTGGGATTGTTATAGTGGATAGGAGGAAAGCTTTTTAAGTAAAATTGAAATATGTAAAAAAGTAAAACTTCCAATCACGGAAGGCCTTCGATGTGCTTAAGTTCGTGGCAAACGGGTTTTGTAGTCACTTTCCCTAGCTGTGGGTCTTGGAGACATTTGTCACCCATCTTACGCCTCCGTGGGGAGTTAATTCTTTTTTAGCACAGCCGCACCTAAGACACATCGGAGCCGAGATCGCGCACAGTAACTACCCGGGCCATTATGGCCCGTAATCGTGGGTATTATTCGATTTACTGTGGCCGGCTAGCATGGGTGCCGATCATCAACTGTGAATTGCCCCTGGCTGGCCACACCTTATGTTGGGGCTTATAGTCGGTTCACAGTTGCCGGCGAGCCTAACGCCGTAATGAGCTGCCTCGGCTATAGTCGGCCTTCTCGGTGGCTTATAATCGGCTCATTACAGTTGGCTTTAAGGGCCGTCGCGAGCAATGAGTTAACCCGCAGCAGAGGGATGCTGGAGCAAAAGTGTCTCATTGGCGAGGGCATAGATTCGCATAGTACCTGTTAGGTTTTGCCCAGGTGAAGTTGCATCGTGGAGTGCTTTGAGTGGAAATGCTATACGCATAGGATTTTGTTCAACAGAAAAGGATAAAGTTAACAAGTAGCCAAGATATAAAGGAACAAGTTAAAAAAGAGACAAGGTTTTTTAAAGTGGTTCGGCATGAAAAGGCCTACGTCCACTGATTCTCTTTGTTAATTCACTTCATATGGGCAGTACAAGTTAAGAAAAGTATCACAGAGGTGCTGGATGTTCCATGCCCTCTGGAACACCTCTCCGTCCACTGTTGACAAAATATAAGCTCCGTTGTGGAGATCTTTATGAATTACATATGGCCCATCCCAGATTGGGTCTAGTGCTCCGGGGCGAGGGAAGATTCGCTTGAGGACAAGATCCCCTTCTTGTAAGGTACGATGCTTGACTTTGGAGTTGTATTGTGTAGCCACTTTCTGTTTGTGGGCTGCTGCTTTAAGGACTGCATCATTTCTTCTCTCCTCAACTAGATCCAAAGACATGTGGAGGAGTTCTTCATTCTCTTCTGGGTTATAGTGGATCCTACGGTGGGAAGGCACAATGGTTTCAACTGGGAGCATAGCCTCCGATCCGTATGCCAAAGAGAAAGGAGTGTGCCCCGTTGATGTTCTGAAAGATGTGCGGTAGGCCCACAGTGCCGTAGGGAGTTCATCCACCCAAGCGCCCTTTGACTTTTCGAGCTTCTTTTTTATTAGAGTTTTCAGAATTTTGTTGACGGCTTCGACTTGTCCGTTGGCCTGGGGATACGCTACGGATGAGAAGCTTTTGTGAATTCCGTGCTCTTGGCACCAATTGGCGAATTCCTCGCTGTCAAACTGAAGCCCATTGTCTGATATGATTTTGAGTGGGACTCCGTACCTGCACAGGACATTTTTGATCAAGAAGTTAATAACTTTTGCTGAAGATACTTTATTCAGGGGTTCCGCTTCCACCCATTTGGTGAAATAGTCGACTGCCACTATAGCATATTTGGCCCCGCCTCGGCCCATTGGTAGCTCGCCGATTAAGTCGATTCCCCATATTACGAAGGGCTGGTCATTTGAGTAATCTCAGTTGTTGGTAGCCGTAGAATCTTAGCAAACTTCTGGCATCTGTCACACTTTTTGACGAAATCTAGGGCGTCCTTGCTTAAGGTGGGCCAGAAATATCCATATCGGAGTATCTTTTTTGCTAATGTTTGCCCTCCGGTGTGATCTCCGCAGCTCCCCTGATGGATGTTGGACAAGATTTCCTTGGCTTCCCTCCCGGCGACACACCTTAATAATGGGTTAGAGAATCCGCGCCGATAGAGGATGTCTTCTTGTATTGTGTAGCGGGATGCTTTCCTCAAGATTTTCTTGACTTCGTTACGCCCGTGGGGTAGTGTGCCACTTTGTAGGTAGTCTCGGATGGTAGTCATCCAAGTTGCTTCTTCGGTTGCAGCTATCAGATTCACTTGCTCAAAACTTGGGGTCAGTTGCTTTGAGATGGTTACTGCCCCGAAGATGGCGATGTCTCTCATACTTGCTTGCTTTGCCAATTCGTCAGCCTCTTGGTTTTCTTCCCGAGGGATGTGTTTGACTAAGTAGTGGTCCAATCGGCTGAGAAGCGACTTGGTCTTCTTTAAATATGCCATGAGTCGTTCTTCTCGAGCTTGGAATTCTCCTAGTATTTGATTAACAATAAGTTGAGAATCGCTGTGAAGACACAAAGAATTGGCTCCGATGTCTATGGCAAGTTCTAGTCCGGCTATCACTGCTTCATATTCTGCATCGTTGTTGGTAGCAGCGAACTCCAACCTTATAGCATAGTGCAGTTTGTTTCCCCCGGCAGTGATTATTACCACACCTGCCCCCGAGCCTTGTTCGTTTGATGCACCATCCACAAAGAGATTCCACTTGATATCTTCTACTATCTCCAATTTCTCCTTATCTTCGTTGGTAGTGAATTCTGCATTGAAATCAGCCATGGCTTGTCCCTTGATGGCGGTGCGAGGGTGATAGGTGATATCATACTGACTTAGTTCAATGCACCATTTAAGTAGTCGCCCAGAAGTGTCGGGACGATGGAGTACCTGCCTCAGTGGTTGATTAGTCAGAACTTTGATGGAATGGGACTGGAAGTAGTGACGCAGCTTTCGTGATGTGATTAGTAAATAGTATGCTAGCTTCTCAAGTTTAGGATATCTGACTTCTGCCCCAGTAAACCTTTTGCTGATAAAGTAAACTGGCCGCTGCGTGCGGTTGTCTTCCCTTACCAAGGCTGCGCTTAGGGCGTGAGATGACACGCAAGGTATAGGTATAATTCTTCGCCTTCGCTTGGAGTCGAGAGTATCGGTGGTTTCTGGAGGTGTTCGATTAGGTTAAGGAAAGCGGTTAAGCATTCGTCAGTCCATTCGAACTTTCCCTTGTCTTTCTTTAGGGCTTCGAAAAAGGGGACGCACTTGTCCGTCGCCTTGGAGATGAATCGGCTTAGGGCGGCCACTTTTCCATTCAAACTTTGCATTTCCTTCCGAGTGGAAGGTATCTTGATATCCCTTAGCGCTCGGACTTGTTCAGGGTTTGCTTCTATTCCTCTGGCATGAACGATGAATCCTAAGAACTTTCCTGATGACACTCCGAAGGAGCATTTTAGTGGATTCAACTTCATTCCATACTGTCGAAGTACTTGAAACATCTTGCCTAGGTGGCTTACGTGATCTTCGGCTTTCCTTGACTTCACCAGCATGTCATCCACATATACTTCCATAGTCTGTCCTATTAGCCCTGCAAACATCTTGTTGACGAGGCGCTGGTAGGTGGCTCCTGCATTTTTAAGTCCGAAAGGCATTACCTTATAGCAGTATAAACCCCGGTCAGTGATGAAACTAGTGTGGTCTTGGTCGGGAGCATGCATAGGAATTTGGTTATATCCTGAGTATGCATCCATAAAAGATAGGAGCTCGTGCCCGGCTGTGCTGTCTACAAGTTGGTCGATTCTGGGAAGTGGGAAGCAATCCTTTGGGCAGGCGTCGTTTAGGTTGGAAAAGTCAATGCAGGTTCGCCACATCCCATTAGCCTTCTTTACCAGCACCGGGTTGGTGATCCATTCCAGGTAGATAGCTTCTCGTATGAAGTCATTGGCGAGTAGATTCTTTACTTATTCATCGAGGGCTGCTGATCTCTCTGCCCCCATACTTCTCTTTCTTTGTTTTACAGGCGCCTTGGTGGGATCAATTTTTAATACGTGGCAGGCTATGTCGGGGGAGATTCCGGTCATGTCAGCGTGTGACCATGCGAATACATCCAAGTTGTGGCGGAGAAAATCGATGAGTTGTTCCTTCAATTCGGCTTTTAGTTGGGACCCAATTTTCAATAGTCTACTTGAGTCGTGCTTGTCTACAAATATAAACTCCATAGCCTCTACAGGCTCGGCGGTGGCCTCCTCCTCTTTGTCCCTAGGGTCTAATTCATTGAAAGGGTCGCTGGTATATCGAAGAGGAGGGGCTTTCTTTAGTTGCTATGCTTCTAGACTTTTTGTGCAGAGGGCAATCTCTACACCCTTCCCTTTATCCTTCCCGTGGTTGTTGCGAAGTTCGGTCACATAGCAGTCCCGAGCAACGTCCTGGTCTCCTTCTACTTCCCCTACTCCATTGTCCGTTGGAAATTTCATCTTCAGGCACCATGGGGCTAGGACAATTTGGAAGTCAGACAAGGCTGGCCTTCCTAAGAAGGCGTTGTAGGCCGAATGGTTTTCTATTAGCACAAACGTCTGTTTTCGTACAACGGAGCGGGGATGGCTTCTAATCTCAACAAAGAGTTCCAGTTGCCCGAGGGGCATCTTCGCATCTCCAGTGAAACCGTGTAGTGGTTTATCGCAGGGGGATACATCCTTCATTGATAGTTTCATTTTGTCGAATGCATGTTTGAACAGGATGTTCACCGAGCTTCCAGTGTCTACTAAGATTCGGTAAACTTCGGCGGGACCGAGCCGGGCAGAAATAACCATGGGATCCATGTGAGGGTATTGCCTTCCTTCTAGGTCACGCTTACCGAATGTGATATCATTACTTTCTTTCCGCTTCGGGTGGCGCTCTTCTATAACCGAGTTGACGCAGTCTTTATTGTCTCTAAGCGACTTCCCATATCTTTCCATCTCTTTCCAGCTTCTGTCTACGATGTGCGGTCCTCCTGAGATGGTATGGACCACTATCTTCTCTTGACTAGAGCTGCTAGTGTTGCGGTTTCCTCTGCCGGTCTCTGGTGAGGGTAGCCTTGGGTTTTCATTGGCAGGAGCTGGAGTCCTGTCCTGACCTTTTACATAGCGTTCCAGTTTCTTCCTCCTGATGTGTTCCTCGATCAAATCCCGGAGATGATGGCATTCATTGGTATCATGCCCATGAGATTCGTGGAAGCGGCAGAACTTTCCAGACTTCTGCGCGTTATCTGATTCCTTCTTGTATAGTGGGCGTTTGTATCTAACTTCGCCTTGGGTGGCAAGGAAGATATTTTCGACGGTCTCGTTCAAAGGAGTGTAAGTGTCGAATCTCGGTCCAGGCCGATATAGGTGCTTTTCTCCCTTCTTGCCCCCAGCATTGTCTCTGGAATCATTTCTTCGAACGTCCTTTGCCACAGCAGGGGCGTTGCTGTGAGTTGCCTTATTTTGCTGTCCTGACTGCCCCTCAATGGCAGCATCCTCAAGTCTCATATATTTCCCGGCTTCATGGAAGAAATCGGGTAAAGTAGCTGGTTTTTCTTTTGTCAACCTTCTAGCAAATTTAGTATCCGGATGCACACCACTACAGAGGGCCATTAGGATAAGCTTCTCATCGGCATCTTGGACTGCGGCTGCTGCGGCGTTGAATCTGGTTAGGTATTTCTGCAGCTTCTCTCCAGGTTTCTGTTTGACGCTGGATAAGGAATAAGCGTCCTTAGGTTGCTCCACATGAATGCGGAACTGACTGATAAATTTTTCTTTCAACATTTCCCACGAGCTGATGGATCCCTAGGGTATATGACAGAACCAGGAGGTAGCAAGATCTGCTAAGAAGAGCGGAAAGCATTTGCACAGTACTCCCTCTGTCGCCCCACTCATGAGCATATTGCGTGTACCTCTGTAAGTGTACAACGGGGTCGGAGGTTCCTTTGTAGGGTTCCATTGTTGGAATCTTCCATTCTCGGGGGGTGATAGCAATTTCGATATTGCGGGCGAAAGGGCTGGTTACCCTAGCGCCTATCCCCCGATCACTTTGCTCCCGTTGGACACACTCTCTGAATAAGCGTACCATCCTTTCATCAGAATTTGGAGCAGATAGAAATGAGTTTGGTTCTGTTCTGTGGGATTGATTCCGTCCAGATGACCTGTAGGGATGGTATCGTCTATCATTCCTCATATTTTCTAGTGGCTGCCTTTGATCTTCTGGGAGCATGCTAGGGTCAGCTACAGTTGGCCCTTGCCTTGATCTTCCCCTGCCGGGTTCTGATCTAAGCACTTCCTCGGGTCCAACTTCGGGCTGGACTCTAGCTCGGCCCCGTTCACTGGCGTTTCCGTGGTTAGGCAGTATGACAGGCTCAACTACAGTTGACCTCCGTCCGGTACCTCCCCCATTGGGTTCGGTACCAAACGTTTCCTCAGGCCTAACTTCGGGCTGTGCTCGGTCTCGGCTCCTACCATGGCTACTTCTGCCGTTAGCTCCTTCGAAGAAGGAAGATCTTTGTTGTCTCTGAGATCCTCCAGACTGGGACTCGCCCCATGATTCAGTGTTGCGGTTGGATTCTTCAGCGTCTCTTAAGCGTGACATGAGATGGTCCACCAAGGCTTCCTGCTGGGACGGGAAGCGGTTAGTTACTTCAACCACAACTCTGTCCAAATCT
Organism: Allium fistulosum; assembly: GCA_030737815.1. NCBI lineage: Eukaryota > Viridiplantae > Streptophyta > Magnoliopsida > Asparagales > Amaryllidaceae > Allium > Allium fistulosum. The sequence continues at coordinate 889,557,156 of CM060903.1, read as the reverse complement.
GCCCTAGTAATTGCTGCAGGTTGTTCTATGGCAGGAGTGGTTGGGTTAGCCTGTCCTTCATTTGTTACTGCTGCCGGAGGAGGACGATTTACTTGATTCGTGATAGCTGGATCTGGAAGACTGCTGAATGCGATGTTTTTTCCTTTGTTAACATCTTTTCTCTGTTTGGGAGGCATGTTTTCCAAGTAGCGAACGATGCTGTTAGGAAAACTGTTAAGTGGATGAAGCTGAAGCTTCGAGCTTCTAGCTCTCAGTGAAAGCACCAAAAATGTTTGCACAAAAAATGGACTAACACCTCAAAGTTGTATGATTTAGTAGATCTTATGTTGTTCTTAGTGATTTGAGTGATATATGCAAATATATGAAAAGCAGGGGCTAAACTGTAAAAAGACACGCAAATTTATAGTGGTTCAGCCAGAATGTGCCTACGTCCACTTTATATGTTATTTCTCTTCTCTTGTTTTGATTACAAGTACAAAGCTTTGATACAAGTAAAAGAAAGTTGTTTGAAAGTTCTCTCCGTGCTTGAGCTCTCCAACTTGTCCCCCATTGTTGTACCCCTGCCCCTCTATTTATAGAGTGAGGCTGGGGGTAGGGGTCTTGATGTATACAGCTGCTGATGGGCCCGGGCTGATACAATCTGGCCTGGCAAATTTGGTTCGGCATCGCCTTGGTTCGGTAGTAGATGGGTGGAGATGAGGTCTTGGTTCGGCAGTGGATTGGTTCGGTTGTGGAGTTGGTGGAGCTAGTCCGGTGAGGGTTTGGTTCGGTAATGGAGGAGAGGGGATTTGGTTCGGTAGGGGAGTGGTCCGGCAGTGATAGTTGATTCGGTGAAGAAGTTGGGTTTGGTCCGGTAGTACTTGGACCGGTAGTGGGCTGGTTTGGTATTACTTGGAGAGGGAGTTTGGTCTGGCAGTGCTTGGAGGAAAGTTGGTTCGGCATTGGTGAGGAGATGGGTTGGTTCGGCAGTAGGCCTGTTTGGTGAGGGTTTGGTCCGGTCGAATCTCACCCAACAACAATCACTTTTCTATGTGAATTATAAAAGTGTTACGGTATTGTTAAACCTCTTTAAACATGCATAAAATGGTTTTAAAATGTTTTATAAACACTAAAACTCAATTTGAAAAAGTTTTGATAAGATATGAAATTGAAGTCAAAACAAGCGCGTCGCGTAACGGCAGTTTGCGATTTCGCGCCGTAAAAGTTAAATCAATGTGTAGAATGGAATATAGCTTAGAATTATTCGAAAGAAGAATTTTCTAAACTCTTACAACTATAATCTTCAAATGAAGAAGAAAAATCAAGATTTCATTGAATATAATTTGAGTTATGTCCAAATCAAGTTTTTAAAAACATCGAGGTTTGACGGTTTTGGGAACCGAAGTGGTAGATGCTTTAAAATAGATATTTTTAAATCTTTAAAAATAGGAAATAAATTTTATAAATATTTTTAAAAGGGATTTGAGCTATAAAAATGGACATATATGAAATGGAGTTAGTCTTTTGAACAAATAAGCTTTAAAAACACTATTCGCAGCAGTTTTTACAGCGGTTTTAGTAACTTTTGCAAATTATGGTTTTAACTTAATTTTTCTTTCCCAATCTTTTTAAAAATCTTTCAAAGGAAAAATTAAGTATTTTGAAAATGATTTGGAAGTTTTATAATTATTTTAAGTTTTAAATAAAAGGTTAAAGGAAAATTGTTTTAAACAATATTTGAAATTGTGTAAAGTAAATGAAAATCATATCTGGAAGATCATATAAAAGAGTTTAGAGTTGATCAAATAACTTGACTACCCTATGTGTGATAGAGAGATAGTCTCTAGGCCCGAGCTTGGACAGCTAGCATCTAGGTTCCACTCTAGCTATCCGGACTGACCCAATGAAGGGGATAGTAAATTTGATTTACTCGGACCACAGTTTCCTAAGATGAAAAGAGATTTGGAGATTTCCAAAAGTTAAACAAGATTTTAGAATAATAAGATTTTGGTGATATATGAAATGTATTGGTTAAACTCTATATTAAATTTCAAGGAGGGAACTCGTACTATCCATGTGAATTTAAAAGGTGATTTCACCGTTATTCGATGAATAGTACATATTGAATATGGAAATTAGTATTAAAGTATAATTAAAATAATTTCTATGGATCGTTTTTTACTCAATACAAATTGGTTTGGGTTTATTTTAAATGATGTCTTAAATAACATTATTTTTGACCCATTTAAAAGTTATGATTGAAAATAAGAGATCTTGATTAAGATTTAGATAAGTGATTTGGAAATATTTTCCTAATGAAATGATTCAGAATTATTTCAAGATTTAAAAAGGTTTAATTAACCAGAGAATTTTATAAATGAGATTTAATTAGCCCGTATATACTGAAACATAATACGATTTAAAGATATATCTTTAAAGAGATATTTCACTTGGATAAAAGATATTGATTAGTTAAATAATAATCACCCACATACTTGACATCTTTTATCGATAATTGATTCGGAGAAACCGGGGTCGGATTTGGGTGATTTCTATCCGAAAACCACTTCCAACCAATATACGTTCGAAAGTGAAAACATATTGAAGACAATGATTTTGAAGACGGAGATCTTCATAATGTAGGGCTGCTTGCTACTAACCTCTAGGGTAATTCCCTTATCACATATATGGTGGCACTGGTTCCTTCAATTTGAAATCTTCGATGCAAGGACAACTCATTACTAATCTTAGGGGTGATTCCCAAATAGGATGTAGTAGATGAAGTGCCTTCGATTTGTCATTTTTCTAGACAACTTATATGGACGAATGTCCGACATTGCATTTTTAAGACCATATACATTGATCTCTACAAACATATATCTGTTAGTGGTGTAGGAGGCAACCCCTCATATACTTAACACCCTTCTCTGAGATGTATGAGCTCGGAGGTTGTACTTTTGTGGAAATCAATAGTGTGTTATTGGAAGTGGCAATCTGGCATTTAAAGTAGGATTTGTCATGTGAAAAGTAAAATGTTACCTCAAGCCTCACACATCGGTAATGGCAAAAATAGGGTAGATGCGGCAGGGCTAAGTGGGCCGCACCCATTCGGATATGTTCATCACCTTTCTAGATTACCCACTATATATTGGGTTTGTTGTGTATGCTATGAGACATCTCGGATAGGTCGGGAATGACCGAGGTGATGACATATTCGGTACTATCTATGGTAAAGGTAGGCTAATTCTATGTTGGTAGAGGTTAGAGCCTCAGGTGCATCCCTCTAGAGATGTACCATCAGAAGGTAGTTCTTATCTAGTTGTTGTATGGAACCCATTCTCCAATATGAGCCTTTACGGTTTTAGTTGTAAACCTATTATGGTGGAATTTAATAAATGTAACAATTTCGGCTATGATTAATACATCTATTTGAAAAGTATTTTCAAACCAATGTCATTAGAAATAATATCAAATGATTTGACAATTTTTTTTAGTTATCATAAGGTAAAAAACCCATCCGTGTTTATATGCGACATGGTCTTATGAGATACTCTTCCTTTCAAAGGTTTTGTTTAGCTTCAAAGTCGATCTATGACACCGTCATATATATTTAAGATTTGCATTTCTCACGCTTGTTTGCTAGACTGATCCATGTATTTTTAATACTCAGATAAGATCCGAGTAGTTTCAGGATTAGCTGCAGACGCTTGGAGTTTCTAGAGGAGAGTTGGAGATCTACATCAACGTATGGTCGTAGTTTACTTTACCGCCGTGTTTGTTGTTTTTCAGTATTTGTAAGGACGGGTATTTATAACTGTCCAAGCTGAGCTTAGGATATACTTTGATGTATGTGTTTAAAATTTCCGCTATAAAGATTTAAATATTGAAATAATATATGTTATTTCATTCATGTAAGATTCTGTTCTATCTTTATTTTTTTACCCTTAATCAATCTGTCTTTCTGGCACTTGGATATTCAGCACGTGAATAGCGTGGATGTATTAGTGTCGATTTCTGAAGGTTGAAAAGATGGGTCGTCACATGCTCCCTATCATGCGCAATCTTTCCACCTCATCTTTGAGCAAAACAAATATCTAAACGCTATTCACTAAAATATCTTCTCTTAAACACTCCACTAATCATTTTACTATTCACATATAGTTAGTCATAATTTAGAAAATATTCTTATTTGCTAATTAATTTCGCAATAATATCTTAGGCAAGAACAACAAGTTCGAACAACTTCTATCGAGTAAAAAGCCGTTTGTCGATAAAACAATTTTCGGTCACATTATCGATATTTCTTCGAACAATGTAATTTTGTAAACATTCTTCAAAAACTAGTTTACCATCATTATAATTAAAAGGGGGTTAAAAAGGTAATTAAATCAATTTAATCACATTAAATCTAAGATTCGGATATTTAAATAATTCAGATATTTAAATACGAAGTGTTCGAAATTCCGAGTCATTATAGATAACTTTTTAAGAATAAACCTTTTGATCATTGGACGGATATATTTTTCAAAGGGTAAGCGTTATAGTGAGCTGAAAGTTATAATTCATGGATTTTGGAAGATAGAGTTATGCCAATTACTTCTTGTTTCGATTGTATTCATATGCAAATAATTGGAGCAAATGGCTAGAAGGAGAGAGGAACGTCGTTAGTGGAGAATGGTTCTTTGTCCTGTTATGGAAGAACTCTTATCAAAATTAGTTGATGATGGTTTTGGTTGGGATGTTTTCAATTCTTCAGAGTTTTTTTGAAGTTAAATCGCAAAGTCACATGTTGTTATCTTCAAAATCATTTATGTAGTTGTAATTAGTGGTGAATAATCGGTTTTCCATGTGTTCATGCGAATAAGTGTATCAATGGGTCAAGGTCATCAATTTATGATTATATGGAGCCTGTGCAATTAATGCCCCGCTATTACCCCGCTATAACCCTGCTATATCTCATAGCGGATTCCTACCGCTACGATTTTTCCATATAGCCCAAAATATAGCCTTTCCGCTTTAAGCCCAGCTATTTCCGCTATATCACGTTATTCCCACTATATTCCGCTATTCCCGCTATATCCCGTTATTCCCACTATATTCCGCTATTTCCGCTATATCTTCTTTAAAAGAAATGAATTGAAAAATGACATTTATACATTATAAACATTATGAAACTAATTTATTTAATTGAATTGTTAATATATTTTCAAAAATGAAAATACTCTAATATTCTACTAAATTTAATTATGGTATATAACAGTTTTACATTTATTTATAGTATATTCGCACATGTTTTTATTTAAAATTATTTATGTATTAATTATAATTCAACTGAATGTTAATTGTTCATTTAATTGCCATTTATATTTTACATTAAGTATGAGTTTTATATGCTATTTTAGAGTCATCCACTATATCCTGTTATACCCTCGCTGTCTCCCCGCTATGACTTTTTGCACCTCCGCCGCATTGAATCTGCCGAGCCCTTTAACTGCACGGTGTGGAGCACTACTTTACTATTGATGTTTTTTGACCTTCATATGCTGAAGCTATTAATCCTACTCCTAATTTTGATAAGCCAGTTGTGACTTAAAATGATGTTGTTATTTGGCCTTCTAAAGAAGTTTGTGGTGATTTGGCTATTCTCAAAATCAAGGTTTTAAATATCGGATTTCGGTCACGTTTCGTCTCGGAATTTTCACATAAGTTATCTCGTATCGGGGGAGATCTCGGACGAGATGAGTACATATCGGGTGTACATCTCGGATTGACATCATGGGTCTTATAATGCATCTCTAGAATATCTTGGATGTACTTATGTGTCTAAAATTGATGTGTCAAAAATTTATTTAACGGTTATAACTTTCTTAGTAAAAATAAAAATGCTAATATACTTGATTTACATGGAAAAAGGAATATTTTTAGAAGAGTAGTAGCTTGATTAGCTTAATTGATTTGGTAATGATTGAATAATATCCTTTTATTTGAACATAATAAAGAAGTGAACCTTTCGCTATGACTCATTAGGATAAAAAGTAAAGAATATGTTCAAGAAGTTGGTAAATTATAATTGGATTGAGTAGTTTCTTTTGAATCAATGTGAAAATAAAAAATATTATGCAAAATAAGAAAAATGCATAATTTCGGGTGAGATCTCGGATTGAGATTTTGATCCATATTTCGGGTGAGATTTGAATATCTCAGACGAGATGAGTGTTGAGGGAGATATGGGGGAGATTTGATGTCTCGTCTCGTTTAAGTGTGAAAAGGAGATCTCAAAGGAGATCTCGGGCGATATATAGGAGATTTAAAACCATGCTCAAAATAAAAGAAACAAATGTAGTCAATGTAATGCAACATATCACAATAAAATGAATTGTCTTACTTCTTCGAAAACTTGAAGTTTACTCTATTGTATTTTTTATGAACTAGTTTTTTATATTATAATGTTACTTTAAACTGTAATTTTTGCATTTACTATGTAATTCAAATTTGTTAATTGTCTGAATATTATGTAACTGCTATTTGATTTTTATTTGGTTAGTTTATGGCTATTGATTGTTTCTGGTTATATTTTTGTTTGTTGCAACATAATGCTAGTTTTATATACCATTTCATTTATATAGTTTAATATTTGTATCATGCTAATAATATATTATTAAGAGGTATACTACATGTTTTTTTTATATTTGAAAATACTTGTTGTTACATGTGTTTAGCGGTATAACAATTTGTTCATTGAGAAGAATAATTAAAAATATAATGCTCATTGTATATAGCATTATACTTCTAATTGTATATAACATTATACTATTCTAACAGGCTTTAGCTAAATTTGTTCTGAATGATTTTTTAATCACTAGTGTAGTAGTTAGTGTTTGTACCAAAAATGGGCACAACACTCTTCGGAAGTCTTTGAAGAGATAAACGCGAAGAATGAAATTTAACACTGTGGATTATCTAACAAAAACTCCAAATAACATAAAGGTAAAGTGCAAAGACAAGCGATTTAGAGTGGTTCGGAATTTTAGCCTACGTCCACTATGAAGTTTGATGATTTTATTGCTCGACACTCGAAGATTACAATTTCTTATAACGTAGTACTACTGGTTTTGTGAGCTAAGTCTGAATTTAAGACAACCGTGGTGATTCTGAGTAAATCTGGCAGAGTCTGGGCGCTCTTTAGCTCTTAGAATTATCCGACCCACTTTCTGAATAACCAGGGGCTCTATTTATAGGTGTAGGAGGCTGATATTTCGCCTAAATTGAGGGGAGACCAGTTCTGGCACGTGAGGGGGCCCACATGCCCGCTCTTTGGAAATCCGGGCCCACTTTGGGATCGATTCGACCCTTGCTTCGAATCAATCAAGTTTTGCTCCGATTGAGATGAAATTTGGCATGAACATTCCTTAGGTTGCCAGTAAGCTACTGTGAAAATTTCATAGCATTTGGACTTATAGATCTCAAGTTATGATCGATTCAAGTTGATGTTTTTCGCCCTATGGATTCGTTCGAATCGATGTGGTTCGAATCCATAGGGTCGAATCCATGCTTTTGCACGTGAAGATGATGACGTGGTGCGCGTGCTTCGGGTCAATGCCCCTTTTTCTCCGAGTTTTCTGGGTCTAATCCTTGGTTTCAGCTGTGTGGAATTGATGGATTCGAGGTGATCGATCCGGAGACACGTTTCCTTCGAATCGATTGGACCAGTGTTCGTTCGAATCGATCAGGGTATGCCACTATTGATCGATTCAAATTTGCTTTAACAGGGTGGACTTGAAGATAGTTATGAGATGGAGTCGAAGTCCCTATAACTGCATGGATTCGAACTAAGGGAGGCTTTGGATGGATTCGAACGTTGAGGGTGTTTTGATGGAGTCGAAGCAATGGTACTTCCCATGGATTCGAAATAATGCAGGGACGATGGATTCGAACCTGGGGCTATGCTTCATAGATCCGAAGCACCTTCTTTCGATGGATTTGAGCTAAGGGTTTGGCCGATGGATACGGAGCTTGGCAACCCGATGGATTCGAATATAGGCTTCGCCTATGGATTCAAACTAAGGACCGGCTACCCCACATCTCGTCGGTGATATCTTGAGCATACGAACTCGGATTGCCTTGAAATTTGGAAAGTCGGTTTCCACAGCTTCACTTTTCGTGTCTTATCAATTGTAGCCCGATCTGGATTCGGACAAAATTCATCAATATTTGTAGTTGCCCAACAATCATTCGAGGTTGAAGACGTGTGATCCTGTTTCTTTTTCAGTTAGTTCCTTGGTATCTCGGCCTTGCCAAAAGGCGGGATAACATTTGCCCCCCAAAGTACGTCTTGTGTAAACATGACGTGCTTTGAGTAGCTGAAGTCCAACGTTATACAATTATGACATGCCCTGCCGAAAGTTGTATTCTTTGTTGTAGTAACCGACTGTCGTACGATCGTGATCGGCTGTTTGCCGTTGGGGTTATGACGAGATGAACATTTGATCCCTGTAAATGATAAAGATCAAACATTAGTCAGAAATATGTGTATACGTGCATCACCTTGACTTTAGTTAACATCGCGTGATCGCAAGTCGTTGTCAGTTCGGTTTGCTATCGAAATCTGCATCGGTCCTCTCCTGAACCGGTTTGAGACTCGAGTTAAAACATTGCTTTTATGATTGTCTATGATCATCCTCTTGTATCGATCCTCTCCTGAATCGGTATAAAGAGTAGACAAGCAATTTTTTATATTGAAACGATTCGTCCATTTTCATCGGTGGTCTTTGATGGATTCGAAGCTATGTTTGTTCGAATCGATGGATTTCGAATCGATGGCCCTAGGGACCTCGTGCTCCGAGTCGATAAGACTCTCAATCCAGCCTCTGTTCGGTTACTCCTTCGAATCGATGATGCTTCGCATCGATACTGCATGAATCGATTCGACGTTGTAAAGGGTTCAAAACCAGATGGATTCGAAATAAGGGACGGATTCGAAGCAGTGGAATGACTCTGTGTCGTGATGGATTCGAAGGTGATGGGTAATTGAGCAATCGTTCGAATCGGTGGGGTTGTGACCTGTTGTGAGCGGTCATCATGACCGGGAGACGAAGAGCCTCGAGTCGCCCTTGGAACCCATATAAATACGCGAGGCTAATTTCATTTTTACTTTTTACTTTTTACTGTTGCAATTACTGCTCCTTCGAACCGATCCTTCAGAGCTCTGCGTCTTGCATGAATCGATCAGATTACACCGAGTCTTGATTTGTAATCGAATCCAATCAGGTACCGAAGGGATCGATTCGAGTGTAGAACGATGAAACCGGGATTATATCATTGGTTTCAATTCTTTCTTTTGAGAAACATGAGGAATAGTAGGAACTGAAATAGGTCGACTCGATGGTTTCGAGAGACAAAGCTTTTTCGACTCGCATTGATTCGGGGACAGGTAGCCCGAATCAATCGAAGATGCAAGATTTCGAATCGATGTAGGAATAAGTAGTTCGAACCGATCAAGAATACAAGACTTTGAATCGATTCAGGAATAGGTAGTTCGAATCGATGCGAGACTTCGTATCGATGGTTTCGAAAGATCGTACCGGTCGATTCGAAGTAGCAATATCCCAATCGATTCGAAGGTGCTGAGCATTGATCGATTCGAGGTTATGCATAGCTCATGGATTCGAAGTGCTTCTCCACCCCAAGATTTCATCGAGTCGAACTATGCGGAGTCGAAGCATATCGATTCGATCTTCATCGATTCGACTCATATCAATTCGAGTCGATCGATTCGAACATCCTTGCTTCTGAGGCTTCTACTCTTCTGATTTGCTCCAACATCTGGACTGCGGCCATTTTCAAGTTTGGACTTTGACGAACTTAACGAACTTTAGCATACTCGACTCCGACGAGCTTCGGCCTTGCATAACTGAACTTGATTGTAAGACTATACTTGAATTTCCTTTGAAGCTCTTCGATGGAACTGTGACTTAACCAACAATACAACTGATTTATACTTGAAGTGGTCAGTAGTGTCTGGATGGTGTGGAAGTGACGGTCAGTGATGACGGTCATTTTCATTCTCAAATTTCAAAGTGTTGTCGCTCAGGCGTCTTGTTTCATTTTGTAAAATCTGCTTAAGTAACGTTTAGCACTTGCACTGCACAACATATCCATACACTTCACACTGGGAAATGCACGAGCTTTTTATGTACTTATCGTTGCTTTATGATGAGTTGGTTAGTTATGGAATCTTCGAGCTCTCAACAACAAGGGGTACAGGGTTCGCCTCCTCCGGTCCTTGAGATTCCCAATATTCCTGCCGACGTAATCGAACCAGCTCCAGACGAATTGCCAGAGGCTATATTTATCGAGAATCCCGTGGATTCCGTCCAGTCTAATATCTCTGAATCCTTATTGGGCCGGATATGCTTGAAACACAACATATCTCTGAACGATGTATTACTACCCAGTGCTAATGACAGACCGCATAATCCGCCTGAAGGATATACTGCCTTATACCGCCATGCTTGCGCGGTTGGAACTCTTCCTCCTTTTAATCAATACATCAGGGAAATGCTGTCATATCTAGGAATTGCTCCTTTGCAACTTCATCCTAACGGACATGCGTTGCTGAATAGTGCCTTCGTCATATTTATGGACTGTCTCTTTCGCCCGCCAAGGCCGACCGAGATCAGATACATATTTAATTTCAAGAGCAGGGGCGATAGCCCATCCTTTACATTTTTGGAGGCAGTCAGAAATTGCCAAGTTATTATTGGAGCATGGACCAAACTAAGTTACTTCAAGAATGAATGGTTTTATGTCCGGTGTCCTCCTGGTTTTGCTAGGCGATGGTTGTCTAGACGTAAGTGTCCTCATATGTCGATGATCTTCCTTGATCAATAGCTTTTTTGGCATTGGTATTAACATCTTGTTTTTCTTACAGCCATTATCTCCAGACTCGATGGCGGGTACTACAAGGGCATAGTCCGAAGTCTTCAAGAAGTTCCGAGCGAGCTGAGACACATCGACTCAGTGTTGTGTGACTACAACTTAAGAGCTCTCGGTTTGATTGAAATAAATCAAAGTATAGCCATCGAAGGGATGTCAAAGCCTGCCTCAGAGAAGAAAAACAAGAAGAAGACGAAAAAGACAACGGCGAAGAAAATGCCTGGGGTTACAATAACCGAAGTGAGCGATGAAGAAAGGACCCATACAGATGTGGAGCCGATGGCTGATCTTTCGGGCAACTTCGAATAGTTAGGAGAAAGATGGAAAAGCAAGACCGTCATTCCTAAAAAACTTAAATCTAAGGGGCAGAAGTTTGTAGATGTGTCTTCTCCCGCCTCCGGAGCTATAGTTTCAGAGGCCGCCCCTTCTCAGTTGAGAGATGCTTTCAAAGGACTTGATGATATTCCCATCCCGGATTTTATATTAATCCCTCACAATTCCGGGTTGGAGGAATTTCAAGATGATTTACATATGAGCGAGCCCTTTCCTTTGAGTGCGGTCAACACTTCCGGTTGGTCAGGGGGTTTACACATTTACACACACTTCCACGGCACTACACGATCCCTGCATACTTGAACATTGCTTTTGTAGGATTCTAAACTGTGGTTTTCTTCTTATCGCAGGTGAGATGTCAGGTCGCGAATCCACTTTGGATAGGCTCCGTAATGTGCGCCGATCTTCCCCTTATTATGAGTCCCGTTGGAGGGAATCAGATAGGGACCACGGGCAAGGTTACACTATCCAGGAGCGCCATGATCGGGATAGAGATTATTGGCGTGGCCATTCTGGCCATGATCGTACTGACAGAGATCAGAGCCACCAGTACCGATCACGATCTCGTTCTCCTCCGCCTCCTAGGGCCCCCGTAGATATCCCCGGGCCTTCACAGCAGCAACAGCCTTCCCAATCTTCAAGGCTCGAGACTCAGCGGCCTAGAGTTGAACCACCGGCAGCTGCCATCGTTGAGCAGGCTCCGGCTGAGTTGACAAGCGAAGGAGCCATCCAGCTTGCTCAAATGAAAAAGGACTTCCCAGAAATTTGTATGGACGCATATGTCTTTCCTCCTCATCTCAAGAGGATTCCTCAGGATGCTAAAAATATTGCGCACAGCTATATTCGTGACTTCTATGTCCAATACAAGGAGTGGTACAAAGCGGCCGTGAAAGCTTCAAAGGTAGCTTTTGATCGGGAAAAAGTTATTCAGGAACGGGATGTTGAGATTGTTAAGAAAGACCGTATCATCCAAGTTCTTCAATCTGAGATGGAGTCATCTCAAAACTTTGAACTCCAGGCGCTTAAAAAGCATGATGATGTTGTGGCAAAGATAGCGAGGATGCAGCAGGCACACTGTGCCACTATAGAAGAGATGGGCCACCGTTACACCAATGTCGTGGCTGAGCGAGACGCAGCCGTTAAGGAGCTGAATGAGCTCAAGGCCAAACTTGCTGAAGTGGTGAAAGAGAAAGATGCTGCTAACACCACCGCTCAGGAGGCGTGCGACCAAGCGGTGTCACTTCGGGCCGAACTCGCCGCGGCGGTGGCTAAGTCCAAGTCTGTGGATGCAGAAATCCGGGAGAAGATTATGGTGGAGCAGTCCAGGATGGATGCTGATTTTGATGATCTCCTGGTTACATATAATGCCAACGTGTTAGAGCACATAAATCTATCATGGCTAGGAGATGATTCTATGATCCTGTATAACGCCTGGACTAGGTTGGTGGAGGAGAAAAAAGCGGCGCATCCGGACAAAACGCTGGATGATTTCGAGCTTGAGATGCGCTTGCTTACTGAGGAAGAGAGGAAAGTTCTCCATGAGGCGGTGGTTTCCGTGGCGCGAGAGAGACTTGGTTTTCAACAGATAGAGACGGGTGAGGGCTCGGGGATTGAGCATCACGAGACAAATGTTGGAGCTGTAATTCCGACATTGCCTGAAACCATTGGTGCGGTCGATCCCCAGTCCGTCCCTGCTTATAATCCTGACCAGCCGCATTTATCTTCTGCTGATGCTCCTGCCTCTGTATCTGCTCATACCACGGGCCAGGCTAAGGAAGGTAGTTGAATGCCTCTGGTATTCATTTAGTGTGGCGAATCTGGATCAATACCCTTAGCTAACAGTCTTCGTTTTTTGCATTTTAGTGACCGAAGCCGTTGTCCCAGCGCCTCTTGTATCACAAGTTCCTTATACGGCGCAAGGGGCTATTGTCACTGAGGCCGTTATGACATCCACTGTGGCTGGCGAAGAGGGAGAAGCGAGCATGCTATCTTTTGACGCTCAGATGATCGAAGAACTTCTTAGAGAACCCAACGATCCCTCCGTTGATCCTTCTTATGCCGCGAGTGGGGTAGCTCCTGCTGTGAGTTCTTCTATGCCAGCTACTGACACATCCAGCGCGGCCCAAGTATCTCGTGAAGATGAGATTTTGACTGAGATTAGTGCCGAGATGGCCGCAGCGACCGCCGGTATGAATCCATCGGGCCATGCCCCGCTAATGATGATATCGCCGGGCGGCACTGTGGTAATCGCGAGTGTTCCTTTCCCACCTCTTGCTACTGCTTCTATTCCCCCGGCTCCACCCTCCAAAAGAATCTCTGTTGCCTCAAGCTCCGAGGAAGAGGTGGACATCATGTCGCTATCTGAGGGTAAACCGGAGAAGAGTAAGAGAGTGAGGAGGAAGTCAGGTGGTGGATCCAGCGGGACTACCCCGAAGAAGAAACCAAGGAAGAAGAAAGATTGATCTCTTCCTTTATTTTGTCGTCACGTTCGGGGGTAGTGTTTCGTTTTGTTGGTTCTTTATAGCCATGTATAGATGTGGATTCGGCTCCCACTAGTAGGAATTTTTTTGAACCATCTTGTAATCGAATTCTTTTTTGTTGATAATGGAAATGAAAGTATATTCCCTTCTGTCTTCAACTCGATATGTGTTTTGGTTCTGCCCCAGTATTGGGGATAAGTGTGGAGTTGACGTATGTTTGTACTTCGTCTCGCACTCTGGGAGTACGGAGTTAAGTAATGTTTATACTCCGCCTCGCACTCTGGGAGTACGGAGTTAAATGAATGTTTATACTCCATCTCGCATTCTGGGAGTACAGAGTTAGGGAATGTTTATACTCCGTCTCGCACTCTGGGAGTACGGAGTTAAATGAATGTTTATACTCCGTCTCGCACTCTGGGAGTACGGATTTAAGTGAATGTTTATACTCCGCCTCACACTCTGGGAGTACGGAGTTAAGGAATGTTTATACTCCGTCTCGCCCTCTGGGAGTACGGAGTTAAGGAATGTTTATACTCCATCTCGCACTCTGGGAGTACGGAGTTAGGGAATGTTTATACTCCGTCTCGCACTCTGGGAGTACGGAGTTAGGGAATGTTTATACTCCGTCTCGCACTCTGGGAGTACGGAGTTAGGGAATGTTTATACTCCGTCTCGCACTCTGGGAGTACGGAGTTAAGGAAATGTTTATACTCCGTCTCGCACTCTGGGAGTACGGAGTTAAATGAATGTTTATACTCCGTCTCGCACTCTGGGAGTACGGAGTTAATTAATGTTTATACTCCGACTTGCACTCTGGGAGTACGGAGTTAAGGAAATGGTTATACTCCGTCTCGCACTCTGGGAGTATGGAGTTAATGAAGGATCGTCGTGTATCAACCCAATTTTAGCTTTGATGTGATGGCTTGCCCCCGAGCTCGGGCTTCACTTAGCGAGTGGTCGGTCGTATCACAGCCACTCCTTTCTTGAATAAACCCCATCGCGTGATGGAATTTTAGCTCTCTGTGCATCGTGATGTTGTACATTGTATTTAATGAATCACAGCTCTGACACGAAGAAATGGCATTTTATTGCTGAAATCAGAAAACATGGCAAAGTCAGTTGCCTTATTATAAGTTCTAATTTTGAAATGCTGAAACAACTTTTAAAACGGAATTTAAACTAAATAGATAAACATAGCCTGTTAATTGCAATAGCGATGAAGGCTTTCACTATTCCAGGCCCTTGGTAAAGTTAAGCCGTCAACGGGTGATAACTTGAATTCTCCATCCTTGAGCTTTCGCTTAATTTTGCGCGACCCTCTCCATGCCGATCTCATGGGTGGGAGTGCCGGGTACTCTTTTTTAGTGACTTGCTCACCAAGTTCAAAAGTTTTAAGTCGGTCCTTGGCATTGTGCAATCGGCCAATTCGATTTCGGTGTATGATTGTTCTCAAATCAACCTGGTCGCCCTGGACGACCCCAACTCCGTTGACGGTTGGGAATTTTAAAGTTAAACACCACGGGGCGATTATGGCCCTGAATTCAGCAAGGGCAGGTCGACCTAAGAAGGCATTATATGGCGAGTCTACATCCAACACAACGAACTGCAATATTCGAATCGACCTACATTCTCCGGTTCCCAATTCAACTGGTAACTCTACCATCCCAACTAGTATGGTAGCGCTGCCATTGAATCCATAGAGATGAGTTTGGCAGGGCTTTAGATCCCTAGCTTTCATCTTTATTTGATTATAAGCATGCACAAATATGATATTCACAGAACTCCCACAGTCAATCAGGATCCTCTTCATCCACATCGGGCCTACCTGGGTCGATATCACAAGTGGGTCAGTAGTCGGACTTCCGACGTAGACAACGTCGTTGCTCCGGAAAGTGATGTCGTTAGTCATTGCTCTCTTTCATTTGGTTGAAGGTTTACCGCTCAATTTATCATTATACTCGAAGTTCGAGCGTTTACCCATGTTGCTATATGATTCCATTTCCTCCCAGCTTCGGACCGCTGGATGAGGATTACTACTTACAGCATTAATTACCAATCTTCCTCCGTCACGACCCGGTTCTTCCTATCTTGCTTGATTCTGTGTATGATTTTGCTTTGAGGGGCCCGTTCCACCAGACGGCGGTGCCCGTACAAACTGGTCTAACTTTCTCTCCCTGATCAATTTTTCGACGAGGTCTTGCAGATGTCGACACTCGTTGGTATTGTGGCCGTAACTTTCGTGAAACCTACAAAACTTCCCTGTTTGAATCTGCCTCTCCGATGATTACTTCGGAGCAGGCTTCTTATACTGCTCAGCGTTGCAGGTTTGCAGATACACGTTTTCCAATGATGTATTCAATGGTGTGTAATTGTCAAACATTGGGATCCTACGTTGCGGGCCTCGATTTTGGTCTCTTTTCTTATCCTGACCACTGTTGACTCTCGGCTGAGCTTGTTTATTCTGTATATTTAGCTGGACTTTTCCGGAACTCTCACCGGACTGCTTGACTGCCACATTACTCTGTATCCCTTCAGTTCTGGGTATCGCATCGTCCTGTTTCCTAGATTGTTTCGCGTCCTCTTATCGCAAGAATTGTGCGACTTTGGAGTAGAAACGATCCAACGATGCGGGGGGTTTCCTAGCTAACCAATTTCCAAATTCAGAGTTGGGATCGATCCTTTTGGTTAACGCCATCAAAATCGAGTTATCGTTGGGATTACTAATTTCCACGCAGGTTGCATGGAATCTCTCCAAGTAACGCCTGAGCGTTTCTCCCTTAGCCTGAGTGACACTAGATAGGGTGTTAACGTCTTTGGGCCTAGTGACATGCATACGAAACTGTTTGACAAATTTCTTAGCCAGTTGATCGAATGAAGAGATGGATCTTGGTGGCAACCTTGTGAACCACATTGTTGCGAGTCCTCCCAAAGAGATGGGGAAACTTCGACATTTCACTGCATCATCATCCCTTGCGGCGCTCATTGACCATTCGTATTTCAAAATATGTTGATTGGGATCGGAATTTCCTTCGTACAGAGGGAGAGTTGGCATTCTGAATCGCCGAGGAGGTTCAGCGTATAGTACTTCGTATGTGAAAGGAGTATGACTACGGGAGATTCCCCAGTCGTCATTGATAAGTCCCTGGCTCTCGCGAATCATTTGACGTACCATGGTTGAAATGTCGGGCATAGCCACATTCCGTGTAGGCTGAGCTAAGGTGTGATCGGGTTCCACAGCGCGAGCTTGGACCGGATGTTGTCGACGGCCTATATCTCGCCTCCTTGGCTCCACATTTTCTGGGACGTATGGCTCAGGAGTACGCCCACGTTGTTGATTATTTGGACCCTACAGGTTTCGAGTATCAACCCTTGTTTCTACCGTGGCAGTTGCAGCGCGATCGCCTGCGGTATGCTGTGGAACAACACCTCCTCGTGATGAGGGCCCGGCCTGGGAGCTAGTTGACGGTCCGACCCTCAACTGTCCTACAGTCAAGGCGGGTTGATACTCAGTAGCCTGTGTATGACCTACGTCCAATCGGGGACATGTAGTTCTGCCATGATAGTCAGATGAAGCAGAACTTTCAGTGGACGAGTGGGAAGCATCATCCCTCCTTGTCCTTCTGCGCCTTTGGCAGTTTAATTGATTGGTCAATTCAATATTAGCACGCAACTGTTCGGTCAGCTGTTGCCGACTTTGAGTCAATTCCTGAAGCAATACATGAAACTCTTGTCTGGTTACTGGTTCAGATGGACCAGAGTGAGCAGTGTTGTCCTGATTGGACTGTAACTGCTGCGTGGGATTTTGTCCATCCCGACCTTCTTGATTAGCCGCTGTAGAAGTAGTTCTTGTGCTAACCATCCTGAGCAGTGGATTCCTTTCCTAGATTTTATGCAAATCTGAATAGAATGGAAGGATTCCGGAGTAGAGATCTGGATCTTCCCCTTGGATTTATGCAATCCGATATCGATGGTAGATCCAAAGAGTAGGAGAAAAACTGGTTTTCTCAGTGAAAGCACCAAAGTATTTGTACCAAAAATGGGCACAACACTCTTCGGAAGTCTTTGAAGAGATAAATGCGAAGAATGAAATTTAACACTGTGGATTATCTAACAAAAACTCCAAATAACAGAAAGGTAAAGTGCAAAGACAAGCGATTTAGAGTGGTTCGGTGTTTTAGCCTACGTCCACTATGAAGTTTAATGATTTTATTGCTCGACACTCGAAGATTACAATTTCTTATAACGCAGTACAACTGGTTTTGTGAGCTAAGTCTGAATTTAAGACAACCGTGGTGATTCTGAGTAAATCTGGCAGAGTCTGGGCGCTCTTTAGCTCTTAGAATTATCCGACCCACTTTTTGAATGACCAGGGGCTCTATTTATAGGTGTAGGAGGCTGATATTTTGCCTAAATTGAAGGGAGACCGGTTCTGGCACGTGAGGGGGCCCACATGCCCGCTCTCTGGAAATCCGGGCCCACTTTGGGATCAATTCGACCCTTGCTTCGAATCGATCAAGTTTTGCTCCGATTGAGATGAAATTTGGCATGAACATTCCTTAGGTTGCCAGTAAGCTACTGTGAAAATTTCATAGCATTTGGACTTATAGATCTCAAGTTATGATCGATTCAAGTTGATGGTTTTCGCCCTATGGATTCGTTCGAATCGATGTGGTTCGAATCCATAGGGTCGAATCCATGCTTCTGCACGTGAAGATGATGACGTGGTGCGCGTGCTTCGGGTCAATCCCCCTTTTTCTCCGAGTTTTCTGGGTCTAATCCTTGGTTTCAGCTGTGTGGAATTGATGGATTCGAGGTGATCGATCCGGAGACGCGTTTCCTTCGAATCGATTGGACCAGTGTTCGTTCGAATCGACCAGGGTATGCCACTATTGATCGATTTGAATTTGCTTTAACAGGGTGGACTTGAAGATAGTTATGAGATGGAGTCGAAGTCCCTACAACTACATGGATTCAAACTAAGGGAGGCTTTGGATGGATTCGAACGTTGAGGGTATTTTGATGGAGTCGAAGCAATGGTACTTCCCATGGATTCGAAATAATGCAGGGACGATGGATTCGAACCTGGGGCTATGCTTCATAGATCCGAAGCACCTTCTTTCGATGGATTTGAGCTAAGGGTTTGGCCGATGGATACGGAGCTTGGCAACCCGATGGATTCGAACATAGGCTTCGCCTATGGATTCGAACTAAGGACCGGCTACCCCACATCTCGTCGGTGATATCTTGAGCATACGAACTCGGATTGCCTCGAAATTTGGAAAGTCGGTTTCCACAGCTTCACTTGTCGTGTCTTATCAATTGTAGCCCGATCTGGATTCGGACAAAATTCATCGATATTTGTAGTTGCCCAATAATCATTCGAGGTTGAAGACGTGTGATCCTGTTTCTTTTTCAGTTAGTTCCTTGGTATCTCGGCCTTGCCAAAAGGCGGGATAACAGTTAGTTTTGTTTATAAGACATTTTTTTGTTGCTTCCGCTTCCTCTTTAGACAAAGATCTGGTTATGTATTTACTTGCATTTTGGTTCATGTTTCACTTGAATCTGTTGCTCTTTACATTTATACTATCATTTTTATGTAAATCAGCAGTAATTATTTAAATAAATCTCAATATATACATTTTACAGCAATTTGTTATATAATGATAGTTGTATATAACATTTCAATATAATACAAACTTATAACTATGCTCTTATCATTATGCATTCTACTTGTAGTTATTAAAAAAATTTAACACATGTAGGTACTAAGTAATTTATAATTTTAACAATATGATAGTGCAAACAATATAATAGTACATATAATATGATAGTGCAAACATTAAGATAAGTCAATATGGCAGTGAAAATAATATGATAGTGCAAACAATATAACCATACATATAATATAACAATGCAAAAATTAAGATAAGTTAATATGATAGTGCAAACAGTATAACAATATATATAATATAATAGTGCAAACATTAAGATAAGTCAATATGATAACACACATGATATTATCACAGTATATACGTTCTAGTGCAAACATTAATGCAAGTCATACATGTATTTTAGAACAATACCATAGAAATTTACTAAGAAAATTTCAAGTTAACTTCATACACATTTCAGATCAAATACTAAACGAAATCAGGCTTCTTCGTTTGCAGTTGTTTCAAATCAAATATAAAGACTACTGGAGTTTTTCATTTTGGATTCTTCTACAGGTGCTACTCTTGTGATAAGTTTGCGAAGTACTAGTGCACCGACCAACTGTTCTCAACATCATTGAGTATTTAAAATAGTTTCAGCTCTGAGCATATCAATGTTCTCCTTTTTATATTCCATTGGAAGAAATTTCTTATCTAGCTTTTTGATGTTTACCATGATGAAAAATGCACAATCATTTATGTTACAGTTATAAAAATATTAGGTAAGAATATAGTATATCAGATATAATGCTAGAATAATTTAGCATTTATTCTGTTACTAGTGGTTTCCATAACAATGCTAATATAATATATCATTTTAGTCAAGACGTTTATGTTAATGTAATAGGTCATTATTATTTGTATTTTTGCAATGTATCAGCATTATGTATGTACATCATTATGTACTTGACTATCATTTTTTACATAAGCATACAATACTATTGTTTTAAGCATATAAGCATATCATATAATAAACTAAAGTTTAATTTTTGTATTTTTTTGAGTAAAATATATATTTACTTACGAATCTGATTCCTGCTATGGGCATTTTGGTTGGGCTGTTGCGTTTTTATTCAAATTCCTTGTTTAAGATTTTGTTGCCTGCCTACTTCATCACGAACAGCTTTTAAATTTTTTTCTGCAAAATAAAAAAATTTAAAAATTGATTTTAATTTTGTAACTTAATATTAAAACTTGGGTTTAATCTTTGGGTTGATCTTGTTTGTGGCTTCATGAGTCGAAATGACTCCATTACCTTATCACATAGTCCAAAGTCAGTAAAGTTTAGTGGTTTATGTGATGCAAAGGAAAGAAAATTGTATCTATAAATTCATTTGTGATGTTAGATTGTATTGCAGATAGAACTATATCTTGTAACACATCTTCCAAATTATTTGTTATAACATTCTGCATATTAGTAAGTATTAGAATATTTTGTATTATTCTTTTACATTAGTATTCAAAAGTTTAGAGTTACCATCATAATTAGTAAACAAACTAATCAATGGTCTGAATAAACAAAGATTAAATGTATGTATTAAGCAATAAGAAATAATTTGTATAATTTTACATTAGTAATAAATGGTATGGGCTTTTAAAATGCAAATGCTATGTTTATGTATCATTTTGCATTAGTCATACATGCTTCTGGACTTTATAAATACTAATGATATGTTTATCTATCATTTTGGATTAGTAATACATGCTAGTGGACTTTATAAATACAAATGCTATGTTTATCTATCATTCCTTATTAGTAATTCATGCTAGTGAACTTTACTGATACAAATACTATGCTTGTCTATCATTTTGCTTTAGTAATACATGCCAGTGGAGTCTATTAATACAAATAATATATTTGTCTATCATCTTGCATTACTAATTCATGCTAGTGGGTTTCAGAAATAAAGTCCTCTGTTTATCTATCATTCTGGAGTAATAATAAATGCTTGTGGACTTTATAAATACAAATGATATCTTTATCTATCGATCTTTATTAGTAATACAAGCTAGTGGACTTTATTGATATTAATGCTATGTTTTTCTATCATTTTGGATAAGCAATACATGCTACTGGACTTTATTAATACAAATGCTGTATTTATCTAAAATTTTGCAGTACTAATTCATGTTAGTGGAGAAGTAAATACAAATGTTATGTTTATCTATCATTCTGCATTACAAATTTATTCTGGTGGATTTGAAAAATAAAATGCTATGGTTCTCTATCATTCTGATGTACTTTAAGTGTATAATTGAGTTTGAATATGAAACACGTTATTATGTACTTTGAATGCATAAATGCATTATATTTATATTTACCATTAAATATTTTTTGTAATATTTATATACCTGTCCATTTGTGAATTGTTCATACAAAGTAGCTTCTAGCATTGACTTTACTATTCATTATACCTCCTTTGATTCCATAATCTTTCATCCAAGCTACTGTGCTGGTATTAAGAATTAAGAATTTAGAAGTTAGTATATTCAAATTTATGTAATTTTTAATTTAATCATAGAATTAAGGGCATAAATCTTACCTTTTGTTTTTATTGCATTTGTAAAAAGAAGAACTATGTTCTTTTTCTGTTTAGTTAGTAGATATTGAACTCTACTTTTTCTGATATCTTTTTCTGTGTATTCTTTTCTTGTTGGCGAATATGCATCAACATCCACTATTTCTGTTTTTTACATCAAATTTGTTTCCAGGTTCTTCAATTTTTTTCAGGGTTGCTGTAAGTGTCAATTTCTTCATTTCCCTCTTCCTTTTCAGTTTTTGCACTTTGTTCTTCATTTCCGGTTTTAGCACTTTCTTTGTGAATTTCTTCTTCATATTTCTATTTTTTCTCATTTTTATTTTCATCATTAGTTCTTTCTTTTTCAATTTGTTCTTCATTTTTTCCTTTGTTCTCAGTTTCTTTTTCAAGCTTCTTTTCACTCACTTTTTCTTTGGCTTCACTCTTATCATCTTTCTTTTTTTGTTGTTTTTATGAAATACAACTTCATATTGGTGTTTAGGATCAAATTTTCTCTCTCTTATTCTTCCATTCATCCTTTGTACCAATAAACATGGTGTTTTCTTTTGAAGCCTTGAACTTTTTTTTTGTATTTTTTGTTCTTTTTATTCATTTTTTGTTTTTCATTTTTCATGTATCTTTTAGGTTTGGTAGGTGATATTTAAATCAAATGAAGGAGGCTGAATTTCTTGTTTCTCTGTTTTTTTGTTCTTGTTCCTTTTTGGATTTTTGGATTTTTGGTTTCAAGAGCTTCATTTCAGTTTTCATTTTTTTTCTCTAACTTGGTCTCCTTTTTTTCTTTCTTTTTGTAGCTCTTTTTTACTAATCCCAAGCTTTCTTTCCAAATCTTTGATGTATTGTTGGAGAGATTGAATTTGATTTTCTAGCCGTGGTTCTGAGGTTTGTTTTTATTTGCATCTAATCTTTATTAGCTTGCATATTTGTTGTTCTGGTTTTCGGTTCTTTGTTATAGATATGCTTTTGATGTCGACAAAAATCTATACAATAGAAAATTATAGGTTAAATTTTAAATTAAATTTTTAATATAATATGTTAATCCTAATTCGAATTAGCATTTTAGTTAATGTAATATTCTAGCACAATAGTAAATTACAATGATATGATAAGCTAATATTCTATATTCATTATGTGTTATACTAGATTATTACATTATAATGCTAAAATAATTTAGCATTTTTATTTAATGTGCTTATGCTCACAGAGAAAAAACTGTAAAGTAAAAAATTTGTTGTTAAATATAATTTATACATAGGTAATCCAAACACAGTAAAATTCTGTAAAGTTTATGTTTTGTGTTTACTAATGGGAACATGGAGCATCCAGGCATACTCCTTGTCTTTGTTTTAAAAGCATTCAAAGCTCGTAGTAGAGAATGATGAATAGATAATGGCCAGGATACTTCATTTATTTTTTTCTTCATTTAATATATATGGAACATAACCCTAAGGTAAATATCATTGATTGCCCAAGAAGAAGAATGTTATCATTGCAAGAATTATAATCAGTTTTGGTAAATCTTTTTCATTTTCAACTTCATTTATTCCAATTTTATTATTTATTGTTGAAATGGTATCATGTTATGTAATGTGTTCGACATTTCCATAATTTCTTAAGACAAACTGTTTACAATTGTCTGGTATTGCTTGTAAAGAAAGTTTTGGTAGTGGGAAAATGTTTTTTCCAGGTAAAGGTAAACCAAAAGTAACAAAAATATATCGTGTTGTTGTTTTTGAACCTTTTACCCTAATTTTATAACTTCTTCTTCTATAGCAGATGTTTCTATTATATCATCTAAAGTATTAGATTATTCTTTAAATTTACTTGTAGTCAAACATTCTAAAAATAAAATACACATGGACTTTATGAAAGGAATTTGGTTGAAAATTTTCACCTAACTTGAAGTACTTTTGCTTTTTTTAATTTTTTATAATTTTATATCGTGGCCATTAGACTACATTTATATTGATTTTTGTCTTGCTCTTTTTCATAGAATTTCATTTCCTCTTCTTTGTTGTTGTGCCTTTTGAGTGTTTTACAAACTATAGTGTAAAAATTATGTACTATATTTCAAAAATAGTTATGTTACATTTAGCTATCATTTTGTATATGCAATGCATGCTACTATCATTTTACATAAGAAATGGATGATATTTTATTAAAATTATTATGTTATATTCAGCTATCATTCTGCATATGTTATGCATGCTATTGTATTTCATATTTTCAAATGTTATGCATGCTACAGGATTTCAAAATTTCAAACGCTGTATTCAACTATCATTTTGCATACGCAATACATGATACTATATTTAAAAAATTCAAATGATATATTCAGCTATCATTTTTCATATGCAATGCAAACTATTGTATTTCAAACTTTCAAATGCTATATGCAATTATCATTCTTCATATGCAATGCGTACTGTTGTATTTCAAAAATTATAATGCTATATTAATTAGTCATTCTTCATTTGAAACATATGCTATTGTATTTCAAAACTTCTAATGCTATATAAGCCTATCATTCTTCATATGCAACACATGATATTGTATTTCAAAAATTCAAATGCTTATTCAACTATCATTTTTCATATGCACTGCATGCTGTTGTATTTTAAAAATCCAAATGCTACATCCAACTACCATTCTTTATATGCGTAACGACCCAGAATTTCACTACTTTGATTTGTGAATATTTAATTTATTTTAAATATTTATATAGGTTTTATAATAAAATAAAACTATTTTGAATAATAAATAATGATTGTGGAATAGTTTTTTTTAAATGAGTGGTTAGACGAAATTTGAAAATATGACCGAAAGCTTTATTTTGGAATTTCAACTTTTCATCGAACAACAAGTTGTAGAAAATTATTAAAACCTTGTTTACACTTTAAATAAACATTCAGATTTCAAAGCATTTATTTTTAATTTGTATAAAAATATAAATATGAGAATTTATAAATGTAATATATTTTCAAAATTCAAAGACGAGATTGATTTGAAATGTAAATGATGGCTTAAGTGTAGGAATAGGACTAAGGTAAATGAAAAACATGCTAAATGTACACCATGTCTTTGTAAGAGGGATAATTTGGTGGCTTTTGGTGGCTTTGACATGATGTTAAGTTGAAAGTTTGATGTAGGGATGCATATATTCACACACATGCATCATTTCACCCGGGGCATCCACGCCTATTTTGTTTACCTGCTTCGAATCTTCTTCTCTCTACTCTCTGTTCTAAAAAACACCTCTCTTCTTTAATCAAAAATCAAAAGCTCCCAAACTATTGAGATTTAGCTCTAGTGATCAAAAGGAATATTGTTCATCTTCGTCCCTAGTTTTAAAAAAAATTAGTTTCACTCGTTTCTTTGACTATCGAGGGAGATATCGTTGAAAATATGCAAGTGGCCAAGAATTGAAGGAAATTTGTTGAATACAAATCGACGAACGAAGATTACTATCATGTTCGCCTCGGCATGTCATGATTTTTAGAGTTGTTCGGTTGATTTTAAGGGTTATGATTGAGGCATGTTGGATAGTTGAACTGATTTGGGTCTTAAGTGAATTTCCGGTGATGTGATGGGAGGGAGGAGGAGTGGTGGCACTGGAAGGAAGCTGGGGGAATGGCCGAGACAGAGGAAGTGATATCAGGCGGTCCGGTGGTCTATGGTTCATGGTCAAGGTAGAATTAGGGTTTTAAGTCTTAAATGTTGGGCTTCGGAAATCTCGTTACTGGGGACAATGGCGGCGACCGAGTGGGCCGAGGTTGTGGGGGGGTGACATATCCGAGGGTGGAGGTCCTTTCGGAGGTGGTGGCGAGGCAAAATGTGGAATATCGTGGGTGTATGTGCTCGATTTCCGTGAGCGATAGGGTTCCAGGTTTCGAACTTTTGGGCGAATGGGTGAGTTTTTCGATCGGCAAGGAAGGGGAGAGTGGCGATGATGCCGGAGGGATGAGCAAGGCAAGGTGGAGTCATGGATGTTGGAGCATTGATGGCTGGTGGGGTCGTGGGTGGTGCAAGGTGCACGCGTGCACTTGTGTGCACGATTAGTCGTTTTAGGCAAAAAATTTGATCATAGGAGATTTAGGAAAGAAGCCTTTTATGGATGCAGATCTGATTTCAAGCTATTGGGCTCGACCCATTTGTTTAAAGTGAGAAATAAGCTTTCTTAATTGTTTTAAATATATATATATATATAATATAGTTAAATTTGAAATGGCATATCTTAACCGTTTTAAACCCGATCAACACGATTCTGTTTGCATTGTACTCGTATGAACGAGAACAACATTTTAGTGTAGTTTGTTGATTGTTTTGGACCTATGAAAATTTATGACATATGAAAACGGACAGGTTTTAAATCACGTTATTTTAAATAATAACGTCATTTAATTTTATATGCCTTAAATATTGATGTTTATTTGGCCAGATAAAATACAGCTAAGTCAGATTAAATTGAATGTGGTAAATTGGACATTTGTTTAGCAGAAATAAACACTATTCCGCTAATTAAATTTGTTGGATCCCTATTTAGCAGAATAAATCACCGTTCTGCTATTATTAATTGGATAAGTCAAATTTGGATATTTATTTAGCAGAAATAAATCTCGTTCTGCTATTATATTTGTGTGGACAATTAATTACATTCCAATGAACTAGTATTGGATAAGCGTTGTATTAACAATTGCTTGTTAATTATGGATTTAATTTACATATATGATGTTATGTAAATACCTGGAATATAACTTAGATAGTTAATGGAATTAATGGTGACTTGATTAAGTCCCATTGAATTGCTAAGCCTCTTCCCGAAGTTGATTTTTGAATCAAAGTTATTTGAAGAGTAATTATTATTAACAAGGTTAGTAAAGATAATTATTATTTATTTTAAAAGATAATTAATAATTGTTTATTTAACGATTTTAAGTTAATTATTTTATTAATATGATTCTTAAAGGTTATTTAAGAATATTTAATTATTGTTCAAAGTTATTAAACCATTTAAATTTTTTAAATTATATTTTAATTATTAATTAAGGTTATTTTATAATAAATTGATTTTAAGGTTATTATTATTTTAAAGTTAATTAGTATTATAATAGTTTTATTTAAAGATAATTTATTAATATTGTTTGAAGTTAACTAATTAATATATGATTTAAAAATATTTAAAGTAATATTTTTATAGTATTTAAAAGATTTACTCACTATAATTAAGTAATGTTTTGTTCTAAAGGAATTGGTTTTAAACGAAAGGATTTAAAAAGGGGAAAGTTTTACAAATAGTTTGAGTAGGGAAATAGCGGTTCATGGTGGATCGGGTTTGCCTCGGTAGGAAGATAAGCACATGCCAATGGAGAAAAAAATAGCCACGAGGATGAGAACGAGACTGTTTTGATAATGGCCACGAGAATGAATAGGGAATTTGAAAGTTTTAGGCTACAGGGAGAGAAGGTTTTATATGTCTAAGATATTTTTTACAATTTATACTTTCTCTAGAATAGAATAGAATAGAATGACAGAACACACGGGGAAAGAGATGGAGTAGGTGAAACGAACATAATTTTATAAAGTGAACTGATGGAAAAATAAACGTCACCGGTTGAATTTCTGAATTTATTATGCAGAGGCTATAGGGTTATACACGTCGAGCAACGGAACGGTCAGGAGAAGTTTAAAAGCTAAAATTCCGAAGCCGATACGGTTGACTGTTTCACGGTTTCCACGACACACCGGACCCCGAAACACACAAACAAATAGACTACGGAGATTAGCACGATGAGACGATCAAAACAACATACATATGTCAGTGGTACGATCATCCGATCAAAAGTCGATAATCAGTACCGAAAATGCTGCTAATTTGCCAGAAATAAGATAAACGGAGCAATAGAAGTCCAAATTTGACGAAACGAAATGTGACGTCTCACTCAGAAGATGATTTACAAATTTATTATATAAAATATTCAGGTTTGGAAAACATTTTATTATTATCAAATATTAACTGATTTAAATTGAAATAGAATTGCACAAGAAAATAAACTTCCATATTATCAGATGAAAATTTACCATTTGCTATGTTAAAATAGACGTATTCCAAATATTAAATTTTTATTTCAAAATTCTGTTGTTTTAAAATTCACAAAATTTCAATTAATAAAACAAAAAAAAATTATTAAAATTTACGGGTCGTTACAATCATTCATTCGTCTTCATTTGGGGACAAAGTGGTAATTTTGTGTATGAATTGATTTTGGAAAAAATTATTTGTACATTTTTATTTTTATTTGTAGGAAATTGAGTGCAAATTGAATGGAGCTTCATGGATGTATGCTTGCACATATGTTGAAAGCAAATGAAGAAAGGAAATAAAAGAATTTATGCAACATGGAGGAGCCCACATACCCACTAACTAATGGACCATAACTAAAATCTCATGCACATGTTAATGGAGACTTAAAGACATGTTAGCAGGGATTAATTATTATTACTTGGAGGTTACACTATCTCAAGGGCATTTTTGGTAGTCCCCTGAAAATGAATTAGGATTTTAAGCATGTATAAATACCCTTATGTTTCATGTAACCGTCTTCTTCTTTTTTATGCAAAGTTGTAGCACAAAATTAATGATAAATAAAATATCTCTTTAATGGCTTTTAGCCTTGTTCTTTACTTTCATGCAATTTTTATTTCATGCTTTCTTTTATCGCTATTTTATTTTATGCTCTCTTATTTAGTTTATGCTCTCTTATTTCATGGTAGTAGCATAGATTTAATTCTTGCAATTAGTTTAGTTTTATTTCATGCAAGTAGTTAGTTCTCTTTTCTTTTAATTAGCTCTCATTTTCCTTTGTTTTTATGTTGAAATCACTTTTCGTTAAGATGTATTCAAGTATTTGAAGCTAAACCCCTTCAATTTAAGGGTAATGAAGCTCTCATGAAACATATTAAATTAACATAATGATTTCATTTATAATCTCTCTTTTGTGTTTAATGGAAATTATGAATGATTGTAGTTTATGTTTCTTTTTTAGTGAATTTGATAGTCTATTTTGACATCTCAAATAGGCTATGCTTAATCGATTATAAACATAAACTATTTGATCATTTGCCTAAGTGATTTTGATGATGAAAGTCAAACTAGAATCAAAATTTGATGCTCCATATTACTAATTCATAGTAAATAGATCATGCTTAAATTAGATTTTATTTTTAATTTCATGTCATTTTCATGGGAAATTATAAGTGGGTTTGAATGGTGTATTAGAGTTTGATGGTTTAAGTTGTGCTAATTAATAGCACAAATAAAATTTACTTATAATAAACACATCAATCATTTCTACTTGAAATTAAAGGAGAGATTACGTGTTGATTTATATGAATTATTGGAAGTGGATTTGCCTCTAAGTTGCTCATGTACTTGCATACTTTCCCCGTGGATCGAGCTGTACTTGCATATGTATTACAATAGTACGCAGTGCGCTTGCGGTTTTTATAATGATTATATTTTTCGGCGGTTTTCTAATCGATAGAAAGTTTGTCGTTTAACAAGTAGTAAGCGATCGGCTGGTTAACAAATTTCAAGTGCAGGTTGAACCTCGGCCTATAGCCTAGGTTTATATATATATAGTATATGTATATAAGATTGGGAAGTTAGTTCCCTAATCTTAGATTTTTGAATACTAAACGGGACTTAAGTAAACGCATATGTAGGCATTTTGCCTAGACACTATTTCTTCTATGAATTTGATATTCAATATTAGGTGGTTTACTCGCGAGGGTATGCTAAGCATACGACACTAATAGGAGGTTCCTTGGTGTACACGACGCATTGATGGATGCCTGGTGCGATGCATATTCCAGCACTAACGGGAGGTTCCATTAGTGCATGCGACAATTAGGACGGGGAACTGTTGGTGGATGCCGGTGCGGTGGAATAAGTGGCGTTACCATTTAGTTATCAAACACGAATGCTTAAGTAAACCCTAAGTCGATTTTGACACAAGTCAGCATTGCGGGATCCTCTCAATGTGTATGTACGATATGTGTAGTCCTTGTTCAGGTAATGCAGTCTCAAGGGTGATATTTTATGTGATCTTATATTTGGAGCAATCGCAAAGATTATTAGTTTGATCCATTGTAGATCACTTGTTTGATCCGTTGTTGATCAGTGATTCGACTTGTTGTTCGACCGCTAAGTATAAACCTCCATAAGATGTTTGGATGTAGGTGTATTTGGAACCATATTCCTAAGGTTAAGGTGACCAAACCTAGTAAGTAATTCGCAAACACAAGTAGAACACCCTAGGTCACATAGATTACAATTGAAGTCAATTACATGTGATCATTTTATATTAGCAATACAATTTATTCACTAGACTTTTTTCTAACTCACTCCTTTCCTATTTCCCCACCAGAGGAGGACACGATAGCACGTGATTGACATAGATCTAGTATATGGAGAAGTGAGCTTAGTGTTGGCGTTGCATATTATCCTTCATTGTTCTCAATGTATCTATCTATTGTATTTAGCATATATCCAATTTTATACTATTATTTTGGTAACTTTGGATTTGTAACTATGTATATTTTGAGTCTATGTTTCTAGGATATTTTTATGAGATGATTATTTTCTATATTTATATATTATTTCCTTCTACTCTGAGATCTGAAAGTGTAGAACGTCTTAGATTTTATCCTTGTAACCATATCCTATAATGTTTTAAAAACCGATAGCCCGTACTTCATAGCACGACGCAAGTCCAAAAGTCGCTGTAAGATTTGGGTTGGTGTGTCTAGAGGTATGGGTTGTCACATATAGCAACTCTTAATTGGTGGTCTGCCAAGTAAGGAAAGAATTTCAAGCTAAAAGAGCGGGACCGGCACCTTTTTGATGAAGGTTCTAGAACTACTCAATGACATTGAATACTACACGATAACACACATCCCCAAGGAAGAGAACATAAAGGCCAATTCACTAGGCAAGCTGGCTAGCTCCGGGGATGCACAATTCATATGTTTAGTTCAAGTGGAGGTATTGTCAGCTTCGAGCATAGTCCAAATGGATGTCGATTGGATCTTGGAGGCTGAAGTTGAAAAGGGGTCATGGATGACTCTGATCAATGTGTACTTACTAAAAGGAACTCTTTCGAATCGAAGTAATGAATGGAGAAAACTCTTGTGCGAAGCTCCATGGTTTATTGTTCAAGAAGGAGTATTATATAAGAGAGGGTTCTTTGCTCCCCTACTATAATGTGTTACCAATGAAGAAGCTAAAAGGATCTTTGCAGATGTACATGAAGGAGCCTACGACGAACATACTGGTAGCAGACGTTGGCAAGAAAGATTAATCACTACGGATATTTTTGGCCAACCATTAATCGAGATGTAGCCGACTACACTAGGAGATGCGATAAGAGCTCCATTAACAAAAATTACAAAAATGGTCAGTCCGTGTCCATTTGTAGTATGGGAATTTGACACTATCGGTGTGCTACTGATATTGAAAGGAAGAACAAAGTATGCCATTGTTGCAGTTGGCTATTTCACAAAATAAGCCAAAGCAGAACCACTTGCCACAATCTCCATGAAGATGGTGATCAATTTTGTAGTCAGAAACTTTATATGTCGTTTTTGAATTCCCTAAACAATCATTATGATAATGGAACTCAATTCGACAGTGCTGAATTCAAGAATTTATGCAGCAAATATCAGATAAAAATAGGATTTGCAGCAGTAGCATACCCATAGCGAATGGATAGGTGGAGGCACTAAACAAAATCATCAAGTCTATCCTAAAGAAATGATTGACAAAGGCCAAGGGCAAGTGGGTTGATGGATTACCTCTAGCACTTTGGGCTTACCGAACGATCCAAAAATCCACAACCAACCGTACTCCATTCGTCTTGGCCTACAGATCGGAGGCCATGATTTCAATTGAATTAGAAGTGCCTTCTCATTAAAAGATTTATTATGATCCCAAAACAAACAAGGAGCTCCTACTCGAGTCCCTTGATATGGTCAATGAGAAATGCGACGAAGCTGATTTAAGAGTTGCTGCTCACCAAAAACAAGTAGGTCGACCTTATAATGCAAAGGTCTGAAGATGGACCTTCAAGATCAATGATCTTTTCCTTGAACGAATCTTCCCTGGTCTAGTGAATATGGGCCCGAGCTGGGAAGGTCCATATGCTATTGAACATAAGCTTGGAGATGGAACATTCAAGCTAGCTACCGTTGATGGAATCTCACTTCCAAGGGCTTGGAATAGTGAAAATCTACGATGCTAGTTCACTTAGATATATCTTTTTAAATATTTAGCTAAGCTTTGATGTAACCAGGCAGAGTCTGCTTTTTTTGTGAAATAAAATGAATTGGCTTTTGGGATCGATGGATTTGTGTTCTTATTAGCATAACCATGCACGATGAATAATAGAAAAATTGAGTATTATGCATTTATAAAATGCAGGTGTACAGGTGCCGGGGGATAGGTACCAATTGAATTTTTGTGATCCTTGATTGAGTCTATGGAGCATAACCATGTCAGGTATTCAAAGATTTATACCGACTATCTCCTTCGACACATGATTCGGGCGTTGGAGTATAAACATATGGGAGTTGGTTGAAACGATGCTTCCCAGAACTTTGCTCAGAGATAAGAAAGGCATCAGAACATTTCCCAAAGACTGCAAGGTCAATTTACGACGTCCAAAGACATGAATCTTGCCTGTCGAGCCCCTAAGATAGGGTAGTTCAGATCAACACCTAAAGTTAGGTGGAATCAAACACAAATGTCTAAATATAAACATTCAAAACACCCACTTGTAAGATTCATAGTAAGAGTTATGTTATCAATCAAATACCCACTTGTCACTGTGAGACACCCTTAACTCTATCAAATGCAACTAAGAATAAAAGTTATCGTGGAACAACATGCAATAGTCTTCCAACTTGGGAGTATTGTTGACCTTAAGTAACTACATTGTACTTTGATTATGGTCTGTCACATGATATCATGATCATGTTACGATCACTGTTGGGTACACATTGAACTATTTGAAGTGAAACACCACTGAAGAGAGGATTCTTCTCCTTTGTTGTAGAAGGTTGGTATCACCGTAATCCATAGTCAACTTAAAATCAAAGTCTCTAGCTAGACTAAAATGGTTAATCGATAAATATTATCAGATTGGACCAAGGACTTTAAAGTGACCTATGAGATAAACTACATATATCATTGGAGTTTTGACCATTGACCAGACTTTAGATATCTTAGTGATATACCGATGATGAAAATAAAACATTCACAAAATATCGTTACAAGTTGTAGCTTAATATTGGATTTTGCCTAAGTGATCTATAAGCAATTGAATTCATGCTCAATATTGTACTTTAACAAATTCCATAGAGGCTTTTGTATTTAAATTGTGTAAATATTAACCAAGGATGGAGTTCACACCAAGAAGTCAATACAACCGAGTTGTTAGCTACTTTTCGAGTTCAACAAATTTAAATAAATTTTATAAAAATGGTATATTGAATTTTTATGGCATTCAATTATTTATTTAAGGCCATAAAATTAATTAAAATAATATATAATTGTTATATATTAGTTTAATTAAACATAAGGGCTTAAATAAATAAATAATATATGGTCCATTATTTTGGCCCGACATCACGGAAGCCCATATCAAGGTATGGTCGGTCGTATATAGAAAGGGGTGGGTTTCGAGTTGGCCTATGGCTCTAGATTAGATGTAGGTTCAAAAAAGAAAGAAAGGTGGGGATATTATATTTTGGTGGCTATAATAGCTCCATCTTCCCCCATTCAAAACACATTAAACTTGAAACCCTAGCCTCCATTATAAAATTGGTTTAAGCCTCGAAGCTAGGATTTGCACACCAAGTTCAAGGTAAAGGAATAGTGATCCAAAGAGGAATAACTAGCAACCAACGTGCCGACAACGGGCATATCTAAGGTACACACTTGTTTTAAATATTAAAAAGTTATATATATACCAATATCAAGTTTTTAAATTCAACAAAATAAAAAAATTTAAAATAAAATAACAATTACAAATATTAAAACATAAACTTATATATATAACTATACATGTATAAAAAAATTACCATAACTCACGGCCAACACACACACACATAAATATATATATATATACATATATATATATATATATATATAAAAGAAAATTGTTTTCGATTTTTAAACTAAGGAAAAAATAAATTTTCTCTTGGGTTTTTAAACATAAGAAAGAAATATTTTTATTCTCGGTTTCAAACTATAAAATTATTATTAACTTTGAAATAAATAAATATATATTAATAAACAAAACTTTGATTTGATATATGTTTGAATTAGTTTATCTTAATTTAAATTTCAAATTTAAATAACTATATATCTCAAAATATATTTTAAACTTAATATATATATATATTTCTACGGTCATATTAAATATGTATAAACACATATATACTTAGTTTAATTTAAAACATATGTAAATATAATAAATGTTAAAAAAATTGTGTTATGGCCAAAAAAAATGTATATATAAATTAATTAAAGGATGAAAATATATATGTATACACACGCGTGCACACACAAAATATCACTTATCATCGTCAGATTATTGAAATATATTAAAGAAAATTATTAATATTGTTTCACATTTCATCATTATGAATCACAATAGTTATTCACATATATATTCCATATATTGACATTCACATTAATGCTTAGGTCAATTTATAACATTTATAATGTTCATATTGGGAGTATGAATTCTTAAAGAGCAAAATTACATAAACTAAAATTAACACTGAACTAATATTAGTGTATACATGTATGTACAAATAGATTTAAGTCATAACATATATATACACACACACACACATAATAAAGTTTAAAAGATAAAAGTATACACGATTAAATTAGGAAAACAAACTAATTTTTATTAATGTCCACTAAATATGATATAGTGTAAATAAATTATACATGTAAACACAAAATAAGATCTAGTGCAAAATAATAAAAACATATCTTTTGAAACTTCTTTTTACCCTAGTACCAATGCATCCAACAATAGTATTAGAGCCCATGTTATGTTAAGATGAATAATTAACCAACTAGTAGGGCAACCATTTAAAAAAATCCAATTAGATGGTGTCTAAGGCAAGGGTGTTTAAGTAAGGAGAAGGCAACTCTAATTAAGGAACATTCTTATGAACGGAATGCCTCTCATCTCTTGGCCCTTGCATGTCTCATCAAAGTGGTTCATTTCAAAAGTATGCCTTAGTAGAAACCCCAAAAGTGTCTTGTGCCTTAGGTTGATTCTTATATGTGTATTTGAATATTAAATTTAAAATTGTTTTGAATCTAATTTTTTAATAAAGAGTTATAAAATGTGGATTAAAAATGTTTTAAATTTTACATAATCATAAATGTTACATTTAAATTATTTGAAAGGTTTGATTAAAAAAAGAAAACATATGGATATATATATACATATATATATATATATCTTAATGAATTGTAAATGTTATAATAAAATTATGCATACATACATAATTACATATACATATACGTATATACACACACACATATACATATATATAACATATGTTTAAGAAAAAGGAGGTTTTGAATAAATTAAAACCCATATAGAGTTAAGGGCATATACATAAGATGTAGAGACATATGATGTCATGAGATTATACTCATCTCCCTTCAAATACCGATAATATATAGATATTATTATTATAAATTATGAACTTAAATTAATATTTCACTCCATCGTTTACAATATAAATATAATACTGTACATATATATAGTTGTTGAGCACCCTCAAGCTAAATATATATATATATAGCAATGTTTATACTATCCCTATATCGGTAAGAATATTTTGTGACTTTGTAAAACACCCACAAGGGTTACAAAATCACCGTTACACTATCATGAAATGATGGATCTAGAGTATATGATGTACTTTAAGATTTTTTGATCACCCTCAAGGGTTACAAAATTACCCTTAGGCTATTGCGAAATGATAGGTCTAGAAGTATCTAATGTACTTTATGATTTATTGGAAACCCTTAAGATCATAAAGACGATTATGAGAAAATGAATATTTGGTTAGGAATTATACACAAGATATAATTCGTAAAGTATTATTTACCATTTACAGGGACTATAATTTGTTGAGCACCCTCAAGATCATAGTAATGTTGTAAGTGGATCCTAATACCTATTAGAGGAATTTAAGAAATTCCATATCTCTTTAGGGATTTTTAGGGATGCAAAATCTAGTGGTAGCCTTATTAGATAAATATAATAAACCAATATAATGATTATAAGAACATATGTTATATTATCTAGTTTACTATGTTAAATTTGTGTAGATTAAATGGTAAATATGAAGCAATTTTTAAACAGAAATACACTAATCGGCATGGATTATAAGGTTTGGTTAAGAAATTTAAAATTTGTACTCACCTATGAAAAACTATGGCATATAGTCTCCAATTAGCCTAAGGCTAAACCAGATAAAGATGCTATGCCCAAATTAATAGCCTTCTACAAGTCATGGTTAATAAAATGTGAACTTTCTCAATGCTATGTACTTTCAACCATGAGAACTGAGATCCAAAGAAAGCATGAGAATATGGATATCCAATCCATTTTGTAGCACTTACAAAAGTTGTCCAGTGAATAGTCTCGTACCGCAAGGTACCAGATCTCATGGAAATTGTTTCATATGAAAATGAGCATAGAAACTCCCATCCAAGACCTTGTACACAATATGATTGGATACATAGAGAGTTTGGTTGAGTTAGGAACGACTCTTGAAACAGAGTTACACACCGACTTGATTCTTAGGTCAATGACTCCATAGTTTGATCAGTTCATATTGAATTTCAATATGAATTCATTAAATGCGCTATTGTGGATCTCATTAATATGTTATGGATGGTCGATGATATGCTCACAAAAGAACCTAAGTGTGGTACTCAAAGTCAAGGGCATATTTTCTTCGATGATTAGAAGAATTGAAAGTGTAAATTAAAAGGCGACAAGAGTAAAGAAAAGATCAAAGAAGAAAATGGTGAATGTCACCACTGCTCTAAGATGGGACATTGGAAAAGGAACTATCCATATTATCTAATGATGCTTAAGGGGAAGGAATCCAATTCTACTCCTAAAGTTATTTTCCTTAAAAATTTTAGATTTTATAAATATTTTTTATGATAGTAAATTTTTTTGCTTTGGTATTCTTAAATGTGCCATTTGTGTACTTACCTATAATAATCTATTTGCTGTTGAAATAGAAATGCATCTAAAATTAATAACAATTGCCTTTTGCACTGTAGACTAGTACATATAGGTAAGAAACGATTGAACAAGTTAAGAAACCAAGGGTTTCTACCATCATATGATTCTGAACCATTTGATACATACACATCATGTCTTAAAAGTAAATGGCTAAACACCCACTCGATGGGAGTAATGAAAGAGTTACTGATCTCTTAGGACTAGTACATATAAGTGCATGTGGCCCTATGTGTATAAATGTTAAAGATGGATCCTTGTACTTCATTACAATCATCGATGATTTTTGTAGATATGGATATGTGTATCTTATGAGACAAAAATAAAAGGTAAACGATAAATTCATAAATATAAGAATGAAGTTGAAAACTCGACAGGTAAGAAGATTAAAATACTTCGATCTAATCAATACAATGAGTATATTGGATATGAGCTCCAAGAGTACATAAATGAGAATGAGATTCCCTCTTAAGTCACCCCTCCATATGCTCCTAAAAATAATGGTGTTTTGAGAAGGATAAATCGAACTTTATTAGACATGGTTTATTCAATGATGAGTGATATTGAGTTGCCTCTTTCCTTTTGGAGATAAGCGTTTAAACCGTGACATATTTTTTGAATTCCATACCTTCTAAATCTATGCCTAAGACCCATATAAGTTATGGTCTAGTAAGAAACCCCACCTTAATTATCTTGAGGTATGGGGTTACCTAGCTAAAGTTAAGAATGTAAACCATAGTTAACTTATGGAAAGATCAGTATTATGCAAGTTTGTAAGGTATCTTAGAAATTCTCATGGAAACATATTTTATCATACCAAAGAAAAGGGTGTTTGTTTTGAGACATGCCACCTTTTTGGAAAAGGAATTTTTATCAAGAGAAATTAGTGAAAATAAGATAGATTTGGATGAGATCTATGGAACTTCCATAAAAACTGAATATTTAGATAGTAATTCAATAAACGTAATAGACATGTAACCAATTAGAAGGTCTAGTAAGGAATCCTGAGTGCCAAAGAGATACTATAGTTTCTCATTTGTATGAACCGAGCCAGTCGAAAGCAGGCTAAATAGGTGAATTTCAAAAAAAAATTCCATTTTGATCTTAGTTAAGTCTATGAAGCGTAAAGGGATTTTAGATTCAATCTAAAATATTTTAAATAAAATCTCATTTTATTCAATTATGTTTAGATGGCATAATTTTTTTTGTATACAAGTATATCAAATATACTTCTTTGTGTGAAGTGCATGTGTTATAGATTAGAAGCGTACATTGTTAATGGGAATGTATGTTGGTGTTGGGACTTACACCGCAATGGACCCATTTCCCCTTTACATATACCTTTGTCGTCCATGATATTGATTTAAAATATAAAAACATAGATATGTATGTATTAAAATCACATTAGATAATTTTATGTGATTTAAAATCCAATAACATTGATAAATTTGGTTTCAAATAAAGAAAGGTACACAAGATTTATTTTATAAATATGAATTAAAACAACAGATGTATATATCCATGCATATATAAAAAAATTACAATTTAACATTTGAAATTTAAAATAACATATATTTGTGGACATTGTAATTTATGATATATGTATGTATGTATGTAAGATGGATATAAAATTTAATAATCTAAGTTTACTTCTAATTCAGAAATGAAACAAGAGTTTAGGATTTTTTATAAAAATATAAATTTAGATCTAAATCAAAATTAGATCTCAATTTTTTTAATATAACAAAATTACCAAAATAGAAGAAAAGAAACGAGTTAAGCACATGTAAATTTGTGATAAGAACAATCAGATCCAAATAATACATAGAATAACAAAAAATTAAAAAAGGTGACAAAGAATGTAAACATATCAATTTGAGATGAACAGATATTACAAATGGATGAAGAATATATGTTGATCTTGTTAGGAACTGGAGATAGTGGTTTTGATGACAACAACCTTTGTAACTTATTTTATTATAACTTATATACTAACACTATTGTCTAGATATATATGAATGTTATTATGCAGGATATATATAAGGCAAGTACTGATTATTGAAGACCGTACAGTATAAAGATCAAGAATGAAGAAATCAAGTTTGAAGACTCATGAGTATCAAGATCAATATTTCGAGATAAGTGTCTAGTTTATTGTTAAAACTTCATAATAGCACGGAAATCTTCATTCCATATTTCATTTGGGATGGAACCCATTTCTATCTTCTTAGTGGCTTACAAACCCACAACAAGTAGCTTA
Source organism: Allium fistulosum (assembly GCA_030737815.1). NCBI lineage: Eukaryota > Viridiplantae > Streptophyta > Magnoliopsida > Asparagales > Amaryllidaceae > Allium > Allium fistulosum. Next base: position 889,517,568 of record CM060903.1, on the reverse strand, counting down.
CAAACCTACGACAAGTGGCTTACAAACCCACAAACATCCTGGTTTTGTACAAGTTCTCGAGTCCTGATGTGATGAGATATTCTACAGGAAGAAGCTTGCAAAACTACTTCAAAATGGTTTTTCAAAATGAATTTCAAAACTGCTTTTCAAAATGTTTTAGCCTTAAAAATTATCTTTTCAAATGATTTTTCAAAAAGATGTTATAGCCTTAAAATATTCTTTGTTTTTTTTTAAAAACTCTTATTTTAAACTTCACATTGTTTTTAACTAAGGGATGTCGACATCATAGGATACCCCATGTCGACATGGTGGCCGTTAAATTCAAAAGTTTCAATTTTCAAAAGAAGCGTCCATTCGTTTAAATCTCTTCACGAATGGTTATGACCGTTACTAGTCTATAAATAGCCTTCATAAATGAATTTTTTAACTAACTATTTTTATTATTTTCTTCACTCCTTCTTCTCCACAAATCCATATCCTAAAATTTTCATATTTTTAAGATCGTGCCGAAATTCTGCCGAATTCTCAAGTGAATCAAATTAAAATCTCATTCTTGTTTGTTTCTCTGCCCTCTCTCGAAGATCAAAGTGCTATCCAGAGTTATAGGATCAATTTGTAATCAAAAGTTTATCGAGTCTCTCTATAAGGTGTGGTTGTGCCTGGAAATCAATTGGGTAATCTTGTGGCCTGTAAATCAAGAGAGTTTGCCCCGGACTCGAGAGACGGGAGGGTACCTCAAGGCCTTTAGAAATTTAGGATTGTAATCTCGACATTGATTTAATAAAAATATGTATGAGGTGTTTTGCCTTGGTACAGGACTGGACGTAGGGTAACTCCGAACCAGTATAAAATCCGGCGTGTTCTTTCCTTTTACTGCTTTTTATTTACTTTCTGTATCTGTGTTTGATTCTGTGATTGTTCTGTGATTAAGTTCTGCATTTGTTTATATCATAATTTTTAAATTAGTCCATATAAGTCTTAGAATCCATTAAACACTATTCACCCCCCCCTCTAGTGCTAAATTAGCCTTAAGATCCTTAATCTGCACTCCCTTTCAGATCTAAATTAAAACAATATAATAGTCATATATTCAATTAAGTTGGAAGAGGGTTTTGATATACATATACAAGATGTTTAATTATATACATGATGAATCTAACAAAATCTAAGCATATGAATGATAAAACATGTAGATAAATTAATTGGAGAATTACCTTAGATGTTGCATATAATTCACACTTGAATGATGAATCAAAAACTCCTAGACTCGGTTGAATCAATCTCCGGATCTTGCAGGAATCAAGATATAAGAACCACCTATTGTTTTTTATTTTATTTGGTGTTTGATCTTGGAATTCTATGCCCTAGAGGCCATGGAAATTTTTAGTTCTAAATGAATTCTCTTAAAGGAGGAAATACTAACATAGTTAAAGATAGATTGATTCATCGTCCTTTAATTATGTTTTTACCCTTTCATTTCAAACTCAAAACTCCTCGTCTCCCCCTTATCATTAGTCGGCCATAACATGAGGGTTTGGGCCTTAAAAAAATTCTAAAATACAATTAGCATTAATTCCATTTAAATCTAATTTAAATGTTTACATGTTTACTGCCATTGTATATCTCTATGCACATTTATAACTTTTATATCGCACTCTATTAAATACTAGTGTATTAAAATAAATCAAATAAGAATTTATTAATTGGTATTTGACAAATGTTAGTTAATTCAATTAATTTAGAACAATTATAATTTAATTAAATCATGTGGTTGTTTGGAGTATTCATCATTTAGGTTGTGTGACACAAAGGCATAAATTCAGTCAGTGATTAATATCGAACAGTTCGAATATCAATGTTCACACATCACCTCAGCTAGTGGTGTGACATTTTGGCTGAATTTATTACTTGCACATCTTTTTTTTAGATCCAATTTTATTTAATATAAGTGAAACCCGATAGTAATGATTATTTACACCAATTCTCTTCGTCAAAACTATATCACATTAGGATTTATGGAATTTGGTTTTAGTCAAAATTTCAATATTGTCCACATTCAACTTGGTCCAAAAACAAAGTACTTGTTCAATAATAACATTTATTATTAACCGTACTACTATGTCCATGGATTTTGATTTTGAGCTGACTACAGTTGACCGTAATATTAACGTCATATAACTAAGGAGATGAATTCTCTATTGAATAGTGTTTCACTTCCAAATCTTTAGCTCAGACCCAACCGAGGTCATTCAATGGATGTTATGCCTTGATTTAACTATAATCAAACTAGAGTGTCCATATTGAAGTTTATCGGTATTCTCAAATCGAGAGAACTGTGTAACATCGTCACTTCGAAATTCTTTGTTCGGCCTTCGTTATATTAACCAACAGAAAGTCTCAAGTGAGTCATTTTATAATTATCCAATAACTATAGATACATAAACCCTTAGTTCCCCCAACAGCCATGAGTAATACAATACCTAATATTTGAGAGCATTACGTAATCTAGTCTCAACGGATGAATTGATATCCTTTCTCGAATCACCTTAACTAGGAATATTTAAAATAATATGTTATTTATATGTGATAAATTTATCATGATTACAACATGTTGTAATTACTATCACTTAACATATTATTTACGAATTTTCTATTTAATACACTTATATTATATAATTACTTAACATATCACAATTTGCTAAGTATATAATAGAAAGATAAACACCTTTTTTAGAACAAGATTTTATTGCAAAGATAATAATTTACAATAAACTCCAGATTCACCCTATGGCATACTCCTTATTCTATCATTATTGAAGTCGAGAAAGAGGATTGTTTCATTCTTAATGATGATCCCTTCATATATTGACAATCCTTGGGGAGTAATGACTCTTTCTTATGGCTTGATGTGATGAAAATCGAAATGGGTTCCCTGTACAAAAACATAGTTTGGGCTTTGGAAAATGTATTTGAAGGGGAAAAACCCATCTGCTGCAAATGGAATAGTCGAGTCCATAAAGCAAGGTTAGTAGCCAAAGGTTCCGTCAAATTCAATATGTTGACTGTAATGAAACATTTTCTCCAATCGCCATGCTTAAATCAATTTGAATTATACTTGTAGTCGCTGCTTATTATGACTATGAAATATGATAGATGGATGTTAAAACAACATGTATAAATGGTAATTTAAAAGAGAATTTTTATATGCCGTAGCTAGAGGGCTTCAAAGTCAGTAGGAGCGATGACAAGGCAAGCAAATTTTTAAGATCAATTTATGGCCTTAGGCAAGCATCAAGAAGTTGGAATAAATATTTTGACAAGGTAAAAAATAGTGCTAGTTCATTTTTAGTTTTATATATTGATGATTTACTATTGATTGGTAATAATGTATAAATGTTATAATCAGTGAAAGCTTGGTTGTCTAATGATTTTTCGATGAAAGGTGTGGGAGAAGCATCTTTCATACTAGATGTAAATACATACGGATATAGATCTAGAAGGTTATTAGGAATTTTCCAATCAATGTACAAAGATATTTACTAATATGATTTAGAATGAGAAATTCCAAGCGTGGAAATGTTCTAATGTGGGATGTATTGTTCTTTCTAAGAAAGGCTCCCCATCTATGGATGAGGAGAGAAAGCCTTTGCGTAGGATTCTTTATGCTTCGATATTAGGATCCATCATGTACGCTATGCTATGTACTAGGCCAAATGTAGCTTTTGCACTATGTTTAGTTAGTGATATCAATCAAATACAACTGAAACTCATGGGACAATGTTAAGGTCATTCTAAAGTATTTGAGAAGTAATAAGGATATGTTTCTAATATATAGAAACAACTAACTTCTTATAGGGGTACCTGAACTCGAGTTTTCAAAGCGACGTTGATAGTAGCAAATTGGCCTCGAGATTTGTATTTACTCTAAAAAAGGAGCCGTTGGTTGGAAAAGTTCCAAACAAGAATTTGTGGTAGATTAACTATGGAGGTTTAGTACATTGCCTTAAACAATGCCGTAAAAGAAGTAGTGTGGACGTGCAAATTTATTAAAGATCTATGGAGTGAACCCAAGCACCGAAGGTCTGATGCTGATATATTGCTACAATAATATGGTAATACTAACTGCCAAGGAACCACAAGCTCATAAGAAGTCGAGACAGATCATCCACAAGTTCCATGCGATAAAACAATTTATCGGTGACAGAAGTATAGTAATTGTAACGACCCCGAATTTTATATAAATTTAAATTAATAATTCATTGAATTTTGAATAAAAATAGTGAAATAAAATGATTAAGTGATGCGAGTTTCCCCGAATCCATATATATTCTGTATAAATCATTTGAAATTAAAAATATATATGTATGCGCGATATATGAGAAAATTTGAAGTTAATATATATGTATATTGAATTCGGGTTTATAAAATAATATAAAACAATAAATATGAAGATAATAATACATTCAATAGTATTACAAAGCAATTTATGACCGAAGCAAAGATATGTGTATTCATGTACAAGAATACTTACTAGCATCTTCTCAGCCGAAGTCAACAAAACAAATGAAGTAAGTGTGAACTGGAAAACAAGTAAAGAAAGATGCAGGCAAGTAAAAAATTATATAAATAAACAAAGATATATACAAGTCAAAGTAAAATTTATATATGTACTAAGTATCTAGATTCGCAGGCAAGAAGAGCAAGTCGAATAAAAAATAAAATACACACTAGATGTACATAATAAAGTAAAGAAATGGTATGGTAAGCATGTAGATATGCTAGGCTGAAGGACATAAGGAAAGATATCTTCATATTTGTTTGTACATACATAAGTACCATACGAATAGGAATGGAGGGGATATGTATGCCACTTCTAATAAATGCTTGTACAAATAAATATCATATCAGCCCCCATCTAAAGAAAATCTCTGATCAAATCTTGTACAAATGCAACTTAGCCTCTGCATACTTGTTTTCTTTATTATCAAGTTTCCTTTCCTTTTTCGTTCATTCAAACAAAGCAAAGCATTCAAACCATTTTCAAAACAAGAGAAAACAACAAACTCTGTAATCTTTTTCCAAAGCCTGAGCAAGGCTATTCATAAATGCAAGCCTGAAATCAATCCAAGCATTTCAATTGTTTTTTAAAAGAAATTAAAGCATCTCTCAAAAGAAATCTCTGAAGTTCCTTCCAGTTTCAAAGTCTCAAGTTTTAAAGCTTTTCAAGTTTCCAGTTTTCAAATTCAAGCAAATCCAAGCTTCTTTGTTCTTCGAATCATGACAGGTGAGCAAACCTTCTTTGTTTCCTTTACCTGTGAGTAAACATACACTTTCAAGTTTAAGTTTTAATCACAACAGTATAGGCTATTCATTTGATAATATGTGTTGTTGTGATTTATCTTTGAAAATAATCCTGTGAATATATATAGGATGTTTTGCATACTTTACTACCCTGTTTATTGATTACAGGGTTAAATATTTATTCAAATTCGAGTTTATTTCATCAATCATTATTAAGCTTTAATTTATTTTATCTTTTTGACAAAGCAAGATGTCTAAGCTCAAGTCAGGACTTTTAAAATTGTTTTAAAACAAAATAGTGAACTATGCTCTGGGATCAAGTTTACAGGCAAACAAGAGTTTTTTTTTCATAAATTTGATTTCTGTAAAATGCTAATTCAAATGCATAACTTGAATCCTAACTGTAAGATAAGATTTTTTTTATATAAAAAAAACAAGAATTGGAATTTTTAGTGATGTATGCTTTGAGCAGTTCATAAATTAATAGGATAGGCTTTTTGATCAAATCCTAGTAATCAAATGAATTTTGGATGTTGTAATTTCGTGTGAAGCTAGTTTGGAACTCAAAGATGTTAGAAAAAATGTTGAAAAATTTATTTATTGCAAGAACTTTGGGGACAAGATCAAGATAGGGTTTAAGAACCCATTTTCGTTCACGCTAGAAACCACGGTACTGCACCATCCACAAGAGATCGGACTTCACGTCAGTGGAAAAAATCGAAGCGTAGCACGTGTGCGAGGCTTCGGGTCAAAGTTGGTGGCCGATAACGGCCAGAGGTGGTGGCGCGAGGCAGTTATTGGATGGCGTTCCTGATGATGGTTGGGTCGCAATGCTCGATTCGCGATTTCGAAACAAAAATTGAGATCTGGGCGTTCGTTACGTTTTGGGGGATGGACGGCGACTCACTGGTGGCCGCATCACCGACCAGAAACGGCGAAGTTGAACGTGCACGTGTACGTGCTCGTTTGGGTGTCAGTGGTGGAATTTGGGAAGGTCTAGGGGAAAACTCGAAGCAAGCTTCGGGGAGTAAGGGTTCGAGCTCGAGTTTTGACTCGAGGTGGTTTAGGGGTCTTACGAGTAGTACTTAGAAAAAAAAAATTTTAAAAAAAGGGCTCGGGTTGGTTTTGGAGGAGACTCGAAGACGATGTCGTGATTTGGCCTGGAGGACTCGAAGCGGTGTTGGGTTGTCTCGAGTCAGTGGATTGTTCCAGGCTTTGAGAAAAACTGGCAGCAGTTTGTTTGAGTTTTTTTTTTAATTCAAATGAAACTTTAAATTGTAAACTAGTTTTATTAAACCCATATCGAAGTGAATCCAGGTTAATTTTTGAATTCAAATTTAAAATGAAATCCAAAGGTAGAAATTGAAATGAATGTTTTCAAATGTATAGATTAGAGAAGTTTTATCTTAATGAAAATTTGAATTTATGATATGTAATTCATTTAATTATTAAGATAAATGGATTAATTGGTTTGTAATTAATTAATGAAATAATTTTTTTATCAAAGTAATTAAAGGTTAATTACTCTAAAGAACAACTAATTAATGTGATTAATTAAGGTAATTAATTTAAGAATAATTTATTAAAGGTCAATTAATTAAAGTGATTAATTAATAAATGTAATTACCTAAGAGTAATTAATTAAAAGTTAATTTATTGATTAAGGGTTAATTAATGATTAATTATTAAATGTTTTGTAATCAATTGATTATTAATTCACCATGACTAGTAATTTATTCATAAGTAATTAATCTGATTTAAATTTATCAGATAATTAATTGATCTTACTTATGAATGTTTGGATTCTATTGGATGACTTGATTGTTTGATATCCCTGATTTGTGATGCTTTGTGATACACCCTGATTTGTGTTGTGATCTGTAATGAATGTAATTGATTATCCGCGATATAAATATATCTGTTTCTGTGATATATTACTATGTGAATATGAAACCCTTGACCCGTAAAACGACACTTGAATTTCGATGCGACAGGGAGTCGGATTCCAGTTGGTTACCCAAAACCCACATCGAATTGTAATGTTGAATCTTTGTGACTGATAAATTTATTTTATCTATGAATCTGTGAATGAAGATAAGCGTTATCGATTATACCGCTTATCGATATTGATATATCTGTGATGATTGATGATGTTGCACTATTGTGTGTAAAACCCCTGGACCACACTCTTACACACACAAAAATGGATTTCACGAGGAAATCGGTTAAATCACAGATGATTTAAATTCAATGTTTTTGAAATTGAAAATTTTTAATTTCAATTGATTTTGAAATTGGAAATTTGGGTTTAAAGTGAAAAGCTTTTGAAATAGAATATTCAAAGATAAAAGTTATTTCGAATAACTTGATTAAGTTTTGAAATTTAAATAATTTGATTTAAATTTGAATTCAAGTTTGAAATTGAATTCTACGATTTGAAACTAAGGATTAAAGATGCTGTACAAGTTATATATGGGTTAAACCATTTTAAAGGTATTGATTTGGGAATTTGAATTTAATTCAAGGGTTTTTAACTCGTGTAAATATAACTGGATTTTTCTGAAACAAAACTATTTGTTTTCAAATAGTAAAAGCTTTCACAAAAGTAATGAACTTCCAATTTGTGTTGAAAGAATTTCAAGTTTGAAATGGAATTGAAATGTTTTGAAATTTATGAAATGAGTCTTTGATTTCAAAGACCGGATGAGTTAATCTAACTTGAAATGGAATTGTTTTGAAAGACTGAATGAATCTTTGGAAACGAGTTTTGAAAGCTATAAGTTAAATCTTGACTTAAAGATTTAACGAGTTAACCCATGTTGTAATGGAAATTGATTTGAAAATCTGTGAATGAATCTTTGTGAACGGGGTAAACTTTGTGAATTGAATCTTTTTGTTTAAAAGATTAAAAGTGTGGAAATTGTTTAAACCAGTGAAGGTTTTTGAATTGAATCTTTTTGTTTAAAAGATTGGAAATGGTAATTTGTTTTACCATTCGAATGAAAAGTTTTGGGCTTTAAGCTATGATTTAACTGAGACCCCAGTATCCGTATGATTTTTTAATTGCGCTCGTTATTCGGTTTAGCCGAGAGAGGACCTTTGTGTCATATAACCCATTCCGAATAGTGATACGACGATATGGATAGCATTTGAAGACCGGTGGTGAAGACCGGATATTTTTGAAAACGGAAGGATTACCGTCGAGTTACTCTGCATCGGCTGATCCCCGATATAGAGGTTTTATCACCCTTAGTGACGGGAAGTCCGGACGTGATTGGAAATTATCCGGATTTGCAAGGGCTTCGTGAGAGGTGCCTTCGGTTCTGTTCGAACCCGGAACAGACTTGTATGGATGTGTGTCTGACATTACACTTTGAGATGTAAAGCTGGTTTCTATCAAATACATTTCTGTTGGTGGCGGAGAATTTATTCTCTTAGCTTAACACCCTTCTCTGAGACGTACGAGCTCAGAGGTTATGTAGTTGATGGTTACTAGTGATACATTCCCAATTTGGTAATGTGGCATACGAAGTGCTGCTGATCATTTGTTGATCGAAGCGTTGCTTTGTGAAAAAGCGTGGCTTTGTGAAAAAAGCGTAGCTTTGTGGACGAGACTTCATCGAGCCTCACAACCCGGTAATGGTCGAAACAGGAATGTGGCGACAAAGGTTTGTAGGGGTAGCGCCCCTAGGGTATGTCATTTCCTTCTGGATAAAGGGTGGTATCATGGTATGGAGCCCAGATACTTAACTCGTGTGGACACTATACATTTATCACTTTGTGATGTTGCTTTGTTGGTTGAGGGGCCCCTCGGATAAAGGTCGGTAACGACCGGGGGATGACATGACTCGTGTGTTAGTTACCTAGTTACAGCTCGGTTAGAGCGTGAGGTAGCGTCGGCCTTTTGTTTGCAGAGATCCGGTTAGGTTCTCGGGGCGTCTTTCCAGAGGCGTTTCTATTTCGGTAAGGAAGTTCCTTAGCCTGATCATTTGTTGGAAATCCAAAGAAACAATACAAACCCTGTACGGTTTTAGTTGTATTACCTGCTATGGAATGTGGCGGTAACCTGCTATTGAACGTAGTAGCTATAGTAGGCATACGATGAAATGTTGTATGCTGGATAAGATTAATATTATATTTTCGAAATGTTTTCGACACTATGCACTAATGATAATAATATCGAGTGATTTTACGTAGTAAGCATGTTTGACTATCATAAGGAGAAATCTCCTCCAATTCTGCGATTGCATTGTGTGTGTGGCGGGAGGCCTTATGGTAGTTTCATTTTCCAAAAACATTGCGGATTTCAATTTTTAAAAGCCTTTTGTGTTTGTTTAAAAATAAACTGTTTTTGTTGCTCACACCAGTCCCATGACTGATCCGGAGTTTATTGTTCCCTTCCTAAACTCTGGGTGCCCACTATTTTCCACACGGGCAGTCTAGAGTTTGGTTTTTCAGATATTCAGGTTTAGTAGATTATCTGGAGCTAGTTCATTCATCGGAGTTGCTTATCTTGGAGTCGTGGATTCATTCTTGTCTGAAGATCATTTTGGAGTTATCACTTCTATTGATATTGTTCCGCTGCTGATGTTATCTTTTCTTTTCCGCTGCTATTTGTTGTATCATATCTCTGATGTATATTGATATTCATTGTATCACTCTGTTGTATCAGATATTGTATATCAATGTATTATTCTTTTCTTCCACTGTGTTATTTACTTAATTGTGTTATAAGCTCCGGAGAACCAGATTTGGCATTTGAATCTACGACATTTTGAGTACAAGTGGAGTACGGGTGGCGATTTTCGAAGGCCAACTTTTGGGTCTTTACATTTGGTATCAGAGCTAAGGTTGAACTTTAGCTCAGGAGTATAACACGTTAAGTAGCTCATTAGAGATAGAGTGAAGTAAACTCTAGAATGAGTAATTCTCAGATATCCGTCCGTATGCCTCAGTAAATTCTCTTGCTATCTACTGATAGTGAGTATGAGTGCAAGAAGAGGATGAGATAGGGGACAGAGGAATACGACTATAACTGGTCAATACTCTGTAACAACAAGGAAGCAATCTTTTTGTCTATCCTTTCTCTATCAATTTCTTTTGTTCGTCATCTCTTCTCAATTCTTCGATGGTTTCTGGTAGATCCAGAAAGAAGATTCGATATATATTAATATGGGACGTAAACTCCGAATTGACCAAAACTGTTTGTTTGGATGAATTGATTGCTTTGTTTGCTATGGTTGATAGGTATAATTTGGTTTCTAAACTGAAAGCTTTGAAATTTTACCCATATATCTATCTATTTCTTTGGGTCCCGATATGTTCTACGAATGGTTAGTTATCCCTTCGAACTAACCGATGTCATTGTATATTTCGTAGATCTGGATAACCCGCGTATCTTGTGAAGTGTTAAACAGATTCGTTCTTGTATCTGTTATTGATATTCTGATTTGGTAAGCCAAATGCAGAATAAACGTTCAGTTTGATTCGATGAAATATTCTTCATCTATCTTTGTGTCTCCTTGGTAATTTCGAGGACGAAATTCTTTTAAGGGGGGAAGTCTGTAACGACCCCGAATTTTATATAAATTTAAATTAATAATTCATTGAATTTTGAATAAAAATAGTGAAATAAAATGATTAAGTGATGCGAGTTTCCCCGAATCCATATATATTCTGTATAAATCATTTGAAATTAAAAATATATATGTATGCGCGATATATGAGAAAATTTGAAGTTAATATATATGTATATTGAATTCGGGTTTATAAAATAATATAAGACAATAAATATGAAGATAATAATACATTCAATAGTATTACAAAGCAATTTATGACCGAAGCAAAGATATGTGTATTCATGTACAAGAATACTTACTAGCATCTTCTCAGCCGAAGTCAACAAAACAAATGAAGTAAGTGTGAACTGGAAAACAAGTAAAGAAAGATGCAGGCAAGTAAAAAATTATATAAATAAACAAAGATATATACAAGTCAAAGTAAAATTTATATATGTACTAAGTATCTAGATTCGCAGGCAAGAAGAGCAAGTCGAATAAAAAATAAAATACACACTAGATGTACATAATAAAGTAAAGAAATGGTATGGTAAGCATGTAGATATGCTAGGCTGAAGGACATAAGGAAAGATATCTTCATATTTGTTTGTACATACATAAGTACCATACGAATAGGAATGGAGGGGATATGTATGCCACTTCTAATAAATGCTTGTACAAATAAATATCATATCAGCCCCCATCTAAAGAAAATCTCTGATCAAATCTTGTACAAATGCAACTTAGCCTCTGCATACTTGTTTTCTTTATTATCAAGTTTCCTTTCCTTTTTCGTTCATTCAAACAAAGCAAAGCATTCAAACCATTTTCAAAACAAGAGAAAACAACAAACTCTGTAATCTTTTTCCAAAGCCTGAGCAAGGCTATTCATAAATGCAAGCCTGAAATCAATCCAAGCATTTCAGTTGTTTTTTTAAAAGAAATTAAAGCATCTCTCAAAAGAAATCTCTGAAGTTCCTTCCAGTTTCAAAGTCTCAAGTTTTAAAGCTTTTCAAGTTTCTAGTTTTCAAATTCAAGCAAATCCAAGCTTCTTTGTTCTTCGAATCATGACAGGTGAGCAAACCTTCTTTGTTTCCTTTACCTGTGAGTAAACATACACTTTCAAGTTTAAGTTTTAATCACAACAGTATAGGCTATTCATTTGATAATATGTGTTGTTGTGATTTATCTTTGAAAATAATCCTGTGAATATATATAGGATGTTTTGCATACTTTACTACCCTGTTTATTGATTACAGGGTTAAATATTTATTCAAATTCGAGTTTATTTCATCAATCATTATTAAGCTTTAATTTATTTTATCTTTTTGACAAAGCAAGATGTCTAAGCTCAAGTCAGGACTTTTAAAATTGTTTTAAAACAAAATAGTGAACTATGCTCTGGGATCAAGTTTACAGGCAAACAAGAGTTTTTTTTTGATAAATTTGATTTCTGTAAAATGCTAATTCAAATGCATAACTTGAATCCTAACTGTAAGATAAGATTTTTTAAAAAAAAAAACAAGAATGGGAATTTTTAGTGATGTATGCTTTGAGCAGTTCATAAATTAATAGGATAGGCTTTTTGATCAAATCCTAGTAATCAAATGAATTTTGGATGTTGTAATTTCGTGTGAAGCTAGTTTGGAACTCAAAGATGTTAGAAAAAATGTTGAAAAATTTATTTATTGCAAGAACTTTGGGGACAAGATCAAGATAGGGTTTAAGAACCCATTTTCGTTCACGCTAGAAACCACGGTACTGCACCATCCACAAGAGATCGGACTTCACGTCGGTGGGAAAAATCGAAGCGTAGCACGTGTGCGAGGCTTCGGGTCAAAGTTGGTGGCCGATAACGGCCAGAGGTGGTGGCGCGAGGCAGTTATTGGATGGCGTTCCTGATGATGGTTGGGTCGCAATGCTCGATTCGCGATTTCGAAACAAAAATTGAGATCTGGGCGTTCGTTACGTTTTGGGGGATGGACGGCGACTCACTGGTGGCCGCATCACCGACCAGAAACGGCGAAGTTGAACGTGCACGTGTACGTGCTCGTTTGGGTGTCAGTGGTGGAATTTGGGAAGGTCCAGGGGAAAACTCGAAGCAAGCTTCGGGGAGTAAGGGTTCGAGCTCGAGTTTTGACTCGAGGTGGTTTAGGGGTCTTACGAGTAGTACTTAGAAAAAAAAAATTTTAAAAAAAGGGCTCGGGTTGGTTTTGGAGGAGACTCAAAGACGATGTCGTGATTTGGCCTGGAGGACTCGAAGCAGTGTTGGGTTGTCTCGAGTCAGTGGATTGTTCCAGGCTTTGAGAAAAACTGGCAGCAGTTTGTTTGAGTTTTTTTTTAATTCAAATGAAACTTTAAATTGTAAACTAGTTTTATTAAACCCATATTGAAGTGAATCCAGGTTAATTTTTGAATTCAAATTTAAAATGAAATCCAAAGGTGGAAATTGAAATGAATGTTTTCAAATGTATAGATTAGAGAAGTTTTATCTTAATGAAAATTTGAATTTATGATATGTAATTCATTTAATTATTAAGATAAATGGATTAATTGGTTTGTAATTAATTAATGAAATAATTTTTTTATCAAAGTAATTAAAGGTTAATTACTCTAAAGAACAACTAATTAATGTGATTAATTAAGGTAATTAATTTAAGAATAATTTATTAAAGGTCAATTAATTAAAGTGATTAATTAATAAATGTAATTACCTAAGAGTAATTAATTAAAAGTTAATTTATTGATTAAGGGTTAATTAATGATTAATTATTAAATGTTTTGTAATCAATTGATTATTAATTCACCATGACTAGTAATTTATTCATAAGTAATTAATCTGATTTAAATTTATCAGATAATTAATTGATCTTACTTATGAATGTTTGGATTCTATTGGATGACTTGATTGTTTGATATCCCTGATTTGTGATGCTTTGTGATACACCCTGATTTGTGTTGTGATCTGTAATGAATGTAATTGATTATCCGCGATATATATATATCTGTATCTGTGATATATTACTATGTGAATATGAAACCCTTGACCCGTAAAACGGCACTTGAATTTCGAAGCGACAGGGAGTCGGATTCCAGTTGGTTACCCGAAACCCACATCGAATTGTAATGATGAATCTTTGTGACTGATAAATTTATTTTATCTATGAATCTGTGAATGAAGATAAGCGTTATCGATTATACCGCTTATCGATATTGATATATCTGTGATGATTGATGATGTTGCACTATTGTGTGTAAAACCCCTGGACCACACTCTTACACACACAAAAATGGATTTCACGAGGAAATCGGTTAAATCACAGATGATTTAAATTCAATGTTTTTGAAATTGAAAATTTTTAATTTCAATTGATTTTGAAATTGGAAATTTGGGTTTAAAGTGAAAAGCTTTTGAAATAGAATATTCAAAGATAAAAGTTATTTCGAATAACTTGATTAAGTTTTGAAATTTAAATAATTTGATTTAAATTTGAATTCAAGTTTGAAATTGAATTCTACGATTTGAAACTAAGGATTAAAGATGCTGTACAAGTTATATATGGGTTAAACCATTTTAAAGGTATTGATTTGGGAATTTGAATTTAATTCAAGGGTTTTTAACTCGTGTAAATATAACTGGATTTTTCTGAAACAAAACTATTTGTTTTCAAATAGTAAAAGCTTTCACAAAAGTAATGAACTTCCAATTTGTGTTGAAAGAATTTCAAGTTTGAAATGGAATTGAAATGTTTTGAAATTTATGAAATGAGTCTTTGATTTCAAAGACCGGATGAGTTAATCTAACTTGAAATGGAATTGTTTTGAAAGACTGAATGAATCTTTGGAAACGAGTTTTGAAAGCTATAAGTTAAATCTTGACTTAAAGATTTAACGAGTTAACCCATGTTGTAATGGAAATTGATTTGAAAATCTGTGAATGAATCTTTGTGAACGGGGTAAACTTTGTGAATTGAATCTTTTTGTTTAAAAGATTAAAAGTGTGGAAATTGTTTAAACCAGTGAAGGTTTTTGAATTGAATCTTTTTGTTTAAAAGATTGGAAATGGTAATTTGTTTTACCATTCGAATGAAAAGTTTTGGGCTTTAAGCTGTGATTTAACTGAGACCCCAGTATCCGTATGATTTTTTAATTGCGCTCGTTATTCGGTTTAGCCGGGAGAGGACCTTTGTGTCATATAACCCATTCCGAATAGTGATACGACGATATGGATAGCATTTGATGACCGGTGGTAAAGACTGGATATTTTTGAAAACGGAAGGATTACCGTCGAGTTACTCTGCATCGGCTGATCCCCGATATAGAGGTTTTATCACCCTTAGTGACGGGAAGTCCGGACGTGATTGGAAATTATCCGGATTTGCAAGGGCTTCGTGAGAGGTGCCTTCGGTTCTGTTCGAACCCGGAACAGACTTGTATGGATGTGTGTCTGACATTACACTTTGAGATGTAAAGCTGGTTTCTATCAAATACATTTCTGTTGGTGGCGGAGAATTTATTCTCTTAGCTTAACACCCTTCTCTGAGACGTACGAGCTCAGAGGTTATGTAGTTGATGGTTACTAGTGATACATTCCCAATTTGGTAATGTGGCATACGAAGTGCTGCTGATCATTTGTTGATCGAAGCGTTGCTTTGTGAAAAAGCGTGGCTTTGTGAAAAAAGCGTAGCTTTGTGGACGAGACTTCATCGAGCCTCACAACCCGGTAATGGTCGAAACAGGAATGTGGCGACAAAGGTTTGTAGGGGTAGCGCCCCTAGGGTATGTCATTTCCTTCTGGATAAAGGGTGGTATCATGGTATGGAGCCCAGATACTTAACTCGTGTGGACACTATACATTTATCACTTTGTGATGTTGCTTTGTTGGTTGAGGGGCCCCTCGGATAAAGGTCGGTAACGACCGGGGGATGACATGACTCGTGTGTTAGTTACCTAGTTACAGCTCGGTTAGAGCGTGAGGTAGCGTCGGCCTTTTGTTTGCAGAGATCCGGTTAGGTTCTCGGGGCGTCTTTCCAGAGGCGTTTATATTTCGGTAAGGAAGTTCCTTAGCCTGATCATTTGTTGGAAATCCAAAGAAACAATACAAACCCTGTACGGTTTTAGTTGTATTACCTGCTATGGAATGTGGCGGTAACCTGCTATTGAACGTAGTAGCTATAGTAGGCATACGATGAAATGTTGTATGCTGGCTAAGATTAATATTATATTTTCGAAATGTTTTCGACACTATGCACTAATGATAATAATATCGAGTGATTTTACGTAGTAAGCATGTTTGACTATCATAAGGAGAAATCTCCTCCAATTCTGCGATTGCATTGTGTGTGTGGCGGGAGGCCTTATGGTAGTTTCATTTTCCAAAAACATTGCGGATTTCAATGTTTAAAAGCCTTTTGTGTTTGTTTAAAAATAAACTATTTTTGTTGCTCACACCAGTCCCATGACTGATCCGGAGTTTATTGTTCCCTTCCTAAACTCTGGGTGCTCACTATTTTCCACACGGGCAGTCTAGAGTTTGGTTTTTCAGATATTCAGGTTTAGTAGATTATCTGGAGCTAGTTCATTCATCGGAGTTTCTTATCTTGGAGTTGTGGATTCATTCTTGTCTGAAGATCATTTTGGAGTTATCACTTCTATTGATATTGTTCCGCTGCTGATGTTATCTTTTCTTTTCCGCTGCTATTTGTTGTATCATATCTCTGATGTATATTGATATTCATTGTATCACTTTGTTGTATCAGATATTGTATATCAATGTATTATTCTTTTCTTCCACTATGTTATTTACTTAATTGTGTTATAAGCTCCGGAGAACCAGATTTGGCATTTGAATCTACGGCATTTTGAGTACAAGTGGAGTACGGGTGCCGATTTTCGAAGGCCAACTTTTGGGTCTTTACAGTAATCGAGAGAATAGATACTAAAGATAACATCGAAGATCCATTCACTAAGGCCCTTTCTCTATCTAATTTGGGTAGATTGATCGTAGATATGAGCATTAGGCTCCATATTTGGCTCCAAGTGCAAGTGGGAGATTGTTAAAGTTAAGAGTGTTCCCTAGAGGTAATTATGTAAATTGTTATATGATTTAACTCTTGTGAAAGAATCTTGTTCGAAATAAAGTATGCTTTTGGTTTCATTTATTTTTATACATGTTGCTATATATGAATCAAGTAATGATATTAATACATTAAACATATAAGTAGAAAATCCTTAAAAGGATCAAATCCTTAGGAGAAGTATTTTATCGATTGCAGTTGCAAATGTGTTTGTAACCATGAGTTTTGAATCGAACAATCAAAATATTTACCCTCAAATGTTCATAGTCAAGATGTATCAATAAAAGGATATTGATACATCTGTCAATACTAGTGTATGTAATGCTTTCCACACTATGGATGGTGAATTACTCATGAACATTGGGGATAACAAGGGATTACATACTTTTGGTTGTTTGGAACAATCACAAAATGTCTCAACGAGAGTCTTCTATAGGTTAATACAACAAAGTCAAAATATTAGATGTCATGTAACAATGTGCAGTAGTCTTCAAACTTAAGAGCAATGTTTATCTTAAGTAACTAAGCTATACTTTTATTATGATCACATCACAATTCGACAATAGTTGGGTTCGTTGAACTACTTGAAGTGAAACAGTACTCAAGTGAGGATTTGCCTCTTTCTTTTCATCATAATTTGTAGTCAGCGTAAAGTCAAAATCCATGGCCAGAGTGAAATGGTAAATCGATAAATGTTATCCGATTGAACAAAAAACTTTAGAGTGATCTGTGTAGTTAACTACGAATGTTACTAGAGTTTTTGACCATTAACAAAACTCTAGATATCTTAGTAATATAGTAATAAAGAAATGAAAACATGCATCATTATAAGGTATAGCTTAGTAAAGATAATAAATTAGATTTTGCCTAATGATCCATAAGCAACTAAACTCATTCTTGATATTGTACTTCATCGAACTCCGTAAGGGTTTTAGTATTTAAATTGATTAAATGTTAACTAAGGACCGAGTTTACACTAGGGAGCCAACATAATCGAGTTCTTAACTAATTTCCAAGTTTAATTAGTTTAAATTAATTTATAAATTTTATAAATTAATAATAAAAATAAATAAAAATGTTGTATTAATTTTTTGTGGAATTTAGTTATTTATTAAGGCTTTAAAAATTTATTTAAGGCTTTAAAATTAATCAAAATGATATATAATTGTTATAATTAGTTTAGTTAAATATATTGGCTTAATTAATCAATTAATATATGGTATATTAATTAGGCCCGTGTAAAGACCTGCCATTTCGAACCATTCAAATCGACAATCATCCACACATGTCAGACTTGAATTGCTCAAAACAACAGATTGTAATTTATATTTGGCAAAACTTAGCATATACAGTAAAATGAATCAATCACAAAATCACAGACACAGAGTAATATAACAATAAGCAGTAGAAATAGATAAATGTAGTTCATGAAGCTGCTACAGAACATCAGATTCTGAAATAAATACAATAGAAATTCCAAGTACATAGAAGTCACAAATACAAAAGCAACTGACAAGTCTGAACATAAAACTGGAGATAACTGGAATAACTGAAAGCTGAATAGATATAAGACAGATCTTCAAGCAAAGCTCTAAGCTCCGAAGGTGAGTCTCAAATGTTGTGACCCTACGTCTGACCCGAGCATAAAACAAAACACAAAACACTCGAGTTAGGATTAACATTCTTATGCAAGTAAATCAACTTAAATGAAATGTTCAAATGGAATGCAATATAACTTAAAGGATGTTTGGGATTCCCATCCTTTAAGGATCCGTTAAACTATCTACATACATAATACAATATGCTACATAGACAATGTCTACAGTAAAGTAAAATATTAAAATAGTGTAACGACCCGTAAATTTTAATTGTTTTAATAACGTAATTAGTTGAAATTTTGTGAAATTTTAAACGATAAAATTTTGAAATAAAAATTTAATATTTGGAATACGTCTAGTTAAACATAGCGACTGGAAAATTTTCGTACGAAAATATGAAAGTTTATTTCGCCCGTAAATTTACTTCAATTTAATCAGTTAAAAGCGATGAAAATAAAATGTTTCCGAAACCTAAATATTTTTACATAGAAAATTTGTAAATCATCTTCTGAGTGAGACGTCATCTTTCGTTTCGTCAAATTTGGACATCTATTACTCCGTCGATCTTATTTTCGATAAAATAGCAGCATTTTCGGTACCGATTATCGACTTTTGATAGGATGATCGTACCACTGATATTTGTATACCGTTTTGATCGTTTCATTGTGCTGATCTCTGCGGTATAATCATTTCTGTTTTTCGAACTTCGGTACACCACGAAATCAGTAAAACGATTACCGTATCGGTAACCGTTTTCGAAATTTTTGGCGTCCGTGGCCTTTCATTTGTCTAATAGCTAAAATCAAACAATTACTTGATATTAATAATCTCAGAAACCAACAGCCATGACTTTTGTTATTCTCGAGTGGTTAACATTTCCCTGGTTCCAAAGTGCTTTCATTCTTCTAACATAATTCACGTTTTCCTCCAGATCCATATTTTTCATCCTTCTCCATCATCAACCCTTGGCCACTCCCATTTTTCTCGAACCAAACCGCATCCTTCATTTCTCCCATAGCTGCTCACCGCCTCATCTCCTTGCCGCGTGTCTCCCTTCTCGATGCTTGACCAGCCAACCTCCTCTCGACTCATACTCCCACCTCCGTCCACATCCGAAGCCACAGACTTACCGAGATCCGAACCTCACCTCCAAGCCTCCTTCCTCTCGGCAACCATCCTCTCCCTACGCAAACTCGAGGCAGCCTCCACTTGCTCGCACTTGCTCCGCATATTCACCCACATCCGCCTTGCCTCCGACCTTCCCTCAGACCCGCCTCCACTCCCACTAGTTTCTCCGAGCTCCTCCTCCTGCCGTGCAGTCCCATGACCTCACCTCCACCTCCGCATCTCCTACCGCAGCCACTATCCTCACTCCTCTCCTCCCCACCACGCTACTCGCCGCATGCAACCCAAAACCCGCTCACTTTATCTCTCCCATCGCCAGCCTTCAACCTCCTCCCCGAGCTTTTCACCTGGCCGAGGTCAGTCTCCACGTGTGCATCTCCTTAAAATGAGAGCTACGCCTGCAAACTTGTTTGATATATATATATGTATGGTAAGTATACATAACGTATCTACTGTTTACAGTATAAGCTTTTGGGGGTTCGCATATATAAGTTTTATTTTGTTGTGTTTGTTTTTTTTACGTACATATTTAGTTATACTATGTATATTAATATATTAACTTTATGAAGTGCAGCCTGTACAATTTTTTTGCATTTATATATTATATATACTTTGATTTTGTTATATACATAGTATAAAAGTTGTTTATGTATAATCTTCGATAGCACTATATATAAATGCTTTGCAAGCTGTTTCGCATATATGGGTATGTTTATAGTCTCAAGAAGGCTTGCTGTAATTATATTTCCCCTTAAAAATGTTATAATATATATATATATATATGTGCTTTATATCTAGTTACAGTAAGTTTATTTTTCAAAGTTATAATATGCAGCTTTATGTATGTTTATATTAGGTTGATTTTAAAGTATGTTTAAATTTTGTTGATTTAAAGTGTGTTAGTTTATATATATAGCTTAATATAAAATTTATAGTGGTCTTCATATGTCACTGTTTACATATATATAGAGGCTTTGTTTAGGTAGCCGCATTAATCTTTGTTTTCACTACGGATTTTATATGAATTTTGGAAAAATAATATACTGTTATTAATATTAATAGTGATGTTTTAAATTGTATATATATACCTGTATATATATAAAGGTGCACACATGTATTTTGAAAGAATCTTTAAAGTGTTTGATATATATGCATATTTGGGATTTTTGATTTGCGGATTTTGTTAAAAGAAGTATTGAATGTGACGGTATAGATATAGTTACAGTATACCATATTAAGGGGAAACACTATATATATGTCTGTTTTGTATGCTATTTTGTTTGCATATGTTATGATAATACATTTTGGAACTGTTTGTGAAATGGTAAAGTAAGTCTGCATAAATGTGTTAAGCAAGTTTGTATATATTTGTTCACTGGTTGCTGTACAGGTTGTAATTGGTGTATTATATATATATATATATATATATATATATATATGTTTCTATAAAGTAGCCTAGGTTGTTTAATAATAAATATTGGTTTGAGTATGACATATATACCCTTCATTTTACGTGAGTTTAAAGAGAAACGATTTTTTTTGTGAAGTATAATACTATTTTAATAATTGCCTTAATTTAAATTATTGAGAAATATATATGTATAATATAATAATAATGATTATGTATTTTCAACTTGTATCATAACTGATCTGATTTGTTCCATCAATTACATTTATCAGCTTTGTCCATCCAATTTCGTGCCAATCTCGTTTTGCTTTAGGATTCGTAACTCAATTCATCGTCAAACTTCTCTAGACTCGAAAGGTGAGCACTCACTCACGATTAACGTTCTTTTATTTATTAAATTTGATTTCAATTGAAACGACAATTGAAATATGCTGTTGTTAGTTAATTACACTGTTATATATGCTATTACCTGTATCAGTTCACCTATGACATCTGACACCATTATTTATTAATTATTTATGCAATGATAATACAGTTTGGCTGATAATTGATTGATTGTTGATGTTTATATTAGACGTTAAATTGTTAATGTTAAAAGGATAAATAGTATGCAATTGAAATTGATATAAGATAGTTAAATGTTAAATTTGATTTAATGACATTTGTATAATATGACCATTTAACTGTCAAAATTTATTGAAACGTAGGATTTGTTTAATTACATCTTGAACCACTGAATGTATGTTGTTAAATTGATGATGTATGAAATTGTAAATAGATGACAAGTGAAAAACCGTAATGCGATAATCTTTAATCTACATGAAATGATAGTGTAGATTCTAGAAATAATTATATTAATTCGTACAAATAACAATGCGAATTAATACGGTTATTTCGGGATTATTTGAATTGATTATTTGTTTGTTGTTATTGATTGTTGTTATTGCTTGTTTATTTACTTTGACACCATCCCAGTTATCACACTGCAAGTTCCCTTTGTTATGATTTAATTTTTGAATTGGAATCGGGTTGAAATGATAAATACCCAAATTAAACTTTGACTTAGGATAGAGAATTAAATAAAACCCGATTGGTCAATGATTTGTTTTAAAAATAAAATGAAGATTTTATTTAAATAAATAATATGGTTTTGAAACGAAGTTGGAATTTGAATTTTAATGAAAGGAAAGGTTAATATTTAATAATCTGAATCAAAATATTTACATAGTAGTTGATGAAAGAACGTTGTTTTAAAATTTGGAATTATTAATAATTAAGTTTGAAATTATATAATAATTAAGTTTTGAATTATTTAATAATTAAATAAGATTGAATTATTTAATGATCAAATTGAATGGAATTCTTTAATAAGTAAAATTGAACCTTTGAATAAGTGAATTTTACTTCGTAAATAATTGAAATTGAGTTTCCTTTATTAATTAAGTTTTGGAAAATTATTTAAGTAAGTAAATAACTGAAATTGAATTTCTTTAACAAGAAATAAAATGTGATATTTTTGAAATTAATGTAAGACTTGTAATTTAAAGAATTTGATTTAATGAATTTAATTTAATGCAATTTGTAAGTTTTGATACAATGGAGTTGAACTTAAATAATTGATTTAATAAATTGGAAGTTAAATAGAAATTGTTTTGAAGAATAAATTTATTTAACGAAGATTGAATGAAATCGATAAATGAATTTAAATTGATTTGAATGTTAAATTAAATTAATTTAACTGTTTTCGAAATGAAACTTATATACGAACTTGAATCAATATTTGAATTGTTTTAAATAAAGATTGAAATTGAATTATAAGATTTTGAAATGATAATTTGGAAGTTTTGAAACGTAAATTGTGGAAATTGATTTCGAAAGAGAAACGAAATGTTGATTTATAAACTCTGATTGAAATTGAAATTGATTTGGTCTTTGAAATTTATTAAACGACCAATCGGTGTAATAATTACGAAAGTTATTAAAGAGACCGGAATCGGTTATGGACATACTCTCTGTCTAAACCGAAACCACTTTAATAACTATACGCGGAGTGATGATCCAGAATGAAGTGGTTGGAATGATGTACGTGATGACTGAAGAAAGAGAACGATAATGGATAGCCTTGACACTTGTGTCAAATTGGAAATGACTAAAACAGGAGCCGTGCCGGGCCAATGGAGGATTTGCTACCTCAAGTGAACACACTTCTTCGAATTACTCATTACTTGTTGTCGATTGGTGCACCCTTGATTTTGGGAGTGTTGTTTCACGGTGTTGCGGGCGCTGCGGCGTTGCGTTCTCACCAGTCCGGATTAGGCAAACGGTAGTATCACTACCTTGGGTATTGCCTCATGTGCCTTGTCATACTTGTATTCCCTATTTGCGACCACTACGAATTTGTTTTGTACCTTTAGTATATGGATTGCCCTCTAGTGACTTCCAGTTTTGGGGAAACTACGGTCTTGTATATGCTTTTGGGAATAAAAATGTGTTAAGGGTGGAATGAGCCATGACTTAAAACTATTTTTATATCTTTATATTACTGATAGACATTATCTACTTATCATACACTACTACATAGTAGATAGTTTAACGGATCCTTAAAGGATGGTTATTCCAAACATCCTTTGAGTTACTTGTATTTCAATTGCTATTTCACTTGAGTTAGATTTATTAATATAAGAATGTTAATCCTGACTCGAGTGTTTTGTATTTTGCTTTACGCTCGGGTCAGACTGAGTGTACCAGTATTCGAGATTCACCTTTGGAGTTGGAGCTTTGCTTGAAGATCCAGCCATCTATTCTGCTTTCAGTATTCGATGAGTCCAGTGATGTATTCTGATTTGTATCTGATGTATCGTATTACTCTTCCGTTGTATCTGGTTTAACTCTGATGTAACTTATACATTTATATAGTAGCTTCATGAACTACTATCTCTTTTATTTCCGCTGCACTTATTACTCTGTGTCTGTGATCTGTGATTATTCATTTACTGTATATGTTCAGTTTTGCCAAATTTAAATTAACAACGCGGTATTTTGAGCAATTCAACTCCGGCATGAGTGTCTACCTATACACTTATAATGGATGCGATTGGTCCAAAATAACGGGTCGGTACAGTTGGTATCAGAGCTTTGGTAGCTCTAGGCAAAACTTAACATATAGGGTAAATGTATTTACAGAATCACTCTCATTCGAGTTTCAATCTCTTCCTTTTGACTCGATTCCTTTGAATTTTGGAACGTTCCCTCGGTTCCAAAATTCATTCGTGTCCCTCACTATTCGTCTTCTTTTAATTCCGGAGTATCTCATAACTCCACTTCGAATGATCTTTATGATGAATCGGCGGTCTCGCCAATCTTCGAATTATTTGTAAAAGGAGTGAAAACTCCTTCGCAATAGCATCGATTTACCGGAGATTTCTATATCCTCGGTTTACGATGCTATCTATCTCCTGCTATACCTGAATTCTATTCTTGAGATCGAATGTAGATTTGCCTCGAAATTCTGCATCGATCTTATTCTTGAAGTTACGGACGACCCGGTTAAGGTTGCCCGTGAATTAAATAAACTCATCCATCTCCCGATTGTGGTAATTGAATTATCTTATCTTCTGTTTCAAACTTATTTTCGAATCAAAATTCTCTTTGATTTGAGTCATCAAATTTGAATCCCTATACTTATTTTGAAATCCATCCTTGTATCGTCGTGCGAGGTAGTGCATTTGTTATTAATATAAAAATGTTTCTTTATTGTGTTGTTTGAGTTGTTGATGTTGATTTGGGTTTCCGATCGATTCGTCTGATCAACGCTATCGATAGGATTTCCAAAACACTTGAGCAGAACAAACTGACACAATATCGTTTCAAATTTGATAAATAAAATAAAAGTTTGGTATGATTATATTATATATAAGTTTTCTGTAATTAAATTATTAATGAATTTGTTGTCTGAAATAATAATATTGATTTTCATTTATCGTTTTGTAAACCATTGACCATTGCATAATATAAATAAATGAATTTATAAACTTGGTTATAAATTGATTGGAATTTGAAATGAATTTAATTCAAAAATTTGAGAATTTAGTTTCCGGTGATTTCGAACTTTGGTTTTAAAATCTTAAAGTATATATTATTGAAATATTTTCGAATAGAAATCGTTTTCAAAGAATTTTAAAATATTGAAATCAGTGCTCTTCTCTTTGTCGCTGGAAAATAATTTCGGTGATGGCGGCCGCATCATCGACATTCATTTTCGAGTTTCGAAGTGGAGAAACCATTCTGTAGCTTTGCTACGGTTTTTGTTTTGAGAAAGAAAAAAATATATTTTGATTTGAATTTCGTCAGTATATTTTGATTCACATATATATAGGTATCTTATTTTAAAATTTAATTTGATTTGATATAAATATATTATATATATCTCTAAATTTTTTAAAGTTAATCGGAAATCAAATTCTTAAATTTTGTTGAAGGATGATTTTAATTATAAATAAAACCAAAATTTGGAATAAATATTTAAACTTGAATAATTGAATTGGGAAAATTTTATTTGTATATTGTTGAACTGCATTCTAATACAACTTACCTAAATCATTCAAAAGTTGAATATGTAATTGGATAATATACAATATCAAATAATTTTATAAATAAATTTTGAGTGTTTATAATAAATGTTCTACACTAAATTTTGATTGTAAAGATGTTAATAGAGTTAGATAGGATAATAAGTAAAACTCAGTTAAGAATTAATAAATTTGTTTTGAAAGAATTAATAAATTTATTTTGAAAGAATTAATAAATTGAAATTTGATCAACTTATGTAAATATCTTGAATTTAAAAGAAATTGGTAAATATAAATTAATTTAAATCGAAATTTTATGGTTTAAATTAATTTATATGGGTTAAATATATGAGATTAGATATATTAAGTAGAATAAATTTAACAACAATTTGGAATAAAGAAGAATTTAAATTGCTGAAAAAATATATGATTATAATAAAAGACTATTAAAATTTATGGTTTCAAAAATTTTAAATTTAAGATAATTGGATAATAAGATAATGAATTTAGAAATAGTTGAGATTGATTTTAGTGAAATCAAATGGATTAAATCAATTATTGAATATCAATTAATTTAATTTGAATTTATATGGTTTAAATTAATTGTTATTTGTTCTGGTTGTTTCTATTCTCCTACCTCGTTCCTTTTCGGGGACGAAAAGTTTTGAGTGGGGGAGAGTGTAACGACCCGTAAATTTTAACTGTTTTAATAACGTAATTAGTTGAAATTTTGTGAAATTTTAAACGATAAAATTTTGAAATAAAAATTTAATATTTGGAATACGTCTAGTTAAACATAGCGACTGGAAAATTTTCGTATGAAAATATGAAAGTTTATTTCGCGCGTAAATTTACTTCAATTTAATCAGTTAAAAAGCGATGAAAATAAATTGTTTTCGAAACCTAAATATTTTTACATAGAAAAATTGTAAATCATCTTCTGAGTGAGACGTCATCTTTCGTTTCATCAAATTTGGACATCTATTACTCCGTCGATCTTATTATCGATAAAATAGCAGCATTTTCGGTACCGATTATCGACTTTTGATAGGATGATCGTACCACTGATATCTGTATACCGTTTTGATCGTTTCGTTGTGCTGATCTCTGCGGTATAATCATAACTGTTTTTCGAACTTCGGTACACCACGAAATTAGTAAAACGATTACCGTATCGGTAACCGTTTTCGAAATTTTTGGCGTCCGTGGCCTTTCATTTGTCTAATAGCTGAAATCAAACAATTACTTGATATTAATAATCTCAGAAACCAACAGCCATGACTTTTGTTATTCTCGAGTGGTTAACATTTCCCTGGTTCCAAAGTGCTTTCATTCTTCTAACATAATTCACGTTTTCCTCCAGATCCATATTTTTCATCCTTCTCCATCATCAACCCTTGGCCACTCCCATTTTTCTCGAACCAAACCGCATCCTTCATTTCTCCCATAGCTGCTCACCGCCTCATCTCCTTGCCGCGTGTCTCCCTTCTCGATGCTTGACCAGCCAACCTCCTCTCGACTCATACTCCCACCTCCGTCCACATCCGAAGCCACAGACTTACCGAGATCCGAACCTCACCTCCAAGCCTCCTTCCTCTCGGCAACCATCCTCTCCCTACGCAAACTCGAGGCAGCCTCCACTTGCTCGTGCTTGCTCCGCATATTCACCCACCTCCGCCTTGCCTCCGACCTTCCCTCAGACCCGCCTCCACTCCCACCAGTTTCTCCGAGCTCCTCCTCCTGCCGTGCAGTCCCATGACCTCACCTCCACCTCCGCATCTCCTGCCGCAGCCACTATCCTCACTCCTCTCCTCCCCACCACGCTACTCGCCGCATGCAACCCAAAAACCGCTCACTTTCTCTCTCCCATCGCCAGCCTTCAACCTCCTCCCCGAGCTTTTCACCTGGCCGGCCGAGGTCAGTCTCCACGTGTGCATCTCCTTCACATGAGAGCTACGCCTGCAAACTTGTTTGATATATATATATATGGTAAGTATACATAACGTATCTACTGTTTACAGTATAAGCTTTTGGGGGTTCTGTGATATCCCAGGATTTCAGGGAATTTAAAATGTGATAATCTTTTAAATTAATTTATTAAAATGGGTAAAATGTTATTTTCAAACAATTTAATAATAAGTTATTTTTAAATATAGTTATAAACAGATTTTAAATAGACATATTATTTCAAATTTAATAAGTATTGTTTAAATGTGTGTATATATATATATATATATATGTGTATTTAAATTGATTTTAAATAGGATAATTATTTACAATTTATAATGTAATTGTTTAAAATGGATTAAATATACTATATATGATTTAGTTAAAATCTAATTGGTTTTTATTTTATTTTCTTTTAAAAGTTTTATTTTTATAAATTAAGAAAAGCATTTATAAGTTAGGATATGTATTTATTAATTAGGAAAATTTAATAATAAAAGCTTTTAAATCCATTTAAAAGAATATAAATTTAATTATGCATGTAAAGTTATAGGTGTTAGCTTATAAATCCTCTTAAATAACATGTGTTAAGTTATTAAATGAGTTTAGTGACAAGTGTCACATTTTTTATTTTATTTCTTTAATTTTAATAAATCAAAATTTAAATCTATATAACACCATTTCTTATTCTTCATTCACTTTTTCTATCACATTTTCTTTAAAATCAAACTGCAGCCACGTTTTAAATCAGAGAAAATACCCAAAACCTGAAAACATTTCCAAAACAAACTCTAGAATTCAAATCAAATTTCCAGTAAACCAGTTAAAGTTCTTCTTCAAGATTCAAGTCGAAAGAATCAGCAATCTTTAACCTAAGCAAAGCAATTCAAATTTTTGGAGCAAGCTAATCAAGTTTAAGTTTTCAAACCTAAGCAAAGCTCTGTTCAAAACATCTCTAACAAGTGAGTAAACATTTAACTAAAATGCTTATGTGATAAATGTTAGAGCATGTGTGTTTCTGGATGATGTTTGTGCTGCATGTTACATATATAGATACGAATCTCTATATATATATATGTATGTATATATATATATGTATGTATGATCTGAGCATGTTTGTGTACCTGTACTTCTCTGTTTCAAAATACAGAGTTTAAAGTAAGAAAAAAAGTTCATATTCTTTTATCTGTTCATTTCTGGGCTGTGAAATTTAATAATAAAATGTTGTTTAAATATAGTTTGACATTTAAATTTTGTATTCAAGTAAAATAGTTTTGAAAATCTCCAGGACTTAAGTAAATACAGCAAGGATTTTAAAAATGAGAAAAATCGATTAATTTAATTTGTAGATTCAAGTTTGGAACTTGAATCATCTTTGAAAAATTGGATTTTTAAAACGAAAATCATGAATTTTAGTTTGGGAATTGAGGTAGCATTCTGGTGATGACCAGAATATGAATTCGAGCAAATTCAGGCGATGGGTTTATCTCTGGTGGTCGGGGTTTTGATCGGATCTTGGTTGTTGGCCAGGAAATTGCGAGAAAATATCAAATGAATTTATCATCAATCGTGGCGTTAGAAATCTGATGAACTATGGTTTAACGTCTGTATTGGGTCGTGGTTGGAAAGTGATGACTGGGTCATCTAGGGTGAATCGAGTTTCACCGGAGCAATAGGGATAGTTGCGTGGATGCCTTGCGATGTTGTGACCGGAGTTTCAGGAGGAACGGTGGTCGAAGGCACGATGGCGAGGCGTTTTCTTTCAGGCGATGTCGAACTTCTGTTCGAGTTGAAGACTCGATTTTGTTTTAAGGTAGATATTGTCGTTTGAATGATCGAAGTCGAATATCGTGATGTTTTACGACTTGCCGAAGGTGGTCGAGTTCGTCGGAGATGGCCAGATCGCTGTGCACGTGCACAACGATGATCGCGCGTGTCAGGAAGATGGGTTCGTGTCGACTCGAAGGGATCTCGGGATAATGAAGGTCAGACTCGAGAGTTAGCTCGTGTTCGTGAGGGTAGTTGTAGCAGTTATATTGTTTTAGAAGAAAAAAGAACTGAGGGTAGAAGAAGAAGATGAAAAGGGAAACTCGAGATGGTCTCGAGTAGGAGCGTGGATAACCCGAAGTAAGGATCGGGAGAGGAAAGTGTTAAGCACGTATTAAAGATTTTTATAAATAACAGTTTAAAATTTTAAAGATGGTTCTCTGTTTAAAATTCTCTAAACCTCTTTTTAAATGATCTTAAACTTTATTTTTAATGGTATGTTTGATTAAATTTAAGTTTGTTAAAATTTAAATAAAATGTTTTAAAACTTAATCATTTTATAAATATAATTAAATGTTAATTAAAGGTTAAGTTTAATAATGTGATTTAGTAATTAACAAAGGAAAATGATTTGTTAAAGATAATTAAGATTTTGATAATTTAATAAAGAGTGATTAATTATTAATTAAGTAATAATAAATTAATAGTTAAAGATTATAAATTAATTAATTTAGAGTTTAATTAATTTGTAATTAAGAATTATTAATTATATAATTAAAGTTAATTAATTAGTAATTAGTAGTTAATTAATTAAGAAATTAATTAGGGATTAATAATTAATTAATTTAATAATTAATTGGTAATTAGTGATTAATAAATTAATAATTAAGGTTAATTAATAAAGTATTAAGAATTAATTAAATTGTAATTAATAATTAAGGATTAATTAATTTATTATTAAGTTTTATTAATTTATAATTAAGGTTTATTAATTAATAATTAAAAGAATAATTAATCTGTAATTAAAGATTAATTAATTGGTTTAAAAAGTAATTAAAGGATAAATTACTCAGCTATGATTTATGAGATGAATGTGATTAAGATAAGTTAATTAATTTGTAAATTAATTAAAGATAATCACTTGATGTTGATTAAGTATAAATACTTAAGTGTAATTACTGTAAGTAATTAATGTATAATGCAAGATGAAATTAATTAAAGAATAATTACTTAATGAGAAGTAATTAAGGATTTATTACTTGGTGTAATTAATTAAATGATTAATATAATTAATTAAGGAGTTAATTAATTAGGGTAAGTAATTATAGGATGATAATTACTGTATATGATTAATTAAGGTGATTAATTAAAGTTTAATTTATTAATGTAATTAATTAAGGGTCAATATAATTAATTATAGTTAATTAATTAATGGAAGTAATTAATTAAGGATTATTAATTAATGCAATTAATAAGAGTAATTAAAGGTTAATTACTGTTAATGGTTTAGAATAATTAATTTGTTAAATTAATTAAAGAATAATTACTTTATGTAATTAATGAATAATTAATCAAGGATGATTAATATTTAATGAGTAATTAATTAATTAAAGGTTTGTAATTAATTAATGATTGATTAAGCAAGGTTAGATAATTAATTCTTAAGTAATTAATTTAATTTAAGATAATTAAATTAATTATAACATAGGGTTAATAATTGTTGCTTATGGATGATTGTTTGCGTAGAATATCTGAATTGGATGATATCTATTGGATGATATGCTATGATATTCTGTGATATGATATTGGATATATTTGTGATAAATGTGTAATATTTATCTGTGTTAAATGCTGTGTGAATTCAAGTATTGAATTGAATTGTTTTAACCTTTAAACAACTTGGCCTTTAAAATACGTTTGGATTTCGATGAGACCGGGATCGGGTTTCCAGATTTGGATATCCGAATACCACATCGATCCAAGTTAAACGTTAGGTCGTGAATCTCAAGTGAAGATGAAGATTCAGAGTGCAAGGGTTATTGTCGTTAACTCTGAGGGTGATTCCAAAATGAGTGTAACGAGATAATGCCTTCGGTTTCGTTCGAACCCGGAACGAACTTGTATGGATTGAATGCTTTCAGCACATCGTCAGGTGGACGATGATCATTCTAAGTGATGTGTTCTGATAAGGTAATCGTAGCCTCAAGCCTCATCAACCGGGAATGGCTAAAACAGGGGAGGTGCAGCAAGGTTAGTGGGTAGCGCCCAAGTAGTATAAGATTCCTCTGTCTAGAGTCCCTTTTTTATTTCGGCTGTGTGGGTGGTTGTTTGGCCGCAACCACGGGGTTTCTTATGCGGGAATTATCCAGTAAGGGATGTTCCGGCCTTGTGTTGCAGGGGAGCGGGCGTACTCCTCGGTACGGTGATCTAGGCCACGTATTGTGACGGGCGGTACCACAGTAGCCCTGCCATTGTATGGAATCCAATCTCCAATAAGTGCCGTACGTATTAGTTGTGCCCAACTATGTTGGAACGTGAGATGTAAGCATTCCAGCTATTTCTGTATTTTACTTGAAAACCCTAGACCCTATTATAATATAACTGGATTTTCTATCAAATGTTTTGGTTAGCGTAAGGTAAAAACTTACCCATGTTTATTTGTGGGGAGTCTTACGTGATACCTTTGTTTTCAAAAGGTTTTGAAGTTAAGCAACTTTACCCGTTTACTCACACCAGACCCATGTCTGACCCAAGTGTTTATTTTCTGTTTTATTAAACTCTTGGGTACTCAAATTTTTACGAGTAGCCAAGTGATTCAGGTTTGCTTTGACGAATTCTGAAGGAGCAATGGAGCAGGAGGCTTCAGCATTTGTAGATATATAAGTGGTTCCGCTGTGTTGATCTCTGAGTCATTTGTTTGAGTTGTGTTTTGAGTTGTAATAACTAGACAGGTGTTTATAACTGTCTAGTATGTGTTGTATAAGCTGTGTATCTCTGATAGTTGTTGTATATGATACTATGTAATATCTTATGTGATTAATATAATTTATTCGTTCCGCTGTTGAGATTCTAGTGTTGTTCTTTCTTTCTTCTCTATCTTTTCTCTTTTCTATCCCTTTCTTTCTTAATAATGATGCGTCTTCCTGGGCATAGGAAGTCGGGTCGTTTCAGGTTCGCATAAATAAGTTTTATTTTGTTGTGTTTGTTTTTTTTACGTACATATTTAGTTATACTATGTATATTAATATATTAACTTTATGAAGTGCAGCCTGTACAATTTTTTTGCATTTATATATTATATATACTTTGATTTTGTTATATACATAGTATAAAAGTTGTTTATGTATAATCTTCGATAGCACTATATATAAATGCTTTGCAAGCTGTTTCGCATATATGGGTATGTTTATGGTCTCAAGAAGGCTTGCTGTAATTATATTTCCCCTTAAAAATGTTATAATATATATATGCTTTATATCTAGTTACAGTAAGTTTATTTTTCAAAGTTATAATATGCAGCTTTATGTATGTTTATATTAGGTTGATTTTAAAGTATGTTTAAATTTTGTTGATTTAAAGTGTGTTAGTTTATATATATAGCTTAATATAAAAATTTATAGTGGTCTGCATATGTCACTGTTTACATATATATAGAGGCTTTGTTTAGGTAGCCGCATTAATCTTTGTTTTCACTACGGATTTTATATGAATTTTGGAAAAATAATATACTGTTATTAAAATTAATAGTGATGTTTTAAATTGTATATATATACCTGTATATATATAAAGGTGCACACATGTATTTTGAAAGAATCTTCAAAGTGTTTGATATATATGCATATTTGGGATTTTTGATTTGCGGATTTTGTTAAAAGAAGTATTGAATGTGACGGTATAGATATAGTTACAGTATACCATATTAAGGGAAACACTATATATATGTCTGTTTTGTATGCTATTTTGTTTGCATATGTTATGATAATACATTTTGGAACTGTTTGTGAAATGGTAAAGTAAGTCTGCATAAATGTGTTAAGCAAGTTTGTATATATTTGTTCACTGGTTGCTGTACAGGTTGTAATTGGTGTATTATATATATATATATATATATATATGTGTTTCTATAAAGTAGCCTAGGTTGTTTAATAATAAATATTGGTTTGAGTATGACATATATACCCTTCATTTTACGTGAGTTTAAAGAGAAACGATTTTTTTTATTAATTAAGTTTTGGAAAATTATTTAAGTAAGTAAATAATTGAAATTGAATTTCTTTAACAAGAAATAAAATGTGATATTTTTGAAATTAATGTAAGACTTGTAATTTAAAGAATTTGATTTGATGAATTTAATTTAATGCAATTTGTAAGTTTTGATACAATGGAGTTGAACTTAAATAATTGATTTAATAAATTGGAAGTTAAATAGAAATTGTTTTGAAGAATAAATTTATTTAACGAAGATTGAATGAAATCGATAAATGAATTTAAATTGATTTGAATGTTAAATTAAATTAATTTAACTGTTTTCGAAATGAAACTTATATACGAACTTGAATCAATATTTGAATTGTTTTAAATAAAGATTGAAATTGAATTATAAGATTTTGAAATGGCAATTTGGAAGTTTTGAAACGTAAATTGTGGAAATTGATTTCGAAAGAGAAACGAAATGTTGATTTATAAACTCTGATTGAAATTAAAATTGATTTGGTCTTTGAAATTTATTAAACGACTAATCGGTGTAATAATTACGAAAGTTATTAAAGAGTCCGGAATTGGTTATGGACATACTCTCTGTCTAAACCGAAACCACTTTAATAACTATACGCGGAGTGATGATCCAGAATGAAGTGGTTGGAATGATGTACGTGATGACTGAAGAAAGAGAACGATAATGGATAGCCTTGACACTTGTGTCAAATTGGAAATGACTAAAACAGGAGCCGTGCCGGGCCAATGGAGGATTTGCTACCTCAAGTGAACACACTTCTTCGAATTACTCATTACTTGTTGTCGATTGGTGCACCCTTGATTTTGGGAGTGTTGTTTCACGGTGTTGCGGGCGCTGCGGCGTTGCGTTCTCACCAGTCCGGATCAGGCAAACGGTAGTATCACTACCTTGGGTATTGCCTCATGTGCCTTGTCATACTTGTATTCCCTATTCGCGACCACTACGAATTTGTTTTGTACCTTTAGTATATGGATTGCCCTTTGGTGACTTCCGGTTTTGGGGAAACTACGGTTTTGTATATGCTTTTGGGAATAAAAATGTGTTAAGGGTGGAATGGGCCATGACTTAACACTATTTTGATATCTTTATATTACTGATAGACATTATCTACTTATCGTACACTACTACATAGTAGATAGTTTAACGGATCCTTAAAGGATGGTTATTCCAAACATCCTTTGAGTTACTTGTATTTCAATTGCTATTTCACTTGAGTTAGATTTATTAATATAAGAATGTTAATCCTGACTCGAGTGTTTTGTATTTTGCTTTATGCTCGGGTCAGACTGAGTGTACCAGTATTCGAGACTCACCTTTGGAGTTGGAGCTTTGCTTGAAGATCCAGCCATCTATTCTGCTTTCAGTATTCGATGATTCCAGTGATGTATTCTGATTTGTATCTGATGTATCGTATTACTCTTCCGTTGTATCTGGTTTAACTCTGATGTAACTTATACATTTATATAGTAGCTTCATGAACTACTATCTCTTTTATTTCCGCTGCACTTATTACTCTGTGTCTGTGATCTGTGATTATTCATTTACTGTATATGTTCAGTTTTGCCAAATTTAAATTAACAACGCGGTATTTTGAGCAATTCAACTCCGGCATGAGTGTCTACCTATACACTTATAATGGATGCGAATGGTCCAAAATAATGGGTCGTTACAAATAGCATGAAGGCGTTACCTATATACCCCTTAACACATTTTATATAAATGTCGTAGTCTATACAATATCGTAATTCCTCCGTAAATTGGAGGCCGATCAGAGGGCACACCATAGTGTACGACATAAACCAAACTCGTAGAGGGCGCGATAAGGTATGTGACAAGGCATGTGAGGCAATGCCCAGGGTAGGATACTATTATTTTGCGGATTCGGACTGGTGGTAATGCATAGCAGCTACTACCGCCCACCTCGAAACACACTCCCATAATAAAAGGTGTACCCAATCAAATCACAAAGTAATAGAATGGTATCAAAGAAGCATGCTCGATCGGATGTGCGACCTCACTTGGTCAGGCATGGGTCTTGTTTTAATCACATCAAGCTGACTTGCGGGAGTTAGGGCTACGTTCATACCTCATATAGACGTTGCCAAACCATCCTACTTCGTTCTAGATCTCCACCACGTGCACTGTTGTTAAAGTTGTTTTTGGCATTGGCAAAGAGTATGACAATATCCGATCTCGATCTCTTAAACAACCAAACAATTATTTCACACCGTGGTCATTTTTCATTTCAAACGGTTCATACTTCATATCAAAATATCATATTCATTTCAAAATCATATAACTTCAAAATCATATTCACTTTCGAAATCATAGCACTTTCGAAATCATATTCATTTCAAAATCATAACCACAAAATAGATTAAACCATCATATCAAAGTATTCGCATTTAAATCCATTAAATCTAAATCATAATAATTCCAACTTAAACAGTTTAAATATTGAAAGTAGTTTATATATTGGAATAATTATACATTAAAATAGTTTATATTTAAAATATTTTATAGATTAAAATAGTTTATATATTAAAAATAGTTTCAAATTAGAGTTGTTTCTTCCAATTTCACAAATCAATTCAAATCAACTTTAATTCCATAATTCAATTTAAATCAATTTCAATTTAACAATTTCAATTGAAAAGGTTCAAGGTTCATTTCAAATTCTCATTAAAACCATTTTAATTTGTATCGATTTCAAATCCAGGTTTGAACTACAAAATTTAAACCACTTCCAATTCAATAGGTTCAAAGTTTAAATATTCAAACAATTTACAATAACTCAAATTGATAAATTTCATTTATATTCAAAATTCAACTTTAATTTTTATTTAAATTTGAAAATATTAACTTAATCATTTTTAATAACATTTAAATAAAATCTCAAGTTACGAATTTAAATCAATATTAAATATTCAATTTCAATTTTATTTAAATTTGAAAATATTCATTTAATCACCTTTAATCAAAATCAAGTTATCAAGTTATAAATCATATCTTTCAAAATCTCAAAATCAATAAGTTTCAAATTAATTCCTATTTAAATACAATACAATTCTTAAATAAATTAAATTATAAATCAATTTAATTTATCCTTCCACCCTTAATTTATTAAAGTTATTACAAAATCTATTTTCAAATATTAATATAAATTTGAATAAATACTTAAAACATATATTACATACATATATTAGTTAAATTAAATTCTTATTAAATTTTTTTATATTAATTATTATTAAATCAAATCTTATTATTAAATTTATTTTAAATCTTATTTTGTATACTAAAAAATAATAAACTTATAAGTAAAATATTAAAATCTACATTTTTCAAAACTTAACTAATAAATTTAAAATGTTCAAACGTATAATTTAGATTTTAAATTTACACACATATTAAAATAAAATAAAATATTTATATTATATTTAAAATCAATATTTATTAAAACCCATATATTCCTTTCAAAACCTTGGAAATCATTTTTCAAAAATAGACCAACGGTGTCCGTATATAATTTTCTAACCTATGGTAAAGTGATACAGATATTTATCATTTCAATCCGTAATTTATTTAAATTTACGGGTATATATCAATTCAACCCGCAATCCCAAAATTTCAAATCAATAAAATCGCTTGGGTTTATCATTTCGACCCACAACGATTTCCCTTAATCTATAAAATTGTTCGGGTATGTATCATTTCAACCTATAGGGATTTCCAAAACTAATAGGGGACTTGCAAAGTGAGAACAAATAAAATAATATCATAAAATGACATAGCATTTCAATGGCAATTATGATCATAATTACAATTTGAATATAATATATATACATACTAACAGGTTATCGATGTCGATATTGTCAATTAACATAGATAAACAAATTTAAATATTAACATATCCTACTTAACAATTAAATCACTAATCAATTTAAATTCAACAATACGTATCATTCGTCATTTCATGTGAATATAAATTTACTAAACATAAGAATGTTAATCGTGAGTGATCGCTCACCTTTCGAGGCTACGAAGGCGATGATAAAATAATGGAGCAAAGCAGAGATCTACGACAAATCAAATCCAAGATAGAAGAAAAACCAATTCCAACAACACGAATCAACGACCAAGCTAGAAAATTGCTGTTGTAATCTTCGGACAATGGCGAAATGGACAGCGATAAGCTAGATAACTTGAATTTAGTGGAGAAATATATATATATATATATATATATATCTGTGTGTGCATGAGAGATATATATATTGAAAGTGTGCTGTGGATCGTGTAATATGGATATACAATAATACATAATATAGTGATGATAGCTATACAATAAATAGTGTGGAATATAAGAGCGGTATAATAAAAATAACGCCAGATATTTTTATACTGGTTCGGAGCATCGTCCTACATCCAATCCCAGACTCCTTCTGGAATTTCACTAAAACAACAACCCTCACTTAACCCGAAGGAACAGGTCTATACAACCCTTGAGCAGCCAAACAGGGACCTGAGCAACAGAACAGGATTTCGCCTCAGCAGCCGAAGAGGACTTCACACGCCTGAGCAGCAGAACAAGACTTTAACAAATACAAAAAATTGTTTGATTGATTTTGAATGCAGATTATCGCTATGAATCAAAGAATATGAATATGAATTCAAGGATTCAAGCAATGATGATGGTTTGATTGATTTTGAATGCAGAGAATATAGAGAGTAAGTAAGATCAGTAAATTATTCAAGAATTGGTTATTTGGAAAACGATTTTGATGTGTTTATATAGTGCATAGATAGATACAAACTTTTGCTAAAAGATTCAATCAATAGATGCAGCCATTACTCTTCGAATTGGATTGAAACTCTTCGCAAGAGGAAGCATCCGTTCATAAAATATAGCCGTTATACGTCGGTTAGTCGATTGAGTTCAGAAGCTCAGTTGACTGAAATTCAAATTTGTATATATATTTTCTGTTCGTTGTGCATTTTGCACCAGGTCAATCGACTGGTCGACTGTAATCAGTCGACTGACCTGTGCAATTTTGCACAGTGAATTTCAATGCAAATACAAACGAAAATAATTTGTTTTGTGTGCAAGTGTAACTACTTGAGGAATGATTCTAACAGTATCTAAACATATCTAAGACTCAAAAACATAATAAATAATCATATGAAAACTAGTTTTGAAGCCTCTTCTCTTTGTAGTTTATACCATGTATATGTTACTCTCTTTTTGTTGCTATCGCCATATAGTCTTTGTTAATGCTCCTTGTCATGAATCAAAACTCATGATTCAATGTTCTCCCCCTTTTTGATTGATGAAAACCTATAACTGATGAATTGATATACAGTAGAAATTATATAACAAAAGTTATATATATTTCTCCCACTGAATGTGTGGCGATAATGTAATCTGCATAAAAATTGTTAGTAGACATTTTTCTCCCCCTTTGTCATCGACAAAAAGGAGTAGACATAACCAGTAAAGCATAGAATAAGCATAACTAACATAACAAACCAAGATGTAGCTACATAATGTGTAACGACCCGCCATTTTGGACCATTCGCGTCCATTATAAGTGAATAGGTAGACACTCATGCCGGAGTTGAATTGCTCAAAATACCGCGTTGTTAATTAAATTGACAAAACTGAACATATACAGTAAATAGATATAATCATAGATCACAGACACAGAGTAATAAATGCAGCGGAAATAAAAGAGATAGTAGTTCATGAAGCTACTATATGAATATATAAAAATACATCAGAGTTTACAACAGAAGAGTAATACGATACATCAGATACAAATCAGAATACATCACTGGAATCATCGAATACTGAAAGCAGAATAGATGGCTGGATCTTCAAGCAAAGCTCCAACTCCAAAGGTGAGTCTCGAATACTGGTACACTCAGTCTGACCCGAGCGTAAAGCAAAAACACAAGACACTTGAGTCAGGATTAACATTCTTATATTAATAAATCCAACTCAAGTGAAATAGCAATTGAAATACAAGTAACTCAAAGGATGTTTGGAATAACCATCCTTTAAGGATCCGTTAAACTATCTACTAGGTAGTAATGTACGCTAAGTAGATAATGTCTATCAGTAATATAAAGATATCAAAGTAGGGTTAAGCAGGGCCCATACACCTCTTAACCTGTTTATTCCCAAAAGCATATACAAGACCGTAGTTTCCCCAAAACTGGAAGTCACCAGAGGGCAATCCATATACTAAAGGTACAAATCAAAATCGTAGTGGTCGCGAATAGGATAATCAGTATGACAAGGTACATGAGGCGATACCAACTAGGATAGTAGTAGTTGCGTGATCCGGACTGATGTTGGGCATAGCAGCTACTATCCCAACACCGCGAAACAACACTCCCAAATCAAGGGGTGCACCCAAATCGAATCACAAAAGTAATAGATAAGGTATCGAAGAAGTGTGTCCGCTAGAGGTAGCGAACCTCAATGGCCCGGCGCGGCTCCTGTTTTAGTCATGTCAGGGGTCATCCAAAATCGTTCTCTTTCTTCAGTCAACGCGTTCATCAAAACCATCCACTTCGTTCTGGATCAACACTCCGCGTACAGTTACTAAAGTGGTTTCGGTTCAAATAGAGAGTATATCCATTACCGATCCCGATCTCTTTAATAACTTTCGTAATTATTACACCGGTTGGTCGTTTATTTATTTCAAAAAAAAAAAACAAATCAATTTCAATTTCAAATAGAATTCGTAAATCAACATTTCACTTGTTTTTCAAAAACCAATTTCCATACCTTACGTTTCAAAACTTCCAAATTCACAATTTCAAAATCTTATACTTCAATTTCAATTTCTATTTAAAACAATTTCAATATTCATTTAAATTCGTATATAAGTTTTATTTCGAAATCATTTAAAATGATTTATTCAACATTCAAATCAATTTAACTTCAATTATCGATTTCATTCAATATTCATTAAGTAAATTTGTCATTAAAACAATTTCTATTAAATTTCCAATTCATTAAATCCATTACTTAAGTTCAATGCCATTATATCAAGACTTACAAATTTAATTAAGTTAAATTCGTCAAATCAAATTCTTTAAATTACAAGTCTCACATTAATTCCAAAAATATCACATTTTCATTTCTTGTTAAAGAAATTCCATTTCACTTATTTACTTTCTTAAATAATTTTCCAAAAACCTTAATAAAGAAAACTCAATTTCAATTATTTACGAAGTAAAATTCACTTATTCAAAAGTTCAATTTTCTTATTAAAGAATTTCAATTCAATTTAATCATTAAATAATTCAATCTTATTTAAGTATTAAATAATTCAAAACTTAATTATTAAATAATTTCAAAGTTTAATAATTTCAAACTTAATTATTAAATCATTTCAAACTTTAATAATTTCAAACTTAATTATAATTTCAAACTTGATTTTAATTTCAAACTTAATTATCAAATCATTTCTCAAATTAAACAATATACTTTCATCGATTACATCGTTAATATTTCGTTTCAGATATATTAACATTTTCCTTTCATTAAAAATTCAATTTTCAACTTCATTTCAAAACCATATTATTTATTCAAATAAAATCTTCATTTTATTTTTAAATCAAATTATTGACCAATCGGGTTTTATTTAATTTTCTATCCTAGGTCAAAATTCAATTTTTTTGGGTATTTATCATTTCAACCCGATTCCAATTCAATTCAAAATCAAAACATAACAAAGGGAACTTGCAATGTGATAACTGGATGGTGTCAAAGTAAATAAACAAGCAATAACAACAATCAATATCAATCCAATAATCAATTCAAATAATCCCGAAATAACCGTATTAATTCGCACTGTTATTTGTACGAATTAATATAATTATTTCTAGAATCTACACTATCATTTCATGTAGATTAAAGATTATTATTTTACGGTTTTCACTTGTCATCTATTTACAATTTCATACATCATCAATTTAACAACATACATTCAGTGGTTCAAAGTGTAATTAAACAAATCCTACGTGTCAATAAATTTAACAGTTAAAGGGGTCATATTATACAAATGTCAGTTAATCAAATTTAACATTTAACTATTCTATATCAAGTTCAATTGCATACTATTTATCATTTTAACATTAACAATTTTAACGTCCAATATAAACATCAACAATCAATCAATTATCAGCCAAAATGTATTATCATCGCATAAATAATTAACAGATAATGGTGTCAGATGTCACAGGTGAACTGATACAGGTAATAGCATATATAACAGTGTAATTAACTAACAGCAGCATATTTCAATTGTCGTTTCAATTGAAATCAAATTTAATAAATACAAGAACGTTAATCGTGAGTGAGTGCTCACCTTTCGGGGTTAGAGACGATGAACGAGAATGGAAGCGAATTGCGGATCCAAACACGAATTCTAAAGCAAACACACGGTTGGCACGATTCGACGGTTCAAGGCTGATAAATAGAAATTGATAAAGCGAATTAGAACAGCTTGATATAACAAAGCAAAATGTATACTATACTGATTATTATATTAAAAATAAATATTAAAATCAAAGATACATATTTTATGTTTAAAATCGATACTTACAACATATACATATAAAACGCAACACAAATATATGATCATACATGTGTACCTCTTGAAAGTTTTTCATATATATATACACACGTGCAATTTTGTTCAACAACATATAGTATATAAATATACATAATACTAAATTTCTTTCGGCTGGAGATACACAGCAAGGCTAATATAAAATCTAAACACCTTTATGAGTTCTAAATCCAAGCATACTGTAACAAACTTAATTACTAATATGGCATGCATAGTAGGACCCACAGACATACTACAATATAA
Organism: Allium fistulosum; assembly: GCA_030737815.1. NCBI lineage: Eukaryota > Viridiplantae > Streptophyta > Magnoliopsida > Asparagales > Amaryllidaceae > Allium > Allium fistulosum. The sequence continues at coordinate 889,475,100 of CM060903.1, read as the reverse complement.
TCTTTATAAATTTATGGAATAGACAATAGATTCATAAACTTACAAAACTAAAGTATGGCTTTAAAATATTCACGCATGCAACTAGATAACCCTTATTATTTATAATATCTATATATTGCATAAAAATCGAAACAGGTAACTCTGAAATGCTTAATTTAAAATATTATACAACATATAGCTAACAAATATGTAAAACCTATGTACTCAGATTACTGTAACATACAAATCCTTACACTTAGCCTTATACATATACCTATAGATACAAAAAAAAAAAACTAACTTGTTCATATATTTAAAATCCAACCAGAATTAGATATAATAAAATTCAAAACTAATAAACAAATCAGTGTATACATTTATAACTGAAAGCACTGACTATGCACGACTATAGAAAATATAGGAGAAACATAACACATCAGCCGACCCATCATAACTTATATAATTAAAATATTATAACAAGCTAAAATACATATGTACCCAAATCTAGATATGCAGACCTATGCACTACTTATATAACTAAACTGGGTTACTACTCTGATATGTAACCGATATTCAAAAATACTGCTATATATATAAATATGTCAATGATTCATTTACCTATATATAAAATGAAGAGGAAGGCAAGTCGAGTTTTGGGTGAGATGAGGTTGTGGCACGCACGGAGGAGGGCTGATGTGATAATGGGAGGAGCTTCGGCTGTCAAAGTGGATGGTGAGGCCGAGACAAGTGGATGGCGTGTTTGGAGAAGATGGCCGCGTGTGCATTGGGCAGAGGAAGATGCAGAGCATCTGGGTTGCAGTGGGCTACTGTGTTAGGGGAGGACGGGGTTTGAGGTGGAAGGCAGAGGGGTGGCCATAGGCGGAGGCGATTGAAAGAGGAAAGAAGTTTGGAGCAATGGGCAGCTACGGTGGAGGGATGGGATGAGGTGGCGCGTAGTTCGAGACAAGGAGGGCTGGAGTTCTAGGCGGTGGTGGTGGGTGAGCTCACGTGAAAAGAAGCGGAGGTGGAAGCATGTGGGAAAGAAAACAGGAGGGCGAGTGGAGTGGGGTTCTCGGTAGGGGAGATCGGCATGAAAGGCGGATGAGAAAGTGGGAGGAGCAGTGACAAAAGAGGCTCGGGCATGATCTTGTTTGCGTGGAGGAGGAGGAAAATAATTTGTCACAGGCACAAGTTGCTACAAAGCGAAATAAAATGAAAGAACAGAATTGAATAAAAGAAGTGAAAGTGAACCGGTGAGAAAATGAAAACGATATTAAATGATGATAGGAATAGTAATAGTCATAGTTTTGAATTACTGGGAAAGATAAAAGGTTGCAACCATTGGATTATACGGTAGACAATTAATGAAGGGTCACGGAAGCCAAAAAGCTTCGACAACGGTTACCGATACGATCCAACGTTTTACAAATTTCGCTGTCCACCGGACGTCGAAACACACAAACAAATACACTGCAGAGATCAGTACGACGAGACGATCAAAACGATATATAGATATTAATGGTATGTTTGAATTTTAAAAATTCGAATTTCTAATAGCGAAAAATGCAAGAAAAACGCTGAAAATTAAGATCGACGGAGCCAAAGATGTCCGAATTTGGAAAAACGACCAACTGATATCTTGCTCAGAAGATGGTTTAGAATTTTTCTATGTAAAAATATTTTGGTTTTGAAAACCTTTTATTTTCAACGCTTTTTAACTGATTAGATTGAAGTGAATTTACGCGCGAAATAAACTTTCATATTTTTGGACGAAAATTTACCAGTTGCTATGTTTAACTAGACGTATTCCAAATATAAAATTTTTATTTCGAAATTTTATCGTTTAAAATTTCACAAAATTTCAACTAATTACGTTATTAAACAGTTGAAATTTACGGGTCGTTACACTCTCCCCCACTCAAAACTTTTCGTCCCCGAAAAGGAACGAGGTAGGAGAATAGAAACAACCAGAAAGGAAAACAGATTTTGAAATACAAATAACAATTAATTTAAACCATATAAATTCAAATTTAAATTAATTGATATTCGATAATTGATTTAATCCATTTGATTTCACTAAAATCCATCTCACTATTTCTAAATTCATTATCTTATTGTCCAATTATCCTCAATTTGCAATTTCTAACACCATAAATTTGAATAGTCTTTTATTATAATCATATTTTCAGCAATTTAAATTCTTCTTTATTCCAAATTCTTATTAAGTTTATTTCACTTAATATATCTTATTACATATATTTAAACAATATAAATTAATTTAAACCATATAAATTTAAATTTAAATTAATTTATATTCATTAATTGATTTCAATTTCAAGGTATTTCTATAAGTTGATCTAATTCAATTTGTTAATTCTTTCAGAACAAATTTATTTGCCTCATCTATTATCCAATTAACTTATTATTCTATTTATTTCAATTAACATTTTATAATTAAAATTTAAGTGTATAACATTTATTATAAACACTCAAGTTTTATTTATAAATTCAATTTATCTTATATATTATCCAATTACATATTCAACTTCTGAATGATTTAGGTAAGTTGTATTAGAATGCAGTTGAACAATATACAAAAAAAAAACTTTTTTTTTTCAATTCAATTATTCAGGTTTAAATGTTTATTCCAAATTTTTGGTTTTATTTACAATTAAAATCATCCTTTAACAAAATTTAAGAATTAGATTTCCGATTAACTTTAAACAATTTAGAGATATATATAATATATTTATATCAAATCAAATTAAATTTTTTTAAAATAAGATCCTATATATATGTAAATCAAAATATACTGAAGAAATTCAAATCAAAATATTTTTCAAAACAAAACCGTAGCAAAGCTACAGAATAGTATCTCCACTTCGAAACTCGAAAATGAATGTCGATGATGCGGCCGCCATCACCGAAATTATTTTCCAGCGACAAAGAGAAGAGCACTGATTTCAACATTTTAAAATTCTTTGAAAACAATTTCTATTCGAAAATACTTTCAATAATATATACTTTAAAATTATAAAATCAAAGTTCGAAATCATCGGAAACTAAATTCTCAAATTTCTGAATTAAATTCATTTCAAATTTCAAATCAATTTATAACCAAGTTTATGAATTCATTTATTTATATTATGCAATAGTCAATGGTTTACAAAACAATAAATGAAAATCAAATATTATTATTTCAAACAACAAATTCATTAACAATTTAATTTCAGAAAACTTATATTTATATATAATATAATCATCCAAAACTATTTTGTTTATCAAATTTGAAAACAACATTTTTAATATAAATTTAGAAATACATTTCTTTGCTCGACGATACAGGAATGGATTTTCAAAATAAGGATAGGGTTTCAAGTTTGATGGACTCAAATCAAAGAGAAATTTGATTCGAAGATAAGTTCAGAACAGGAGATAAGATAATTATATTAACAGAATCGGGAGACGGATAAGCTTATTTAATTTACGGGCAACCTTAACAGGATCGACCGTGACTTCAATAATAAGATCGATGCTGAATTCTGAGGTAAATCAACATCCGATCTCAAGAAATAAAATTCAGGTATAGCAGAAGATAGATAGCATCGTAAACCGAGGATACAGGAATCCCCGGTAAATCAATGCCTATTATAAAGGAGTTTACTCCTTTACGAATCGTTCTAAGATTGGCGATACCGCCGATCTATTATAGATAACATTCAGAATGGAGTTATGGGGTGCTCCATGATTGAAAGAAGACGAATAGTGAAGGACACGAATGAATTTCGGAACCGAGGGGAACGTTCCAAAATTCAAAGAAATTGAGTCAGAAAGGAAGAGGTTGAAACTCGAATGAGAGTGATTCTGTAAATACATTTACCCTATATGTTGAGTTTTGCCTAGAGCTACCAAAGCTCTGATACCAACTGTAACGACCCGCCATTTTGGACCATTCGCGTCCATTATAAGTGAATAGGTAGACACTCATGCCGGAGTTGAATTGCTCAAAATACCGCGTTGTTAATTAAATTGACAAAACTGAACATATACAGTAAATAGATATAATCATAGATCACAGACACAGAGTAATAAATGCAGCGGAAATAAAAGAGATAGTAGTTCATGAAGCTACTATATGAATATATAAAAATACATCAGAGTTTACAACAGAAGAGTAATACGATACATCAGATACAAATCAGAATACATCACTGGAATCATCGAATACTGAAAGCAGAATAGATGGCTGGATCTTCAAGCAAAGCTCCAACTCCAAAGGTGAGTCTCGAATACTGGTACACTCAGTCTGACCCGAGCGTAAAGCAAAAACACAAGACACTCGAGTCAGGATTAACATTCTTATATTAATAAATCCAACTCAAGTGAAATAGCAATTGAAATACAAGTAACTCAAAGGATGTTTGGAATAACCATCCTTTAAGGATCCGTTAAACTATCTACTAGGTAGTAATGTACGCTAAGTAGATAATGTCTATCAGTAATATAAAGATATCAAAGTAGGGTTAAGCAGGGCCCATACACCTCTTAACCTGTTTATTCCCAAAAGCATATACAAGACCGTAGTTTCCCCAAAACTGGAAGTCACCAGAGGGCAATCCATATACTAAAGGTACAAATCAAAATCGTAGTGGTCGCGAATAGGATAATCAGTATGACAAGGTACATGAGGCGATACCAACTAGGATACTAGTAGTTGCGTGATCCGGACTGATGTTGGGCATAGCAGCTACTATCCCAACACCGCGAAACAACACTCCCAAATCAAGGGGTGCACCCAAATCGAATCACAAAAGTAATAGATAAGGTATCGAAGAAGTGTGTCCGCTAGAGGTAGCGAACCTCAATGGCCCGGCGCGGCTCCTGTTTTAGTCATGTCAGGGGTCATCCAAAATCGTTCTCTTTCTTCAGTCAACGCGTTCATCAAAACCATCCACTTCGTTCTGGATCAACACTCCGCGTACAGTTACTAAAGTGGTTTCGGTTCAGATAGAGAGTATATCCATTACCGATCCCGATCTCTTTAATAACTTTCGTAATTATTACACCGGTTGGTCGTTTATTTATTTCAAAAAAAAAAAAACAAATCAATTTCAATTTCAAATAGAATTCGTAAATCAACATTTCACTTGTTTTTCAAAAACCAATTTCCATACCTTACGTTTCAAAACTTCCAAATTCACAATTTCAAAATCTTATACTTCAATTTCAATTTCTATTTAAAACAATTTCAATATTCATTTAAATTCGTATATAAGTTTTATTTCGAAATCATTTAAAATGATTTATTCAACATTCAAATCAATTTAACTTCAATTATCGATTTCATTCAATATTCATTAAGTAAATTTGTCATTAAAACAATTTCTATTAAATTTCCAATTCATTAAATCCATTACTTAAGTTCAATGCCATTATATCAAGACTTACAAATTTAATTAAGTTAAATTCGTCAAATCAAATTCTTTAAATTACAAGTCTCACATTAATTCCAAAAATATCACATTTTCATTTCTTGTTAAAGAAATTCCATTTCACTTATTTACTTTCTTAAATAATTTTCCAAAAACCTTAATAAAGAAAACTCAATTTCAATTATTTACGAAGTAAAATTCACTTATTCAAAAGTTCAATTTTCTTATTAAAGAATTTCAATTCAATTTAATCATTAAATAATTCAATCTTATTTAAGTATTAAATAATTCAAAACTTAATTATTAAATAATTTCAAAGTTTAATAATTTCAAACTTAATTATTAAATCATTTCAAACTTTAATAATTTCAAACTTAATTATAATTTCAAACTTGATTTTAATTTCAAACTTAATTATCAAATCATTTCTCAAATTAAACAATATACTTTCATCGATTACATCGTTAATATTTCGTTTCAGATATATTAACATTTTCCTTTCATTAAAAATTCAATTTTCAACTTCATTTCAAAACCATATTATTTATTCAAATAAAATCTTCATTTTATTTTTAAATCAAATTATTGACCAATCGGGTTTTATTTAATTTTCTATCCTAGGTCAAAATTCAATTTTTTTGGGTATTTATCATTTCAACCCGATTCCAATTCAATTCAAAATCAAAACATAACAAAGGGAACTTGCAGTGTGATAACTGGATGGTGTCAAAGTAAATAAACAAGCAATAACAACAATCAATATCAATCCAATAATCAATTCAAATAATCCCGAAATAACCGTATTAATTCGCACTGTTATTTGTACGAATTAATATAATTATTTCTAGAATCTACACTATCATTTCATGTAGATTAAAGATTATTATTTTACGGTTTTCACTTGTCATCTATTTACAATTTCATACATCATCAATTTAACAACATACATTCAGTGGTTCAAAGTGTAATTAAACAAATCCTACGTGTCAATAAATTTAACAGTTAAAGGGGTCATATTATACAAATGTCAGTTAATCAAATTTAACATTTAACTATTCTATATCAAGTTCAATTGCATACTATTTATCATTTTAACATTAACAATTTTAACGTCCAATATAAACATCAACAATCAATCAATTATCAGCCAAAATGTATTATCATCGCATAAATAATTAACAGATAATGGTGTCAGATGTCACAGGTGAACTGATACAGGTAATAGCATATATAACAGTGTAATTAACTAACAGCAGCATATTTCAATTGTCGTTTCAATTGAAATCAAATTTAATAAATACAAGAACGTTAATCGTGAGTGAGTGCTCACCTTTCGGGGTTAGAGACGATGAACGAGAATGGAAGCGAATTGCGGATCCAAACACGAATTCTAAAGCAAACACACGGTTGGCACGATTCGACGGTTCAAGGCTGATAAATAGAAATTGATAAAGCGAATTAGAACAGCTTGATATAACAAAGCAAAATGTATACTATACTGATTATTATATTAAAAATAAATATTAAAATCAAAGATACATATTTTATGTTTAAAATCGATACTTACAACATATACATATAAAACGCAACACAAATATATGATCATACATGTGTACCTCTTGAAAGTTTTTCATATATATATACACACGTGCAATTTTGTTCAACAACATATAGTATATAAATATACATAATATTAAATTTCTTTCGGCTGGAGATACACAGCAAGGCTAATATAAAATCTAAACACCTTTATGAGTTCTAAATCCAAGCATACTGTAACAAACTTAATTACTAATATGGCATGCATAGTAGGACCCACAGACATACTACAATATAATCTTTATAAATTTATGGAATAGACAACAGATTCATAAACTTACAAAACTAAAGTATGGCTTTAAAATATTCACGCATGCAACTAGATAACCCTTATTATTTATAATATCTATATATTGCATAAAAATCGAAACAGGTAACTCTGAAATGCTTAATTTAAAATATTATACAACATATAGCTAACAAATATGTAAAACCTATGTACTCAGATTACTGTAACATACAAATCCTTACACTTAGCCTTATACATATACCTATAGATACAAAAAAAAATAAACTAACTTGTTCATATATTTAAAATCCAACCAGAATTAGATATAATAAAATTCAAAACTAATAAACAAATCAGTGTATACATTTATAACTGAAAGCACTGACTATGCACGACTATAGAAAATATAGGAGAAACATAACACATCAGCCGACCCATCATAACTTATATAATTAAAATATTATAACAAGCTAAAATACATATGTACCCAAATCTAGATATGCAGACCTATGCACTACTTATATAACTAAACTGGGTTACTACTCTGATATGTAACCGATATTCAAAAATACTGCTATATATATAAATATGTCAATGATTCATTTACCTATATATAAAATGAAGAGGAAGGCAAGTCGAGTTTTGGGTGAGATGAGGTTGTGGCACGCACGGAGGAGGGCTGATGTGATAATGGGAGGAGCTTCGGCTGTCAAAGTGGATGGTGAGGCCGAGACAAGTGGATGGCGTGTTTGGAGAAGATGGCCGCGTGTGCATTGGGCAGAGGAAGATGCAGAGCATCTGGGTTGCAGTGGGCTACTGTGTTAGGGGAGGACGGGGTTTGAGGTGGAAGGCAGAGGGGTGGCCATAGGCGGAGGCGATTGAAAGAGGAAAGAAGTTTGGAGCAATGGGCAGCTACGGTGGAGGGATGGGATGAGGTGGCGCGTAGTTCGAGACAAGGAGGGCTGGAGTTCTAGGCGGTGGTGGTGGGTGAGCTCACGTGAAAAGAAGCGGAGGTGGAAGCATGTGGGAAAGAAAACAGGAGGGCGAGTGGAGTGGGGTTCTCGGTAGGGGAGATCGGCATGAAAGGCGGATGAGAAAGTGGGAGGAGCAGTGACAAAAGAGGCTCGGGCATGATCTTGTTTGCGTGGAGGAGGAGGAAAATAATTTGTCACAGGCACAAGTTGCTACAAAGCGAAATAAAATGAAAGAACAGAATTGAATAAAAGAAGTGAAAGTGAACCGGTGAGAAAATGAAAACGATATTAAATGATGATAGGAATAGTAATAGTCATAGTTTTGAATTACTGGGAAAGATAAAAGGTTGCAACCATTGGATTATACGGTAGACAATTAATGAAGGGTCACGGAAGCCAAAAAGCTTCGACAACGGTTACCGATACGATCCAACGTTTTACAAATTTCGCTGTCCACCGGACGTCGAAACACACAAACAAATACACTGCAGAGATCAGTACGACGAGACGATCAAAACGATATATAGATATTAATGGTATGTTTGAATTTTAAAAATTCGAATTTCTAATAGCGAAAAATGCAAGAAAAACGCTGAAAATTAAGATCGACGGAGCCAAAGATGTCCGAATTTGGAAAAACGACCAACTGATATCTTGCTCAGAAGATGGTTTAGAATTTTTCTATGTAAAAATATTTTGGTTTTGAAAACCTTTTATTTTCAACGCTTTTTAACTGATTAGATTGAAGTGAATTTACGCGCGAAATAAACTTTCATATTTTTGGACGAAAATTTACCAGTTGCTATGTTTAACTAGACGTATTCCAAATATAAAATTTTTATTTCGAAATTTTATCGTTTAAAATTTCACAAAATTTCAACTAATTACGTTATTAAACAGTTGAAATTTACGGGTCGTTACATAATGTATCATAGGAAAAAGCAAATAAAGTTCCATAAACCAAAATAACACAAGGTTATTTAAGTACAAGCCTTGATAGAAAAGAAGTTGATTAAAAGAGCAAAGAAAATACCATATCCTCTTTTCTTAAGTGGGACCTGCAAAAAATAAAAGAATAACATTAGTACCCACTTTTTAATAGGGTCCTAAGAGTTAGGTCTTAGGAAACCAAACCCAAGAGGGTTCAGTATTCCCTTTATATAAATAATTTTTATTTTTATGAACATTTTTCAATAAGAGGGAATTAGACTAAAGGACAAAGTTTGAAAAAAATTTAGGCTGAAGGACACCAAGTTTCATTATTAGCCTAAAGGACAAATGCTAGTTATAATTAGCATTATTTTTAACTTTTACGCTGTACAAAATGCTAGTTATATCTAGCATTATATTCAATTTTACACTACGCAAAATGCTAGTTATAACTAGCATTGTCCTTCAACCTAAAAAAAAAAACTTGTTGTCCTTCAGCCTAATTTTTTTTTCAAGTTTTTCCTTGTGTCTATTTTCCTGTTTCAATAAGGACTCAATATATTTATTCCTAATCAAACTGTTGTTTGTTTTAGGAACCCATATTTTTATGGTTTTTGAGTTTTGATCCGTTTTTGGTTGAACTATGGTAGACTTAGGTTTAGAAATATTTCTTTTATTCTGCTTAATTTTTGGTGGAGCTACTGATTTCTTAGTATAACCTAGTCCTTTCTTATTTGAGACAGACTGAGAAGTTTCAATAATTTTAGATAAGTTTTCTCTACCTTTATTAAAGTTAGATGCATTTCTAGTAATATCGTCTAACTTAGTTTTGAGACCAGTGTTATCTAATTCAATCATTTTAACTTTTGATTTTAGCTCATGATTTTCAGAAACTAGAGCATCATTCTTTTCTTTTTGATTCTCAATTTCTTGACTCAATAAGGTAAGTTGAGAATTAACATTAGAAAATGAATCTTGAATTTTCTCAAGTTCTTCTTCCAATATTTTCTTCTCATCTTTAAGCATATCTCTTTCGAATTCTGCTTTATTTTGATTTTCGAGAGCTTCTTTATATTTTCTTTTGAGATTTTTCAAAGTATCTAATAATTCAGAATTTATTTCAATCATGTCATCAAAAGTAAAATCATTTACCTCATTATCAGTAGCCATGAAGCAAACATTTGCTTGTTCATTTTCACTATCACTGCTACTTTCAAAAGACGAAGAATCTGAGTCAGCCCATGTCACCGAAAATGCCTTCTTTTTGAATTTGTCCTTTCTATATTTATTTTGTTTTCCCTTCCTTTGTTTTGGACAATCTTTTTGTATATGACCCTTCTTATGACAATTGAAGCATTCTAGTACTGAGGATGATGGCTTATTGTTGAAGTTTTTTTTGCCATTATTTCAATTTCCTTTTCTGTACTTCAAAATTTTCTTAAAATTTTTAGCTATGAAAGCTAAATCTTCATCCTTTGAATCTGATTCCTCTTGTTCTGCATGAACTGCCATATTTTTCTTGTCTTGTGCTTGAACTCTTTTTGGCTGTAAATTTACTTCATAGGACATTAAATTTCCTATTAACTCTTCCGGTTCATGGTAGAAAGGTCGTTTGCTTCTTCAATAGCTAAGACTTTTCTTTCCCATTCATCGGTTAAAGAGTTCAGGATTTTGGACACGATATCAAAGTCAGAATACTTTTCTCCTAGTCCTATTAGAGAATGATAAATATCTTGAAATTGGGAGTACATATCATTTATGGACTCATCTTGCTTCATTCTAAAATTTGGAAATTGACTCTTGAGCATAGATATTTTGCTTTGTTTAACTTTGTTAGTTCCTTCATGAGTAACTTTAAGTGTTTGCCATATTTGATATGCAGTGTTACATATGCTAACTCGGTTAAATTCATTTTTATCTAATGCACAAAACAACATATTCATTGCTTTAGCATTAGTAGTAGCATCTTGTTTTTGTGCAGCTGTCCATGTAGAATATTCAATAGTAGGTGCAGTATATTCTGCTTGTGTAACATTCCATGCATCAAAACCATTGGCTTGCATATAAATACGCATTTGTGTTGCCCAATAGTTGTAATTCATTCCCTTGAATAGTAGAGGTCGTGTAGTAGATTGACCTTCAATAAAACTAGTGACAGTGCTTGTGCTGGTATTGTTTTCCATATTAGCAAAATATCAAATAACTATGTAACGGTTATAAGATGCCTTGCTCCGATACCAAATGAAAGTGTGTTGTGGATCGTGTAATATGGATATACGATAATACATAATATAGTGATGATAGCTATACAGTAAATAGTGCGGAATATAAGAGCAGTATAATAAAAATAACACCAGAGATTTTTATACTGGTTCAGAGCACCGTCCTACGTCCAGTCCCAGTCTCATTCTGGAATTCACTAAAACAACAACCCTCACTTAACCTGGAGGAACAGGTCTATACAACCCCTGAGCAGCCGAACAGGGACCTGAGCAGCAGAACATGATTTCGCCTCAGCAGCCGAAGAGGACTTCACACGCCTGAGCAGCAGAACAGGACTTTAACAAATACAAAAAATTGTTTTGACTGTTTGTGTTCTGATAACACGGATAAGGCTGTTTATAGTACACCCTTCCTATAATCAAATCCTCAAGTATATGAGTGTGTGTGAAGATATGAAAGGAAGATTATCGCTATGAATCAAAGAATATGAATATGAATTCAAGGATTCAAGCAATGATGATGGTTTGATTGATTTTGAATGCAGAGAATATAGAGAGTAAGTAAGATCAGTAAATTATTCAAGAATCGGTTATTTGGAAAATGATTTTGATGTGTTTATATAGTGCATAGAAAGATACAACCTTTTGCTAAGAGATTTAATCAATAGATGCAGCCATTACTCTTCGAATTGGATTGAAACTCTTCGCGAGAGGAAGATCCGTTCAGAAAATATAGCCATTATACGCCAGTCAGTCGACTGAGTTCAGAAGCTCAGTTGACTGAAATTCAAATTTGTATATATAATTTCTGTTCACTGTGCATTTTGCACCAGGTCAATCGACTGGTCGACTGTAATCAGTCGATTGACCTGTGCAATTTTGCATAGTGAATTTCAATGCATATACAAACGAAAATAATTTGTTTTGTGTGCAAGTGTAACTACTTGAGGAATGATTTTAACAGTATCTAAACATATCTAAGACTCAAAAACATAATAAATAATCATATGAAAACTAGTTTTGAAGTCTCTTCTCTTTGTAGTTTATACCATGTATATGTTACTCTCTTTTTATTGCTATCGCCATATAGTCTTTGTTAATGCTCCTTGTCATGAATCAAAACTCATGATTCAACATATACTCCTTTTCTCTCTCTTTTTTATGCAAAGAAGAGATAAGGTGAGTTTGGCAGAGTGGGTTGGTCGTGCTGTTAGGGAGAGGACTGTAGGGAATAGAGTTGAGGTCGAATGATGGCCGTGGAAAGGCTGCTATGTGGAGAGTATGCCTAATAAGGTAAAACACTTTTTTATCAAAGCGCGGGTTTATGTTGATGGAACGACAACCATGTCAACACGTGAAAGGGAAGCATGCATCAAGAAATTCTAATGTATGTTGTTCATCTTGCTGTGAGTTGATTGACAAGGCCGTAGGCTGTTGGAAAAACGGAGGCAAAGGTTGTGGTGCAAGGGCGGAGCAAAGTCGGGTAGAGGCTGTTGCGAAGCTTGGCTGACAAGGAGGAGGGTACAACTATGAGAGGACAGGTGGGACTGGTTGATGGTTTGAAAGCCAGGGCTGGGTTCGATCAAGTCCAGGCGGAGATGGCGGAGGCTTTGACAAGGCAGAGGAAGAATAGTGGCATGAGGCGTGGCATTGGAGGGGAATGTGGGTTTGGAGTTGCTGCTTTGGAAATGGCGGAAGGTAGAGGGTGCCCGACATTTGAAGAAAAGGCGGCGGTCCAGGCGAGTTCGGCCGAGGAGAAAGGATGTGGCGGAGAGAGGAGGGGCATTCAGTTGTGAGGGAAGGAGCAAGGTCGCGGAGGTGTTGGGTGAACGCGGGTATGATGAAGGTTGGGTTGCATGCAGCTGAGGATCCGAAGGTATGAAGGCGAGCAGGCTGTCATGGTGGCTGGAGCCCTCTTCGGTGTAAGCACCAAGTATAGACTGCTATGGGGAGGAAACTTGGTTGAGTCCTGGCAAGGCGATGGTTGCATGTGGCAAAGTAAATAGTGGAGTTTGGAAGAGAAATGCCGGTCGAGGAAGGTTTGAGTTCGGCGGTGGGTGAAGGTAAAGAGGAAGAGGGTGGTTTCAAAAAGAAAGGGCACGAACAGTCAGCAAATAAAGGAATGCAAATATATTAACTTTATATATTTTATATTTTTAAACTGACAGAAATGAAGGAAGAGAGCAGAGAACCAAAAGAATGAACGAACCAGCAATATTATAAATTGAATATAGGGAATAACAATAGTCAACAACTGAATTCTAGGAAATATTAATAACTATTGGCTATTGGTTATCTCAGGAAACAAACGAAAGGACACAGAACACAAAAGGCCCAAATGCAGAATCGATACGGCTAATCGTTTCGCAGATTTCGCAGCATACCGGACACCGAAATGCAAAAATGAATACACTACAGAGACTAGCACGACGAGACGAACAAGATGGCACACATATATGAGTGACACGACTCTCCTATCAAAACTCGATTTTTCGCTGCCAAACATGCTGCTAAAACACCGAAAATAAGATAAACGGGGCTAAAGCAGTCCAAATTTGGCAAAACGAAATATGACATCTCACTTAGAAAATGATTTACATTTTTCTTATATAAAAATATTCGGATTTAAAAAATATTTATTTCCATCAATTTAACTGATTAAAATTTTAAATTGAAATTTCACAACCAAACAAACTTACATATTTTCTGATGAAAATCTGATACTTGCTACGTTTTAAATAGACGTATTCCAAATATCAAATTTTCATTGCTAAATTTAATTGTTTATTTTCATGAAAAATTTAGTTAATTACGTTATTAAAATCGTTAAAATTTTCGGATCGTTACACTCTCCTCTACTCAAAACATTTCGTCCCCGAAAAGGAACGAGATAGGAGAATAGAAGCAACAGAGAGGAAAGATAGATTCGAAATACATAGTACCGGATATAAAAATTAATTCAAAACCATATAAATTTCATTTCAAGTGTTAACATTATACATCTTATTACTTATTAACATCCATTTATTATTATCATTCTAATTAACTCACTTTCAATAAATTTACATTCATATCCAATTTATTTGCATTCACCTTTTTATCATTCAATTTATTTCACTTAACAAATCTTGTAACATAGATTAGTGTATAAACATTTATTATAACCACTCGATTTTTTTTATTTATAAATTTCCCTAACAAAATTTAAATTTGGACATCTTATTACTTACATTTTATATTGTATACTATTCAATTACCTATTCACATTAACATTCAAACTTTTCCAGGAAAGTTTTATGAATGTAATTGAGCACTATACAAATTACCTTTCATTTTCAACATTTCCATTAAGCAAAATTTTAGTTTGAACATTTTTATTACTTAGGTTTCCTATTGTATAACTTTCAATTACATATTTACATTAACATTTTAACTTTTTGAATATTTCAGGTAAGTTATATATGTTTTAGAATGCAATTGAGTATTATACAAATTAATTTTATCTTAGTTCAACTGTTTCAAGTTGTTTCAATTCTATTTAGTTTTAGACACTCTAATTATTCAATTTTTTTTGCTTAATTTCAATAATTGTAAACCATTAATTAACATAAAACTTTAAGAGTTTAATTCCCGATTTCACTTCAACCATTTTGAAATAAATATATATACATATATTTTTGTACATCAAATCATACTCAAGAAATTCAAATTAAATCCATTTTCCAAAAGAAAAATGTAGCAAAGCTACTAAGTGGCCTTCCCACTTTGAGACTCGAAAATGAATGTCGATGATGCTGTAGTCATCATCGAAATTATTTTCCAACGACATAAGAGGAGAGTACTGACTTACTTCTTTTACAATTCTTTGAAAACAATTTCCATTCGAAAATACTTTCAAATATTATATTTTCAAAACATTGAAAACCAGATTTTTGAAGAGTACTAAAATTTAATTCTCAAATCCTTAATTTTAAATTCATTTCATTTGCAAACCAGATTTATAAACCATGTTTATAAAATTTCATCTCCTTATAACATACAACAATAGTTAATGGTTTAGGAATTTTGACAAACAATAAATGATAATCTAGTACTATCATTTCTAACCAATTCATTTATCTATCTAATCTCAGAAAATTATACATTTATATATAAAATATAACCATACATAACATTATTTCATTTACCAATTTCGAAAACAATATTGTGTCAGTTTGCTCTGTTCAAGTGTTTTGGAATTCCTATCGATAGCGTTGGCTAGACGAATCGATCGAAATCCAAAATTCAAACTTAACAACTCAAACAACACAATATAATACATTTTTATATCAATTACAAATACGCTCTCTCATAGGATGATTCAAGAATGGATTATAGAACAAAGATAGAGATTCAGATTTAGAGGAACCCTAATAAAAGAGAATTCTAACTAAGAAGATAGGCTCGAAAGGCAGATAAGATAATCAAATTACAAAGAGGAAAGATGGGTAGACTTACATTAATCGCGGCGACCTTAACCGGGTCAACTGAGACTCCATTTTCAAAAAAATGTGCCCAAGGAATCAGACTTCATCCCTCAAGAAATGGAATTTAGAAAATTTGGCTTTCAACTGATGACTCCTAAGAGTTTAGAGAACATAGCTCAAACGAGATTCATGCTCCTTCTCTAACGTAGAAAAGATGAGAATATCATCAACGAAAACTAGGACAATCTTGTTGAGAACATCGAGGAAAACGCGATTTATGAGAACGGGAAAGGACAAGAATGGGTTTTTTTTGAACAAAGGTAAAGTTCCAAAATTCAAAGGAAATCCAAATCAAAGAGGATCCTAACAAAGAATTTCAAGCTCGAACGAAGATGATTCCATGATTAATTCTACTCATTCTACGGTATTACTACCTTATCTCTAATGAGTTCTTACACCATGGGCTAAGTTTTGCCTAAATCAGAACTTTGATACCACTTGTAATGACCTGCCATTTCGAACCATTCAAATCGACAATCATCCACACATGTCAAACTTGAATTGCTCAAAACAACAAATTGTTAATTTATATTTGGCAAAACTTAGCATATACAGTAAATGAATGAATCACAGACACGGAGTAATATAACAATAAGCAGCGGAAATAGATAAATAGTAGTTCATGAAGCTACTACAGAACATCAGAGTCTGAAACAAATACAACAGAAATCCCAAGTACATAGAAGTCACAAATACAAAAGCAACTGACAAGTCTGAACATAAAACTGGAAATAACTGGAATAACTGAAAGCTGAATAGATAGACCGATCTTCAAGCAAAGCTCCAAGCTCCAAAGGCGAGTCTCAAATGATGTGACCCTCAGTTTGACCCGAGCATAAAGCAAAACACAAAACACTCGAGTCAGGATTAATATTCTTATGCAAGTAAATCAACTTAAGTGAAATGTCCAAGTGGAATGCAATATAACTTAAGGGATGTTTGGGATTCCCATCCTTTAAGGATCCGTTAAACTATCTACATACATATTACAATACGCTACATAGATAATGTCTACAGTAAAGTAAAATATTAAAATAGCATTAAGGCGTTACCTATATCCCCCTTAACACATTTTATATAAATGCCGCAGTCTATACAGTACCGTAATTCCTCCGTAAATTGGAGGCCGATCAGAGGGCACACCATAGTGTACGACACAAACCAAACTCGTAGAGGGCGGGATAAGGCATGTGACAGGGCACGTGAGGCAATGCCCAGGGTAGTATACTACCGTTTTGCGGATCCGGACTGGTGGTAACGCATAGCAGCTACTACCGCCCACCTCGAGACACCCTCCCATAATCAAAGGTGCACCCAATCAAATCACAAAGTAATAGAATGGTATCGAAGAAGCATGCACGATCAAAGGTGCGACCTCACTTGGCCCGGCGTGGTTCCTGTTTTAGTCACATCAAGCTGACTTGCGTGAATCAGGGCTACGTTCATACCTCATATAGACGTCGCCAAACCATCCTACTTCGTTCTGGATCTCCACTACATGCACAGTTGTTAAAGTGGTTTTCGGTATTGGCAGAGAGAATGACAATATCCGACCTTGGTCTCTTTAACAACCAAATGCTTATTTCACACCGTGGTCATTTTTCATTTCAATCAATTCATACTTCATTTCAAAATATCATATACATTTCAAAATCATATAACTTCAAAATCATATTCACTTTCGAAATCATATTCATCTCAAAATCATAACCAAAAAATAGATTAAACCATCATATCAAAGTATTCGCATTTAAATCCATTAAATATAAATCATAATAGTTCCAACTTAAACAGTTTAAATATCGAAAGTAGTTTATATATTGGAATAATTATACATTAAAATAGTTTATAGATTTCAATAGTTTATATATTAAAAATAGTTTCAAATTAGAATTGTTTCTTCAAATTTCATAAATCAATCCAAATCAACTTTAATTCCACAGTTCAATTTAAATCAATTTCAGTTTAACAATTTTAATTGAAAAGGTTCAAGGTTCAATTCAAATTCTCATTAAAACCATTTTAATTTATATCGATTTCAAATCCAGGTTTGAACTACAAAATTTAAACCACTTCCAATTCAATAGGTTCAAAGTTTAAATATTCAAACAATTTACAATAACTCAAATCGATAAATTTCATTTATATTCAAAATTCAACTTTAATTTTTATTTAAATTTGAAAATATTCACTTAATCATTTTTAATAACATTTAAATAAAATCTCAAATTACAAATTTAAATCAATATTAAATATTCAATTTCAATTTTATTTAAATTTGAAAAAATTCATTTAATCACCTTTAATCAAAATCAAGTTATAAATCATATCTTTCAGAATCTCAAAATCAATAAGTTTCAAATCAATTCCTATTTAGATATAATACAATTCTTAATCAAATTAAATTATAAATCAATTTAATTTATCCTTCTAACCTTAATTTATTAAAGTTATTACAAAATCTATTTTCAAATATTAATATAAATTTAAATAAATACTTAAAACATATTTTACATAAACATATTAGTTAAATTAAATTCTTATTAATTTTATATATATTAATTATTATTAAATTAAATCTTATCATTAAATTTATTTTAAATCTTATTTTATATATTAAAAAAAATTATATGTAAAATCTTAAAATCTACATTTTTCAAAACTTAACTTATAAACTTAAAATATTCAAACATATCATTTAAAATCTAAATTTACACACATATTAAAATAAAATAAAATCTTTATATTATATTTAAAATCAGTATTTATTAAAACCCTTATATTCCTTTCAAAACCTTGGAAATCATTTTTCAAAAATAGACCTACGGTGTCCGTATATAGTTTTCTAACCTATGGTCAAGTGATACGAATATTTATCATTTCAATCCGTAATTTATTTAAATTTACGAGTATATATCATTTCAACCCGCAATCCCAAAATTTTAAATCAATAAAATCGCTTGGGTTTATCATTTCAACCCGCAATCCCAAAATTTCAAATCAATAAAATCGCTTGGGTTTATCATTTCAACCCATAACAATTTCCCATAATCTATAAGATCATTCGGGTATGTATCATTTCAACCCATAGGGAATTCCTAAACTAACAGGGAACTTGTAGAGTGAGAACAAATAAAATAATAGCATAAAATGACTTTGCATATCAATGGTAATTATGATCATAATTACAATTTGAATATAATACATATACATACTAATGGGTTATTGGTGTCAATATTGTCAATTAACATAGATAAACAAATTTAAATATTAACATATCCTACTTAACAATTAAATCACTAATCAATTTAAATTCAAAAATACGTTTCAATCATCATTTCATGTGAATATAAATTTACTAAACATAAGAATGTTAATCGTGAGTGACCGCTCACCTTTCGAGGCTATGAAGGTGATAAAATAATGGAGCAAAGCGAAGATCTACGACAAATCAAATCCAAGATCGAAGCAAAACTAATTCCAAAAACACGAATCAACGACCAAGTTAGAAAATTGCAAATTGCTGCTGTAATCTTCGAACAGCGGCGAACAAAACAGATAACTAGACAGTGACAAGCTAGATAACTTGAATTCAACGGAGACACACACACACACAGATATATATATATATATATATATATATATATATATGTGTGTGTGTGTGTGTGTTATATATATACCCCTTTTCTCTCTTTTTTATGCAGAGAAGAGATAAGGTGAGTTTGGAGGAGTGGGTTGGTCGTGCTGTCAGGGAGAGGACTGTGGGGAACAGAGTTGAGATCAGATGATGGTAGTGGAAAGGCTGCTATGTGGAGAGTATGTCGTATAAGGTAAAACACTTTTTATCAAAGCGTAGATTTATGTTGATGGAACGGCAACCATGTCAACACGTGAAAGGGAAGCATGCATCAAGGAATTCTACCGTATGCTGTTCATCTTGCTGTGAGCTGATTTGTAGGCTATTGGAAAAACGAAGGCGGAGGTTGTGGTGCAAGGGCGGAGCAAAGTTGGGTAGAGGCTATTGCGAAGCTTGGTTGACAAGGAGGAGGGAACGGCTGTGAGGGGACAGGTGGGACTGGTTGATGGTTTGAAGGCCAGGGCTAGGTTCGATCAAGTCAACGTGGAGATGGAGGAGGCTTTGACAAGGCGAAGGGAGAATGGTGGCAAGAGGTGTGGTGTTGGAGGGGAGACGCGGGTTCGGAGTTGCTGCTGTGGAAATGGCGGAAGGTAGAGGGTGCTCGGCGATCGAAGGAAAGGTGGCAGTTCAGGGCGATTTCGGCCGAGGAGAGAGGACATGGCAGAGAGAGGAGGGGCAGTCAGCTGTGAGGGAAGGAGAAAGGTCGCGGAGGTGTTGGGTGAATGCGGGTATGATGAAGGTTGGGTTGCATGCAGCCGAGGATCCGGAGGTATGAAGGGCGAGCAGGCTGTCATGGTGGCTGGAGCCCTCTTCGATGTAGGCGCTAAGTATAAACTGCTGTGGGGAGGAAACTTGGCTGAGTTCTAGCGAGGTGATGGTTGCGTGCGGCAAAGTAAATGGTGGACTTTGGAGGAGAAATGCGGGTCGAGGTAGGTTTGAGTTCGGCGGTGGGTGAAGGTAAAAAGGAAGAGGGTGGTTTCAAAGAGAAAGGGAACGAACAGTCAGTAAATAAAGGAATGAAAACGTATATATTAACTTTATATATTTTATATTTTTAAACTGACAGAAATGAAGGGAGAGAGCAGAGAACCAAAAGAATGAACGAACCAGCAATATTATAAATTGAATATAAGGAATAACAACAGTCAACAGCTGAATTCCAGGAAATATTAATAATTATTGGCTATTGGTTATCTAGGGAAACAAACAAAAGGACACAGAACACAAAAGGCCTAAATGCAGAACCGATACGGCTAGTCGTTTCGCAGATTTTGCCGCATCTCGGATGCTAAAATGCACAAATGAATATACTGCAGAGACCAACACGATGAGACGAACAAGATGGTACATAGATATGAGTGACACGACCCTCCTATCAAAACTCAATTTTTCGCTACCAAAAATGCTGCTGAAATCCCAAAAATAAGATAAACGAGGCTAGAGCTGTTCAAATTTTGCAAAATGAAATATGACGTCTCACTCAGAAAATTATTTACATTTTTCTTATATAAAAATATTCAGATTTCAAAATTATTTATTTCCATCAATTTAACTGATTTAAATTTTAAATTGAAATTTCACAACTTAACAAACTTACATATTTTCTGATGAAAATCTGATGCTTGCTACGTTTTAAATAGGCATATTCCAAATATCAAATTTTCATTGCTAAATTTAATTGTTTATTTTCAAGAAAAAATTAGTTAATTACGTTATTAAAATCGTTAAAATTTTCGGGTCATGACAGCCCGACACCTTGGAAGCCCATATTAGGGCATAGTCGACCATACAAGGAGCAAGGGGAGGATTTGGACTTGGTTTATGATTCTAGATTAGTTCTAGATTCAAATGAGAGAGAAAGGTGGAAGATATTATATTTTTTGTGGCTATATATAGCCTCAAATTCTCCCATTCAAAACACACCAAACCTAAATTCCCAATGTCCATTGAAAAATTGGTTGAAGCCTTGAAACTAGAATTTGTACACCAAGTTCAAGGAGAAGGAATAGTGATCAAAAGAGGAATAACTAACAACCAACATGTCGAAAACCAACAAGTATAAGGTACACACTAGTTTTAAATATTATAAAATTATACATACTTATTTCATGTTTTTATTTTGACCAAAAGTTAAAAAACATTTAAAAAAATAACAATTATAAATATTTAAACACACACACACACACACACATATATACATATATGCATATATATAATTATAATCATATATAAACGAAAATAAAAAATTTACTATATGCTCGCGACTCCCCCCCACACACATATATATAAAATAAAATTCTTTTGGTTTCTATAAAATATATAAATATAAAAGTTTTCTCGGTTTCAAAATAATTAAAAGTTATTTTTATTCTCTGGTTAAATAAAATTTATTTTTGATTTTTTAATAATATATATTATTTACCATTAAAATGAAAAAACTTTGTTTTGATATATGTTCGATTTAGTCAAACTTAATTTAAATTTCAAATGTATAATAAGCATACATCTCAAAATATATTTTAAACCTATAATAAATACATACATATATTATATAATATTGGCAATTATATAATATATGTGCTTAGTTTAATTTAAAACCATATGTAAATATAAACAAAAATGTTAAAACTGAAAAAATTTATTATTGCTGAAATTTTTTTGTATACATTTATTTATTAGCGACCAATATATACATACATAGATATATATATATATATATATATATAATCACTTATGATCATGAAAATTATTCAAACGTGTTAAAGAGAACTATTGGTATTGCTTCCCTTTTATAACCATGAATCACAATGGTTATTCATACATATATTTGTTCCATATATTGATATTCATATTTATGCCCTAGGTTAGTTTATAATATTTATAATGTTCACATTGTGAATGTGAATGCCTAACGAACAAGAAACGCTGAATTAAAATTAAAATTTAACTAAAATTAATATATATATATATAATTATATTTAAGTCTTAATATGCATATATACATTAAAATTCTAAAGATAAATAAAATACAATTAATTTAAAATAACAAACTCCTTTTTATTAATATCCACTTAATATGGTTTAGATTATTTATGTATAATCAAAATAAGATCTAGTGAAAAACTAATAAAAGGATTTTTTGAAATTTCTCTTTTTTGTCCCGTTGTCACTACACCTGATCCAACACTTACACTTGCCATTCGTAACACCCTGAAATCAGCACCAAATGGAAACTTCTGACTTTCAAATACCATAAAAGACAGATTGTTGGGAAAGAAATTTAAAACAATTATTATACTAAGGAAAATCAACAAAATATCCTATTAGAATGATAACATATAATATACTGATTGTACATGAACACAATGGGATAATCAATATATGTGAGAGACTACACTAGGGGAAATAACTGATAAATGAATATCAATACAGAAAGTCAGAATACATCAAGTTTCATATATAAATACACATCTGCCACGTACTTCTACAATATAAAGTATATATAAGAAGTATCGACATCGCCTCCATTGAATGCTCCAACCATCCTAAAAGCGTATCCCTAAAATTGCTTGACTCCCAAATTACTTAATCGCGAACCCGGGAGTCGTCATGACATAAATAGACAAAGATAAAATGCAGGTCAGACATAAAGCCTGCTGTGAGGGGAACTATCTCAAAATACCATATATTAAAACTATATACAAATAAACAGGAACTACTACGACACAACTGATTATCTCCACAGTTGTGGCTTAGGGGTAATCCAAACTATCCATAAACAAGTAAACATATTCAAAAGATAGGAAATCATACAATAACATGCTCTTCTCTTGTAATCAATGAATCAACACAACTGATATAATGTGACTGACATGTAATAGTATACTATGATAAGGTAACCCAATATCCAAAAGCAGGGTAATCATAATATAAGTCTATCACAAAGTGCACAATCGTAATAAATGTAACAATAATAACATCAACTAATTAACAGTACGCACAGCATAGCAATTTACGATAACCAAGGAATATAAATTGATACCCATCATTACTGATGGGTAAAGTCCACTGTGGACATCTATCGCAATCCAATGATTCCCTTCAAGAGTTCAAAATAAATGAAGTCAGTACCTATTTGTACCATAGACCCTGAGCCACATCCTCAGTGATGGTTCACGTGTTGATCTCATCGTATACTCTAAAGCAAGCTTTGGTGATATGCGACCCACTCTATATAATTGAAACCTAGTCTCAATAGTAAATAGAGTCAGTACTTGAATGTACCATAGAACTTGAATTCACTATAGATCCCCAGCCACATCCTTAATGTTGGGTCTCGCGTAGATCTTACCGTACCCTCTGATGTAGGCCTTAGTGACATAATCTACTCTAAATACCTAGGACCTTTGCGGATCTCACTATACCCTTTGAAGCAAGCTTTGGTGATATATGATCCCATAGTAGACGATTGTCATCATCCCCCAGGACATCATGGATTTCTTAAAAACTTGTATAACATCTCTGCAAAAGGGAACGATGGTTGAGTCTCATGTAATATGCTATTGGGACCACAAAGGAATGCCGATGCCATATAGATATATGTATGTATAAAATATAACATCACTTATGGTCATCGATGAAGGACTAATGATATGTATGACCGCTAATATAATACAAATACAGTGTATGATCACTAATATAAGATTGATACCATATACGGTCACAAATATAAGACCGATATTGTGATGACCCACCTTTCTAAACCCTGAGAATGACACTTAATACATCCACGTTATTCATGTGTCATTGCCCAAGCATTCGAAAGATGAGTTCTCATGGGGTAAAATAAAAAACAGAACAAGAAATCTCAGAATTGAACTGTTAATTATAATATAACAATACGATAGTACATAAGGTTACTCCTTAACATGGAGTTATTAGAGTTACAACAAAGTACTACCATCAGCCTATGCAGTTATACACCCTTCCTTTACACTTGTTGATACAAAATACACATACATACATAAACATAACAACATAAATAGATAGCTAGATAGATAGGGAGCCTCATGCTCGTCCATCATCTTCAAAAGAGCCCAAAGAAACCTGCTACTCTCGAACTACTCAATTATAAATTAGTAACCGGGAGTTTACGGAAAATAAACAACTTGGGTCAGACAATAAGTTTAGTATGAGTAAACTCTAAATGAAGGGTGGAAACAAACAACAACATGTGAGAGCACGCTGCCAAATGTGGAAAGGGTTTCCCCTCACAAGAAAAACATCCAACCATAAGTACATAATGGGTAAAAATAATTAAACATCGCGAAGTATGCAAGACACTTCCCGATGTAATTAAGAAAGAAATCAATTCAAGAATTTGAATCAATAACAAGGAAAGGGAAATTTTCCAATAATGACTAGGAGGGTGTACCTCCCTTACCGAAAGTATACCTCTAGAAAATATGCTTGAGAACTACGATGGCTCTCAGAAAATGTACAAGCCAGACCCCGCCAACCTTAATGAGTATCCGAGCATTTCACATCTCCGTGCATATACGACCAAATCCAATCTAGAGTAGATGTGAAGATATCCTAATGGGAGCAACCCCACATAGCTTGACGTCCACTGACGCTTTGATTTTAGTCATTACCATCAAAGGATATCAACGCTCAGAATAAGCAACAAATTGTCTTAGATTGATGATAGAAAGATGATAATGGAATCGATAGTCAACAAATCAACAATCGGAATAATTAAAATAATCGTATATGGAAACTATATCTCATACCTTTACCACTACTTGTCAATTTCAAACTTGTACTAACCCTCGGTTTAAAATAAAGCCATGCAAGTGAAGGTAGTTTCACCTCTAAGCTTTGCCTTAACAACATTTTTAGCTTTCGAGATAGAAACAAGATTCCATACCTCGAGGTTTAGTGCTAAGAGTATGAATAAATCCTTTCTATATAAGCGATACCATTAACGGAAATTAAATTCCTTATCCTTTCCATAACCATATCAAACTTTTAAACTTTTAAAACCAAATTTGTGCTTGGATTTTACATCACAAATATTAACTTTAAATAGCATTATTAAAAATGATTAATTAACTTTAAATATGATTAATTACTTCAAACATCTTTATTTAAAATAATTAATTAACTTTAAACATGATTAATTACTTCAAACATCATTATTTAAAATGATTAGTTAACTTTAATCATCTTTATTGAAATAATTAAATAACTTTAAGACATCATTATTAAAATGATTAATTATCATTATTTAAAATGATTAGTTAACTTTAATCATCTTTATTGAAACAATTAATTAACTTTAAGACATCATTATTAAAATGATTAATTAACCCTAAACATCATTATTAAAAATGATTAATTAATCTTTAAAACATCATTATTAAAATGATTAATTAACTTCAAAACATTATTATTAAAATGATTAATTAACCTTAAACATCATTATCAAATTTATTAATTAATTTTAAACATCATTATTAAATGATTAATTAACCTTAAACATCATTATTAAAATGATTAATTAATTTTAAACATCATTATTAGAATGATTAATTAACCTTAAACATCATTATTGAAATGATTAATTAACCTTAAACATCATTATTGAAATGATTAATTAATTTTAAACATCATTATTGAAATGATTAATTAACCTTAAACATCATTATTAAAATGATTAGTTAATTTTAAACATCATTATTAGAATGATTAATTAACCTTAAACATCATTATTAAAATGATTAATTAATTTTAAACATCATTATTAAAATGATTAACTATATTTTTATTTTGTAAAAACCCAAGCACGAGATTAACAAAAAGAGTTTCAAAAAAGATGATATTTCAAAGTGTCGATATAGCGATAGTCTCTATACGGACACTTTCATAAAACATTTTATATGTCATATGTTCATCCAAACATCTCATAAACATAAGCATATATATACTCAAATGTAAATAACATTCTACGAGCAAGGTAAAACTTGTCACTTTAAAACTTATGCACTTCGAAGTGTGTCATAGCGACCTGTTCGCTATGAAAACTTCGACTTCATTTCAAGTCCTTGAAAACATCAGATGTGTTATCTGCTTTCAAGTGGGAACCAAAGCAAACAAAAATTATTCCATATACTTATTAAACATAAGCAAAAAAAAGATTAGTATATGAATAATAAAGTTTAAAACTTGATTTTTGAAGGGAGTTTTACTCACCAAAATCAACACGAATTGAACTAAAGCTACTTCAACATTTCCACCGACACCCGGATCTAACTTTTTCCTTCGAAGACTTGATTTTTGAGGGCTTAAAGGGGCTAAATGAGTTTAGCCTAGGTTGACATGGGCTCGGCCTTGGCTTTATGGGAGGATTTTGGGTCTTGTTTTGAAAGTTAAGGGAAGTAGAGAGGAAAAGAAGTATTTTTTACTAGGTTTTAGGGATTTAACGTGAAAAAAGAGAAGATTTTTTAATTAAAAACTAAAGAGAAGCCATGGAAATGAAAATGGAAGCTTGGAAAAGAGATAAGAGTTTGAAATGAATTAATTGAAATGAAAAGTAAGAAATGAAAAAAAAATTGAATTACTTTTATATAAAATGGGTAAGGGGAATTACCAAAATACACTTGAAAATAAAAAGGCACAATACCCTCCACTTTAAAGATGCCACATCACCTCTCCACCTTCCTTACTCCACACGCCACCTATCAACCCCCCTCCCCTCCCTCATTTACATCACTTCATCATTTTCCCATGATTTGATGTTACGTTTTACATTTTCTTTTTATTATTTATAAATATTAATGAAAAGAGAAATGCACTTTATTACTTTAAGTAAATATTAATTAAACTAAAGTATAATAAAATTACATCCTTAATAAAAACATATGTTATTTATATGAATGTTTATATATGTTCACTAGTGTATACAACACATTCTGAAACTTTTAGTCGCTAAAAAGTCAAAAAATTTAAGAACGATTTTCGGTCACATTTTCGATTTTTTTCCGAACTAATTATTTTTGTATACCAAATTTTAAAACAACTTCACCCTCATTAGTTATTATTAAAAAGAGGTTTATTTGAGTTACAAGATCCATTATTTAAATGTTTAAAATTATTTTAAATATTTGAATTCAAAGTTATTAAATTACGGGTCGTTACAAATATCATTCATCAAACATATATACTCAAGGTCGAAACCATGAGGTACGGACTAGCATATCACTTCTCCAAGTAGCCCAAAAGTCTCCCTGAAGTTATATGGAGAAATCGGGTTGGTCCAAAAATGCAATGCTTTGGATTTGAACATTATTTCCTGCCCCATCCACTGATCGGTGGGCTGATTATTGCCACCGTTCCATCGGTCCGTGCTTTGAGTTGGGCAATAATGCCTAGCTCGAAGCATGATCGAAGGCCCAATTTTTGCTCATTTCGCCATGCTGCCTTCCTCTATCGAGTCACCTGCCCATCCCGCCATGTTGTCTTCATCACGTGCTTAAATTTTTGTGCCTTATGGTTGAGTCTACGTGCCGATTCCTTCGAGTTTTTGGGAGAGATCTTCATGTCATCACTAATCCTTTTCTCGATCGTTTTGCTACCAAAATGTGATATGCATCTCAGCAACCCAACTGCAATCTACTACATCACCTGCCTTCATTACAGATGTATATTTATGTGCTAACAGACAAAATACACACTAATTCACACACATTTACACTTATACCTCACAGTTTACGTTCCAAGCTTCACCAGAGATTGCTCGAACTGGTACCGCCTTATGCAACTTAACACACATGATAGTCGCTATGGCTATAAGAGGTGCACACAACGTGCTTATAAACACATACTTAAATGAAAATTTTAATAATCAAACCTTACTTGTTTTTAATAAATTTTCTTTAAAATAAAATTCCAAATATCCTCTTCTACTATTTTATAAAATCATGCTACTATTTTATATAAAAAAACTAGCTTACAAATCATTTTAAGCTTTCTAGCTTATTTTTAAAAGTCATACTTTTTAACTTCCAATTAGTAATAAAATATGCAATAATATTTCTATTGCTAATATAACTACAAATTAGAGTTTAATTAATTTATAATCAAGTTATATAATATTAACTCTATCAAATTCTATTCAACAAGAATAGAACACAATATTTATATATACGGGATCTTTATCAATTATACCAAATATTTGTTCAAACCAATCTAATCAAATAGGGGAATAATTACATATATATATATATATATATATTATTCTATCTATTATAGGTAATATTTTCAATATATATAATTATAGGGATTTGTACTGAAATATAATTCAGAGTTATAGTTCCACTCACCCAAGCTGTAAATTCCCAAGTGTTCGGATCCAGTCCAATTTGTAGATAATCTCACTATGAGTGCAATGGCAAAGACCACGCCCCCATTGGACCTTGTATGCAAAAGATACGAATTAAATATGGAAAGAGATTAATTAAAATAACCAAATCAACTTAATTACCTTATTTCCTTAATCGCTTTTCTTCCTAGTAACGAAATCCTCTCCCTATACAAAAAACGTGCACACTCCCACCGTTGGTCGATCATCTCTCTTTAATTTCTCATCCAACTCTCGATGAATCACTGCATCGTCGATTCCATCGCAACTCTCTCCTCGTGCACTTTGCAATGCATCCCTGACTCAACACGACCGACCCCCTCATCCAAAACCCGACCGCATCCCATATTCATTGTTCTAAATGTCACACTTTTCCTTGGGTAGTGGATCTCCAACCGATGATGCCTATAGGTGTGCGTTGCCAAGGAAAACTCAACGTTGCACATCATTTCGTGCCACACCCTTTAAAACTCGGCTAATTGCCAACCCTGGTTAATTACCATCAAATGACGACCGCTCCAAGAAACACCACACTTAACACCACTGCCATAGATTTGATGCCCTCCTCCCCATAAGTTCAACGGATCAATTCTCATCATTTTTCGTGGTTTGTAGCTCTTGTAACACGAGCAAACCCGATTCCCTCGATTTTGGACCCGTATCCATTATTTTGGAAGAGAAGAGAAGTGGCATGGAAAGGTTAGTGCATATGGTGGTATATATATAAAATATATAATTTATTTAAATTATCAAATAAATTGCCACATGTTTTGAGCTCGTACGATCACACAACATATCGGATCGCCATGAAACTCGTCAACGCATATCACATCATTTTTTAGGCCCCGATGGTATAAATTTCATCGCCATCAGAGACGACACTTCAGGATGATAATTTCATGCATTTGAAGTCATTTTGGCCATCGAATCGCTCGATTCCAAAAATTCTTCAATTGCACATCTCATAATGAAGTCCTCATCCTAGAAATACAAGCCGTCGGTCTAGATCCCAATGGACCTCACTATGCATGTATTTTTATAAAATATGTATAGCAATATGTAAATCAAAAAAATACCATGACTCCTAATATAGTAAGATTTCACATTTTGATTCACAACATCGGTCCAAATTCAACAGAAGTGGTCTTGAGTCCTAATTAGACCGTATGTGAAAAGTTAGATTTTGGACTTTCAATTAATTAACGATTCAATATTTAAATTAAATTATTTAAATATCCAATCATTAAAATGTGGATTGTCACCTTCTCCTCTCCTTAAAAGAATTTCTCCTTGAAATTTCTATGATTATGACAATGGAACCTAACAGTCTGAAATTCCAAGCATCCACGTTGGAAAATTTCAACAGTGCATACCTTATATGGCTAGCATTACGAGAACTTCCAAAGCACAAAATGAATCTCATAACCCTTAGGCTTCTAAAGCCCTCTCATTTTGGAAAAACTCAACAGCACCCCTTTGCGCAGCTAACTCCGAAAAAATCCCAAAATAGCGTACACACACATCTCATATCTGAGGCATCTTACTTCTGAGGACATACAAGCATGTATATCCATACTATCTACACTATAGATCTTACATACCTCTTTCACAGCAAGAGCATACCATTTAAATGCGAATAAAAGTGAGCAAGAATCCACATAGCTAATAACTGCTTCCATGTATCCAATCATGTACCCAACAAAAAGGATTAAACACAATTGCAACATTAAACATGGATTTAAGCATGCTAAATCATATATAGCAATCGTCTTAAATAAATATGCTATATCAAACCATGCAATAAACATCTCAAATAAACATGTTATAATAAACTATGTAATATTAACATCTCTAATGTGACATGCTATTAAAACATGTACAATCAAGCATAGTAACTAATGCCACGACAATCATACATGACTATCAACTGGAGAGTAAGCTCAAATTAGTCGGTATCCAAATATAACATCAACGTCGAGTCACATCAAGAAGCAAAAGACTCGTATAGATCCCATCTCGACCCCTACAATGGTCATAGATGACATGATCTATTCTAGATAGCTATCGTTATCGCTCTCTAAACATACTTTAACACGTAGTTATAATTAGCATATAAGCCACCAAAGACAACAAGCAGCAATAGACAACGATAATTTACAAGCATACTACAAAATATACAAAGCAAGCAGTAACTTGAAATAACAATCAATTACAACTAACAATCAAACAACAGCAAGCAACAATAAGCAACGATAAGCAACAACAAGCAGTCAATAGTGAGTAATAGCAACCAATCAACAAACAACAATAACTAACATGAAACTACCAATCATGCAAAATAAACAATAGCAATGATTCAATAAAAACTAAAATCAATCAACAAAAAACAATAGCAAATGATAGAAATCAATTAACAAACACCAATCAAATGATAACAAGTGACAATAACAACAACAAGCATATAAAATAACGAAACATTCAGAAAGGGTTTATATCAGCACGCACAGTAATCAACAATAGTCGAAATGTGCATGACAAACTATAAACTCCAATGAGCATGTTCGACATCCAAGATTGATAAAATAATTAATTGGTGTAACTCCTTTCATGAATACAATTTATGAAAGACTATCAGACCCCGCTACGACATGGAAAACTTACATGACATCGAGTCTCGAAACTCTTGAATAAACCTAGCAACCTAAGTCTCGGTTTTCCTTTTCCTTCCAAACAGAACTCATTTTCAAAAGAGAAACTCTTACTTAATGAAATCATCATTAAATGACAACCAACAAATACCTGGGTTCGCTCAAGTTCAAACTCACCTCAACCACACAATGTTGATAAGGATAATATACTAAATGTACCATGATGCTCACGTTGGCAGCATCATATCTCCACTTAGAAGATTATCCTGATCGCCACAGAACCAGTCGAGAAATCCTTCCTCGAACTATCCCAAGCAACCTTAGCTGTACTATAACTATAATTTACTAAGATATCCAAAATAATAAATGCCTCTCGATCTAATCCTTTGTTCGCTTGCACGATTCCTTAGTTAAATTAGGGTCGACTACCTAATTCCTCCCATGCAAGCTCAAATTCGGTTCCTTGGTTAGACTATTGATATTTTCTCGCATGACTAGAGTCATGCTTCAAAAATCTCTTAGTCACCTCAATAAACTGACTCAAGTGCTTTCCTTTAATAATCGAGTAAAAAATCCTTGCCTAACTGGTGCAAATCACCTAAAAACTATACACTCGAATAAGGAATTAGGAACTGGCACATGAATGGACTAATCCCTTAAAAATATCTCTTTTGCACGTGGGGTTAACCTCATTGCCAAAGGTTTGCTAACACAAGGGAAAACACTTCTAACATAAATGCCTCAACGTAGTAAGTATAAGTCGCCCACTCAACCTTTGCTCGGTACTGGGAAAACATGAATCCTACTTGGGTAACAGATCTAAGTCGCACTTCATTAACCAACCCCATTTAACTCGAAAGCTCATGCATCAAGTTCGAATGGTAGTACTCTTGGTCATTACGCCTTAGCTCAACAGCTAAGGTTACTCATACAAGGTTTATCTTTACAAAAGAATGTACAGATTAAGTATCGGAAAGAACAGAAGTGAGTAGCTCAAACATAAAGCATACCTCACTACATGAATTTCTCTCCTTTTCTCGAGCAATAAGCCTGCTAGGTTTTGGAAATGCCTTTAAGCCATAAGTCATCATCACTTGCCTCTCAAAAATGTAGACAATCCTTCATCAAGTGACCAAGCTGACCACAATTAAAGTATTTACACTTCGGTTATGCTGCATGTGATTCTGTAATGAAATACCCCTATATGCTGTTGGAATGGCATACCATATCAGCTCTCACCTTTGGATAAGCTTAATCTCCTTGTATCCTAGCCTTTGCGTTTTGGTTGGAACTTTGGTTTTCTTTCCACTATTGCTACCTCCATTAATACCTCGTGGACGCTCTCATGGAGAAGAGCTATGACCATGAGACTCTTAAAAGTTGCCCCAACTAGGGTAAGACTAAGCAATGAAACCTTAATCGATGCGTTAGGACCCTAGTCAAACTCCTTGCGAACTTCAATGGAGTTACCCATCATAAAACAGAATCTAAGCAAAAGGTTAAATCGGCTGCATACCCCGTTATAGACAAGCTAAATGGATGAAACACTTAGATTGTATGCCTCACCCGGTCTTGGAGATAAATCGAGGCTCAAAGCAATGTTTAAAATCAATCCAAGTTACAACATGCTCGTCAATCCCCTTACTATTATGTCCCACTAAGCCAAAGCTCCCCAACAAGGTGCTGGGAATTAGTCCTACAAGTCCATATTGGTAGAAGCCCTCTCAAATGAATGGTTCCCAACATGTGGCTCAGCACTAGCCTTAGAACTCAGATATGGCTTCCTGCCAAGGCTAAGGAAATTCTTGCATAATTTCAAAAAGTGTAAAGCTGGTAGAGCAAGAAATACCGATGACACTAGGATGCCACCTCTAACACCTATGGTTGGTGCTAGGATATTGACAAGCATCAAGACAACCCGTGCGGTAGCTAAATAGTCTCTAAACTAATCAGGCATCCCATATGCCTAGCCGTTGTAGCTCATGTACTAAGTTTGCTCATATTAATAGGCTGAACAAAGATACTTCAGCAACTAGCGATAAAAATAAATCAAGTCCAAAGGACAAATGGTGTATGTAATATAATATAGTAGAAAAATACATGAACGATCTCTCAATGTATCTCCCTTTACCAGTTTGTTTAACCTAAGCCGGTATACTTTGCTCTAAGCGTTGAACCTAGGGTCTAATACTAAGTGTAACAACCCGCCTTCGTAATACCCTAAAATCAGCACCGAATGATAATGTCTAACTTTCGAATACCATAAAAGACAGATTGTCGGAAAAGAAAATTAAAACAAACATTATACTAAGGTATATGGACAAAATCTCACATCGGAATGATAACATATAATATACTGAATACACATGAACAAGACGGAATAATCAATATATGTGAGAGACTACACTAGCGGAAGTAACTAATAAGTGAATATCAATATAGAATGTTACAAGTCTCATATATAAATGCCTATCTATCATGTACTCGTATAATATCAAGTGTACATACGAAGTATCAACATCACCTCCATAGAATGCTCTTACTATCCTGAAAGCATATCCCCAAAAGCACCTGATTCCCAAACTACTCAATCGAGTACCCAAGAGTTGTCATGACATAAATAAACAAAGACAAACCGTGGTCCAGACATAAAGCTTGATGTAAGGGGAACTATCTCAAAATAATGTATATTAAAACTATATACAAATAAGTAGGAAATACTAAGGCACATCCGGTCCTCTCCACAATCGTGGCTTAGGGGCAATCCGGACTGTCGATAAACGTGCAAAGTAAGCATATCCAAAAGACAGAAAATCATACCATAACCTGCTCTTCTACTGTAAACAACAAGTCGACATAACTAATATAATGTGATTGACATGTAATAGTACACAATGATAAGGTAACCCAATTTCCAAAAGTAGGGTAATCATAATATAAGTCTATCACGAAGTGCACAATAATAATAAATGTAACAATAATAACCTCAGCCAATAATAACATGCACAACATAGCAATGAAAGACAACCAAAGAATACAAATTGATACTCATCATTACTGATGGGTGAAGTCACTATGAAAATCTATCTCGATCCAATGATTCCCTTCGAGGGTTCAAGATAAATAGAGTCAGTACCTAATTGTACCAAGACCCCAAGCCACAGCCTCAGTGATAGGTTTGGTGTAGGTCGCACTGTAACCTCTAAAGCTAGCATTGGTGATTGCGACCTACTATATATATTTGAAACCTAGTCCCAATAGTAATTAGAGTCAGTACTTGAATATACCATAGACCCCAAGCCACATCCCCGGTGATGGGTCTCGTGTAGATCTTACTGTACTCTCTAAAGCCAGCTTTGGTGATATATGATCTACTCTAAATACCTACGACCTTTGTAGATCTCACCGTACCTTCTAAAGAAAGCTTTAGTGTTATATGATCCTGTAGTTGATGATCGTCGTAATCCCACCAAGAGATCTTCGATTTTTTAACAAACTCGTATGAAGTCTCTACAAAAGAGAACGAATATTGAATCTTGTGTAATATGCTATAGGGATCACAAAGGAACACTTATGTCATATAGATATATGTATGCATCAAATATAACATCACGGATGGTCACCAGTGAAGGACCAATGATAGACCACTAATATAAGGCCAATATGGTGTACGATCACTAATATAAGATCAATACTATATACGGTAACAAACATAAGACCGATGTCATTCATAAAACATATAAACTCAAGGTTAAAACCAAGAGGTACGAACTTGCATATCACTTCTCCGAGTAGACCAAAAGTCTTCTCGAAGTCATACGAAGGAAATTGGATATGTCCAAAAGGGAAATGCACTAGATCTGGGCATTATTTCTTGGCCTAGACAATGACCGATGCACCTGTCAGTGCCATAGGTCCATGCTTTGAGATGGGAAATAATGCCTAGCTTGGAGCATGATCTGAGTCCCAGTTTTCGCTCATCCATCATGCTGCCTTCTCCATCAAGTCACCTACTTATCCCGCCATGTTGTCTTTGTTACACGGTTGAAGTTTGGTGCCTTATGGTTGAGTCTACGTGCCGATACCTTAAAGTCTTCGAGAGGGATGTTCATGTCATCACAAATCCTTTTCCTAATCGTTTTGCTACCAAAATGTGATATGCATCTTGACAACCCAACTACACTCTACTACATCACCTACCCTCATTATAAATGTATATTTATTTGATAATTTACACAATACATAATTATTCACACACATTTACACTTATACCTCACAATTCACGATTCGAGCTTCACTGGAGCGATTACTCGACTCGGTATCGCCTTATGCAACTTAGCGCATACGATAGTCGCTATTGCCACAAGATAGGCTCATTACAAGTTAATACACATATACTTAAATAAAAAATTTGATTGCTTAAAATAAAACCTTACTTTTATTTACTAAATCCTTTCTATAATAAAAGTCCAAATATCCTCTTTTACTATTTTAAAAAATCATGCTACTATTTTATAAAATAATAACTAGCCTATAAACCATTTTTTAGTCTTCTAGCTTATTTTCAAAAGTCATGCTTTTTAACTTTAAATTAGTAATAAAATATATAATATTATTTCTAACATTGACATAACTACAAATTAGAGTTTAATTAATTTATAATCATGTTATAAATTAATATAAACTCTATCTAACTCTATTCACTACGAATAGAACATAATATTTATATATATGGGATCAAATCAATTATCCTGAATATCCACCCAAATCAAACCAATCAAACATGTGAATAATTACACACACATATTATTCTACCTCTTATAGGTAATATTTTCAATATACATAACTACGGGAATTTATACTGAAATGTAAATTCAGAGTTATAGCTCTGTTCACCTAAGCTATAAATTCCCACGTGTCCAGATCCAATCCAAGCCCATACCATGTCGTAGATAATCTCACTACGAGTGCAATAGTGAAGACCGCATCTCGATTGGACCTCGTATGCAAAAGATACAAATTAACTATGGAATAGATTAATTAAAATAATTAAATCCACTTTATTACCTTATTTCCTTAATCTCTTTTCTTCCCCAATAACTAAATCCTCTTCATGTACACAAAACATGCACACATCCACCATTGGTCGATCATCTCTCTTTAATTTCTCATCTAACTCTCAACGATTTGCCGCACCATCAATTCCACCGCACCTTTCTCCATGTGCACTCTACAATACACCCTAGTCAATATGACCGACAACCTCTTGCAAAGCCTGACTGTAGCCCCTATTCATTGTTTTGAATTTTGCACTTTTCCTTGGGTGGTCAGAGCTTCGGTCAATGATGCCTATTGGTATTCGTCGCCAATAAAAAAGTCAACAATGCCCTCCATTTTGCGCCACACCCTTAAAACCCGGTTAGTCACCAACCCTAATTAAGTTCCATCGAATGGCGACCGCCCCAAGCAACACCACACCTAACACAACCACCATTGATTTGATGTCCTCCTCCCCACAAGTTCAATAGGTCCATTCTCATCATATTTCATGGTCTGTAGCTCCTGCAACTTAAGCAAAACCGATTCCCTCTATTTTGGACCTGTATTCATTATTTTGGAAGAGAAGAGAAGTGGCATAGAAAGGTGAGTGCATAGGGGGTATATAAAAAAAATATAATTTATCTAAATTCTTAAATAAATCACTACACGTTTTGAGCTCGTACGATCATACAATACATCTGGTCGTC
Organism: Allium fistulosum; assembly: GCA_030737815.1. NCBI lineage: Eukaryota > Viridiplantae > Streptophyta > Magnoliopsida > Asparagales > Amaryllidaceae > Allium > Allium fistulosum. The sequence goes on along the minus strand of CM060903.1, from coordinate 889,437,756 downwards.
ACGAAACTCGTCGACATACATCACCTCATTTTTCTAGCCTTGATGGTATAAATTTCATCTTCATTTGAGATGGCGCTTTAGGATGATAATTTCATGCATTTCAAGGTTGTTTTGACAATTGGATTGCCCGATTCCAAAAATCCTTCAATTGCATGTCTCATAATGAAGTTCTCATCTCAAAAATACAAGCCGTCAATCGAGATCCAATGGACCCGGCTATGTAAGTATTTTTATAAAATACGTATAACTATACGTAAATCATAAAGATACCATAACACTAAATATAGCGATATTTATACACATTTTGATTTGCAGCATCAATCTGGACTCAATGGAAGTAGTCTCGAGTCCTAATTTGACAATATGTGAAATGTTAGATTTTAGACCTTTAATTAATTAACGATTTAATATTTATATTAAATTATTAAAATATCCAATCATTAAAATGTAGGTTGGTGCATGGGCATCCAACTAAACTTGTGGTGTTTCTTTACCAAATGTGTCGTACTGACTTGAGCATTCAACTCGGCTTATGATACGTCATCGTATCGTCCTGAGCATTCGACTCAACTAGCAACTACAATAGGGACCCGTTATCATTCTAGCCTTGAGCATACATTTTGCTAAGCAATTACCCCAGAAAGTAGAACTTCAAATATAGTGGCTCTAGCCTTGAGTGTATGTTTTGGCAAGCCACTATGTCAAAATCATTCTAATCTAAGCAATCAATTTGGTACGGGTAGTCCCTTAGTAAATATGGTCATTGTAGCCTTGAGCATACGTTTTGGCAAGCGATTGTATCAATCGTCCTAGCCATGACATCCAATTTAGTAAAACATTAACAATGGTCATCTTTTTTTTGAAAATTACTACTTTGATTTTTATCCAACTTTGACCACCGGTGAGTGAACACCCCTAATGTTTTAACTTCAATTAGATCGATTCTTGATCGATATGGACTTTAACACCAAATTTTTTAAAGATTGTTGGGACTTGCCACAATTTACACATTGAAGTGTCCAAGGGTTGGTAGTTTAAGAACTTGATCCTACCATCATTGCCTTATGCAGTGATGTCGGAGAGCCTAAGAGCCTAAGAGTTCATGAGTCAAAGACTCTACTGTAAAAGTTCAATACTAATATAGTAGTACATAATCTGATTTTTTTTACATATGTATGAGAGAAATCCACATTTCGAAGCATGTTCTGAGAACATTCACCTAACATATGGCATCATTTGATTTGCTTACACATGTATTGGATTACTCAGCAACTAAAACCATAAGAGGAGCACAATCATCTACTATATGGCATTATTTGACTAGCTTACACATATATGAGATTACCTTACATCTGAAAGCATGCTTTGAGATTAACTACACTATTCTTTGGAATCATTTGATTAGCTCATGCATATATGTGATTACTTTACATCTGAAGCATGCTATAAGCATGGTCACAATAATTTTTGGCGAATTAATTTCCCAAGGTCAACCAAATTTTCATCAAAACTATGCAAGGAATTCAGGAACCGAAGATCATACAGATTGAGGTCCACAACTGATACAATTTGGATCAAAGACTTATTCTTAGAAATCTACTTCATTCGACATGAAATGAACTTTTTTGGAGGGCAAGAGTTAACTCATATCATTGCAATACCTGAAAGTCTCATTTGTAGAAGTGATATTCAACAAAAGCAAAAATAAAGAGAACTCAATTTTGAATTTATTAGAATAAGACAACATATTAAAAACACAGGAAATATGACTTGAAGTCCACCCCATACCAAAGTTTAAAATAACTTCTGTATTGAAAGAACTATCAAAACAGATTACGAACTCAGTTAGCAATTGTGTGACTTAGACGTGTGAATTCAGTTAGCAATTAATATTGACGAATTAAAATATTAATGTTTACATATCACCTTAGCTAATGATGTGACGGTTTGATAGAATCCATCGCTTATAATTTTTTTTGATAAAATCATATTTTACATTAACTTAAGCGGTACCGTTAGTGACAATAATTTACATAGGTTCTTTTTATCAACACTACATCACTTTAGGTTGTATGGAGCCATGTATTGGTCAAAACTACAATATTATCCACATTCAACTTGATCAATCCATAAACAAAGTCCTTCATTCAACAGTTATCCAATAACTATGAGTACGTAACCCTTTAGTACCCCCGGCGACCATGAGTAATATACCATCCAATATTTGAAGAGCGTTGCATAATATGGTCCCAATGGATGAATCAATGTCCTTTCTAAAAACATCTTGATCAGGAGTATTTAAAATAAAATGTTATTTTATGTTGTGATTAATTCCCATAATTGTAGCTATTTGCAAATACAATCACGTCACATTTCATCAGTGGATTTTCATATTTATATACTTTGAATTAATTACTAAATTATTTTATCATATAATAACATAGTATATAAAAGAAATAAAATAAATTTATTATAAACAAGATTGATTATAGAGTTATAACAAGTTACATAATTTCTCCTAGGGTATACTCCTAACTCCCTTGATTAAAAACATGGCAGAACATAAAACCAACAAAGATGTTATGAGTTTAAAAGTTTGAGTAACTATTCTTAATCAATTCATATCAAAGGTGAGTGGAAAACGTATTCCATTTTTCAATATGAATAAAAATGTAGAACTTTCGAATGAACAAATGAATGTCGAAAAACCTCTTAGGAATTGAAAGATCATCTAGAGAGACCCCTAATACATTTTAGCCCAGTGGAAGGAAAATATCTATTTTTATGCATGGCAATATCAGAGCATGCCATAAGCTTGGTTTTTGGTAAGAGAAGAAAATGGAACACAGTTGTCGATATATAACATAGGTAAAAGGTTGAAGGATGCAAAAATCAGATACCCCGTTATAAAGAAATTGACATATTGTTTTGTACTAACTGCACAGAAGTTAGGGTCTCATTTCCCAACACATTCCATAAAAATTTTGACCAGTTAACTGCTCAATCAAGTGTTTAGCAAGCCAGAAACATTCCCAAGACTGATAAAATAGCGAATGGAATTAAGTTAATACGACATAACCTATTTACCTAGAGTGGCAATAAAGGAACAAGCATTGACTAATTTTATAACTGAATGCACATGATTATTAAAGAACAAATAGGAAAGGAAAGGAAAATTTAGCCAAAATGGCAGTTATTCATGGATGGAGCTTCAAATGAATAAGGGGTCAAAGCATGATATGTCATAATCACTCCGAATGGACATCGACTTCCATGAAATTAGAAACCTCTACAACTAATAACATCAATGATTTCGAATCCATGGTAGTAGGACTAATTTTAGCACGGTAATTGAAAATCCTAAGGATTGAAGTATTTAGTGATTCACAATTTGGGGTGAATCAAAAACAATGTTTATGAAACAAAGGATCTATGGTTATCTTAATATGTAAAGAAATTCCATGTGATGCTGGCTTTATTTGAAGATTTTTTGGTCCATCAATAACCAAGAGAAAAGAATGCCTAAGCTAATTCATTAGCAAAATTAGCAAGTTAGTAGGGAGCCCCTGATGTGAAAATTATTCCTGTAGGATTCTGAAAGGATCCTAGTATAATGACAAAAAAGGAAGGATCAAAAGAAGAAGTCTTAGTAGTAATTCAGACGCAAGCTCAATAATAGTCAGGCGAGGAAAAATGATCAAAGGGAGATGTTAATCAAGAAACATATTATGAAAGAATGAGTACAAATGCAAACGAAAATCCTCAAAATGAGTAGTATAGGAATAGTTGGATGATTCCAATAGTAGAATATTTGGAAAGAGGAATATTATTGAGAGATAGGAATGAATCAAAGAAGGTAAGATACCGGCACTATCTTATGCTATAATAGATGGAATTTTCAATAAAATGCTCTATCATATACCTTTGATGCATAAAACCAGAAAGTGGAATGAAACTATTAATTGAAGCTCATGGAGGTTTTTGCGGAGATAAATCCAATGGAATAAAGTTAGCAAAGAGAGTAATGAGGCAAGGATAATATTGGTCTCGAATGAGCAAAGACGCACTAGCTTATGTAAAAAGACGTAATAATTGCCAGCTATTCTCAAGAATTCATCGATTACCTCCAAGTGAGTTGATGCTTGTAACTAGTCCTTGGCCTTTCCACATATGAGGGATTGACTTAATCATACCCTTACCCATCTCCAAAGAAGGAGCCAAATTCGTAGATGTAGTAATCGATTATTTTACCAAATGGCTAGAAGATGAACCATTGCCCAATATAACTGCACATAGGGTTTTAAAGTATATAACGACCTGTATTTTTAACCGTTAAATTAAAGAATGATTTTGAATAAAGTATTCAAAAATTAAAATTTTATTATTAAAAATGTGTTTTAATATGTTTAAAAAAAATGAATTTAGCTGTTTATTTCAAAAATCTATTCGGTTTTCAATTTTAATTCAAACCTGGTTAATCTTTTAGTGCAAAATATTAATTTTTGAAATGTAAATATTTTTACAGAAAAGTATTCTAAATTTTTTTTCGAGTAAAACGTCAAAGTTCTTTTCTTCAAATTATGATCTATCTAGCTCCGTTTATTATGATTTGAAGATTGTTTTTACGTTTTACGGTAGTGTATTTGGCAGCAACAGTGAAGTTTGACGTGTTTGTTGAAGCACAGATCTAAGTTTGTAATATTTTTCATCTTCTATCATTGATTGCCACAATGTTTTTATATCTGTGTTTGGACACCCAGTGATAGACGTAGGGGCTTGTTTGTGTGTAAATAAGGTCATTGAACTTTGTCCATTTTTGCACTTCATTGGGGCCTACGCATCACTTTGTATTTGATTCTTTTTATGTGTGCATTCTTTTATTTCTTATTATTTGGGTCCCTATATATTGAATTTGTACCCTTAAAATTGAAGGTTTCACCTATACATATTTTCATCAACCAACACTTCCACCTTCCTCTCTCCACCGCCTCACCTCTCCGCCCACAGCCAACGCCACCAACCATCACCTCCACAGCAACTCCACCCTTGGCCTACATCTCCACCAGAAACTCACGCTAGCAGCCTCTCTCTCCCTTCCTCTCTCCTCCGTAGCCAACTCCAAGCCTCCTCTCCAACTTTCCAGTCCTCTTACCCGAACCTCCACTGCCCAGTCACTACCTTCCCTCAGCTGCTACCACACGCTAGACACCATCTTCATTTTTAGCCCTCCAACCCCATTGCCCATCCAAAACAGCCTAGTTTTATGCACGTCCTCTATCAATATACTTCATTACCATACAATAACCCAATCCAGTCTTCATTGTCCATTCATGTGGTGTTCGCCGCTATTTTTTGTGTAGTGGTTTGGATTTCTCTTCTTTGTATTGGATCTGTATTCGACATTGTGTGGGAAGTTTTTGTGGCGTGTCATTCGTGTGTTCAGATTAGCGTACAAAAAGTGGTTGTTTTATGACTCTCACCAACTATAAATTTTAATGCAATTTTAACTCAATTTCACGTTTTGATAATTATATATATATATATATATATGTATATGTGTGTGTATGTTGTGATATGTGTAGATAGTTAATAAATTTAAATTGCAAGTTTTAGCCATAATATGCTAAAAATTGTTGATATACGTGTAGTTAATGTAAACAAAAATTAATGGTAAGTTTAGTTCATTGATATGTGATGTTTGATTATATAGGTGATTAATTGGATGTTGTTTGATCATGTGATTATATGTTTGATTACATATGTAATGATATATGCCATATTTATGCCATTTTTGAATTGTTTAGAATTTTTTTAAATTGATATGTAAATATTATGGACATCGAACAATGTGATAAAGTATTAGAACACCCTTGAATATAAGAGATTAATCTATGAAAAATTTGGAGTATGAAATTTATCGTTTTGGCCATGAAATATGAATTTCATATAATTATCATTTTTTGTCATTGTTTGAAATTTTTTCACAAATGAACGTGTTTATGTTTAATTTTTTATATGTTATGTGAATTTAAGATTTGAATATGTTAGTCAAATTTGTTTGCCAAAGCTTACGTATATATTTTTACTTAAGAATTTTTAAAGTTATATACAAATAATTGTGTAATTTATGAAAAGGTCTTATTTGGACGTGGAAAATTTTCTATGGCTTTATGATAATAAATGAAAAATATTTCGTAAAAGAACATATATTTAGTTCGGCTGTTTATGTATTTTTTTAATTTATTTCTGGAAAATAGCTTCTATTGGAAAAGGTATTTTTATAAAAAAAAGTGTTATGACTTGAAATTTTTTCTATAGCTTATGTATACTATAACTTTGGCGGTATCGATCATAGCTTGGTTTTTGATCGATCTCTGATCCTGATAACCATCAGTTTGTTGATATCCTGGCTTTGACCAAAAGTGGGATAACATTTGCCCCTTAAAACATGCCTTGCGGTAGGAAGGCATGTTTTGAATAGCTGTAAACCCGTGACCTGCAATTCAATTCATTGATTCTTAAGATCATCATTCATGGTCATTCAAGACCGTTAGTTAAAAATGAGGCCGTTCAAGGCAGAGTTTTTATTACAAGATGAGCGGTGGTTATTCGCGACCGATAGTCATCGACGATGGGCGAGGGTCGTGCATGGTCGAGTGTCATTCAAGACAAGGTGAGATCGTTCAGGATTGTGCGCTGTTCAAGGCATGACATAATCGTTCAATATCAAATGTCGTTCGAAGCATAATATGATCATTCGAGATCGGATGTCGTTAAAGACGTAAAATGACCGTTCAAGATTGAGGATTGTTCAGAGCAGATGATGATCGTTCGTGATCGAGTGCTGTTCAAAGCAGAGGGTGATTGTTCAAGATCGAGTACCGTTCATGGCGGATGGTGACCGTTCAAGATCGAATGCTTGTTCAAAGCGGAATGTGATCGTTCAAGATCGAGTACCGTTTATGGCTTTAGATAGGCCCAATCCACTCGTTGTTTCTGACGAGGGGGGTTGCTTACATTATTCTATCTCTTCTCTCAGGGTGAGAATTTAGGATTATCATTATCAGATTCCATGTTTGAGTGGGTTCACAATAAAATAATTCAATTAAATAAATAAATAGAGTTCAGAATGTCCATAGAAAATAAAGAAAACAAATGTCCAAACAGTGTAGTGAGTGTGTGCCTTTCGGGGCGTGACGGTTTGTCGTCATATCAGAGCATGCCTAGGGACTGTTCGTAATCTCATACATGTGTAAGTGACTTAGCCGTTTTATTGGAGAAGAATAATGAAAAAACTTGTTATGTGGTCAAGGTTCAAGTCCTGAACCCGCCCATTATCATCACGTTCAACTGATGACGAGGTGTGACCCCGATCTAGGGTTATTCCTGTTTTCTGATGGTGCAGGCGGGGGTTGTGCCTGTTCTGCCTCTACTCTCCGGGCTCTTATGTACTAAGATAGCTGGCCATTCCTGACATGATCTTCAATTACATCTTTCAGATTCCTGCAATCATTTGTATTGTGCCCATTTATCTCATGGAACACACAATATCTTCCCGATCTCCTTTCACTATTAGTGGGCTCTCGCCTCATCGGCTTGCGGTAGGAAACCTGCCCCCGGGTTTCTGTGACGCCCCACCTCTATGCTCATAATAACAAAGAGTATTAAAAGAAATACTGTCTATTATTACGAAGAATAAGGCTGGATAGGAGCGACCATCCGTAATTGGCCTTACACTAATATTGGTTATCTCGATAGGAGTGGTATATACTTTTTTTATTTTTCATCTATTATTTATTTACTCCCATCGACATATCCAATTATGAGTATAAAACAAACTACGATAGTTCATAATAGTTTAGGACATTATATATAACAATAACACAGATAATATAAACGCGGAACACAGAATAACAAAAATCTCATATATATAACCGATGTCAGTTACAATATAGTTGACACGATACATATGATACAACTACATTGTCGACTCTAGAAGTTATATATACAAGTACATTATCAACTAATATACATGAATACATATCGTTCTATACAATGACATGACTACTACAAAATGACACTGACAACTTCAAAAGATGTGAAAAGTCTTCAAATCCCAAACAGCAACTCAAAGAAGGAAATCTACAACCTGAAATAACTCGGGTCTGACCCGAGTATTACATTCAAAAGAAAATAATACACGGGTCAGTCTAATTCAAACTCAGTTATTAGTGCATAGAAGCAATAATAATCTCAAATAGATGACAGTCACAGAAATCACGTATATCCAACTCTCGATACGAGAATTAGATAACGGTAGGTATAACACTAAACAGTGTTAAACAATAATTCAACAATCCAAATCAGAATACAACTCCAAAGCATTGAAATTAATCAACGAAACAATTTAACAAATCGAAACATCAATTTAAAACTGTCAAATTCGATAGGGCTGCAGTACACGCACGCGTGTACTGCCTCGCCACTATCGCAGGAGATACACAAAAGCTCAGTGAAAGTCACAATTGATCACATGGTCGAACAACAACTCAGAAATGAAGCAATGCCAATTCGAACATACATATATACATATCAAATGATATATATACATACATGACTGCATGCATATATATGAAGACTAAAATGCAACTGTATGCAAACAGCCTCAAAAACATGAATGCTACAAATCAAACCAGTTCAGGTATCACAAAGATGGTCAGAGAGTACAAGTATACAGTCGAGTATCATGTCATAATATGCATGATAAAGTAACCCAGTTAAGTGTATGCACTCAAGTAAGCAAAACTCGACTAAGGTAAGCTCGAATCAACAAACCCCATAGAATAATCAAAGTCTACAAAAGCACATGTATGCACATACACAAGTGCACATACATGTCTAAATCGAAGGAAACAGCACTTAACATAAACAAGTGTCAAAGGTAATTCGATAAACTAATAACAACGTCAGTACTCATGGACAATACAGTACATAGATACATGAGGTTCAACCAGCGAACGAACCTCAATTTGAAAACTGCAAACTGAAACAACCTGTACAAACAAGCATCCAAATACAACACAGTAACAGTGACCGCAAATGTATGGCAAGTTCATCCATTGATACGATGATATGCACATACACAAAATCAAAGTCGTGCACAGGTCAAATTCATAGTACAGATTCTAAATGCATTGATACAATGCAAACCAACAAAGACCAAAGCTGCATATAAAAAGAAACTGCAGTTATAATTGAATACAAGGGCAAAATGCAACGAAACTGCAATCACCACAAGATCACGAAGGCGAAACTGCCACTAAAGAAAGCAAGAACAACTGCACAATAAAACTTCAATTGAAACAAGCAACGTCTGCACACTAAACTACATGAAGTGTATATACAGAGTCAAGACCACACAAAATCAAGTGCAGTCGTAAAAAGCAACCCAAAGCCAAGTGATACCAGATACGGTCACCAGTGGAACAGACTGTCACAAACTATACATGACTCATAAGCAACTAAAAAGAGCATCATCAATTCGAATGACAAGTGCACTAAACAATAACAGTGCAATTCCAAGTTGAAACAGCAAGTGTAACTAATTAACGGCCGCATCTCTAATGCCACTAAAAAGTGAAATAAACATGTGTAACCAAACCACAGCATACAGTAACAAGCGAAATGCAACTCCCAGGCACAAAACAAAATGAACAAAAGTGCAATGAGGGACTATATATAACAATTCAACAAATCACCAGCTTCTAATCAAAATTACTGAAATAAACACTATTAGTGTTAAGGCCAAAGCTAGTGGAGATTCTTAAAACTAGAGAGTGAAATCAGGAACTAACAAATGCAGTTCCACATCAAGTGAAATTAAACTGTGATAGCCACAAGATACAACCATGCCGAAGTGACCAAAAAACCAGAAATCATCAACATTACCCCAATTCGAATAACCAACAAATCCAAGGGGCCGGGGCCAACAAGTAATTCTCGAATTCGAAAACATTACAAAGTTAACCAGAAGCAAAGCGAACTTGAAGCAGTCAACTAAATTTCAACATAATTCGAACGGTGAGCAAAACGAATCGAAAAACTCAATCACTTGAATACCATCAAAACCCAAAGCATTCAAACCCTAATTACACTTGAGTGAGAAGTAGATGTGAGCAGAACTCACCTTAATAATCGGTCGAAAGCATCTCAAAGGTGATCCATCGAAAGAGCAAGAAATTCGAATTCAATCGATCGCGACCTTCTAAAGCCTTTTGCTCGGTCGAGCTTGTAGCCGATGCTTCCAGAAATTGAAAGCCCAATTTGACGAAGAAGAACTGATCGAAGAATCGAACGAACGCCGCCATTTTTCTTTGTATAGATTAGGGTTTTGTTTCGTTTTTCTTTTTTCTCGAAAATGAAAAGGGCACGGGCTAAAACGAACGAGGAAATAAGAAAAAAAAAGGGGACGGGTCGATTAAATTAAAATGGAACGGGTCCAACTAATAAAGATAGAAGAGAGGGTGTTAACGGGCCAAGATTCAAAGCCCACATATCTCTTTTTACAAATATTTGCAAAGAATTTCAAACAGGTTTTATAAAGTTCCAAACAGCAATTAGTTATCACCATTAATCATTTATCGATGATTATAAATTGGTGAAAAATCTCGGGTTGTTACAGACTCCCCTCCTTATAAAAATTATGTCCCCGCAATTTTCATAATTAAGGTCGTTATTACCAATAAATTTTCTAACATAAACTTGTTAAGCTAGCAATTAAAAGGTAGAGGATATAAACACCAAAGAAACCTTTTAATTTCATAAAAGAGATTCACAGATTCTCAACAAAATCTAATTACCAAATGGATAATTGGAGAACAATCAAAACTGAATTCAAAACTGAATAAATACAATCATCAGCACTATTCAATTATCAACTAGACAATTAGAATTCAGAAATCACAAATCAGCAATATCTAATTATCGATACGATAATTAGAAAACAACAAATCTAATCATCAACAAAGATAATTAGAAAACACAAAACACAAATCGCAAAATCGCAAATATCTCGTTATTCAACAGACAACTAGAAAATACGAACTTCATAATCAGCAAATTCAAAATATTAACAGAGATAGAGATAGATAGAAAACAGCGATTCAAATAAAATCAGCAAACATCAATTATCTAATTATCTCAAACGATAATCAGAAGACAAATCAGCACATATCTAATTACCACAACCGGTAATTTAAAATTTTCAAATCAACAAATATTCGATTATCAAAAACGATAATCAAATTTCTCAAATCAACAAATATTCGATTATCAAAAACGATAATCAAATTTCAAATCAACAATCATTTAATTATCTAAAGCGATAATTAAATCTGAAATCAACAAATATTTAATTATCTCAAGCGATAATTAAATCTAAAATCAACAAATATTTAATTATCTAACAGCGATAATTAAATCCCAAATCAACAAATATTTAATTATCTAACAGCGATAATTAAATCTCAAATCAACAAATATTTAATTATCTAAAGCGATAATTAAATCTAAAATCAACAAATATTTAATTATCTCAAGCGATAATTAAATCTCAAATCAACAAATATTTAATTATCTAAAGCGATAATTAAATCTAAAATCAACAAATATTTAATTATCTCAAGCGATAATTAAATCTCAAATCAACAAATATTTAATTATCTAACAGCGATAATTAAATCTCAAATCAACAAATATTTAATTATCTAACAGCGATAATTAAATCTCAAATCAACAAATATTTAATTATCTAAGCGATAATTAAATCTAAATTCAACAAATATTTAATTATCTCAAGCGATAATTAAATCTCAAATCAACAAATATTTAATTATCTAAAGTGATCATTAAAAGCAACAAATATCCGATTATCAAAAACGATAATCAGAACTCATATCAGCAAATATCTAATTATCACAAGCGATAATTAGAAACAACAAATATCTGATTATCAAAAACGATAATCAGAACTCATATCAACAAATATCTAATTATCACAAGCGATAATTAGAAACAACAAATATCTTATTATCAAAAACGATAATCAGAACTCATATCAACAAATATCTAACTATCACAAGCGATAATTAGAAACAACAAATATCTGATTATCAAAAACGATAATCAGAACTCATATCAACAAATATCTAATTATCACAAGCGATAATTAGAAACAACAAATATCTGATTATCAAAAACGATAATCAGAACTCATATCAACAAATATCTAATTATCACAAGCGATAATTAGAAACAACAAATATCTGATTATCAAAAACGATAATCAGAACTCATATCAACAAATATCCAATTACCTGCAGATAATTGGAAACAACAAATATCTAGAAATCAATTAAGAAGACTAGAAAATCAACATAAAAGCTTGGATCGATCCCATCAGATGGCGAGTTTTTAATTCGCCGCACGTGCAACAACATATGGCCGAAGCCTACCAAGTACTCAACATAATTTTGGCGCCCATCAGATTGACCCGAAGGTCCGCAGAGTGACCCGAAGGTCTAGTACTAGTATTTGACCCGAAGGTCCGCAGAGTGGCCCGAAAGCCCAACAAATGACCCGAAGGTCCAACAAATGACCCGAAGGTCCTCATAGTGGCTCGAAAGCACACAAAATCATCAAATATTTCAATTAACGAGTCCGGAATTAACCGAAATAGCAAACACACATGTCCCATACCACGTGTTTTACTAAATCGTTTGATTCTCTTCATCGTTTCCTTGAAAGTGCAAAATTGTGTATTTTGTAAAAATACATTTCACATTCTCAAACGGACAAGTCCGGAATTAAGCGAATCAGTAAAAGAAAGGGGTCATAGTCCTCGATTTTGCTGAAACGTTTAAATCGCTTCCTCATTCTTTTGAAATCGCAAACTATAAAATTTTTGAAAACAATTTTATTTATTTTGTAAAAATAACAATTCGCATTCTCAACTGAACAAGTCCGGAGTTAAGCGAAACAGTAAAAGAAAGGGGTCATAATCCTCGATTTTGCTGAATCGTTTAAGTCGCTTTCTCATTCTTTTGAAAACGCAAACTGCTAAAATTTTATAAAACAATTTTCATTTTAAAACGATTTTCCAATCACGTGATTAAAACAGCAAATCAGTAACAATTTCGAGAAGGAAATTGTACTTCTCAAAATACCGTAAAACGGTTACAAATCAGCATTGCGGAATAACTGCTTGAAAATCCACTTTTAAAACTCGACGGTTACTGAAGCCAAAGTAGCAGAAATTTTTAAACGTCAAAGTCTCATCAAAATACTTTACATCAAAACGTAATATCAGTGAATTTTCATTCATCAGAAATGCCACAAAACACTGTGCTTCAAAAATAGCACTGGTGTAAAAATTCCGTTATAAAAATAACGGCAACAAAATACGTATCATAACCAAGCATCGGTTCAATGTAAAATAAATGCAATGACGTGCAACTCAAATTCGCACGCACATTACAATATAAACAAAGAAATCATTCGAATGTATATTCAATGAAGACAATACAAAACAGCAAAATCTAATCAATAGATGATTAGTACAAAAGAAAGCCAGCGGAAATTTCAACAAAAATCACATATCTGCAATTTCTTCGAATCTTTCAATTCGGATTCGAAATTCTCAAAGAAACAAAATAATTACAGCTATGTAAACAACAAATGAAATTCATATCAATTTCGTATTTTGATTTTTAAATCAAAAAGATTATCAGTTGTACTCAGCGAAGACAGTTTCCGCTGCGCACTCTGATAAACAGAACACAATTCAATCAAATCAACAAAACTCAGTTTCACTTTTATTTTTAAATAAAGATATTTAAAATTTCATCCAAATTTCAAAACGTTAGTTTTGACTCAAAGCACAATAAAACATCGACCAATAGTTGCAACATATGTTCCATCCAAGTTATGTTTTATATTATGTCCATAAACCCCAAGCTCTGATACCAACTGTGACGCCCCACCTCTATGCTCATAATAACAAAGAGTATTAAAAGAAATACTGTCTATTATTATGAAGAATAAGGCTGGATAGGAGCGACCATCCGTAATTGGCCTTACACTAATATTGGTTATCTCGATAGGAGTGGTATATACTTTTTTTATTTTTCATCTATTATTTATTTACTCCCATCGACACACTACACCAGAAAAGACTTTTGGTAGCGTTGAAAAAACGCTACCATAACTTATGGTAGCGTTTTAGAGAACGCTGCTATACGACATGCAACTAAAAGTCTAAAACTTTTTGTTGCGTTATAGTAAACGCTACCAAAAGTCTCTTTTAAATGCAACTATAGGTATTTTCTATAGGATTTAAAAAACGCTACCAAAAGCCACTTTTAAATGCAGCTATAGGTTTTTTCTGTAGGGTTAAAAAAACGCTACCATAAGTCTTCATTTTTTGGTTGCATTTTTTGTTTATATGCTTTTTTTGATTTTCAGTAGCGTTTTTAAATGCTACTATTTACAGTTGATGGTTTATACCATTTCCAGCAATCGCTTATATACTATTCATATTAAAACGAACGATCAATCGCATAATTTTCATATATTCAAACAAACAATTAAATCACATAATTAGCATATACAAACAATCAATCATATGATCATCATATTCAAATACTTGCAAAAACATGCTAATCTCACAATCAAATATAATATCCATAATCAATTCGATAGTAGTTTTTCAACAAAATAAGTCACATACTACAAGCATTCACAGACAAGTTTCCACAAATGATACTAACAAAATACGACAACATATATAACAATTAAATTCATGTTCATTGCTTGATTACCAATAGTTCTTTGTTGTCGACAGTCTTCGCTTCGAAATAGCTAATTACCTGCAAACGAGTTTAACAATCAACAATATATATATATATGTATATATGAAAATCATGTAATCTATAACTCGATATTCTATATTAACACATATTAACAAAGCATTGCAAATTGATTGAGGTTTAATACATATCTTTGCTTTTACAATTACATTGCAAATAGCGTCTTTATGTGGATAACTATAATGAATAAAGATATGGACTACAAAACAAAGCATGCAGTTTTCTGTTATTTTTTAAGAATATAAAAACTTGTAGCGTAGGCACTAGTGAAACTTAGAGCGCATACCATTCCAATCACCATTGAAATCAAAATGGAATGGTCAAAATTTCATTGTTCCAGTATATATTGCCTTAAAGAAAACTGTACCATACCTCAAGGGAAACTAAAGGATCATAGGAAACTGTACTGTGCCTCAAGGGAAATACAAAGTTGCTACAACAACAATAAAAAAACAAAATCTATGTGGTGCAAACTCAAAAGAAGAAAAACAACCCCATACCTAAAAAGGAAATCGGGCCAAGACATAATGTTTAGAAAGTTAATACCTGTATGTATCTGTTATATCCAAACCCCACATGAAATCCCATTGCATAGACCTGCACCCAATAACATCTCTTAAAAATGGGTCACAATACAAACTCATCAAATCAGATCCCATAATGATTATGTAGTTGCCACTGTTGTAAAAAAAGTTAGAGATAAATTAAATGGCTGGAGCTCCAAGCTACTCTCTCCTTTGTAGACAGAGTTGAGCTGGTGCATTCTGGTATTATAGCTAAAGTGAGCTTTTGGATTCAAACATTTCAAATTCCAGGTTGCTCAATTGAAAAAATAAATTCAATGCGTGCTAACTTTATTTGGAGAGGTGGACTTTACAAAGTTAGTTATGATGTTCCGAATAGGCCCAAGTCTAAAGGTAGGGAGGGTTTAGCGAACTTGAAGGAACCGAAGAAAACTTACAACCTCAAATTGGGATGGAAAATTATTAATTAACATAGTTTGTGGTCTGAATGGATGAGAAAGATGTAGTCTAATGATAATTTCTGGATTATGAAGATTGATAATAATGCCTCAGGGATTTGAAAAAGTATCATAAAAGGAAGAGATGAGCTTAAAACACATAACTAGAGAATTTGCCAATGGGAAGCAGACTGGCCTTTGGAAAAATCCCTAGCTTAATGGTCACTCTTTAAATGACAAATTGGGATGTGATACCATGTCTAATGCAGGGGGTTTTGAAAATAAAGTTGAAATGTTTGAAGTTGGTTCCTAGAGCAAAAAGGTTTACATGCAATATCACCTGAGATTCAGTATTTCCATGTATTTTTGAATTCTACAAATGATATCTGGTCCTGGAACCACTAAAGATGACAACTTTAGTACTAAATAGCCTGGGAAGCAATTTGTATAAAGAATGAAGTTGAAAACTGGGCTTTAACTGTCCGGTCGAGAGAAAATAATTCAAAAATGGAATTCGCCACTTACAAAGCTGTTAATTTCAATGTTCTAGTATATATTGCCTTAAAGAAAACTGTACCATACCTCAAGGGAAACTAAAGGATCATAGGAAACTGTATTGTGCCTCAAGGGAAATACAAAGTTGCTGCAACAACAATAAAAAAACAAAATCTATGTGGTGCAAACTCAAAAGAAGAAAAACAACCCCATACCTAAAAAGGAAATCGGGCCAAGACATAATGTTTAGAAAGTTAATACCTGTATGTATCTGTTATATCTAAACCCCACATGAAATCCCATTGCATAGACCTGCACCCAATAACATCTCTTAAAAATGGGTCACAATACAAACTCATCCAATCAGATCCCATAATGATTATGTAGTTGCCACTGTTGTAAAAAAAGTTAGAGATAAATTAAATGGCTGGAGCTCCAAACTACTCTCTCCTTTGTATACAGAGTTGAGCTGGTGCATTCTGGTATTATAGCTAAAGTGAGCTTTTGGATTCAAACATTTCAAATTCCACTGTAGGTATTGACTGTACAGATAGATGCTGACGTGTTAGAATAAGTTAAATTAATGGCTAAACTGTTTAGACTAAATTGCATGCTTGCGTTCAATTTTATGGAAAACAAGGAAAACATGATTTCCAAGAAAAAATATTAGTCAGTTGTCAGCCTTGCTGAGAAATAAATGTGAACATCTTTACTGTTTCTTTCAAACACAATAAAAAACAGTTTCAGTTTTGAACTCCACACATTGGATCAACGTGATGATGCACAGTCCGAGTTTCCAATGGTCAGATCGATCACCGTAAGAACCGTGTTATTTGATTTTTGTACGTATATTGTAGCAAATACAAATTTTTAACCAAAAGTAGAACAAAATGAAAAATGAAGTACCAAACAATGTGGTATATAAGTGCAAAACTTCTTAAAAATGGGTCACAATGCTTCTCCAGTGTTACCAAAGTTGCCACTGTTGTAAAAAAAGTGAACTGTAGTGGTCTACAACTGCAATAAAATGAAGCCAGACATGTATTACTATATAACTTACACAACCAAAAAAAAAATCTTATACTACAAAATGAATATGAATCAGACTGCAAAAGCAGCAAGTGGAAAGATTGCACGTGCCTGCAATGGATGTTTGAGAAGACGTGTGAGGTGGTACTACACTGTAGACAATGCCTTCATGTGCCAGCCTTGCCAACAATCTGCTCACTCTGCTAACCTGCTTGCAAGCGGGCATGAGAGAGTTTGGCTGAAGACAACATCGTCTAGAGATGATAGTTTTCCACACTAGAATCAGGGGTTTAAGAGAAAAGCACGGACACCAAGACGCCATGCAAAGAGTTCTGTTGCAGTGAAGCCAACGGTTCAAGTGTCGTACATGGAAGCGTTAGCTGAAGAGGAGAATGCAGTGAGTGATATCATGACTGTCGAAGGAGAGGACATGGAACAAATGCTTCTCGAAGCTCCACTTCTCAAGCATCCACATTCCCTTCGCCTATCGTCTCGAAAAACACCACATGACTTAAAGTACATCACATTTAACATTCAAATAATTAAGTCATTCTGTTTTTTTCCTAATAGTCCAATTGAAATTTAAAAAATAGTATGTCAGCTCCTAAATCCAAACTTTGATCTTCTCTAAAGAATCATATCGGATTATCCAACTCCATCAAGCTAACAACTACAGCATGTTTAAGTTTCATTTGATGTTAAACCAAAATGACTTCCTCCATAACTAGACCTAGGTGAAAAGTCACAAAATAACAATAATGCCAAATCTGCATACATTTAAGAAAAAAAAATGATCAAATAACATGGTTGTACAGAATACTGGTTAGTTAACAATTAATTTAAGTTGATCCAGAATATAGTGCTGACAAGCTAATAACCCTAAACATTAGTAAATGGTAATGTTTAATAACCAGTGAATTATATGAAACCTACAGAATAACAACAGTACCTTGATATCTGATTAAACCATATTCTTTGAAGAATGGACGTAGTTCCTTCACACGCACAAACATTTGGACATATTCTTTTCTCTATGCACCAGTTAAATCCTCAAACATTTGTAGCAATATAACCAACATTTTACACTTATTAAATATAATGAGTGTTATTGTTTGCTCTTCGCCTAGTTAACTTTTAATCTTTTATTTTGTTTGTCTTTATGCCCAATAATTATAAATAAAAAAGGAAATAAGAAAAAACCCATGCTCATCCTATTATTAGAAGGTGCACCATCTGTACCAATAGAAACACAAATGCCAGCACCAAGCATTTCCCTGACTGGGGCAAACGCAAGCATGTGCATTGCAGCTGCAGGGTAATGTAAAACTTTTACCCCACCGTTTGAGAAGAAGTCAATATGTATCATATTATTTTGTTGTAGAATGATATAATTAGTAAGGGATGAATGAGTTCTTTGTGTAAGAGTTGATATTTGCAAAGTTAAAAATTGGTATTATAGATGTTTGTTTTACCTCAGCCTCATTCAACCAGACAGAGTGAGCAGCTAATAAATTTCTTCCTAAAAGCCCTACTTATTCAAGAATGTAAGAGTACCATGCTCGATTTCCCTTGTGTTCCTTACATGCTCATTCTCAAAAGGGATTTCAACTACATGCATATGGATACCAGTTTGAAATTCTTCAGCCATATCTCTCGTTTTCAATAATAGTTCGTCAGTTGCATTCATAATTTGCCTTAATCCAAACCATATTCTAATGCACCCATCAGCCGAATTATGATGCTTTTCGTAAAGATCCTTCTGAATATCTTACCTGATTGTTTTCAGAATATCTACTCTTATCATTATATGATGATCACCACGAACTGAAGGTTTATTTATGTTAGGAACCCCAAACTTTGATAATTTCAATACCTCACCAGATTGTGTACCAGAAGGTATATGAAGATCCCTATATCCTTCAGTCATCTCTACTTGGGAGGCTATGATTTTGAATATGGTTAGAAATAGACATAGTACCACAAATAATGTTAGTTCAAATTTCAATATCGAGAAGAGGAAAAATTCGATGAATTTAAATGAAAATGATTTTTTAATATACATTAACAAATCTGATGCTTAGTCGATTTTTTAACTCTTCTAAATACTTGTTAGAGCAATGTTCATTCACCAGATCTAGCAGAAGAATCCATACATGTATTGAAATTAGAGCAGACTACCAAAACTAAAACTGTTAGCAAAATAGATAGTGGAATACGAAAACATGATTTGTATAATTGCTATTGTTTATCATTTGAAAGTAGTAAACGGGACAGAGAAAACAATCGATTTATGGTTATTACTAGTGTTTTTCTAACCTATTTTTTTGTTTGTTGTCTTGTATTACCACAAGTTCAAGTTGTCAAGGATTAGAACCGAAGAAAAAAAATTGTTTAGATGTATTTTAGAGAGAAAAAAAATTGTTTAAGGAATAGAAAGGGTCTATCGTCTATTACTCTAAGAAAATAAATGAATAAACATGAGATTACCTTAGCCATAGTTCTTAATATTGCCTTTATATAAACAACCTTAATGTTTGAATACAGATTCTGACCATATCTACGTATCATGTTTTCTTAACCACATGAATCAACAATAAACATCACCTGCCGTGCCTCTATAATATAATGAACAATAAACATACGGTACATCAATACAAGGAGTAGAGCATGACAACCAGCGAGTTAATTGAGACGAGTGATGTTGAAAAAGTGCATACAAAGATCGGTTAAGTATAACTTCTATGATTCTATTATTGCAAGGAATGAATTTGTGCACTGCATATTGCAGTTTTAATAAAAAAGACTTGCTAACATACATTATTTTACAAACAAATACATTTACAATTCACCAGCAAGGCTTTCTATGCATTGAACACACAAATAATATACAAGAACCTTAATTCAATCACACATATAAATAGGCAGATAGACACTAATAATCATCAAGATTCCATATCAGTTGACTCTCAATAAAAATACAACAGTCAATTTGTGCTTCGAATGTAATATCTAACCCAACAAGCAGGCATAATGCACACCATAAAATGCAATATATCAGTCATGCATTTCATCAAACACCAAACATTCACATCAAATAACGTACGAATCACAAATCAGATGAGTATACTTTACTTGTAACATGAATCACGTAATATTTCATCAAACACCAAACATTCACAATATATCAGTCATGTAATATAACTTATGATCTTAAATTTAAAATCAAAATCAAAATCAAAACATTTACCTGTAACATGGTGCCGGCGGCTCCTAATAAATAGCGAAGAATCCTGAGTTATCAACGGGAATCCTGAGGAGAAATAATGGGTGGGCAGACAGCTCATGTGGGGCGGATCGACGAGAGTTGGTCGTGAATGTATTCGCTGCTGTGGTGAGAGCAACAACGAGATAATGAATTTGTGAGTGGTGGAGAGGGAGATGATAAACCCTAGGTTTTCTTTTTAAGTAAAAAGAAGGCACAATGAGAGGAAAAGAAGAGAAGAAGCGTTTGTGTGATGCGTGCTTTTTCTTCTAAAATTATTGACTGGTTGGGCGACAATGGCAGTAAACAAAAGAAATTTAGTGAAATCAGCTATATTCGTTGCACTTGTGAAGTAAACGCTGCCAATAGGTGCTACTGAAACTAGATTTTCTTGTAGTGACATATCCAATTATGAGTATAAAACAAACTACGATAGTTCATAATAGTTTAGGACATTATATATAACAATAACACAGATAATATAAATGCGGAACACAGAATAACAAAAATCTCATATATATAACTGATGTCAGTTACAATATAGTTGACACGATACATATGATACAACTACAATTGTCGACTCTAGAAGTTATATATACAAGTACATTATCAACTAATATACATGAATACATATCGTTCTATACAATGACATGACTACTACAAAATGACACTGACAACTTCAAAAGATGTGAAAAGTCTTCAAATCCCAAACAGCAACTCAAAGAAGGAAATCTACAACCTGAAATAACTCGGGTCTGACCCGAGTATTACATTCAAAAGAAAATAATACACGGGTCAGTCTAATTCAAACTCAGTTATTAGTGCATAGAAGCAATAATAATCTCAAATAGATGACAGTCACAGAAATCACGTATATCCAACTCTCGATACGAGAATTAGATAACGGTAGGTATAACACTAAACAGTGTTAAACAACAATTCAACAATCCAAATCAGAATACAACTCCAAAGCATTGAAATTAATCAACGAAACAATTTAACAAATCGAAACATCAATTTAAAACTGTCAAATTCGATAGGGCTGCAGTACACGCACGCGTGTACTGCCTCGCCACTATCGCAGGAGATACACAAAAGCTCAGTGAAAGTCACAATTGATCACATGGTCGAACAACAACTCAGAAATGAAGCAATGCCAATTCGAACATACATATATACATATCAAATGATGTATATACATACATGACTGCATGCATATATATGAAGACTAAAATGCAACTGTATGCAAACAGCCTCAAAAACATGAATGCTACAAATCAAACCAGTTCAGGTATCACAAAGATGGTCAAAGAGTACAAGTATACAGTCGAGTATCATGTCATAATATGCATGATAAAGTAACCCAGTTAAGTGTATGCACTCAAGTAAGCAAAACTCGACTAAGGTAAGCTCGAATCAACAAACCCCATAGAATAATCAAAGTCTACAAAAGCACATGTATGCACATATACAAGTGCACATACATGTCTAAATCGAAGGAAACAGCACTTAACATAAACAAGTGTCAAAGGTAATTCGATAAACTAATAACAACGTCAGTACTCATGGACAATACAGTACATAGATACATGAGGTTCAACCAGCGAACAAACCTCAATTTGAAAACTGCAAACTGAAACAACCTGTACAAACAAGCATCCAAATACAACACAGTAACAGTGACCGCAAATGTATGGCAAGTTCATCCATTGATACGATGATATGCACATACACAAAATCAAAGTCGTGCACAGGTCAAATTCATAGTACAGATTCTAAATGCATTGATACAATGCAAACCAACAAAGACCAAAGCTGCATATAAAAAGAAACTGCAGTTATAATTGAATATAAGGGCAAAATGCAACGAAACTGCAATCACCACAAGATCACGAAGGCGAAACTGCCACTAAAGAAAGCAAGAACAACTGCACAATAAAACTTCAATTGAAACAAGCAACGTCTGCACACTACACTACATGAAGTGTATATACAGAGTCAAGACCACACAAAATCAAGTGCAGTCGTAAAAAGCAACCCAAAGCCAAGTGATACCAGATACGGTCACCAGTGGAACAGACTGTCACAAACTATACATGACTCATAAGCAACTAAAAAGAGCATCATCAATTCGAATGACAAGTGCACTAAACAATAACAGTGCAATTCCAAGTTGAAACAGCAAGTGTAACTAATTAACGGCCGCATCTCTAATGCCACTAAAAAGTGAAATAAACATGTGTACCCAAACCACAGCATACAGTAACAAGCGAAATGCAACTCCCAGGTACAAAACAAAATGAACAAAAGTGCAATGAGGGACTATATATAACAATTCAACAAATCACCAGCTTCTAATCAAAATGACTGAAATAAACACTATTAGTGTTAAGGCCAAAGCTAGTGGAGATTCATAAAACCAGAGAGTGAAATCAGGAACTAACAAATGCAGTTCCACATCAAGTGAAATTAAACTGTGATAGCCACAAGATACAACCATGCCGAAGTGACCAGAAAACCAGAAATCATCAACATTACCCCAATTCGAATAACCAACAAATCCAAGGGGCCGGGGCCAACAAGTAATTCTCGAATTCGAAAACATTACAAAGTTAACCAGAAGCAAAGCAAACTTGAAGCAGTCAACTAAATTTCAACATAATTCGAATGGTGAGAAAAACGAATCGAAAAACTCAATCACTTGAATACCATCAAAACCCAAAGCATTCAAACCCTAATTACACTTGAGTGAGAAGTAGATGTGAGCAGAACTCACCTTAACAATCGGTCGAAAGCATCTCAAAGGTGATCCATCGAAAGAGCAAGAAATTCGAATTCAATCGATCGCGACCTTCTAAAGCCTTTTGCTCGGTCGAGCTTGTAGCCGATGCTTCCAGAAATTGAAAGCCCAATTTGACGAAGAAGAACTGATCGAAGAATCGAACGAACGCCGCCATTTTTCTTTGTATAGATTAGGGTTTTATTTCGTTTTTCTTTTTTCTCGAAAATGAAAAGGGCACGGGCTAAAACGAACGAGGAAATAAGAAAAAAAAAAAGGGGACGGGTCGATTAAATTAAAATGGAACGGGTCCAACTAATAAAGATAGAAGAGAGGGTGTTAACGGGCCAAGATTCAAAGCCCGCATATCTCTTTTTACAAATATTTGCAAAGAATTTCAAACAGGTTTCATAAAGTTCCAAACAGCAATTAGCTATCACCATTAATCATTTATCGATGATTATAAATTGGTGAAAAATCTCGGGTTGTTACAGTTTCCGAGTATATTCGTTCATGAGTTTGAGTCAGTTCAGTGTAGGAGGAGAATCTCAGTTCCCTCTTAGGTTGTCTCGGTACATCGGAGCTATCAACAGCTTTTCTCTTTTCGTGGTTTGCCTTG
Source organism: Allium fistulosum (assembly GCA_030737815.1). Lineage (NCBI taxonomy): Eukaryota > Viridiplantae > Streptophyta > Magnoliopsida > Asparagales > Amaryllidaceae > Allium > Allium fistulosum. Next base: position 889,413,687 of record CM060903.1, on the reverse strand, counting down.
GACCCTCCTCTAGACGGTCCCTCATCTTAAGTAATATTGACATCTTGCTTTTCGGCCCGTGCATATTCTTGCTGTTAGAACCTGTCCGCCTCGTGGTAAAGTTCCCTGAGGTTCTGTAGTGGATCCCGTGCTAATGAATCTTTGAATTCTTTGTTGTCAGTTATTCCTGATACAGCCGCCATCAATACCATGGATCGATCTGGCCGATCCACCGATGCCGCTGCTGCATTAAATCTGGTCAGAAAATCTTTCAAGGACTCTCCAGTCCTCTGCTTTAGTGTCGCCGATGTCATAACATTTTTGGGTCTTGTGATGTGGACCCTGAATTGCCTCTTGAACCGTTCAACAAGCTCGGTCCATGTCCTTATAGATGCATTATCTAGCTGCCTGAATCAAAGTGCAGCCAAGTCAGTTAGATATAACGGAAAACATCTTGACATTACCTTATTGGATGCCTCTAAACTTCCATGTGTCGGATGTATCTCATCATATGTGTTGGTGGATCCAACTTTCCATCGTACATATCCAACATGGGTAGCTTGAAGTCTGGCGAGTTCCTTGCATTTCTGATGTTGGGGGTGAACGGGCTTCTATTCACATCCTCTAGATCCTTATTCGTCAATCCTCCACGTATGGTTTGTCTGATGATCTCTGCCAATCTGTCATTGTCATTCAGAGGCAATCTCTAATTTCCTTCAGCTTGCCCCCAAGTCCGCGAGGGAAATCTAGCACATACTCTTCATGTTGTGCTGTCTCCATGGCAGGTCCATCATTACATGAGGGTGTGCCCTCGAGTCTAAATCTATCCAAATTGGTAGATGTTTGCTGATTGGGGGTTGCCCCCTATTGGACCGCTCCATTTGATTGTCTATTGAGTCCTTCTGATCCAACTCCGTGGATCTGTGCTCCGGCAGCTCCTGCTGCTCCTGCCTGTCCAAACTGTCTGAGAAGATTCTGCATCATCTACTCCTTCTTTTTCAGCAACCGTTCCTGCATGGAATCCATCATAGTCTGCATCTCATCCCTTGTGATGTAGATGGATGCCTGATCTGCTTCAGCTCCGGAGGAAGCCTCTTGACTTCCCTCTTGATGGCTCCTTTTTGGTAATGTCCTTCTACCTAATTGCCTAACCATAGCTTCAGATCCAATCCTTTTCCAAAGTAGCGGGTGCTAGAGCTCTCAGTGAAAGCACCAAAGTGTTAGCGCCAAAATTGGTCACTAACCCCAAATGTGTGAAAGCACCAATATCCACGTAGATCTAATCATAGATCTTGTGATAGTTTTTTTGCAAGGCATAGATCTTGTGATAGTTATATGTAGAGAGTAATAAAGTAAAGAAACAACAAATGAAAATGAAAGCGAGTAAGTAAAGAACACAAGAAGTTATAGTGGTTCGGCTATATCCGGCCAATGTCCACTTTAAGAGTTTTCTTTATATTCCTTTATATTGTGATTACAGTTACAATGGAGTGCTATTCAATAGCTAAAATGGCAGAGTTTAGCCAAGCTTGAAGATAAAGGAGAGCAGAGAGAAGAAGATCCCTTTTCTTAAGCCATGCTCTCTCTGTTTATAGGTGGAGATCTACAAAGATCTTGCTGAAAATTAGGCAGAGAAGTCTCTTGGTCCATATGGGCCCGTATGCAGATTGGTGGGGCCACCTCCATGGTTTGGGATCGATCAATAAGTCCTTCGTATCGATAATCCCCATATTAGAATCAGATGGGATCGGTCATGGTGAAAGATTACAATGCAAAGTCCTTGCTCTCCAAATTTCATGAAGTTTCAATGTGTAGATTATGAGATATGATCGATCCAAGTTCAAATTTGCAAGTGTAGGCTGGTGATTTCGTATCCATCGGATTACCATCCATCCGAGTCTTACGCTGTGATCCATGCGATGCGCTCCATTCTTCGACCGGTTCCTTCGTATCTATCGATACGAACACAATAGACGCGAAATAGCTCTTGAGTGCTTGATGCTTTCGTATCCATCCAGCACCCTTGTCTTTGCATCGATCCGATGTGCTCTGGTGAAGTATATGTTTTCGTATCGATCTGAGTTGGATCGATATGAGCCATGATCGATCCGAAACAAGATGCAAAGCGTGTGTAACGACTCGAAATTTTCGATCATGAAAATTCCAGATAGTTAGAAAAAGAAGAAAGAGATAGAAGAAGAAGAAACATAAACACAACACTGATTCTCACAAATCGCAGCGGATCAAAATATAATATCAAATAATAATACTTTACAAAAGAATACCTGTATCTGTCAATTATATTTTACCTCAGAGTTACACTCATACACAAACACTGGACATATACAAATCGCATGTCTCAGATAAACAGAAATAATATCACAGCGGAAACACTCCATACGTTCCTGCCATCCAGCTCATCTCCTGAGCTCCTGAACGTCCTTACCTGAAAATCTGTAATACTGGGTCTGACCCGAGCATTACATCAAAGTAACACTCGGGTCAGGCTGGAAACCAGCGTGAGTAAAACCCATATAATATGAAATACCAATCTATGACATATGTGAATATCAGGGCAACTCGTACCCTTTACAAGTTCTCAAAGTCAATATTTATCTCACAACAGTTTTCGGTTGAATACCCATATTACATAATTCATTCCATTCCAGCCTGTTTATTTTCACATATTCAATTTATAAAGAATTTAGTATCTTACAAATCGAAATGGTTCCGGGTATTTACTAATACCCGACTCCGGTCTTTTCGAATCTCATGTCATCTTAACCCAAGTTATTCAAATGAAATACAATTAAAACTTTAAATATAGGATGTCACTTTTTATCATAGCAATTCATCATTGATAGATAACCACGTTTATTACTGTCTACTCAAACATATCATATCACAAAACATTTCATATAAGAGATATCAACCAATTCAAGGCATTGAACATCATTCAATCATTCATAAGCAAGATTGATCACTCCCAAAATTAATTTAATTTATCTCTAATTAAATTAATTACTAATCTTTAATCACTTGGATTACCTTTACTTAACATTAATTAATTACAAATCAATTAATTAGTCACCTTTTTATTATCCATCTTAATTAATCATCCTTGATTAATTATCCTTTAATTACAATAAGTAATTAATTCTTAATTAATTTCACAAATTAATTAGCCTTCACTCATCAAATTAAATAATTCCTTAATTACTCTTATAAAGTAATTAACAATGATTTATTACATTTAACCTTAATTAATTTCTCAAATTAATTATTCTATAATCACTTGCATTGATCAATTATCCCTTAATTAATCACACTCATTAATTAACTAACTCTTAGTTAATTCCCTTAATTAATCAATCCTTTAATTAATTACACTAAGTAATTAATCCTTAAATTACTTCCCTTAAGCAATTTAGCTTCAATCATTTTCATCAAGCAATTATTTCATTGGTTAATTACCCTTAGTTAATCAACCCTTAATTATTAATTTAACCCTTAATTACAAATTAAATTAATTAATCCTTCACAAATTAATCCTTTAATTAAGTAATTATCATTTAATTAATTAATCTCTAATTGATTTATTACCCTTAATTAATTATCCTTAACTTTAATTAATTAGTCTTTAATTAATAATCCAATAATTAACTAATTAATAAATCCTAATCACCCAACCTTACTTAGTTAAGATAATTCGTTTATCTTAATAATCATCATCAGGATTAATAAACTTTTTGGAATGAATTATCATTAACTTGTAAATCTACAAAAGTTTTTAAGTTTAATGATAAAGCATTTCATCCTCTTAAATTATTAGTTAATTACATTATTAATTAAATTTTAATTAAACTTAAGATCTAACTAAACCTAAAAAAAAGATATAGTTACATAACCTCAAACTAAACCTCTAATATCTTACCTGAGTAAAACCCGAGTACTTCCTGAAATGACCCTCCTATTTCCACCCTAATTTCATAAGGATTTTTTTTTTTGCTAAGAGATGATATATAGATATATCATTCATTACAAATATGTTTTCCAAGGTCATTTTCTTTTTCCAATAACAAAATATATCCAGGACCAAAATAACTTACCAATATAAATATATCAGTGTATATCTAATAACATACACATACATATGAAGATGTATGTGTTCTTCTTGTTAAATTCAGAGTATATACTTTATTTTTGTACAAGAACATTCTGTTTGATTCAGATTTTTAGCAATTCAGATTAATTATTGTATCCTGATTTTTGGCCATAAAATCCACTGGAAACATGTACTTTAGTCTGTCATTATAATTAGGAAATGATCAAGTAATAATCAGTGGTAAACAAGCCTTTAATATAGATGGTTGTGTTAAAGTCTGTATAGTGTCAAACTCAGGCTAAAAGAAAGTGGATCCTAAGTGAACACAAGCAACATCTAGGCGTAATGGAAACGCGCCTAACTTATACATGAAAGGTCACGAGTTCGAGTGCTATGCTGGTCGGTTCAAACACAATTTTTTTTTTCTGTATGGTTTGAAATCTGATATATATCTATATCTGCATATATATATATATATTTAATTTTTGCCTATAATCTAACATACAAAACAATAATTCTTACTTTATTATTTTTGAAATCCATTCCTACAACTGTTCTAGGAATTTATGTTTATATTTTTGCCCAGATATCAACATGTACACAGATATACATGTACATGTCAATATCTCTGCTCATTTTCCAGAAAACTGGGTGAAACAATTGCTAAATGTACTAAGCTTTTGAAATGCATTTTTATTTTCAGAATACAATCTATCATGATCAACCAATACTTCATTTATTTGAAGCTGGTTAACTCATGAATCCTGTATCTGCCACACTAGTTCAAAGCAATGGAGTTACCTTTCATTGCATTCTGTCTGAAGCTTTTAGAAAAACATTTTACTTTTCTCAATACAATTCAGAAATGAATTCAGACTTATTTACAAAGCATTTCAGTAAAAAGAAAATAAAATCCTTTTAAGTTTACTTCTTGCTAAATCCAGATTTTGTGCTAAGACTCAGTGCTCTGTTATGTCTCAAGATTAGCTAATACATATATAAATTATGCAAAACAGTAGCTCACATAATTGTATATTTCTTACCAGATTTTTATAGCTGATACTTGAGCATATTTTTTTTTTCTTGTTTATGTTTCAGACCCTACTTCAAAAACAAATCAAACCTTAACACACAACAATTTCAACAGACCAACAAATTTAATCTGACACTTTACAGAACATAAGGACAACATGATCACTAACCATAAAATATTGAATACATGATTGGAAATCTTAGAAACATAAAATTTTTCCTGAATACATGCAGATATAATCAATTTAAGCTCTTATTGAAACTAGCTAGCATGTTCATTCACTCCTCCATAATAGCCATTACTTCATTTTTACTTAGTGCCTGGGTTACCTGAAAGAGCATAAGTGGCTGCCTCATTTTAAAATGAGACACCCCATATGCCATGAGCAAACAAGGGTCAGATCTATGATCTGGTATGAGTAACATCAATTCATTCATGATAATAAGCAATAGAGATTATAAGAGCACCAATTAGTTATTTAAGCAAATTCCTGCAGTCAATTACTTTAACATAATATAATTAAGTTGATTCAGGTATGATATATTCATTTATCATTCTTACACTTGCATACATAATCATGCAAACATAATTATCTATTTGCAACAATTGCATTCACTGGAATCATCTTGGTTCCATACCATTCAACCTAAGAAATATCCATATTCCTATTTCTTCATTTACAGGTTGTATAATTCAATTTAAATCCTTGCCTCATCTGCTATTAAGGAATCACTGGGACACATTGCAATGAACTAATTCACATCATTGCACAAAGATCTCAGGGCTTAAACAAACCATGTGCCAACTTGCATACTTCAAATATGACAAGCATTCCAGCAGCTTTCTTGGCCTTCCCTTCCCTAGTTTATTTACTAGTGTATTGTCTTAAATCCTATCATCAAATATGCTAAGTGAACATGTCACTGCAAACATGGAAACATCCATAAATTTTTCCTAGCATAATTCTCCTCAGAAATAAGCAGACAGTTATTTCCTAAATGGGGTCAATATGTCTTGATCTTAGTAAAATATAAGAACATTTTCAACTGTAAAAAGAGGCATGGCATGTTATATTGATCTGCAAGCCTTTATGATTGATTCAGATTCAAGATCTGGTTCAATCATAATTTTAGCTTGTGGGTTTCTTTTTTTTTTGATTTGATTAAGGGCTCAGCACTTAGGAAAATTTCTATTGCACCCTTAACATTTTTCTTCTCAAGCCTCAGCACTTATACCAAGTATAATGCAGCTCCCAATATTTTTGTAAAGTTTCCATGCCATAGATCTATAACAGTTGAGAGTATTCTCTATATAATTTTTAAGATCCTAAACTTTAACATTTATGAGTAAAAATAAAACAGTATGATACACATCCAAAGACAAATGTCTCAACCAATCAAAGATCATCAAAATCATCCATATTAAATCATATCAGATTTAAAATAAGACATCCAAAAAGCATTGATGAAATCACATACATCAAAACCAGAAATACATAAATGGAACTATAAAAAGTGGCTGCCTCATCTTAGGTCTTAATGCCATGAACTCAGTGAGATTACTCACCTAAATGTTTCTTCTTATTAATCCAGAAAATTCTTGTTTGAGTGTTTTCTCCTTCCTTCCAATATTTTTCTTCTTTTCTTATTTTTGTGCAGCCCGGGGTAAAGACAATTCTACTGCCTATTTATATGCATTTTTCCTCTAGGGTTTTGTTGAAACAGAATTCCATTTCTGTCCTGGCTAGCATCATGCATTTTTCATTCATAATACCCGGGCCATATTAACCAATTTAAAGGCTGCATTTTCTTTCTTTTACTTTTCAGAAAATGGCCACTCACCTAGTCATGTTAAAAGTGTGACTATCCTATTTTATATTTTAATTATTTCTGAAAATCCCCTTTGCTATTTTTGCCTACACAAGCATATTGACTTGTATCACATTTCATGTCATTTTAATGTTATGGTTTCACTTGCTTATATATATATACTTTTCAGTATTAAAAAAATGTATATTTGTATACATATCTTATCTAGGCTTATTTTAATTCCTCTTTTAAATTCAGAAACATATGCACCTATATGTATACAAGTTTACAAATCCTTATAACATATACATATGTATAATTTTCTTTTCTGGGTTTTAATTAAAATCTGTTTACTGATTTAAAGGAAAACTTACTTTTCTTATTTTCTAAGATGATCCATATAATTCCAGAAATCAAATATCCATGTTGCAAAATCATGTTTGTATTGCTTTTTAATTCTTGTTTTAAATCCAAGAAATCTGGAGTTCTTCCTTGTGCCATTTCAGTGTGCACGTGCACACATATACTTGCACACTATTTATTCCAGAAATTTCACCATATTTAAATCTAAATATTTCAAAAATTAAATCATTTTACAAAAATGATTTTTCACAAAATTTTGGGGTATTACATTCACCCCTCCTTTTAGGAATTGTGTCCTCACAATTTTTCTAACATTTATAACAAGCATCATTTTCTTTTCTGAAAACTTATCAAACATATGCATAAGCAAACAAATTCAACCATATCAGCCATGCATATCAAAAAATTTTTTTTTTTTCTTCAGAAAAAAAAAATTACCTTTTAATTTGCAAAAAGCTTAGGATAATCCATTCTAATCTTATCCTCTAACTCCCATGTGCAGTCATTAGGATCACTACTCCACTGGATCTTAACTAGTTTCAAAGTTTTGCTCCTTAATTTCTTTTCTTCCTTGGCTACAATCCCCACTGGTTCTTTTTCATAAACCAAGTCAGGGTTTATTTGAATTTTGGTAGGCTCTTCCAAAATGTCTTCTTTATCATGTACCCATCTTCTAAGTTGGGACACATGAAAAACATTATGCATTGCTTTCATTTCCTCTGGTAGTTCTAATTTGTAAGCCAATGAACCAATTCTTTCCAGAATTTTATAGGGTCCAACATACCTTGGTGTAAGCTTACCTTGCTTGCCAAATCTCATGACTTTCTTCATAGGTGAAATCTTGATGAAAACAAAGTCTCCCACTGCATATTCCACTTGCTTTCTCTTCCTATCCGCAAATTTATTTTGCCTATCTTGAGCTGCTGCTATTCTTTTTCTTATTAACCCAATTTTCTCTGTAGTTTCTTTAACATATTCAGGTCCAAGAACAGCCCTTTCTCCAGTCTCTACCCAGCATATATGTGATAAACATGGCTTGCCATATAAGGCTTCAAATGGTGCCATCCCTATGGTGCTTTGGTAACTGTTATTGTATGTGAATTCAGCTAGATGGAGGTGGTCTTCCCAGTTGCCTCCAAAGTCCAGTGTACATGCTCTCAACAAATCCTCTAAGACTTTGTTCACCACCTCAGTTTGACCATCTGATTGTGGATGGTAGGCAGTGCTTAAGCACAATTCACTCCCCATAGCCTCTTGAAAACTTTTCCAAAACCTTGAGGTGAAGATGGTATCCCTATCACTCACAATGGTTTTGGGTATGCCATGCAACCTTACTACCTCTTTTATGAATATTTGAGCCAATTTTGGAGCATTTCTTTCTGTTTTAACTGGGATAAAATGTGCTACCTTAGTTAGCCTATCCACTATTACCCATATACTTGTGTTTCCCTTCTTAGATCTAGGCAGACCATCTATGAAATCCATAGATATGTCCTCCCACTTCCACTGTGGTATACTAAGGGGTTGCAATAGTCCTGATGGCCTTTGTGTCTCTGCCTTGACTTGTTGGCAAGTCATGCACCTTGCAACATATCTGGCCACATCTGACTTCATCCCCTTCCACCAAAGATTTCTTTTCAAATTTTGATACATCTTGGTGCTACCTGGGTGTATGGAGTACTTACTCCTATGGTACTCATTTAATATTTCCTCTTTCAATTCTATATTTTCTGGAACACATATCCTATTTTTATTCCTCAAATAACCATTTTTATCAACTTGATAATTTATTACTTCCTCCCCTTTTGATATGAGCATTTTCTTTTCCACCATGTTTAGGTCTTGTTCCTGCATTTGCCCAATCTTAAGAAGTAAATCTGATTGCAGAGATATCATACTTAATTTCCCTTTACCTTCACCTTCTTCAATGGACATCATTTGTACCCCACTGTTTTCCTCAATTTCCAAATCAGTAAGTATAGACAAATCCTTAAATTCTTCCATCATCAACATGGCTACTTTGGCATGTTGTCTACTCAAGGCATCTGCAACTTTATTTGCCTTGCCTGGTGTATACAGTATATCTAGATCATAGGCAGCTAGGAACTCTACCCATCTATGTTGCCTCATGTTCAAATCTTTTTGTGAGAATAAATATTTCAGTGCCTTATGATCAGTGTACAAAATGAATTTGGCACCTAACAAATAATGTCTCCAAAGTTTCAAAGCATACACAACTGCTGCTAGTTCAAGATCATGGGTTGCATACCTGGTTTCATGTGGCTTTAATTGCCTAGATGCATAGGCTACCACCTGGTCTTGCTGCATCAACACAGCCCCTAACCCAGAGCCACTTGCATCAGTGTACACAACCAAATTTTCATTTCCTTCTGGCACTCTCAATACTGGTGCATTAATCAGAGCTTCCTTTATTTTGATAAAAGCTTGCTCACATTTTTCTGTCCATACAAAGGCTTGGTTCTTTCTAGTTAAATTGGTAAGTGGTGATGATATTTTTGAGAAATCTTTTATAAATCTCCTATAATATCCTGCCATCCCCATAAATGATCTAATCTCACTGATGGTGCTAGGCCTTTTCCATGCTTGGATTGCCACTACCTTATTAGGGTTTACTGATATTCCTTTGGCAGAAATAACATGCCCAAGAAAATGCACTTCTTCTTTCCAAAATGCACATTTTGAAAATTTTGCCTTTAAATCATTTTCCCTTAGCCTTGACAAAACTAAATGCAAATGATTTTTATGCTCTTCCACTGTCTTGGAATAAATCAAAATGTCATCAATAAAAATCAGTACAAACTTGTCTAAATAATCTCTAAATATTCTATTCATCAAATCAACAAAATATGAAGGAGCATTTGTCAAACCAAATGGCATAACCAAAAATTCATATAAGCCATATCTTGTGTTAAATGCAGTATACTTAACACTTGAGTCTTCTACCTTCATTTGATGGAATCCTGATGCTAAGTCTAATCTAGAAAATATTTTAGCTTCACTGAGTTGGTCAAAGAGATCATCTATTCTAGGCAATGGGTATTTATTCTTGATGGTTACTTTATTTAGTTCCCTGTAATCTATGCACATTCTCAAGGTACCATCATGTTTTCTTACAAACACTACTGGAGAACCCCAGCAGGAATTGCTTGGCCTTATAAATCCCTTGCCTTCTAATTCTTCCAACTGATTTTTCAATTCTTTCAGTTCACTTGGCCCCATCCTATAAGGTTTCTTGATTATTGGGCTTGCTCCTGGAATGAGATTAATTTGGAACTCAACTGGTCTGTGGTGTGGAACACCCTTAACTTCCCCAAACACATCCAAGTATTCATTAACTATGGGAATTTCTTCAATGGTTAGTTCACTCAGATCTTTTTCTAAGTCAACTAAATGATACAATTTCCCTTCCTTAGCTATTTCACATAGAACTGTGATTCTCTGGCCTCTAGAATTTTGCAATGATATGGTGGATGAGTCTAAATTAATTATGGCTTTAAATTGCCTTAACCAATCTACCCCCAATATAACTCCCATATTTGGGTAATTTAAAACATATAAATTGGAAATAAAAATATTTCCTCCTATGTTTAACTCCACATCCACACAATTCATGTTCAAAACACTAGAACTCCCTAGGGGACTTTGTACAAGCAATGGGGTTTCAACCAATATGCAGTTTAATTTTAACACTTTAACTAATTCATAGGAAATCAAAGAGTGTGTTGCTCCAGTATCATATACTACTGGTATGGGTATGGCACAAATGAGTAATGTACCTTCCACTTGGCCATGATTTTCAGCATCAATTTTCACTACAGATTTGTCTTTTCCTTCCAAAGTTGCCAATTTCCCTTGCTGTTTATTCTCAGGACAGTTCCTCTTCATATGCCCCTCTTTCCCACATAGGTAGCATTTGAAGGCTCCTCCTTTTAACTCTGGGCACCTTGGTTTGATGTGTCCTTCTTTTCCACAATGATGGCAAACCAATTTCTTCTTAATATCATTGGCTTTTGTGTCTTTACTCTTCCTGTTGTCTGCCTCCTCCTTCTTTTTATCATAAGGGTGATATCTTCCCTTATCCTTCTTGTTGTTGCTCTTAAAATTCCTATATTTCTCTCTTTCTTTGTCATGTTGTTCCAATTTCAAAGCCAGATCAATTACTTGATCAAATGTTCTATCTGCATATGGTAGCATAGCTCTGCTAAGTCCTGGGTTCAGTCCTTTTATATACCTATCATTTTTGGACGCTTCATCTGCCACTAGCATTGCTCCATAGTTGGATAGCCCCTCAAACTTTTGAGTGTATTCAGTGACATTCAAAGTTCCCTGCCTAAGTTTGATAAATTCTTCAAGCAAAATGGTCTTGGCTGATGCTGGTACAAATCTTGCCTCCAACATCTCCTTGAACTGATTCCAAGTGATTTCATTTTCATTTCTTCCAGCTATGATCACCTCCCACCAGCTTAAAGCTACTTCTTTCAGTTGTCTAGAAGCTACTTGCCTCTTCCTTTGGTCATCCAACTGCATGTCATTGAAAATCCTATCAAGTGTTCTCAACCATGCTTGAATTTCCATCACACTCTCAGTTCCTTCAAAACTCTTGCCTCCCAAATTGGAATAAGTCTTCAGTAGTTTTGAAAGCTCTTCATGTGGGTTCTCAGGCCTATGCCCAATTCCATCTCTTAAAACCCTCACAAATTCTTACATATCAAGCATTTGAGGTGCACTGGGTCCTGCGTTGTGATGAGATCCTCTTCCTACCATGGTCTGCTAACTAAATTCTGGGTAAATGGTATTAGTATATTATGAGTACTTCTATAATTTCTATTTTCTTATCTAAATTATTTCATCCAAAACAAACAGACATAATACATTTCTATAATACTTAACAATCAATGCAACCAAGTGCTCTGATACCAACTGAAATGACCCTCCTATTTCCACCCTAATTTCATAAGGATTTTTTTTTTGCTAAGAGATGATATATAGATATATCATTCATTACAAATATGTTTTCCAAGGTCATTTTCTTTTTCCAATAACAAAATATATCCAGGACCAAAATAACTTACCAATATAAATATATCAGTGTATATCTAATAACATACACATACATATGAAGATGTATGTGTTCTTCTTGTTAAATTCAGAGTATATACTTTATTTTTGTACAAGAACATTCTGTTTGATTTAGATTTTTAGCAATTCAGATTAATTATTGTATCCTGATTTTTGGCCATAAAATCCACTGGAAACATGTACTTTAGTCTGTCATTATAATTAGGAAATGATCAAGTAATAATCAGTGGTAAACAAGCCTTTAATATAGATGGTTGTGTTAAAGTCTGTATAGTGTCAAACTCAGGCTAAAAGAAAGTGGATCCTAAGTGAACACAAGCAACATCTAGGCGTAATGGAAACGCGCCTAACTTATACATGAAAGGTCACGAGTTCGAGTGCTATGCTGGTCGGTTCAAACACAATTTTTGTTTTTTTTTTCTGTATGGTTTGAAATCTGATATATATCTATATCTGCATATATATATATTTAATTTTTGCCTATAATCTAACATACAAAACAATAATTCTTACTTTATTATTTTTGAAATCCATTCCTACAACTGTTCTAGGAATTTATGTTTATATTTTTGCCCAGATATCAACATGTACACAGATATACATGTACATGTCAATATCTCTGCTCATTTTCCAGAAAACTGGGTGAAACAATTGCTAAATGTACTAAGCTTTTGAAATGCATTTTTATTTTCAGAATACAATCTATCATGATCAACCAATACTTCATTTATTTGAAGCTGGTTAACTCATGAATCCTGTATCTGCCACACTAGTTCAAAGCAATGGAGTTACCTTTCATTGCATTCTGTCTGAAGCTTTTAGAAAAACATTTTACTTTTCTCAATACAATTCAGAAATGAATTCAGACTTATTTACAAAGCATTTCAGTAAAAAGAAAATAAAATCCTTTTAAGTTTACTTCTTGCTAAATCCAGATTTTGTGCTAAGACTCAGTGCTCTGTTATGTCTCAAGATTAGCTAATACATATATAAATTATGCAAAACAGTAGCTCACATAATTGTATATTTCTTACCAGATTTTTATAGCTGATACTTGAGCATATTTTTTTTTTCTTGTTTATGTTTCAGACCCTACTTCAAAAACAAATCAAACCTTAACACACAACAATTTCAACAGACCAACAAATTTAATCTGACACTTTACAGAACATAAGGACAACATGATCACTAACCATAAAATATTCAATACATGATTGGAAATCTTAGAAACATAAAATTTTTCCTGAATACATGCAGATATAATCAATTTAAGCTCTTATTGAAACTAGCTAGCATGTTCATTCACTCCTCCATAATAGCCATTACTTCATTTTTACTTAGTGCCTAGGTTACCTGAAAGAGCATAAGTGGCTGCCTCATTTTAAAATGAGACACCCCATATGCCATGAGCAAACAAGGGTCAGATCTATGATCTGGTATGAGTAACATCAATTCATTCATGATAATAAGCAATAGAGATTATAAGAGCACCAATTAGTTATTTAAGCAAATTCCTGCAGTCAATTACTTTAACATAATATAATTAAGTTGATTCAGGTATGATATATTCATTTATCATTCTTACACTTGCATACATAATCATGCAAACATAATTATCTATTTGCAACAATTGCATTCACTGGAATCATCTTGGTTCCATACCATTCAACCTAAGAAATATCCATATTCTTATTTCTTCATTTACAGGTTATATAATTCAATTTAAATCCTTGCCTCATCTGCTATTAAGGAATCACTGGGACACATTGCAATGAACTAATTCACATCATTGCACAAAGATCTCAGGGCTTAAACAAACCATGTGCCAACTTGCATACTTCAAATATGACAAGCATTCCAGCAGCTTTCTTGGCCTTCCCTTCCCTAGTTTATTTACTAGTGTATTGTCTTAAATCCTATCATCAAATATGCTAAGTGAACATGTCACTGCAAACATGGAAACATCCATAAATTTTTCCTAGCATAATTCTCCTCAGAAATAAGCAGACAGTTATTTCCTAAATGGGGTCAATATGTCTTGATCTTAGTAAAATATAAGAACATTTTCAACTGTAAAAAGAGGCATGGCATGTTATATTGATCTGCAAGCCTTTATGATTGATTCAGATTCAAGATCTGGTTCAATCATAATTTTAGCTTGTGGGTTTCTTTTTTTTGATTTGATTAAGGGCTCAGCACTTAGAAAATTTCTATTGCACCCTTAACATTTTTCTTCTCAAGCCTCAGCACTTATACCAAGTATAATGCAGCTCCCAATATTTTTGTAAAGTTTCCATGCCATAGATCTATAACAGTTGAGAGTATTCTCTATATAATTTTTAAGATCCTAAACTTTAACATTTATGAGTAAAAATAAAACAGTATGATACACATCCAAAGACAAATGTCTCAACCAATCAAAGATCATCAAAATCATCCATATTAAATCATATCAGATTTAAAATAAGACATCCAAAAAGCATTGATGAAATCACATACATCAAAACCAGAAATACATAAATGGCACTATAAAAAGTGGCTGCCTCATCTCAGGTCTTAATGCCATGAACTCAGTGAGATTACTCACCTAAATGTTTCTTCTTATTAATCCAGAAAATTCTTGTTTGAGTGTTTTCTCCTTCCTTCCAATATTTTTCTTCTTTTCTTATTTTTGTGCAGCCCGGGGTAAAGACAATTCTACTGCCTATTTATATGCATTTTTCCTCTAGGGTTTTGTTGAAACAGAATTCCATTTCTGTCTTGGCTAGCATCATGCATTTTTCATTCATAATACCCCGGCCATATTAACCAATTTAAAGGCTGCATTTTCTTTCTTTTACTTTTCAGAAAATGGCCACTCACCTAGTCATGTTAAAAGTGTGACTATCCTATTTTATATTTTAATTATTTCTGAAAATCCCCTTTGCTATTTTTGCCTACACAAGCATATTGACTTGTATCACATTTCATGTCATTTTAATGTTATGGTTTCACTTGCTTATATATATGTACTTTTCAGTATTAAAAAAAATCTATATTTGTATACATATCTTATCTAGGCTTATTTTAATTCCTCTTTTAAATTCAGAAACATATGCACCTATATGTATACAAGTTTACAAATCCTTATAACATATACATATGTATAATTTTCTTTTCTGGGTTTTAATTAAAATCTGTTTACTGATTTAAAGGAAAACTTACTTTTCTTATTTTCTAAGATGATCCATATAATTCCAGAAATCAAATATCCATGTTGCAAAATCATGTTTGTATTGCTTTTTAATTCTTGTTTTAAATCCAAGAAATCTGGAGTTCTTCCTTGTGCCATTTCAGTGTGCACGTGCACACATATACTTGCACACTATTTATTCCAGAAATTTCACCATATTTAAATCTAAATATTTCAAAAATTAAATCATTTTACAAAAATGATTTTTCACAAAATTTTGGGGTATTACACTTCCACTCCCAAACCCGAGTCACTATCTATTTTTTTCTTTCTTTGCTTTATAAATTTTTTTTAAACTGTTGCATAATAAAGCTTGCTAACCCCCAAATACTAACTCGGGTCAAAACCCAGCTTTCACAAACACAAACCCGAGCCTCACTCATCTTTACTCGAGACGATTCCTTCTTCCCAAATTACAGCGACCCATTACCTAAACACTGACACGCGTGCATGTGTACGCCAGAGACTCGCCTCTCCGATCATCGACGGCCCTCCTCGCATCACGACGATCGCCAACACATCCAATTCTGACCACCCAAACACCCAAACATACACAAAATCAAAATCGAGGCATCTCGAAAAATTCCAGGAACCACCATCTCACCTGAAAACACCTCAAACTCCTATCGCCGACCACCAGAGGTCGTAAAATTCCGACCTCAGCCTCGCCAGACCTCCACGCCACCAACACACTTGGTCCGAAGCAACTCGACGCGCCAAATATGACACCGTCATCCCAAATTCGACCCCAACCCAAAATTAGGGTTTAAAACAAAATCGACCAATCACCGCCGCCACAGGTGAAGATAAACCCACTTGGCATTTTTGCCAAGCTCTCCTACACCCCGACACTCTCCAGTGAAGTTTCCAGTCACCAGAAATCGCCTAGTCACCAGTTCTTGCTCAAAAACACTTCTCTGGTCATCACCAAAATGATCCCTCAAGCCCAAACTAAAATTCAAGATTTTTGATTTAAAAATCATAGTTTGAAAAGGAGATTCAGATTATATATATGAATTAACAAATCATTGTATTTGATTTTTTAACATATACTTGGTTCGTCTATTCTTTTTATTTTCCAGATAATATTTCTATTTATCATTCTTAAAAATATTTTTAAATCTTAGTTTAATTTTAAACAAACATATTTTGATTAAATACCTAAGCCTAACTAAGATTTGAATGAGAGGAATTGGAATTTTTATTTAAATTTGAACTATGTACTTTTAAACAGAGAAGAACATTGATACATCAACACATGCACCCAGTTTTACACTCATATATATTCAATACATCATCATGCAAACAATTTTACATCAAACTTTTAAATTTTATTCATACATCCAGATTTAAAATAAAAACAAAGTTGAGTTTACTCACCTTTTTCCTTTTGAACAAAGCACAGTTTCCCTTTTTGTTTTGATCCTCCTGTTTACTTGAGTTGCTTTGATCTTTTTTTTATGGCAGCTTTTAGTTTTCCTTAATACCTAAGTTTGTTCAAATGAATGAAGAAAAAGAAGAAGGCAAATGTAGAGGCATATATAGAGAAGTAGGCTGCCTTCTACAGCAAGCTTCTGTTTGTTTTTTTCTTTTATATTTTGTACGCTAGGATGTGATGCCTTATGTGCTTGAGTTGAATGGCATTTATTGTGTGTTCCCTCTTTTGTTTACAACTATCTTCATATGAATTTGTGTATATATATATATGCGTATATATCCTTATGTATATTTGTATTTGCCATCTTATATATACTTATACTTATACATGTCCTTCTAAGCAATTCTTATGTATAGTTTGTTATTATGTTCACATTTTTTCCAACTTCCATATATATTATTTCATATGGCATGCAACCATATACTTGTATACTCATATACTTATATATATAAATATCTTTAATATGTTCATACCTACTTATATTTTCATGCCTATCTTCACAGTCCTTGTTTAATTTGAACATGTATGTATATATTTCTTATTTAAAATTCCCATCTACATTTATATATTTTTGTATTTTAAACATCATAAACTAGTCTATATATGTATATATATGTATGGATATTTTATCTTGAATTTAAATGTTGAAATATATTATTTATTTATTTACTATAAGATTTATCATCCCCAGAGATTTTATAATTCAATATTTATTATAGCTTTAAATCAATTCATATATATTGCAATATTTTAAATTACCAGAAATTTATTCATTCGACATATAACAATCAATATTTCCATAATTTAATCCAGTCAATTACCCAATTAACATACGCTAAAATTCCGGGTCGTCACAGTGCGTTATCCATCTTGGAGTTAACTGAAATTCGAAGTGTAGCTTCACCGGGCCTTGTGTACCATTCCTTATCGATCTCGCCTCGATTGGAGCTCGGTCCAACTTTGGCGGTATCGACCATAGCTTGGTTTTTGATCGATCTCCAATCCTGATAACCATCAATTTGTTGATATCCTGGCTTTGACCAAAAAGCGGGATAACAATAGGGTATGTAGATTTTTTGCTTTGGCCAAAAATGCAATTTTGACAAATAAAATTACCGTTTTGTCTTTATTTGAAAATATTTCATAAAATAAATTATTGGTCTCTAGAAAATTTATATGTTATAAATAATACAATTCTGGAAATTTTGGTTAAATTAGTTTTCAAATAGTTATTTTAGAATTTGGTTATAAAATTTTGGATTCAAATTGAGAAAATATATATATTTCTAAAAAGGTATATTAAAATGAATGAATTTTTTTGTAACTTTATCATAGTAAAATGAATATATTTTGTAAAGAAACCTGTACCGAATTCTGTCATCTAATAATTTATATATTTTATTCATTGAAATGGGATTATTGGAATTTAGAAATTTTATAAAAATGTTAAGTTAACCTAAAAAAATTTCTGCAGCTCTTGCATATTATTTGGAGAATATTTAGTAAAGGGACATATATTTATTTCAACCGTCTAATCATTTTAAAATTTTAATCTTTATAATTAGCCATTTGGAAATTAGGAAAAATTATCAAATTGATTTGGAAAAGTCTGAGATTTTACTAGAAATTATAAAATTATGTTTTAAGAACTTTAAAATTTAGTTTGGAATTTTTATGCAAATTTTTAGGCCTTTAATAATTTATTTAGTGTAAAATCTTATGTATTTCAACATGAAAAATAATAAATATTTTTGGAAATTTCTAAAAATTTTACTGTATTTTCCTAAGGTGAAATGAATAACTTTTTATGTTGAACACTTTGTTAAATTCTTTACGTCTTTTTATGTAAAAATTAAAATGGTCAAACGACATACTTTTATAAAATGAACGATTGGTTATGAAAGAGACCAGGGCCAGATAATGACATACTCTCTATCATTTACCAGAACCACTTTAATAACTATATACGCGGAGGATGTTTCCAGAATGTAGAGGTTGATTTGGTGAACGTTTGCTGGAACGAAGTAAGAAAATGATAAGGATGACCTCGACATTTGTGTCAATTTGAAATGACTAAAACGGGAGCTATACCTGGCCAATAAGGTTAGCTATTTCTAGCGGACATCTTTTCCTCGAATTATTATCTTGATTTTGAACTTGATTGGTGCACCTTGATCTTGAATTGATGGAGGCGGTCGTTCGTTAGGGGTTATGACTAGTCGAGGAGGGCAAAATAGTAGTATCTTACCTAAGGTACTGCCTCACTTGCCTTATCATATGGCTATTCCTTACGTGAGACCACTACCATTTTGTTTTAGTATTGTACTTATAAGGGACTCACTGGCTACAAAGGTTACTGGTTTGTAAACATTTGTTTATTCCACCTTGCTATTTTATTTTTAAAACTGATGTAATAATATTAATTAGCAACTTTGAACTACTATTTTATTATATCTTTTATTTCCACTATGAGATTCTATATTTTTGATCTTCTGTATCTTATGTCTTTAGAATAAAACCCCATTAATGATCTTTCATTTGGATTGTTGTGTGTCAATATGACGGGTCATCGCTGTTGGTATCAGAGCGAGGTTGAGTGAACACATAACCCTGTTAGGGTAAACTAATTAAGAAATAGGGTAATGGAATGCCCTATTATAAGTCGAGAGTATATTATGAGATAGCGTATTTGTATTTTGATATAAGTATCTTCTAATAATAATCCTAAGAGAGAAAGTGTTTCAAATGATTTGAAAATAAATATTTAAATGGGTATTTTATAAATTAATTATGGAAGATATGAAAACCTTTTACTCTTGATTTGAAATAGAGTAATTATTATAAAAGGTTGAGTATATTATCAGTCTTAATTTTTTGATTAAAACCAATTAAATATGTTTTCAACATCTTTGAGTTTAGACTTATTTAAAATAATGAATTAAACAAATCCTTGGATTTTAAGGAAATTTTATTTTAAAGCTTGTTTAAAAATGTTTTTGATAACACTTTTTTTATAAGATATTATTTTAAAACCCCTTGAAAAAATTCCAAGTCAAGAAATCTTTGCATAATATTGTAATAATATTTGAACTATATATAAGTTTATTTTGAAAATAAATTTGAATATAAAATGATATAGATGATAAAACAATATTTAAAGATTTGTTGTAGTAAATGCCTTCAATAGCATTTATTTTGAAGCTCTTCATATTTCAAATTTGTGAAACTAGGTTTAAATAAAACAATTTATGGAAATACCTATATTTTGATTTGGAGTATTTTCCCTTTTAATTTGTAACATGGAATATAGATATGATAAAAAGAAGAAGGGTTTTATCGTAACATATGCTTTTATATACATCCGATTTAGTCCCTTTTAAACATATCTTTAAGTAAATAATTATCTTTGCTTAATAATTTATGAATATATTTATGTCTTTAATAAAAAGTATTTGGAAGTTAAAAATAAATATAAAAAAATAATTGAGAATAAATGAAGAAGAAATTTAGAGATACTAATGTTTGATTAACATTTATTATTATCACTTATCTTTTATTAACTATTGATTCTAAATGAAATACTTTGAATATATACTTATATCTTTAAAAAAGATGATATTTTTAAAAGACATTTAAGAGTATAGAATAAATTGGGAAAAAAGAATATAGATGAAATCGTTTTCATTAAGGATATTAATGGGGTTTAATAAACAATTTTACAAAGGATTTGTAAAGTATTTATCTATGAAATTTAGTTATGTTAT
Source organism: Allium fistulosum (assembly GCA_030737815.1). Taxonomy (NCBI): domain Eukaryota; kingdom Viridiplantae; phylum Streptophyta; class Magnoliopsida; order Asparagales; family Amaryllidaceae; genus Allium; species Allium fistulosum. The sequence continues at coordinate 889,392,865 of CM060903.1, read as the reverse complement.
ATAAAGGAAATTTATATAAATATGATTTATAAAATGAAAACTTATAAATAAAAGAATTTTATTTTAAAGGAAAAAGGTATTTAGAACAAAGATTTAAAAACTTTGTTTCGTACGAAATTTATATAATGTAGATTATATACAGGAAGTTTATTATTAAAATTTGAAGAAATGATATTTATCTTGGAAAAAAATTTAAAGACTTTGTTTTATGATATTTAGGAAGAAAGTATTCCTAAATTAATTGGGTTTTCTCAAGAATTTGAAATATGAAAAATAATTATGAAAATAATAATTTCATATTATAAGTATAATATTAATTTCATTTTATAGATATAATATTTATGAAAATATTAATTTCATTCTAAGTATAATATTTATGAAAATATTAATTCCATTTTATAAAGGATATGAAGTTATTTATTTATAAAAGATAAATGGTTTAAGAAATATATATAATAATTTCATTTATAAAAGTTTAATAATTTTTATAAATACGATCTATATAAGTATGGTTTATGAAACATGGTTTGGAAGAAAAATATAAACAAAATATTTATTTAATATTTATTTGAACTTAACTCATGGTAATTTTAAATAGCTTTGAAAGATTTTTAAGTAAATGATAATTAATGATAATAATTTAGACATTGATAACATTAATGATAATTAATGATAATATTGATTTGAATATAAATTAATAATGTTGGTTGAATTGAATATTAATTAATTAAGAACGTTGATTTGAACGTTAATTTATAATGATAACTTAAATAATATATTTTCACATTAATGATGCCTGTAAACAATTTTAGATGTCATGCCTTAGCATTTACATGATTTTTTGATTTGCATGCAAGTTATAATTATAGTAATAATGTAAGTTAGTAAAAGTTGCTATTTGTACAGTTTCATTATTGCTTGTGTTTAAGTCTTTTAAAGAGTGATAATTGGATTTATATATCCGAATTCATTACATGCAAATGTGGTAGGCTTAAGATAAAATCTTTGAAGGAAATGGTAGGTTGAATGAAAAAGTAAATTTAGTTTTTTAAAAAAACCTAAGCAACAAAAGTCATGTATATGCATTTTTGAATTATTGTGTTTAAACACTTTGAAATGGTCTTTAAATTAGTAATTTATATAAAAATGAAAGTATTTTTATATTACAATAAAGTATTATGTATCAAGTTTTGATGGCATGCAAAGTTTGGTTTTAAATTTTAAAGTTAAAAGAGTAAAAGAAAAATATTTATAAGTGCACTTTGGAATTAATATGTTTTAAATATTTGGAAATGGTTTGAGTCTATTTATATTTGAATTTATTTACATCTTTCGGTTTGTTGTCTTCTTTTATCCTTTCCTTTCCATTTCGAGGACGAATGGTTTTGAGTGGGGGAGATTGTAGCAACCTGTATTTTTAACCATTTTAAATTATCAAACTAAAGATTGATTTTGAATAAAGTATTCAAAAATTAAAATTTAATTATTAAAAATGTTTTGTAAATATGTTTAAAATAAGTAAATTTAGTCGTTTATTTTGGAAATCTGTTCTATTTTCAATCTTAATTCAAAACTGATTAATATTGAGTGAAAATATTATTTTTGAAATGTAAATATTTTTACATAAAGTATTCTTGAAAATTTTCTGAGTAAAACATCAAAGTTCGTTTTGTCAAATTATGATTTTTCTAAGTCTGTTTGTTGCCATTTGAAGACCGTTTTTACGTTTTGCGGCAGTGTATTTGGCAGCAACGGTGAATTTTTGGTGTGTTTGTTGAAGCACGGTTCTAGGTTTGAAGTAATTTTCATCTTCTCTTATTGATTGCCACGATATTTTTTTTATCTGTGTTTCGGACATCCGGTGATAGACGTATGGATTTTTTAATGTGTAAATACGGTCGTTGAACTTTCTCCATTTTCGCACTTCATTGTGGCCTGCGCATCATTTTGTATTTGATTCTTTTTGTGTTTGCATTCTTTTATTTCTTATTATTTGGGTCCCTTATATTGAATCTGTACCCTTAAAATTGAAGTGTTGGCACATATATAATTGTAAATATAGGATTGCTGAGACTGGTTCTTTATGCGTGATCCATTTTTTTGTGCCATAACTGTTCCCTCTCTACGTTTTGTTCTCACTTTAGAGGCACTTTCAATATCACTTTCATTATCATTTTCTTTCGGTAGTACCCATTTTCATCAACTAGCACTTTCGCCCTCCTCTCTCCACTGCCTCTCCTCTCCACCCACAACCAACGCACCCACCCATCACCTCCACAACAACTACACCCTCAGCTGCATCTCCATCAGAAACTCACTGTAACACCCCGTAAAATGAATCAGAAATAAATGGATTAAATTGAATTAAATATGATAAGATAGAATATGAAAAATTTATAATCGTTGGAATTTGACCACAAAAGTTATTCCGTTGCATTCTTGGCGAAATTCCGATCTATTTTCATATATAATATGCTGAAAATGGAGCTCAAACGAAGTGGTTATGAGCGTTTAAAGTTTTCAAATTTAAATTAATTTAGCTTGAATTCAAATTTAAACAAGAATTTAAATTTAGGATTTTAAAAAATAGCTTGGAGGCTAACTAAACATTAACGTTTAACGTTAAAGTTGGATAGGGGAAAGAAATTAATTAATAAAGCAACGAAAACAATTATTACCCAAAATAAGCAACCAGCCGACACCCTTACTGCAACCGGTCGACCCCTTACGATCGACCGGTCGAAGCCAATTTCTGGCAGTGGAAGCTAGGGTTTGAAGGGTTGTGTTATTATTTTAATGCTCCAAATTTATTTGTTTCTCACCTACTTCCATTATACGGTTCTTGTGCATTTCAACCCTTATAAATAGAACCCCATCCTCTCCACTTTTTACTCGTATTATTTTGGGGAATACAACAAAATTTTCCCATTGCTATCTCCCTAATAAGATTCAGAAAATCCGTAGAAAATTCAGGAAAAAATTCAACTTATTTCTTATTTGTTTCTTCTTCCTCCAATCCATTCTTATCCTATTCTTCTCCAACTATTCTAAATCTAATGAATATATATACCTCTTACCTATTATATGTATATATATCAAAAGAGAGATTCTGAAAGAGACTGGAAGGCTACAAATCCATTTAAGTGAAGCTAAGGCTAATTTGTGAGTGAAAACCTTAGTATTTCTATTTTAGTATTGTTTAGTGTATTTCTTTTTGGATTTAAATATGCTTTAGGGATTTTGGGATTTCGAAAATATGATAGATAAAATCCCCAAAATTCTTTTTTCTTTCGAATTGTCAATTCTATGTGAAGATTCTCGATTATTTACATTAATTTGATGGGATTTGTTCTTTTGTGCAATTTTTAATGATTTAAAATTCTATTCCACTTCTCCTCCCTCTATGATTCAAATTTGTGATTTTCCAATAAAATAAGAGTTTAGATTATGATTTTATTCGTAGTCTACACCCCTTATTCCATACAAATTTCCTTCTTATCAATTTCTTTGTAAAAAAAGGAGTCGAATAGAATATGAGATTTAGATTTCAATCCCTGATGTTTAGTATATTCCATTTTATTAATGTAATAAATTGAGTTTCTAATTTATTTACAAGTCCATTATTAAAGTTTTGGTTATGAATAATTATTCTCTATTTGGATATTGAAATCCCTTATTTTGATATGTTGGAATGTTGGGAATCTGAAGAAAAAAAGGACCTATAATAGTATTTGGTTAGGGAATTGACATTTAACGCTAGTTTAGGGCGTAAAATCCATGCGTTTAGAACTTATTAGGCGCGAATATTTATTTTTTTCTATTTGCGTAGTTAACATATAATTATTGCATATATGGCGTAGTTACTTAGGCATTTATTTTCATTTTTTTCCGCTATTAGGAAGGTAATTGATTGGTAGGCGAAAATAAAAGGAAACTCTTATGTAGCCTAATTATTATTTTAAGGTGCAATAAGAAAGATTCCTTATCAGGCCTTATTTATGAAATGTTGTGAAAGGCTATGAACTTCGTGAAGGGCTTAAATTCTCCGCTAAGAGAAATGTTTTTGACCCAAGTACTTATTGGGGCCACGTATGAGATATTGGTAGAAATGGCAATGTTGCACGTAGCCAATAAGGAAGACAAAGGAATAGAGAAGGAGAAGTATGCACCGACCAAAAGCAAGGAGGGGCCAAGAGGAGGAGCTTTTGGGCCAATAAGAAGTCGAAGGGGAAGTTTAAGAAGGATGCGAAGGCGTAAGAAATGCCAAAAGAAGGGCCATGAAACTAAATATTGTAGGGTGAGTCTGATGAAGGAAGCCTTTAAAGGTGGGTGCTTTAACTACCACGAGGAAGGGCATCACAAGAATCAGTGTCCTAAGATGGTTAAGGAAGGATCAAGCGGACAGACTTACGTTATTGAAGTTGTCCCTATTTCTAGTAAGCCACTAAGAGACCAAGGAAAAGCAGCTCTAGAAAGTATAACTCTTAGTTTTGGGGTTACTATTCTACCTTATTTGATCCAGGAGCATCACATTCCTTTATAGCTGGGGATTTAGTAAATTTCTTAAACCTTCAAACCCAGATGGTCAACAACCCAATAGAGGTTTCCAATCCCATTAGGAGTTCGATCCATCTTTCTCTTATTTGCAAAGACCTAGTGTTAGAAATATGCGACGTTGATTTCATATGTACCGCGTAAGTTCTAAATTTCGAGAGGTATAGGCTTATCTTAGGTATAGGTTGGTTGTCATATTATGGAGCCATTCTTGACTACGATAAGAGGGTAGTATGAGTAAGGAGTTGTGGAGGTCGTGACCTAGAAGTTCTTTGTATACCCAAAGATTTAGTTAAGTTAAGCCATTTATACTCATTAAGTCTATCTGTTGTTGGAGAGCCATCATCTGTACCCGTAGTTTGTGAATTTCTTGATGTCTTCGAGGAGGTCTCGGGTCTCCCACCCTATAGAGAGATTAAGTTCTGAATCGATTTGGAGAAGGACGCAAGGCTCGTCGCTATGCCTTTGAGACATACGGCCCCCAAAGAAAGAAGGGAATTGGACAAGCAAATCTCAGAGCTATTGAAGAAAGGATTCATTCGTAGGGGTACTTCTAAATGGGGAACCCCTGTTGTTTTTGCTACTAAGGAAAATGATTTTTTTGAGACTTTGCATCGATTATAGAGATTTGAACAAGTTGACAAGGAAGAATAGGTACCCTCTACCCAGAATAGATGACTTATTCGACCAACTTGTAGGAGCTAAAGTCTTTTCCCAATTATACTTAGCAACGGGATTCCCATCAGTTGAGGATTACAGAGGAAAGCAAGCCGAAGACCGCATTCCATACTCCAGATGGGCTATATGAGTGGAAAGTAATGCCTTTTAGAATGACGAATGCCCTAGCATACTTTGTGAATTTGATGAGTAGGGGAAAAAGAGGGCAACTTAATAAATTTGTTGTGGTGTTTACTGATGATATCTTAGTTTTCTCCAAAGGAGGAAGGAGAATGAGGATCACTGTAGGGAGGTATTGGAGACCTTGAGAAGAAACCAACTCAAAGCCAAGTTTTCTAAATGCCACTTTTGGAAAAAGAAGTTAGGTTCCTTGGGCATATTGCTTCGGAACAAGGATTGGCTATGAACCCTGCTAAAGTGGAAGTTGTCCAAGGATGGAAGACTCCTGGTAATGCATCAGAGGTTAGGAGTTTTCTAGGGTTAGTAGGCTACTATAGGAAGTTCATTAAGAACTTTACACAAATAACAACCCCTTTAACCCAATTAACTAAGAAGAATATAGTTTTTGTTTGGGATGATAAATGTACCAAGGTATTTGAAAAGATTAAGGAGTCATTGACTAGTGCACCTATGCTCACTATTCCAGATGGAACCAAGCCGTTTAAGGTTTTCACAGATGCATGTGGCACAAGATTAGGGACTGTTCTATGCAAGAACGGAAAGTAGTTGCCTATGCTAGTAGACAACTGAAGGACCATAAGAAGAGGTACCCAGTGCATGATTTGGAATTGGCAGCCATTGTCTTTGCCTTAAAGATGTGGGGGCATTATCTCTTGAGGGAAAGGTTTGAGTTATTCATCGATCATCAATCCCTCAAATACCCATTTTTTCACAAAAATATTTGAATCTTAGGCAGCAGACGTGGATGGAGTATATAGCATCCTTTGACTTTAGTATTCAATATACCCCTGGAAAAGGGAACGTAGTCGCCGATGCCTTTAGTCGAAGACACGCTACCCTAGGTGCTATATATGAACGGAGACAGTTGGAGTTTGTAACGACCCGTAATTTTACCACTTTGAAAATGAGATATTTAATTTATTTTAAATATTCAGATATAGAATTTTCAAACTTAATCATTATGTTTTATGTGAAAAATAAGAATGATAAATTATTTTTAGAATTAAATAAAGATTTTGAAGTTTTGTTGTAAAATTGACAAAAGCTAGTTTTCGATAAAATTCAATATACATTCGAATAATTATTATAAATGGTAAATATCTTTTTTAATGGGTATATAATGACATGATAATAATATAAATTTGATTTATAATGATTTTATAAACATATAAACTTGTTTTATAATGATTGACAAATTTTGTCGCACGTTGACAAATCAACGTCGTATTTTTACAATTAAATTTTAATATTATTTAATATTGTTTTATAACTTAAATAAAATTGTTTTAATTAATTAAAAATGATGAGAAACTTATTTTCAAGTTCTGTTTACACAAATAAATAGTTTTACAAAAACGTCAAAATATGACAGTAAAACGTTTTGTTTAAAATCAACGTTTTGTTCAACAAAAGTTGTCTCAACGTTGTTGCACCTTTATTTACACATATTTAAATAGGATAAGTATTAAATAAGTCACTAAACAAGATTACTTTTCGTAAACAAGTTAAGATATTTCTAGAATTCATTAACAAAAAGTAAGCACTAAAAGTCAAACATGTCAAAATCAAATCTAAACAAAAATCTTATTTTATTTTACTTAATACCTAAGTGATTAAGACATAAAGTAGTGAAGTAAAAGGTAGTCTTAAGTGTTAAGTGTTAAAAAATGTAGTTTACTTAAAGATGAAGTAAGGGTATTTTGGTCATTTCACATAATAATATTTTATTCCAAACTTTTTTCTATAAATACCTACCACTTCTTTCACAAATTCCACACACTTTCCATTCTTCTTATTCTTCTTATTCTAAGCTTCTCCTTCTTCTTCCTTAGAGCTTTAATGGCTTCCATGCCTCTTTAAAAAAATTCCAAAAGCGTAACAAAGTTATGGAAAAAATAATCGACAAAAAAAGTATACCACTTAAGTCAAGTTCAAGCTAGTAAGTTCCATCCACCCAAGGCCATGCCCACCTAGAAGCCATCTCCAACTCTTTTCATCTCAACTTCTAGGATAGCAGAGCTATAGCCGGATTCCAAGAATTTTTGGAAAATAGTAGCGAAACTATAGTCAAATCTATAGTAACAAATTTAGCAAAATTGGTAGGAAGTACGGTTTAGATCCAGAGTTCATTGCCTTAAATTTTGACAGAGTGGAATCCAAAATGAGTTATTTATTCCTTTAAGTGCATTCAAATCATTGCTAAGTTGAAGGAACTTTAAGTGTTAAGTGTTGTTTGAAAACCCTTGTTGAATGCTTGTTTACTTTGTTTGCTAAAACAATGGTTTTATTTCCTTGTTTGACTATTTGATGGTTAATTAAGTATTTTAAAATTTAGAAGTTAAATACTTAATTGGGTATGCAGAAATGACTAGTACATGTATTTCGGCTGTGAGATCCAAGGAGACTTGGGCGAAGGACGGAACATGTCGAAGGGAAAGCCCAGATGCTCCAAAATAAATATCAAACCATTTTAACCCAAGATAAAATAAAGTGTTATAAATATTTGATAGAATGAAGCATTGATTATCATTTATTGTTGTGTTTATTTCATTGATTGATTGTTGGAATTAGGCTCGGCCAGTTTATGAGCACTGATTATTATTTATTGATTGTTGACTTTGCTCGACCAGTTTATAAGCATTTAATTATCCATATGCATGAGCTGGGTAGAAAATAATTATAGGCTAACACCTTGTGATTATTTCACTATTTGACTATAAAGTGTTTAGCGGTAATATTTGGTTCACTTCAATTTAATGAATTGTTTTGAAAATTGGTTTTCAAGTGGAAATGTTATGAGATGTTTTCCTTTAAAAGAGAAAAAGTGATATTTGAGAATAAATATTTGAAGTGATTTTATATAAAGAATAATTTTGTAAAATGTTTATAAAACGGAAAGAATTTTGAGGAATAAACTCGATGGTTTTAAGATGATTTTTGAAAGGATTTAGAAATGGAAATTATTATAGATTAGAAGTTTTGTAATTATTAGTTAAAAATGATTTTGCCACTTCGCGATATAAAGTGATTTATTATGTTACTAAAGATTCGGGTAACCCATAATCTACGAAATGCATGGGCAAAGGAGGTGCAGATGTTCTGTAGCCTCAGTGTAGTTCGCTCTTGGAATAGAGGGATGCATTAATCTATTATTTATTCGAAAGGCTAGACCCATGGGCCTGGTTATGGCTAGAACCACTCGAGATTTAGTAGCATATAGTAATGTATGCTTGTATATAGGTATCGTTTCAAAATGTGCTTTGTTTTTAGATCTCGAAGTAAAAGACTAGTTTGAATATAAAGGATATATATATATAAATATATATATATATTTCAAAAGTTTTGAAATAAGAATTCGGGAATAAAGTCCAAAGAGATAATTTCCGTAAAGATAATCAGATTTGAAAATCTAATTTGAAAATTAAGCCTAAGTGGGCACTTTTGGGAATTGCAAATTATTTGTGCATCGAGGGCTCTACGAGTCCTATTTACGATAGGAGAACTACGTTGGCTTGATCCTATATCTAATTAGGTACCCAATTAGATAGAGATACGTAGGCAGTCACAAGTGGTAGTGATGGAGCCCTAATAATAACATAACATTTTTTGTATATTGTTTGCTATATATCGTGTATTGATGTACTTTTCCTCCTTACTATTTTATTCCACATTTAACATGTTTATTAAGTTAGCAGGAATGGCTATTGTTGTCTCTCTCATCAGAGTTATGCATCGGTAGATTTATTTGTATTGGCATTTGGTATGTATTAAAGCACACCTAGTAGATTAAATTGATTACTCTGATAACTTGTAAAATAGAAATTGTATCCTATACATTTTATAGTGTTGAATATTTATCAAATATTATGTATTAAGTTGGTAGTTTTCATTCGTGGTTTTAGAATGAACGGGTTTTTCGGTAATTCTGACTGGTCCGAAAATCCGGTTCATTATAGAGTTTTCTCAAATTTTAACTTCCAACTGTTAATGGAACTCATCTAAGGTTTTCTAGTAGTTATGGATATTAGACCAGCCTTGATGGATTGTATAGGGCATGAGCAAGTGAAGGATGAGGAGTTAGTAGATATTTTGGAGAAATTGAGAAAAGAAGAGCATTTTCCCCATGCTAGGAGGTATTCAGTTGATAAGAAGGGATGTTTGAGAAAAGATGGACGTCTTTGTGTTTCGATGATTGATGATTTGTTGAAAGAAGTGCTTATGGAATGTCATCACTCAAGAATGACTATTCACCCCGAAGAAGATAAGATGTACAAGGACATGAAGAGCATCTTATTTTGGAATGGAATGAAGAGAAGTGTAGCTAAGTTGGTTACTAGGTGTTTGACATGTCAGAAAATAAAAGCTGAGCAAAGGAAGCCTGTTGGATTATTATTACCTTTAGAAATTCCGACTTGGAAGTGGGAACATATTTCAATGGATTTTGTTGAAGGATTGCCTACAAAGTCAAAAGAGCAATGAGGCTATTTGGGTTGTTATGATGTGATATCCCGGAATTTTTGGCAATATCAATTTAATAATCTGTATTGAAATTTAAATTGATTTGATAATTTTTGTTGATAAATTTAAATTAATTTAATAATCTTCTTTTAATAAATATTTAATTGGTGATTTTCTCTTTTTAAAAGCTAATAAATTATTTTCTATTTATAATGTGTATATTATAAATAGAAATCTTTGGATTGAATTTAATAAATAAATAAATCTTGTTTTCAAATTCTAATATATTTTGGTAATTTGGAAATTATGATTTAATTTAAAATATATGGGTTTAAAATATTTAAGATAAATATTTAATTGATCAAATTGTATCTTAGCTTAAGTTTAAGATTAATAAAAAGGTTTGTTTTAAAATATTGTTTAATAAATATGATTTATTAATTCATTTAATAATAATAGGAATTTATAATCTCTTTTATAGATTATTTAAATTTGACAAATTATTATTTTCAAATAACATTATTAATATATTGTTTTATATATAAATATAAATAGATTTTAAAATAGAAATGAATATACAAGTTAACATTATAACAATAACTATAACAACTTTAAAGTGAACACTTGAGATATAGTCTATAGGAACATATATTTGCAGGCAAGAAGAAATCATATTTGTATACACGAAATTGAAAAAAATGGATAAGTATGACAATGTTAATTTATGCTAGTACAAGATATCATTTCAGCCTCCTTATGAAGAAAAATCTCTGACCCTTATTGTACTAATACAAATATCAGCCTGCACTTGTTTCTTATATATCAATCTTCTTTTCATTTTTGTTCATTAAAAAAAATCAAAACCCTATAATCTTTTCAAAAGCCTGTGACAAAACCTTTAGCCAGAGAGATTTCAAAACAAGTAAACCTGAAATCAACTAAGCAAGCAAAGCACTTCTGTTTTCAAATCAAAATTTAGGCATCTCAACTACAACAAGATTTCCAGCAATTCATGTTCAAGTTTCAAGCATTTTATCAATTTTCCAGTTTTAAGTCTCTGCTTCAAACTCTAAACTGGTGAGTAAACTCTTTATTTAAAAGTTTAAGTAAATTATAATCTGTTTCAAATTACTGTGCTATGTTCTACAATTTTCCTGTGAGTAAAAAATCTATATAAAAGCTTTAACTTGTTCTAATTTGCTGCATGTGCTGGATATATGAATCAATGTGATGATAGTTGCTTGCATGAATGTAAATTATGCTTGTATGTTCATAAATATGAACCTATTAAGTAGACATGCCTGTGTGTATATATATATATATATATAAGTACCTTCTGTTGTTTTACAGTTTCAAAAATTTCAAATATCATCTGATCTTCCTCAAACCTTCTATAGTTTACGATGTTTAGACAAAGTATGTCTGTATTAGCAAGATTTAAATTCTAAAAATATATTTAAGTATAATAGGTTTAAATATTATCTGGAAATTAAGAAAACAGTGGAAACTTTGAAAATATGTTAAATTTAAATATGCTAATTCTTTGATTTAGGTTTATAATCTAAATCAACTTTGAAAACTAGGATTTTTAATAGTTAAATCATAATTTTTAAGTTTGTATTGAATTAGATATTCATGGTTGATCAGAATGTGGGTTTTGGGACTTTTCTGATGATCGGTGAGTTCGAGATGGACGGGATCGCTACTGAAGGTGGCGTGGAAGTTGACGAGTCTGGGGAAAATGGTAGGAGGCTCTATCATTCACCGTGGCGTCGGCACTAGGTCAAAGTAGGGTTTTAGCTCTGGGTTTGGTCGAGGTTGGTAATGAGGTTGATGCGTCGCCACCGGAGCATCGGACTCGATAGGGTGTGGGGGAAAATGAAGTGTGGTCTTCGACGAACCTGTAGGCAAAGTTTCTTGGATAATGGTGGTCGGGGGCGTCGAGACGAGGGGTTTTCTGGCGATCGGTTTAGTTCTTGTTTGATCGTAGTAGCTCGATTTCGATTTTTGATTCGTGAGAAGGTCTGGGTGGTGTGGATCGAAGGTTCAGGTGGTGGTCGATGTGTGGGAGATTTCGGCGATGATCAGAAAGGCTTCGATGATCGGTGTATGTGCACGGCGACGTTGGATGTGTCAGTGGTTTGTGAGCGTGGTCGACTCGAAGATGCTCTCGGGTATTTGGGATAGAAACTCGAGTTAAAGCTCGGGTTGAATTCGTGAGCGTAAAATTGTATGAAGTTTTAAAATTTTAATAAAGTTTTTGCAAATAAATGGAAGATGGTGATTTTCTCGGGGTATGTCTCGGGAGAGACTTGGGTAGAACCCGAAGTAGGTTTTGAAATGCAGATTTTAAAAAGTTTTATAAAACCAGTTTTTAATTTAATTTAAACCTAATTTTAAACTATTATGTAAAATAAATGTTCTTTTAACAATTGATCAAGAGTATTGTATACTGTTTAACTTAAATCTTGTTAAGTAAAATTGTAAGTTATTTTAAAATCTTAAATTAGAAATGAATTTAAAAGCTTAATTTAAAAGTGGAATGTTTTGAAATGTATTTAAATTATGTTAATGATAAGTAAGTCATTAATAAAGATAAATTCTATCTTAGAGTTAATTAAGATTTTGATAATTAATAACTAATTAAATTAAGTAAGGTAATTAAGAGTAATTAATTAGTTTAATTTAATAATGTTTAAGAATTAATTAACTATTATTAAGGGTTACTTAAATGTTAAGGATTGATTAACTGATTAATTAAGGATTAAATTAATTTGTTATTAAGTTTTATTAATTGATAATTAAGGTTTATTAATTAATAATTAAAGGATAATTAATCTACAATTAAAGATTAATTAATTTGTTTTAAAGGTAATTAAGAGATGAATTACCAATTGTAATTAAGGAAGTGAATGTGATAAATTTTAGTTAATTAATTTATTAATTAATTAATGATAATCATTTGATGGTTGATTAAGTAAAATTACTTAATGAGATTGAATATTGGAATTACTTAGTGAAGTAATTAATGTATAATTACTGGATGTAATTAATTAAAGGAATTACTTAATAGGAAGTAATTAAAGGGTAATTACTTAGTAGAAGTAATTAAGGATTAATTACTTGGTGTAATTAATCAATGGATTAATATAATTAATTAAGGAGTAATTAATTAAGGTAAGTAATTCCAGGATGGTAATTACTGTTTATGATCAATTAAGGTTGATTAATGGAAGTGATTAATTAAAAGTTTAATTAATTAATGTAATTAATTAAGGTTCAATGTAATTAATTATAGTTAATTAATTAATGGAAGTAATTAATTAGGGATCATTAATTAATGTAATTAATGAAGTAATTAATGGTTAATTACTGTGAATGTTAAGGATAATTAATTTGTGTAATTAATTAAAGGCAAATTACTTAAGGCAATTAAGAATAACTAATCAGGATGATTAATTAAGATGGATAATTAGAGAATGATCAATTAATTGATTTGTAATTAATTAATGATTAAGTAAGCAAGATTTATGTGATGAAAGTAATTAATTCAATTTATTTAAATTAATTAGAGATGGAAGTAATTAATTTAATTCATTTTAAATTAATTATAGATGGTGATGAATAAATCATTGCTTATGGATGTTGAATGATATTGATTGCCTTGAATGGTTTGAGATCTCAGATATGAGATAAGTGATGCTGTGTGATATGGATGCTTTGGTTGAATATGATGATAATGTGAATTATATGTTTGTAATGATGATATGAATTATCTATCTGTGTGTATATAGATAATAGAATTGAATTGTTTTAACTTTAAAAACAACTTGGACCTAAAAGATGACGATTTGGATTTTGATGAGACCGGGATCGGGTTTCCAGATTTGGATATCCGAATACCACATCGATCCAAATTAACGATAGGTCGTGAATCTCAAGTGAAGATGAAGATTTAGAGTGCAAGGGTTATTGTCGTTAACTCTGATGGTGATTCCAAAATGAGTGTAACGTGATAATGCCTTCGGTTTCGTTCGGACCCGGAACGAACTTGTATGGATTGAATGCTTTCAGAACATCGTCAGGTGGACGATGAGCATTCTAAGATAGATGTGTTCTATAAAGGTAATCATAGCCTCAAGCCTCATCAACCGGGAATGGCTAAAACAGGGGAGGTGCAGCAAGGCTAAGTGGGTCATGCCCAAGTAGGATGAGGTTTTCCCCTGTCTAGAGTCCCTTCTTATTATTTCGGCTGTGTGGGCAGTTGATTGCAACAACTACTGGGGTTGTCTTATTCAGGACTGTCCAGTAAGGGATGGTTCCGGCCTTGTGTTGCAGGGGATTTAGGGTGGATCCTCGGTACTCTGATCTAGGCCACGTACTGTGACGGGCGGTACCCCAGTAGCCCTGCCATTGTATGGAATCCAAACTCCAATAAGTGCCGTACGTTTTAGTTGTGCCCAACTATGTTGGAACGTGAGATGTAAGCATTCCAGTTATTTCTGTATTTTACTTGGAAACCCTAGACACTATTATAATATCACTGGATTTCCTATCAAATGTTTGGTTAGCGTAAGGTAAAAACTTACCCATGTTTATGTGTGGGGAGTCTTACGTGATACCTTTGTTTTCAAAAAGGTTTTTAAAGTTAAGCAACTTTAACCGTTTACTCATACCAGACCCATGTCTGACCCAGAGTTTATTTCTGTTTTTCTTAAACTCTCGGGTACTCAAATTTTTACCAGTAGCCAAGGGATTCAGGTTAGCGTTGACGAATTCTGGAGGAGCAATGGAGTAGGAGGCTTTAGCGTATAGATATATAGTGGTTCCGCTGTGCTAGTGTTATATCTGTATCTGTGTTGTATATTGAATTTGTAATAACTAGACAGGTGTTTATAACAGTCTAGTTTGTGTTTGAATAAGTTGTGTAACTGTGATAGTTGTTGTATACTATGTAATATCTTATGTGATAAATATAATTTATTCGTTCCGCTGTGAGATTCTGATGTTGTTTAGTTCTTTCTTCTCTATCATTTCTCTTTTCTATCCCTTTCTTTCTTATTAATGATGCGACTTTCTGGTGATAGAAGGTCGGGGCGTGACAGTTATGGATAGACTCACTAAGAGTGCTTGTTTACTAGTGAGTTTTGGAGGAGCCTACAAACAACTTTGGGATTTTCTTTGAACCTTAGCATGGCATATCACCCACCCATAAACTGATGAAAAAACAGAGAGGGTGAATAGGATTTTAAAGGACTTGTTGAGAGCTTGTGTCTTGGATTTCGGAGGACATTGGGAGCAGCATCTACCTTTGGTTGAGTTTGCGTATAATAATAGCTATCAAGCAACAATTGGTATGGCCTCTTTTGAAGCACTTTATAGGCGGCCATGCAAATCGCCTAGTTGTTGGTGGGAAACCACCGACGAAGTATTGCTCGGACCAGATTTGATCCATGATACCATAGTAAAAGTAGAGTTGATCAGGCAAAGGATGAAGGTGGCGCTACACCGTCAGAAATCTTATGCGGATAAAAGAAGGAAAGAGCTTGAGTTTGAGGTTGGAGATAGGGTGTTTGTTAAAATTTTCTCTCTTAGAAAAGTTGCTAGGGTTGGCAAGTCTGGAAAATTGGCGCCTAGAGTTGTTGGGCCATTCCGAATTCTGGAAAGAATAGGAAAATTGGCACACCGTATGGAGCTTCCTGACAAGTTGGTAAGAGTCCACAATGTTTTCCATGTTTCTCACCTTAGAAAATGCCTTCATGACACCGCTAATAGTGTAGTGCCTGATCAGTTAGGGGATTTTGAGATGGAGCTGATAGTACCCGGTGCCATCACACACATTGTGGAGCACGGCACTAGGAGACTCCGCAATAAAATAATTAGGCTAGTGTGAGTAAAATGGGGGGACAATCCGGCAGAAAGCACATGGGAGACCGAGGAGAAGATGAAAAGCACTCACCCAGAGCTTTTCACTAGTAATTTCTCTCTCTAAATTTTAGGATTTTGGTTGCATCTTGGTTGCTAGATTGGATGGTAGGAGATGGTTGTTACATTTTTTCACAATCACTTTGCACTCATGTAGAATTCTATGCATGTTTAGGGTTTTTCATACATACTTGCATAACACGATTACACCTTCACGCTAAGATTTAGCTCATTTTAGCATGTATGCAGCACATAATCACATTGCACTATTGGTTGAGTATATGGATGTGTAGATAACTTGGTTGTATAACATAGATGTTATTGCGCGTAACACTGTTTGCCCATTGAATGATTTCGGAATGAAATCCTTTTAAGAGGGGAGAACGTAACACCCTGTAAAATGAACAAAAAATAAATGGATTAAATTGAATTAAATATGATAAGATAGAATATGGAAATTTTATAAACATTGGAATTTGACCACGAAAGTTATTCCATTGCGTTCATGGCAAAATTCGGATATGTTTCCGTATATAATATGCTGAAAATGGAGCTCAAGCGAAGAGGTTATGGGCGTTTGAAGTTTTCAGATTTAAATTAATTTAGCTTGAATTCAAATTTAAAAAAGAATTTGATGAGATTTGCTCTGTTGTGCAATTTTTAATGATTTCATATTATATTCCACTTCTCCTCCCTTTATGATTTAAATTTGTGATTCTCCAATAAAATAAGAGTTTAGATTACGAGTTTTATTCGTAGTCTACACCACTTATTCCATACAAATTTCCTTCTTATCAATTTCTTCGTAAAAGAGGAGTCGAATAGAATATGAGATTTAGATTGCAATCCATATTGTTTAGTATATTCCATTTTATTAATGTAATAAATTGAGTTACTAATTTATTTACAAGTCCATTATTAAAGTTTGGGTTACGAATAATTATTCCCTGTTTAGATATTGAAATCCCTTATTTTGATATGTTGGAATCTTGGGAATTTGAAGAAAAAGGACTTGTACTAGTATTTGGTTAGGGAATTGACATTTAATGCTAGTTTAGGGCATAAAATTCGTGCGTGTAGAATTTATTAGGCATGAAAATTTATTTATTTCTATTTGCATAATTAACATATAATTATTGCATATATGACATAGTTACTTTATTTTCATTTATTTTCCCCCATTAGGAAGGTAATTGATTGGTAGGCGAAAATAAGAGGAAACTCTTATGTAGCCTAATTATTATTTTAGGGCGTAACAAGGAAGATTCCTTATAAGGCCTTATTTATGAAATAGTGAGATGAGTATGTGTGTGTGTGTGTGTGTGTGTGGAGAGTAGTTGATGTATGGCTAAGTCATAGGGATGCGAGGTCAATAGAGTTACAAGATGGAAGTCCGCCCTTCACTTTGAGGCTACCAGCAGTTGTGTACACTTTGATTGATGTGAGGTATCCTTATGGTAAATATTTTTAGTGGTGCAAGGTTAGTCGCAAATTTTGTAGGGGAAATCTGCCCAGCTAATCTGACAACCAATTTCTACGAATAGTCAGACTAATGCGAGACGTCATTATGAGTATGGGCCATAAGACGAAAGGCCTGCTTCGGGGTCTTGAGGTATTAAGTGGTTGTTTGAGGGCCCATCTCTTGTCCCCGGATGAAGTATTAAACGGTCAAGGGGTTATGTTAGGTGGTATCTCAATAAGGGGCTCCGCTTTTGGAAATAGATATTAAATGATGTGGTTTGCCTTAATTAAGGTATTATATGGCCAGAGTTTGCCTATTTTCCACAAGGAAGTATTAAGTGGCCTAAGAGATTCCATACAATGTCAGCTAGATAGTACCATTGAGGAGCACGCCTTGGAAATAGGTATTAAATGATGGTTTTGACTTAATTAAGGTATAAAATGACTAGAGTTTGCATATTTTCCAATAAAAGGTATTAAGTGGCTTGGGTACCATCTCTTACATTATTAATTGTTTATGACGTATGATTGGGATACGGGATTCTAAAACCTACTTATGGAATGGAAGGTATTAAGTGGTTTGACCCACCTCCTTTCCTTATAAAGAAGTATTAAATGGTTTATGGGTCTATTTTCGTAGACATATTCTTATTTTGAGATATACTGCCCAAGTACTGAAAAGGTAAGACTCGAGGTTTTTATTCACCAAACATTGTTGTTCTAACTCCCTCCTCATTACAACACAGGTTGAAGACGTTGATGGAAAAGGTGATGCTTGGAGAAGGAGGTGGTCGACTTGCGGTAGTATTTACCATTTTATTTGCTTTCATATGTACTCATGCTTTCAGACTATTATTGTAACGGATTATGTTACAGTTTGATGGTATCTTATATTTTGACATTGTTATGAATTTAAAATAAATGGGTACATTTTACTATTTTACTTTGTTCCATTCGTTGTGAGTTCTGGATGTTTAGTTAGGGCTCTATAATGTTATTTGTATTTTACTACCAACAGCTTATCTTAGAATGGATCTAAGTTTCGATGGGCTTTTTCTGGGTTGAAATTTAGGCATGTTCCAGGGTGGGTTGTTACACTCATTCTAGCAGCCTCTTCCACCCTTTCTGTCTCCTTCGCCGCAAACTCCAAGCTTCCTCTCTACCTTTCCAGTCACCTCCTACCCGAAGCTCCACTGCCCAGTCACCACCTACCCGCAGCTGCTACCACACTCCAGTCACCATCTTAATTTGTAGTCCTCCAGACCCACTGCCCATCCAAAACAACCTGATTTTATGCCCATCCTCTGTCAATATAATTTCATTACCACATAATAATCTGATCTAGTCTTCACTTTCTGTTCATGTGGTGTTCATCGCCATTTGTCATGCAGTGGTTTAGGTTTGCATCTATTTGTATTGGATCCATGTTCGACGTAGTGTGGGTAGTTGTCGTGGCGTGTCATTTGTGTGTTCGGATTAGCGTATAAAAAGTGAGTGTTTTTATGACTCTCACCAACTATAAATTCTAATGCAAGTTTAACTTGATTTCATGTTTTGATAATTATATATATATATATATATATATATATATATTTGTTATGATATGTGTAGATAGTTAATAAATTTAAATTGCAAGTTTTAACCATAATATACTGATAATTGTTGGTATATGTGTATTTGATGTAAATAAAAAGATTAATGGTAAGTTTAGTCCATTATTATGTGATGTTTGATGATATGGGTAGTTAATTGGATAATGTTTGATCATGTGATTATATGCTTAATTATATGTTTGATTATATATGTAATGATATATGCCATGTTTGTGCCATTTTTATATTGTTTGAAATTTTTATAAATTGATATGTTGATATTATGGATATTGAACAATGTGATAAAGTATTCGAACACCCTTGAATATATGAGATTAATGTATGAAAAATTTAGAGAATGAAAAATTTGGAATATGAAATTTATTGTTTTGGCCATAAAATATGAAATTTCATATAACTATCGACTTTGCCCTTATTTGAAAAAATTTCACAATTGAATGTATTTATGTCTAAATTTTTTATATGTTATGTGAATTTAAGATTTGAACATGTTAGTCAAATTTGTTAGCCAAAGTTTACCTATGGATTTTTACTTAAGAATTTTTGAAGTTATATACGAATAAATGTGTAATTTATGAAAATGTGTTATTTGGACTTGGAAATTGTTCTATGGCTTTATGATAATAAATGAAAATTATTTTGTAAAATAATATGTAATTTATTCAGTTGCTTAAGTATTTTTATAATTTATTTCTAGAAAATAGCTTTTATTGGATAATGTATTATATAAAAAAAGTATTAGGACTTGAAAAAATTTCTATAGCATGTGTATACTGTAATAAAAATATTTAATAAAGGAACCTATATTTAATTTGGCAGTTAAAGTATTTTTATTATGTATTATTTAAAGATGGATTTTATCTAAATTATGGAAAATTAGTATAAATAGTATAATACGTGAGAAAATTTTGAAACTTTGTTGGAAAATGCAGAAAAATATTTTAAGAACTTTGGTTTCAGAAAAGAAATTTTACGCACATGATATGTTGATAACTAATGCATTGTGATTATGTAATAGAAAAATATGTTTCACTATTGATTATGATATGTTGAATTATCGAAATTACATTACTTGTTATGTAGATATTGTAAACATTGAATAGTGTGATAAAACCCTTCGGACATCTGAAATTGATATATGAAAATTTAGGGTATATAGATTTAGCGCTTTGGCCAAAAATGTGATCTTGATAAATAAAATTGTTGTTTTGTCTTTATTTGAAAAAATTTCACAAAATAAATTATTGACCTCTGGAAAATCTATATGTTATAAACAATAAAATTCTAGAAATTTTGGTTAAATTATTTTTCAAATAGCTGTTTTGGAATTTGGTTACAAAATTTTGGATTCAAATTGAGAAAAAAATATATTTCTAAAAAGGAATATTAAAATAAATTGAAAATTTTTCTGAAACTTTATTACAGTAAAATAATAATATTTTGTAAAGAAACCTATACCGAATTCTATCATCTAATAATTTCTATATTTTGTTCTTTTAAATGGGATTATTGGAATTTTGAAATTTTGTAAAAAAGTTAAATTAACTTAAAACATTTTATGTAGCTCTTGCATATTATTTAGATAATATTTAATAAAGGGACATATATTTATTTTGGCCGTCTAAAATTTTGAAAATTTTATCTCTATAATTAGCCTTTTGGGAAAAATATTTAAATTGATTTAGAAAATCTGAGATTTTATTGGAAATTCTAAAACAATGTTTTAAGAACTCTAAAATTTAAATTGGAATATTTGTGCAAATTTTTATGCCTTTAATAATTTATTTAGTGTAAAATCTAATGTATTTTGACTATGAAAAATAATAAATATTTCTGGAAATTTCTAAAAAATTTACTATAGTTTCCTGAAGTAAAATGAAGAAATTTTTATGTCGAACACTTTCTGAAATTCTTTACTTATTTTTTTGTAAAAATTAAAATGGACAGACATCATACTTTTATAAAATGAACGATTGGTTATTAAAGAGACCAGGGCCGGATATGGCATACAGTCTATCATTTACCGAAATCACTTTAATAACTGTCTACATGGAGAATGTTTTCGGAATGTAAAGGATGATTTGGCGAACGTTTGCTAGAATGAAGTAAGAGAACGATAATGGATGACCTTGACACTTGTGTTAATTTGAAATGACTAAAACAGAAGCTATATCTGGCCAATGAGGTTAGCTACCTTTAGTTGACATCTTTTCCCCATATTACTGTCTTAATTTTGAACTTGATTGGTGCACCTTAATCTTGGATTGATGGACGCGGTCGGCCGTTAGGGGTTACGACCAGTCAGGGAGGGCAAAACGGTAGTATCCTACCTTAGGCATTGCCTCATGTGCCTTGTCATACGATTATTCCTTATGCGAGACCACTACCATTTTTTTAGTATTGTACCTATAGGGGACTCATTGGCTACCAAGGTTATTGGTGTGTTACAGGACCTGCATAGACTACGTGCTTAAAAATATTTTAAGGGGATTAATGTAAAGCACTAATGCTATTTTTATATTTACATTACTGATAGACATTACTTATGTATCGTATCCACTACATATAGATAGATTAACGAATCCTTAGGAGATGGAAAATCCCGTAACATCTCTTAAGTTATATTTCCCATTGTACACATGATTTTGAAATAACTTACTTGAGAAATATTTAGTTCTGACTCGAGTATGTATTTTTCATTATGTTCGGGTTGGCCTGATTATTTCAACGATTGGAGGCTATTTGTTTTGGAGCTGAAGACTGATGTGAGGATTTCGACACTTTAGTTATTTTCTCTATATGCTATTGTCTTGATTTGTAAACATATATTTACTCCACCATGCTATTTTATTTTAAAACTCTGATGTAATAATATTAATTACCAACTTCATGAACTGCTATTTTATTATATCTTTTATTTCCGTTGTGAGATTCTGTATTTTTGTTCTTTTGTATCTTATTTCTTTAGAATAAAACCCAATTGATGATCTGTCATTTGGACTGTTTAGTTTCAAAATGGTGGGTTGTCACAAAGTTCATCATTAATAATATAGTAACTCAATTTGGACTACTAAATAAAATTATTTTCGACAATGGGACCTAGTCCAAAAGTGAGGAGTTCACTCACTTTTGCAAAAAGAATGGGATAACAAAGGTTTTTTCTTCATATCTCACCGAAAAGCTAATGGTGTAGTAGAATCTGCAAATAAAACCACAAGAATATACTCAAAAAACAATTAAATAAGGCTAAAGGAAATTAAGAAGAAAATTTTCTCTTTGTCTGATGGTTTTACAGAATGGTAGCCAAAACAACAACCAAACATATACTATATTTCTTGATATATGGATTCAAGGCTATGTTGCCAATTGAAGTTGAAATTACATAGCATCGAAGAATTGAATATGCATATAGCCCTAATTTAGGAATTAAAAAGGGAATCCTTAGACTTAAATCAGTGAGTTAAGAGATAAGGTTGGCTTGAAAATGATAGAATACCAATGGTGAATCTAAAATATTATAACTCGAGAGTAAAGGGAAGGGCATTCCTAAATGGAGATCTGGTACTCAAAAGGGTAACGGGAAATACTAGTTATCCATGAAGTTATACCTCTAGAAGCTTATCAATTAAGCATATCAGATGGAAACATTATAGCTAAAACGTGGAATGCCAAACATTTGGTACTTAATTTTATGTCATTAGATGAATAAGAAAGAAAGAAATAGTGAATAATATGTTGATTTCAGGATCGGCTACTAAGAAAGAATTTTAGAATAAAGGAAATTTTCCGACCTGAGGGAAATCATTAAAAAAATCAATTTTAAAAAGAGTTTTCCAAAAATCAATTTTTGAAGAATTAATTTCTCCAAAAAGAATGACATAACTTTCCTTAGCATACCAATCGGAGGTCGGGTCAAAAATGAAATTTATGAAACCAATTTTCAAAAAAGCATTACTTTAGTTCAGTAACGAAAAACCCTATTAAGTAAACATCCACAAAAAAAGTTACTCATGCCTTCGGTGAGTATAAATAATGACACAATCCTTGGTTTAAGATAAACTATGCTAAACAAAGCTTCTGACCTAAAATGGTCGGTAAGACTCTTTAAGTAAAGGCACACCTTACACCAAGTGGTGTTAAATGCCCTTGACCCAGTTCCAAGGCACTAACAAAGATTGGTAAGCCTTTGACATGGGTTATAAGGCAACCATTTAAATTTCCAGTGGAGGACACTTAGACTGGTCCAAATAAGCATTCGGCCCCACCCCTCGTGCTTGGTTTGAGCAATCATCTAAAAGAAGGAGCTTGGATAATAAATAAAAAGAACATGAAGACTACCCAATAAGTGGTTAAAAAAAATAGCACTCGATAAAAAAGGAGTCACTGATCAGGAATTGATCGCATTAGCTAAGAAAATACTCAAGAATTGAATCAACATATGAAAAGCTTATGGATTACCTACATATAAATGGCCACATTAAGAAAAACACTTTAAGAAACGATTTACGATAAGACTAAATCAACCAAGACTAGAGGAAAATAGAAGCTACATATGAAAAACAAGGATTTTATTCAAAAATAAGTTCTTATTAATTTATTTTTTGAATTTGCAGCATTAACATGGATTTAAGCTTAAAAAGAAGGGCGGCTCCGAGAAAGAGAATCTGTTTTGGTTAAAGAGCAAAGAATGATAAAATCGGAATAAAAGAATGAAGCGAAGAGTTCGTTAAGCTAAAGCATAAGCAAATTTTGCGGAGGGGGTGGGGTGTTATACCTTATTTTTAGGGAAAAAGGGAAAAATAGTGGTAAGACCAAAGGAAAAAAAGCATAGTAAGTGCAAGCTAATTGTTATCACAGGTCTAAAATAAGGGCTATCGATCGTTTAGAACAAGAGATATCACAAGTCTAAAAAATGGCTACCACATATCTAAGATGAATGTCATCGATGTCTAGAATGAGAGATATTGCAAGTCTAAAGAAGGGCTTCGCATATTTAAGATGAGTTTTATCGCATGTCTAGAATGAGGGCTATCACAAGTCTAAAGAAAGGTTACCGCATATCAAAAATGAATACTGTCACATGTCTAAAGAAGAAAGCTATCGCAAGCATAAAGAAGGAAGTTATCGCATGTCTAATGAAGGAAGTTATCGAACAAGATTCATAGTGAGAGTTATGTTATATAATCAAATACATACTTGTCATTATGAGACACCCCTAACTCTATCAAATGCAGCTAAGTAGGAATAAAAGTTCTCACGGAACAACATGCAATAGTCTTCCAAACAGGGAGTATTGTTGTCCTTAAGTAGCTAGACTGTACTTTGATTATAGTCTGTCATGTGATATCACGATCATGTTACAACCGTTGTTGGGTACACATTCAACTATTTGAAGTGAAACACTACTAAAGAGAGGATTCATATCCTTCGTTATAGAAGGTTGGTATCACCATAATTGATAATCAACTTGAAGTCAAAATCTCTAGCTAGACTAAAATTGTGACGCCCCACCTCTATACCCATGCTAACCAAGAACACTACGGTGTAGTGCTGTCAGTTAGCACGGAGAATAAGGCTGTTGAGGAGCGACCATCCATGTAACTTCTTTGTGCGAGCTCCGATATGTCAGATAGAATAGAATGCATATCTTTTAAGGAGGAAATCCGACATACCGATACAAACACAAAGCTATCACACGGTGGCTATATATAATCTTCGGAAACAAATATAGAAATAAACATAACACAAATCAGTCACAGACAATTCATATCACAAAGGCGGAATAAGATATGAATATTACACATAAAAGTGTATATCAGAGTAGTGGTCAAACAAGATCCACAATAACAAAAAGAAATGATACAAGTACTAGGCAACAGAATAATTATACATCAACGAGTCCATATCTCAAATGTATAATATCAAAAACTACTAATCTAAAGTAGTTAGCCAAAAGAGTCAGAAGATGGCTCCAGATAGGAAGTCATGAGGAAGCACCTGTAAAATCTCAGTCTGACCCGAGTATTATTTAAGAAGAAAATAATAAACGGATCAGTCTAGCTATAAATATCAGATAAAGTGATATAGAATAAGAGATATGGAAAAAACGTATCATAACCATAATACCGTACTGTGATAAGTACGTAATTGAAAATCAACAAGAGACTAATCAATACCACAAGAATCTTCTCAAAGATTAAAAAGAATGTCATATTCTTTATTTAATTCACCAAGCCACAATAAATGACATACATATTAATGCCAATTGTAAAAGTTGGTGAAACATTAAATTCAGAAATCAACACATGAAATCTAGAAATCACAAAAAGGGGGAAGTCCGAGCACACGGACGAGAAGCTATCTCATGGAAGCTATCCATTTAATTTTCCGAACACACGGATGAGAAGCTATCTATTTAATTTTCCGAACACATGGATGGCCCGAAGGCAAGTCCGAACACACGGACGAGAAAGGCAAGTCCGAACACACGGACGAGAAAGGCAAGTCCGAACACACGGACGAGAGACATCGCACATTGCTAGTCTAAATCATAAAAATGATCGTCATCGATCATAAAGAAGTGTCGATTACACTAAGCTAGTAAATATAAGAGTTTAGCTTCATGTCCCATAACCACTTTCTTAACTCAAATATTTACGAACAGATTGTAGATCTGCACTAGGAAATTGTCACAAGAGTTTCAATATGTGTGAATCGAAATCACACCAATGAGGTATAGACTAACCTTGAAGATAAAGAGATATGTGTGAATCGAAATCACACAAATGGTGTCTAGTCTAACCTCGCAAATAAAGAGACATCGCTCAATCGCTAGTCTAAATCACAAGAATGATCGTCATGATCATAAGGAAGTGTCAATTACACTAAGCTAGTGAATATAAGAGTTTAGCTTCATGTCCCATAACCACTTGCTTAACTCAAATATTTACGAACAAACTGTAGATTTCCACTAGAAAATTGTCACAAGAGAGTTTCAATCGAACAAGTCCAAAAATTAACCGACGAAGTAAACGCAAGCGTTTCATACCACTTGTTTTGCTAAGCCGTTTAATTATATTTTCTCATACGAATGAGGTAAAGGTTTGTATATACTAGTAGATTGGAAAACAGTTTTATAAACGAGTTTGATATTGAAAATAGAGTTGAAATCGTTTTGACGAAAGAGTTTTGATATTTACTACTAGTATAGAAAAACCTTTATATTTTAAAGTGACAAATCATAGAAATGATTGTAGAAACAATCAAGCATTAAAATTCACATTCGAAGACGTGAATAAAATCCAAGAAATCAATTCCCAAAACCATCAAAGTAAGAAGTTCTGTTGAATGTTTTTCGGATAAGTTTGCCTACGCAGAGGTGTACGGGGTCCAGGGGGCAGCGCCCACGGCGGGGTGCGGGGCAGCGCCCCGTCTAAACGGTACGACCTAGAGAGGACAAAATGAGGTCTAACGACCTAAGGGAGATAGGGTCGAGCGACCTAACGAGGTACCATCCCTAAAGAGGAGTCATCAAAGTCTTAAGAAATGATAACAACAAATAGGAGACCACAAGAATCGATTAAAGTTGGAAATTCAAACAAATAAGCAATATAGGAAAAACTGGCAAATAGGAGCAGGTCGGTCAACCGGACTCCCTGAGTCGGTTGACCGGACCAGAGACAGAAGTGCTCGGGTAGCAGGTCGGTCGACCGGACCCTGAGGTCGGTCGGCCGAAGCCTGTAACCTGCACTTCCAAACAGAGGCAGGGAGATGCTAGAGTAGTAGGTCGGTCGACCGGACTCTGAGGTCGGTCGACCGGAGCCTGTTTCCAGCACTCCCATGCCAATCAAATGAATGCCAATCCCTTCCGAAATGCAATCGGTCGAGCAACGGCGCTAAGGGTTTACGCCAATCGATTACCCGGCCATATACGCTCTTCGATTCATCACCAAAAACATGATCAAAACATCCAAGTTAGGATTTTCAAAGAATTGAACTCAAAACACTAAAAATTGGAATATTCACCAAATCAATCCAAACCAAAAGCAATTGCTCAAGAATAAGTGTTAGGAATTCATACCTAACAATCGAAGATAAATATAGATTAAGATGTGAGATAAAAATCTCACCTTTGAACCCAAACAAATGAAGAAGAAGCTTTTAAAACAAGCTAAGATCAACTCCTCTTCAACACAACCCAAATGAGCTTGAATCTATGCTCAAAAAGAAGAACATTCCTAAAGTTAGGTTTAGGAATTTCTGAAATTGAAAGGAGAACGGGTTGGAGAAGATGAAGGAGATGCTTACCAATGGGTTCTCTTTGAATTTGGAGCTAGAACTTGATTTGAAGATGAAACTAGGGTTTGGGAGTTTTAATTTCCCATCTCTCCAACCATTGTTGCTCTAAAACTGAAAAGAGGAGGAAGTGAGGGTGAATGGGGAGGGATGGTTCAGTTTGGGGTTTAAGTTGGCAAAGGGGCTGAACCCAAAACCAAACCCAAAGTGCAAATGGTCAAATTTTTGACTAGCTCCAAACATATCGAAGCTTACACTCAAAAAGATCGCAAACGACGTTTTGAACTCAATGGAGGTGGTCTCGAGTCCTAATTCGACTGTTTGCAAAAAGTAGCTTTTCGGACTTCAATCCGACGGACGATAAAATATTTAAATAAAATATTTAAATATAAAATCGATAAATATGCGGGTTGTTACAAAAATGGTTAATCAATAAATATTATCGGATTGGACCAAGGACTTTAAAGTGACCTATGAGATAAACTATATATATTATTGGAGTTTTGACCATTGACCAAACTCTAGATATCTTAGTGATATACCGATGACAAAAATAAAACAAGCACAAAATATCGTTACAAGTTGTAGCTTAATAAAATTAGAAATTGGATTTCGCCTAAATGATCTATAAGCAACTAGACTAATGCTCCATGTTGTACTTTGGCAAATTCCATAGAGGCTTTTATATTTAAATTGATTAAATATTAACCGAGGATGGAGTTCACACCAAGGATTCAATGCAACCGAGTTGTTAGCTATTTTCCAAGTTTAACAAATTTAAATAAATTTAATACAAACTTTATATTGAATATTTATGGCATTTAATTATTTATTTGATGCCTTAAAATTAATTAAAATATTATATAATTGTTATATATTGGTTTAATTAAACACTAGGGCTTAAATAAATAAATAAATAAATAATATATGGTACCTTAATTTGGCCTAACATCATGGAAGCCCATATCAGGGTATGGTCGACCATACAAGTAGCAAAGGGGTGGGTTTTGACTTGGTCTATGGCTCTAGATTGGATCCAGGTTCAAAAAAGAGAGAAAGGTGGAGATATTATATTTTTGGTGGCTATAATAGCCCCATCTTCTACTATTTAAAGCACACTAAATTTGAAACCTTAGCCTCCATTATAAAATTGGTTTAAAACTCAAAGCTAGGATTTGCACACCAAGTTTAAGGAGAAGGAATAGTGACCCAAAGAGGAATAACTAGCAATCAACGTGTCGACAACTAATATATCTAAGGTACACACTTATTTTAAATATTATAAAATTATACACACACCCCGATTTCATGTTTCTAAATTCAGCCAAAATAAAAAAATTTGAAAATAAAATAATAATTACAAATATTAAAACATAAACTTATATATATATATAACTATACATATAAAAAATTGCCATATCTCACAGCCTACACACATATAAAAGAATTTTTTTTGATTTTTAAATTAATAAGAAGATAAAATTTCTCTTGGGATTTTAAGCATAAAAAGAAATATTTTTATTCTCAGGTTTAAAATAAAAAATTATTATTGGCTTTGAAATAAATAAGTATATATATATTAATATAAAAAATTTGAATTGATATATGTTTGAATTAGTCTATTTTAATTTAAATTTCAAATTCAAATAACTATATTCTCAAAATATATTTTAAACTTAATATACCTAAATATATATATATATATATTCTACAATCATATTAAATATGTACATATACGCACATACTTAGTTTGATTTAAAACATAGGTAAATATTTATAAATGTTAAAAACAAAAAACAAAATTGTGTTACGGCTGAAAAAATTATGTATATATAAATTAATTAAAGGATGAAAGTATATATGTATATGTAGACACACACACAATATCACCTATCATTATGAGATTATTGAAATGTATTAAAGAATATTATTGATATTGTTTCACCCTTTATAATCATGAAACACAATGGTTATTCACATATATGTTCCATATATTCATTCATATTTATGCCTAAGTCAATTTATAACATTTATATCTTAATATTGTGAATATGAATTCTTAAAGAACAAAATAATATAAACTAAAATTAAAATTGAACTAATATTAGTGAATATATGCATGCACATATAGATTTAAGTCAAAATATACATATTTATGTGTGTGTATATATAATGAAGATTTAAAGATAAAAGTATACACTATTAACTTAGGAAAACAAACTACTTTTTATTAATGTCAGCTAAATATTATATGGTGTAAATAAATTATTCTAGTGAACACAAAATAAGATCTAGTGCAAAATTAATAAAATGATATCTTTTGAAACTTCTTCTTTTTACCCAGGTACCAATGCATCAAACAATAGTATAGAGCCCCTGTTACGTTAACATGAATAAATAACCAACTAGTAGGGCAGTCACTTAAAAAAGTCCAATTAGATGGGTGTCTAAGGCAAAGGTGTTTAACTAAGGAGAAGGTTACTCTAATTAGGGAATGTTCTTATAAAGGGAAAGCCTCTCATCTCCTGGCCCTTGCATGTCTCATCAAAGTGGTCCATTTCAAAGATATGCATTAGTGGAAGCCCCAAAAGTGTCTTGTGCCTTAGGTTGATTCAAATATCTGTATTTGAATATTAAAAAAGTAAATTTAAAATTGTTTTGAATCTAAATAATTTTTTATAATTAGTTATAAAATGTGGATTAAAAATGTTTTAAATTTTACATAATCATAAATGTTATATTTAAATTATTTAAAAGGTTTAATTAATAAAGGAATACATACGAATATATATATATATATATATGTTAATGAATTGTGAATGTTATAATAAAATTATATATATATATATATTCATATGTTTAAGAAAAGGGAGGTTTGGAATGAATTAAAACCCATATAGAGTTAATGCGTATACATAAGATGTAGAGACATATGATGTCATGAGATTATACTCATCTCCCTTTAAATATCGGTAATATACAGATATTATTATTTTAAATTATGAACGTAAAATATAATTTCTCTCCATCATTTACAATATAAATATAGTACTATACATACATATGGTTGTTGAGCGCTCTCAAGCCAGAAATATTTATAGTGATGTTTATATTATCCGTATGCCGGTAAGAATATTTTGTGATTTTATTAAGCAACCACAAGGGTTACAAAATCACCGTTACACTATCATGAAATGATTGATCTAGAGTATATGATGTACTTTATGATTTTTCGATCACCCTCAAGGGTTAAAAAATTACCCTTAGGTTATCGTAAAATGATGGGTCTAAGAGAATCTAATGTATTATGATTTATTAGAAACCCTCAAACTCATAATGACGTGGAGAAAATGAATATCTGGTTAGGAATTATACACAAGATATAATTAGTAAAGTGTTATTTACCATTTACGGGGACTACAATTTATTGAGCACCCTCATGGTTGTAGTAACGTTGTAAGTGGAACCTAATACCCATTAGAGGAATTTAAGAAATTCCATATCTCTTTTGGGTTTTTGAGAGATGCAAAATCTATGGGAGCCTTATTAGATAAATATAATAAACCAATCTAATGATTATAAGAACATATGTTATATCATCTAGTTTACACTGTTAAATTAGTGTAGATTGAATGGAAAAAAATGAAGCAATTTTTAGATAGAAACACACTAACCGGCATGGAGTATAAGGATTGGTTTAGGAATTTAAAATTTGCACTCAACTATGAAAAATTATGCCATACAGTCTCTAATAAGCCTAAGCTTAAACTAGATAAAGATACCACGCCCAAATTAATAGCCTATTACAAGCCATGGTTATTAACATGTGAACTTGCTCAATGCTACATACCGTCAACCACGAGAACCATGATCCAAAGAAAGCATGATAATATGGATATCCATCCATATTGTAGCACTTACAAAAGTTGTCCGGTTAATAGTCTCGTACGGCGAGGTACAAGATCTCATGGAAATTGTTTCATACAAAAATGAGCATAGAAACTCCCGTCCAAGAATTTGTACACAATATGATTAGATAGAAATAGAGATTGGCTGAGTTAGGAATGACTCTTGACATAGAGTTACACACTGACTTAATTTTTGGATCGATGACTCCACAGTTTTATCCGTTCATATTGAATTTCAATATGAATTCGTTGAAATGAGCTACTGTGGATCTCATTAATATGTTAAGGATGATCGAGGGTATGATTATAAAAGAACCTGACTGTGGTACTCAAAGTCAAGGGCATATCTTCTTTGAATAATTGGAAGAAGAGAAAGTGTAAGTCAAAGAGCAACAAGGGTAAAGCAAAGATCAAAGAAGAGAATGGTGAATGTCACCACTGCTCTAAGATAGGACATTGGAAAAGGAACTATCCAGATTATCTAATAATGCTTAAGGGAAAGGAATCCACTTCTGCTCCTAAATCTATTTTCCATATAGAAAATAGTTTATCTATAAGTGATTCATCTTGGATTTTAGATTCTAGATCTGGAACTCATATATATAATTCATTACAAGAACTTTGGAGAAAGAGGCCCATAGCAAGAGGGACCATGAAATTCCAAGTTACAAATGGAGTTAGTGTAGCTGTTGTAGCAGTAGGAGATTACCATGTGAAGCGTGCTTGTGGATATGATCGATTTTTATATAACTATTATATTGTATCGAACTTCATTAGTGGAATAATATATGTTTCTCGTTTAATGGAAAACGACTATAGTTTTATTTGTAATGACAATCTTATAAATATTTGTTATAATCTTATAAATATTTGTTGTGGTAGTATAATTGTTTGCTTTGGTACTCTTAAATGTGGCGTTTATGTACTTACCTATAATAATCTATTTTCTGTTGAAATAATAATGCCTCTAAAATTAGTAACAGTTGCCTTTTGCATTGTAGACTAGTCCATATAGGTAAATGATTGAACAAGTTAAGAAACTAAGGGTTTCACCATCATATGATTCTGAACCATTTGATACATATACATCATGTCCTAAAAGTAAATGGCCAAATACCCACTTAATGTGAGCAATGAAAGAGTTACTGAACTCTTAAGACTAGTAAAAAAAATGTACGTATTCCGAGCTAGTGGGCCCAACCACGTGTGAGAAGAGGTATTTCGAGCTTTGGGGGAGATATTTCCAGACCTACACCTATAAATATCACCCTTACGCCTACAGAAAAGGGACTTTTTGGCTCTTCTACGCCGTTACTCTGCTGAAACTCAATTGTAGCTTGAATGTTATCAATTGTACTATTGTAAATTAGTTGAGAATCATCAATAAACAGAAAACTCTTCAAAGTGGATGTAGGCTACAACGCCGAACCACTATAAATCTTGTCCTTTTATTGTTTTTTTAATATTTTTAGTTGTTCTTCATATTTATATCCTCTTCATACATCCTATCTGTGATCTGTGGCTGTGAGTTGGTGCTTTCATTTGTGATTGGGTGTTTGTGACCAATTTTGGTGCAAACATTTTGGTGCTTTCACTGAGAATTGAACTCAGTGATTCTGAAGCTTGGATTTTGGATTTGAAAGCTTGGAAACTGAGATCTGGGAAGTAATGGCTAAGCAATCAACAAGGAGACAAAGAACGAAGAGGAGCCATCATGAAGGAAGTCAGGAGGCTTCCTCAGGAGCTAATCAGACCTCAGTTTTCATCACTAGAGATGAGATGGAGATGATGATGGATGCTATGTAGGAAGGGATGCTGAAAAGGCAGGAGGAAATGATGCAGAAACTACTCTGACAGGTTGGATAAGCTGGAGTGGAAAATCAAGAGATTGGAGTAGCAGGAGTAGAGAGAATCCAGAACCAGAGTTAGGGGAACAGAGCAACTAGGATCCAGGATAGAGCGGGACCATCAGGAACAGCCCCTGAGCTAGGGGGCACGCCCCCGAATCATGTTGACTCAATCCCAGGAAGGATGTCAGGCGGTGTTGTGCAGTTTGGCGTTGATCGGGATATGGATTCTCGTCCAGAAGGGCAGGTTTCAAGATTCCCTCGTAGACTCGGGGGGTAGGTTGGCGATAGCAGACAGAGGCTACCACTTGATGGCAATGACAGGTTAGCAGACATGATCAGATGGGCTATGAGGGGAGGATTGGTGAATAGAGATTTAGAGGACGTGAATAGGAGTCCCTTCATTCCTTTGATCATGCAAGCTAGGAATCCACCAGATTTCAAACTACCATCGCTGGAGATGTATGATGAGAGAACGGATCCCGGTGTTCACTTGACAAGGTACATGAGGCACATGGAGGTACTTGGGGCATCAGAAGAGGTCATGGCACGATGCTTCCCTTTTGTATTTAACAGATATAGCAGCACTATGGTTCAGACATCTGGAAAGCAGCTCTATTGGCACTTGGACGGAGTTGATTGAGAGGTTTATGAGGCAATTCCGAGTCAACATAGTGAGGTCCAAGAATGTGATGACTTTAACATCGATGAAATAGTGGAAGGGAGAATCACTTAGGGATTTCTTAACTAGATTCAATGCTGTAGTGGCTTCGGTGGATCGACTCAATCCGTCGATGGTTTCGATGGCGGCAGTCTCAAGAATTGCGGATAATTCGGATTTCAAGATGTCATTGGAGCAGGATCCACCGATGGATCTCGGGGAGTTTTACCATGAAGTGGAAAGGTTTCTACGACAGGAAGATGCAAAGGATGAAAGAAAGGGAAGAGAGGTTGAAGTTTATAAGGTAAAAGGTGGAGGTCCACCTAGGGAGGATTCAAACAAGGATGATAGAGGCAAAAGGAAAATGAATGACAGTGGTAACGCATCGAAAAGGCAATGAAGGGAATCAAAATTCTCTTCTTACATGGATTTGACTAAAACTTTATAAACGATTTATTTGGATACTCGAGGACGCCTCCAGTATCGAAGGCCGGCAAAAAGGGAATCCTACGAATACGAGCGAGCATCAGGAAATCATTGCCTATTCCATGAGCTGGATGGGCATAACATGAATGACTGCAGGAATTTGAAGGATATCGTTAAGGAGCATGTAAGGAATGGTCATCTACAACAATACATAAGGAATCGAGCTGTGGCAGTAGAACATGAGCATCCATCGCCTACCTCAGGCGAATATGGCACTGGATCTAGGCATCGTCAACTTATTATCAGCTGAATGGTTCTATGGCTTTAAATAAGTAATAAACCTTGAAGTAAGGCGGCTAAGTCGCTTACACATGTACATGATCTAGGACGGTCCCTAGGAATGCTTTGAGACGATGATGTACCATGATGCTCGGGTTCATGAAATCTTGTTTTTTCTGTTTTGTGAACTCTGGTTTCTTTCTTGGTACTAGGGCAATTTGGTTTTCATGATTATACAGACTTTTATTTTATTAATTGAACTCTATGTTGATTGGATTTGGATTAATGTAATAAATAATACAGGTCGTGCGATTACGGTCCTGACCGGAGAGACGGGGCAGTAACCGCGAGTTACGAGTCCCTTCGCCGGAGAGCGAAGGAACGGACTCGAACATGGAATATAAAGTCCTTGACCGAAGAGTCGGGGCCGGAGAATATAAAGTCTCCTCTACCGGAGAGTCGAGCCGAAGAATGAATAAAAAGTCCTCGACCGGAGAGTCGAGGCTGGAGAATAAATATAAAGTCCTCGATCGAAGAGTCGAGGTCGGAGAATACAAAGTCCTTGACCAGAGAGTCGAGGTCGGAGAATATAAATTCCTTGACTGGAGAGTCGGGGCTGGAGAATATACAGTCCTTGACCGGAGAGTCGATGCTGGAGAGGAAAAACCATGGATAAGCCCTTGACCGGATAGTCGAGGCCGGAGTAGAATAAATGGGCCCAGTGAGGTCCCGGCTTTGGATATGAGACCCGGCGGGGTCCCGGGTTTGAATATGGACCCGGTGAGGTCTCGGATTTGGATTACAGGTCGCGAACGTAGATAAAATGATCCATAGAGGTCGTGGATTCTGTTAATGGATCTGGAATGAATTCAGGATTGGATATTGACTCAGGACAGTCTTGGATATTGTTAATGATCCGGAGAGATCAAGGAATTGGTTTAGCAGTGGACTGGATTCAAGGTTGGATATGGCGATCAGTGGATTATGGACTTCAAATTTCGGACTTATGGTAATAAAAAACACACCTTCCTATCGCAAGGTATGTTTTGGGGGGCAAAGTGTTAACCCGCCTTTTGGCAAGGCAGCGTACAGGCGGATTTAACCCAATCAACTGCATAATTATTGAAGCTGAATTGTCACGGACATGGTTCTGATGTGAATGAATGGACGATCAATCACGAATGATAAACATGAATATGTGGTCAAGATTCGGCATAGTCGATGGAAAAAAACCGCAGGATACTTGAAATATCGGCTTCGAGAAAAGTTGAGTTGCTTCGGGTTGTTTGGAGTTTGCTTTGAGTCACTTTTGAGGCTGCTTCGGGTTTTCAGGCTGGTTACTTCGGGTCATCTCAGCACTTGCTTCGAGTCACTGGAGGGTTTACTTCGGGTCAAGGAAGCAGCTACTTCCGGTTAGAGTCATGGATCGATCAATATCCATATACTTCGAATCCATTCCCTTCGTATCCATGTGCTCCGTATCGATCCATTCCATACCCACCCACTTCGTATCGATCCCTCTCCAACATGTTTTGTATCGATCAGTCAATTGATCGATACGAAGCAAGGAGCCAAGCATCGATATGAAGCCACAAACCAAGCATCGATATGAAGTACATAGGGATCGATCCGAGTTCATTAGCTCTACAACTGCCTACTTCGTATTGATCCCATTTCTGTATATTTCGTATCAATTAGTCAAATGATCGATACGAATGACCATTTGATCGATACGAAGAGTAGAGTGCCAGATGGATACGAAGGAATGGGTCAAACCAAAGGAAGCGGTCAACAAGCATGAAATATGGATTTCCCCTGAACTCTCGTGCCACATCATCGATACGAAAGGTATCGATACACATAGATCGATACGAAGTACTCAGCTAACTTGCAAATCCAATCTTGGATCGATCACAACTCAAAAACTATATGTCCAAATGCTATGAAATTTTGACAGGAGCATCCTTACCACCTGAAGAACCATCATGATCGAACGCAGCTCCATCTGGCCATTATTTGATCGATACGAAGTGTATAGGGATCGATCCCAAACAAGCCCTGATCGATCGGATAGTCTCACCCACGTGTGAGAAGAGGTATTCCGAGCTTTGAGGGAGATATTTTCAGATCTACACCTATAAATAGCACCCCTACACCTACAGAAAATGGACTTTTTGGCTCTTCTACGTCGTTACTCTGCTGAAACTCAATTGTAGCTTGAATGCTATCAATTATACTGTTGTAAATCAGTTGAGAATCATCAATAAACAACAAACTCTTCAAAGTGGATGTAGGCTACAATGCCGAACCACAATAAATCTCGTCTTTTTACTGCTTTCTTTTTAATTTTTAGTTGTTCTTCATATTTATATGCTCTTCATACATCCTATCTGTGATCTGTGACTGTGAGTTGGTGCTTTCATATGCAATTGGGTGTTTGTGACCAATTTTGGTGCAAACAAAAATGTTGTTTTGAATTTTTTATGGAATTTAGTTATTTATTTAAGGCCTTAAAATTAATCAAAATGATATATGATTTTTATATATTAGTTTAATTAAATATATTAGCTAAATTAATCCATTAATGTATGGTATATTAATTATGCCTGACATTATGGAAGCCCATATCAAGGCAAGGTTGACCATACAAGGAAAAAGGAGAGGATTTTAACTTGGTTTATTTTTGTAGATTAGATCAGATTCAAATGAGAGGGGAAGGTGGAAGACATTAGATATTTTTGTAGCTATAAATAGCACAACTTCTCCCATTCAAAACACACTAAACCTTAAATCCCAGCGTCCATTAGAAAATTGGTTGAAGCCTTAAAACTAGAATTTGTACACCAAGTTAAATGAGAAGGAATAATGATCCAAAGAGGATAAACTAGCAACCAACATGTCAAGAACCGATAAGTATAAGGTACACACTTATTTCAAATATTATAAAATTATACATACCTATTTCATGTTTTTATTTGACCAAAAGTTAGAAAAATAGTTTTAAAAACAAATTAACAATTATAAATATCTAAACACAAACATATATATATACACACATATATATAATTATAACCATGTATAAAAGAAAATAATTTTTGTTACCATATGCACATGACCACTCAACACGCATGTATATATAAAAGAAAATTATTTTTAGTTTCTAAATTAGAAAATATAAAAATAAAAATTCTTCTTAGTTTCAGAACATAAAAACAGTTATTTTTATTCTCTAGTTTAACATAAATAAAAATTATTTTCCATTTTTAAATAATATATGTTATTTACCATTTAATAGAAAAAATTTGTTTTGATATATATTTGAATTAGTCAAACTTAATTTAAGTTTCAAATGTATAACAAGCATATATCTCAAAATATATTTTACACCTAAAATACATACATACATATCTATATATATAATACTGGCAATTATATAATATATATGCTTAGTTTAATTTAAAACATATATAAATATCAACAAAAATTTAAAACTGAAAAAAACATTGCTGAAAAAATTATATATACATCTATTTATTAAAGACTGAAATATATATATATACACACACACATACACACATATACATATACATACATATATATAATATCACTTATGATCATGAGAATTATTCAAATGTGTTAAAGAGAACTATTGGTATTATTTCCCCTTTATAACCATGAATCACAATGGTTATTTACACATATATCTATTCCATATATTGATATTCATATTATGACATAGGTTAGTTTATAGTATTTATAATGTTCACATTGTGAATGTGAATTCCTAATGAACAAGATACATTGAATTAGAATTAAATTTTAACTAAAATTAGTATATGTAAATATATATTTAAGGCATAATATACATATATACACTGAAATTTTAAAGGTAAAATAAAATACAATTAAATTAAAATAACAAACTCCTTTTTATCAATATCCACTTAATATGGTTTAAATTATTCATGTAAAAACAAAATAAGATCTAGTGAAAAACAAATAAAAGGATTTTTTTTTGAAATTTATCTTTTTTGTCCCATTGTCAATGCACCCGATCCAACACTGACTTGGCTTTCGGCTATGCCAAAACCATATCGACCTGTGCTGTAACAACTCGCCCTTCGTAATATCCTAAAATCAGCACCGAATGACAACGTCCGACTTTTGAATACCACAAAAGGAAAATTGTTGAGAAAGAAAATTAAACAAATACTATACTAAGGAAAATCGACAAAATATCACATCAGGATGATAACATACAATATACTGAATATACATGAACAGAACATGATATTCAATATATGTGAGAGACTAAAATAGTGGAAATAAGTGATACGTGAATATCAATATAGAAAGTCGGAATATATTAAGTCTCATATATAAATACATAACTGCCATGTACTGCTACAATATCGAGTATATATACAAAGTTTCGACATCGCCTCCATAGAATGCTCCAGCCATCCTGAAAGCGTATCCCCGAAATTTCCTAACACCCATACTATTCAATAGAGAATCCAAGAGTTGTCTTGACATAAATAGACAAAGACAAAATGCGGGTCGGATATAAAGCCTAGTGTATGAGTACTATCTTAAGATACTGTATATTAAAACTATATACAAGTAAACAGGAACTGCTAACACACAGCTAGTCGTCTCCACAATTGTGACTCAGGGGTAATCCAGACTATCCATAAATGAGTAAAGTAAACATATCCAAAAGATAGAAAATCATACCATAACTTGCTCGTCTCCTGTAATCAATGAGTCAGCACAACTAATATAATGTAAATGACACGTAACAGTATACTATGATAAGGTAACCAAACATCCAAAAGTAGGATAATCATACTATAGGTTTATCAAGAAGTGCACAATAATAATAAATGTAACAACAACATCAGCTTACTAATAATACACATAACATAGCAATGAAGGACAACCAAGGAATATAAATTGATACCCGTCATTATTGATGAGTGAAGCCTGCCACGGACATCTATCATGATCCAATGATTCCCTTCGAGGGTTCAAGATAAATATTATCAGTACCTAATTGCACCATAGACCCTGAGTCACATCCTTAGTGATAGGCCTCGTGTATATCTCACCGTACCCTCTGAAGCAAGCTTTGTTGATATGCGACCTACTCTATATACTTGAAACCTAGTCCCAATAGTAAATAGAGTCAGTACCTGATCGTACCATAAAACCTGAATGTACCATAGACCTCAAGCCACATCCTCAATGGTGGGTTTCATGTTGATCTCACCGTACCCTCTAATGTAGGCCTTGGTGATATATGATCTACTGTAAATACCTAAGACCTTTGTGGATCTCACTGTACCCTCTGAAGTAAGCTTTAGTAATATATGATCCTGTAGTAGATGATTGTCAACATC
Source organism: Allium fistulosum (assembly GCA_030737815.1). Taxonomy (NCBI): domain Eukaryota; kingdom Viridiplantae; phylum Streptophyta; class Magnoliopsida; order Asparagales; family Amaryllidaceae; genus Allium; species Allium fistulosum. Next base: position 889,353,178 of record CM060903.1, on the reverse strand, counting down.
CTCCCAGGACATCATGGATTTCTTAACAAACTCGTATAACGTCTCTGCAAAAGTGAACGAAAGTCGAGTCTCATGTAATACGCTATCGGAACCATAAAGGAACATCGATATCATATAGATATATGTATGCATCAAATATAACATCACGTATGGTCACCAAGGAAGGACCAATGATATGTATGACCTTTAGTATAAGGCCAATACAGTGTATGATCACTAATATAAGATCGATACCATATACGGTCACAAACATAAGACCGATATCATTTATCAAACTTATATACTCAAGGTCAAAACCAAGGGGTATGGACTTGCATATCACTTCTCTGAGTAGCCTAAAAGAATTTTTGAAGTCATACAGAGGAAATTGGGTCGGTCTGAAAACATAATGCTCTAGATCTAGGCATTATTTCCTGGCCTAGCCACTAACTGGTGGACGGATCAGTGCCACTATTCCACCGGTCCATGCTTTGAGCTAGGCAATAATGTCTAGCTCGAAGTATGATTTGAGGCTCGATTTTCACTCATTTTTTCGTTCTGCCTTCTCCATCAAATCACCTACTCATCCTACCTTGTTGTCTTCGTCATGCGGTTAAAGTTTGGTGCCTTATAGTTGAGTCTACATGTTGATTCCATCAAGTGTTTGGGAGAGATGTTCGTGTCATCACAATCCTTTTCTTGATCGTTTTGCTACTAAAATGTGGTATGCATCTAGGCAATCTAACTACACTCTACTACATCACCCGCCTTCATTATAGATGTATATTTATGTTCTAACACACACAATACACACTAATTCACACATATTTACACTTATATATAACAATTCATGTTTCGAGCTTCACCAGAGTGATTACACGACCCAGTATCGCCTCATGCCACTTAGCGCACACGATAGTTGCTATGATTACAAGAGGTACTTACGACGTGCTTACGCACATACTTAAATGAAAGTTTTGATGTAATCAAACCTTACTTTTATTTAATAAATCTTTTTTACAATAAAAGTCCATATATCATCTTCTACTATTTTATAAAATCATGCAACTATTATATAAAATAAATAACTAGCTTATAAATCATTTTAAGCCTTCGAGCTTATTTTTAAAAGTCATACTTTTTAACTTTCGATCGGTAATAAAATATGTAATAATATTTATTTCTATTACTAATATAACTACAAATTAGAGTTTAATTAATTTATAATCATGTTATAAATTAATATTACTTCTATCAAATTCTATTCAATACGAATATAACACAATATTTATATATACGGGATCTTAATCAATTATCCCGAATATTAATGCAAATTAATCTAATCAAATAGGGGAATAATTACACACACACAGATATATATATATATATATAATTCTACCTCTTCTAGGTAATATTTCAATATGTATATATAATTACGGGGATTTATACCGAAATATAATTCAGAGTTATAGTTTCGCTCACTTGAGCTATATATTCTCAAGTGTCCAGATCTAGTCCAACCTCGTATATACCATGTCGTAGATAATCTCACTACGAGTGCAATGGCGAAGTCCACATCTCGATTACCTTATTTCCTTAATCTCATTTCTTCCTAATAACCAAATCCTCTTCCTGTACACAAAACGTGCATACAACCACCATTGGTCGATCATCCCACTTTAATTTCTCATTAAACTCTTGATGAATCACTGCACCATCAATTCCATCGCAACTCTCTCTACGTGCACTTTGCAATCACCCCAGCTCAACATGATCGGCCCTCTCTTCCAAAACCTGACCGCAACCCATATTCACTATTCCAAATGTTGCACTTCACCTCGGGTGGTGGAGCTCTAACCAATGATGCCTATAGGTGTTCCCCGCCAAGAGAAACTTAACGATGCCCATCATTTCATGCCACGCCCCCTAAAACTCCACTTGTTTCCAACCCTAGTTAACGACCATCAAATGATGAGCGCTCTAAGAAACACCACACCTAACACCACCACCATAGATTTGATGCCCTCCTCCCCACAAGTTCAATGGATCAATTCTCATCAATTTTCATGGTCTGTGGTTCCTGCAACAAGAGCAAACCTAATTCCCTCAATTATGGACCAGTATCCATTATTCTGGAAGAGAAGAGAAGTGGCATAGAAAAGTTAGTACATAGAGTGGTGTATATATATAAAATATATAATTTATTTAAATTCTTAAATAAATCGTCACACGTTTTGAGCTCGTACGATCACACAGCACATCAGACCGCCATGAAACTCTTCGACTCACATCACCTCATTTTTGGGGTCCTGATGGAATAAATTTTGTTGCCATCCGAGATGACACTTTAGGATGATAATTTCATGCATTTCGAGGTCGTTTTGGTTATCGGATTACCCGATCCCAAAAAATTCTTCAACCACACATCTCATAATGAAGTCTTCATCCTACAAATACAAGTTGTCGATCAAGATCCCAATGGACCCGACTATGCACGTATTTTTTAAAATATGTATAGTAATACGTAAATCATAAAAATATAATGACTCCAAATATAGTGATATTTATACACAATTTGATTCGCAACGTCAGTCCAGACTCAAAAGAAGTGGTCTCGGGTCCTAATTGGACCGTACGTTAAAGGTCGGCTTTTGGACCTTAAATTAATTAACGATTCATATTTAAATTAGATTAAGTATTCAATCATTAAAATGTGGGTTGCTACATTCTCCCCTCCTTAAAAGAATTTCTCCTCGAAATTTCTATGAGTATAACAATGTAATGAGATAGACCAAAATTTCTAAGCATCCGCTTCAAAAAATTTCAACAGTTCATCCCTTACATGGCTAGCATTATGAAAACTTTCAAAGCACAGAATAAATCTCCAAACCCTTAGGCTTCTAAAGCCCTCTCATTTTAGAAAAAATTCAACGACAACCCCTTTGCACGACTAGCTTTGAAAAAATCCTAAAACAGCACACACACACATACCTCATATCTGAGGCATCCCATATCCAAGGCATCTCAATTCTGAGTACATACAAGCGCACACACACACACACACACATATATATATATATATATCCATACTATCTACACTATAGATCTTACATACCACTTTCACAACGAGAGCATTCCATTTAGGTGCAAATAAAAGCGAGTAACAATCCAAATAGCTAACAACTGCTTCCAGGTATCTAATCATGTACCCAATAAAGAGGATTAAATATAATTGTAACATTAAACCATTGATTTAAGCATGCTAAATCACATATAGCAATCATCTCAAATAAATATGATATATCAGACCATGCAACAGACATCTCAAATAAATATGTTATAGCAAACTATGCAATAGGCACATCTCTAATGCGACACGCTATTAAAACATGTACGAACAAGCATAGTAAATAATACGACGGTAATCATACATGACTATCAATTGGAGAGTAAGCTCAAAGTCAATAACCAAATATATCGTCAATGTCGAGTAACATCAAGAGGCAGAAGACTTGTATAGATCCCATCTCGACCCCTACAATGGCCATGGATGACATGATCTATTCTAGATAGCTATCGTTGTCACTCTCTGAACATAATTTAACAGGTAGTTGTAACTTATAATTAGCATATAAGCCAGCAAACACATAACAAGCGGCAACATACAATGATAATTTACAAGCATACCACCAAACATACAAAGCAAGCAACAACTAGCAATAACAATCAATTACAATTAACAATCAAATAACAGCAAGCAATAATAAGCAACGATATGCAATAGCAAGCAGTCAACAATGAGCAACAACAACCAATCAACAAACAACAATAACTAACATGCAAACTACTAATCATGCAAAATAGACAATGAATCAAGAGAAATTAAAATCAATCAAAACAAACAATAAAAAATGATAGAAATTAATTAACAACCAACAATCAAACAATAGCAAGCAACAATTAACAACAACAAGTATATAAAATAACAAAACATTCAGAAAGGGTCTATATTGACATACACAGTAACCAACAATAGTCGAAATGTGCATGGCAAACTATAAACTTCAATGAGCATGTTCGACATCCAAGATGGACAAAATACTTAAGTAGTGTAACTCCTTTTGTGAATACAATTCATGAAAGACTATCACACCTCCCGCTATGAAAAGGAAAACATACATGACATGATAGGTTATCGAGTCTCGAAGCTCTGAATAAACCTAGCAACCTAAGTCTTAATTTTCCTTTTCCTTCCAAACAGAACTCATTCTTCAAAGGGTAAAATCTTACTTAATTAAATCACCATTAAATAACGATCAAAAAATACTTGGGTTTGCCTAGGGTCAAACTCAGCTCAACCATACAATGTTGATAAAGATAATATACTAAGTGTACCATGACGCTTACCTAGGAAAGTATCAATCTCCACGTAGAAGATTATCCGAAGTGCAACAAAACCAGTCGAGAAATCCTTCCCCGAACTATCCTAAACAACCTTAACTATAATATACTCATAATTTACTACGACATCCAAGATAATACACGCTGCTCGATCTAGTCCTTTGTCGCTTGCACGATTTCTTTGTTAAACTGGGGTCGGCTGCATGATTCCTCTCATGCGAACTCCGATCCAGTTCCTTAGTTAGACCACTAAAATTTCCTTGCATGACTGGAGTTGCGCTTCAGAAATCTCTTAACCACCTTAAGAAATCGACTCAAGTGCCTGCATTTAAGAATCGAGTGAAAAACCCTTGCCTAACTAGTGCAAATCACCTAAAACCTCTATGCTTGAACAAGGGATTCGGAATTGGCACCAGAATGGACTAATCCCTTAAAAATATCTCTTCAGCACGTGGAATCAACCCCATTGCCAAAGGTTTTCTAACACAATGAAAAACACTTCTAACACGAATGACTCAACACATAACGTATAAGTCACCCGCTAGGCCTTTTCTCATTACTGGGCAAACACGAATCCTACTTAGATAACAAATTCAAGTCACACTTCATTAACCAACTTGAAAGCTCGTGCATCAAGTTCAAATGGTAGCACTCTCGGTCATTATGCCTTAGCTCAACAATTAAGGTTATCATACAAGGTTTATCTTCACAAAAGAATTTACTTACTATAAAAGGTATCAAGTTTAATCTATCTACAAAGTAACTAGCCATAGATGAATATACAGCTTATGTATCAAAAAGAACAGAAGTGGGTAGCTTATATATAAAGCATACCTAACTACATAAATTCCTCTTCTTTTCTTTAGTAGTAAGCCTGTTAGGTTCCAGAAATGCCTTTAACGCATTAGTCATCATCACTCACTCATCTCTAAAAAACGTAGGACAATGCTTCATCAAGAAACCAAGCTTATTGCAATTGGAGCACTTATGCTTCGGTTAAGCTGCATGGCATTTTATAACGAAGTGCCCCTATATGCCACAAGAGTGGCATACCATATCAACTCTCACCTTTAAATTAGCTTGATCTCCTTGTATCTTAGTCTTTGTGCTTCGGTTGGAACTTCGGTTTTATTTCCACTATTGCTACCTCCATTAATACCTCACAGACACTCTTATGGAGAAGAGCTATGACCATGAGACTCTCAAAAGTTGCCTCTACTGGGATAAGACTAAGCAATGAAACCTTAAACAATGCATTAAGATCGTAGGCAAAGTCCTTACCAACTTCAATGGAGTGATACCCATCACAAAACATAGTCTAGCCAAAAGATTAAACCGGCTAACATACTCCATCAGCAACAGGCTACCTAGCCACAAATGGATGAAACAATCAAATCGTACACCTCACTCGGTCTTAAAGATAATGCAACACTTAGAATCAATCCAAGTCATAACATGCTCATCAATCTCCTCTACCATTATGTCCCATTAAGCTAAAGCCTCCCCCGTAAGGTGCTGGGAATCAATCCTCTAAGTCCATATTGGTGGAAGCCCTCTCAAATGAATGGGTCCAAACATGTGTCTCAGCAACTGCCTCAGAACCTAGATATGGCTTCCAGCCAAGGCTAAGGAAATCCTAGCATAACTTTGAAAAGTCTAAAGCCGGTGGAGCAAGAAATACCGGTGCCACTAGGACTACACCACCTCTAACATCTAAGTTGCTGCTAGGATAATCACAAGCTTTGGAATAACCCGTGCGATAGCTAAATAGTCTCTAAAATAATCGAGCATCCCATATCGCCTATCCACTGTGGTTCATGTACTCCATCTCCTCGTATTGATAGGTTGGACGAAGATACCTTAGAATCGGTGATGGAAATAAATCAAGCTCCAGAGGACAAGTGGTGTATGTAGTGTAATATAGTAGAAAAATACAAGTATGCTCTCTCAATGTATCTCCCTCTACTAGTTTTTTTAACCCAAACTGGTATACTTGGCCCAAAGCATTGAACCTAGGGTATGATCCAAGTTAATAACCCGCCCTTTGTAATACCCAGAAATTAGCACCGAATGACAATATTTGACTTTCGAATACCACAAAAGACAAATTATTAGGAAAGAAAATTAAAACAAACATTATACTAAGGTATATCGATAAAATCTCACATTGGAATGATAATATATAATATACTGAATAAACATGAACAGAACGAGATAATCAATATATGTGAGAGACTGCACTAGCGGAAGTAACTGATAAGTGAATATCAATACAGAAAGTCAAAATACATCAAGTCTCATATATAAATGCATATCTATCATGTACTAATACAATGTCAAGTATATATACAAAGTATCGACATCACCTCTATTGAATGCTCCAGCTGTCTTGAAAGCATACCCTCAAAAGCATTTGACTCCTAAACTACTCAATCGAGTACCCGAGAGTTGTCATGACATAAACAGATAAAGACAAAACGTGGGTCAGACATAAAGCCTGGTGTGAGGGAAACTATCTTAAAATACTATATATTAACACTATATACAAATAAGTAGGAACTACTAAGGCACAGCCTATCCTCTCCACAATCATGGCTAAGGGGTAATCCGAACTGTCCATAAACATGTAAAGCAAACATATCGAAAAGATAGAAAATCATGTCATAACCTGCTCTTCTCTTGTAATCAACAAGTTGGCACAACTAATATAATGTGATTAACATGTAACGGTATACTATGATAAGGTAACCCAACATCCAAAAGTAGGGTAATCATAATTGTAACACCCCGTGAATTTTAATAATAAATTAAAATGTTAATAAGAATAAAAAATGTAAATTTACATAAAAGGATGAAATTGTAAATTTTTACAAATTAAGGAATTTAGGAAGTCTGACTTTTACATTGTGTCAAGTAGATTTTTCTAGCCCAAATTTATATATAATTTATTGAAAACAGACACCGTACGAAAAAGATACGGAATTTTTATTGTAGTGCGCATTTTGCGTTTTGCGCATATTTTGGGAGTAGGATTAAAGATTAAAGAGAGAGTTAAGAAGACTTATTTGTTAATAAATAAGTTGAATATGTGTAGGTTGACTCTAAGAAAAGAAAAAAAAGTATAATGATGAGTATACATTTAAAATGAAAATAATGAAAGACAAAAGCATGAGTTGCATAGTGGTAAGACATGTGCATTCCAATCAAATGACCTGGGTTCGAGTCTTGCAAAGTACATTATTTTATGAGCACAATTCAACCATAAATAAATGTACAAGAAGGTACAAGACTAACATAAAATAAGTATGTAAACAAACATATTAATTAATAGGGGTATTTATATGAAACATTGATTAAAAGAAGAGAAGGAATATGTATCAGCTTATTCACATATATATGTAGGGTTTCTCTTCCAGGTTTAATAATTCAAATGTGGTTATGTATTACTGATTAAGGGTAGAAAAGAGAAAATTATGTATAAATACATATATTTGTGTATATATATGTATTTATTTATTTATGCTTAAATGGTTAGCAACATATGTACGTAAATGTATAAGTTAATTGGTTAGGAAGATATAGATTAAGATGTAGTTGACTAATTAAATTAAGGAGGATTTAATATCAATTAAAAAGGGTAACATTTATGTGAATTAGGGAAGCTAATTAATACCAATCAATTTTAAAATTGATTGTGCATTAGATAGTAAAGAATATGGTTGATTATATACATGTGTGTATGTTTGATACCAATTAATTGATTGACTAAATTAAAAGGATATACATATATTAGTAACCTAAAAATAAATCTTAAATATGTGCATAATTTATTTAGAAAAGTGTCTAAGTTCAACGTATCTTATTCAACGCCCCTAATTAATTACCTTCTCCTGAATCAATTATCCAACGACGTATATGAATTTGCAAACCCTATAAATTGAGCCTATTCCAACCTATTTTTCTCACACACAAATCTCTCTTCTTCTCTAATTCTAGCCTCCATTTCTCTCCCTTTCTAAACCTATTTATTCAAGATAAAAATATATACAAACAAAATTCAGAATAACTATTAGCAAAATCAAAGAGGGAATTGCTAGAAATAAGGATTAGGGAAGAGATAAAATATAAGCAAGGATTCAGGTGAGTAGATAATACTCTACTTTGGGAATTTGCCTATGAAACTTTTAGATTTGTTTATATGTTTTATATTTTGTCCTGTTTGGATTAAAATTTGTATTCTTCTATCCAATTTCTATTAGATCTAGTATATTTTCACTTTTTCTTTCAGATCTATACAGGATTTGGGGGTATGATTTACATTTTAGTTCGGATCTGTTGATTTGAATATATTTACTCTTCTAAAAATTATAAAAGGTGAATCTTACCCCTTTCCTATCCTATTCATGTTTATCCATTTTCCTCTAAGATGGTTACTTTCAGATCTGATTTGTGATGGGGAAATATGGAAGTTATCTGATTTAAATTGAATGGAGTAAATTGTGTACATATATGTTATTGTACTTTTAGTATCGGATCTATATTCTTATTCTTTATTCAGATCTGTATTGAATTAAGTATAATTCACATGTTTATTCTAGACTTGTAATCTGGATTAGATTCATATATTTCCTCCTTTTATTATAAATATGTGAATTAGACCTATTTTCACACTTTCTCCAAATCTGTACAACTGTTATATATTTCCATAACTGGAATGAAATTGGAAGGTTATAGAATATATTTGATTTAGAGTTGATAATCATATGTATTAGGTTGTGATGAATGTTTGTATATTGGGAATATTAAATATGCAATAGAATTATGTATAAATAGGGAAGGATACGGTGACTATGGTTAACAGCGCCAGCAATTGAGGAAGTTTGAGATTGGCCTGATTTAACGAGCTTATTTTATTTATTTTGTTATTTGGGTTGATGTAAACCCAAGATTTCGCTATGGTATTTAGGTTGGTATAAACCCAAGTTTTAGTTGTAATTTATTTATTTTCAGCTCTGTTATATTTTATTTCTTAAGTTGGAAATATTGCGGTAGGCGGAAGTCTACAGTAGTGTAACTGTGGAAAGACATAATCGGAGCAGGTTCGTGGGGATTACAGAATCTTTGGTTGAGTGTTTCTCGTAGTGGTGTAACTGTGGAACAAGGGTGTAACTGGACATGATCGGAGTAGTGGTGTAACTAGCGGAAGACGTGATTGGGGAATTCAGTGGTGTAATCGAAAGGGATACGTGCCCATTTATTGGTGGAAAGCCTAGCGTGTACCGAGCGGAACCGGATATAAGAGGTATTTGGCCACTTGTTGCTGAGAAATAATATGAGAGAGGCCGATGAGATTAGTGAAGCTAGGCTAAACTTACGTGTTCTTTCCATAGTAACTTGTGGAGTAGTTAAGGATAGATGTCCGTTAGGCCGATCAGCGTTTTATTTTGAATTATTACTATTTTACTTAGAAGGGTAATCTAAGTCACTATTTACTTATCTACTTAGATGGTTAATCTAAGTTATTATTCCTTTATTATTCTCCTATATACTTTGATGGGTAATCTAAGTTATGCTTCATCCTGTTTGTACTTTGGATGGTCTAAACAGACCTAAAAGTTTGATATTTTCATTCCCTTTTAAGTATATTACTCATTCACTAGACTTTATGTCTGACCCATTCATATTTTTCCCACCCATAGGAAGACAGTTTAGAAACTATTGGGATTTAGTAAAAAAGCAAGTTTCACTCCTAGGTTCAACACTGTTAGGGATAGTAGCCTAATCCTGGTTAGTAACCATATGTTGAATACTTTATCATTATTCCGCTGTGAGATTTTATAAACATTACTCCGACTTACCTTTTTTATTTGCAGGGAACCAAACCAGCAATTCGTGCTTTAGTGGACTTGAATTTTTGGTTCATCGAAAATTTAAGCCTATTGGGGTGCAGGTTGTTACATTTGGTATCAGAGCTTAGGTTAGCAGATCCTAAAAATTAGGAAGTATGAGTGAACATATTTGCAAAAATAAATATACTAGAATCCAATTAATCCCAATTATAGATTAGTAACATATGGAAAGTCCATAGAAATAAAGGTAATTTGTACATGAGTTCTAGTTGGGTCGTAGTAGCCCAAGGATGTTAAGTCCCTATTTTTATTAGTGATGGAAAAATGTACAATAAGTCCAGTTATTAAAATAGAATTAGAATCATATGTTATGCAAGTAGGAAAATTCCTTAGAGAAAAAGGGATTTTGGTGGGGGAAAAAGGATTTCCAAGATTAGGAATACGACATTCCTAATGGAGTAAGTAAAGGTCCACTTTAAGTTTAACCCAATAAAAAGGAAACTTTTGAGATCTAAAAAGTTAAAATATATATAGCTAATATATTTGAAAAATATATGTTGGGTTAGAAAAGTGATATGAGATTTTAAATGGTTTTTATATGATAAAGATTTTGTTAAAAGTAAAGTTCTTTTTGAAGGATTATGGAGCAAGTATAGCTCGCTAATTCTGTAAAGTAACAAAATGTTTGGAATATAAAAGCATAGCAAAATAAAAAAAAGAGGAAAATTTTGTGAAACTCTATTCTTTTAAAAAGGAATAAAGGAGCAATATAGCTTGGAATTATTTTTACATGAAAAATTATTTTGATAAACGTACAAAATAAATTGTACAAATTGGGAATAGAGTAAATGGTTTGAAAGTGATTTTGTCAAATAAATGGTTTTAAAACGGACTTAAAAATATGTTAAATGTCGAAAACATAGGTTTCAACATTTATTGTTGAAATAGACATTTTCATAAAAAGTAAGGAAAACATGGACTGTAACACCATTGTTATAGTAAGTGATTTCCAAAAGGAAATTTTTTACGTAATATATGGAATTAATTAATATTAAATATGTTTAATATTTACTTGAATCTCTATATAAGTATTTTTGGGTTGTCATAACGATGTTTTACGTAACATCCGTTTTGACATAAAATAAAGTGTGCTTTGAAGATATTTTCTAAGTATAGAAACAAATTGATTTGAAAATATACTTCTTATTGAAATAAGTAGGTAGGAATGTTTTCTAATTACCAAAATATTGAAATAGTTTTGAAAATATATCTCTTAAAGATAATTTGAATTGAATATTAGGAAAGAAATTTAATTAGTAAAAGACTAAAAGGATTAGCGACTGCACTAGTATTGTGAGAAGTTAATAAGTTAGATAGAAAAAAATTGCTTATATTTAATAAATAGAAATTTGACATACTTTAATTAATTGGAATAAAAGGAATAACGATATAATTACTTATGAATCAAGTTACAAATAATGATGTTTTGTTGAAATTATAAGGATATGTGAAAGAGATGTATAAGATATGGAAAACAACATATTTTGTATAGCCTATTTCAACAAAGAAATAAAAAAAATTCCTTGTAATTTCACATAAACACGAATCTTCTCTCAAAAGATTCATAGAAGATTTTAGCATTAAAGATTGCTTGTAAGAGAAAAATAGTTCCAATGCATTAAAGTATAAACATCTTAAGTAAAATAAAAAGTGTAGTAGTTAGAAGTAGTGTTAGTAAGTTTAATAGAGGTACTATAAGGATATGATGGGAAGTCAGTAGCCTTTCCAATCAACAGTTAAGAATAATAAGTCAAGCTTTTTGGAGCAATGAATGGTGAAGTTCCACCATGTTTGGGATTCTAAGATCCTTATATAAGATTTGAAAATTTGATTTGGTTGAGCATATTTCCAAGAAAAGAGATGGTAGGAGCGGAAGGTTTTTCAGTAGAGGACCAAGGTGGGTCTACTTCAATCCTTATAAGGATGTTGAGTGACAAATGGATATTTTCTTGATTACATTAGGCAGTCTAATTAGGAACAGGAAGTGTAGGCTTGACACTTTGACTGTGAGGTTGATACCATATAGGTAAGGGTAATATACCTGTAGTCCACGGGCAGTTAATGTATTATGTTGCTCCCTTGAAGGCTTTAGGCGGACCAGGTGGACATGAATGGGAAAGTATACCTTTTGGTTTTTGTTGTTGGTTTATGTTAGTTTAGGTGTAATCCATGTATGCCTAATGTAGGTCTTGAAAATTTATAGTTAAGTATATCATATATTGAGATATAGAAAATAAGGGAAGTAGTAGTCCCTAAAATGGAAACCTTCATAAAGGAAATATGATAAATCTCAAATTTGTTAACCTACCTGGTTGGACGAGATAAAAGTATAGAATGAATCATCCTAGCAAATGTTTGGATAATTGATGTGACATAGTAACAACCAAATAAGAAGGATTATAAAATGGATGGGATTTGAGTAGCATTTTAATTCATTGGAATGAGATATGCAACAATGAAATTTTCCATAAATTATATAGTTTCAGTATAAAAGTGCATCATTTGAAATGATAAGGAATACACCCCAAAGAAAGAGATGTACAAAGTAAGGATTTACCGTATTTTGTACAGTCTATTTCAAGAAAGTAAATAAAAGAGATAATTCCTTGTAATTTCAAGCGTAACACAAACTCTCTTTTAATGATTTAGGGAAAATTGCAGAGTCACATTTCCTCTTGGGAAAAAGATGTAGTTCCAAAGCATTAAAATGCAAAATGCCCTAAGTATAAACTGAAATGGTTGATAAGACGGAAGAAGATGTTTTTTAGAATCTAGAATGGTTTCTGAAAATAACTCTAATCAATTTTCGGCACTTGGAGAAGTGTTTGTATGGAGTGGTTACCTTAGTTTATCAACTTTGGCTAGAAAAGCCCAGATTGTCATTGAACTTAGGATTTCCTATCCACATCTTTTTGTTGGTAAGTTTTCTTTTGAACATCCTATCTTTGATCTTTTCCTAATTAGGATCCTTCGATAGATATTTTTAGGTGACACTTTGTGTTGGTAGGGATGTTTGTAAACATGCCATTATGACATGTGATGTTTGGTGGTTGCTTGTGGTTGCAAGTGGATGCTAGTGGTTGCGGAAGGATGCATTTACACATAGTAGGCACTCATTCTGTAACAACCCTAGATTTTTGCATATATTTTAAATTTGACTTTATTTTATTTTGATATTATTTTTAAACTTGTTTTATTTCCAATATTTCATTTTAAATATAAATTTTGATTATTATATGAATTATAATTTCAAACTGGTATAAATTGAATATTTTCCTGAAAAGTGGATTTCTGGTCAAACTTTGACTTTTAACTTTTAAATTTAAATATTCAAATTCTTAAATTTTATCTTTTATTATGAAAATAGATGTAATAACTTGAACACTTCTTTTTGTTTCGTTGAAAACGGAGTTAAACTGTAAAAGTTATGTATATTTCAATATTGAGTGCAATTTGTTTTATTCTGCAATTTTGTTATTTTAAATTGTATAAATTATATTTTCTTTGTCATATTTTATTTTTATATGTGTTAATATATTATTTTATGTATCTTTTTATCTTTTAATAATTTTAAAGTGATAGTATAATTTTTCTAAAGTTTACTTGAATTTATTTCAATTTATGAAACCTAGTTTCCATTTTCTTTGCTATTTTCTTAATTTAATTATATATAATTAAAATTTATTTATTTATTTTATGCATTCACTTTTATTTGCTGTTTTTACTTTATTTATATTCATTCTACATGTATCTAAATTAAAATAGATTTTTCCAAAGTGTATTGAAGTTATTTTCAATTTATTAAGCCTAGTTTCTGATATATTATCATTTTTCTTTATTTAAATTATATAATTTAAAATTTTATTTATTTATTTTATTTCTTTATTTTATTTCTTTATTTTATTTCTGAGTCTTTTTATCTCTATTATCAGCATTTTAATATATATATATATATATATATAAATTAAAATAAAATGGGTGGAAATTTGAAAGGTTCTAAAACCATTTACCTTCCTAAGTCTTTTAATCTTCCACCTTTTCATTTCTCAACCTACATCTTTTGATTTTCTAGCCGTATACTTCATTTCTCTTCAGCCTCATCTCCATTTTCACGTGAATTTCATTTCTCAATCTCTCTCTAACAAAAAAATTCATGGTTATTATAGTTTGGTCCAAAGATTGGTAAATTCTCTTCTCTTTTCTTTGTTTCTAGTTTCTTACTTTGAATTTGCATTGTGTTCTCATCTTCATAGCTTGGCACCTCCTCCACCAGCCCTTGGCCAACCTCCACCACTTCATAGCCTGATTATTACCCACCCTACTACACCACCAAGGCAGGCCAAGCACATCCATGGCAAGGAGCACCACCAAAATCAACAAAACCCATCACCTAGTATGCTAGCCGAGCCTAGTTTTGTACCATCACCTTCATCCATCTCTAGCCGCCACTTCCTCCACCACCACCACCTCTGATCTGACCAGCACCCTCTACCACATCACCCACCACCACCTGCACCACTGGCTGGGCCCACATAGCCTCTAGTCGAACCCTATTGTATCATAGAGATGTTGTAATTTGCCTTGTACTTGTTGCCTTGTAGTTGTTAAGTGTTGCACCTATATCTCTTCACCATTGAACCCAAGCTAGGCCGACCCTATAGGGACCCAAACCAGACCTTAATTCATGCCTTTGCTGTGTTATTTTAGTTCATAACTGAATTATGTGAAGTTGAGAACAAGTGCAAAACATTTGTCTTTGTTTTGGGCATTGATTTCTAACATTGTCTAGTGTTGAATTGTTTTGAAACTTATATATATAAGTATATATATATATATATATGCATTGTTTTGTGTAAATGTTATCAAGGCTATTACCTTTGGCTCTCCACTCTCAAATCATATTCGTGTTGTCATGCCTTCGAAGCTTCTCTGTTGTGTGTTGTTGTTTGTCATCTCCAGCTAATACAGGTGAGTAATTCTCACCAGACGATGTGTACTTATATAACTAGTAAACTGACACCATTTGAATCTGTAAAATTATATCATCCTGTTATAACTGTTATATTATGATCATATAATGTTTACCCTTGTTATTACATATGTTATATCATCCATTACTGTTATATGATGTTATTCTGTTCATTTTTATCAGTTTATCACACTGCAAGTTCCCTGTAGATTAGGTTCACTATGGGTTGAAATGATACATACCCGAACGGACTTTAGAATAGGGAAAGATCGTTATGGGCTGAAATGATAAGTCTGAGCGACTTTTTATTTATTTTATTTAACTTGGGATTGCGGGTTTGAAATGATAAAACCCAATTTTTCTTTGTAAACTGCGGATTGAAATGATACATATCTGTATCACTTGACCTAGGCTAGAAAATTTTATACAGACCCGTGGTTTTTATATTTTTCTAAAATTTTTAAAATATTTTTAAAACTGTAAATATTATGATATTTTGATTTAAATTTTATTAAAATGATTTCTATTAAATATTTGTGATTTTCTACAAATTAAATAAGTGAATTAAGTAAATGGTGAAGTAGAATTTGAAATATAAGTAAATTTTGGAATTTATGATTTTATTTATAAATGGAATTTATGTAAAGTAAGAATATATGACAAGTTTGATTTAAAAGATGAAATTATTGATTTTATTAAGTAATAATAATTTTTAAAAGTGTTAATGATTTTGTATAAATTAAAATATGGAATAAATGAATGTTTAAGTTGAATTTTTGTGAAATATAACTTAAATTGGGAAATTGTGAATTTTGTTAAAAGTGAAATTTTAATTAATTAAAATAAATGGAAATAAGTTATATTTTGGAATTTAAACTTAGTTAAGTTAAGAATTTAATTAAAGAAATGAAAATTTAATTGTTATTTAATTTGATTTTGTATGGAAATTTGACTTTATAAAATCGTAGAAATAAAGGTATTTAAATGATTGTTTTTAAAGGTGAAAATATATGATTTTATAAGTTAAAATGATTTATATTAAAAGTTAATTATGTGTGAAATTGTAAATAAAACTCTGAATTTGATTTGACAGCATTTTGAAATGTAATGTAAAGATATTACAGCATTGGAAAATGTTGTAGTTGTTTTAAATGAACCAAATAGCAAATATGATCTAAGGGTTATTATAGCACTTTGTTAGCGCTATAGTTGTTAAATTTAACTAAAATTTTAATTGGAACTAAATTAAGATATTACAGCATTTTAAATGTCGTCTTTTGTTAATGAACTGTTTTTAAACATAACATTTCTTAGCATTTTCTAAGTGCTGCGAAAGTTGAATTTTCTTTGTTTAATAAATTCCAATGAATAAATGATCTTTGAAAAAGATTAAATTTTGGAAATTAAATATTTAATTATTAAATATAATGAATTGACTTTAAATGATTTAAATGGAATAGTTGATTTGGGAAATACAACTATTTTGAAATATGATTAAATGGTATTTAAATTTAAATTAAATAGATGATGTTTTGAAATGATATTTTGATATTTTGAAATGAATATGAAATGATATTAAATCTTGGAATAAATAATTTAAGTTTATATTAGTATGAAAAATATTTTGTTTACTTGTAATTTGAATCTATTTAAAAAATGTTGGACTTATGAAATATAGCATATTAAAGCTTTGGAACTTATTTTATAATTTGAATAGTTATTTTGTGGATTAAATCTATATTTGAAATTTATAAGATTGGAAATGGTCTATGGAAATTTATTTGAAATAAATGATTGAATTGAATTGAAACTTTGGAAATTGAATACTTGATTTGAAATATAATACTTACACTTTTAAATGAATTTAAATGAATTAATTTGTTAGAAGATAAATTATTTAAAGGTGACTTGAAATGATAATAAATAAAGGATATCTTTGAATTTAAAAGGTATTTAAAGTTGAATATTTGGATTTGAACTCAAATGATGATTTGAAATGAAGTTTTGGAAAGATATGATATTTTGATATATTAAAATGATTTGAAATGAAGTTTTGGAAAGATATGATATTTTGATATATTAAAATGATTTGAAATGAAGTTTTGGAAAGATATGATATTTTGATATATTAAAATGATTTGAAATGAAGTTTTGGAAAGATATGATATTTGATATATTGAAATGATTTGAAATGAAGTTTTGAAATGATATGATATTTTAAATATATTGAAATGGTTTGGAATTGATTTAATCTTTATTTTGATAAAGATTTGGATTTGAAATGATATTCTATTTTGAAGTATAAATTATTTTAAATTATAACCACGGGTTATAATAACGATTGGTTGTTAAAGGAACCGGGATCGGATATGGACATACTCTTTGTCGATACCGAAAACCACTTTGACAACTGTGTACGCGGTGGAGTTTCCAGAATGAAGTAGGATGGTGGCGACGATCCTAAGGTATATACGTGGACCCAACTCCCGTGAGTTGGCATAAGGTGGCTAAAACCGGAGCGATTGACGGACCAAAGAGGTAGCACCTCTGATCGGACACACTTCTTCGATACCATTCTATTACTTATGATTGATTTGGTGCGCACCCTTGATTTGGGAGTGTTGTTCGAGGTGGGCGGTAGTGGCTGCTATGCGTCACCACCAGTCCGGATGCGTAATTGGTATATCTACTATGATATCCCGGAATTTTTGGCAATATCAATTTAATAATCTGTATAAAAAAAATTAAATTGATTTGATAATTTTGTTAATAAAGATTTAAATTGGTTTAATAAACTTCTTTTATAATATTTAATTGGTAAATATTTATCTTTTAAAAGCTAATTAAATTGTTTTCTATTTATAATGTGTATATTTGTATATATTGTAAATAGATAAGCTTTGTTATAAATTAACAAATAAAACCTATTTTCAAATTCTATTATTTTTGGTAATTTGGAAATTTGATTTTTTTTATTTAATATTAAGCTTTTCAAAAGCTATTTAATAATATATGGTTTTAAATTGGTAAGTGTAAATTGTTTAAATTGATTTTTAAATTATATTTAAAAATTGAATTAAATTTATATTTGGATTTTTAAAAAGTATGACAAAAATGATTTTTGTACAAATATAGTTTGTTTTATTCTATTTCTTTTAAAAAGAATTATTATTTATATAAATTTGAATAAGTATATAGTTATTAGGAATTTATTAATAAAAGCTTTATCCATTTATAAATTCATTTTGCATGAAAATCATATTTGTAAATTAGTAAAACCATCTAAGCACATGTGTTAACATGATAATATAGGGAGATGACAAGTGTCATATTGTATTTTTATTTTTCTTTGATTTTTAATAATTCATAAATTTAGTTATATAAGTTTGCCTTCTTCCATTCTTAACTATTTTCTCATTTTCATTTCTAAATAAAGAAAACTTCAGCTTGTAACAAAACTCAAACAAATTCTCTAACAAAATCCGTAATCAACTCCTCACAAACCAGAAATCAAATTCAATAGCCTGTAATATCATTTTCAAAATTCAAAACCAAGCTTGCAAACTTTTTCTTCAACCTGGAATCAAAAGCCTGCCAACATTCTTCAACCTGAGATTTATCAAAAAGGAAGCAAAAGCATTTCAGCTAGCAAATTAAAACATCTCAACAGCAAAAATGATTTCAAATATCAAGTTCAAGCATATTCCAGTTTTAAAGTTTTCAAAAGCTGTTTCAAATATAAAGCTCTGTTCATCATTTTTCTGGTGAGTAAACATTTGAATTTAAAAACAGTTTTAAACCTATGTTTATGCTTAAATGTTGTGATGAATCTCTGTAAATATGCTTGCATGTTTATTTTAAGTAGGATTGAATGTATATGTTGTGCATGTTTGAATATCACCTCTGTAAAATTACAGAGTTAAAAATACGATCAAATTCCATAATCTCATCATCTAATATATGATAGGCTTAGGAAATCAAAAGAGATATGTTTGAATTAACATGAATTAAGTTTAAAAAATATTTTTAAGAATAATTAGTTTAAGTTTGTTTGGGAAATTTAAATATACAGTGAAAACTTTGAAACATGTTAAATTCGAATCCCATAATTTCTTGATTCACTTACATCTTCTTGTTAGACTTCGAAAAACATGAATTTTAAAAGTAGAATCAAAGTTTTCAGTGTAGTATTGATTGAGAAATTCCGGGTTGAACGAGAATTGGGTTTTTGGCAATTTACGGCGATCGGAGTAAGGTGGTTCATCGGGATTGTTTCTGGAGGTAGCTGGGAGGTTGACGAACTCGGGAAAAATGGTGGGCGAATTTCCTGATCGCCGTGGTGTAGCGGCGAGGTAGAAGTAGGGTTTAAGAACTAGTTTTGGTCGACATGAGTTTATAGGCGATTTCATCGTCATCAAAGCACCGGAGGTGACCGGTATGGGCTGAATCGATGCATCAATGATATGGCACAGCCTTGGACTTGGTGGCGTAAGTACAGATGGTCGGAGATGGCGATGCGAGGCGGTTTTGGTGATCGGCCTCGTTCCAGTGGTCCTCGTTTTTGCTCGAATTCGATTTTGAAGGTTGTATCGAGATTCTGTGTTGTGGGAACGATCGTGTTTGTCAACGGTGACTTGCTGGTGGAAGCGACGTTGGTCGGAGCAGTGGCGATCGAGCGTGCACGTGCATGTGTGCACGGGGTATTTTGGTTCTGGGTTTCGCTAGTTTGGGGAAGAAGAGGGATACTCGGGGTTTTCTCGAGTCGTTTGGGTTTTTGCTCGAAGTGATGCTCGTGTGTTTGAGTGCGTGACTGGAGTTGTGGAGTGGAAACTCGAGTAGCTTGAAATGTTTTAGCCTGTTAACAGTTTAGTTGTTACAGGTTTTACAATTTAAAAAAAAAAATAAACTAAGTTTTGAAATAAAAGAAAAGAAGAGAACTCGGGTGGCTCTCAAGTAATGATCTGGTTAGACCCGAAGTAAGATTAGAAACAGTTTTCAAAAGTAATAAAGAATTCTTATAAAAATAAGTCTTTAAATTTAATTAATGTAAGTTTAAATTTTGAAATGAATCTTGTTTTTAAATTCTATTCTTTATAAAAATAAATGTTTTCTTTAACATTTTTGAAATTTGTTTAATTTAAATTTTAAAACTTAAGTTAGAAATGGAATTTTAAAGATTTTTATAAAAGGAAGTTTTTAAATTTAAATTGAAACTAGATTTAAACTTTTACTTGATAATGTTTAAAGCATTTAAGGTAAGTTATGTTTTGTAACTTTAATTTATCAAGTTAAATGAGTATTTTAGAAACTTAAGTAATGATTTAATTAAGTAAAATTAATTATTAAGATAAAATGTTTTATGGTAATTAAGGTATTAACAAGAGAATGTTTTATCTTAAAATAATTAAGATTTTTAATGTCTTGAAATTAATTAGGTTAATTAAGGGAAATTAAGTATAAGTAATTAATTTAATTAATAATGATTAAGAATTAATTAAGGAATTTATTTAAGAGTAATTAATTGATTTATTTAAAATTAATAATTAAGGGTTATAAGTTAATTAATTAGAGGTTAATTAATTTAAAATTAAGTATAATTACTTAATATAATTAATAAAGTATAATTACTTAGTATAAGTAATTAGTGGTTAATTAATGAATGTAATTAATAAAAGGATAATTACTTAATGAAAGTAATTAGAGTTAATTAATGGAAGTAATTAGAGTTAATTAATGGAAGTAATAAAAGGTTAATTTCTTAATGGAGGTAATTAATGAATTAATTACTTAATGTAATTAATTAAGTTTAAATGTAATTTGTTTAAGTTAATTAATTAAGTTTAATTAATTTAAACACTTGATGATTTGATAAATAATTACTTAATTTAATTAATGGATTGTAATTACTTAGTAAAGTAATTAATGGTAATTACTAGATGTAATTAATGGAAGATGATTTAAGAATGGAAGTAATTTGAGTTTAATTACTTTTTGTAATTAATCAAGGGATTAATTAAAGATAATTAATTAAGGAGTAATTAATTTATGTAATGAAGTAATTAAGGGAAGTTAATTACTGGATGAGATTAATCAAAAGTGATTAATAAATGTGGTTTAATTAAAGATTAATTACTTAATGTAATTAATTTAAATAGGATAATTAATTAAGAGTAATTAGGGATCATTAATTAATATAATTAATGATGTAATTAAGGGTTGATTAATTAAAACTAATTAATCAATAATAAGTGATTAAAGAGTAATTAATTAAGGATTAAGGTAATAAATTATAGTTAATTAATTAATGAAGTAATTAAAGGTTAATTACTATAAATGGTTAAGAATAATTAATTTGTGAAATTAATTAAAGATTAATTACTTAAAGTAATTAAAAGATAATTAATCAAGGATGATTAATTGAAATGAATAATTAGAGGATAATTAATTAATTGATTTATAATTAATTAATGGTTAAGTAAGCAGGATTTATAGAATGAAGTAATTAATTTAATTTATGTTAAATTAATTAGAGATGATATAAATCATTACTTATGGATGGTTGAATAATATTGAATGCTTTGCATTGTTTGATATCTCTGATGAGATATGTGCTGATATGTGATATGGATGTTTTGGTTGAATGATAATGTGAATTATCTATTTGTGATAATAGTGTAGATTATCTATTGTGATATTGTGAATTATCTATCTGTGTGTATATAGATAATATAATTGAATTGTTTTAACTTTAAAACAACTTGGCCTTAAAAGATACGTTTTGGATTTCGATGAGACCGGGATTGGGTTTCCAGATTTGGATATCCGAATACCACATCGATCCAAATTAACGATAGGTCGTGAATCTCAAGTGAAGATGAAGATTCAGAGTGCAAGGGTTATTGTCGTTAACTCTGAGGGTGATTCCAAAATGAGTGTAACGAGATAATGCCTTCGGTTTCGTTCGAACCCGGAACGAACTTGTATGGATTGAATGCTTTCAGCACATCGTCAGGTGGACGATGAGCATTCTAAGTGATGTGTTCTGATTAAAGGTAATCGTAGCCTCTAGCCTCATCAACCGGGAATGGATAAAACAGGGGAGGTGCAGCAAGGCTTCGTGGGTAGCACCCATTGAGAGTAAGGTCTTCCCTGTCTAGATGTCCCTTTTTATTTCGGCTTAGTGGTGCAGTTGCTGATCATAACCGTGGGGTGATTTTATTCGGAATTATCCAGTAAGGGATGGTTCCGGCTTTATGTTGCAGGGGAGCGAGCGTACTCCTCGGTACGGTGATCTAGGCCACGTACTGTGATGGACAGTACCCTAGTAGCCCTGCCATTGTATGGAAATCCAACTTCCAATAAGTGATCTCGGACTTGATTGTATAACCCACTTTGTGGCTAGTATGCTGGAATTTAATAATGTAACAATTTCAGCTATGTGAGTATTTATTTGAAAACCCTAGACCCTATTGTAATATAACTGAATTTCCTATCAAATGTTTGGTTAGCGTAAGGTAAAAACTTACCCATGTTTATGTGTGGGGAGTCTTACGTGATACCTTTTGTTTCAAAGGTTTTTAAAGTTAAGCAACTTTAACCGTTTACTCACACCAGACCCATGTCTGACCCAAGTGTTTATTTTCTGTTTTATTAAACTCTTGGGTACTCAAATTTTTACGAGTAGCCAAGGGATTCAGGTTAGCTTTAACGAGTCTATGGAGGAGATATGGAGCAGGAGGCTTCAACATTCGTAGATATATAGTGTTCCGCTGTATTGGTTTCTTTGAGTCTTTTGTTTGAGTTGTATCTTGAGTTGTATAATAGACAGAAATTTATAACTGTCTATTTTGTGATGTATAAGTTGTGTACTCTGATGTATATGATACTATGTAATATCTTATGTGATATATTATATTTCATTCGTTCCGCTGTGAGATTCTGATGTGTTGTTATTCTTTCTTCTCTTCTTTTCTCTTTTCTATCCCTTTCTTTCTTATTAATGATGCGTCATTCTATGGAATGAATGGCGGGTCTTTACAGTTGGTATCAGAGCATAGGTTGAGTGAATACCTAGGCTCTGGAGTGGTGTCTATCTTAAGAGAGCGTATTTGTAATTTTTATATATAACTATATATATATATATATTGATTTATTTCTACCTATTTTGTTGGGTTACCAGTTCGGGTTTTCCAATATGAGTTCTAAAGATAGATGGGGTAGTGGTGTGTGTAACACGACTATTACCTATAATAGGAGTCTAAGTGTTGAGGTTGGAAGTGTATTTGTCGAGACTGTAGACCAAATATCATCTCGAGTGAGTTTTACTATGGTGTAAGGATTTCATCGATCTCTAAAGGAAACTTGTTAAGGTTCGGAGTCCATCTTTGAAGTTGGATGAGTAGAGTTGGATCTGTCGACAGATGTATGTGATGGTATCTCAGGAAATAGTAGCTGTGTGATGAGACGCAGTGACTATGGATGTCTCCAAAATGTTTTCTTTTGGAGCAAGTTTAAGGAAGTGTGTCTGCTTCGGTGTTGTGGCTGAGTTCAGCAGGGTGTTTCTGTTTGGTTTGAGGTCCGAGTTTCTCAAGGAGCTTTGGATAAGGAAGTCTTTGGCATCTGTGTCAGCAGTGCAGCTCGGAGTATTCTGTGTGCCGGCAAGAAGGTCTTATGGCTTAGCAGTTTTCTAGAAGTGGAATTCAGAAGCAGCAGAGTGGATCCATTTCTTCGATGGATTGGATAGATAAGCGTAAGCTGTTCTGAGTGGTAAAGGGAGAACAGTCTGTTTGGAATTAGGATGGGTTGATCGCAAAAGTGACTTGCGATTGCTGAGTGTTCTCTTGGGTTATTAGAGTTTTTCTGGATGTCTTCAGGGAAGTTAGAGGTTTGTCCGCATCTGGAGATTGAGTTTTTCTTATCGACTAGGATTCCTGGATTGATACCGGTGGTTCAGCTAGTTGAAAGATGATTCCTAGAGATGGAGTTTGGTGAAGCAACTCAGGATTTGATGGAACTTCTGAGTTTTCTTTTATGGATATGTTGAGCCATATTTCTGGATATGTTGTCTAGTTTGTGCTTGTGTTCTTCATTAGCATTTTCATTCTACTTCAGATCAGAGTTGTGCAGCGGAAGCAGTTTGGGAGTGCATCTGTTTGTCTTTTCCGGATAGGAGAAGTAAGTTCTGTCTTCTATTGTTTGAGGTGTAGAGTTTGTTTTTGGTTTTGGTTGATCTTGAGGAGATCGTTGTGTTGGTTTGTTTTGGTCTAGTTTATTTTTAGAGGCATCAGCAAAGGTTGAGCTGATCAAGAGGGTTGTAGGCAGCCCAGGATCGTCAGAAGAATTTTATGGATAAGAGACGGAGGAATTTGGATTTCGATGACGAAGATATTGATTTTGGATAAGTTTTCTCCGATCGAAGGAGCTATAAGATTTGGTAATACTGGGAAGTCAGCTCCGAGGTATTTTGGGTCTCTTCTGTGTTCTGATTTGGATAAGAGCTTGGTCTACAAGGTTGAATGGTCAGTTTGGATAACTGGGATTCAATGTGTTTCATGTATCTCTAAGGGAATACATGTTTGATCTATCTCTGGTTTTGGAACCAGCAGTTCAGAGAGATTTGGTTGTTGAGTCAGACTCGTCTGTAGTCTGATATCCTGTTTATTTTTGTAGATCTGGATGAGTAGGAGCTCTGTAACTTAGTAGTATTAATTGTTTAGGTTCTATAGAGCGAGTATTCTGGTATTTATACCTGGGAAACTCTAGAAAATTCTATCCAGAATTTTGTCTGGATAATTAGAATTGTTTGTTTGGATGATTGGTTGCTATGGTTGAAAATATATGCTTGTGATTTAAAACTAAAATCTTTAATGAGATTATTAAATTACCTTTGTTTTAAATTTCGGGGACGAAATTCTTTTAAGGGGGAAGGAATGTGATATCCCAGAATTTTTGGCAATATCAATTTAATAATCTGTATAAAAAAAATTAAATTGATTTGATAATTTTGTTAATAAAGATTTAAATTGGTTTAATAAACTTCTTTTATAATATTTAATTGGTAAATATTTATCTTTTAAAAGCTAATTAAATTGTTTTCTATTTATAATGTGTATATTTGTATATATTGTAAATAGATAAGCTTTGTTATAAATTAACAAATAAAACCTATTTTCAAATTCTATTATTTTTGGTAATTTGGAAATTTGATTTTTTTTATTTAATATTAAGCTTTTCAAAAGCTATTTAATAATATATGGTTTTAAATTGGTAAGTGTAAATTGTTTAAATTGATTTTTAAATTATATTTAAAAATTGAATTAAATTTATATTTGGATTTTTAAAAAGTATGACAAAAATGATTTTTGTACAAATATAGTTTGTTTTATTCTATTTCTTTTAAAAAGAATTATTATTTATATAAATTTGAATAAGTATATAGTTATTAGGAATTTATTAATAAAAGCTTTATCCATTTATAAATTCATTTTGAATGTAAAATCATATTTGTAAATTAGTAAAACCATCTAAGCACATGTGTTAACATGTTAATATAGGGAGATGACAAGTGTCATATTGTATTTTTATTTTTCTTTGATTTTTAATAATTCATAAATTTAGTTATATAAGTTTGCCTTCTTCCATTCTTAACTATTTTCTCATTTTCATTTCTAAATAATGAAAACTTCAGCTTGTAACAAAACTCAAACAAATTCTCTAACAAAATCCGTAATCAACTCCTCACAAACCAGAAATCAAATTCAATAGCCTGTAATATCATTTTCAAAATTCAAAACCAAGCTTGCAAACTTTTTCTTCAACCTGGAATCAAAAGCCTGCCAAAATTCTTCAACCTGAGATTTATCAAAAAGGAAGCAAAAGCATTTCAGCTAGCAAATTAAAACATCTCAACAGCAAAAATGATTTCAAATATCAAGTTCAAGCATATTCCAGTTTTAAAGTTTTCAAAAGCTGTTTCAAATATAAAGCTCTGTTCATCATTTTTCTGGTGAGTAAACATTTGAATTTAAAAACAGTTTTAAACCTATGTTTATGCTTAAATGTTGTGATGAATCTCTGTAAAATATGCTTGCATGTTTATTTTAAGTAGGATTGAATGTATATGTTGTGCATGTCTGAATATCACCTCTGTAAAGTTACAGAGTTAAAAATATGATCAAATTCCATAATCTCATCATCTAATCTATGATAGGCTTAGGAATTCAAAAGAGATATGTTTGAATTAACATGAATTAAGTTTAAAAAATATTTTTAAGAATAATTAGTTTAAGTTTGTTTGGGAAATTTAAATATACAGTGAAAACTTTGAAACATGTTAAATTCGAATCCCGTAATTTCTTGATTCACTTACATCTTCTTGTTAGACTTCGAAAAACATGAATTTTAAAAGTAGAATCAAAGTTTTTAGTATAGTATTGATTGAGAAATTCCAGGTTGAACGAGAATTGGGTTTTTGGCAATTTACGGCGATCGGAGTAAGGTGGGTCATCGGGATTGTTTCTGGAGGTAGCTGGGAGGTTGACGAAC
This sequence comes from Allium fistulosum, assembly GCA_030737815.1. Lineage (NCBI taxonomy): Eukaryota > Viridiplantae > Streptophyta > Magnoliopsida > Asparagales > Amaryllidaceae > Allium > Allium fistulosum. Next base: position 889,326,376 of record CM060903.1, on the reverse strand, counting down.
TCGAGAAAAATGGTGGGCGAATTTCCTGATCGCCGTGGTGGAGCAGTGAGGTAGAAGTAGGGTTTAAGAACTGGTTTTGGTCGACATGAGTTTACAGGCAATTTCATCGTCGTCAAAGCACCGGAGGTGATCGGTATGGGCTGAATCGATGCATCAATGATATGGCACAGCCTTGGACTTGGTGGCATAAGTACAGATGGTCGTAGATGGCGATGCGAGGCGGTTTTGGTGATCGGCCTCGTTCCAGTGGTCCTCGTTTTTGCTCGAATTCGATTTTGAAGGTTGTATCGAGATTCTGTGTTGTGGGAACGATCGTGTTTGTCAACGGTGACTTGCTGGTGGAAGCGACGTTGGTCGGAGCAGTGGCGATCGAGCGTGCACGTGCACGTGTGCACGGGGTATTTTGGTTCTGTGTTTCGCTAGTTTGGGGAAGAAGAGGGATACTCGGGGATTTCTCGAGTCGTTTGGGTTTTTGCTCGAAGTGATGCTCGTGTGTTTGAGTGCGTGACTGGAGTTGTGGAGTGGAAACTCGAGTAGCTTGAAATGTTTTAGCCTGTTAATAGTTTAGTTGTTACAGGTTTTAAAATTTAAAAAAAAAATTAAACTAAGTTTTGAAATAAAAGAAAAGAAGAGAACTCGGGTGGCTTTCAAGTAATGATCTGGTTAAACCCGAAGTAAGATTAGAAACAGTTTTCAAAAGTTTTAAAGAATTCTTATAAAAATAAGTCTTTAAATTTAATTAATGTAAGTTTAAATTTTGAAATGAATCTTGTTTTTAAATTCTATTCTTTATAAAAATAAATGTTTTCTTTAACATTTTTGAAATTTGTTTAATTTAAATTTTAAAACTTAAGTTAGAAATGGAATTTTAAAGATTTTTATAAAAGGAAGTTTTTAAATTTAAATTGAAACTAGATTTAAACTTTTACTTGATAATGTTTAAAGCATTTAAGGTAAGTTATGTTTTGTAACTTTAATTTATCAAGTTAAATGAGTATTTTAGAAACTTAAGTAATGATTTAATTAAGTAAAATTAATTATTAAGATAATTTTTTTATGGTAATTAAGGTATTAAGAAGAGAATGTTTTATCTTAAAATAATTAAGATTTTTAATGTCTTGAAATTAATTAGGTTAATTAAGGGAAATTAAGTATAAGTAAATAATTTAATTAATAATGATTAAGAATTAATTAAGGAATTTATTTAAGAGTAATTAATTGATTTATTTAAAATTAGTAATTAAGGGTTATAAGTTAATTAATTAGAGGTTAATTAATTTAAAATTAAGTATAATTACTTAATATAATTAATAAAGTATAATTACTTAGTATAAGTAATTAGTGGTTAATTAATGAATGTAATTAATAAAAGGATAATTACTTAATGAAAGTAATTAGAGTTAATTAATGGAAGTAATTAGAGTTAATTAATGGAAGTAATAAAAGGTTAATTTCTTAATGGAAGTAATTAATGAATTAATTACTTAATGTAATTAATTAAGTTTAAATGTAATTTGTTTAAGTTAATTAATTAAGTTTAATTAATTTAAACACTTGATGATTTGATAAATAATTACTTAATTTAATTAATGGATTGTAATTACTTAGTAAAGTAATTAATGGTAATTACTAGATGTAATTAATGGAAGATGATTTAAGAATGGAAGTAATTTGAGTTTAATTACTTTTTGTAATTAATCAAGGGATTAATTAAAGATAATTAATTAAGGAGTAATTAATTTATGTAATGAAGTAATTAAGGGAAGTTAATTACTGGATGAGATTAATCAAAAGTGATTAATAAATGTGGTTTAATTAAAGATTAATTACTTAATGTAATTAATTAAATAGGATAATTAATTAAGAGTAATTAGGGATCATTAATTAATATAATTAATGATGTAATTAAGGGTTGATTAATTAAAACTAATTAATCAATAATAAGTGATTAAAGAGTAATTAATTAAGGATTAAGGTAATAAATTATAGTTAATTAATTAATGAAGTAATTAAAGGTTAATTACTATAAATGGTTAAGAATAATTAATTTGTGAAATTAATTAAAGATTAATTACTTAAAGTAATTAAAAGATAATTAATCAAGGATGATTAATTGAAATGAATAATTAGAGGATAATTAATTAATTGATTTATAATTAATTAATGGTTAAGTAAGCAGGATTTATAGAATGAAGTAATTAATTTAATTTATGTTAAATTAATTAGAGATGATATAAATCATTACTTATGGATGGTTGAATAATATTGAATGCTTTGCATTGTTTGATATCTCTGATGAGATATGTGCTGATATGTGATATGGATGTTTTGGTTGAATGATAATGTGAATTATCTATTTGTGATAATAGTGTAGATTATCTATTGTGATATTGTGAATTATCTATCTGTGTGTATATAGATAATAGAATTGAATTGTTTTAACTTTAAAACAACTTGGCCTTAAAAGATACGTTTTGGATTTCGATGAGACCGGGATCGGGTTTCCAGATTTGGATATCCGAATACCACATCGATCCAAATTAACGATAGGTCGTGAATCTCAAGTGAAGATGAAGATTCAGAGTGCAAGGGTTATTGTCATTAACTCTGAGGGTGATTCCAAAATGAGTGTAACGAGATAATGCCTTCGGTTTCGTTCGAACCCGGAACGAACTTGTATGGATTGAATGCTTTCAGCACATCGTCAGGTGGACGATGAGCATTCTAAGTGATGTGTTCTGATTAAAGGTAATCGTAGCCTCTAGCCTCATCAAATGGGAATGGCTAAAACAGGGGAGGTGCAGCAAGGCTTCGTGGGTAGCACCCATTGAGAGTAAGGTCATCCCTGTCTAGATGTCCCTTTTTATTTCGGCTTAGTGGTGCGGTTGCTGATCACAACCGTGGGGTGATTTTATTCGGAATTATCCAATAAGGGATGGTTCCGGCTTTGTGTTGCAGGGGAGCGAGCGTACTCCTCGGTACGGTGATCTAGGCCACGTACTGTGATGGACGGTACCCTAGTAGCCCTGCCATTGTATGGAAATCCAACTTCCAATAAGTGATCTCGGACTTGATTGTATAACCCACTTTGTGGCTAGTATGCTGGAATTTAATAATGTAACAATTTCAGCTATGTGAGTATTTATTTGAAAACCCTAGACCCTATTGTAATATAATTGAATTTCCTATCAAATGTTTGGTTAGCGTAAGGTAAAAACTTACCCATGTTTATGTGTGGGGAGTCTTACGTGATACCTTTTGTTTCAAAGGTTTTTAAAGTTAAGCAACTTTAACCGTTTACTCACACCAGACCCATGTCTGACCCAAGTGTTTATTTTCTGTTTTATTAAACTCTTGGGTACTCAAATTTTTACGAGTAGCCAAGGGATTCAGGTTAGCTTTGACGAGTCTATGGAGGAGATATGGAGCAGGAGGCTTCAACATTCGTAGATATATAGTGTTCCGCTGTGTTGGTTTCTTTGAGTCTTTTGTTTGAGTTGTATCTTGAGTTGTATAATAGACAGAAATTTATAACTGTCTATTTTGTGATGTATAAGTTGTGTACTCTGATGTATATGATACTATGTAATATCTTATGTGATATATTAAATTTCATTCGTTCCGCTGTGAGATTCTGATGTGTTGTTATTCTTTCTTCTCTTCTTTTCTCTTTTCTATCCCTTTCTTTCTTGTTAATGATGCGCCATTCTATGGAATGTATGGCGGGCCGTTACATCTACCCTGGCATTGCCTTGTGTGCCGTGTCACCTACCATATCGAGCTTTACTACGAGTTTCTATTTGTGTCATACCTATGGAGTATCTTCTCATAGCCTTGCGAGGTATGCAGGTACTGTGTAGACTATTGGCATATTACGTGTTAAGGTGGAAAATGTAAAGCCTTAACGCTATTTAAAAGTATGTTCATTTTATGATTAGACATTATTATAATATCGAATATTACTACATAGTAGACAGTTTAACGGATCCTTAAGGAATGGGCGATCCCAAGCATTCTTTAAGTTACTTTGTACCTTTATTACGGTTCACTTGAGTTGGTTTACATTGTATAAGTTTGTATGTCCTGACTCGAGTGTTTGTATTTTTATTTACGCTCGGGTCAGCCCGAGTTATTCACAGATTTGGATTTCCGCTGTCTTGGAGATTTGAATCGCTGGAGATTATCTGCTTGTCTTGTCCTATCTATTTCAGTTCTGTTGTTCTACTCAGCTCGTACTTGGTTATTTTATTGAGACTTCTGTTGTACTCTATTTCTTTTGTTGTATCTTATTTAACTCTGATATATTTATATAGTAGCTTCATGAACTACTATTTCTTTTACTTCCGCTGCATTATTTTACTCTGTATCTGTGATCTGTGATTATATTTATTTACTGTATATTCTGAGATTTGCCAAATAAAAATTAACAATTCGGTATTTTGAGCAATTCAAGTCCGACATGTGCGGATGCGAATGGTTGAAAATATCGGGTCGTTACACATTCTATCTTATTTGATCTTATCTTTAGATCGGCCACCTAGGAGTGCACTTGCATATGCATATGGATGTGTGATATATATATATATATTCATTCATATGTATTTATTACATATTACTTATATATATATATATGGTTGTATATAAATGGATGTTAGACATATATGGACAATCGCATTTGGATGATGATTGTAGCTTGCATGTAGAACTAACAGTTTTATTAGGGTTTTCGCCCTACATATGGTTGCATGGTTTAAGCATATTTGCATAACAGTAAGCCGACTGTATCAGTAGACCGACTACCTTTTTGCATTAGATAAGTTTATATGCATTTCACATTGCATAAAGCCATAATTTGCATTAGATAAATCTAAGGACAATGGTTGCGGTGTTTGATGTTTGAGTAGATGATTGTAGATTTGGATGATGGTTGTAGTTTATGTTCTTCTGTTCTTAGAGATTTCGGTGACAAAATCCTTTAAGGAGAGGAGAATGTAACACCCCATAAATTTTAATAATAAATTAAAATGTTAATAAGTATAAAAATGTAAATTTACATAAAAGGATGAAGTCCTAAATTTTTACAAATGAAGGAATTTAGGAAATCTGACTTTTACATTATGTCAAGTAGATTTTTCTAGCTCAAATTCATATATAATTAATTAGAAACAGACACCGTATGAAAAGGATATGGAATGTTTATTGTAGTGCGCATTTTGCGTTTTGCGCATATTTTGGGAATAAAATTAAAGATTAAAGAAAGAGTTAAGAAGACTTATTTGTTAATAAATAAGTTGAATATGTGTAGGTTGACTCTAAGAAAAGAAAAAAAAGTATAATGATGAGTATACATTTAAAATGAAAATAATGAAATACAAAAGCATGAGTTCACAATGGTAAGACATGTGCATTCCAACCAAATGACCTGGGTTCGAGTCTTGCAGAGTATATTTTTTTATGGGCACAATTCAACCATAAATAAATGTATAAGAAGGTAAAAGACTAACATAAAATAAGTATGTAAACAAACATATTAATTAATAGGGTTATTTATATGAAACATTGATTAAAAGAAGAGAAGGAATACGTGTCAGCTTATTCACATATATATGTAGGGTTTCTCTTTCAGGTTTAATAATTCAAAAGTGATTATGTATTACTAATTAAGGGTAGAAAAGAGAAAATTATGTATAAATACATATATTTGTGTATATATATGTATTTATTTAATTATTGATTGCGCAGTTAGATAGTAAAGAATATGGTTGATTATATACATATATTTGATACCAATTAATTATTTGACTAAATTAAAAGGATATACATATATTAGTAACCTAAAAAAGAAAGCTTAAATATGTGCATAATTTATTTTGAAAAGTCTCTAGATTCAACGTATCTTATTCAACGCCCCTAATTAATTACCTTCACCTAATGTAATTATCCAACGGCATATATGAATTTGCAAACCCTATAAATTGAGCCTATTCCAACCTATTTTTCTCACACACAAATCTCTTCTTCTCTAATTCTAGCCTCCGTTTCTCTCCCTATCTAAACCTATTTCTTCAAGATAAAAATATATACAAACAAAATTCAGAATAGCTATTAGCAAAATCAAAGAGGGAATTGCTAGAAACAAGGATTAGGGAAGAGGGAAAATATAAGCAAGGATTTAGGTGAGTGGATAATACCCTATTTTGGGAATTTGCCTATGAAACTTTTACATTTTTTTATATGTTTTAAATTATGTCCTGTTTGTATTGAAATTTGTATTCTTCTATCCAATTTCTATCAGATCTAGTATATTTCCCCTTTTTCTTTCAGATCTATACAGGATTAGGGGGTATGCTTTACATTTTAGTTCTGATCTGTTGATTTGAATATATTTACTCTTCTAAAAATTATAAAAGGTGAATTTTACCCCTTTCCTATCCTATTCATGTTTATCCATTTTTCTTTGAGATAGTTAATTTCAGATCGGATTTGTGATGGGGAAATATGGAAGTTATCTGATTTAAATTGAATGGAGTAAATTATGTACATATATGTTATTGTACTTTTAGTATCAGATCTATATTCTTCTTCTTTATTCAGATCTGTATTGAATTAGGTATAATTCATATGTTCATTCTAGACTTGTAAATCTGGATTAGATTCATATATTTCCTCCTTTTATTATAAATATGTAAATTAGACCTATTTTCACACTTTCTCAAAATATATACAATTGTTATATATTTCCAGATCTGGAATGAAATTGGAAGGTTATAGAATATATTTGATTTAGAGTTGATAATCATATGTATTAGGTTGTGATAAATGTTTGTATATTGGGAATATTAAATTTGCAATAGAATTATGTATAAACATGGAAGGATAGGGTGACTGTGGTTAACAACGCCAGCAATTGAGCAAGTTTGAGATTGGCCTGATTTAATGAGCTTATTTTATTTATTTTGTTATTTGGGTTGGTGTAAACCCAAGATTTCGCTATGGTATTTAGGTTGGTATAAAACCAAGATTTAGTTGTAATTTATTTATTTTCAGCTCTGTTGTATTTTATTTATTGAGTTGGAAATATTGCGGTAGGCGGAAGTCTACAGTGATGTAAATGTGGAAAGTCATAATCGGAGCAGGTTCGCAGGGATTATGGGATCTTTGGTTGAGTGTTGCCCGTAGTGGTGTAACTAGTGGAAGATCATGATTGGGGAATTCGGTGGTGTAACCGAATGGGATGCGTGATAGGAGTTTTGCCCATTTATCGGTGGAAAGCATGGGGTGTACCAAGCGGAACCGGATATAAGAGGCATTAGGCCACTTGTTGCTGAGAAAGAATATGAGAGAGGCCGATGATACTAGTGAAGCTAGGCTAAACTCGCGCGTTCTTTCCGTAGTAACTTGTGGAGTAGTTGAGGACAGATGTCCGGCAGGCTGATCAGCGTTTTATTTCGAATTATTACTATTTTACTTAGATAGGTAATCTAAGTCATTATTCTCTTATCTACTTAGATGGTTAATCTAAATTATTATTCCTTTATTATTCTCCTATATACTTAGATGGGTAATCTAAGTTATGCTCCATCCTATTTGTACTTTGGATGGTCTAAAGAGACTTGAAAATTTGATATTCTTATTCCCTTTTTAGTATATTATTCATTCACCAGACTTTATGTCTGAACCATTCATATTTTTCCCACCCACAGGAAGACAGTTTAGCAACTATTAGGATTTAGTAAAAAGGAAAGTTTCACTCCTAGGTTCAACACTGTTAGGGACAGTAGCCTAATCCTGGTTAGTAACCATATGTTGAATACTTTATCATTATTCCGCTGTGAGATTTTATAAACATTATTCTGATTTACCTTTGTTATTTGCAGGATAGCAAACCAGCAATTCGTGCTTCAGTGAACTTGGATTTTTGGTTCATCGAAAATTTGATCCTACCGGGGTGCAGGTTGTTACAATAATATAAGTATATCATAAAGTGCACAATAATAATAAATTCAACAACAATAACCTCAGCCAACTAATATCGTACATAACATAGCAATGAAAGACAATCAAAGAATACAAATTGATACTCGTCATTACTGATAGGCGAAAAACACTATGGACATCTATCTCAATCCAATGATTCCCTTTAAAGGTTCAAGATAATAAAGTCAGTACCTAATTGTACCATTGACCTCGAGCCTCATCCCCCGTGACAGTTCTGGTTTATATCTCACTATAACTCCAAAGCAAGCTTTGGTGATTGCGACTTACTCTGTATATTTGAAACCTAGTCCTAATAGTAAGTAGAGTCAGTACCATAATGTACCATAGACCCTGAGGCACATCCTCGGTGATGGGTGTGTAGATCTTACTGTACCCTCTGAAGCAGGCTTTAGTGATATATGATCTACTCAAAATACCAAAGACCTTTGTGGATTTCATCGTACCCTCTACAGCAAGCTTTGGTGATATATGATCCCATAGTAGATGATCGTCATCATTCCCCCAGGAGATCATGGATTTCTTAACAAACTCATATAACATCTCTATTGAAGAGAACAATGGTTGAATCTCGTGTAATATGCTATCCGGACCACAAAGGAACACTGATGCCATATAGATATATGTATGCATCAAATATAACATCACGTATAGTCACCACTAAAGGATCAATGATATGTATGACCATTAATATAAGGCCATTATGGTTTACGATCACTAATATAAGATTAATACTGTATACGGTCACAAACATAAGGTTGGTATCATTCATCAAACATATATACTCAAGGTTAAAACCAAGAGACACAAACTTGCATATCACTTCTCCAAGTAGCCCAAAAGTCTTCCTAAAGTCATACGAAGAAAATCAGGTCGGTTCAAAAGCAAAATGCACTAGATCCGAACATTATTTCCCAGCCTAGCCACTGACCGGTGGACTGGTCAGTGCCACCGGTCCATGCTTTGAGCTGCGCAATAATGCTTAGCTCGGAGTACAATCCGAAGCCCAATTTCCACTCGTTTCATTATGATGCCTTCTCCATCGAGTCACCTACCCATCCCGCCATGTTGTCTTCACCACGTGGTTGAATTTTGGTGCCTTATGGTTGAGTCAATGTACCGATTCCTTAGAGTGTTCGGAAGGGATGTTCATTTCATCACGAATCCTTTTCCTGATCGTTTTGCTAGCAAAATGCGATATGCATCTCAACAACCCAATTACACGCTACTACATCACCTTCCTTCATTATAGATGTATATTTATGTGCTAACACACACAATACACACATATTCACATACATTTACAATTATACCTCAAATTCACGTTTCGAGCTTCACCGGAGCGATTACTCAACTCAGTATTGCCTCATGCAACTTAGCACACACGATAGCCGCTATAGCTCAAGAGGTGCTCATGATATGCTTATATACATATACTTAAATAATCAATTTGATTATTTAATAATCAAACCTTACTTTTATTTACTAAATATTTTCTGGAATAAAAGTCAAAATATCCTCTTTTACTATTTTATAAAATAGTGCTACTATTTTATAAAATACATAACTAGCCTATAAATCATTTTCAGCCTTCTAATTTAATTTAAAAGTCTTACTTTTTAATTTCTGATTAGTAATAAAATACATAATAATATTTCTATCACCGATATAACTGCAAATTAGAGACTAATTTAATTTATAATCATGTTATAAATTAATATAAACTCTATCTAACTCTATTCAATATGATTAGAACACAATATTTATATATATGGGATCAAAATCAATTATCTCGAATATCCACCCAAACTAATCTAATCAAACATGTGAATAATTATTTATATATATATATATATCTGTGTGTGTGTGTGTATGTATGTATGTATGTATTATTCTACCTCTTATAGGTAATATTTTCAATATATATAACTACGGGAATTTATTTTGAAATATAAATTCAGAGTTATAGTTCCGCTCACCTAAGCGGTAAATTCCCAAATGTCCAGATCTAGCCCAAGCCTATACCATGTCGTAGATAATCTTATTATGAGTGCATCAGCGAAGATCGCGTCTCGATTGGACCTCGTATGCAAAAGATACGAATTGAATATGGAAAGAGATTAATTAAAATAATTAAATCAACTTAATTACCTTATTTCCTTAATCTCTTTTCTTCCCCAATAACTAAATCCTCTTCCTATACACAAAACGTGTATACACTCACCATTGGTTGATCACCTCTCTTCAATTTCTCATCCAACTCTCAACGTATCGCTGCACTGTCGATTCCACCGCACCTTTCTCTGTGTGCACTTTACAACGCATCCCTACTCAATGCGACCAAAGCCTTCTTGCAAAACCCGACCACAACCCGTATTCACTGTTCCAAATGTCGCACTTTGTCTCGGGTGGTTAGAGCTTCGGTCGATGACGCTTACTAGTGTGTGTCACCAAGATAAACTCAATGATGCCCTCCATTTCACACCACACACCTAAAACCATGTTAGTCACCAACCCTACTAAAGGGCCATCGAATGACGACCGCCCAAGCAACACCACACTGAACACAATCGCCATATATTTGATGCCCTCCTCCTTACAAGTTCAACGGATCCATTCTCATCATTTTTGGTGGTGTGTAGCTCGTTTAACATGAGAAAACACAATTCCCTCTATTTTGGACCCGTATTCATTATTTTGGAAGAGAAGAGAACTGGCATAGAAAAGTCAGTGCATAAGGGGTATATATATATAAAATATATATACTAACTAAATTCTTAAATAAATCGCCATACGTTTTGAGCTCGTACGATCACATAGCACATCAAGTCACCATGAAACTTGTTGGCGCACATATCATTTCATTATTCTAGCCCCGATGGTATAAATTTCATCATCATTCGAGATGCTACTTCAGGACAATAATTTCATGCATTTTGTGGTTGTTTTGGCCATCAGATCGGCCAATTACAAAAATTCATCAGCCGCATGTCTTATAATGAAATCCTCACCCCAGAAATACAACCCGTTAGTCGAGATCCCAATGGAACCGACTACACACATATTTTTAAAAAATAAGTATAACAATACGTAAATTGTGAAAATAATGTAACTTCAAATATAGCGATATTTATACACATTTTGATTCGCAGCATCAATACGGACTCAACGGAAGTGGTCTCGAGTACTAATCCGACCGTATGTGAAAAGTCAGATTTCGGACTTTCAATTAATTAATGATTTAATATTTAAATTAAATTATTTAAATATCCAATCGTTAAAATGTGGGTTGTTACATGAGCATCCAACTAAACTTATGGAGATCCTTTAGTAAATGTGTCATACTGACTTGAGCATTCGACTCGGCTTTTGATATGATGTTGTATCATCTTGAGCATCCGACTCAGCTTGCAACTACAACGGGGATCCATAATCGTTCTAGCCTTGAGCATACATTTTGCCAAGCAGTTACCCCAGGAAGTAGAACTTCAAACATAGTGGCTCTAGCCTTGAGCATATGTTTTAGCAGGCCACTATGTCAAAATCATTCTTACCTAAGCAATCAATATGGTAGAGTAGTCCCTCGGTAAACTTGGTCATTGTAGCCTTGAGCATATGTTTTGGCAAGTGACTGTATCAATTATCCTAGCCATGACATCCAATTTAGTAAAAGATTAACAACGGCCATCTTTTTTCGAAAATTACTACTTTTATTTTTATCCAACTTTGACCACCGGTGAGCGAACACCCCTATGTTTTAACTTCAATTGGTTTGATTCAAACATTGATCAATATGGACTTTAACACTAAAAACTTTAAACAGCGTTGCAACTTGCCACAACTATACATTGAAGAGTCCAAGAGTTCAGTAGTTTAAGAACTTCATCCTACCACCATCACGCCTTATGTAGTGATGTCTGAGAGTCCAAGAGCCTAAGAGTTCATGAGTCCAAGACTCTACTGTAAAAGTTCAATACTAATATGGTAGAGAACATAATCTGATTTTCTTACACATGTATGAGAGAAATCCATATTTCGAAGCATGTTCCGAGAACATTCACCTAACATATGGCATCATTTGATTTTCTTACACATGCATGGGATTACTCAACAACTAAAACCATAATATGGGCTTAATCATCTACTATTCGGCATTATTTGACTATCTTACACATGCTCGAGATTACCTTACAACTGAAAGCATGCTTTGAGCTTACCCACAATATTCTTTGGAATCGTGTGATTAGCTCATCCATGTATGTGATTACTTTACATCTGAAGCATGCTATGAGTATGGTCACAACGACTGTTGGTGACTCAATTTCTCAAGGTCAACGACATTTTTGTTAAAACTATGCAAGGATTTCAAGAACCGACGATCATATAGATTGAGGTCCACAATTGATATAGATTGGATCAAAGAAAAACCAAAGACTTATCTTAGAAGTCTACTTCATTCAACATGAAATGAACTTTTTTGGAGGGGGCAAGAGTTACACTCATATCGTTGCAATACATGAAAGTTTCATTTTTAGAAGTGACATTCAACAAAAGCAGGAATAAAGAGAAAGCAACTTTCGATTTATTAAAATAAGACAACATTAATTAAGAAAACCACAGGAAACATGACTTGAAGTTAACCGTATATCAAAGTTCAAAATAACGTCTGTATTGGAAGAATAATCCAAACAGACAATGGATTCAAAACTACGGAAAGATGGTTGAAGAAAGAAACCTCCAAGAAGCCCAAAGGGCCCAAAAATCCATGATAGTGCTTAAACGCATAGTTTTCATAACCCGACCCTACCGCGGTTGAACCGCGAATAACCGCGAGCCGTGAGGGTCAAAGGCCGGGAACTCAATCAAACCTCTTTCATGCAAGAACCTTGGTTCGACCTTTGAATTGGCGGTTTAACCCTTCATTTGAACCCGGTTGAACTCTCCCATATGCACAATTTCTTCGCTCCAAAATATGTTTTTAAATCTTTGCCCATTTTATATCTGTAATTAGTGCAGCTAGTGTAACAAATTTTGTTTAGTTTTTCATATTAGAATTAATGTGTGGATTATGAATTAATATCGTATATTTTTATTGAAGATATTGGTTTATTTTGTACTTAAGATTGATACGTTGCATTTAAATGTATTAGTTTTCAAAATAAAGTATGTGCGGTTCTTGACGGTTCAACCGGTCGAACCCTCGAAACCTCGAACCCTGAGTGCTCACGGTTTGATTCACGGTCCGGTTATGAAAACATTGCTTAAACGTTCCGTAATTGTAGTGCTCGAGCACTCCATTATTGGAGCGCTTAAGCATTCAACATACGGAGCACCCAAGTGTTCCAAGCATGGATCACTCTACACAAGGAGTGCTCAAGCGCTCATTCAGAGCGTGAGGTTCCGCTCTTTGAAAAAAAAAAGTAGGGAAAGAGAAAAGGGGAGTCCTTTGATCTATTTTTACACTTCAACTTTCAACCTTACATCGCTTTGCTTGAAGAAGCTTAGTTTCCAATCAACAGTTCACAATTATAAATACTGACTTCAGAATAGGATAATGGAAGGAATTTCTCGTCAAAATATACCAGAACTCTGTAGATCTTTCTCTTCCACAACTCCACCATATTTTTCCATTAAAGCTCTAAAGATCTCCAATTCAAATGTCTTTACTATAAACAAATATATAGAGGATTAAAGTTGATGAATAACCCTTGTAATAAAGCGACTGATGGAAAGAAGTGAATGTAGCTTTGTTACTAAACCACCATAAAAATTATATATCTCATTTTAGTATTGTTTATATGACCTAATCAATTTGGTTAAAATTTGTGAAACGGTAGAAAAAAACTGAATTTAGAAGGGACAGAAATGTAATTTGAGGTAGGTCCCTTGAGATTTTAGTTTCTAAGTGCGGAATTTGGAAAAATCTATGTGGATGATGCAACATTTTTGATCTCATTTTTATTCTGCATATATTCCTTTTTATTTCTTTGAATTTCCTTTTACTTTTGTTCATTATTAAGTTTTCTTTGCTTTTTAACTATTTAGCAACACCATGACAAAATGTAATAATAAATCTATGTAACATTTGCATTAATTTTGATGAAAGCGGTGTGAATCTTATATGTTAGATGTAGGTCGAAGATTATGTTGGATGTTAGATCAACGGGTGGTCACGGTTAAACTAATCTTGTGTCTATGAAGGAGAAAATCAAATTTTGATCCTCAAAGTTTTCTTTCATAATTTAACAGAGCTATTGGGTGTGATTCCCTTTAAGCATAACCATGTTGTGATTCTGCTCAACCACTAAAGTATCGTTATTATCAAATGTTGTAACAACCCTGTATTTTGTAATTATTTTAAATTGAATTTCCTGATTTAAAAACTTTATTTAATTTATTAAAATGGATAATTTTGTTATTTTAAATATAAATTTTAATTTGTATGTGAATTATAATTCCAAACATGAATAAATAGAATATTTTTCCAGAAATGTGAATTTTTGTCAATATGGTCAAACTTTGACTTTTAAATTTAAAAATTTGAAATTTTGAAATTTTGAATTTTATCTTTTATTATGAAAGTAAATAAAATTTTAGAAATACTGCTTTTCGTTTCGTTGAAATCTGATTTATATTGTGAAAGTTATGCCTTTTACACTATTGTATGTAATTTGCTGAATTTAATAAAATTGTTATTTTAATTTTATATAAATAATATTTTGTTTATCATGTCATGTTCTATTGTATGTTTACATGTGTAACATGATGTTATGTATATATTTTGGTTTAAAACATTTCTAAAAGTATAATTGATATTTTCCAATGTCAGTGTATTTTGTTTACAATTTTTAATTTCTAGTTTCAATTAATTAAAGTAATTCTTTATTTATTTTTCTATTTTCTTAAGACCTTATATTATTTTAATTTACACTTTATTTTGTTCAGCATTTATTTTATTTTACTTGACTTTTATTGGTTTAGAAGTAAAGTTATAATTTTCCAAAGTTAATGATATTTTGTTTGTAATTTTAAGCCTTGTTTCAAATTAATAAACTATTTCTTTAATTCTTTTTCTATTTTCTATAAATTTAATTATTTATTTTCATTTTATTTTACTTTGTTTTCAGTTTTAAATTCATTTACTTATTTTTATTTGATTTAAAAAGAAAGGAAATATGAAGAGACTTGACTTTATAACATGAGACCATTCATTTGCCTAAGACCTTTCATTTTTCCATAACCTTTCATTTATTATTGTTTGGCCGTGTATTTTCTTTGCTTTGGCCGTGTATTCTCCTTAGAATTCACATGAGAAACTTCTCATCCTCCTCATTTTGCACGGCCATTTCATTTGAAAAAAAAAAGCAAACAATGGCTTCCTTTCTCCACTTTTCTCTTCTCTTTTTGATTGTTTTTGTCTTGCCTCTTCTCTTGCTTGGTTCGGCCAACTCCTTGACCTCCACAACTACCATGACATGACCTCTGACCACCAACCTAACTACTGTCCAGACCTGAACTAGCTCTTGCCGAGCCAAGTGTGCTTGTGGCCGAGCCAAATGTTGCAAATCCAAACCACTTTTGCCTTGTCTTTTGCACTTCCACCCTTTGTAACTTCCAAGACCATTTGTATGCTTGACTTAACCATGTATTTCAGATCAAACCTGACCTTTAGCACCTGGAAACATATGTGACTGAACCAAAATAGCCTTGTGGCCGAACCTATGTGGGTAAAGGTCAAGCAAATTTGATGGGAAAGCTAGGTGATGTATTTGTCTAGCCTAGTTTCCATTTGTTTCAATATAAACTTTTGTATTGTAATTATATTTATATGGTGCTTTGTTTTATTATTGTATACAAGATTTATATCTTGGCTCTCTCCACTCAATTCAAAAATCGTGCTATCGTGCTTTCGGGAATTCATTTGTGTGTTTTGATTTGCAAACTCCAGCGTAAAAAGGTGAGTAATCACATCTGACATTCATACTTATATAACTGTGAATTGATAGCAAGTGAAAGTGTATAAATTTTTATATCATGATTATACTTGCCTGTGATGTAAATTATATTATGTTAAACCCTGTTATTTACTTGTCACATCATCTGTTATGTTATATTTTATTTTACTGTTTATTCTATTATGTTTATCACACTGCAAGTTCCCTGTGGAATAGAACCACTATGGGTTGAAATGATACATACCCGAACGGACTTTAGAATAGGGAAAGATCGTATGGGCTGAAATGATAGGCTTGAGCGATTTTTATTTATTTTTATTTAACTTGGGATTGCGGGTTTGAAATGATAGAACCCGGATTTTTCTTTGTAAATTACGGATTGAAATGATATATTATCCGTATCACTTGACCTAGGTTAGAAAATATTATACAGACCCGTGGTTATTTTATATATTTTTTTGGAAGTTTTAAGTATTTTAAAAAAATGTAAAATTTGATATTTTAATTTAAATTTGGTTTTTAAAATGATTTAATTCAGTGAAAATGATTTTTCTATGTGTTAAATATGTTAATAAATGAATGGAAAAATTGTGATTTTCAACATAACTTAATTTGGAAATTTGTAATTTGATTTTAATGAAAGTTTAAGTTAATTAAATAAAAATGGAAATTAAGTGTTATGAAATGAAATGAAATTTAAATTTAAGTGTAAAGAGAAATTGTTAAAAATGAAAATAATAAGAAAATGGTACACTTGGATTAATTTTTTGTAAAATTGGATTTTTTTGTAAAAAATTCACTTTATAAAAATCATAAGTTAAAGGTATTTAAATGAACATTTTGAAGTGGGGAAATATGATTTTTATATGTAAAAAATGATTTAAATTGAAGTTTATTTATGGCTGGAATTTTATTTAAAATCTGGAAATTCTTTTAGTAGCACTTCAGAAATGCTATCGTTTCTGAATTTAACCTAAAAACTGAACTAATAGAATCAGCAGCACTTTGTAAGTGCTGTGGTTGATACAAATGAACTAAAGGCTAAAATTGATTAAGGGCTATTACAACAGTTTTGTGAATGCTGTAGTTGCAGAATTGAACTAAACTTGAAATTTAAACCTGAACTATTACAGCAGTTTTGTAAATGCTGTCTTTGCTGAATTAAACTATTTTTCAACTAAAACTAAACTATTACAACAGTTTTTAAATGCTGTCTTTGCTGAAATGAATTATTTTCAAATGTAACTTACTGCATTTTCTAAGTGCTGCGAAAGCTGAAATTTAAATTGTTTGAAGTATTTAAGTGAATAAATGAGCTCAGAAAAGGCTAAATTTTTTGGAATTGAATATTTGATTTGTAAGTATAATGACTTCATATTTAAATGGTGTAAATGAATTATTTTGATTTGAATTTAAACCACTTTGAAATTTATGAGTTAATACAATGTTTGAAATTGGTATAATTGAATGAATGAACTTAAAATGTTATAACTTTGGTAATGAATATAAATTTAGAAGTATTATGATTTTCTAAGTATTATGAGGTCCTAATGACAATATTTCAAGTGTTATGATTTCCAAGTATTTTGATTTCAAAAAGTTTGGTTTCAGAATAGTTATGACTTTGAAAGTACTATGGTTTGGAAATGAAATTAATTGGAATTGTATTTAATTAAGAATTGTCTTTAAATATATATTAATTTGAAACTTGTTGAAATTGAAGATTCAAGGATATGACTTTATAAGGTGGTTTGGTTTAATATGATTTAAAGAATATTTCAAGTTAAATAAATTGAAAGAAATATATTGATTTAGTTTGGAATTTAAATGATATATTATTGCTTTGATTTTTGAAATGGAAATGATATATTATTGAATTGGTTTTGAAATGGAAATGATATATTGTTGAATTGGTTTTGAAATGGATATGTTTTGGGTTTGAAAGTATGTATTATTTTGAAATAAATGATATGATTTTGAAATGGTTTAAAGGATGTATTTTGATTTGAAACATAAACTATTTTGAAATTTATAACCACGGGTTATAATAACGATTGGTTGTTAAAGAGACCGGGATCGGATATGGACATACTCTCTGTCGATACCGAAAACCACTTTAACAATTGTGTACGCGGTGGAGTTTCCAGAATGAAGTAGGATGGTGGCGACGATCCTAAAGGTATATACGTGGACCCAACTCCCGTGAGTTGTCATAAAGTGGCTAAAACGGGAGCGATTGACGGGCCAATGAGGTAGCACCTCTGATCGGACACACTTCTTCGATACCATTCTATTACTTTGTGATTGATTGGGTGCACCCCTTGATTTGGGAGTGTTGTTCGACGTGGGCGGTAGTGGCTGCTATGCGTCACCACCAGTCCGGATGCGTAATTGGTATATCTACCCTGGCATTGGCTAGTTGTGCCGTGTCACTTACCATAGCGAGCTATACTACGAGTTGTGATTTCTCCCGTAGCCTGTGGAGTATCGAGGGTAGCCCCCGTTTGGGAGTATGCTAATACTGGACAGACTACTGGGACTATTACGTTTTAAGGGCTATATGGGTAACCCCTTGACGCTATTAAAAAGTATGTTTATTTTATATTAGACATTATTATAATAGTGAATATTACTACATAGTAGATAGTTTAATGGATCCTTAAAGAATGGGCGATCCCAAGCATTCTTTAAGTTACTTGTACCTTTATTACAGTTCACTTGAGTTTGTTTACATTGTATATGTATGTATGTCCTGACTCGAGTGTTTTGTGTTTGCTTTACACTCGGGTCAGACTGAGTGATATAGCATTAGAGACTCACCTTTTGAGCTGGAGTTTTGCTTTGAAGATCCAGATATCTATTCATTTTGTTATCCAGTTGATTCTAGTTGATTCCAGTTGTATTCTGAGTTGTACCTGATTTTCATACTGTTACACCTGTTGTATCTTGGTATTCCTATTGTATCTTACTTAACTCTGATGTATTTATATAGTAGCTTCATGAACTACTATTTCTTTGTTTCCCCTGCATTATATTACTCTGTGTCTGTGATCTGTGATTATTTATTTACTGTATATTATGAGTTTTGCCAAATATAAATTAACAATTCGGTATTTTGAATTATTCAAGTCAGACATGTGTGGTTTTATTGTCGATTTGAATGGTCCAAAATAGCGGGTCGTTACAGTTGGTATCAGAGCTTTGGCTTTGAGGCAAAACTCATCATATGGAGTAGATTTATTTACAGAATCACCTTCGTTCGATTTTGAATCTTTTCCTCTTTGATTTGAATTTCCTTTGAATTTTGGAATGTTCCCTGCGGTTCCAAAATCTATTCTTGTCCATCACTATTCATCTTCTTTTGATTCTGGAGTATCCCATAACTCCACTTCGAATGATCTTTTTAACGAGTCGGTGGTTCCGCCATTCTCAAATTTGCTTGTAAAGGGGGAAACTCCTTTACAATTGGCATCGATTCACCAGAGATTTATATCTATCCTTGGTTTAGATGCTAATATCTTTTGTTATTCCGAACTCTATCTCTTGAGATCGAATGTAGATTTACCCCAGAAAATCCACATTGATCTTATTCTTTAAGTCACGGTTGACCGGTTAAGGTTGCCCGCGATTTATTTAAGCTTATCCATCTCCCTATTCTGTTGTTTAATCATCTTATCTTTTGTCTCCAACTTATATTCAAATCAAAGTTCTCTTTGATTTGAGTCCATCAAATCTGAACCCCTATCCTTATTTTGAAAATTAATCTTGTATTTGAAAACCTTATATTTAAAGATGTTTTATATATTGTGTTGTTTGAGTTGTTGATTTGATTTGGGTTTCCGATCGGTTCGTCTGATCAGCGATATCAATAGGATCTCCAAAACACTTGAACAGAGCAAACTGACACAATATGGTTTTCAAATTTAGTAGATGGAATTTTTTTGTATAATTATAATATGTATAAGGTTAATTTTCTGAATTTTGATAATTAATGGAATTGGGTGTTAAGAAATATTATTTAACTTTGCATGTATTTTATATTCATTGGCTTTAGTTTCATATCTAAATAATTAAACATGGTTATAAATTAATTTGGAAATTTAAATGGATTTAAATCAAGAATTTGAGGATTTAATTTCCGATGATTTCGAACTTTATTTTGAAAGTTTTAAAAGGATATATTATTTAAAAGTATTTCTAGTAGAAATTGTTTCAAAGGATTTTTAATTTGTAAATCAGTGCTCTTTTCTTTGTCGCTGGAAAATAATCTCGGTGATGACTGCAGCATCATCGACATTCATTTTCGAGTTTCGAAGTGAAGAGACCATCTTGTAGCTTTGCTACAGTTTTGCTTTGAAATTTAAATTGATTGAATTTCTAAATATGACTAGACTTATAATATATTGATATATGATTTAAATTTGATTTGATATATATTATGTATATATATATATATATTTATTTATTTCTAAATAGTTTGAAGATAATCGGAAATTTAATTCTTAAATTTTATCTTAAAGGGTAATTTCAATTATAAAAGGAAATCAAAGTTTGAATAAATATGTAAACTTGTATAAGTGAATTAGAGAGAATTTATTTGTATAATACTCAATTACATCCCAATATAACTTACCCAAATTATTCAGAAGTTGGATATGTAATTGGATAATATACAAAATAAAGAGAATTTTATAAATAAAACTTAAGTGGTTATAATAAATGTTATACACTTAAATTTTATTTATAAAGGATCAATTGAGGTAAATAGAGAAAAAGGGTAATTGAATAATTTACAATATAATGATATTTAAAGGAAATTATAAATAAATTGGAATAAAGAAGAATGAAATTTAATAAATAAAGATGAAATATAATAAATGATTGTTCAAATCCATGACTCTATAAATTGTTGATTTGATGATGAGATAATGAGATTTAAAAATAATTAAGATTTATTTAACTTAAGTGAAATCAAATGGATGAAATTAATTATGAAAGGAAATTGAACTTTTCATGGTTTTAAATTTATTATCTTGTTCTGTTTTCCAATCTATTTTCTTTCTGGTTGTTTCCATTCTCCTACCTTCTAAGTAGGAAATCGAATTCGAATTGGTTAGTCGTGGAGCTACTGTTTCCTCTCAGCTTGATCTTACCACTGATTTTCACCAACTCAGTGTTGCTGAGGAAAGTATTCCCAAGACTGCTTTTCGTACTAAGGATGGTTTTTCTATGAATAGTTAGTCGTGCCTTTTGGTTTGACTAATGCTCCTGCTCTCTTTGTTGATTTGATGAATCGTGTTTTTCGTATTGTGCTTAATAAGTTTAATCTAGTCTTTCTTTCTTTCTCTTTTTCATCATTTAACTTTTCTATCTCTTATGTGGTTCTTACTTCTCCCTATTCTGAATCTGAACACTACTTACCATCCACAGACCGATGGTCAAACGGAAAGGGTGAATCAGATTCTCAATGACCTTTTCGTGCTTGTGTTCTTGATTCTGGAGGATCTTGGGAAGATCATCTTCACCTTGTTAAACTTACCTATAACAACAGTTATCAGGTATAATTTCAATCTTCTTGTCATCTTGTCTTAATCCTATTTCATTCTATCTTTTTCTGTGTTTTCCTATACCTCGTTCCTTATCGGGGACGAAAAGTTTTGAGTGGGGGAGAGTGTAACAACCCTGTATTTTGTAATTATTTTAAATTGAATTTCCTGATATAAAAACTTTATTTTATTTATTAAAATGGATAATTTTGTTATTTTAAATATAAATTTTAATTTGTATGTGAATTATAATTCCAAACATGAATAAATAGAATATTTTTCTAGAAATGTGAATTTTGGTCAATATGGTCAAACTTTGACTTTTAAATTTAAAAATTTGAAAATTTGAAATTTTGAAATTTATCTTTTATTATGAAAGTAAATAAAATTTTAAGAATACTGCTTTTCGTTTCGTTGAAATCTGATTTATATTGTGAAAGTTATGCTTTTTACACTATTGGATGTAATTTGCTGAATTTAACAAAATTGTTATTTTAATTTTATATAAATAATATTTTGTTTATCATGTCATGTTCTAATGTATGTTTACATGTGTAACATGATGTTATGTATATATTTTGGTTTAAAACATTTCTAAAAGTATAATTGAGATTTTCCAATGTCAGTGTATTTTGTTTACAATTTTTAATTTCTAGTTTCAATTAATTAAAGTAATTCTTTATTTATTTTTCTATTTTCTTAAGACCTTATATTATTTTAATTTACACTTTATTTTGTTCAGCATTTATTTTATTTTACTTGACTTTTATTGGTTTAGAAGTAAAGTTATAATTTTCCAAAGTTAATGATATTTTGTTTGTAATTTTAAGTCTTGTTTCAAATTAATAAACTATTTCTTTAATTCTTTTTCTATTTTCTCTAAATTTAATTATTTATTTTCATTTTATTTTACTTGGTTTTCAGTTTTAAATTTATTTACTTATTTTTATTTGTTTTTATTTGATTTAAAAAGAAAGGAAATATGAAGAGACTTGACTTTAATGAGACCTTTCATTTGCCTAAGACCTTTCATTTTCCATAACCTTTCATTTATTCTTGTTTTCCGTGTATTTTCTTTGCTTTGGCCGTGTATTCTCCTTAGAATTCACGTGAGAAACTTCTCATCCTCCTCATTTTGCACGGCCATTTCATTTGAAAAAACAATGCAAACAATGGCTTCCTTTCTCCACTTTTCTCTTCTCTTTTTGCTTGTTTTTGTCTTGCCTCTTCTCTTGCTTGGTTCGGCCACCTCCTTGACCTCCACCACTACCATGACATGACCTCTGACCACCCACCTAACTACTGTCCAGACCTGAACTAGCCCTTGCCGAGCCAAGTGTGCTTGTGGCCGAGCCAAATGTTGCAAATCCAAACCCCTTTTGCCTTGCATTTTGCACTTCCACCCTTTGTAACTTCCAAGACCATTTGTATGCTTGACTTAACCATGTATTTCAGATCCAACCTGACCTTTAACACCTGGAAACATATGTGGCTGAACCAAAATAGCCTTGTGGCCGAACCTATGTGGGTAAAGGTCAAGCAAATTTGATGGGAAAGCTAGGTGATGTATTTGTCTAGCCTAGTTTCCATTTGTTTCAATATAAACTTTTGTATTGTAATTATATTTATATGGTGCTTTGTTTTATTATTGTATACAAGATTTATATCTTGGCTCTCTCCACTCAATTCAAAAATCGTGCTATCGTGCTTTCGGGAATTCATTTGTGTGTTTTGATTTGCAAACTCCAGCGTAAAAAGGTGAGTAATCACACCTCACATTCATACTTATATAACTGTGAATTGATAGCAAGTGAAAGTGTACAAATTTTTATATCATGATTATACTTGCCTGTGATGTAAATTATATTATGTTAAACCCTGTTATTTACTTGTCACATCATCTGTTATGTTATATTTTATTTTACTGTTTATTCTATTCTGCTTATCACACTGCAAGTTCCCTGTGGAATAGAACCACTATGGGTTGAAATGATACATACCCGAACGGACTTTAGAATAGGGAAAGATCGTTATGAGCTGAAATGATAGGCTTGAGCGATTTTTATTTATTTTTATTTAACTTGGGATTGCGGGTTTGAAATGATAGAACCTGGATTTTTCTTTGTAAATTACGGATTGAAATGATATATTATCTGTATCACTTGACCTAGGTTAGAAAATATTATACAGACCCGTGGTTATTTTATATTTTTTTTTGGAAGTTTTAAGTATTTTAAAAAAATGTAAAATTTGATATTTTGATTTAAATTTGGTTTTTAAAATGATTTAATTAAGTGAAAATGATTTTTCTATGTGTTAAATATGTTAATAAATGAATGGAAAAATTGTGATTTTCAACATAACTTAATTTGAAAATTTGTAATTTGATTTTAATGAAAGTTTAAGTTAACTAAATAAAAATGGAAATTAAGTTTTATTTATGAAATGAAATTTAAATTTAAGTGTAAAGAGAAATTGTTAAAAATGAAAAGAATAAGAAAATGGTACACTTGGATTAATTTTTTGTAAAATTGGATTTTTTTGTAAAAATTCACTTTATAAAAATCATAAGTTAAAGGTATTTAAATTAACATTTTGAAGTGGGGAAATATGATTTTTTTTATGTAAAAAAATGATTTAAATTGAAGTTTATTTATGGCTGGAATTTTATTTAAAATCTGGAAATTCTTTTAGTAGCACTTCAGAAATGCTATCGTTTCTGAATTTAACCTAAAAGCTGAACTAATAGAATCTGCAGCACTTTGTAAGTGCTGTGGTTGATACAAATGAACTAAGGGCTAAAATTGACTAAGGGCTATTACAGCAGTTTTGTGAATGCTGTAGATGCAGAATTGAACTAAACTTGAAATTTAAACCTGAACTATTACGGCAGTTTTGTAAACGCTGTCTTTGCTGAAATAAAATATTTTTCAACTAAAACTGAACTATTACAGCAGTTTTTAAATGCTGTCTTTGCTGAAATGAATTGTTTTCAAATGTAACTTACTGTAGCATTTTCTAAGTGCTGCGAAAGCTGAAATTTAAATTGTTTGAAGTATTTAAGTGAATAAATGAGCTCAAAAAAGGCTAAATTTTTTGAAATTGAATTTTTGATTTGTAAGTATAATGACTTCATATTTAAATGGTGTAAATGAATTATTTTGATTTGAATATAAACCACTTTGAAATTTATGAGTTAATATAATGTTTGAAATTGGTATAATTGAATGAATGAACTTAAAATGTTATAACTTTGGTAATGAATATAAATTTAGAAGTATTATGATTTTTCTAAGTATTATGAGGTCCTAATGACAATATTTCAAGTGTTATGATTTCCAAGTATTTTGATTTCAAAAAGTTTGGTTTCATAATTGTTATGACTTTGAAAGTACTATGGTTTGGAAATGAAATTAATTGGAATTGTATTTAATTAAGAATTGTCTTTAAATATATATTAATTTGAAACTTGTTGAAATTGAAGATTCAAGGATATGACTTTATAAGGTGGTTTGGTATAATATGATTTAAAGAATTTTTCAAGTTAAATAAATTGAAAGAAATATATTGATTTAGTTTGGAATTTAAATGATATATTATTGCTTTGATTTTTGAAATGGAAATGATATATTATTGAATTGGTTTTGAAATGGAAATGATATATTGTTGAATTGGTTTTGAAATGGATATGTTTTGGGTTTGAAAGTATGTATTATTTTGAAATAAATGATATGATTTTGAAATGGTTTAAAGGATGTATTTTGATTTGAAACATAAACTATTTTGAAATTTATAACCACGGGTTATAATAACGATTGGTTGTTAAAGAGACCAGGATCAGATATGGACATACTCTCTGTCGATACCGAAAACCACTTTAACAACTGTGTACGCGGTGGAGTTTCTAGAATGAAGTAGGATGGTGGCGACGATCCTAAAGGTATATACGTGGACCCAACTCCCGTGAGTTGGCATAAAGTGGCTAAAACAGGAGCGGTTGACGGGCCAATGAGGTAGCACCTCTGATCGGACACACCTCTTTGATACCATTCTATTACTTTGTGATTTATTGGGTGCACCCCTTGATTTGGGAGTGTTGTTCGAGGTTGGCGGTAGTGGCTGCTATGCGTCACCACCAGTCCGGATGCGTAATTGGTATATCTGCCCTGGCATTGCCTAGTTGTGCCTTGTCACTTACCATAGCGAGCTATACTACGAGTTGTGATTTCTCCCATAGCCTGTGGAGTATCGAGGGTAGCCCCCGTTTGGGAGTATGCTAATACTGGACAGACTACTAGGACTATTACGTTTTAAGGGCTATATGGGTAACCCCTTGACGCTATTAAAAAGTATGTTTATTTTATATTATACATTATTATAATAGCGAATATTACTACATAGTAGATAGTTTAACGGATCCTTAAAGAATGGGTGATCCCAAGCATTCTTTAAGTTACTTGTACCTTTATTACAGTTCACTTGAGTTGGTTTACATTGTATATGTATGTATGTCCTGACTCGAGTGTTTTGTGTTTGCTTTACGCTCGGGTCAGACTGAGTGATATAGCATTAGAGACTCACCTTTGGAGCTGGAGTTTTGCTTTGAAGATCCAGATATCTATTCATTTTGGTATCCAGTTGATTCTAGTTGATTCCAGTTGTATTCTGAGTTGTACCTGATTTTCATATTGTTACTCCTGTTGTATCTTGGTATTCCTATTGTATCTTACTTAACTCTGATGTATTTATATAGTAGCTTCATGAACTACTATTTCTTTATTTCCCCTACATTATATTACTCTGTGTCTGTGATCTGTGATTATTTATTTACTGTATATTCTGAGTTTTGCCAAATATAAATTAACAATTCGGTATTTTGAATTATTCAAGTCAGACATGTGTGGTTTTATTGTCGATTTGAATGGTCCAAAATAGCGGGTCGTTACAGTTGGTATCAGAGCTTTGGCTTTGAGGCAAAACTCATCATATGGAGTAGATTTATTTACAGAATCACCTTCGTTCGATTTTGAATCTTTTCCTCTTTGATTCGAATTTCATTTGAATTTTGGAACGTTCCCTGCGGTTCCAAAATCTATTCTTGTCCCTCACTATTCATCTTCTTTTGATTCTGGAGTATCCTATAACTCCACTTCGAATGATCTTTTTAACGAGTCGTTGGTTCCGCCATTCTCAAATTTGCTTGTAAAGGGGGAAACTCCTTTACAATTGGCATCGATTCACCAGAGATTTATATCTATCCTTGGTTTAGATGCTAATATCTTTTGTTATTCCGAACTCTATCTCTTTAGATCGAATGTAGATTTACCCCAGAAAATCCACATTGATCTTATTCTTTAAGTCACGGTTGACCGGTTAAGGTTGCCCGCGATTTATTTAAGCTTATCCATCTCCCTATTCTGTTGTTTAATCATCTTATCTTTTGTCTCCAACTTATATTCAAATCAAAGTTCTCTTTGATTTGAGTCCATCAAATCTGAATCCCTATCCTTATTTTGAAAATTAATCTTGTATTTGAAAACCTTATATTTAAAGATGTTTTATATATTGTGTTGTTTGAGTTGTTGATTTGATTTGGGTTTCCGATCGGTTCGTCTGATCAGCGATATCGATAGGATCTCCAAAACACTTGAACAGAGCAAACTGACACAATATGGTTTTCAAATTTAGTAGATGGAAATTTTTTGTATAATTATAATATGTATAAGGTTAATTTTATGAATTTTGATAATTAATGGAATTGGGTGTTAAGGAATAATATTTAACTTTGAATGTATTTTATATTCATTGGCTTTAGTTTCATATCTAAATAATTAAACATGGTTATAAATTAATTTGGAAATTTAAATGGATTTAAATCAAGAATGTGAGAATTTAATTTCCGATGATTTCGAACTATATTTTGAAAGTTTTAAAAGGATATATTATTTAAAAGTATTTCTAGTAGAAATTGTTTCAAAGGATTTTTAATTTGTAAATCAGTGCTCTTTTCTTTGTCGCTGGAAAATAATCTCGGTGATGACTGCAGCATCATCGACATTCATTTTCGAGTTTCAAAGTGAAGAGACCAACTTGTAGCTTTGCTACAGTTTTGCTTTGAAATTTAAATTGATTGAATTTCTAAATATGACTTGACTTATAATATATTGATATATGATTTAAATTTGATTTGATATATATTATGTATATATATATATTTATTTATTTCTAAATAGTTTGAAGATAATCGAAAATTTAATTCTTAAATTTTATCTTAAAGGATAATTTCAATTATAAAAGGAAATCAAAGTTTGAATAAATATGTAAACTTGTATAAGTGAATTAGAGAGAATTTATTTGTATAATACTCAATTACATCCCAATATAACTTACCCAAATTATTCAGAAGTTGGATATGTAATTGGATAATATACAAAATAAAGAGAATTTTATAAATAAAACTTAAGTGGTTATAATAAATGTTATACACTTAAATTTTATTTATAAAGGATCAATTGAGGTAAATAGAGAAAAAGGGTAATTGAATAATTTACAATATAATGATATTTAAAGGAAATTATAAATAAATTGGAATAAAGAAGAATGAAATTTAATAAATAATGATGAAATATAATAAATGATTGTTCAAATCCATGACTCTATAAATTGTTGATTTGATGGTGAGATAATGAGATTTAAAAATAATTAAGATTTATTTAACTTAAGTGAAATCAAATGGATGAAATTAATTATGAATGGAAATTGAACTTTTCATGGTTTTAAATTATTATCTTGTTCTGTTTTCCAATCAATTTTCTTTCTGGTTGTTTCCATTCTCCTACCTTCTAAGTAGGAAATCGAATTCGAATTGGTTAGTCGTGGAGCTACTGTTTCCTCTCAGCTTGATCTTACCACTGATTTTCACCAACTCAGTGTTGCTAAGGAAAGTATTCCCGAGACTGCTTTTCGTACTGAGGATGGTTTTTCTATGAATAGTTAGTCGTGCCTTTTGGTTTGACTAATGCTCCTGCTCTCTTTGTTGATTTGATGAATCGTGTTTTTCGTATTGTGCTTAATAAGTTTAATCTAGTCTTTCTTTCTTTCTCTTTTTCATCATTTAACTTTTCTATCTCTTATGTGGTTCTTACTTCTCCCTATTCTGAATCTGAGCACTGCTTACCATCCACAGACCGATGGTCAAACGGAAAGGGTGAATCAGATTCTCAATGACCTTTTCGTACTTGTGTTCTTGATTCTGGAGGATCTTGGGAAGATCATCTTCACCTTGTTAAACTTACCTATAACAACAGTTATCAGGTATAATTTCAATCTTCTTGTCATCTTGTCTTAATCCTATTTCATTCTATCTTTTTCTGTGTTTTCCTGTACCTCGTTCCTTTTCGGGGACGAAAAGTTTTGAGTGGGGGAGAGTGTAATAACCCTGTATTTTGTAATTATTTTAAATTGAATTTCCTAATTTAAAAACTTTATTTTATTTATTAAAATGGATAATTTTGTTATTTTAAATATAAATTTTGATTTGTATGTGAATTATAATTCCAAACATGAATAAATAGAATATTTTTCCAGAAATGTGAATTTTGGTCAATATGGTCAAACTTTCACTTTTAAATTTAAAAATTTGAAATTTTGAAATTTTGAATTTTATCTTTTATTATGAAAATAAATAAAATTTTAAGAATACTGCTTTTCGTTTCGTTGAAATCTGATTTATATTGTGAAAGTTATGCCTTTTACACTATTGGATGTAATTTGCTGAATTTAACAAAATTGTTATTTTAATTTTATATAAATAATATTTTGTTTATCATGTCATGTTCTAATGTATGTTTACATGTGTAACATGATGTTATGTATATATTTTGGTTTAAAACATTTCTAAAAGTATAATTGAGATTTTCCAATGTCAGTGTATTTTGTTTACAATTTTTAATTTCTAGTTTCAATTAATTAAAGTAATTCTTTATTTATTTTTCTATTTTCTTAAGACCTTATATTATTTTAATTTACACTTTATTTTGTTCAGCATTTAATTTATTTTACTTGACTTTTATTGGTTTAGAAGTAAAGTTATAATATTCCAAAGTTAATGATATTTTGTTTGTAATTTTAAGTCTTGTTTCAAATTAATAAACTATTTCTTTAATTCTTTTTCTATTTTCTCTAAATTTAATTATTTATTTTCATTTTATTTTACTTGGTTTTCAGTTTTAAATTTATTTACTTATTTTTGTTTGTTTTTATTTGATTTAAAAAGAAAGGAAATATGAAGAGACTTGACTTTAATGAGACCTTTCATTTGCCTAAGACCTTTCATTTTCCATAACCTTTCATTTATTCTTGTTTGGCCGTGTATTTTCTTTGCTTTGGCCGTGTATTCTCCTTAGAATTCACGTGAGAAACTTCTCATCCTCCTCATTTTGCACGGCCATTTCATTTAAAAAAAAATGCAAACAATGGCTTCCTTTCTCCACTTTTCTCTTCTCTTTTTGCTTGTTTTTGTCTTGCCTCTTCTCTTGCTTGGTTCGGCCACCTCCTTGACCTCCACCACTACCATGACATGACCTTTGACCACCCACCTAACTACTGTCCAGACCTAAACTAGCCCTTGCCGAGCCAAGTGTGCTTGTGGCCGAGCCAAATGTTGCAAATCCAAACCCCTTTTGCCTTGCATTTTGCACTTCCACCCTTTGTAACTTCCAAGACCATTTGTATGCTTGACTTAACCATGTATTTCAGATCCAACCTAACCTTTAACACCTGGAAACATATGTGGCTGAACCAAAATAGCCTTGTGGCCGAACCTATGTGGGTAAAGGTCAAGCAAATTTGATGGGAAAGCTAGGTGATGTATTTGTCTAGCCAAGTTTCCATTTGTTTCAATATAAACTTTTGTATTGTAATTATATTTATATGGTGCTTTGTTTTATTATTGTATACAAGATTTATATCTTGGCTCTCTCCATCAATTCAAAAATCATGCTATCGTGCTTTCGGGAATTCATTTGTGTGTTTTGATTTGCAAACTCCAGCATAAAAAGGTGAGTAATCACACCTGACATTCATACTTATATAACTGTGAATTGATAGCAAGTGAAAGTGTATAAATTTTTATATCATGATTATACTTGCCTGTGATGTAAATTATATTATGTTAAACCCTGTTATTTACTTGTCACATCATCTGTTATGTCATATTTTATTTTACTGTTTATTCTATTCTGTTTATCACACTGCAAGTTCCCTGTTGAATAGAAACACTATGGGTTGAAATGATACATACCCGAACGGACTTTAGAATAGGGAAAGATCGTTATGGGCTGAAATGATAGGCTTGAGCGATTTTTATTTATTTTTATTTAACTTGGGATTACGGGTTTGAAATGATAGAACCCGGATTTTTCTTTGTAAATTACGGATTGAAATGATATATTATCCGTATCACTTGACCTAGGTTAGAAAATATTATACAGACCCGTGGTTATTTTATATATTTTTCTAGAAGTTTTAAGTATTTTAAAAAAATGTAAATTTTGATATTTTGATTTAAATTTGGTTTTTAAAATGATTTAATTAAGTGAAAATGATTTTTCTATGTGTTAAATATGTTAATAAATGAATGGAAAATTTGTGATTTTCAACATAACTTAATTTGGAAATTTGTAATTTGATTTTTAATGAAAGTTTAAGTTAACTAAATAAAAATGGAAATTAAGTTTTATTTATGAAATGAAATTTAAATTTAAGTGTAAAGAGAAATTGTTAAAAATGAAAAGAATAAGAAAATGGTACACTTGGATTAATTTTTTGTAAAATTGGATTTTTTTGTAAAAATTCACTTTATAAAAATCATAAGTTAAAGGTATTTAAATTAACATTTTGAAGTGGGGAAATATGATTTTTTTTATGTAAAAAAATGATTTAAATTGAAGTTTATTTATGGCTGGAATTTTATTTAAAATCTGGAAATTCTTTTAGTAGCACTTCAGAAATGCTATCGTTTCTGAATTTAACCTAAAAGCTGAACTAATAGAATCTGCAGCACTTTGTAAGTGCTGTGGTTGATACAAATGAACTAAGGGCTAAAATTGACTAAGGGCTATTACAGCAGTTTTGTGAATGCTGTAGATGCAGAATTGAACTAAACTTGAAATTTAAACCTGAACTATTACGGCAGTTTTGTAAACGCTGTCTTTGCTGAAATAAAATATTTTTCAACTAAAACTGAACTATTACAGCAGTTTTTAAATGCTGTCTTTGCTGAAATGAATTGTTTTCAAATGTAACTTACTGTAGCATTTTCTAAGTGCTGCGAAAGCTGAAATTTAAATTGTTTGAAGTATTTAAGTGAATAAATGAGCTCAAAAAAGGCTAAATTTTTTGGAATTGAATATTTGATTTGTAAGTATAATGACTTCATATTTAAATGGTGTAAATGAATTATTTTGATTTGAATATAAACCACTTTGAAATTTATGAGTTAATATAATGTTTGAAATTGGTATAATTGAATGAATGAACTTAAAATGTTATAACTTTGGTAATGAATATAAATTTAGAAGTATTATGATTTTTCTAAGTATTATGAGGTCCTAATGACAATATTTCAAGTGTTATGATTTCCAAGTATTTTGATTTCAAAAAGTTTGGTTTCATAATTGTTATGACTTTGAAAGTACTATGGTTTGGAAATGAAATTAATTGGAATTGTATTTAATTAAGAATTGTCTTTAAATATATATTAATTTGAAACTTGTTGAAATTGAAGATTCAAGGATATGACTTCATAAGGTGGTTTGGTATAATATGATTTAAAGAATATTTCAAGTTAAATAAATTGAAAGAAATATATTGATTTAGTTTGGAATTTAAATGATATATTATTGCTTTGATTTTTGAAATGGAAATGATATATTATTGAATTGGTTTTGAAATGGAAATGATATATTGTTGAATTGGTTTTGAAATGGATATGTTTTGGGTTTGAAAGTATGTATTATTTTGAAATAAATGATATGATTTTGAAATGGTTTAAAGGATGTATTTTGATTTGAAACATAAACTATTTTGAAATTTATAACCACGGGTTATAATAACGATTGGTTGTTAAAGAGACCAGGATCAGATATGGACATACTCTCTGTCGATACCGAAAACCACTTTAACAACTGTGTACGCGGTGGAGTTTCCAGAATGTAGTAGGATGGTGGCGATGATCCTAAAGGTATATACGTGGACCCAACTCCCGTGAGTTGGCATAAAGTGGCTAAAACAGGAGCGATTGACGGGCCAATGAGGTAGCACCTCTGATCGGACACACTTCTTCGATACTATTCTATTACTTTGTGATTGATTGGGTGCACCCCTTGATTTGGGAGTGTTGTTCGAGGTGGGCGGTAGTGGCTGCTATGCGGTACCACTAGTCCGGATGCGTAATTGGTATATCTACCCTGGCATTCCCTAGTTGTGCCGTGTCACTTACCATAGCGAGCTTTACTGCGAGTTGTGATTTCTCCCGTATCCCGTGGAGTATCGAGGATAGCCCCCGTTTGGGAGTATGCTGATACTGGACAGACTACTGGGACTATTACGTATTAAGGGCTATATGGGTAACCCCTTGACGCTATTAAAAGTATGTTTATTTTATATTTGACATTATTATAATAGTGAATATTACTACATAGTAGATAGTTTAACGGATCCTTAAAGAATGGGCGATCCCAAGCATTCTTTAAGTTACTTGTACCTTTATTACAGTTCACTTGAGTTGGTTTACATTGTATAAGTATGTATGTCCTGACTCGAGTGTTTTTTGTTTGCTTTACGCTCGGGTCAGACTGAGTGATACAACATTAGAGACTCACCTTTGGAGCTGGAGTTTTGCTTTGAAGATCCAGATATCTATTCATTTTGTTATCCAGTTGTATTCTGAGTTGTACCTAATTTTCATACTGTTACTCCTGTTGTATCTTGGTATTCCTATTGTATCTTACTTAACTCTGATGTATTTATATAGTAGCTTCATGAACTACTATTTCTTTGTTTCCGCTGCATTATATTACTCTGTGTCTGTGATCTGTGATTATTTATTTACTGTATATTCTGAGTTTTGCCAAATATAAATTAACAATTCGATATTTTGAATTATTCAAGTCAGACATGTGTGGTTTTATTGTCGATTTGAATGGTCCAAAATAGCGGGTCCTTACAAATGTCTAATTTAAATTACTATTATAAGTATACATTTATATATACACATACTCATTTTAAAGAGTATTGGTTTTAAATAAATTATTTTCTTGCCTATTCAGAATTATTCATATCTAATCATGTATAATTAATTCATTTTCATATATAAAATATCTTCATTCCCAAATCAAAATATATGGATGAATATTTTGGCCAAATAACCAATAATTTAAATCCCTTTTAATAAAATATAACATAACATCAATTATTGTTCATCCCCAAATATTTCTATGTTATAATATTCTTTCGTTTTAACATTTTTAAACAAATTAAAATATTAAATTCTACTATTAAACATCATTTGTCACATCAATCTATATTTTAATATTCAGTTCAAATTAATAACAATAGTATATCAAATTCAATATTGTTTAATATCTCGATCTTACAAGCTCGACTCGGTATTTTGTACTATTAATTCAATCACCCAATTTAATAAAATTTTGACATTCAATACAACCAATATTCTCATTATCAAATAAATTCAAAAGTTCAATTATTGAATAAAATTCCATAAATAACCAATTAATATATTTAATTTATTTGAACTTCAAAAAAGGTTGTTACAAACTCCCTTTCTAAAAGAAATTGTATCCTCACAATTTACTAGAGATCATTATAATCGATCAAGCTAATAACATCGAAAAATGCATGCACATGCAATACAACATAAACATGTCTACTACGTAATGCATTCATCAGAACTCTTAATTAATTACCAATTAATCATTTCAATTATATGCATAATATTATTCATTGTGCTTCCGCTACACCACTCTATTAAACCTCCTTTAATGTATATTGATCCTTCGAATTAATCTCATCGACTCAACCATACGCAAAAAAGTAAACACTTCATTTCATTCAAATGTATCACACAATATTACAAACATAGTGATTAATATACATATAGCTTTCAATGGTTCTTTTGAAAATTTTCTTTAATTTTAAGAAGTATAAAATTTCGGAAAAAATTCTAAGTGTCGAAAATTTTGAATTTTTTTGTAAAGTCTCCTTATACATATAGGCTTTTTAACAATTACAATATGAATATATAAGTATACACGATCAAAACATGATTGGATTCATAATTATAACACAATATATATACATTTCAATATGTAAGCATAAAACATACCTTGTTTTGCAATTTTAAGCGAGCCTGCTTATTTTTAAAATAAGCAAAAGTGAGTAAACACAACAAACTAATCCATATAGGCTTCTTGAGTACCTATATTTTGCTCAAATTAAAATATAAGTCTCACATATAAAAATTTAATAAGTGTGCATTCAATTATTATAAAAGAAATACAACCTTCTTGTTTAGACTACTTTCCAACAATGTTTTTAATGGTCAAAATGTAATATCATGTAATGGTTTCAAAAGTTGTGCTGTAGCATAACTCGTTAGTTATCCAAAACATTTTACAGATTATGAAAATATGGTGTTCATCAAAAGTTATGAGGGATTTCTGAACAATGCTAATTCTAAAATTAATTATATTCCCCAGGCCCACTTAATAAAACCTCATTTTTCTCCTGGCAAACATCAAAATTTTATAAAACTCTTAGAACAAAAGTTGCTCGTTATCGTCTTTAGTTTCCAAAAATTACAAGATCGTTGAAATCAGATAAAGCATTTGAAATTTATGATCAGAAAAACATAGCACTATAATTCTGAAAATTTGTACCCAGGCCAAAAAATTTAATCCCTCTTTAAATACATTTTAACATTAATAAACTTCAAATTTCAAAATGTGACATACCTGAAAGTTGTTTCATATTAAAATATAACTCAAATGAAAGAAGATTCATCAAGATCAGGCCATAGAATCAAAATTTATGTCTGTTATGGTAAGTAGGTAATAATAGTTTCCTACTATAGTTTGTGTTTAGAATAAACAATTTCACAACCACAAATTTCAAATTTTATAGTTTTTCTAATACCATGTAAATCTTTAATTTCATATTCCAGATGCACCTAAACTTTTAACTTCATTTTATAAATGCATCTGAAATTTTAAACAACAACCCATCATAATTTTTTTTAAATATACCCTAGGAGAACCTGACATATCAGTAAACTCCTTAGGGGAATTAAGTTGTGCCTGTCCGCTTCAACCCGTCATAATTCAAAACATGTTGCTTTTAATTGGTCAAAACACTGCTAAACAAGTGAATAATAATATTTTTTAACTTTTCTCAATGATTTTTCTTTCCAAATTCTTCTGAAATAATATTCTTTGAAAGCTTATTACCATCACTATTTCATTTATCGTTCAAAAATAATCTTTAAATTTTTATTATCACTTCAACTTTATATGAAATATTCCTTTCTTAAACCATACACATTCTCAAAATTAAGTAGCATTCCAAGCTTCAAAATCATTTAAATCACTTTCTTTCTTTAAAAAGGTGTATACTTTTTCAAAAATTATATGTTTCTTTTCAAACTATTCTTATTTAGATATATAAGTCTTCGCACTTCTTTCCAAAATTCGTATTTCTCTTTGAAATATTTTATAACAAATTTTCTTACTCATCGAAAGCCAAAAGCTTGCTTTTATAATTTGAATTTAATTTTTATTCGTTTTCATAAAATCGTATATTCCATTATTAGTCAAATATTTGAACAAGCCATACAAATCATCAAGCAAGCATCCATTATATCCAATTTGAATTTATTTTATTATATCATAAACACATAAATATTCGCACCAAACGTGTGAATAATATTTTACTTTTCTTTTAAAAAGGTTAAATTTTACTTAATAAATATTCGATACAAATATGTGTGTGCACGTATATCCTACCCCACTAAACGACCCCTTCGATCATCAAACAACTCGCATATCACAATTGAAAGTCATATAAAAATGGTTAACTTCATATGTCTCACTTCTCTAAGGCCAAAATATATCCTTATCTCTGTATTCTAACCTCAGCTCTGATACCAACTTGTGATGCCCTGGCTCCAGTGATCAAATTATCATAGAGAGTTTACCGTCCAATAACTCGGATCAAAGGACGTGGAAAGAGCGATCTCTCATACATGCTACTTTGGGTTAACAAGAATATGTTACAATACCTGAACACATATGAAATAATACATATCCCATCTCGACATAAAGCAACATTCAAGTTGCCTAGACGGAATAATACAATATCTAGAACTATAAATTAGAATAAACTCAACCAACAAAATCGAAGTGAATAAAAATAATAATGAATATTATATCATTTCAAAATGTTTGATACATTATTTCATATATACAACTCATAGTTATACATCCCAATATATAAACATGCTATCACCTCTTATGAGATAGAAAATACAAGAAGAATAGATACCTATCAGTAGTTCCATCTCCATGTTGTAGCCCACAAAGCACACACATTCCTAATATTAACTAGTAAAACAACCTCAGTCTGACCCGAGGTTGTTAAGAATAGAACAAAATCCCGAGTCAGGTTAGAAACTAGTTGTGAGTGTAAGTGTGCCCAATATATTCACATAATGAGTGAGACGAGTATAAATATGCTACACACTATTTAACTCTACTCACTTATAAACAAAAATTTATCACTATAGTTAACATCCATAAATAATTCCATATAAGTTCTATAATTAAAAAAAATTTAAAAAATAGATTTCCAAATTCCTTTTCTTCAAAAATCATTTCCCCAAAAATCACTTCAAAAAGAATTTACAAATTACTTTTATAAAATCATTTCAATGGCAAAAATCTCATATATTTATCAAAATATTTTCTAATTTGTAAAAATACAATTTTTGCAATATATTTTCTCAATTCAATTTGCAACCTAATTTATCCAAAATACCTTTCCAAAACATTATGCAAAATAATATTTCCCTTTTATTTGTTTAAAATGCTACTTTTCCGTTTATTGAAACCAGACCATAATATTCAATAATTTCATCAAAACTAGATTAATATAATATGGTTTCACCAAATCCAATACAAAATAAATATCCTTAATATGGTAAATGATATTCACAACAAATCATCTGAATCAAAACTCAAGGAATGAATCCTTTATTCCAACCCCTACGATCCCTTATGATCCAGGCTCTACGCATACTAGGCATTACCTTTGAGCGATATATATATATATATATGTTTGTGTGTGTGTGTGTCTATATATATATATATATATATATCAGAAGCATCAAATATCCAAATGGTTTATAAAACAAGTGATAATACCTTTTTTTTGAAATGGGTTCAAACATTCTATTACTATAAGCAAAGTATATACAAAAGTCTTACAAGACCAAAACAAAGCAAAGACTACACTCAAACAACCAAGACAGGCCCGAGCTAAACAAAATACCAGCCCAAAGCCCACTAAACAGTAACCAAATATCAGAAGTTTCGAGACAGATCCCACTAAACAGTAAACAAGTGATAATACCTTTTAAAAATATGAAATCATTAAAACTATTTCCAAGTGGGGAAATACACAAAATCATAATTTTATTTCTTTTAAATTAAGGAATTCTTTGTAGTAGAAATCACTATCAAAATTCATCTGGTTTATTCTTCATAAATCACTTTATCTTATCAAAGTTGATTTACAATATTTCATGATCTGCAAAATCCAACTTCATAATAATAATATCGAAAATATAATTTTGATCCTTAAAATATTCTTTTATAATTTGACAAAGCTATTGGATTTGTCCGCCTTTTAGCAGAACGGATTTTGATTCTACTCAATCACTAAAATATCACTATTATGTATATTCCTATAGATATACACATGCTCATTTTAAAGAGTATTGGTTGTTGGATCTGGGCCAGCATGCAACGGGTTAAATGTGTGAATTTTAATTTTTTTACCATTTTGGATCTTATTGGGCCTATGAAGTCTAAACTAATTTAGATCTAATCTAAATAAATTTTGAATACAATTATTATTTTATTTAATTGATTAATAAAGGATTTTATTTGATAATATAAATGATATATGATGTATACACGTGTATCAAATACACATGTACATGTACGTGAATATGCAACATATAAGTGTGCATTGTTTAACATGTCTATATCTATGTGTTGGGATTTACACCACAACGGACACAGTATCCCCATCTTATACGTATTTGTTGTCTATAGTTATATAATATTATTGTAATGTAAAATATACTTATATATATATATATGTGTAAATATAAAATAAAAATAAATATGCATATACACATATTTAGACTTAAAATGATTATGTATCTATTTGACATAAAACAATATAAAATTCAAAATTTAAACCTTTTAGAAATTCAAATTAAAAATTAGATTTAGGTTCAAAATATCCTTTTAAATTCAAATTCAAATTTAAATTTTACAAAATTTATAAAACCATATTTATATAAATACACACACACACACATGTTTTGTTATTTATTCGAAAACATATATATGTATATATATATTAAATTACATACATTTCTAATTCATTATACATAAATAATATTGTATAACTAAATATAAAAAATACATGTAAATATTTAGTTTTGGCGATATACTAGTTTTAAAAAAATCAAATATTTTTACTATATAATTTGTGCGGATTAAATCTATATTTTTGTTTAAAAAGTTTTTGTATGTAAAAAATTATTTTTTATTACCAAGCAAAATTCTATTTTATAAACTATATGTAAATTCTTACTTATATATACACACATTTATTTATATTTAAAAAAAATTACAATTTAGAATTTTAAATTAAAAATATTAATAATACATTTTGGATTTTAATAAACATATTATTAAAAAATTATCATGTGCATACAAAATAACATATATAGAATTTGTTAATAAAATTTATAAACACACACACACAGATATATATATATATATATATTATTTCTATAAGTTCATTTTTTATTTAAAATGCCGTAACACTCCATGAAATTAACCAGAAGTATAACAAAAGAAATTGAATTAATAATAAATAGAGTAAAAATAGAATTTTTGCAATGGCGATGTTCTAAACAGTTTTCATATATAATGTTTTAAAATCCAAGCTAAGGTGAAAAGGTTATAAAAGTTAAGTTCACAACCCACCAGTCGACAGGTTCACTGGAACCGATGGACCAGTTAGCATTTTCTGGGTACGGCCTAAACCTCAACCTAAGGCCCAAGTTATAAATAAAATTATATAGTATATATACTATAGGTATATATGGATGTTAGAAATAGTATGGAAGTTAGCTCCCTATGCGGCGATGCTAGGACGTTACGGAACTGGATAAATGCTATTTATCCAGTAGGGTCGATATTCGATTGGGGTAATTCTATCACAAATTGCACTTACAGGAGCTTCTACGGTGGATGTGCAATACCGATTATGATGCCTGATGAAGTGCGTGGCTCAGCACCAATGGGAGTTCCTTGGTATTTATGGTGACATGACATGATGTTGTGTTGTTGATAGATCCAGGCGTGGTGCAATAAGAGGCATTACATTACCATTGAGAGGTGGACACGGATGTAGCGACGATGAGATACCTTGGCGAGTCAGCATTGCGGGCTCCTCCTCAATGCGTAACTAGGATACCTGTATTCATAATGTGGGAAATGCAGTCCCATGATGGATATTACAGGGAAACCAATGTTGATATAGTTATGTGTAGATGTAGTTGTGGGAACGCAGTCCTATGGTTGGAAATTGTAGGGAAACCTATGTGGAATAGTTTCATTAGCTATTAGCCGATCATTAGTTGTCTTGAGGTTCGATTAGTTGTTCGACCCTAAGATGAGCCTGCACAAGTCTTTAGTGTAGGTGTGTGTTGAGCTAAACCTTTTTAATAAAGGAAACAAGTAATTCATGGACACTTATAAGACATCCTAGGTCACATAGAGTATTAATGAAGTCAATTGCATATGATTAACATATATTAATGATGTAACTCATTCACCAGACATTTGTTCGACCTGCTCCTTTCCTTTCATTTTCCCCCACTACAGGATTACAAGACAGTAGTTGATTTGGCATAATACATGGAGAAAGGAGCTAAGCATTGGAGTTCCACTATTCTTTGTTGTTTCTCTTGTAGCTATTTATTGTATTAAATGTCTATCAAACTTATATTGTACTTTGGAAATAGTGTATATGAATTATTTATTTTGGTGGTTGTTTTCTAAAATGTCTATTTTCGGTACTTATATTTTTATCCCTTCTGCTATGTGATCCGAAAGTGTAGAATGCCTTACATTATATCCTTATATTCTTAGTCCTTGTACAATTTTAAAACCCGATAACTCGTACTTCTTGGCACCGATGTGAGCTCGAAAAGTCATCCGAGGTTTAGGGTCGGTGTGTCAGGAGGTGCGGGTTGTCACATTTGGTATCCAAGATTAGGTTTAAGATTCCTTAGGAGTTAGGTACATATTGAGAGAACGTACATGAATATTTTAAAAAAGAAAAGGGTTATCCAAAAGTTTTTCAAAAAGTTTTTTGAATGGGTTTCCAGAAGCATATATATGTATAGATAAGAGCTTTTCAATGGTTTTACATGTATAAAAGTATGATAGGGAACAATGCAATCACTTATTCTTGAAGTACTGCCTATGGGAAAGTTGAAAATAATTCCTAATCACGGATAGTGAGAATGAGTAATTTTGATGAGGATGGCTCAGGTGAGGCAACTAAGATTCCGGGCATGAACATCTCTATATAGTTCTGCCAGTATATGCAAGTGAGGAGACAAGATGAGCCTAATCCGACCGAGGGAGCGTATTTGTAAATTTTCTAATATGTGTATTCATTACGCAAACCCCGATACATCTTGACTCAATGTTAGTTGTTGGATTGTCCCTTATATAGGCAAACAACTGTGGGTTAGAGTAAATGTTAATATTATAACGGTTGAGATGTAAAATAAACCATTCATAATTATTATGATTTACCCCATAAAGAAATGCTAGTAGAGGTTTCCTATACCGACTAGTAGTAGTAAGTAAATTATGGATTTAAAGGTAAGTGAAGAAGATTAGTACCTTGGGACCTATATAATTAAAGTGTGATGTGATAAGGCATAAAGGGGGACATGAAAGAAGGACTTCACAAACTTTGAACAAATCTCCGCGGTTAAAGTGGAAATCCTATTCTTATATTAGTAGTAGTTGCAAAGACTCCTTTTTACTTGAATGTATAGCTATAGTGTTCCTATATTGGAGTTGGACACTGCATTGGAGAATAAACTTGAGTTAACCATCTTTGAAAAGAAGGATGGAAACCCTATGCACTTAAAGCATTTCGAGGTATAAATGAGCTTGTGTAAATTAGGTTGCTTTATCTACTTCGATTTAAGTGATAAACTAGTGGAAATGTTTTCTTAAAGTTAGAAATGGTGGATGTCTGATATTTTAAAAATAAAAAAAAGTTGGTTTATGATCTTCTATAAAATGATCAGACACTTTATAAAATTTATTTAAAAGGTAAAATTAAGAGAGTTTGGAAAAAAAGCAATTTTCAAAAATTGCATTAAAGCTTTTGTTTTTTAGGCACACTGTGTAGTTACCCTTGAGGCATACTTTGCTTTTAACAATAAAACCTTTGAAGAAGAATCAAGAAGTATGTAAGACTCATCTTTTGAATCTCTTTTATAAATAATAAAGGTTAGAATTTGGAAATGTATTTTATATATGTTTCTATCATACTTTCAAAATAAAATAATAGTAAGTTAAAACATCGTATTTTCATAAGAAATACACTTTTATGAAAATTTCTTATCTATAAAGGAAATTTTTAGAAACACACGTTTTTATGTACATTTTGTTAAGTTAAGCTAAACCATTTTTGGTAACTTAAACTAAAGAAAATATCATGACCTTTGTAAAAAGGAAATGTTTGTTAATAATAAATGGAGGGTTTACAGTTTTAAAAAACTTTCCAGTTTTGTGGAGGTGATGTTAAAATCAAAGGTTTTGATTTAAAAGGTAAATTAAAAGTATGGCTATCACTTAAACTTAAAAAGTGAAGAATTAAATTAGAGTTCGATAAATAGGATTATACAACCTACAAGGACTAAATTAACGATGGAGTTCAGAAGCATTGAAATATTTGGTGATAGAGATAGGAAGTAGTATGGAGATTTAGTAATGGTTTCAATCACCATTTGAATTGAAAGGGTAGAGTACTAGATCATACTTCTAGTAATAGTGAAGAGTGCACACCACTTTGTGCCTTTCTACCCAATTATGGTTTGAATTGTGGAATCTTTACATAAGAAAGTTTGGAATCTATGATTTGGGTAAAACATATTTCAGAGCAAAGAAAGAGTAAGCCAAGATGTTTTATTATATCAAAGGATACTACAGATACAAGAAGTTTTCCTTATTTGGTTGGCAGCTATAAGAAGAATTTAGTTTTTCATGGAACTTAGAATATGAGTAGGCTTTTAGTTAGCTAAAGGATTTGTTAACTAGTACACCTGTTTTAGCACCCTCTGATAGTTTGAAGACAGTTGTTGTGTATTTCAATGCTTGCGGTATAGGATGTGATGTTGCTTTGATACATGAAGGTAGAGTTGTTTGTTGTACTAGTAAACAATTGAAAGTTAATGAGAAGAATTATTTAACCTATGATCTTGAGATGACAGCTATTTTTTTATATCAAGTCTTGGGGTGATTAAATTGTTTATATATTATAAGTCCCCAAAGTATTAGTTGTTTGAATATAGCCACAAGAGGAAGATGATTTGAATTACCTATGGGTAGGTGGCATTGATCCGACGTTTCGGGTAACGTTACACCATGTATATTGTTTTTGGCTTGAGAAGTTATAGGTACCAATATGTTGTTTTTGACTTGGTGAATTATAGATAAGCAAGCTAGTAGGTTGTTGTCTTATAGTATGCGACGACGATAGTTATAAAGCAGTTAGAATTGTCGTCGCAACTACAAGTATGTTATTGGGGATGAGGTGGCATGAAATCTGTAACAACCCGTAATTTTATCACTTTGATTTGGAATATTTAATTAATTTTAAATATTCAAATATAGGTTTATTAAACATAAATAATCATGTTTTCTCTAATAAATAATAATGGTGATTTTGTTTTGGAAAAATATTTACAAAAATATATTCTTTGGGAAAATATCGATAATATGACCAAAAATCATATTATCGATAAACAGCTTTTTAACCAACAGAAGTCATGCACGATTTTTTTTACATACACTTATTTCTCCATTTTAACAAGAATATGTAATAAAATTATTTATTTTATTTTTCTA
The DNA here is from genome assembly GCA_030737815.1 of Allium fistulosum. Classification (NCBI taxonomy): domain Eukaryota; kingdom Viridiplantae; phylum Streptophyta; class Magnoliopsida; order Asparagales; family Amaryllidaceae; genus Allium; species Allium fistulosum. Next base: position 889,282,345 of record CM060903.1, on the reverse strand, counting down.
AATAAAATGTTTTTATGACATCATCAATCATGTCATCATTTTTAAATAATTGATTTTTAAACTTAAATTGAGTTTAAACGATTTAATAATTGTTTTAAAATCGAAAAGGCCCTTTTAATTATTAATTAATAATATTAATGCCATTTTTAAATTTTGTTTACATATATATATTTTAAGTAAGAAGTAAAAATATGACCGAAATCGGATTTCGGATTCGTAACGGTTTAATCAGACGAAGTTATGCAATGTTATATGTTATATATGACGTATATGCATATATATATATATGTGTGTGTGTGTGTGTGTGTACACACACATCCATGTACACACATATACACCTTAGAATTAACACTTACATTTATTAATTACTAATGGTAAATAAAATAAATGTCTTGATATTTATCAAAAAGAAAATCTAAGCTAATGATGACATATCTCCCTTACGTCAACTTGATACATGCCTTAAGAGCTAAGGGAAGTGATGAAAATGATGTAGGAAGGTGGGAGTGCACGACCAAAGCATATGGAGGGTGTGGTGGTGGTGGTAAGGTGGAAAGATGATGTGATGTTTGGTGAAAATATAATGATATTTTTAATCCAAACTTTTGTCTATAAATACAAGGCATACTTTTCACTTTCATTCACACTTCCTTCTCTATTTTCCTAAGCTTTCTTCATCTTCTTCTTCCTCTTCATTAATGGCTCCCGTGGCCTCTTAGAAAAAATCAAAAATACAGTCGAAATTCTACCAAAATAAGTTGTAATATATAAAGAGATATTCCACTTCGAGTTTGAAGCCGAGTTAGTAATCTCCTCTTCTTTTTCCACCTAGGTCGAGCTCATCTGAGTACTTCTCCACCCTTACAAGCCCAAGGCCAAATCCTCCTAAGAGTCCCAGAGCAGGATTCATAAGCTCCGGTACAGGAATAGCGGAGCTATAGTCAATTTCGTAGCATTTAAAGTTAGATTAGGAAAGCCATTAAGTAAGAAACTCTACTAATTTATTTTATAAAATCTCTGATGATATGATATGATTTCTATGTTTGTTTATGATGGTTGTTTATTATGTTTGGATATGATAATATGTTTGCTTGGATATGGAAATAATTCACGTTAAACACACGTCGAATTTAAACGAAGAAATCACTTTTTTCATTTTTCTTATGAATTTTAAAAGTGTTATGGTAGAATTAAACCTTTTAAACATGAATAAAATGGTTTAAAAATGTTTCATAAACATTAAAACTCATTTCGGTAAAGTTTTGAAAAGATATGAATTGGAGTCAAAATAGGCACGTCGCGTAACGGCAGTTCGTGATTTCGTGCCGTAAAAGTTAGATCAATGTATAGAATGGAATATAGCTTTGAATTATTCAAAATAAGAATTTTTCGAACTCCTATAACTATAGTTTTCAGATAAAGAAGAAAAACCAAGATTTCATTTTATAAATTTTGAGATATGTTCATATTAAGTTTCCAAAAACATCGCGTTTTTGCTGTTCATAAAATATGGATTTCAACTCTTTAATATTAATGTTTTTAAATCTTAAAAAATATGAAATAAATTACATAAATATTTTAAAATGTTTTAAAAAAGATTTGAGTTATTAAAATGGACATGGATGAAAATAAATTAGTGTTTGATCAACGAAGCTTTAGAAATACTATTCGCAGCGGTTTTTGCAACAGTTTTGGTAACTTTTGAAAATCATGGTTTAAACTTAATTTTCCTTCCCAAATCTTTTGTGAATGGTTTTCAAATAACAAACCAATCATTTTAAAAGCAATTTAAGGGTTTGGAGTTGATCAAATAATTTGACTGCCTTATGGGTGACAAAGAGATGGTTTCTAGACCCGAGCTTGGACAACTAGTGTCTGGGTTCCGCTCTAGCTTCCGGACTGGCCCGTCGGAGAGGATAGATAATTTGATTTATTCGGACCATATTTTCTTAAGATAAAGACAATAGATTTGGAGTTTTCCAAAGGTTAAACCAAATTTTGAAATAATAAGATGTTTGGTAATATAGGTAACATTCTGGTTAAATTCTGTATTAAATTCCTAGGAGGGAACTCATACTATCCATGTGAATCTAAAAGATGATTTCGCCATTATTCGATGAATAGTATGGGTTGAATATGGAAATTAGAATTGAGTATAATTAGTATAATTTCTATGGATCCCCTTTTGCTCAATAATGTTCTCCTATGTAACTAAAGAGAAATGATTTGGTATTTCCAAATTCAAAATGAGGTTTAATAATCCCGTACATGCTGAAAAAGGGAAATGGTTTAAAATATATCTCTAAAGTTATTTTATCGGATATAAAGATGTTAATTAATTGAATAATGATGACCCCAATCACCCACATACTTAACATCTTTTTATCTATAATTAGTTCGGAGAAACCGGGATTGAGTTTGGGAGATTCCTATCTGAAAACCACTTCGAACAGATATACGCGTTCGAAAGTGAAGACTTGTTGAAGATAATGATTTTGAAGATGGAGATCTTCATAATGTAGGACTGCTTGCCACTAACCTCTGGGATGATTCCCATATTATATATATGGTGGCAGTGGTGCCTTCGTTCGAAAAATCTTCGATTGGCAAGGACTACTCGCTACTAATCCTAGGGCCGATTCTCAAACAGGATGTAGTAGGATTCCTGAACAACTTGTATGGACGAATGTCTGACATTGCATTTCTCAGACCACGTACATTGGTTTCTACAAACATATATCTGTTTGGTGGTGTAGGATGTAACCCCTCTTATACTTAACACCCTTCCCTGAGGTGTATGAACTTGAGGGTTATACTTTTGTGGAAACCAATTAGTGTGTCATTGGGAATGGCAATGTGGCATTCAAAGTGGGATTTGTTATGTGAAAGGTAAAACATTACCTCAGGCCTCTTACATCGGTAATGGCAAAAACAGGGTAAATACGGTAGGGCTAAGTGGGTCGCACCCATTAGGATATAATCATCGCCTTTCTAGATCACCCTCTGTATTTCAGGTTTGTTGTGTATGCTTTGGGATCCCACAAATAGGTTGGGAACGACCGGGGTGATGGGATATTCGGTACTATATATGGTAGACGTAGACCGGTTCTATGCTGGTAGAGGGCAGTAGGGTTGTGCCTCGGTACATTCCTCTAGAGATGTACCATCGAAAGGTAGTCCCTTACCTTGTCATTGTTGAAAATTCATTTTCCAATACGCACCTTTATGGTTTTGATTATAGAACCTATTATGCTGAAATTTAATTAATATAACAATTTCAGCTATAATAAATATGTTATTTGAAAGGGTTTTCAAAGAATGTCATTAAAAATAATATCCTTGATTTTACATAGCAAATGTTTTGGTTATCATAAGTTAAAAATCTGTCCGTGTTTATGTGCGGTGTGGTCTTATGAGATACCCTTTGATTTCAAAAGTATCCATTCTTTTGAGTTTTCTCACACCAATCTCATGACTGTTTCGGAATTTATTTTCCTTTCCCTTAAACTCTGGGTGCCCTATTTTTTTGACAGCCAAGTAGTCAGGTTTAGCTCGAAGCATTTTGGAGGAGCTTGGAGCATGGAGCAGAAGATTTCTCTGTAGATAGTTATCCATTTCTATTTTCGATGTACTACGTATAAGTATATACCAGCACCTATGTAGTGATAGATAGTTATAACTGTCCTTGGTTGGGTTAGGACTTGCCATAACTCCGATACATCATTTTGAGAGTGCTTGTATGTACTGTATATATGTAAAAAAATTAAGTTGTTCAATGCAATTTGGAATATGTGTTTCTATCTTCTATCTTTATTTTCTTTTACCCCTGATCATCTGTCTCTCCTGCACTAGAATTTATGGCATGTGAATACCATGGATGTACTAGTGTCAATTTTCAAGGGTCGAAAAGACGGGTCGTCACTAGTTCTATAAAATGCTTACTAAGCTAGGACATCGTCCATTCAAGATGTCGCTAGATGATTTTTTGGGTACGGTGTTAGTTAAGTATTAGTCATTATGTCTATTGAATTAAAATGTCAAGGCATCATTCCATATTGAGACGTCTCGACCGTAAAATAGTTAGAGTAAATTGGTGAAAAGTTACATTTGGGGAGAGGTCCCAATGATGGGATGGCATTAGAAAATGGTAAATTTTGGAAGTTAAAACTACAAAAGATATCCTAAAGGGAGTTGGAGTCAAGTTTGTGCAAGTAATGGTTAATTTAAGGATTCGAGTTTCCAATAAGAAAAGGATATCGCTATTTGCATGCATTGAGAATGCGAAGGCGATTTTCATAGAAAATAAGACTTGAAAGATTTGGAGGAAATGATAATATATTTCTTTTTTAATCATCCCTCGTATCCGAAGAAGGTTATTTTTTTAAGGAAATTCATGAAAGACAAACTTAAAATACATAGTTTACGTTGCATAATAGTTGCACGTGAATGGTAGATCACCTAGACGATTACCGTCATTGCTAAAATAAATTTTATATTATAATTTCATAAACTTTAGGATTTCATTTAGACTTAAGATTTTAAAGTTATTAGGTTTGGATAAGAAAATAGGCTAAGTTTGCCCAAATAGAATATTTGAGTATTTATTTACTTTTAGAACTTAGGATAAATTCCTACAAACTATAAAAGTGATACCTAGATACCAAGATTGTTACAGGATTAAGGAAACAAATCATAAGTGAAATGAGATAGTTTAAGTCAAATCAAAGTGGAAAAGAATTTATGCTATTTTAAACAATTTAAGAAGTCCCCATGTTTGGATATCCTTGGGTGAAATGGAGAAATAACAAAAGTGCTAAGTAGAAAATACTAAGGGAGGGGACATAGTCCACTTTCGGGATGCCTTACCTTAGTATATAGAAGATGAAGTGTTCAGGTATACTACTGGAGGATTTAAGGCAGTGTGGATGTGCATTGAGGATTGCATAAGGCTATAGTTCCACTAGGGAATACTTATGTTAAAGTTATCTAGTACTGTGCATGTCGACATCATTCTATTTGTGTTGGTAGCAAGGATAGCAGAAGGTAGCCTATGCACGTACGTTTGGGTTGAAGTTACATGCCAATAGTAAAGATGACAAGTGCGATCGAAAGAATGATCCACTAAAGAGTATTAGGGAAAGTGGAAGAGAGAATCTGATCTCTTCGGCTCGACTCTTTATTCAAAAGCTTTCCATAGACGGAGGAAGATTGCTAAAAATAGGTAGAAATCATATGATGCCAGGAGACACACGAAGTTGAAGTCTATTTGAGTGACATAGTCTGTATGAGCATACTATCGCCTAGATATGTTATTGGGTTTGTAGTTCAGAAAATTTAGCACCGAGAGTTGTAAGGCATTTTCCATTTTTGGATAAAGTAGGGAAGTTAGGCTATGGAATGGAGCTTCTTGGAGGGTTGGTGGGAGTTTACAATGTTTCTCATGTGTCAGACCTGTGTAAGTGTTTATACGATACAACTACTCTAGTCGAACAGTTTCATTTAGGAGAATTCGAAGTGGATAGTGAGTCACTTGTTCGCCATGCACCTACCCGCATTATTGGGCAAGGGACAAAGCGACTCTGTAATAAAATAATTAAACTAGTTAGAGTCCAGTAGGGAGAGTATCTAGATGAGAGTACATGGCAGCCTGAGAAGAAGATCTGAGCTACCCATACAGAACTCTTTTTTGGTATGTTTTCCATTTTAGTTAAATAGATATATACAACTTAAGTATTTAGGTTCTACTTTAGTAATAATATAGGTAGGGACAATTAGATGCTAAGAATGGTTGTGAACATGTCACTAGGACATGTTTTGGATGATGTATGCTAAGGGATCTATTTGTTAAATTGATCTTTGCACACTTACAGAAATGTATTCTCGAGTAGCATACACTCATACCATCACTTGTTTTATTTCATTGAGTTATATGCATATGGTTGTTGCATGTAGGTTGAATGGTTGCGAATATATGTATAATCACCAGTATATTTACACAGGATGTTGCATACATTTTGGACGTATGGCATAAGCACTTGCATTTTAGAAGGTCGACTAGATCAGGATATTGCCTAACGTTTGCATTAGTATAGTTTCATATGAATTCCATACCTATATGTACATAGTGCATTAGAATTTTGAACTAAGGACATTGGTTGCCAGTGGTTGATGGATAAGTAGATGGTTATAATTATTAATTTCCGTACATACGAGTTGTATTTTTTGTTCTAGGAGATTTCGAGGAAAAAATTCTTTTAAAAAGGAAGAATGTAACAACCCGCAAAATTAACCAGAATTATAATAAAAGAAATTGAATTGATAATAAATAGAGAAAAAATAAATTTTTTGCAAACGTTTGAATTTGGCAACGGAACTTGCACCATTGCGTCCTTGGCAATTTTCTGAACAATTCTCATATATAATGTTTTGAAATCTGAGCTAATGTGAAAATTTTAGTTTAAAGTTGAAAATAATTAAATAAAATTAATTAAGGAATAGAACATTAAAAAATTAATTAACATTAATAGCGGTCAATACCCTTGTGCAATCGATCGACATATAGCAGTCGACTGCCCAAGAACAAGCGATCGACCAATGGGCGTTCTACAGCTAGATTTTTCCTAGGCCGAACGGCCTGGATTTGATAGGGTTTGATCGAACGGTTCTAGTTGTTTTATACGTCTATAAATAAGACAATAAACCAAACACTAATTCATTAGCGGTAAATAATACGTCCAAACTCTATCTGTATAAAATATGAAGTCTGAAATCTCTTTTCTCCTAGAAATAAATTTTCTTCAAAACAAAAATAAAAATATAGATTAATTAAAATCAAGAGGAGATCTACACTAAGAGAAAGAAATTCCAAGCGTGCTAGGAGAAGAGATATCTTTTTCATGGTGAGTGGCTTCATGATAAGTAAGATGATTTATATGTAATTAATTTTATTGTACTATTTTGATCTAGAATTGCTTTAAATTGTATTAGAAACCTTGTTTATTTAGATTGGGAATCTAACAGTGATTAAAACTTATATGAATATAACCCCTTTCTTTAATGTAGATCTGGTTAATATAAATTTGTTAATTAAAGATTGATTCAAGTTGAACATACCATTTTGTCAAATCAAATATGAATTAATAACCCTTTTGATGCTAAATCAAGATTAAATTGATTTACTGCAATTGAATACACTATACATAAAGCTTGAACGATTATGGATTGTAAATCTAAAAATTTGGGTTTAATGTAATTAGGGTTAGTGTATACCAAATTGGAATTAACGGTTACTATAATCGAGTTAGTGTTTGGGGTGATAATGATTAACAATATGATAATGGAAAAAAACATAGTTCACAACAGATCGATCGATGGGTTCATTAGAACTAGTCGACCGCAAGCGGTCATCCACTCCAGTGGGCAACGATCGATCAGTTAGCATTTTCTAGGCACGACCTAAACCTTGGCCTAAGGCCCAAGTTATAAATAAAACTATATAGTATATATATTATAGGTATATATGGATGTTAGAAATAGTAGTGAAGTTAGCTTCCTATGTCGCAATGCCAGGATGTTATGGGACTGGATAAATGTTATTTATCTAGGAGAGTCGATATTCGACTGGGGCAGTTCTATCACAAACTGCAGACACAAGAGGTTCTACGGTGGAAGCACAATACTAATGTTGATGCCTAATAGAGTGTCTGGTCTGGCACCAATGGGAGTTCCTTGGTATTCACGGTGATGCACGTGATGTTGTGTTGTTGTTGGATCCTGGCGTGGTGCAATATGAGGCATTACATTACCATTGAGAGGATGACATGGATGCATCGATGATGAGACATCTTCGCAAGTTAGCACTGCGGTCTCCCCCTAAATGTGTAATTAGCATACGTGTAGTCGTAAGGTGGAAAATGTAGCCTCGTTGTGAAAATTGTAGGGAAACCTTTGTTGAAATAGTTACGTGTAGTCATAGTTGTAGGACCATAGTCCCAAGATTGGAAATTATGGGGAAACCCACTGGATTAGTTCCTGTAGCTATTAGCAAATCATTAGTTGTATTGAAGTTCGATTAGTTGTTTGACCCTAAGTATAAGCCTAGACAAGTCATTAGTGTAGGTGTGTATTGATCTAAACCTCTTTAAAAAAAGGAAACAAGTGATTCACGGACAATTGTACGACATCCTAGGTCAAATAAAGTATTAATGAAGTCAATTACATGTGATCAACATATATTAATGATGTAGCTCATTCACTAGACTTTTGTCTGACCCACTCATTTCCTTTTATTTTTCCCCCATCATAGGATGACGGGATAGTAGTTGATTTGGCATAATATATGGAGAAAGGAGCTAAGCATTGGGGGTTTCTCTATTCTTTGTTGTTTCTCTTGTAACTATTTATTGTATTAAGTGTCTATCAAATTTATGTTGTACTTTGGAAACAGTGTATATGAATTAAGTATTTTGGAAGTGGTTTTCTTAAATGTCTATTTTCAGTACTTATATTTTTATCTCGACCGTTGTGAGATCTAAAAGTGTAGAATGCCTTAGATTTTATCCTTATATTCTGAGCCTCTGTAATATTTAAAAACCTAATAGCTCGTACTTCTTGGAGCCAATGTGAATTCAAAAGTCACCCTAGGCTTAGGATCGATGTGTCGGGAAGTGCGGGTTGTCACAAATGCCTTTTAAAATTAATTTTAAATTAATTTTGTTTAAAGATATGGCTGAAAGAATGTATGAAAATATACACACACAAAATTATTTTTTATTTTGACATGACAACACACACACACACACACATCGACAACAAACACATATATGAATTTGCGATATAATTCTAACCTATTCAGGTATAGTAAAATAATAATTACACATGTAAATCCATATAAATTAAAGGTTACATTTGTTGTGGCATAGTTGTAACACCTTGAATGCTAAATAAAAGGAACTCCTTGAGTTTGGTTCAGTCTCTTCTCGAAAGTGCTAACAATCGAAGAGATCTACACACCTTAGATTCTATTTGATTTAGTTTGAATTTTGCTTGAAAAATTAAGAGATTGAGATGTCATAGACTTATGGCCTAGAGGGGAGAAAGAGCTACAAAAAGTCACCTCAAAAATGACGAGGGTGGTTGGTTTAAATAAGAAGAGTGAATGGGAGAAAAAAGGAGATCTTGATCTGATCTCTTCCCACTTCTCTATCCACCAATTCCAATCCCTATTTCAAAAATAGCACACTCCTAATTCCCCTAATATGGTTGGCCATTCCGATAGTCTTTTGGGCCTATATGCATTTTCAAACCAGACAAGTAAATTCACATTTAAATCAAATTCAAATGCACATCAATATTATATATCGATGCATGCACAAATAAGATATAACTTTCTATTCGCACTATTTTTATTACCGATTATAATAAATCTAATAAATTTTCATAATTAATATTTCACAAAAATTAATTAAATTAATTTTAACAATTATAAGTTAATTAAATCAGCTGGCAGTCTGGGTATTCATCGTTGTGATTGTGTGATTCATAGGTGTAAATTCACACAGCAATTAATATTTAACAATTTGAATATTAACATTCATATGTCTCTTTAGCTGGTGGTGTAACCATTTGGCAGAATTTAAAGCTTACATAGTTTCGGTAAAAATCTAATTTTACTATTTTAAGCAGTCCCTGGTAGTGACAATTATTCATAACATCTCTTCGTCAAAACTGTATCACATCATAATTTATGGAATTTGGTATTGGTCAAAATTTCAGAATCATCCACTTTCAACTTTTACGGTCCATACATAAAATCGTTGGTTCAATAATAACAATTATTATTTACCGAATTGCTCTGGCCAAAGACTTTGACTGTAAGTTGACTAATTTGACCATGATACAGCCACATATAACCAAGGAGACAGATTCTCTATTGAATAGTGTTTCACTTTTTAATGCTTTAACTTAGACCCAATTACAGTCGTTCGGTAGACACCATGCCGTGATTTAACAATAATAAAAGAGGAGTGTCTATATTGAAGTTTAATAGGATTCTCAAGTCAAGTGAACTGTGTAATATTACACTTCTATATTTTCTTTTTGACTTTGTTTATATTAACCAACAAAAAACTGTTGAGCGGGTCATTTCATAGTTATCCAATAGCTATCAGTATGTAACCCATTAGTGTCCCCAGTAGTCATGAATAATATACTGCCTATCATTTGGAGAGCGTTACATACTCTAGTCTCAACGAATGTATCAATATTCAGTCTCGATACATCTTGACTAGGAATATTTAAAATGATATGTTTATTGTATTGTGATAAATTGTTGATTATAACACATTGCAACTTATATCACCAAACATACCATTTATAGATTTTCTATTTAATATACAGTAACAACCCAAATATTTATCGAGTTTATATTTAAATAATTTTTTAATCGTTAATCGGATCCTAGTCCGAAAAGCTACTTTTTGCATACGGTCAAATTAGGACTCGAGACCACCTCCATTGAGTTCAAAATGACGTTTGCGATCTTTTTAAGTATAAACTTTGATATGTTTGGAGATAGTAGAATTTTGCTACTTTTCCACTTAGGGCTTTGGTCTAGTTTCAGCTCATTAGACCCAAGCTTCACCCCTCCTCTCTTCATTACCTTACTTCTTTTTCCAAATACTCAAGCTTTTACAACAATGGAGAGAGGAATGGGAAATTAAAACTCCAAACCCTAGTTTTCTTTTGCAAATCAAGTTCTAGCTCCAAACTAATAGTAGAAGCTTTGGTAAGCCTCCTCTTCTTCTTCTCCAACTCATTCTCTTATCAATTTTAGAAATTCCTAAACCTAACTTAGGAAATGTTTCTCTTTTTAAGCCTAGATTCAAGGTTGTTGAGTTGGAATTGAAGTGTGATTGCTCTTGCCATTGCTCTATAGCTTCTTCTTCATTTGTTTTTGGTTTAAAGGTGAGATTTTTATCTCACATCTTTGTCTATATCTATCTTTGTGATTGGGTATGAATTCCTAACACTTATTTATGGTCATTTCCTTTTGTTTGGGATTGAATTGGTGAATATTCTAATTTCTTGGTTTTTGAAGTCCAATTTTTGTGAAAATCCTTCAATGGATGTTTGGATATGTTGTTTGGGGTGTATCGAAGAGCCTATACGACTGGGTTGTCGCTTGACGTAAATCCTTAGTTGTCATTGCTTGCTCGATCGCTTCCGAGAACGTTTTGGCCATCTTGGCCTAGGCAAATTTCTGCCCATATTAGGTGTTCAGACGTTTGGAGATCAATGCCAGACGTCTGGTTTGGCCTCCTGGGGGAAAATAACATACGGCAAAAAAATAAAAAGGGCAGTGAATAATTTTAGATTTCTGAACTATTGTTCCAGACGTCTGAAAAGATGTCAGACGTCTGATTCGTGTTTTCAGACGTCTGGTTGGTTTTCTGGAATATTTCCAGAAACCAAATCCAGACGTCTGGACTTTTACCCAGACGTCTAAATGCTTTCAGACGCCTGATTTTAGGTTTCAGACGTCTGGATAGTTTTCTGGAATATTTCCAGAGACTAAATCCAAACGTCTGGACCAACTCCTCAGACGTCTGGAAATCCCCAGTTTTTGCCTATCTGCCTAATTTTGAGTAAAACTTCCAATGTTAATCGATTTTTTGTCGATCCGATTAGTTGTTATCACTTTTATCGATTTTGATGACTTCTTTCTATGGATTTTATGTGAATATCCGTTTTGATGGATTTAGGATCGATTTCTTTGGATTTGATTCACGTCTTCATATGTGAATTTTGATGATTGATTGTTTCTACAATCGTTTTGTGATTTGTCACTTCAAAAATATAAAGGTTTTAATACTAGTAGTAAATATTAAAACTCTTTAATCAAACGACTTCAACACTATTTTATTACAAAGCTCTCTTTCTTAAACCGTTTTTCAATCTATTAGTATATACAAGCCTTTACCTCACTCGGATGAGAAATCTAATTAAACGGCTTAGTAAAACAAGTGGTATGAAACGCTTGCGTTTACTTCGTCGGTTAATTCTTGGACTTGTTCGATTGAACCACTTGTGACAATTTCCTAGTGAAGATCCACAGTTTGTTCGTAAATATTTAAGTTAAGCTAGTGGTTATGGGACATGAAGCTAAACTCATATATTTACTAGCTTAGTGTAATTGACACTTCTTGATGATCATTGACGATCATTTTTGTGATTTAGACTAGCAATTGTGCGATGTCTCTTTGTCTGCGAGGGAGACTAAACCCCGTTTGTGTGATGTTTCGACTCACATATGTGGGGTAGCGACCCATGGTCTTCGGGCCGTTCGTGTGTTCAAAAATTAATGGATAGCTTCCATGAGATAGCTTCTCGTCGTGTGATACATATGTTGGTGAGCTTTCATGCTCCCGTTCGTGTGATAGGCCTCCCCTTTTTGTGATTTCTGGATTTCGTGTGTTGAATTCTGGAATTTGTGCTTCACCAATTTTCGTGATTTCCATTGATAAGTTTTATCAATTTTTGTGCATTGGTGAATTCGTGTGTCATTGACTTGTTATGAATACAAGTTTAGGGTATGATACCCCATTTTATCTTTGAGAAGATTCTTGTGATATTGATTAATCTCTTGTTGATTTTCAATTATATACTTATAGTAGTATGCCATTATGGTTATTACACGTTCATGCCATGTCTTTTATTCTACACCATATTATCTGATATTTATAGCTAGACTGATCCGTTTATTATTTTCTTATGAAATAATACTCGGGTCAGACCGAGATGTTACATGTGCTCCTGCTTGATTTCTCTCCAGGGATTTATTACTCTGACTTTTGGCTAACTACTTAGATTAGTAGTTTTTGTTGTATACATTTGAGATATAGACTCTGTGATGTATACTTATTCTTTTGTGTAGCTTGTAGCTATTCTTTTGTATTATCGTGGATATTTCAGACCACTACTCTGATGTACACTTTCATGTGTTATATATATATTCATATCTTTTTCCGCCTTTGTGATATGGATGTCTGTGACTGATTTGTGTTATGTTTATTTCTATATTTGTTTCCGAAGATTATATATAGCCACTGTGTGATAGCTTTGAGTTTGTATCGGTATGTCGGATTTTCCTCCTTAAATAAAATGCATGCTATACTATCTGACATATCGGTGCTCGCACAAAGAAGTTACATGGATGGTCGCTCCTCAATGGCCTTATTCTCCGTGCTAGTTGACAGCATTACTCCGTAGTGTTCTTGGCTAGCGTGGGTATAGAGGTGGGGCGTCACAGCTTAGTATCAGAGCCAAACTTCGGAACAATATAGAATAACTTAACAAGGATCATCGTCCTAAGTCCAACTTAGGAGTCGTGCCTTAGGATTTAATTCAAGTCTTCGTTCTGATTCATCCTATTTCCTTTTATGTATCCATGTTTTATCTATCAAGATTTGCTTGATAATTATTTGGAGAATAACTTTTCTTCTTCTCTCTTTCTTAAAGAAGAGAATGTCTAGACCAGGCCGTCCCAGAGCCGGAACATCTACTGTTACTCCCCAGGATGAAGTTTTTATGACCACTCAGCAGCTTCTTGATTTAGTAAAGAATGCTCAAGCAGCTGGTCCTAATCAGGAACCTACTCATCCTAAGTCTGGATTTGCACGCTTGTGCAACGATTATACCAACTTGGGTGGGAAACCATTCAAGGGTTCCAAAACTATTATTGAGGTCCAGGCTTGGTTAAGAACATGCGATCAAATCTTTTCTCGCATGAATCTTATCGATCTTCACCGTGTTCAGGTAGCCTCCAGTATGCTCCAAGAAAGAGCATTGGACTGGTACGAACTTCTTATTTCTGAAATTAATGAAGCGGATCTCACCTGGGAGCAATTCCGGGAATGCTTCGAATTAAAATTCGTACCAGAAGCAGATAAAGTGACATTGGCTTGACGTTTCATAGACCTTGTTCAAGGTGAATCCTCTATGACAGATTATGTCGCATCCTTCGAGTCACTGTCTAAATATGGGGTTGAATACATCAACACCCCATTGAAGAAGAACCAAAGATTTGTCTATGGCTTAAACAAAAATCTCAAGAAGCCATTACTTCTAAAATTAGAAGTTCCTTTTGACCAACTCATTGATATCGCTCTCGTCTTGAAGAGGCGGATAGGGAAAGTAATGTTGAAGTGGGGGGTTCCAAACCAAACTTCAACAACAAGAAATGGCCTAACAAGTTCAAAGGTCCTTATCCCAACAAAATGGGTAAGCAAGCAACTCCTGCTGCAAAGACAATTTCCCCTAGTGATGGGAAATGCTTCAACTGTGGTGCTAGGGGCCATTTTGCGAACAAGTGTTCAAAGCCCCGTTCTTGTCGCTATTGTAAAAGTCTAGATCATTATATGCATCTATGCCCTAGGCTTCAAGGCAAGGAGGGAAAGTTAAACGTTGCTCAAGCCCCTGGCAACACATCTCGCGGTCAAGGTATGTCTCATTATGTCCTTGATGGCATCATTATATTTCGTGATCAACCTATTCGAGTTCTTTTTGATACGGGTGCGTCCCATTCTTTTATATCAAAAGAACTTGTTGATACATTTTCTTTGGATGTTTTGTGTTTAATGACTTCTTTGAGAATTGCGAATCCGGTTGGTGAATCCGCAACAATTAGTTTGCTTTGTGAAGATGTCGAGATTATTTTGTGTGATTTTTCTTTCCGAGCCGATTTGCATGTTATGCGTTACTTAGGCTTTGGAATGATTTTGGGTATGGATTGGCTTAACCGTTATGAAGCTCATATCCTATGTCCTGAGCGGACTATCTATCTCCGACATCCGCAATCCGTAAAGCAGATTTCAATTATTCTTAAAGATTCGGATTCCACTTTGGCAGCATCTTTATATTCTTTAAATCCTCGTGATGATGATAATTATGATGAGGAAGATGTCATTTCTCGTATTCAAGTTGTTCGTGAATTTTCCGACATATTTGAGCCTATTTTAGGATTACCACCTAAGCGAGCAATTGAGTTCAGAATTAATCTTATACCCAGAGCTCAACCTATTACTCGTCCTCCTTATCGCATGTCCAATAAGGAGAATGATGAGATGCACACACAATTATCCGAATTGGAGATGAAGCAATTTATTCGCTCTAGTTCCTCGCCTTGGGGAGCTTCAGCAATTTTCGTGAAGAAATCCGATGGTACACTTAGGCTTTGCGTCGACTATCGCAAGCTTAATGATCTTACTATTAAAAATAAATATCCTTTACCTCGGATTGATGATCTATTTGATCAACTTAGCGGTGCTAGAGTCTTTTCACAATTGGACTTGGCTACCGGTTTTCATCAGCTTCGTATTGCAGAGGATAGTATTCCTTTGACTTTGTTCCGTACTCGATATGGATCTTATGAATGGCTTGTTATGCCATTTGGTTTAACGAATGCTCCGGCTTATTTCGTTGACCTTATGAATCGAGTTTTTAAAGATTTTCTCGATCAATTCGTTCTCATCTTTATTGATGATATTCTTGTGTATTCTAAAACCGAGGAGGAACATGAAAGGCATCTTCGGATTGTGTTGGAAACTCTTCGGAGTAATCAATTAAAGGCAAAGTTTTCTAAATGCCACTTTTGGCAATCCAGTGTGAAGTTTCTCGGTCATATTATTTCCGAATCCGGAATATCAGTGGATCCTTCAAAGATTGAAGCGATTCAAGATTGGAAGAGACCAGAAAGTGTGACAGAAATCCGTAGCTTTCTCGGTTTGGCGGGCTATTACCGTCGTTTTATCAAAGACTTTTCTAAAATTGCTGTGCCTCTTACTGGCTTAACAAAGAAAGGTGTTAAATACATTTGGTCGGACAAATGTGAAACTTCTTTTCAGAAATTAAAAGAACTCCTTTCTGATGCTCCTATTCTTGTTATTCCCGAAGGGAATCAAGATTTTGTTGTTTATACCGATGCTAGTCGTGTTGGTTTGGGTGCCGTTCTTATGCAAAAAAGAACGTGTTATTGCTTATGCTTCTAGGCAATTGAAGCCGGCTGAGACTAGATATGCCACACATGATTTAGAACTCGCGGCTATCGTTTTCGCCCTTCGAATTTGGCGACATTATCTTTTGGGAGAGAAATTTATACTTTATACGGATCATAAATCTTTGAAATATTTATTCTCAAAAGGAACTTAATTTGCGTCAACAGCGTTGGCTCGAATTCCTTGCCTCTTATGATCTTGATATTCTTTATACTCCCGGAAAGGGAAATCGAGTTGCTGATGCTCTTAGCCGTAAGCAACAAGCGGTTGTTTCCATGATGATATCCGAATGGCATGATCTCGAGGTTTTATCCACTTGTGAGATTAGAGATCGTGTATCTGCTTTATGTTCATCTCTGGTTTTATGTAGCCTTGAGGCCCGTCCTTCTCTTTTTGACCGCATTCTTGTAGCTCAAAGGCTAGATCCTAAATTGGCTCTTCTTGGCCAAAATCTTAAGGATAAAATGGACATTGAAGGTTTGAAAGACTTTGATATTGATTCTCGTGGCAGCATTCGAAAATTTGGTAGACTTATCGTACCAAATATTGGTGATCTTCGTACAGATATACTAGAAGATTCTCATCGTTCCAAGTATTCCATTCATCCCAGTAGTAGTAAAATGTACGCGGATATGAAGCGACTTTATTATTGGGAGGGAATGAAATCTGATGTTGCTAACTTTGTTAAGTGTTGCATGACTTGCCAACTTGTCAAGGCTGAACATCAAAGGCCAGGTGGGTTATTGCAACCTTTGGAAATTCCAGTTTGGAAGTGGGATCAAATTTCCATGGATTTTATTGATGGCCTTCCGCGTTCTCGTTCGGGTCATGATAGTTTATGGGTGATCGTTGATAGACTTACTAAATCCGCCCATTTTATTCCCGTTCGGTCGAACCGAACCGTTCCTCTTCTGGCCAAACTCTTCATTAAAGAAATTGTTAAATTGCATGGGGTTCCTACTTCTATTGTTAGTGATCGTGATCCATTGTTTACTAGTGGATTTTGGAAGAGTCTTCAAAAAGCTTTGGGAACGAAGCTTAATTTTAGCACCGCTTATCACCCCTAGTCCGATGGACAAACTGGGCGTGTGAATCAAACTCTTGAAGATCTTCTTCGTGCTTGTGTTCTAGACTTTGGTGGAAGTTGGGAAGATCATATCCCACTAGTTGAGTTTTCCTATAATAATAGCTTCCAATCTAGTATTGGTATGGCACCTTTCGAGGCACTCTATGGAAGGCCGTGCCGATCTCCGTCTTGTTGGCTTGAGGCCGGTGAGAAACTGGTTTTAGGTCCAGATTTCATTCGTGATTCCACAGAAAAGATTGAACTTATTCGTCATAGGATGAAAGAAGCCCAGAGTAGACAAAAATCCTATGCCGATAATCGAAGAAGGAAATTAGAATTTTCTGTTGGAGATCTTGTATTTATTCGTGTTTCCCCTATGAAGGGTGGTGTACATTTCAGTCGATCGGGAAAGTTAGTGCCTCGATATATTGGGCCATTTCCTATCACCGAACGTATTGGTTCCATGGCTTATCGCCTTTCATTACCGGCTCAGTTTGCTGCCATGCATGACATTTTTCACGTTTCTCAATTACGAAAGTGCCTTCGGGATTCCGATTCTATTCTTGAGTCCGGTGTTGTAGAAGAAATTGAAGTTTCACCGAATTTAACTTATGAGCAGCATCCTATTCGAATTATTGCTTCGGAGGTTAAACGACTTCGAAATAAAGATGTTCCGCTTGTTAAAGTTCAATGGTCCTCAAATCCTAAGGACTGCTCTTGGGAATCTAGAGAATTCATCGAGCGTACACATCCGGACCTACTTACTCATGCTCTTTGAGGTGAACTTCTTATTTCAAATTTCTTTTGTGTTAATATGCTTTTATGTTTATTACTTTTTATTTCCATCTTATATATTGCGTGGACGCAATTTCTTTAAGGAGGGGAGTCTGTAACAACCCGCATATTTATCGATTTTATATTTAAATAATTTTTTAATCGTTAATCGGATCCTAGTCCGAAAAGCTACTTTTTGCATACGGTCAAATTAGGACTCGAGACCACCTCCATTGAGTTCAAAATGACGTTTGCGATCTTTTAAGTATAAACTTTGATATGTTTGGAGATAGTAGAATTTTGCTACTTTTCCACTTAGGGCTTTGGCCTAGTTTCAGCTCATTAGACCCAAGCTTCACCCCTCCTCTCTTCATTACCTTACTTCTTTTTCCTAATACTCAAGCTTTTACAACAATGGAGAGAGGAATGGGAAATTAAAACTCCAAACCCTAGTTTTCTTTTGCAAATCAAGTTCTAGCTCCAAACTAATAGTAGAAGCTTTGGTAAGCCTCCTCCTCTTCTTCTCCAACTCATTCTCTTATCAATTTCAGAAATTCCTAAACCTAACTTAGGAAATGTTTCTCTTTTAAGCCTAGATTCAAGGTTGTTGAGTTGGAATTGAAGTGTGATTGCTCTTGCCATTGCTCTATAGCTTCTTCTTCATTTGTTTTGGGTTTAAAGGTGAGATTTTTATCTCACATCTTTGTATATATCTATCTTTGTGATTGGGTATGAATTCCTAACACTTATTTATGTTCATTTCCTTTTGTTTGGGATTGAACTGGTGAATATTCTAATTTCTTGGTTTTTGAAGTCCAATTTTTGTGAAAATCCTTCAATGGATGTTTGGATATGTTGTTTGGGGTGTATCGAAGAGCCTATACGACTAGGTTGTCGCTTGACGTAAATCCTTAGTTGTCATTGCTTGCTCGATCGCTTCTGAGAACGTTTTGGCCATCTCGGCCTAGGCAAATTTCTGCCCAGATTAGGTGTTCAAACGTCTGGAGATCAATGCCAGACGTCTGGTTTTGCCTCCTGGGGGAAAAATAACATACAGTAGAAAAATAAAAAGGGCAGTGACTAATTTCAGACGTCTGAACTATTGTTCCAGACGTCTGAAAAGATGTCAGACGTCTGATTCGTGTTTTCAGACGTCTGGTTGGTTTTCTGGAATATTTCTAGAAACCAAATCCAAACGTCTGGACTTTTACCCAGACGTCTGAATGCTTTCAGACGCCTGATTTTAGGTTTCAAATGTCTGGATAGTTTTCTGGAATATTTCCAGAGACTAAATCCAGACGTCTGGACCAACTCCTCAGACGTCTGGAAATCCCCAATTTTTGCCTATCTGCCTAATTTTGAGTAAAACTTCCAATGTTAATCGATTTTTTGTCGATCCAATTAGTTGTTTTCACTTTTATCGATTTTGATGACTTCTTTCTATGGATTTTATGTGAATATCCATTTTGATGGATTTAGGATCGATTTCTTTGGATTTGATTCACGTCTTTGTATGTGAATTTTGATGATTGATTATTTCTACAATCGTTTTGTGATTTGTCACTTCAAAAATATAAAGGTTTCAATACTAGTAGTAAATATCAAAACTCTTTCATCAAACGACTTCAACACTATTTTATTACAAAGCTCTCTTTCTTAAACCGTTTTTCAATCTATTAGTATATACAAGCCTTTACCTCACTCAGATGAGAAATCTAATTAAACGGCTTAGTAAAACAAGTGGTATGAAATGCTTGCGTTTACTTCGTCGGTTAATTCTTGGACTTGTTCGATTGAACCACTTGTGACAATTTCCTAGTGAAGATCTACAGTTTGTTCGTAAATATTTAAGTTAAGCTAGTGGTTATGGGACATGAAGCTAAACTCATATATTAGCTTAGTGTAATTGATACTTCTTGATGATCATTGACGATCATTTTTGTGATTTAGACTAGCAATTGTGTGATGTCTCTTTGTCTGCGAGGGAGACTAAACCCCGTTTGTGTGATGTTTCGACTCACATATGTGGGGTAGCGACCCATGGTCTTCGGGCCGTTCGTGTGTTCAAAAATTAATGGATAGCTTCCATGAGATAGCTTCTCGTCGTGTGAGACATATGTTGGTGAGCTTTCATGCTCCCGTTCGTGTGATAGGCCTCCCCTTTTTGTGATTTCTGGATTTCGTGTGTTGAATTCTGGAATTTGTGCTTCACCAATTTTCGTGATTTCCATTGATAAGTTTTATCAATTTTTGTGCATTGGTGAATTCGTGTGTCATTGACTTGTTATGAATACAAGTTTAGGGTATGATACCCCATTTTATCTTTGAGAAGATTCTTGTGATATTGATTAATCTCTTGTTGATTTTCAATTATATACTTATAGTAGTATGCCATTATGGTTATTACACGTTCATGCCATGTCTTTTATTCTACACCATATTATCTGATATTTATAGCTAGACTGATCCGTTTATTATTTTCTTATGAAATAATACTCGGGTCAGACCGAGATGTTACATGTGCTCCTGCTTGATTTCTCTCCAGGGATTTATTACTCTGACTTTTGGCTAACTACTTAGATTAGTAGTTTTTGTTGTATACATTTGAGATATAGACTCTGTGATGTATACTTATTCTTTTGTGTAGCTTGTAGCTATTCTTTTGTATTATCGTGGATATTTCAGACCACTACTCTGATGTACACTTTCATGTGTTATATATATATTCATATCTTTTTCCGCCTTTGTGATATGGTTGTCTGTGACTGATTTGTATTATGTTTATTTCTATATTTGTTTCCGAAGATTATATATAGCCACTGTGTGATAGCTTTGAGTTTGTATCGGTATGTCGGATTTTCCTCCTTAAATAAAATGCATGCTATACTATCTGACATATCGGTGCTCGCACAAAGAAGTTACATGGATGGTCGCTCTTCAACAGCCTTATTCTCCGTGCTAGTTGACAGCATTACTCCGTTGTGTTCTTGGCTGGCGTGGGTATAGAGGTGGGGCGTCACATATACTTAAATTAAACAATAATTAATATAACATATTATAACAATTATATAATAGAAAAATACCTTTTATTTCAAATAAGATTTTCTTATAGAGTTAAAAATTTACAATAAATTATAGAATTTCCTCTACACATATCCCTAACTCTATCACTCTTCCATTTATACTTAGGGCCAGTTATGGAATCTCAATCCCATCCATTTGATCAGTTTGACGAGAACCGACCGAGTTAGTCCCTTCATCAATGGATCTGCTATGTTGTCCATTGTATATACTCTTTGAATCATGGCCACTCTCTTTTCAAAATTCTCTAATTAGATGGAATTTCAAGGAATGTTTCTCGATTTCTTGTATGCTCTAGGCTCTTTTGCAATCTGCATCGCCACATTGTTGTCACAAAATTGTTAATACCTCAGTTATTGATATCGATGACAACAACCATATAAAATATAGATACTAATGTTTTGCCAAGTTATATAGTATATAGTGCAGAACATTACACAAGTGTTGAATTGAGGATTATATAGTATAAAGACTCAAGATAAAGATATGGGGACTCATGAGTTCAAAGAAATGAAGATCTCAAGGTTATAGCTTAGTGTTTCGAGTCATTAGAATATATTGTTAAAGTCCTTGATAGAAATCTCTGATCTTTATCTCCAATTTCTAATCTCTAATATTTTAAATAAAAATAAATTATTTTAATTCCAATTTTTTTAATTTTATAAAAGTTTTTTAGAGTTCAAAATGTTTAAAAACTATGTTAAAATTATTTTACAATGTATAGGATTTTCAAAACAATTTAAAAGAAAAGTATTTTCAAAAATTACTAGGATATGTCGACATACTTGTTTTGTATATGTTGACATATAGACCATTGGATGGTTTTTTAAATTTTGAATGAAAGTGTCTTTAGGACATAACTCCTCATGAATGGATACATATGTTCATTTACTATATAAAGAGGAGTGCAAATGAATTTTTAACCGATAAATTACTTACTTTCTTCCCACTCCTTACTCTCTTGAAAAATATACTCTATTCTATTCAAAATCATTTAGAATCAATTCATACTTCATTGTATTGATTCGGTACTACTTTCTTAATGTTTTGGAAACATCTCTCTCTCATTTCAAAGATCAAAAGTGCTATCCAAGAGGCTATATGATCCATTGTATCCAAAGTACAAAAATTTGTCTTTGGAAAAACTATCAACTCTACTCAAGTTTGTTTGGGTGTGCTTGTAGCCCGTTCAAATCAAGTGGGTGTGCTTGTAGCCCGTTCAAATCGAATGGGTATGCTTAATAGCCGAGTAAATCTAGTGGGTGATCTTGTAGCCTGGTTAAATCAAAAGAGATTACACCGGACTTGTGATATGGGAGGGTGTGTCTCGTAGCTTCGAAATCAATATTGTAATATGGTTTGCTTTCTACCTAGTTTAAAGGTCGGCACTTAAAAAGAAATATGTATAAGCAATTGTACAGGACAGGATGTAGGAGAAATACGAACTAGTAAAAAAAATCTCTGGTGTCTTCTCTCTAACTTTTACTTTAATTTATTGCTTTTATATTTATCTGCGATTGCATCTATGACTGATTGTTAGCATAATTCTGTGTTGTTAATATGTGATTTAGTATTGATCTTGAAAGAATTTTAAAAAGATTTACATAAGTTAGAAAACACTATTCACCCCCTCTAGTGTTAAATTAGCCTTTAGATCCATTATTCCACAACCCAGATTTGGTATTAGAGCACTATGTTTTCAAAAACTTGTAATCTGATTTTTGAAAAGTATAAATGGATTGCAAATGCTGTAAGTACATTTGTTAACACTTTTATAGAAGGACAATCTACTGCTAGACCCTCACTTTTTAATGGTAGTAATTACACTTATTATTCATGTAGGATGAAGATTTATTTATATTCAAATGATTTAGATATTTGGAATGTTATACAGAAGGAGTACATTGAACCCCAAACTGACTTTTCACAATGGACTGCATACCGAAAGACGCAAGCACTTAATAATTTTAAGGCCACGAATATTTTGTTTTGCTTATTAGATAAAAATGAATTTAATAGAGTTTCTATTTGTAAGTCTGCATATGAAATCTAGAGAACATTGCAAGTTACACATGAAGGCACTAGTAAAATTCAACAGACTACAATTTCCATGTTTACTAATCAGTTTCAATTATTTAAAATGAATCGGAATGAGTTTATTTCTGACATGTATTGTAGATTTCAAGATATAATACATACTTTAGAATCATTAGGTAAAAAAATTTCTGAAGAGGACCAAGTTATAAAAGTCCTCGATTCGCTCTCTCCAGAGTAGGATCAAAAGACATTAGCAATAGAAGAGGCAAATGACATTAGTACCCTAAAAATGATAGAGTTAATAGGTAAGTTAATGTCCTATGAAGCACAATCGCAGGGGAGAAGAGAAAGCAATGCAATAGAAAAGAAATCCATTGCTTTCAATACAATAACCGACAATCAGGATTCAGGAGATGACAATGATAAGGAAATTATCTTCATGACTCGAAATTTCAGAAAGTTCCTAAAGTATAGAACGATGAAAAAATTTCGTAGACCTGAAAACAAGACTCCTGGAAATGGAACTGCAATTAGAGGTTTCAACTGTAATGAACTTGGTCATCTGCAAAGAGACGGTTCGCATCAGAATAAATCAAGGATCTCACCAATTATTGGTCCATCCAAAAAAGAAAAAGGCCTTACACAGCAACATTAGATGATTCAAATACTGCTTCAAGTGACAATGAACCAGACACTGAGGATGCAAACATGTGTTTCATGGCAGTAGTTGATTAATCAGAACAGATCAAAGGAAAGGAACAAGTGGTACTTTTTACATTTAATTTTTATTTGATTTTTTTGGATTATTGAATTTAGAAATAGACTTAATAATAGTATTGGATGCATACAAGCATATACATATATAGTAATCATTTACCTTAGTTTTTTTGGTTTTTCAGCCCATATGTCTATGTCGACATACACAAAGTCCATATGTCGACATATCTGCCAGAATTTTGAAATTTCATTCAAATCTTGAATTTCCCTTTCTTTTGCATTTATTCCAAAGACATGAAACAACATCTTTTGACCTGAAATATGTTAGTTCACTATATATTAATTCATCTCATTTATGTCTCTTCATTCACTCACATTTATTTCAAAATCATTTTTCACTTTCATACTTTCAAAAATTCAAAACAATGTCTTCCTCAAGCCAACCAAAAACCATTATACTCACAAGAAGAATCAAAGGCTTTCTTTTTAATGACATTGAAGCCATTGACACTTATGTCAAATATGTTGCTTCTGGAAAAGTTTTTCGCAGAAGATTTGCGATGTTTGATGATTTTTCTTCTTATGCTCTTTAAGATCTTTGTTTCAAAAATGATATTTTAAGATTAGTCGACTCTTCTCAAATGACTTTATTTGTTATCCGGATTTAGTTAAAATGTTTTATGCGAATTTGAACGTAAAATTTTTAGAAGGAGAAGAGGGTGTAACGACCCGTAAATTTCAACTGTTTTAAATAACGTAATTAGTTGAAATTTTGTGAAATTTTAAACGATAAAATTTTGAAATATAAATTTGATATTTGGAATGCGTTTAGTTAAATATAGCAACTGATAAATTTTCGTCCGAAAATATGAAAGTTTATTTCGCACGTAAATTCACTTCAATTTAATCAGTTAAAAAGCGATGAAAATAAAATATTTCCGAAACCTAAATATTTTTACATAGAAAAATTCTAAATCATCTTTTGAGCAAGATGCCAGTTTTTCATTTTTCCAAATTCGGAAATCTTTGGCTCCGTCGGTCTTATTTTTCAGTGTTTTTCTTGCATTTTCCGCCAGTAGAAAATTCGAAATTTTATAATTCAATCATACCACTGATATCTGTATATCATTTTGATCGTCTCGTCATGGTGACCTATACACTATATTCAATTGTCAATTTCAAGATTCGGGAGACGGTGAAATCTACGAAACCGATAGTCGTATCGGTTACTACATTTCAACGTTTTGATTCCTATGCCCATTCACATTTTTTCCTTTTTGGTTTCTGACTTTTCGTTGCCCACTGTATAATACCAGCAGTCTGTGACATCTATTTCCAACGTTCTATTTGCATGACCTTGCAATTCCCTATATTCATTTTATCTTTACTTGCCTGTTCATTTCTAAAGAAATAAATGATAACGCGTATATCATTGTTTGAAGAAAATGCTTGCCTATATTCTCTGGTTCTCTGCATTCTTTCCTATCTGTTCGCCTAAACTTGCTTTTACAAAAAAAATATTAGTTTCATTTCTATTTGAAATTGAACTGTTCCCATCCCACACGCAAGCACCCCATGGCCTTCGCCACACTTCCCCTTGGCCTCCCACCACGACGAACACCACGGCGGCAGCGGCCAGCAACCATCGCCGAACTCCACCTCATCACTCATAGAAGCAGTCGCCATCCCCTTCATCCACCAGACCCAACGCCCCTCTATCCTCCCTCCGCCCAGACAGCAGCACGCCGCAGCCATTAGGCCTCCATCCACCACCGTGCTGTTCCACCGCCCAGTTTGCCACCTTCCCCTTCCCAACACCATTCCCATGTTAGCCCGAAGCCTAGCACAGTTACCGACATACGACCATGCTTCGCCTTCCACCCTTCAACCACCGCCTACGACTCAGCCTCCAACTGAGTGCAACCCTACCACCTTGCTTTTGTGGCCGTAACCCACCCTGCTCCTTCTTTGAATATATATACTTAAAATTTTAATTTATATTCTTACTTTTTGTTTTGTTCCACTGAATCCAGTGAATCCCTGTACCCTGTTGCCTATGCCCTGTCCACCTTTCACCAAAAACTTTTACGATGCCTATATATAATATATATGTATATATATATATACGAGACTAGTTTACATCTATATATTTTGAATGGTTCTCCTCTATTCCAGTTGCCGAGCTTCAGTCCATTGTTCCACGTTTTTGACTTGTGAGTGTTCTCCAGATACTTGTTTTTATAGTATGTTTATGCTACGTATATTCGATTACATATACTTGTTTTATACTCTTTGCCATTTATAGTTTTATAAGCTTTAGTATACATCGCATAGATATTTGGTGTTTTATTACTATTTAGGTTTTGAAATATATATATATTTATATATATATATATGTGTATGTATATGTATATAATATAGTCTGTTAGCATTATATATATTTAGGCTGTTAGAGTTATATATATTCTATTAGAGTTATATATTTTTTTTAAAAAGATAATATAAATATTTTTTTCATCTTTAATATATGTTTAAAATTTATATGGTTTTAATATATATATGCAGTCGTATATAATCCATTCAACTCATATGCCTAAGAGAAGTTATATTTGGTGATATGTTTATTTTATATAAAAAGTACAAACTGTAAATCTGAGAATATACTACGGATTAAAATATATATATTCACATAGGTCAGATTAAGTTTTCAAGTATATCATGGTTGAAGTTGCAAATTGTTAATTTAAGGTAAATATTTGTTTATGCATGTCCACTTTTGCCATACGTGTTGTATACTTTGACAGCTTTATCAAATATTTAAACTTTACTTTTTTTTTCCTTTCATCGTATAATTATGTTAGCGTAAAGTACATACATTTGAACTGTTTACACTAGCTTGCATATTTGGTCAAAGTTTATATAGTACAAGTTTTATATTTTGAAAGTATACACATTTAGTTCTAGTTTGTGTGTATAGTTCGGTCTGCACGTGTTAATGTATATTTTGCATGCCTATTTTTGTTTTTGTGTTTCACCTACTTGCTTACATATAACTATGTGTCAGTTTATATGTACTAAAAGTAAGTTATATTGATTTCAATAGATATTACGCTTGTTTAATTTTAAAGTTATATAGAATGTTGTTTTATATATATTTGTTTGTAAAGGTTATAGAACTTTATTTCGGTTACAGTATCAAGATACAATGTATTTGTTCAAGTGTTACAGAAGGAAATATGTGTTTAGAATATTTATACATATCATGATTTATTTCAACGTGTGTTTTGAGCATATATAGTATATATTTTATATTTAGTTATATACGATTGGTATATATGTATATTTATGTAAATAAAATAAATAAATAAATAAATTTGAATATTGGGTTTAAGGAAAATAATAATACATATATTTTGTTTCGGTCTAAATCAAGCAGTTTCTCATCTATTTTCATCGATCTGATTTATCAGCTTTTGCTTCGTCGTACCTGCTTTCTTTGTCGAATTCGTGCTAACCTTGTTCGTTTGGATTCGTGCTTGGGTTCGTAACTCGGTCCACTGTCTATTTCTCTCTAACCTCGAAAGGTGAGCAATCACTCACGATTAACGTTCTTTTATTTATTAAATCTGATTTCAATTGAAACGACAATTGAAATATGCTGCTGTTAGTTAATTACACTGTTATATATGCTATTGCCTGTATCAGTTCACCTGTGATATCTGACACCATTATCTGTTAATTATTTATGCGATGATAATAAAGTTTGGCTGATAATTGATTGATTGTTGATGTTTATATTGGACGTTAAATTGTTAATGTTAAAATGATAAATAGTATGAAATTGAACTTGATTTAGGATAATTAAATGTTAAATTTGATTAACTGACATTTGTATAATATGACCCCTTTAACTGTTGAATTTATTGACACGTAGGATTTGTTTGATTACACTTTGAACCACTGAATGTATGTTGTTAAATTAATGATGTATGAAATTGTAAATAGATGACAAGTGAAGAACCGTAATGTAATAATCTTTAATCTACATGAAATGATAGTGTAGATTCTAGAAATAATTATATTAATTCGTACAAATAACAATGCGAATTAATACGGTTATTTCGGGATTATTTGAATCGATTATTGGATTGATATTGATTGTTGTTATTGCTTGTTTATTTACTTTGACACCATCCCAGTTATCATACTGCAAGTTCCCTTTGCTATGCTTTGATTTTGAATTGAATTGGAATCGGGTTGAAATGATAAATACCCAAATTGAACTTTGACTTAGGGTAGAGAATTAAATAAAACTCGATTGGTCAATAATTTGATTTAAAAATAAACGAAGATTTTATTTGAATAAAAATACGGTTTTGAAATGAAGTTGAAATTTGAATTTTAATGAAAGGAAAATGTTATTATTTAATGATATGAAACAAAATATTAACAATGTAATTGATGAAAGAATGATGTTTAATTTGAGAAATGATTGAATTAAGTTTGAAATGATTTGATAATTAGGTTTGAAATTATAATTAAGTTGAAATTATTAAACTTTGAAATTATTTAATAATTAAGTTTGAATTATTTAAAAATTAAATAAGATTGAATTATTTAATGATTAAATTAAATTGAATTTTTGAATAAGTGAATTTTACTTCGTAAATAATTGAAATTGAGTTTCTTTATTAATTAAGTTTTGGAAAATTATTTAAGTAAGTAAATAAGTGAAATTGAATTTCTTTAACAAGAAATAAAATGCGATTTATTGAAATTAATGTAAGACTTGTAATTGAAAGAATTGATTTGACGAATTTAATTTAATTCAAATTGTAAGTTTTGAAATAAGGAAGTTGAATTTAAAAAAAATGGATTTAATGAATTGGAAATTTATTAGAAATTGTTTTGAATGGAAAATTTACCAAATGAATATTGAATGAAATTGATAAATGAATTTAAATTGATTTTAATGTTAAATTAAATAAATTTAAATGATTTCGAAATGAAACTTATTTACGAACTTGAATCAACATTTGAATTGTGTTAAATAAAGATTGAAATTGAATTATAAGATTTTGAAATGGTAATTATGAAGTTTTGAAACGTAAATATTGGAAATTGATTTAGAAAGACAAATGAAATGTTGGTTTACGAATTGAAATTGATTTGGTTTTGAAATAAATAAACAACCAATCGGTGAAATAATTACGGAAGTTATTAAAGAGACCGGAATTCGGTTATGGATATACTCTCTATCTAAACCGAAAACCACTTTAATAACTATACGTGGAATGATGATCCAGAATGAAGTGGTTGGAATGACCAACGCGATGACTGAAGAAAGTGAATGATAATGGATAGCCTTGACACTTGTGTCAAATTGGAAATGACTAAAACAGGAGCTGTGCCGGGCCAATGGAGGATTAGCTACCTCAAGTGGACACACTTCTTCGAACTACTTATACTTGTTGTCGATTGGGGCACCCTTGATTTTGGGAGTGTTGTTTCACGGTGTTGCGGGCGCTGCGGCGTTGCGTTCTCACCAGTCCGGATCAGGCGAACGGTAATATCACTACCTTGGGTATTGCCTCATGTGCCTTGTCATACTTGTATTCCATTTATACGCGACCACTACGATTTTGATTTGTTCCTTTAGTATATGGATTGCCCTCTGGTGACTTCCGGTTTTGGGGAAACTACGGTCTTGTATATGCTTTTGGGAATAAAAATGTGTTAAGGGTGGAATGGGCCATGACTTAACACTATTTTGATATCTTTACATATTACTGATAGACATTATCTACTTAGCGTACATTACTACATAGTAGATAGTTTAACGGATCCTTAAAGGATGGTTATTCCAAACATCCTTTGAGTTACTTGTATTTCAATTGCTATTTCACTTGAGTTGGATTTATTAATATAAGAATGTTAATCCTGACTCGAGTGTCTTGTGTTTTTGCTTTACGCTCGGGTCAGACTGAGTGTACCAGTATTCGAGACTCACCTTTGGAGTTGGAGCTTTGCTTGAAGATCCAGCCATCTATTCTGCTTTCAGTATTCGATGATTCTAGTGATGTATTCTGATTTGTATCTGATGTATCGTATTTGTGACGACCGCCCATGACCCCCGCACGGAATCTAGAGATAGTGCGCTGTAAAGTGTGTCAGGCGACCATGGACGATTGTCAGGGTAGATCAAAATAACAGCAGAATCTATCGTATTACTCACAGCTCATGGATAAAATACAATAGAACATATGTATAGTGAAGCTTTACAGAACAAAATGCCATCATATAAAACTCCATAATAGTTGAATACAAACATCCAAATAGTCATCAAGCCTCATTACATATCTCTCAGAGAATACAAAACAGCGGAACATCCAGTACACATAAGAAGATAATATGCAACCCTCTAGCTCGTCTTCGATATCAGCATCGTGAGAAGAGAACAGCACCTGTCACCTGCTACCTAGTCTGCCCGTCCCAAAATGGACGAACAGCCCAAAGCAATAAGAATTAAAAACATAAAGCCTTGAGTCAGACAACAGTCTTAGTGAGCAGTAAATTAACTAACAACATACCAAAAGAGCATAAAGGAAAAGGAATAGGAATACAACCCTCCCACTCCACCTTTTACTACAGTGATAGCCCCCAGACACACACTAAGCAGAAGCAACATAGCAGAGCATACAATTTAAAGTAAAGTAATAATCATTCGAGTCAAGGGCGATATTTTCCAAGTACCAAGGCCTAAATCAGATAAGCACCCAGAAAATACCGCTCTTGGGTCCGAATGACGATACAACCAAACATCCATGACTCTGGCTATCACTGTTATCATTGCTTCGATATCACCGTTAATTGAATGACCGGCACATTCTTTCAGCCATCCGTCAAGGGCTAATGGAAACCCCGGTTCTAGACATAACCCCCGCACGTCGTCGCAGCCCGTGCCTAGGACTATCGAATCTGCCCAGAGTACTCGACCATCAACAGTTAGTCGTTGGGACTATCGAATCTGCCCAAACGTACTCTTGCTTAGAGCATGCTAGAACCTTCAACAACGATGCTATCCAAGCCTCCTAGTCATCCTCCTCGACGACTATTCTCATATCCATTCATTATCCTCAACTCGAATCATATCACCGAGTTATCAACATGCTTGGAATGATCCCGTCTGGATTAGACCAAGTCTTCATCACATGATTGCCTCGCTTCATCACATCCTCGCAAAGCCTCATCTCAACATCACATCATCAAATCTATGCATAAGAGCTTCATCATCCCGCTACATATGCCACGAGCAGCTTTCCCAATTCAAGAGCCTTTCCCTTAGCTTTTGAATCGTCTTCGGTCTAAATCAAATCATCAATCATCTAATTCATAGCAATCAACCAAGTCAAACATTAATCCAAACAATCAAGCATTCAAATATGATCTAAGTAGACAATTATAACGATAATGGCATTTTCGTAATTAAAGAGTTGAAAGTCTAACAAGCATGAAAACATGAGAATTATCTCTACAACTTGATGAATGAACTTGCATAGGTTAACATATGATAAAATGGATGTAACATCATCATGAACAATGGATCTATATGGATCTACACTTAGGATGAAGAAAATGCATGGAAATCACTATTTTAACACCAAAACGAGCCAACAATCCGATATACTCCTTTGGATCCGTGTGAGAGATAATCACCACTCACAAAATCACCTAAACAACCCCAAATCAACACGCTTCAGATCTGGACAGCAAAGGATCAAGCTTGATCTATCTCGAATCCTCTTCAAACGAAGAAATCTCTCTTGAAAAGATGAAGATCTTCAATCTAAGCTCTTGAATCTTCAATCTTGATCTTCAACTTGGATGGATGTAAGCACTAGATTAGAGTGGAGAAAAGAAGTGAAGAAGTGTAGAAGTCGAGCTCTCAAAATGGCAGCACTTCGTCGCTTCGAAATCCGGATCCCAAAAATGGAACAAAGCCCTCCTATTTATAGCTGAAATCCTTAACTCGGCTGCCTTCTTAAGTCGTTGCCGACTTAACACTATGCCGACCTACGACCTAAAGCTTTGCCGACCTAAAAACCCACACGACTTAACAGAATCTCCGATCTAACAGCTCTACAGGGTTACGACCTACGACCTAACACACAAGCACCTACCGACCTAACACAGGTCGCGACCTAACAACTCACGCGACCTACGACCTGATGCGCGCGACCTATGACTCAACGCAACTCAAGCGCGCGACTTAACAACAAGTACGACCTAACACTTAGGCAAAACCCAGCGACTTAACACGTGCCGACCTAACCCATAGGTCGCTCTCGACCTAACACTTTAAGCCAACACGCGACCTAAAACATCACGCGACCTACTGACTTATGCGACCTAACCACTTATGCGACCTAACATTCTTAAGTCGCTCCAACGACCTAACACAACTCCTAAGTCGCTCACTGCTTATCCACTAGGTCGGCCATTCCTTAAGTCGTCAACACTTAGGTCGCTTAATATTCTATAGGTCGTTCCAACCGACCTAACAACTTAATTACTAAGTCGCTAACCCGGAACCACTAGGTCTCTAACTCCACTAGGTCGGCCAACCACTTAGGTCGTTAACTCTCCCAGCCGACCTAACACTTAACTAAAATTTAGGTTGCATAATTCTATAGGTCGCTCCAACTAACCCACAACCTAAACCACCATACGACTTAAGACAATACGACCTATTTCTTAACTCGGTCAAAACCTTAAGTCGTCTACTATATCTTTAAGTCGGTCACTACGACCTAACTCTATCCT
This sequence comes from Allium fistulosum, assembly GCA_030737815.1. Classification (NCBI taxonomy): domain Eukaryota; kingdom Viridiplantae; phylum Streptophyta; class Magnoliopsida; order Asparagales; family Amaryllidaceae; genus Allium; species Allium fistulosum. Next base: position 889,249,795 of record CM060903.1, on the reverse strand, counting down.
TAAGTCGTTCCAACCTGTCAACCGACTCAACCAACTCAACCGACTCAACCCACTCCCCCATCTTCCTTAGGTCGTCGCCGACCTACCCCTTAAGTCCTTAACTCGCCCAGACTCATCACTAACTCGTCCAGAACTCATAAGTCGGCTACGACTTAGGACTTAAACAAAATTCTGCCAAAATCTGAAACTTAACAGAAATGCAACCAAAGGTCAACTCTTTTACGATGTTTCGATCCGTGAAAATACGGGTCGTTACATTCTCTCCCCCTTAGGAATTTCGCCCCCGAAATTCCAAACAAACAAAGCAATCAAAGACTATTCTGCACGCCTACCAATCATAGTAATCAACAAACCATGCATCCAATTCTAGCTTAGCATGCAGAATTCTAAAACCAGAACAAGTTACAATATCGTGAGATGACACGACACCTTAGGGCCATACCTTGAAGAGTTCAGGATGAGCTGCCTTCATCCTCTCTTCCACCTCCCACGTACAGTCGTTATCATCATCACTCCATTGTATCTTGAGCAACTTAACTACCTTCCTCCTAAGCTGTTTCGTGTCGGTTTCCACAACACGAAGCGGCTTACGAGGTCTTCTATCGACTGGATCCACCTCAAAGTCTTCATAGCTATCTGCAGAAATTACTGTATTCGAGTCGTGCACATACTTCCGTAGATACGATACATGAAAAACATTGTGCACACTCGACATCTTCTCTGGTAACTCCAATCGGTAAGCGAGCTTCATAATTCGCTCGATGATCGGGAATGGTCCAACAAATCTCGGTGTCAGTTTTCCTTTCTTCCCGAATCGAATAACATTCTTCAGAGGAGAAATCTTCACAAAAACCATATCACCTACGTCGAATTCCAAATCCTTACGACGCTTATCGGCATAACTCTTCTGATGGTCTTGGGCTGCCTTCATTCGTTGCCGAATGATCTCTATACAATCCGAAGTCTGTCGAATCATCTCTGGCCCAAGTATCAACTTTTCTCCAGTTTCTATCCAACACGTCGGAGAGTTACACGGTCTTCCATATAATGCCTCATACGGTGCCATACCAATGCTTGACTGGTAACTGTTGTTGTATGCAAACTCCACCAAATGAAGGTGATCTTCCCATGATCCTCCGAAGTCCAAAACACATGCTCTAAGAAGATCTTCCAAAACTCGGTTGACTCTCTCGGTCTGACCATCTGTTTGAGGGTGATAAGCTGTACTCAAACACAACTCGGTTCCCAAAACTTCCTGGAAGCTCTTCCAAAATCCACTAGTGAACAATGGGTCTCGATCGCTCACTATACTCTTCGGAATACCATGGAATCGAACTATCCACTTAACATACAACTCAGCCAACTTTGATGCAGTCCTAGTCGATCGAACAGGAATGAATCTTGCGCTCTTAGTCAGACGATCTACAATGACCCAAATCCCTTCATTTCCCGTTCTTGTTCTAGGTAGTCCATCAATAAAATCCATCGATATCTGCTCCCACTTCCATGTAGGAACTTCTAATGGCTGAAGCAATCCACTTGGCTTCTTCTGTTCGGCTTTCACCAACTGGCAGTTCATACACTTGGAAATAAAATTTCCAACATCCTTCTTCATGCCTTCCCAGTAGTAGGTTCTCTTCATATCCCGATACATCTTATTTCCACCTGGATGAATTGTCAACTTCGAGTGATGACTTTCCTTCAGAACTTCACTCCTCAATTCATCTATATCGGGAACGACTAGTCGTCCTTGCTTCCGAAGCCAACCCTCTCGATCGACCTCGAATCCTTTATCCTTTTCTGGATCCGATCCAGATTCCAAATCACGGATAATCTTGATAAGCTTATCGTCTCGCTTTTGGCTCTCGCCAATCCTTTCCACAAGAGAAGGTCTTATCGATAAGTTTGCCAACATCTCAGGTTCCAATTCACATCTAGGCCTGAAGTCAAATCCAGCTAAATACTCGAGATTCTTCCATTCTTAAAACATGGCTCCCAATCCTGCATGTCTTCGACTTAACGCATCTGCCACTGCGTTACCTTTTCCCGGAGTATAAGCTATACCAAAATCATATGATGCTAAAAACTCTAGCCAACGTTGCTGCCGAAGATTCAAATCCTTTTGGGAGAAAAGATACTTCAACGACTTATGATCCGTAAACAACTCGAATCGAACTCCCAATAGATAATGTCTCCACATCTTCAGAGCAAATACAATCGCCGCTAACTCCAAATCATGAGTCGGGTAATTCCTTTCATGCGGCTTCAGTTGTCGACTTGCATACGCAACAACTTTATCCCTCTGCATCAGCACTGCTCCAAGTCCAGTACCACATGCGTCGGTGTAAACCACCATCTCATCATTCCCACTTGGAATAGTCAAAACAGGAGCACTTGTCAATCTCTCTTTCAGGATTCCGAAAGCTTTCTCACATTTAGCATCCCAACTGAACACTTGGTTCTTCTTCGTCAATCCTGTTAACGGTGCAGCTACCTTGGAGAAGTCTTTGATAAACTGTCGATAATATCCTGCTAATCCAAGAAAACTTCTCACATCAGATGCATTCTTAGGTCTAACCCAATCCTGGATTGCTGCCACCTTAGCGGGATCAACCGCTATTCCATTTCCAGAAATCACATGGCCTAAGAACCTCACTTCACTCTTCCAGAAGTGACACTTCGAAAACTTAGCCTTCAGCTGATGTTTCCGTAAGATTTCCAAAACATTACGCAAGTGCGTCTTGTGCTCTTCTTCCGTTCTGGAATAAATCAGAATATCATCCACGAACACAAGTACGAACTTGTTCAACTGATCTCTGAACACTCTATTCATAAGATCCACAAAATATGCTGGTGCGTTAGTCAATCCAAACGGCATTACCAGCCATTCAAAGAAACCAGATGGTGTCCGAAAAGCAGTCTTCGGCACACTATCCTTAGCCACTCTCAACTGGTGAAATCTCGTTGCCAAATCCATCTGAGAAAACACCTTGGCTTCGTGAAGCTGATCAAACAAGTCATCTATTCTCGGCAATGGATACTTGTTCTTCTTAGTCACCTTATTCAGCTCACGATAATCCACACACAATCTCAATGACCCATCTGCCTTGGTTGCAAACACAACTGGTGCACCCCACTCGGACACACTACGCCGAATGAATCCTTTCTGTAAAAGGTCATCAACTTGCACCCTCAACTCTTGCTGTTCCCTAGGCGCCATCCGCCTAAGAGGCATCACAACAGGTCTGGCTCCTTCAACTAGATCTATACGAAACTCGATCTCTCTATGCGGCGGCAACCCTTTGACTTCGTCAAAGACATCCTCGAATCCATTTGCGATTGGCACTAAAGACAGTCCATCCCGTGGAACAACTAGCGAATACATGAAGCTCATGAAGACGCCTTCCTCATGCTTACATCGTATCACAATCTTTCGCCCCTCCACATTCTCGACTGTCACCTCCAGCCTCTCACAATCAACCTTAGCCGCATACTTCCTAAGCCAGTCCATACCCAGAATAATTCCGAACCCCGCAAAGTTCAGAACAAAACAATCACAAACAAAAGAGCAACCATGACTCGACACAATCAGACCACGGCATAACATACACAAACAAGACGAACCCCCAACTGGATTAGTCACAACCAATGGCCTATCAACAATATCCGGTTCCAAACCTAACCGGCCTACGAGTTCATTACAAACAAACGAATGCGACGCTCCAGTATCAAACAGAACCCTAACTGGAACACCACATAGGAAAAGAGTACCTTGAACAACCACACTCTTTCCTTTCTCTTCAGCAGTAGGAGCTTTCGAAGACGACGGAACAGCTCCCAAAGCATAAGCTTGCACAATCTGCTTGTCCTTCCTCGGTTCTGGACAATTCTTCCTGATGTGCCCTGGCTTGTCACAGTTGTGACACTTCATTGGCACCTTCGGATTCTTACAATCCTTAGAGAAATGGCCCTTCTGCTGACAATTGTAGAAAGTCACCTCGCCTTTCGGCTTCTTCTGGCCATCCTTACCCTTCTGCTGCTGCTGCTTCCTCTTCTGGTTTCCACCCTGCTGTGGTTTAGACTCTCCCCTGGTAACAGCAACAACAGGTCCTTCCTTAGGAAACAGACTCTCATGCCTAAGAGCTTTCTCCACAAGCTTCTCAAATGAATCGTCCAAATGATCCACCAACTGTCTCCCAAGATAACTGTCCATGCCTGTCACAAACTTCTCATTCTTCTGATAAGCAGACTCAATATACGACCGGGCATATTTGGACAAAGCTTCGAACTCAGAAACATACTCAAGAACTGGTCTTCCACCTTGCTTAAGCTCTACAAACTTCTTGAACAGAACAGACTTCTGAGCTGTAGAAATGAACTTAGCCTCAAATCTGACTTGGAATTGCTCCCAAGTAATCTCTTCCTCCGGAGTATTGACGGTAATAGAGTTCCACCAATCAGAAGCTCTCCCTTGAAGCTGCCTTGATGCCAACTTCCTCTTAGTTGCATCATCGATCCCCAAATCACCAAATATCCTTCTACAAGCATTTATCCATCTCTGGACTTCGATAGTTGATTCTGTCCCCAAGAAAACCTTCCCTCCAAGAGCAGTATAGTCCTTGCACAACTTAGCAAAATCCACTGGTTTCGGAGTTTGGACTTGAACTCCAACATCTACTGCTGCCCCCGGAACTGGTATCCTTCTCATGATCGAAGTCATCATAGCTTCGAACATAGCTGCATAATCAGCAGTCCCCTCAGTAGCACGGCCATCCCTAGCAACTGGTCTCCCTCTTCGACTCATTCTCAGTATCTACAAAAAGGAATGATCAGAACATCTAGAGAAACAACTGCATAAAGGACTCAAACTCAACTAAACTACTATATTATATATATAGTATTCATCCATCAAAATACAATTACGTCTCTCATACGTAGTTATGTCAGCGAGCGTTGGGTAAAATCGATTAACCAATGCTCTGATACCAAATGTGACGACCGCCCATGACCCCCGCACGGAATCTAGAGATAGTGCGCTGTAAAGTGTGTCAAGCGACCATGGACGATTGTCAGGGTAGATCAAAATAACAGCAGAATCTATCGTATTACTCACAGCGCATGGATAAAATACAATAGAACATATGTATAGTGAAGCTTTACAGAACAAAATGCCATCATATAAAACTCCATAATAGTTGAATACAAACATCCAAATAGTCAATACATCAAGCCTCACTACATATCTCTCAGAGAATACAAAACAGCGGAACATCCAGTACACATAAGAAGATAATATGCAACCCTCTAGCTCGTCTTCGATATCAGCATCGTGAGAAGAGAACAGCACCTGTCACCTGCTACCTAGTCTGCCCGTCCCAAAATGGACGAACAGCCCAAGGCAATAAGAATTAAAAACATAAAGCCTTGAGTCAGACAACAGTCTTAGTGAGCAGTAAATTAACTAACAACATACCAAAAGAGCATAAAGGAAAAGGAATAGGAATACAACCCTCCCACTCCACCTCTTACTACAGTGATAGCCCCCAGACACACACTAATCAGAAGCAACATAGCAGAGCATACAATTTAAAGTAAAGTAATAATCATTCGAGTCAAGGGCGATGTTTTCCAAGTACCAAGGCCTAAATCAGATAAGCACCCAGAAAATACCGCTCTTGGGTCCGAATGACGATACAACCAAACATCCATGACTCTGGCTATCACTGTTATCATTGCTTCGATATCACCGTTAATTGAATGACCGGCACATTCTTTCAGCCGTCCGTCAAGGGCTAATGGAAACCCCGGTTCTAGACATAACCCCCGCACGTCGTCGCAGCCCGTGCCTAGGACTATCGAATCTGCCCAGAGTACTCGACCATCAACAGTTAGTCGTTGGGACTATCGAATCTGCCCAAACGTACTCTTGCTTAGAGCATGCTAGAACCTTCAACAACGATGCTATCCAAGCCTCTAGTCATCCTCCTCGACGACTATTCTCATATCCATTCATTATCCTCAACTCGAATCATATCACCGAGTTATCAACATGCTTGGAATGATCCCGTCTGGATTAGACCAAGTCTTCATCACATGATTGCCTCGCTTCATCACATCCTCGCAAAGCCTCATCTCAACATCACATCATCAAATCTATGCATAAGAGCTTCATCATCCCGCTACATATGCCACGAGCAGCTTTCCCAATTCAAGAGCCTTTCCCTTAGCTTTTGAATCGTCTTCGGTCTAAATCAAATCATCAATCATCTAATTCATAGCAATCAACCAAGTCAAACATTAATCCAAACAATCAAGCATTCAAATATGATCTAAGTAGACAATTATAACGATAATGGCATTTTCGTAATTAAAGAGTTGAAAGTCTAACAAGCATGAAAACATGATAATTATCTCTACAACTTGATGAATGAACTTGCATAGGTTAACATATGATAAAATGGATGTAACATCATCATGAACAATGGATCTATATGGATCTACACTTAGGATGAAGAAAATGCATGGAAATCACTATTTTAACACCAAAACGAGCCAACAATCCGATATACTCCTTTGGATCCGTGTGAGAGATAATCACCACTCACCAAATCACCTAAACAACCCCAAATCAACACGCTTTAGATCTGGACAGCGAAGGATCAAGCTTGATCTATCTCGAATCCGCTTCAAACGAAGAAATCTCTCTTGAAAAGATGAAGATCTTCAATCTAAGCTCTTGAATCTTCAATCTTGATCTTCAACTTGGATGGATGTAAGCACTAGATTAGAGTGGAGAAAAGAAGTAAAGAAGTGTAGAAGTCGAGCTCTCAAAATGGCAGCACTTCGTCGCTTCGAAATCCGGATCCCAAAAATGGAACAAAGCCCTCCTATTTATAGCTGAAATCCTTAACTCGGCTGCCTTCTTAAGTCGTTGCCGACTTAACACTATGCCGACCTACGACCTAAAGCTTTGCCGACCTAAAAACCCACACGACTTAACAGAATCTCCGATCTAACAGCTCTACAGGGTTACGACCTACGACCTAACACACAAGCACCTACCGACCTAACACAGGTCGCGACCTAACAACTCACGCGACCTACGACCTGATGCGCGCGACCTATGACTCAACGCAACACAAGCGCGCGACTTAACAACAAGTACGACCTAACACTTAGGCAAAACCCAGCGAATTAACACGTGCCGACCTAACCCATAGGTCGCTCTCGACCTAACACTTTAAGCCAACACGCGACCTAAAACATCACGCGACCTACTGACTTATGCGACCTAACCACTTATGCGACCTAACATTCTTTAGTCGCTCCAACGACCTAACACAACTCCTAAGTCGCTCACCGCTTATCCACTAGGTCGTCCATTCCTTAAGTCGTCAACACTTAGGTCGCTTTATATTCTATAGGTCGTTCCAACCGACCTAACAACTTAATTACTAAATCGCTAACCCGGAACAACTAGGTCTCTAACTCCACTAGGTCGGCCAACCACTTAGGTCGTTAACTCTCCCAGCCGACCTAACACTTAACTAAAACTTAGGTTGCATAATTCTATAGGTCGCTCCAACTAACCCACGACCTAAACCACCATACGACTTAAGACAATACGACCTATTTCTTAACTCGGTCAAAACCTTAAGTCGTCTACTATATCTTTAAGTCGGTCACTACGACCTAACTCTATCCTTAAGTCGTTCCAACCTGTCAACCGACTCAACCGACTCAACTCACTCCCCCATCTTCCTTAGGTCGTCGCCGACCTACCCCTTAAGTCCTTAACTCGCCCAGACTCATCACTAACTCGTCCAGAACTCATAAGTCGGCTACGACTTAGGACTTAAACAAAATTCTGCCAAAATCTGAAACTTAACAGAAATGCAACCAAAGGTCAACTCTTTTACGATGTTTCGATCCGTGAAAATACGGGTCGTTACAGTATTACTCTTCCGTTGTATCTGATTTAACTCTGATGTAACTTATACCTTTATATAGTAGCTTCATGAACTACTATCTCTTTTATTTCCGCTGCATTTATTACTCTGTGTCTGTGATCTGTGATTATTTATTTACTGTATATGTTCAGTTTTGCCAAATTTAAATTAACAATGCGATATTTTGAGCAATTCAATTCCGGCATGAGTGTCTACCTATACACTTATAATGGATACGAATGGTCCAAAATATCGGGTCGTTACAGTTGGTATCAGAGCTTTGGTAGCTCTAGGCAAAACTTAACATATAGGGTAAATGTATTTACAGAATCACTCTCATTCGAGTTTCACTCTCTTCCCTTGACTCAATTCCTTTGAATTTTGGAACGTTTCCTCGGTTCCGAAATTCATTTGTGTCCTTCACTATTCGTCTTCTTTCAATTCTGGAGCATCCCATAACTCCACTCCGAATGACCCTTATAATGAATTGACGGTCTCGCCAAACTTCGAATGATTTGTAAAGGGGTGAAACTCCTTTACAATAGGCATTGATTTACCGGGAATTTCTGAATCCTCGGTTTACGATGCTATCTATCTCCTGCTATACCTGAATTCTATTTCTTGAGATCGAATGTCGATTTGCCTCAAAATTCTACATCGATCTTATTCTTGAAGTTACGGACGATCCGGTTAAGATTGCCCGTGAATTAAATAAGCTTATCCAACCCGATTCTGTTAATTGAATCATCTTATTTTTTCTTTCGAACTTGTATTTAAATCAGAATTCTCTTTAACTTGAGTCCATAAAATTTGAAACCCTATCCTTATTTTGAAAATTCATCCCTGTATCGTCGAGCAAAGAAGTGTATTTGTAAATTTATATAAAAATGTTTTATATATTGTGTTGTTTGAGTTGTTGATGTTGATTTGGGTTTCCGATCGATTCGTATGATCAACGCTATCGATAGGATTTCCAAAACACTTGAACAGAGCAAACTGACACAATATTATTTTCAAATTTGGTAAATGAAATAAATTTGTTGATTATATTGTAAAAATATAAGTTAAAATTTTCTGGAATTTAATAAGTTAATTAAATTGTTGTTGAAATGATAATATTTGATTATCATTTATTGTTCTAAATAAATTTATAAATACGGTTTATAAATTGATTTGGAATTTGAAATGAATTTAATTCAGAAATTTGAGAATTTAGTTTCGGTGATTTCGAACTTTGGTTTTTAAAATTTTAAAGTATATATTATTGAAGTATTTTTGAATAGAAACCGTTTTCAAAGAATTTTAAAATGTTGAAATTAGTGCTCTTCTCTTTGTCGCTGGAAAATAATTTCGGTGATGGCGGCCGCATCATCGACGTTCATTTTCGAGTTTCGAAGTGGAGATACTATTCTGTAGCTTTGCTACGGTTTGTTTTGAAAAATATTTTGATTTGAATTTCTTTAGTATAATTTGATTTATATATATATAAGTATCTTGTTTTAAAATTTAATTTGATTTGATATAAATATATTATATATATCTCTAAATTGTTTAAAGTTAATCGGAAAATCTAATTCTTAAATTTGGTTAAAGGATGATTTTAATTATAAATAAAACCAAAATTTGGAATAAATAATTAAACTCGAATAATTGAATTGGGAAAATTTTATTTGTATATTGTTCAACTGCATTCTAATATAACTTACCTAAATCATTCAGAAGTTGAATATGTAATTGGATAATATATAAGATAAATTGAATTTATAAGTAAAATTTGAGTGTTTATAATAAATGTTACACACTAAATTTTGATTATAAAGATGTTAATAGAGTTAGATAGGATAATAAGTAAAACTCAGTTAACAATGAAATAAATTTGTTTTGAAAGAATTAATAAATTTGTTTTAAAGGAATTAATAAATTGAAATTTGATCAACATATGAAAATACCTTGAATTTAAAAGAAATTTATAGATGTAAATTAATTTAAATCGAAACTTTTATGTTTTAAATTAATTTATATGGGTTAAATATATGCGAGTAGATATATTAAGTAGAATAAATTTAATAGTAATTTGGAATAAAGAAGAATTTAAAATCGTTGAAGAAAATATGATTATAATAAAAGACTATTCAAATTTATGGTTTTAGAAATTGTAAATTGAAGATAATTGGATAATAAGATAATGAATTTAGAAATAGTTGAGATTGATTTTGGTGAAATCAAATTGATTAAATCAAATTATTAATATCAATTAATTTAAATTTGAATTTATATGGTTTAAATTAATTGTTATTTTGTATTTCAAATCTGTTTTTCTTTCTAGTTGTTTCTATTCTCCTACCTCGTTCCTTTTTGGGGACGAAAAGTTTTGAGTGGGGGAGAGTGTAACGACCCGTAAATTTCAACTGTTTTAAATAACGTAATTAGTTGAAATTTTGTGAAATTTTAAACGATAAAATTTTGAAATATAAATTTGATATTTGGAATGCGTTTAGTTAAATATAGCAACTGATAAATTTTCGTCCGAAAATATGAAAGTTTATTTCGCGCGTAAATTCACTTCAATTTAATCAGTTAAAAAGCGATGAAAATAAAATGTTTCCGAAACCTAAATATTTTTACACAGAAAAATTCTAAAACATCTTTTGAGCAAGATGCCAGTTTGTCATTTTTCCAAATTCGGACATCTTTGGCTCCGTCGGTCTTATTTTTCAGTGTTTTTCTTGCATTTTCCGCCAGTAGAAAATTCGAAATTTTATAATTCAATCATACCATTGATATCTGTATATCATTTTGATCGTCTCGTCATGGTGACCTATACACTATATTCAATTGTCAATTTCAAGATTCGGGAGACGGTGAAATCTACGAAACCGATAGCCGTATCGGTTACTACATTTCAACGTTTTGATTCCTATGCCCATTCACATTTTTTCCTTTTTGGTTTCTGACTTTTCGTTGCCCACTGTATAATACCAGCAGTCTGTGACATCTATTTCCAACGTTCTATTTGCATGATCTTGCAATTCCCTATATTCATTTTATCTTTACTTGCATGTTCATTTCTAAAGAAATAAATGATAACGCATATATTATTGTTTGAAGAAAATGCTTGCCTATATTCTCTGGTTCTCTGCATTCTTTCCTATCTGTTCGCCTAAACTTGCTTTTACAAAAAAAATATTAGTTTCATTTCTATTTGAAATTGAACTGTTCCCATCCCACACGCAAGCACCCCATGGCCTTCGCCACACTTCCCCTTGGCCTCCCACCACGACGAACACCATGGCGGCAGCGGCCAGCAACCATCGCCGAACTCCACCTCATCACTCATAGAAGCAGTCGCCATCCCCTTCATCCACCAGACCCAACGCCCCTCTATCCTCCCTCCGCCCAGACAGCAGCACGCCGCAGCCATTAGGCCTCCATCCACCACCGTGTTGTTCCACCGCCCAGTTTGCCACCTTCCCCTTCCCAACCCCATTCCTATGTTAGCCCGAAGCCTAGCACAGTCACCGACATACGACCATGCTTCGCCTTCCACCCTTCAACCACCGCCTACGACTCAGCCTCCAACTGAGTGCAACCCTACCACCTTGCTTTTGTGGCCGTAACCCACCCTGCTCCTTCTTTGAATATATATACTTAAAATTTTATTTTATATTATTACTTTTTGTTTTGTTCCACTGAATCCAGTGAATCCTTGTACCCTGTTGCCTATGCCCTGTCCACCTTTCACCAAAAACTTTTACGATGCCTATATATAATATATATGTATATATATACAAGACTAGTTTAAATCTATATATTTTGAACGGTTCTCCTCTATTCCAGTTGCCGAGCTTCAGTCCATTGTTCCATGTTTTTGACTTGTGAGTGTTCTCCAGATACTTGTTTTTATAGTATGTTTATGCTACGTATATTCGATTACATATACTTGTTTTATACTCTTTGCCATTTATAGTTTTATAAGCTTTAGTATACATCGCATAGATATTTGGTGTTTTATTACTATTTAGGTTTTGAAATATATATATATATATATATGTATATATGTATATAATATAGTCTGTTAGCATTATATATATTTAGGCTGTTAGAGTTATATATATTCTGTTAGAGTTATATTTGTTATATATATATTTTTTTAAAAGATAATATAAATATTTTTTTCATCTTTAATATATGTTTAAAATTTATATGGTTTTAATATATATATGCAGTCGTATATAATCCATTCAACTCATATGCCTAAGAGAAGTTATATTTGGTGATATGTTTATTTTATATAAAAAGTACAAACTGTAAATCTGAGAATATACTACGGATTAAAATATATATATTCACATAGGTCAGATTAAGTTTTCAAGTATATCATGGTTGAAGTTGCAAATTGTTAATTTAAGGTAAATATTTGTTTATGCATGTCCACTTTTGCCATACGTGTTGTATACTTTGACAGCTTTATCAAATATTTAAACTTTACTTTTTTTTCCTTTCATCGTATAATTATGTTAGCGTAAAGTACATACATTTGAACTGTTTACACTAGCTTGCATATTTGGTCAAAGTTTATATAGTACAAGTTTTATATTTTGAAAGTATACACATTTAGTTCTAGTTTGTGTGTATAGTTCGGTCTGCACGTGTTAATGTATATTTTGCATGCCTGTTTTTGTTTTTGTGTTTCACCTACTTGCTTACATATAACTATGTGTCAGTTTATATGTACTAAAAGTAAGTTATATTGATTTCAATAGATATTACGCTTGTTTAATTTTAAAGTTATATAGAATGTTGTTTTATATATATTTGTTTGTAAAGGTTATAGAACTTTATTTCGGTTACAGTATCAAGATACAATGTATTTGTTCAAGTGTTACAGAAGGAAATATGTGTTTAGAATATTTATACATATCATGATTTATTTCAACGTATGTTTTGAGCATATATAGTATATATTTTATATTTAGTTATATACGATTGGTATATATGTATATTTATGTAAATAAAATAAATAAATAAATTTGAATATTGGGTTTAAGGAAAATAATAATACATATATTTTGTTTCGGTCTAAATCAAGCAGTTTCTCATCTATTTTCATCGATCTGATTTATCAGCTTTTGCTTCGTCGTACCTGCTTTCTTTGTCGAATTCGTGCTAACCTTGTTCGTTTGGATTCGTGCTTGGGTTCGTAACTCGGTCCACTGTCTATTTCTCTCTAACCTCGAAAGGTGAGCAATCACTCACGATTAACGTTCTTTTATTTATTAAATCTGATTTCAATTGAAACGACAATTGAAATATGCTGCTGTTAGTTAATTACACTGTTATATATGCTATTGCCTGTATCAGTTCACCTGTGATATCTGACACCATTATCTGTTAATTATTTATGCGATGATAATAAAGTTTGGCTGATAATTGATTGATTGTTGATGTTTATATTGGACGTTAAATTGTTAATGTTAAAATGATAAATAGTATGAAATTGAACTTGATTTAGGATAATTAAATGTTAAATTTGATTAACTGACATTTGTATAATATGACTCCTTTAACTGTTGAATTTATTGACACGTAGGATTTGTTTGATTACACTTTGAACCACTGAATGTATGTTGTTAAATTAATGATGTATGAAATTGTAAATAGATGACAAGTGAAGAACCGTAATGTAATAATCTTTAATCTACATGAAATGATAGTGTAGATTCTAGAAATCATTATATTAATTCGTACAAATAACAATGCGAATTAATACGGTTATTTCGGGATTATTTGAATCGATTATTGGATTGATATTGATTGTTGTTATTGCTTGTTTATTTACTTTGACACCATCCCAGTTATCACACTACAAGTTCCCTTTGCTATGCTTTGATTTTGAATTGAATTGGAATCGGGTTAAAATGATAAATACCCAAATTGAACTTTGACTTAGGGTAGAGAATTAAATAAAACCCGATTGGTCAATAATTTGATTTAAAAATAAACGAAGATTTTATTTGAATAAAAATACGGTTTTGAAATGAAGTTGAAATTTGAATTTTAATGAAAGGAAAATGTTATTATTTAATGATATGAAACAAAATATTAACAATGTAATTGATGAAAGAATGATGTTTAATTTGAGAAATGATTGAATTAAGTTTGAAATGATTTGATAATTAGGTTTGAAATTATAATTAAGTTGAAATTATTAAACTTTGAAATTATTTAATAATTAAGTTTGAATTGTTTAAAAATTAAATAAGATTGAATTATTTAATGATTAAATTAAATTGAATTTTTGAATAAGTGAATTTTACTTCGTAAATAATTGAAATTGAGTTTCTTTATTAATTAAGTTTTGGAAAATTATTTAAGTAAGTAAATAAGTGAAATTGAATTTCTTTAACAAGAAATAAAATGCGATTTATTGAAATTAATGTAAGACTTGTAATTGAAAGAATTGATTTGACGAATTTAATTTAATTCAAATTGTAAGTTTTGAAATAAGGAAGTTGAATTTAAAAAAAATGGATTTAATGAATTGCAAATTTATTAGAAATTGTTTTGAATGGAAAATTTACCAAATGAATATTGAATGAAATTGATAAATAAATTTAAATTGATTTAAATGTTAAATTAAATAAATTTAAATGATTTCGAAATGAAACTTATTTACGAACGTGAATCAACATTTGAATTGTGTTAAATAAAGATTGAAATTGAATTATAAGATTTTGAAATGGTAATTATGAAGTTTTGAAACATAAATATTGGAAATTGATTTAGAAAGACAAATGAAATGTTGGTTTACGAATTGAAATTGAAATTGAAATTGATTTGGTTTTGAAATAAATAAACAACCAATCGGTGAAATAATTACGGAAGTTATTAAAGAGACCGGAATTCGGTTATGGATATACTCTCTATCTAAACCGAAAACCACTTTAATAACTATACGCGGAGTGATGATCCAGAATGAAGTGGTTGGAATGACGAACACGAAGACTGAAGAAAGTGAACGATAATGGATAGCCTTGGCACTTGTGTCAAATTGGAAATGACTAAAACAGGAGCTGTGCCGGGCCAATGGAGGATTAGCTACGTCAAGTGGACACACTTCTTCGAACTACTTATACTTGTTGTCGATTGGTGCACCCTTGATTTTGGGAGTGTTGTTTCACGGTGTTGCGGGCGCTGCGGCGTTGCGTTCTCACCAGTCCGGATTAGGCGAACGGTAGTATCACTACCTTGGGTATTGCCTCATGTGACTTGTCATACTTGTATTCCATTTATACGCGACCACTACGATTTTGATTTGTACCTTTAGTATATGGATTGCCCTCTGGTGACTTCCGGTTTTGGGGAAACTACGGTCTTGTATATGCTTTTGGGAATAAAAATGTGTTAAGGGTGGAATGGGCCATGACTTAACACTATTTTGATATCTTTACATATTACTGATAGACATTATCTACTTAGCGTACATTACTACATAGTAGATAGTTTAACGGATCCTTAAAGGATGATTATTCCAAACATCCTTTGAGTTACTTGTATTTCAATTGCTATTTCACTTGAGTTGGATTTATTAATATAAAAATGTTAATCCTGACTCGAGTGTCTTGTGTTTTTGCTTTACGCTCGGGTCAGACTGAGTGTACCAGTATTCGAGACTCACCTTTGGAGTTGGAGCTTTGCTTGAAGATCTATCCATCTATTCTGCTTTCAGTATTCGATGATTCCAGTGATGTATTCTGATTTGTATCTGATGTATCGTATTACTCTTCCGTTGTATCTGATTTAACTCTGATGTAACTTATAAATTTATATAGTAGCTTCATGAACTACTATCTCTTTTATTTCCGCTACATTTATTACTCTGTGTCTGTGATCTGTGATTATTTATTTACTGTATATGTTCAGTTTTGCCAAATTTAAATTAACAACGCGGTATTTTGAGCAATTCAATTCCGGCATGAGTGTCTACCTATACACTTATAATGGATACGAATGGTCCAAAATATCGGGTCGTTACAGAGGGACAAGTTATGAGTAGTGTGAAAGGTACTACAATTATTTTAGATTGTAAAATTTTGGGTCAAATACATGGTTGCAAATTTAGTGGAATTAACCTCTCCATCTTTAAAATTGATGAATAAAATCGTGAAACTTTTCATGGTATTTTTGAAAGTAGTGAAGAATTTGATTTCAAAAACAAAAACCTTAGACCAAAATTGAGGCTTATGGATCACATTTTACAACAAAACATCACTCTAAGAACGGATAATTACAATAACCCAACTCAAAAGGTTATAAGGCTCTTTTTGTGATTTATGGAAATTATGACATCAATTCGGCACAAGTCATATTAGATGATTTTGTTTAAAAGAACATTTGTAGACATGAGAACATACATTATCATGGTGTGTATCTCAAGTTTTTGAATATTTTAGTGTCAATTTACGAGGAGAACTCGCTTTAAGTCAAAAAGTTTTCAATAAATCCAACATATCTTTCATACATATTCCTCCCTACTTTGAACCTTATGAGCCTCTTCCCTAAAAGGAAGAAAGACTAGCGAGGGAAGAGCAACAGAAAATCGAAGAAAATGAAGGAGAAGAAGAAAGTTATGGAATTTAAGGAGAAGGTGAAGAAGAAGAAGTAGAAACTTCCCTTGAAAATTTTGAGAGACCATCTCAAAGCTTAAACAAAAAGAATTTCAAAAAATCAAGAGAAAATTATCAAAAATCAAAAGAAGCTAAGTAAGAAATTCACTAATCTTTCCAACAAAGTGGATAAGTATTTTGAAAAGATTACGAAGAAACTTGATGGAAGCTCATCTTCTTAGTTATCTTTTTCTATCTAGTTATCCATTGTATTTTTCTAGCTTTATTTCTTTATATTCCTTAGTTTAATTCATGTTATCTTCTTGTAGTTTCATTCATGCTATGTATCATCTTGTTCCAATCAATGAAAATTAGTTTTTGATGTTATATATTGTTCTATTAGTCTTTGGAAATCATTGAATAGAATGGTATAGGTAGAAAAACATATCAAAAACTTATAAATTGTAATTCATGCACATATGTCGACATACTATAGCCGTTTGGAAAATTTTAAAAATTTGTAACTACCATCAATTCAAATATTCCAAATGACTTTTCACTCCTATTTAGGCCTATTTCTTCCAGAAAAATTCACTCATTGTTTCATTTTCCATCTCCTTTCATTCTCACCATTTTTCATAATTAAAATGTCTTCTCAGCACCAAAAACTTTGTGAAAACCTTGAAGAGACACTCCAATCATCCAAAGATGTTCTCTTTTTTATTCTACGGAATCAAAGGCATTTGGAACTTAGCCAAATGGAAACGATAAAAGAGAAAGAGAAGCATTTCAATGCTCTTTAATGGTTAGTTTAATCTCTTATTAAAGATGATCAAACCAACAACCGAGAATGCTCAAATACCAAGGGTAATGAAGATTGGGATGTCATCAAAGCGAATCCAATCTTTGGATCTGAAGGTTGGGTCTCTAGGAATATCTAGATTTTTGCTTATTTTAATTCGTAAGTGTGTATATTAAACTTGTTGATATGTAAATAATTAATTCTCTTTGGTTTGGATTGATTACTATATGCAACGATCCGTCTTTTCGACCATCGAAAGTCAACACCGAATACATCCACGGTATACAAATGTCGAACATCCAATCGTCGGAAAGGTAGATTGTTAGGGTAAAATAAAAAGGAAAGAACAGAGGACAGGGAAACCAGAATCTCACAGCAGAATCAACAACATTTAACATAACAAAGAAAGTAAAAACTGTCCCTCCAAAATACAGAGTACATCAGAGTAAAAATAAACCTTATCAGCTGGACTGTTATAAAATTCTGGCCTAGAATTACTGATAGGTATATATGACATAGCGGAAAGTAAAATACTACAACTAGTGAACATCCAGCTCTACTCCATGAGCTCTGTGTCCCACTAATGACATCTTGGTAAAATACTCGGTTTGATCCAAGCATTATAATAAAACAACACCCGGATCAGACTGGAATACCAGCGTGAGAAAAAACTCAAGTAATAAGGTAACATTTAATAATTTTATGAGACCACGCCGCTAAACACGAGACAGGTTTTTACCTCACAAGAACAACATCCATATATTAAGAAATGAGGAATAATCAGAACAAAAATCCAAACAAGAAAGGATGTACATAGATAAAAACAAAATCCAAATTTATAGAATGGACAAATATAATTAGACATCGAGAAGAGTTTCAGACACTTCTCGATGCAAATTACAAAACACAATTCAATGATTTGAATTAAATAAGGAAAGGAAAATTTTTCAACAAATGACTAGGAGGGTGTTCCGCCCTTACCGAAAGTATCCCCCTAGAAATATACTTGAGAACTACGATGGCTCTCGGGAACTCTAAGCCGGACCCCGCCAACGATTACTGAGTATCCGAGTATTTCACTTCTTTGAAACATACAACCGAATCCAATCTAGAGTAAATGTGACGATACCCTAATGGGAATAATCTCACATAACTTGTCCCCAACTCACGCTTTGGTTTTAGTAATTTTCGATAAAGGATAGGAACACTTGAATGAGCAACAAATCGTCTTAGATTGACAGACACACAGGAGAAAAGATTAATTCCAAGGTTCGAGATAGGAGTAAAAAAATGAATTTATCCAACACAACTAGGAGGGTGCTCCCCCCTTCGGCAAAAGTATACCACTAGATAAAATATAGTTGAGAGCACACACGTCACTCTCGGGAACTTCCAAGCTGGACCCTGTTAAATCCACCGGCATCCAAATATACTCACATCAATGCATGCATGTTATCGACTTCTCTAGATGAATGTGAATATATTAATCAATTATCTTTAAACACTTTTGTTAAATTAATTAATTAACTTTAAAACATTTTTATTAAATCAATTAAGTGACTTTGAAAAACTTTATTAAAATAATTGATTACTTTAAATTCTTTTATTAAATTAGTTAATTAGCTTTTAAAAACACCATTAATTAAAATTATTAATTAAATTCAAATATCATTAACTAAATGGATTAATTACATCCAAACGTCGTTAATTTAAAATGAGTAATTAGATCCAAGTATCACCAATTAAAATTGATTAATTAGATTCAATCATCATTAATTAAAATGATTAATTGAATTTAGAACATCATTAATTAAAATGATCAATTAAATACAATTCCCATTAATTAAAATGATTAATTAATTTTAAATATCACTAATTAAAATGATTTACTAAATTCAAACATCATAAATGAAAATGATTGATCAAATTCAAATATCATTAAATCAAAACGATTAATGAATTTTAAACATCTATTTTGTGAAAATACAAGCACAAGTTCAACACACAAAGGTTTAGGGAGATGATATTCAGTAAGTGACGATATAGCAAAAAATCACTATAACGACATTTAAACAATTCAAATAGACGGTCACAAATTATTTTTAACTAAACATTGATATAAGCAATAAAAGAATATAATTGAGATGCAGATAACAGTAAATAAATAATGGCGAAAACTCCCTTTTTGTCTCTCTACAGATGTCCCCTGTAAATCATATGTATTTATATGTATTTTTCGAAGTATTCTGTAGTGACCTATTTGCTACGGTAACACTCCGACTTCTACTTTTTGTCTCCTACAAAAAATGGTTATTCATGCCATCCGCTACTAGGCCGGAACAAACAATAATATATATAGTTATATGAATTTCCAAAACGAGAATCCAATCCAAACAATTAATCAAACAACATTGTAAACTAGCATCCAAGCAGGAAATAAATAATTTTTATCTATTATATAATGTACTGATTAGTTACCGCTTTTGCGTTTAGATTTCGTCTAAAATTGAACAGTGTTCGATTTTAGTTTGAAATCTACTAGCTCCAATCCCTACCAATCCAATTCCAAAGTGTCAAGATCGTTTTAAGGAGTGCAACGCGACTGGCCGCTTTTGATTTGGACCTAGAATAAAATAAATATTGATTTTACAAGATTTTAGAATTAAATAATACAATTTATCCTTAATTACAACACTAATTATCGTCTCAAAATCCTAATCTCGGTAACCCTAATCGAGCCGCCGACTTCATCCATCCTGTGTCACCACCTCAGGCGACTTCCATGCCGCTGCATCACCTCTGCCGATTCCCTGGCCGATTACGACCCCAATGCCACCTGACATGGCTCCACGATCGAGTTCGAGCTCAACGAAACTACCTCTGTTCATCTCCTCCATGGCGTTGCCACATGTCGCTGTTCGCCACTACACCACCTCCAAACGAAAGCCCTTGACCTCCTCTACAACATTGCTTCGGGGCACATCGCCTAGAGATGAACGTCGATGCCGAAAATATTAGGTCTAACTATCGCCTTCCATCTTAGATCTACGCTGCCTCGCCACGATCTACGGCGATCCAGTCAGTCAAAATACTCAGCTCACTCAAACGAACATTTTTCATGTTAGGGCCTAAGCCTAATTCGGCCTTTAGAGGCGCCGATCATCTAGGGTCGCTGGATGAAGATAATTTAGGGTTCTTAGATTAGAGAGTGGAGAGGGTTGGATGTACGTATACAGGGTTTTCTCCAACACTATACACCTCAAAATTACAGACTCTAATCGAGGCATGCTCACTGGCATTCTTAACCTTATACCCATATTTCGAACTCAATGGAACTATTTTCGGGACCTAATTCTAAAGTATACTGAAGTTAGCTTTTTAAAATCAAGTTATATTATTTTAATTTTCTTAAATTAATCGCTACGTGTTTCGAGCTCACACGATCAAATGGTACGTCCAATCGCCACGAAACTCGTTGGCGTATACCACCTTATCATTACAGTCCCGATGGCACTAGTTTCATCAAAATTCGAGACAATGCCCCGGAATGATAATTTCACACATTTTAAATATCATTTTATAATTTCAATCCAATTATCGATATTTATCCAATCTATTTATTATTGTAAATAAATTTACAAATTGGATTCATCAATATTATTTGTTAATTAAAAGGAGTTAAATAAGATTATTAAATCCATTTACTTAATATTTAATTCACAATTCAAATATTTAAATGATCACTATATTGGAATCGAAGTTATTAAATTCCAAAATCACATTATTTAAATATTTAAAATAAATTAAACATTTAAAATTTAATAACCGAAATTTTGGTTGTTACACTATAAGTTTGATTTGGTGTGATTATATGGATTGTATAGTAATTAGGATTAGATTGTTTGAGTATTAGATTTCAATTTGATTGTGTGTATTATAAATATAATAAATAAATAAAGCTTGGTTTTTCCTATTCATTGTCCTTAATATTTAATATATATTACTTAGTTAATCATTGTATATCTTAATATGTGTCATGATTATATCATATTAAATATACAGTACTTTCTTTGTTTATGTCTCACATATTATATCCTGATAATGTCACATTTAATATTCCTATTTTATGCCTTATGTATTTCATTTCACTCCAATAATAATTATATAAGTAAATCTTTATTAATCATCATAACAATTATTCTTGACTTTGACTCTATAGTTTATAAGTATATCATTTAGGGCGAGTTTTATTTATCAATCATTTTTGTTGATGACAAAGGAGGAGAAAATTATAAAATATACACATGCACATATAGAGGGGGAGTTATATCCTATTTTATATACAGGAATATTTAATGGTTGTTATCATCAAAAAGGGAGGGATTGTTAATACCTACCTCAGTTATTGATTTTTATAACAACAACCATGTAAAATACTAACGTTTTGCCAAGTTATATAGTACATAGTACAGAATATTACACAGATGCTGAATTGAAGATTGTACAGTATAAAGACTCAAGATAAAGATATGAATACTCATGAGTTCAAAGATAAAGAAATGAAGATCCCAAGGTTATAACTTAGTGTTTGGAGTCATTAGAATATATTGTTAAAGTCCTTGGTAGCAATCTCTGATCTTTATCTCCGACTTCTAATCTTTAACATTTTAAATAAAAATAAATTATCTTAATTTCAAAATATATATTTTTCAAATGTTTGTAAGAGTTTAAAATAGTTAAAAACTATTTTCAAATTATTTTACAAAGTATAGGATTTTCAAAACAATGTAAAAGAAAAGTATTTTTTAAAATACTAGGATATGTCGACATTCTTGTTTTGTATATGTCAACATATAGACCATTGCATGTTTTTTTAAATTTTGAATGGAAGTGTCTTTTGGACACAACTCTTCACGAATGGATATATATGTTCATTTACCATATAAAGGCGAGTGCAAACGAATTTTTACCTAATTAATTACTTACTTTCTTCTTACTCCTTACTCTCTTGAAAATTCTCTTGAAAAAATATACTCTATTCTATTCAAAATCATACATAATCAATTCATACTTCATTATATTGATTCAATACCACTTTCTTACTATTTTGGAAATATCTCTCTCTCATTTCAAAGATAAGAGTGCTATCCAATGGGCTTAGGATCCATTTTATCCAAAGTACAGGAATCTACTCTTGTTTTTGGGGGTGTGCTCGTAGCCCATTCAAATCAAGTGGGTGTGCTTGTAGCCTTCAAATCAAGTAGTTGTGCTTGGTAGCTTGGTAAATCTAGTGGGTGATCTTGTAGCTCGGTCAAATCAAGAGAGTTTACCCCCAAACTCGTGATACAAGAGGGTGTGCCTCATGGCCTCGAAATTGAAATACTATAATCTAGTTTGCCTTCTACCTAGTTTAAAAATTGGCATTTGAAAAGAAATTTATACAAACAATTATACGAACTAGATGTAGGATAAATCCGAACCAGTATAAAAATATCTGGTGTCATCTTTCTAACTTTTACTTTACTTCATTGTTATTATATTTATCTATGATTGCATCTGTGACTGATTGTTAGTATAATTTTGTGTTGTTATTTTATGATTTAATATTAAACTTAAAAAGAATTTTTAAAAGATTTACATAAGTTAGAAAACACTATTCACCCCCTCTGCTAGTGTTAAATTAGCCTTAAGATCCATATCCACAGCCCACAAAAATAACTTCATCAGATTCTCCATGTCGAGAATCACTCCTACCATTAAATTTGTGTATCCTGAATGTTTCTTTAGCTGCTTCATTGAGGGCGATGTACTCACCCTTCATCATGGAATATCCTACCGTTTCTTGTTTGGAACCTTTTCAACTAACAGCCCCACCATTTATAGTAAAGATGTAACCTAATACTATTATTGTCACCAATGTCACTCCAAAAGAAAGAGTCAGTATACCCCTTCATGAGGAGGTCTTTATTCCCATGGATAAGGAATAAGTCCTTAGTATTTCTTAACTACTTTAGTATATATTTTATGGTAATACAATGCTTTTCTCTGGGACTAGACTGGTATCATCATACACATCCTAATGCGTATGTCACATCTATTCTAGTACATATCATAGTTCACATTGTGGAATTGATTGTCGATGCATATGATATCCTCTTCATACGCTCTTTCTCATTAATTTGATGAGCGTCCTTCTTAGAGAGGATGGTTCCAGATTACATCAGAACATTTCCATATTTGTAATTCTCTATACCGAAACTTTTCAATATGGTGTCTATATACAGGGATTGGGACATTCCCAACATCCTTTTAAATCTATCTCTATAGATCTTTATACCTAGTATATAGGCTACTTCTCCCAAATCCTTCATAGAGAAATTCTTGAAAAGCTAAGCTTTCATTGATTGCAAGAATGAAACGTCGTTGCCAATTAATAATAGACCATCAATATATAAAACTAAGAAAACGATAACACTTCCTTGTTCCTTTTAGTATATGCACTTCCTCCGTGTTCTGATAAAAACCAAACTATCTGATTACCTTATCAAAACACTTATTCCAACTCTTGAATCTAGTTTAATTCCATAAATGGATCTTAACAATTTGCAATCTTTTCCTTCATTTCCACTGACCATGAAAACCTTGGACTACGACATATAATAGTTTCTTCTAAATCACCATTTAGAAATGTTGTCTTTACGTTCATTAGCCATATTTTATAGTCGTAGAAGCAGCAGTAGATAGCATTATCTAAATGGACTTAAGCATTGCTATGGGCAAAAAAATTTCATCATAATCAACACCTTGAATTTGAAAAAATCCTTTTGCAACTAGCCATGCTTCATAAGTCCCCCCTTGTCCATCTGCATTTACCTTTTTCTTAAAAATCCATTTGAAACTGATAGGTTTTATCCCTCCAAGTATGTCAACCAAAGTCCACACTTTGTTTTCATACATGGAATCCATTTCGGATTTCATAACTCCTTACAAAGTCTTTAATCCATAGTGCTTGGTAGAATGAGAGAGGAGTATCATCATCTAAGACGCGATCATCTTTCTCACCTTCCACAAGAAAACCATAGTTTCTCTCTAGTGGGTGAGATTCCCTACTAGACCTTTTAATATGTTGTGTTTTTGTATACGGATGAATTTAGTTCTTCTACTGGTTAGGCTTCTATGTTAAGTTCTCAGACCTTATCCAAGTTTACAACTTCACTGTTAATTTCTTTTGATAGAAATTCCTTTTCTAAAAAGATAGCATGTCGAGAAGCAATAATATTTTGATCCATGGTACTGTAGAAAGTATACCTCATTGAGTACTTGGGATATCCTATAAATTTACACAATGCTGGTCTTACCTCGATCATCGTTCTTAACGTAGGTTGGACAACCCCACACCTTCAAATATTTGAGTTGGGGTTACTTCCCACGCCACTTCTCATATGGGGTTAGGCACAGATTTAGTAGGTATCAAATATAACATATGCATTGTAGTTTCTAACACATATCCCTAAAAATATAGGGGTAATTCATCTTTACTCATCATGGAATGAACCATATCTAATAGGGGTTCGATTCCTTCACTCCAAAACACCATTTTCTTGTAGAGTATAGGGCGGATTAACCTGCGAGATAATCCTATTATCTTTTACGTATTATTGGAGCTCTTGTCCAACATACTCACCTCCTCGATCGGATCGAAGTATTTTAATCTTATGGTTCGTTTGATATTCAACCTCATTTTTATATTCAATGAATTTCTCACAGACATCGGACTTGTTCTTCATATTTCTTGATAAATCATCTGTAAAGGTAATAAAATAAGAAGAATTATCTTTGGTAACTATTGGTTTGGGCCATATACATTAGTATGTACGAGACCAAATAGTTCGTTAACTCTTTTTATTCCCACTAAAGGGGTGCAAGGTCATTTTTACCTTGAGACACGATTCACACATATCAAATGATTCAACATCAAATGATGGTAGAAAAGCTTTGGTTTTCATTTAGTGTAGTCATTTCTAACTTATATGACCTAGCCTACTGTACCAAAGATAGTTATTATTTATGTCAACATCAAAAGAATTACTCACAGCACAAATGTAACGACCCAAAATTTTTAATGTTTCGAATGGGAATATTTAATTTATTTAAATATTCAAATTTGATTCAAATTTAATAAATAAAAAGAAAATCAATTGTTAATAAAATAACTTGATTTTTAATGATGTGTTTTTAAATGAATGTATAGGATTTTTCCATAATTTTTAATTTGGAAAATATTTAAATTATCGTTTGACGCCTTTTTCGAAAAACGTTATTATTTTTGAAATTTCACGAAGTAAGATAGCTAGTGTATTTGATTATTGTTTTAGGATCATGTCGCATTGTTGTGCATAATCATAATTTTATTTCCATCGTTTGCGGTTCGTATGCAAACAGGATATTATGTAGCGAAGTACTAGAAATTTTAAAATAAATACACCATAACTCTTCCTCGCTTTTCCATATTCCTCTTTCTCATTTTCATTTTCAATTTCCTGTAAATGCTTTAACCTAGCCACTTTCTTCTAAAATCAAAATCAAGAGATTCGGTTAACAATAAATTATGAAGCTGGATCCATTGAGTTCATATTGATGAGGGATTCAAATCCATGTGAGTGTGGTAAAGTGTGACCGAGTTCGAGGGGAAGCAACGTTGTGAGCAGTAATTACAGTTTTGGATAGGTGAAGTTTTAAGCGATGGTAGGTGAATCGAAGATCACTAGTGCGTTTCTTATGTTGGAGTGCACCTTTCCCTAAAATTTGGTCAACTGTAGTCGAGTATTGTAAGATGTGACATTAGGAGATCAAGGGGGGCTGCTACAGGTCACGATGTAGGGGAGGGCATCGAGCTCGATGGCGTTGGTTGGCGGTGTAGCATTCGCAATTGGAAGATCAACGGCGAAGTTCGTTCGTCAAACAGAGGACCGGAGGGTGAGATATGGTGGTGTGTGCACTATGGAGGTTAGGTATTAGTGCGCATGTACATAGGAAGTAATTGGGGAGTGGGGAAGAAGATTAGAGAGTGGATTAGGTGAATTAATTATTCAATTAGTAAATTTAATTATTTAATTAAATCGAAATCTTATAAAATATATAACTTTTGCATACTATGTCCAATCGAGATGCAATCTTTTGCGTTGCGCTCGTAGAAGCGTTATCTACAAACTGGAGTTGATTTCGTCAAGTTTGGAGCAAGTAGGATTTTAAGCTAAAGTCGAATGCCATTTGATTTTAGATCGAACAGGAACGTGTAAGCGTCGGTTGGAATTTTGGTGAGTTAACTCATCTTTGTAAGAACACTATATGATATGTGTTATTATAAATTATTGTTTGCATGCTTAAATGATTTATTTATTTGGCTTGGTTAAATTTCCATTTTGTAAAGTGGACAATATATGAAATGAAATACAAATTGTAGAAGGATTTGGATTTCCCGCTATTGTGATGTTAATTTCATTTATAAACTTGTTGTACAAATTGTTGAATGCTAAAAGTATTGCATGTGACATTGATATGTGATAAAAGTTGAACATTTTCAGTGATAGAGGTAGCAGTAGCATTGGTTAAGTGTTATGGTAGTTATTGGCCTCATTATAATATATTGGAAAAATAAATTAGATTTGAATTTGATTTTGATTTGGAGAATGAATTTAAATGTGACTTTTGGAATTTTCTTTGGTATTTTATTTGGAATTGGTTTTTGAACTTCTCTATTTTACTTCAACCTTTTTGTTAATCTTTTCTAACATATATGAAAATGTTTAAAACGTATTTTGGGGAGTATTTATTGTTTAGAAAAGTTAATATAGTATTTATTTTGAAAAAAAAAAGAATTTATCTTTTATAATTTAGTGATTCTATTTTTAAAAGAAGATTGAAATATTTTTGAATAATATTGGTGAAACGTTTTATATAAAATATTGAAATAAAAGAATAGATTTATAAATGGTATTTTATAAATAAAAAAATAGATTTATAAATGATATTTCAAAAAAGGTAATGATATCATTTTGAGGAATTGGAATAATAAATCACATTTGTGAATATATAATGATATATGAAATGATCATTTATGTAAAGTATTTAGTCCTTTCTTGAAACTAAAGATTTGTAATATGTGTATGAGATCTAAAAAGAAAAGAAATTTATAAAATGGAGTTTCATAAATATAAAAGAGATGTATAAAAAGGACTTTTATAAAAGGAATGAGATTTGATTTCCATAAACGATCACTTTAAATTATGGTGGTATGGAAAGTATTTTTTTCATACTTAACACCAAATTCCAAGATATGGAAACTCATCTCTATATGTGAGAGTTTAAGAATGCATGTCAAGGCAAGGATAGTACGCTAACTTGTCCAAGTTTGAAATCGAGAAGTGCTAGTGAGTATATTTGGTCTAATTTACACGTTATCCATTTACTTACACCAAAAGGAAAGTGTTTTTGGTTTATTATTATCTATGTTTTAATTGACGTTTGTTTAACTCAAATAAGTATGGTTTTGAAAGTGAAATAGTGTGTGAATATGCTTATACCATTGAGATAACTATATAAATAATTTTCTAAGTATTGAAAAGAGCAGAGTGGGCATGTGAATATATCTTTGTAAAAGTATTTTGATACAAGTATTTATAAAGTGGTTTTAATTAATGAAAGGATTAATTAAAGAGGCTTAGTGGTTACTTTTATGCTTAACCATGCTTGGTTTCCATATGAAGTTAAATCTCTGATTTGATTATTTTTTTTATTTGATAGTTAAATAACTAACTATCAAATCTTGGCTAGTTTTGAAACTATCGATTGTCGGTTCGGAGAGACCGGATCAGAAATGTTATTTGAAAACCATTTCAAACTGGCATAAATGTTCGAATTTGGAACATCTTATAGATGATGGAATCGAAGATAGAGTTCTTTGAAGTGCAAGGGCTAATTTCTACTACTCCTAAGGATGTAGTAGAAGTAGTGCCTTTGGTTTATTCAGTCCCAAAACAACTTATATGGATGAATGCTAGCATTGGATTATTGCTTGCAGGGCAGTGTTAGCGTTCCAAGTAGGATTTGCCAAAAGGTAAAATGTAAACTCAAGCCTCATACCTGGAAATGACTAAAACAGGGTAGATACGACAGGGCTATGTGGGTCGCTACAATTAGGGTATAGCATCACTTATATCTAGATTGATATTTACGGATTATGTATGTTTGTGTCCATGAAAATGGTTTGTCAAGTTCGCAGCAGGGGTAATGATCATATTCGATACTATCTAGGAAGGGGTAGGCCGGTTCTGTGTTGGTAGAGGTGCAAGGTTCGCAGCCTCGGTATATCTTATCTAAAGGTGTACTGCATAGAAGTTAGTCCCTTACCTTGTCATTGTTGGAATCCATTTTCTAATACGTGCCTTCATGGACTTAGTTTTATACTAAATATGATGTTGAATGTAATTAATGTAACCATTCTGACTATGATTTAAAATTTATTTTAAACCTAGACATTATTATAATATCACAAGATTTTCCTATAAGATGGTTTGGTTATCGTCAGGTAAAAACCCATCCATGTTTATATACAGCGTGGTCTTACGAGATACCTTTATTTTGAAAGGTTTTATAACATTAAAAATCCATATGATTTTTGTTTCTCATGCTGGTTTACCAGACTGATCTGAGCGTTATTTTCTTATAATGCTTGGGTTAGCTTGAGTATATTTCAGATTTAGTTATGAATGCTTTGGACCTTCAGGAGATGAGTTGGATGCCTCTAAGACGTATTCACATATCTTTTATTTCTGCTACATTTCTTATTTGTATTTATCAGCATTTGTGAGGATAGACTATTATAACTGTCTAAGTTGATGATATGTTAGTTTACTTTGATTGATGTATGTATATTATAGTTTTCTTTTGTAAAGATCTGTTGTATATTATATATTTCTCATTATGATGTAAGATTCTGTTTTGTTCTTTCTTTCTTTCACCCCAACAATCTATCTTTTTCGGCAATTGGATGCTCGGCACATAAATAATGTGGATGTATCAGTGTTGACTTTTGAGGGTCAAAAAGGCCAGTCACTACAATAAACATAATTAGTATTAATCACATAAATTCCATTACCAGAAACACCATTGCGGACTTTATTTTCATTTAACATAATGTTCATAACATTATCAACATAAAGAAAAATATATCCAGTCTCAATCTAGACATAGGAATTATTCCACAAATAAAGCTTTTCACATAATAACAATTATTTAAAATTAAAACTAATACATTTGGCAAAGCAAAATGATAATCTACAACTGTCGTTGCATCTACCAGAGATCCATCTGCAACTTGAAGTCTTATTTCTCCCTTCGCCACATGACATCTATTTCTTTGTCCCTGTAATAGATTACAGATGGGAGTTCTAGATGTACTATCCCAAACCCAAGGTAATTTATCGATTGCAAAATAATTTTAAATCATAAATATACCTGTATGAGCATTAAAACTATTTTGTTTCTTCTCTTTGAGTATCTTCAAATACTCCGGACAGTTCCATTTCCAACGACCCTTCTTATAACAGTGGTGACACTCTTCCCTATTAGCTAGAGCATTCTTCTTATTCTTCTTGTTAACCCTTTTTCACTTCTTTGAACCATTTGAAAATGATGCTTTACCCTTAACTGCAAGCACCGTGCCTTGATCCTTACTAAAGACTCGGCTGATCTTAACATATTAAGCAGCTCCATGAGCTTACAACTACTTCATATTATAGTTTAATATAAATGGGAACCTAGGATCAAGTACATATGCAGTTTGTTGCTTATCGTCACGTCTAATTGAACAAGTTTATTAATTTTGCCTTTCATTGTTATGACGTAGTTGTCCACTTTCATGCCCTTCGACATCTTGGTGTTAAATAGTTTCTTTGTATGTTTGTGCCTGTAACAACCCGAAAATTTACTGCTTGAATTTGCAAATATTTAATTAATTTTAAATATCAAAATGATGAGTTTGTAACTAAAATAAAACTCTTTTAAATAATAATGAGTGATGGTGAAATAGTTTTTAAATTCAGTTTACAAAATTATTTAGTTCAATGTAAAATTGAAAATGTGACCAGAATTCATTTTCCGAATTTTCGATGTTTCGTCGGCTAAAAGTTGTCGGGTATGTCATAGCACTTTGGTGTATACATATATTTATAAATATTTTGGCATGGAAGTGCATATATCTACATGTATGTACACTTAAGTATGCATATATATAAATAAGATAGATTTTATTATTAAAAAAAGTTAATATATATATTAAAGGAAAGAAAGCTTCCAAGATAAGCTAATATATATATTAAATATAAGAGAGCTTCCACCACAAGATAATGAATATAAATAAATAAAAGAGGATTCTAATATAAGCCTCCAAATATAATAAAATAAAGAAGCTTTCAAAGGAAGCTTGGCCTTTTTATAAAAACAATTCCTTTAGTTGGAAAGGATCTCAAGAAAAAACTACCTTCTTATTTCAACCATATCTCTCAAACCGTTAGTCCAAGCGGAGTGATTTTTTTTCTGTTGGAAAGCTGACTCAAAAGGCAACCATTTTCGCTTGTATCACTTTCTCTAATTCACGAGATATCTTGGTCGAACTAGGGGTGGAAGACAGATCATTTTCTGGTCCAAGTTTTTAAAGGCAGATTTTATATGTCAACTTCCAAAATTCATAACAAATTGGAAAAAAATCCAATTGACCTCAAATTTTCACCAAAACCATCCTTGTTTATTCCACTATCCACGTTCAAGAAAGGGACATAGCACTTATTTGGAATAATTTATAGAAAAAGGGGCAAAAATGAGTACGGCCGTGAGCATGAGAGGAAAAGGTGGAGCTTGACTTGGATGCTTTGCTTCTGATGTTGGTAGAAAGGCTCTAGGCACCTTGCTTTGGTCTAGGAGGACTCTAGACATGAGATTCAGGTCTTTGATAGATGTTGGTGAGATCTTTACAATTTACTTGAATTATATAATGTCATATGTGCAAGATTAACACAAGTATATTAAACTTAACACATAAAAAAGTTAAGTTAGAAATCTATG
This sequence comes from Allium fistulosum, assembly GCA_030737815.1. Classification (NCBI taxonomy): domain Eukaryota; kingdom Viridiplantae; phylum Streptophyta; class Magnoliopsida; order Asparagales; family Amaryllidaceae; genus Allium; species Allium fistulosum. The sequence continues at coordinate 889,218,317 of CM060903.1, read as the reverse complement.
GTTTTTTTAAAAGTAAATAACAAGCTCTAAGTGATTACTATCACTTGTATGCTTTTTAAAACAAAATACATGGCATATATTTGGTACATGAATGCTTTTATAGAACTATATGTGAAGTCATAGGAGTATTCGCAAATGTTAATAGAATGAAGTGTTAATCATCACTTGCGATTATGTATATTTTATGGGAATTGTTGGACAAGTGCTTGGTCATTTATAGGAAATCCTTTTACATGACTTGGGTTAGGTAAGAATAATGATTTTTGCGAGTATTTAACAGCCAACCTCTTGTGATTAGAAGTTCACAATTTGACTATATGATGTTTAACTACAATATTTGGCTATGGTAGATGATAATTGCATATGAATTGGGAACGAACATCTTATAATTATTTAACTGTACGAAGTTCAGATACGATATGGGTTAAGGAAGTGAGTATAACAGATGGATTCTATTAGTACCTAAAAATAAAAGGTATTTATCTTTCTAATGAAATGTTTTTCAAGAGTTACATAGATATCTTTTGAAATGAATATTGTAAAAGTGTTTCACCCATATCTTTATATAAAAGATTTTTTGGAAATAAATGTTGATTCTGAATGCTTTAAGGAGAACTACGTTGACTTGATCCTGTATCTAATTAGCTTCCTAACTAGATAGAGGTATGTAGGCAGTCACAAGTGGTAATGATCCAGCCACAATAATAATATAACATTTTCCTGTTTATTGTTTGCTATAATTACCTTGTTTTGATGTATCTTTCCTGCTTTTCATTTTATTATGCATTGACATGTTTATTGAGTTTGCAGGAATGGCTATTGTTGTCTCTCACATTAGTGTTGCACAAAGGTAAAGTTTACAGAACCGTTGTTGCCTGATGGGAACTTCCCCCATATTGTTATCAATGTCTTCATGTCGCACGACCTCTTAACATTACACCACTGAATCTCCAATCCTTTGCTTGCTGTGCAGTGACAGTACCAATATCCACTAATCGTTGTTTCCTGATACGGTTGTCGGTTGACATCTCTTCTAATAGTTATGATTTTGGTATATATTGAAGCATATCATGTATATATGTAAATAAATACTTTGGTAAGTGGTATTAATTGTAAGTGTGAACTATTCACTTAGTAATATTGAGTTTTATCAAATAATATTTTGTAGTAAATTGGTAGTTTTCACTAGTAGTTTTGGACGGGCAGATTTTTGGCAAGTTTTAATTAGTCAAAAAATTCGGGTCGTCACAGTGCCTTACAGAACGAGACTATTCCACAAACAAAGCTTTGAGGCTATTGAAGAATTGATGGACATTCATGTTTTCATGATGTCTCTGCAATGGTTTAACTAATGTAGACAACATGTAAACTTGGGTGATTTCTTGGTCTGCTACCTATTTGCTATAAGCAATTTGAGTTCGAGGTCCACATCTTCAGCGGATCTAACCCTTGGAGGTTTAGTTATCGATGACCATAAGCGTTCGTATGTGAGTGTTACCTTAAATGCTCTTAGCTAGTCTATGTAGTTAGGTCCGGTAAGTTTGTCATTTTCAGAAAATAACTTAGGTGTAGACTTTTACTGCATACTTAATTTATTAGATTAGGACATTAATTCATAGTGGATGTTCTTAGAATATTAGTAAGGTTAAACATTACTTTCATTTTACTGATAAATTCTTATTAGACTTTTATGTTTCTTAAAACCATAATACGAAATATAGAAGTTTTCGACTTCTTTAGTGGGTATTAGGACTTGTTTATCTTGGGATTTTGACCTTGAATTTTCTAAACAAATCATAGGCCCACAAACGATGGATAACACTTATTAATTGTATCATATACAACTCTTAATCTGTGGTCCTTATCCTAATCTCATTTCGACTTGAGTTTGCTCAACAAGTCAAAAGAGATTATTTACTCATAACTACCATTTCGCGACGGCGTAAGTATAATATATGTACCTTGAGTTTTCTCAACAAATACATATAGCTATCTTACCTCGTCTAGTCTATATATTCATAACACTATACATAACTTCTCTAGCTTGAGTTTGCTCAACAAATAGAGAGTATGCAAGTATTTATTAATATATAAGTAGTATAAGACAACTTATATATTAATGATTCATAGTATTAATGTTTAATTGAGTGTTATTGACTTATGGAGTAATGTATTTATTTTGAAATACCCTTATGATTCAAGTGTCAGACACATCTAAAATCACGGTATATGTACTATACGTATGTATTTATTCCTTAAATCTAATTGGGATTTCGTTATTGTTCCACCTTCTATTATACATTCATATTATATAAGTTTTGATTACTGTATAACAACTTATAATTTGATTAATTTATATAATAATCTTATGTATAATCTAATATTAATATTATTAATTTAATATTATTTAATTAGTTGATTAACGTTCTAACAAATTTTTATTTTATTTATTTGAACATTCTAAATTGAATATGTATATTATAACATTTATAGTTACATACATATATTTTAATATACATATATTATATTATATACTAACTAACATTTAATTTATTTATTTAATTAAAATAATTTAATTTATCATATTTTATTTTGAGAATTATATATATATACACATACTCCACCTTATACATTCTAAGATAATGTAACATATATCATTATATATGTTATTTAATTTAATCAGCCAACTATTTAATTAATTATTTAATTTATTAATCTAATTAATTCTTAAATAGTTTTGGAAATTTAATTGAAAATTTTCAAACAATGTTAAAAATTATTTTGTAACATTTATAAAAACATATTATTTTGAATTAAACTTTTAAATTTAATGTTCAATTTTAGTTTCAAAATAAAATTTAAAAATTAGCCCAATACCCAAATTCAAATCGGGCCTTTCATACCAGGGATAACCGTTGGGTTTACTTCACCTTTCGGGCCAAGTTAATAGCCTGGTTGGGCAGGGTACTTGATTCCAAAACCCAGCCCGGACACTACTTCTCTAGATACCATATAAATGGGTAAGCTTAATTAGTTAACCCTAATACTGTTAATTTAGACCGCATATGCTTTTGGGCTCTAATACTATTGTTGGATCTAGGCTAACACACAACGGGTTAAATGGGTGAATTTTAATTTTTTTACCATTGTGCATCTTATTGGTCCAATGAAGTCTAAATTAATTTAGATCTAATCCAAATAAATTTTAAATAAAATCATTATTTTATTTAGTTGATTAATAAATATTTATTTGATTATATAAATGATATATGATGTGTACATGTGTATCAAATACGCATGTTCGTATACATGTATATGCAACATATAGTGTGCATGGTTTAACATGTCAGTATCTAAGTGCTGAGATTTACACCGCAACAAACACATTAGCACCATCATATACGTATTTGTTATCTGTAGTTATATAATATTATTATAATATAAGATATACTGATACATACATAAATATTAAATAAAAAAATAAGCATATATACATATTAAGATATAAAATGATTATGTGTATATATTTAACATAAAACCATTTCAAATTCAAAATATAAATCTTTTTAAAAATTAAAATTTAAAATTTAAAATTAGATCCAGGTTTAAAGTATCCTTTAATATTCAAATTTAAATTTAAATTTTTCAAGTAATTTATAAAACCATAGTAATATAAACATATATATGAATTTTTTTTATTAATTCAAAAACATATAAATATATACTAGTACATATGCACGCCCAGGTGGGTCTGCATTTAACCACAATGTGCATGCATTTTTGTTTGTACCCGTGGAAGTAGATTTGACAGTAGCATCCCCACATTTGAACGACACCTAGGCAGAAACCGCTATTTTTTTGTTCAGACTGCAATAACTTCTTCATACTAACTCGGAATCAAGCAAAACTTTGACCGATGAAATCCTACCTAAATTACAGACAATATGGTACACTCGGATAATTCATCTTGTGAACGCACACTGTATTTCTCCTAGGGGGCTGACAATTTACTTAGAAAATAACATGGCACAACATCCTCTTATTTGAACTCCACCTAGTGCAGAAGCCGCTATTTTTTTTATTCAGACTGCTATATTTTCTTCATACTAACTCGGAATCCGGCGAGACTTCGACAGATTAACTCCCACCTAAATTACGGACAATATGGAACACTCGGATACTTCATCTTATGAACACACACTGTAGTTCTCCATGGGGACTGACAGTTGTACTTAGAAAATAACAGGCTACCACATCCACATATTTCAACTCCACCTAGTGTAGAAGCCGCTATTTTTTTTGTTCAGACTGCAATAACTTCTTCATACTAACTCGGAATTAGGCGATACTTCGACCGATGAACTCCCACCTAAATTACGGACAATATGGTATAGTTGGATACTTCATCTTGTGAACGCACATTGTAGTTCTCCATGGTGACTGATAGTTGTACTTAGAAAATAACAGGCTATATCCCCACTTCAACGCTCACTGTAGTTCTCCATGGTGACTAATAGTTGTACTTAGAAAATAACAGGCTGCATCCTCATATTTGAACTCTGCCTAGGAAAAAGCCGTTATTTTTTTTGTTCAGACTGCAATAACTTCTTCATACTAACTCGGAATCAGGAAAAACTTCGACAGATGAACTCCCACCTAAATTACGAATAATATGGTACACTCGGATACTTCATCTTGTGAACGCACACTATAGTTCTTCATGGGGGCTGATATTTTACTTAGAAAATAACATGCTATCACATCCCCATATTTGAACTCCGCCTAGTGCAGAAGCCGCTATATTTTTGTTCAGTCTGCAATAACTTCTTCATACTAATTCGGAACCCGGCGAGACTTCGACCGATTAACTCCCACCTAAATTACGGACAATATGGAACACTCGTATACTTCATCTTATGAACGCACACTGTAGTTCTCCATGTGGACTGTTAGTTGTACTTAGAAAATAATAGACTACCACATCCCTATATTTGAACTCTGCCTAGTGCAGAAGCCGCTATTTTTTTATTCAGACTGCAACTTCTTCATACTAATTTGGAATCCGGCGAGACTTCGACCGGTTAACTCCCACCTAAATTACGGACAATATGGAACACTCGGATACTTCATCTTGTGAACGCACACTGTAGTTCTCCATGGGGACTGACAGTTGTACTTAGAAAATAACAGGCTACCACATCCCCGTATTTGAACTCCGCCTAGTGCAGAAGCCGCTATTTTTTTTGTTCAGACTGCTATATTTTCTTCATACTAACTCAGAATCCGATGAGTCTTCGACAGATTAAATCCCACCTAAATTACGTACAATATGGAACACTCGGATACTTCATCTTCTGAACGCACACTGTAGTTCTCCATGGGGACTGAGAGTTGTACTTAGAAAATAACAGGCTACCGCATCCCCATATTTGAACTCCGCCTAGTGCAGAAGCCGCTATTTTTTTTTGTTCAGACTGCAATAACTTCTTCATACTAACTCGGAATTAGGCGATACTTCGACCGATGAACTCCCACCGAAATTACGGACAATACGATATAGTTGGATACTTCATCTTGTGAACGCACACTGTAGTTCTCAATGGTGACTGACAGTTGTACTTAGAAAATAACAGGCTATATCCCCACTTCAACGCTCACTATAGTTCTCCATGGTGACTAATAGTTGTACTTAGAAAATAACAGGCTGCATCCTCATATTTTGAACTCTGCCTAGGAAAAAGCCGTTATTTTTTTGTTCAGACTGCAATAACTTCTTCATACTAACTCGGAATCAGGCAAAACTTCGATCGATGAACTCCCACCTAAATTACGAACAATATGGTACACTCAGATACTTCCTCTTGTGAACGCACACTGTAGTTCTTCATGGAGACTGATAGTTTACTTAGAAAATAACATGCTACCACATCTCCATATTTGAACTCCGCCTAGTGCAGAAGCCGTTATTTTTTTTGTTCAGTCTGCAATAACTTCTTCATACTAATTCGGAACCCTGCGAGACTTCGACCGATTAACTCCCACATAAATTACGGACAATATGGAACACTCGTATACTTCATCTTATGAACGCACACTGTAGTTCTCCATGGGGACTGTTAGTTGTACTTAGAAAATAACAGGCTACCACATCCCCATATTTGAACTCTGCCTAGTGCAGAAGCCGCTATTTTTTTTGTTCAGACTGCAATAACTTCTTCATACTAATTTGGAATCCGGCGATACTTCGACCGGTTAACTCCCACCTAAATTACGGACAATATGGAACACTCGGATACTTCATCTTGTGAACGCACACTGTAGTTCTCCATGTGGACTGACAGTTGTACTTAGAAAATAACAGGCTACCACATCCCCATATTTAAACTCCGCCTAGTGCAGAAGCCGTTATTTTTTTTGTTCAGACTGCTATATTTTCTTCATACTAACTCAGAATCCGGCGAGTCTTCGACAGATTAACTCCCACCTAAATTACGGACAATATGGAACAATCGGATACTTCATCTTCTGAACGCATACAGTAGTTCTCCATGGGGACTGAGAGTTGTACTTAGAAAATAACAGGCTACCACATCCCCATATTTGAACTCTGCCTAGTGCAGAAGCCGCTATTTTTTTGTTCAAACTGCAATAACTTCTTCATACTAATTCAGAATCCGGTGAGACTTCGACCAATTAACTCCCACCTAAATTACGGACAATATGGAACACTCAGATACTTCATCTTGTGAACGCACACTGTAGTTCTCCATGCGCACTGACAGTTGTACCTAGAAAATAACATGATACCACATCCCCACATTTGAACTCCGCCTAGTGCAGAAGCTGCTATTTTTTTGTTCAGACTGCAATATTTTCTTCATACTAACTCAGAATCCGGCGAGACTTCGATCGATTAACTCCCACATAAATTACGGACAATATGAAACACTCGAATACTTCATTTTGTGAACGTACATTGTAGTTCTCCATGGGGACCGACAGTTGTACTTAGAAAATAACAGGCTATCACATCCCAATATTTGAACACCGCCTAGTGCAGAAGCCGCTATTTTTTTTGTTCGGACTGTAATAACTTCTTCATACTAACTTGGAATCTGACAAAACTTCAACCGATGAACTCCCACCTAAATTACGGATAATCTGGTACACTCGGATACTTCTTCTTGTGAACGCACACTGTAGTTCTCCATGCTGACTAACAGTTGTACTTGGAAATTAACAGGCTATATTCTCATATTTGAATATTATTTCTCTATGAGATGTAAAAGGGTATATTTGGAATTTCAAAAAGACACCGAGTAAATCTATTCAATGAATTCTCTTTATTAGTAGTAAAGATAAATATATTTTAAATTGCATAAAATTCAAACTCATTTATATATACTTAAATAATATTGCATAATTAAATATATAAATTATTTGTAATTATTTATTTTCGGCTATATATAGTTTTGACAAAATCAATTTTTTATTAATTAATCCATGTAGATTAATTCTATATTTTTTAATTTAAAAGATTTCCATACAGAAAAAATTATTTTATTTTTGTGCAAAATTCTATTTTATAAACTATATTATATTTATACTTACATATACATATATTAACAAAATTACCATTTTGGTTTTTTAAATTAAAAATATCAATAATACATTTACAGATTTAAATAAATAAATAAATATATATATATATATATATATATATATTAATTCATGTTCATACAAAATAACATGTATAGAATTTGTTAGTAAAATATATAAACATATACACAAACATATATATATATATACAGTTTTAAAAACTTAATTTTTTTATTCAAAATGTCTTTTAGTCCGCGAGCATAGCTCAGTTGGTCAGGGCTACTTAGCGACTATGGAATGAAGTTCCTTAAGGTCACGGGTTCGAGTCCTGGCAAACATGGTTGTGTTTCCCTCAAGCCTTGGAGTGGTTATTCCCTATCAAAAATCGAATAAAAATTCATTTTTTTATTTAAAATGCCTTTTAAAATTAATTTTAAATTAAAAAACTATTTTTTTTAAATATATGGCTGAAAGCATATATGACATATACACAATTTTTTTATTTTTACATAACACTATATATATATATATCGACAACAAACACATATATGAATTCGTGATGTAAATCTTACTTATCCAAGTATATTAAAAAATAATTACACATATCAATCTATATAAATTAAAGGTTACTTTGATTTAGCCAAGCTGTAATATCTTAAATGCTGAATCAAATAGCTCCCTGAATCTAATTCGTTCTCTTCCAAAAAGTGTTAGTAATCGAAGAGATCTACATATCATTAACTCTATTTGATTTAGTTTGATTTTATTTGAAAAATGAAGAGGGGGATATGGCAATAACTTACGAACCAGAGGGGAGAAAGGTGTTCAAAAAAGTCACCACAAAAATGAAGAGGGTGGTTGGTTTAAATAAGGAGAGAGAAGGAGAGAAAAGAGGAGATCTGGATCTGATCTTCTACCACTCATTTTTTCACCAATTCAAACCCTTGTTTCAATAACAACACACCCCTAATCCCCCCAAATATGGCCAACCATTCCCGTAGGCTTTTTGGCCTATATGCATTTTCAAATCAGACTAATAAATTCATATTTAAATCAAACTCAAATGCATATCGACATCATATATCGATACGTGCATATATACCTTTTATATTCACACTATTTTGAATACTGATTCAAATAAATCAATAAAATTTTATAACTAATATTTCATAAATATTAATTAATTTAATTAATTTATAATAATTATAATTTAATTAAATCGGGTGGTATTCGAATTATTCAACATTGCGGTAGTGTGACTCATAGGTTTAAATTAAATCAGTGAATAATATCGAACAATTCGAATATTAATATTTACACGTCACTTTAGCTAGTGGTGTGCTGGTTTGGATGAATTTATCACTTATACGGTTTAGGTAAAATACAATTTTACTATTTTAAGTAGTCCCCAATAGCGACAATTATTTACACCTTTCTCTTCATCAAAACTATATCATTTTAGGACTTATGGAATTCGTTATTAGTCAAAATTCCAATATTGTTCACATTCAACTTGCATAGTCCAAACACAAAATCCTTGGTTCAATAATAACAATTATTATTAATCGAATTGCTTTGCTAAAGACTTTGATTTTGACTTGATTATAGTTGACCGTGATACTAACCTCATATAACCGAGGAGACGAATTCTCTATTGAATAGTGTTTCACTTTTAATGCTTCAAATCATACCCAACTATAGTCTTTGATGGATGTCGTGTCACGATTTAACTATCAAAGTGGAGTATGCACATTGAAGTTCAACAGTATTCTCAAATCTAGAGAACTGTGCAATATTGTCACTTCGATATTTTCCATTTGACCTCAATTACATTAACCAATAGAACACTATCAAGTGAGTCGTTACATAGTTATCCAATAACTATCAGTATGTAATCCCTTGGTACCCTCAGCAGATATGAGTAATACATTGCCCAATATTTGGAGAGCATTATACACTCTAGTCTAAAGGGATATATTGATATCTAGTCTCGATACATCTTGACTAGGCATATTTAAAATTATATGTTTGTTATATTATGATAAATTGCTCATGATTACAACACATTGTAACTAAAATTTACCATTTATGGATTTTCTATTAAATATACTTAAATTAAACAGTTAATTAATATAACACATTATAACAAGTATATAATAGAAAGAAAAATACCATTTATTTCGAACGAGATTTTATTACGAAGTTAATAATCTATAATTAACTATAGAATTTCCCTTGGGCATAACCCTAACTCTATCTTTAGTAATACAAAAAATCATTTTCTTGCCTATTCGAAATTATTTGTATCTAATTATGTATAGCTAATTCATTTTCATACACTGATATATCTTCATTCCCAAATCAAAATATATGGATGGACATTTTCACCAAATAAGCAGTAATTTAAATCCTTTTTAATAAAAATATATCATAATAGCAGTTATTATTCATCCCCAAATATTTATATGTTATGATATTCTTTTATTTCAATGTTTTAAAATGAATTAAATACAAAATTCAACTATTAAACATCATTTGTCACTTCAATCTATATTTTAATATTCAATTGAAATCAATATCGATAGTATGTCAAATTCAGTATAGTTTAACATCTCGTTATTGCTAGCTCGATTCCTAGTATTTCTATTACACCCGTTCTTACTATGAACTACTTTGAAGGAAAATAGGGCATGACACGAGGCCAAGAAAGCCACCTACGAAAAGTAGACGGAGAGGAAAAAGGAAGCGAATCAATCAAAATCATACTGCACAGGGAACCAATTTAAAGTCACAACACCTAACCCGACTCAAACATTGCAACCAAGGGGACTGTGGTAAGAGACAAATACTGCACGCATTGGGAAACAGGGGAAGGTCACAATGACGATACATAAAATCAAAGGCAAGACATGAATGTTGCACCGAGGCACAGAAAGTAGAATATGTTATGCTGAATTGACCACATCTCCAAAGCTCATACTTTGTCAACACCTATAAGAACAGGTCTGCACCAGCATATACTATGGCCAACCTAGATAGTACCGCAGGGGATCAAAGGCACTCTAAAGGACTGCATACAGGGCAACTCAGGATATGCTTTAATGCAGAACTGCACTCACAGGTTGCAATAGAAATATGGAACTCCTCATCTTCCTCTCCAGCAACTAGAGCATGCGGACCACGAAGGCAACCCAAATTACCACCAGTTCAGATCATGACTAACCACAAATACAGGCCAAATGTATATCAAGTCAACTCTCAGATTGAAACAGGGTAGGATAGTAAGGCATTACCCCAGTATGATGTCAAATGAGCAAGCACAAATCAGCACCGCAACATCATGCAGGAATCGTACATCAATCAGCATATGCACGATGGTAGTACTTCAAGGCTAACGAGTGAAACCTAATGTCCCTCCAAAGGCCCATATGCAAGGTCAATTCAAATTCGGATTTTTCCGTTGTAATTTCAAACATTCCCGCTCTAATTTTTAGGAATTCCCACCTTCATTCAAACTTTTTGCCAAAGGCACGTCTACAATCCGTGCATATCAAACAAACAGCATAGATAAATGACATCTGGAAGAATCTAAGGGCTGATAGATGATGGCAAGAAAAGTATTCTAGCAATCCGCGTACGTCTCAAGACTATAAATAGAAAAGGCATTGTAACATAAAGGGGACCTTTTTCAGGGTTTTTGTTTGTTTTTCTTTCTCTTTTTGAAACCATTAAGGTTTGATTATACCTTCTGCCATGAAATTCTATACCAAATCAATGATAAACAAAGAAAGAGAAACTTTCCCCGTGGACGTAGGATTCAAATCCGAATCACGTAAATTCCCTATGTCCTCTACTCTTTTTTTCTTTTGCTATTTTCCTGATAGTTTTCAGAACTATATTTCACCTTATTTGTACTTCAATTAAACACTGATTGGATTTAACACTTTAACGAACAGTTAAATTGCAACAACTTGATTATGTAAGCATTCAGCAGCATAATCACCACTTCATAGCAAAATTGAGACTACTTAGTTTTGCTAATACAAATCTATGGAGTAATTAGCAGACTAATTACTTTGTACTTAACTGAGAAGTTGGAGAATGAAAAAGTTCACCAACATTTTGCATAATTAATTTAATCATCCAATTCAATTAAATTTTAACATTCAATACAATAAATATTCTCCTTTTGTTATCAAATAAATTCAAAATTTCAATTTATCAAATAAAATTCAATAAAATATCCAATTAGTATATTTAATTTATCTTAACTTTGATCAAGGATGTTATAGACTCCTCTCCTTAAAGAAATTGCGTCCTCGTAATTTCGCAATTTACTAGAGAGTACTGTAATCGATCAAGCTAATAACATCGACAAATGCTTGCATATGCAATACAACATAAACAAATATGTCTATTTTATTATGCATTCATCAAAAGTTTTATTAATTAATTACCAATCGATAATTTCAATAATATGCACAACACCTTGGTTGGTCTAGTTTGTTTAGCAGTCCATAGTTGGATATTTTTGAGAAGCTAGGTAGAGGAGAACGTTCGAGTCATTTAAGTCATTATACCATTGGGGATGTTATATATAGCTCTTTGAAGTACTACTATGTTTGAGTTTAGCAACCATTACCTGGAAGTCAAGATCTGCAGCATTGTTCAAACTTATAAAAGAATGATGGAGTTAGGATGATACTAGAAGCCGTGGACATGTTTAAGATAGGTTGCAAGAAGAATCGTTACATGGACATTAGAAGTAGGTTGTTTTTGTATTTTATTGTGATAACCCGGAATTTTGGGCAATATCAATTTAATAATCTGTTTAAATAATTAAATTGATCTGATAATCTTTGATAATAAAATTTGAATTGATTTAATAATCTAATTAAATAAATATTTAATTAGTGAATTTTATCTTTTAAAAAACTAATAAAATGATTTCTATTTATAATGTGTATATATATGTGTGTATATATTGTAAATAGATAAGCTTTGGTTTGAAATTTAATAAATAAATAAAATCTTGTTTTTAAATTTCTAATATACATTTTGATAGTTCGGAAATTTTGATTTATTTAATATTAAGCTTTTCAAAGCTATTTAAACAAATAACTATATGGTTTTAAATAAGATTAATAATAAGGTTTATTTTATTTTCTTTTTAAATATTGCTTAATAAATATGATTTAAGAGTATATATATATAAGTTTAAAATACAATTTACATATGATATGTTAATTCATTTAGTAATAGTAGTAATTTATAATCTCTATTATAAATTATTTTTAAATTTGATAATTTGTTATTTTCAAACAATATTAATAGTGTATTGTTTTTATAAATAGACTTTAATAAAATAAGATTGTTATTTCAAATTGAATGTGTTGTTTTAAATTGACTTTAAATTGGATTTTTTAATATAATTTGAATTTGAATTTAAATTAATTTTGAAATTAAAAAGGGGTAATATTTTAAATATTTGGATTTTATAGATATTTGGATAAGCTTTTATTTATAAGTATAATTGGTTTATTTCTTTAAAAGTTATCTATAAATATATATATAAATAAGAAATTGTAAATAAATAAATTAAGATTAAAAGCTTTTATTTACATTTAAAATAAAAAGATTACTTAAAAGACATGTGTAAATCTATAAAGGCTTGTTTAAACAAGTGTACACTAATAATACAATGCTAATGACAAATGTCAAGTTTTAATTTTTGTTTTTCTTTTATTTGAATAAATCATTTTAACCTATATATTCATCTACTTCTCATCTTCATTTCTTTTCTATTCTTTTCAAAACTTAAGAAAACTTCAGCCTGAATATACTCAAAAACAAAACCTGAAACTCAAACCAAATTCTCAAACAAAATTCTCAAAAACAATCTGTAATCAAACCCTCCACAAACCAGAAAACTTCTTCAACTCTGTAATTCATTTTCAAAACAAGTCTGCAAACATTTCTTTAATCTGGAATCAATTCAAAAGCTGCCTGCATTCATCTTTCAAACCTGGGTTTTATCAAAGCATGCATGCAAGATTCAGTAGCATTTTCCAAATTTCAAGTTCCTGTTTCAAGCTCTGTTTATCTTCTTTAAATGGTGAGTAACATTCATTTTAAAACTTAAGTATATGATATCTGTTTGCATATGGATTTCTGGAATAAAATGTGTATTGTATGGATGAATATGACTGAAATTTCTATGTATATATATGGATGTATAGATGCATGTTTGTAGTTGTATTTGTTTATGCCTGTTCTTAGTTCAGAAGCTAAAATTTTAATCAAAAATTCATTATCTCCTTATCTGATCTTTATTAGGATTTCAGATTCAAACAATATTTGTTTGTTTAATCATGGGTTAGTGTTTAAAAATTTAAATAAGTTAAAATAAATATGAATGTCTCTAGAAACTAGAAAACAACAATGCATGTTTAAACAAGTGAAAATATAAGTATCTTAATTTATCAATTCAGGTATATAAACTGATTTCCTATTCAAAATTTTGATTTTTAAAAATAAAATCACAAATTTAAATGTTGAATTGAGGGAGCGGTTAGAGTTGACCTGGAAATAGTGTTTTGGGTGGTTTCTGGCGATCGATGTAATCTGGAGGGTCGTGGTTCATTCTGGGGGAAAAGGAGCTATCAGTGATTAAGAGAAAAATATTGGATGGCCGTATAGATGACCGTGGCGATGGAGGTTGGTCGATTGAGTTTCTAAACCTAGTTTTGGGTGTGCTGTGAAATTTTGATCGACATTGTACCTCTGAGTGATCGAGTTCTATGATATTCAAGGAGGCCATAGCTTGGATGTTGAAGAAGGTTTGGACGGAGTTTCAAAGCCTCTGATGGCCGGAGGTGTGAGGACGAAGTGGTTTCAGGTTTTGGGAGATATGGTTTCAGTTTGGTTCCAGGTTTGGGATTAGCACTCGAATTCGATTGTGGAGTTTGTTCGAGGTTCTGGTGATCGGGATCGTGAGTGGTGGTCGTGGTCGTTATGCCGGCGTTGGCATCGATGGTCGGAGGCGATCGATTCGCCTGTGCACGTGAACGAGTGTGTCAGGAGTATCAGTGGGTTGCTTTGGGTATAACAGAGGAAAGGTCTCGAGTTTTCTCCAGTTTCTCGCGTGTAAGGCTCGGAGCAATTGGAGTTTTGACTCAGGGAAAATTTAGTTGGTCTCGGGTCATTTGTGATGTTCTAGTTTAAAACCTGACAGTGTTTTTAAAATTTAAAATGATTTTAAAAGTTTGAAACAGGATTTAAACCAAGTTTTAAATCAATTTTTCATATGGGTTCAAGTTTAAAATTGTATTCTAGATTTAAGATAAATAAGTTTATATAATTTATAATGTTTTATCAAATTTAAAATGTTTAAAGTATATTTTTAAAAGGTTTGAATTTAAATGAATTGGTTTAAAATTCTTATAAATTTCTTTTATAAATGTTAAGTGTTTCTTTAACATTTGGATTTAAAAGGGTTTGTAAATTTAATTTAAATTTGGTTAAAGTTAAATTTGTAATTTATTTTAAATCTTTAATTTGAAATGAATTAAAAGAAAGATTTCAAAGTAAAATGTTTCAAAGCCTTTTGTTAATAATAACTAGAGTAGTTATAAAGGTTAATACTTTAATTTAGAGATTAATTAAGGCTTAATGATTTAGGATTCATTAAAATAATAAAGTAATTAAAGAGTAATTTAATAATTTAATTAATTAATGATTTAGTGTTAATTAATTAAATAATTAGGATTATAAGTTAATTAATTAAGGGTTAATTAATTAGAAAGTAAGGATCATTTAATTAGATAAGTATAGATTATTAATAAATGATTATGAATTAATTAATCAGGTGATTAAAAAATTAATTAAGCAATTAATTAAGTAATTAGAGATTAATTAATTAGTAATTAAGAATTAATTAATTTGTAATTAATAATGGTTGATTTAAGTTTAATTACTTAAGGAATGTAAGTAAAGAATGGTTAATAATTAATGAGAGATCATTAACTAAGGATTATTAAAATAAATTAATTAATGTGATTAATTTTGATAATCAATTAGATTAATTAATTAATGATAAGTATTTATGAAATTGGTTAAGTATAATTACTTAATGGAAGTAATTAAAGGAATTAATTACTTAAGGTAATTAATTAAATAAATTTGATAAGTTTAAATAAATTAATTAAATTAATTTAAGATAATCACTTGGTGATTTGATAAGTATAATTACTTAAATGTAATTAATGAAGTGTAATTACTTAGGAAGTAATTAAAGGTAATTACTGGATGTAATTAATTAAAGGAGATTTAATAATGAAAATAATTTGAGTTTAATTACTTTGTATAATTAATCAAGGGATTAATTAAAAGATAATTAATTAAGGAGTAATTAATTTATGTAATGAAGTAATTAAGGGAAGTTAATTACTAAATGAGATTAATCAAAGGTGATTAATAAATGTGACTAATTAAAGATTAATTTTTAAATGTAATTAATTTAAATAGGATAATTAATTAAGAGTAATTAAGGATCATTAATTAATAAAATTAATGATGTAATTAAGGGTTGATTAATTTAAACAATTAATCAAAAATAAGTGATTAAAGTAATTAATTAATTGTAATTAATTAAGGATTAATGTAATTAAGTATAGTTAATTAATTAATGAAGTAATTAAAAGATTTATTACTGTAATGGTTTAAAATAATTAATTTGTGAAATTAATTAAGGATTAATTACTTAAAGTAATTAAAGGATAATTAATCGAGAATGATTAATTAAGATGGATACTTAGAATATGATTAATTAATTGGTTTAATTAATGATTAAGTAAGCAGGATTTATAGAATGAAGTAATTAATTTAATTCACTTTAAATTAATTAGAGATGGTATAAATCATTACTTAGGGATGGATGAATAATATTGAATGCTTTACATTGTTTGATATCTCTGATGAGATATGTGCTGATCTATGATATGGATGTTTTGGTTGAATTGTAATGATAATGTGAATTATCTATCTATGTGTATATAGATAAATAATTGAATTGTTTTAACTTTAAAACAACTTGGCCTTAAAAGATACATTTTGGATTTCGATGAGACCGGGATCGGGTTTCCAGATTTGGATATCCGAATACCACATCGATCCAAATTAACGATAGGTCGTGAATCTCAAGTGAAGATGAAGATTCAGAGTGCAAGGGTTATTGTCGTTAACTTTGAGGGTGATTCCAAAATGAGTGTAACGAGATAATGCCTTCGGTTTCGTTCGAACCCGGAACGAACTTGTATGGATTGAATGCTTTCAAAACATCGTCAGGTGGACGATGAGCATTCTAAGTGATGTGTTCTGATTAAAGGTAATCGTAGCCTCAAGCCTCATCAACCGGGAATGGCTAAAACAGGGGAGGTGCAACAAGGCTTCGTGGGTAGCACCCACTGAGAGTAAGGTCATCCCTGTCTAGAGAGTTCCTTTATTTCGGCTTAGTGGTGCAGTTGGCGACGGCCATCTGTGGGGTGATTTTATTCGGAATTATCCAGTAAGGGATGGTTCCGGCTTTGTGTTGCAGGGGATTGGGAGTAATCCTCAGTACGGTGATCTAGGCCCCGTACTGTGATGGGCGGTACCCCAGTAGCCCTGCCAATTGTATGGAATCCAATTTCCAATAAGTGCCGTACGTATTAGTTATGCCCAACTATGTTGGAACGTGAGATGTAAACATTCCAGCTATTTCTGTATTTTACTTGAAAACCCTAGACCCTATTGTAATATAACTGGATTTCCTATCAAATGTTTTGGTTATCGTAAGGTAAAAACTTTTCCGTGTTTATGTGCGAGAAGTCTTACGAGATACCTTTTCTTTCAAAGGATTTTCAAAGTTAAGCAATTTTAACCTGTTACTCACACCAGACCCATGTCTGACCCAAGTGTTTATTTTTTGTTTATAAACTCTTGGGTACTCAAATTTTTACGAGTAGCCAAGGGATTCAGGTTGGCTTTGACGAATTGTGGAGGAGCAATGGAGCAGGAGGCTTCAGCATTGTAGATATATATAGTAGTTCCGCTGTGTTGATCTCTGTGATAGTGTCTTGTATTGTATTGAGTTGTAATGTCTAGACAGATGTTTATAACTGTCTAGTATGTGATGTATAAGTTGTGTAACTCTGATGAATGTTGTATATTATGTAATAGTATTATGTTATTAATATAATTTATTCGTTCCGCTGTTGAGATTCTAATGTTGTTAAGTTCTTTCTTCTCTTCTTTTCTCTTTTCTATCCCTTTCTTTCTTATTAATGATGCGTCATTCTATGGAATGAATGGCGGGTCGTTATATTTATCTACCAAGTTAATTTAACGGACACCTTTTCAATCTCTGAATATCGATATTAATACATCCATAGTATTCATATGCCGAGCATCTAAGTGTTGGAAAGATAGAAACGTTAGGGTAAATAAAAAGAAGAAAAGAAAAGGAACAAGAAAGGGGAGAACAAAAACATCAGAATTTCACAGCGGAATGATAACATATAATATCAAAAGAAAATATATGGAGCAATTCTAATATATATAGTATTTCAAAGTTACTAATCAGAGTACTATCATCAGCCTAGACTATTAATACAACCTGTCCTTTTAATTGTTGACACACACACACATATAAAGTAATGCAGCGGAAATAAGAATACTATAATAGGTACACATCCAGCTTCTTTCCAAGAGATCAATGAACATCAATGAAAACCTACTTTTTTCAGACTACTCGAAAGAGCACCAATGGAAATATGGAAAAAATAAAACCACATGTCAGACATAAGTCTAGTGTGAGAAACTCAAGAAATATGCGGCCAACATATAACAGTACTTTTGAGACTCCATGGAATGCCATAATGGTAATCCCCTCAAAAGAACCACCATCTAATAAGTACAAAAGGTGGTATAATAGATAATGTCTAGGGTGTGTGATATAAATAAGAAAATAGTTATTGGTGCTCACATTGGTCACACCACAACAATATTTATAGGTACACAAACAAAACCGTAAAGGCACGTTCGCATAATGGATTTTCCATGAAGACCTTCCCAATAAAACTCGTAAGCAAAACTACAACGGATATCCTATGATAAGGACGAGAAACTACCTTCCAAGCGTCGTATGTCTATAGATAAAGTTTACCATATGTCAAACACAACTGGTCCACGGTCGAACGAGCGAACCTGAACCACGTGGAACCTTAGTATCAACAACTCCCCACACGTAACATATTGATAAGCATACTCTAGATATGGAGTTGATGGTCCCCCTTGGGTTAGCTAAACTCGGGATCATGCATCCTACTCTGTCTTTAGTCATTTTCCGATATCAAGGTTACGTTCAGCATCTTCTACAAGAGTCTTCAACTCAAACAAATCACAAATTCCCAGATCCGATCACAGCATCTCGAACAGATCTCAAAACCATACATGGATTACAAAGTCTCGAGCAGATCCACTTCCAAGAGATAGAACACGTGTCTCAGTCTTGAAGTGGTTTTCGATAAGTAGAACACTTACCGATCTCGATTTCTTCAAGACTGAATCGATGGATATTTGGATTCTAGTTCTTTAAGAAGTAAGTGAAAGATGGAGACATTTCATATGAATGCTTCTCCCTAGGGGTTCTCAAAGCCTATGAAGCCATGAAGCTTTCTGATACTTCTTAAGTTAATTTGGTCATGTTAAAAAACAATGAGATGATCGCATATTGAAACCAAGTCTCATATACTTATCATGTTTTCAAACTTTTCAAATCCTACTATTCCTCGATCAAGAGGGAAGTCAGTAAGTTAGAGCACTATCACTCCATCCTTACTCAAACATCAATCTTGACTCGCATAGATAGAATCAAGTCTACTTTGTTGGCTTTTAATGCTAAGTAAACGACTATATGTTTTCCATACAGAAGTAATCACACAAAGCATGATTAACACACACAAAGCATGATCAAGTCACATGAACGACATTTAATCCTCTTTTTATTTAATTAATCTTTCATTAATTAAAACTCTTTTAATAGTAAAACTCATTTAAGTTCATCATTTAATTAAAACTTCTTTCTTTAAATTAAAACTTCTTATTAATTTAAAAACATCTTCCTTTAATTAAAACTTCTTCTAATTGGACATCTTTCTTTAATTAAAACTTCTTTTAATTAAACATGTTTCTTTAATTAAAACTTCTTTTATTAGTTAAAAACCTTCTATTAATTAAGACTTAACTTCCTTAATTAAACTTCGCTTATTTAATTTAACTTCTTATAAATTAAAACTTAACTTATTTAATTAAACTTCATTGTTAATTATACTTCACTTATTAATTAAACTTCTTATAAATTAAAACTTAACTTATTTAATTAAACTTCATTGTTAATTATATGTCACTTATTAATTAAACTTCTTATAAATTAAAACTTAACTTGTTTAATTAATCTTCTTTATTAAACTTGTATATAGATTTAATTTCCCTTTGTTGATGATATATACTTGTATTCCATCATTCATTTATACTCTTTTCTATACTTTAAAAGTATTCATATACTTATCTCAAATGGTATAAGTATATTCGCAAATCATTGACAAGATTACTTCCTTTAAAATATAATCAAAGAGGTTAAAATAAATGTTATTTAAACATCGTTACTATAAACCTCTTCTGTTTTATAATTTAAACTTTTACTTTCCTATCTTTATATAAAAAGATTACATACTTGTTCTTATCTTTAAAACTTCATTATTAAAGATCTAAGCATTTTCTTAAGGGTTAAAGACAAGCGTTTTTTAAACATTGTCACAGCAAATCCAAAACAATTTATACTTTAAACATTATCTTTAAAACTTGATTTCAGAGATTTAATTACATTTAAGGATTAAAGACAATTGTTACTTAAACAATGTCTACTGCAACCCAAAACCTTTTACTTATAGTTATCCTTACAATATTCATTATTTAATTATCTAGTTATATTCCTAAGTATAATTAATAATAAGGGTTAAAAACGAACATTACTCAAACATCGTTTACTACAACCCAAAACCATTTATATACTTATTATTAACTTTAGGATATTTATTTCAAAGATCAAAGCATATCCAAACTTATTAATTAAGGTAATACACTTTTAATTAATTTCACAAAACCATTTATTTTAACTTAAGAGTTAAAACCCAAACTTCCATTATTATATTTATAGAATACTTAACTTATTTTTTAAAAATTGTACACACACACCTTTAAGTACTTATAATTATATTTTAGAAACTTATAGAAAATACCATGTAAAAATACTAAGTTTTGAAATTTAACAAAAAACAAAAATACACATGTTTTACTTAAAAACCTTAACTTTAAAAATTCATAACTAACTATTAAAAATACAGTTTAACTTGAAACTACATTTAAAATACCCTTATATATGTTATAAAATACTTCTAAAAATAATTAGGAGAAATGCTTAATTTTAAACATGATTATCCAACCTTTAAAGAAAACAAGTTATTTTAACGAACTGCTCATATATCGACCTTTTTACTTCAAACTTTCTTTACCTTGTTTGACTAGTTTTAAACCTTTTTAAAAATTGATATTTTTAGATTATAAAGTAATTATATTTTACTTATTAAAACCACAAAGAAACCCCTGAGGATATCTTTTTAAATGTTGTTTATAATTTCCAAAGCAATGTCTTTTACAAAGTGCTCATATAGCGGCTATTTCGCTATAACTTTTGCCACTTTGATCTACAATTTCTACCACTTTCCAAACCAATTCTTTACTGTCCAAAACACTTACAAAAGTGTAGAGAACAACCAAAACAAGTTGTACAATGATATGTTCATAAATCACCAAATTACAAATATTAAAGTTAAGCGATTTCAAAGTGCATTCATAGCACTTTCTCGCTTCAAACATTCACAAACACGCTTTTACATCACATACAACATATTCAAACATGTACACATCAAGTCATGGCCACGTTACAAGTTTTTGAGGGATTATAAGAGAAGTTATAATACATATATGTTGTCATTTTCTTTTTAAAGGAAGAGGGGTCCAAAAGTTTTAGCTTGCATTGTTTTCATTTAACATTTTATATTTTTGCAACAAACATTATAAGACATCATAAACTTGCAAGATGGTGATAACTCACCTAAAAACAAAGCTAACAACCATCACAAAGCTCTAGAACCTAAGAACAACTTCCTACCATTACCCCAAAGCCCAAAGCTACCACCTTTTGCTCCAAAAACACAAGCACGAGCCTCCTACACTCCATGAATGCTCATGGACCTGGTGTTACACCCTTAATTTTGATTAACATTATTTTGGATATTTAATTTAATAAATTAAATAAAATAATGTAAAATTGTAAAGAGATTGAGATTTGGTAATTAATAGGGTTTGATTCTTAATTAATGAATTAATGGGATTATTTAGAACATTAATAAGAAAGAGGTTATATGAGGAGGACAAAATAGGAAAAGAGCATATTTCCTTAACTTAAACCTTCCTATTCTCATTCCTCCCTCACTTCACTCTTATAAAAGAAGTCAAAGAATCAAGGTCGGCCATTAACAAGGATTTCAAGGGAAGTAAAGCTAGGGAAAAAAGATCAAAGCCTGGAGGAATTAAATCAAAATACAAATCTCAACCTTCTTTAACCATTTAAGTTGAATAATAGATATGCATCTCAATTTTTAGTTATTATTTTTAGTTTTAAGTGTAAATTTGAATGTTTTGATGTTATCATACCATGTTTTAAAGGATTGAATGATTATATGCTTATTGATGAATATTTGGATTTATTTATGAAATTAGTTAATAGGTTTTAGTGTGAAAACCTACCATATGATACCCAAACGACTTGAAATTTTGATATGATGTTAGAAACATTATTTTAGAAGTGGAATTTTAATTTCATAATTTTCCAAGAAAATATGTATTTATTATGAATTTGCTAAGAGGAGCAAATGGTTTATTTAGGTTTTAATTATTAAAAATAATTAATTAAAGTTTTGGGCCCAAAATTTTTATATGTTAAAGAATATAATAAATCGGTTTTCTTATGATTTTAAAGACTTTTCCAAGTGTTTAAGATTTATTATGAATTAAGCTAGAAAGGCTTGATTTTAATATTAAAATAATGATGTAAAAGTTTGGTTTGTAAATATGTTTTGGAAATATAAATTCTAGCCTATGGCACATTTTAGTAAAGTATTTGGTAAAGTAAGTTATTATCCAATGAGAAATTGACAAACATTTGGAGTTGGTGGAAGGTAATTGCTTTTAATAGAAATTAAACAATTTTCTTACTAATTACGACTTTGCCACGCCGAGAGTCACGATGTCGCATTTCATCAAGCTGCATTTGTGGTCTTCGAAGTCAATCATAGGCGATACATATGATATGAACTCCATTTGATATGAAATGGATCGGCATGGTTGAGGTGGGAAGTACGACATCAAAGTCGACATCATGTATTCGACGTTGGCATGGCCGCATGGCTTAAGTGCCACATTTTATATATAAGGGGCATGGTGCTTCATGTCTTCAATGTCACCGACCCTATTGTTTTCAAAGTAACTCATAGCTGCGCAATGATGCCACATATTTTGATAATGACTTCGAAAGGCAAAGAAGCCGCGTCCTATAACTTCGGCTATGTGGTGCCGTGTTTTATCACTTCGACTTTAATGGTTGCTGCTTTTAATCTTTATAACCTGTTTTCAAAGAAGGCTATAATGCCGCTTATTTTCACATCGGCCTTGATGATGCTGAATTTAATCAATGTTGGCTTTGATAAAGACTTAAATCTATGTTGATGCAAACCAAGTTTTATATTATATGACATCGACACTCTATGAAGTGCGACAGGTATGATATTAGCCTGATGGCCTTAATTTTATAAGTTAAAGATTTTAACATGAGTTTCGATAATGAAGAATGGCGATGACCCTTAGGGGCGAAGTGAACACCGAATTTTATCAACTTAATAGTTTTATTAAGTTTTGGCTTTTTGGCCTATAGCTGTGAAAGGTGACGACCTCAAATGATTTTGAACAACATTAATATTGAATTATAAAAGCATATATCATGGCATAAATGTTTTGGATAAAATAAAGGGCTATATTTTCCTTGTTTTAAATATGATTTCAAGGGTTAATCATTTATAAAGAAAATGTTTTAAAGGAAATAGCTAGTGGTACTTAGCCTAGAATTTTACTAATGAATGATTACCCTTATCACTTTTGGATAAACTGTGATAGGACAAATTTTACTTAGAGATTAGAAAACCAGATTGGACTGGTGTTGGGTTGTGTCCTATACTTCAGCTGTTAGCCTTTAGTTGATATAAGTCCAAAATTCTCGTGCGTAGGGCTTTGTCAAGGGTAAGACTAACCTACATATAGAAAGGAATACATAAAGATAAGATATGTTATAGGTTGGCCTACAAAATCTTTAGGTTCATAGTAAGCCTAGCAAAACCATGAGATTGATAGATAGTCAGGTAAACACTAGAATAAGTGTATTTGGATAGACCGTCCAGTTTTCTTCTAACAGTCGGTTAGGAAATTTGGTTTATCTAGCAGGCCCGAGTCAGCCATGTAGGTTGATAGTTACCCTGTGAAAACTAAACATTGAGATGGATAGTCCATGGATTTGATGGATAGTGATGATTATCCATGTACCATGCATGCACACAACCATTTATATCATCTATTTAACCACTGTGGTTGCAGGATTTTGTTTTGCAAAAGATATATTTTAAAAGAGATATTAGTAAGGAAAAAACTCATTCTGCTTAGTGGCGTGGTCTCACTAGATATCTATAAAACTGAGATGACATATTATTCTTCACACCATGCTTTTTGTCTAAAAGTTTATGCTTTACCATTAAACTTTCGAGTGCTCAAAATTTGATCTGAGTAGATCGTGAGTAGAGGTTTATAGGAAAAGTAGGTTTTGACAAATAAAGCTTCCAGAGATGTGTAGGAGGCAAAGCTAGCTATGTAGAAGTCTATCTATTAGTATTATCCACTATGTTATGTCAGTTGTTGCATGAATATATTGACAGTAGATGTATCAGTCTATTTAGCAACTCTGATCAACCAATGAGGCATCTTCATATGTTGCTCTTTGGAGTATTTTGTTATAATTATATTTTATTTGAACCTGGGCACCGTTTGGGATTATGTAACGAATATGGAATATTTTCTTTAAAATGAAATATGAAAGTTTCTTTGAAATTATGTTTAAAATATTTTATATTTTTGTGCTTCTGATGTTATTGATACAATTAACATCACCGCATTTTGACATTATAAATTAGTACTATAGATGACTGCAGCATCTATAGCGCTTAGTTTCGGACCTCAAAATAGGGAATATTACACTGGTTGCTCCCCCCTTTGCTCCATCATTCTTTGAATTCTTGGATGTAAGCCACGTTCTAATGATGGTATGAGACATTTGTGAAAGTCTGGTGGAGAATGGAGTTGGTTTGATATGAGTTTAAGAAAGTTACAGAGGAGAAAGACATGAAAAAAAGAGCATAGTTTCTTTGCAAATAAATGAATGAACAAAAGAGAGAGCCAGGGGATGTATTTCTAGACTTAGAAAATGAAGTGACAAATGACCACAAAACCCCTCCACCTTCTCCCTATGCAGATGCACACCATGCCTCTTACACACTATACTTTTCTTAAATCACTCCTTGATTCAAGCCTTAAATCAAGGGTCAATGTCCCCTTAATTAATAATTACATTGTAATAAATTTTGGTTATGAAAAGAGATGTGTTAATACTTGTTAACGTGTTCACACGTTATTATACAAGTTCAAAAGAGTTCGAACAACTTTTCTTGTATAAAACGTCATTTATTGATAAAACGATTTTTGATCGCATTATCGATATTTTTGTAAACTATTTATTTTTGTAAACAAATTTCAAAAGCAATTTTCTTATCATTAGTTATTATTTGAAAGAGGGTTAATAAGGTTATAAAATGAATTCAAGATTCTAGAATTTGGTCCCAGAAACTGGACCCATTGGGTCTTACTTATAGATGCAGGCGGCCCCCCTTTCACGCCCTTGCTTTCGATCGGGTCGAAAGGACCCCTTTTTATATGCTGTTTTATGCCTTTCGACATTGTCGAAAGCCATGCCTCCTTTCGATTTTGTCAAAAGGTGTCATTTGCACATCTTGCCTTACTCTAGCAGTTCCTTTATCCTTTCTAGACTTTTCGATTGAGTCAAAAGGGCCATTATGATCCTTTCACCTTTGTTGATTTCGGAGTACTGCTTCCTTCACAGCACCCTTCGACACTGTCGAAAGGTGTCCTGAATGCCTCTTCACCTTTTTGTTAGCGGAAGTAAGTTTGGGGTTATCGACACTGTCGATAGGTCGATTATATTGGTTTCGAAGAGATTCAATTGTCAGTGGTTTCGATGATGTTGAGTAGCCCCTAAATGCATGCCTGTGAGTTGCTGCAGAATCTTCTTTTAATATTATGGTTTTCGACCGGTTCGAAAGGCTTGTATATGCTTTCGAAAAGGTTATGATAGGGGCGAAACCTTTGACTTTGAAAGGTTTTGCATGTAGTTGGGAGAGCATCATCGGTTACCTTCGAAAGGGGTTCCAAAGTCATTCTTTCTTGTTTATCTGTGTCGAAAGGTTGGTAGTGGTGGAAGGGTCTATATATTTCCATCTGGGTCAAAGGCCTTTGCACTGTATGTGTAGTTGGTGCCTTCGACTCCTTCGATACCCTTTTTACATCCTTTATGATGTCTTGGCATGTTTCTTTATCGAAACCCCAATCTTATTAGCCTTCTTTCATACTTCTGCTCTCAAGTAGGTTTTATGGCTAACATTTTGCTCCCTTGTATGAAAGAGTTTTTGTTCTTTAGGAAAAAGATTTCATAACTTTCTTACTCTTCGTAACTTTATTTTTACTGCAAAATTCAAAGTTAGTGATATTCGATGTTGTTATTTTCATACTTACATGCATATTTAGTAATAGGTCAGCATACTAATGCCCTCACTCATTTGGTAAGCATCATTTGAAATTAATAAACACCAACTTTAATTTTGGCATTAAGAAAACCAGCCTAAAACTTTTGGTTGTCTGTAATAGACTCAATTACATCATATCTCCAGTTTAGGATTTGATAAAGATTAGAAAACCATGAAATCCAACCCAGATTAGGGTATTAACTTGTGAAGTTTGGAAGTAGATAACGTGACATTCAGAATCCAGATAACAATATCTGAAAAATAATCCTCCGTGTGGCATTTCTAAACCCAGATACGGGTTTTTCGAGTAAATTAAACTGGAATTAGTAAGCATTGTCTTTATATCAAGTCCCTAGCCCAGATGAGGGCATATGTTAGACAATCATTATTGCAAAAAGAATCTCTAACCCAGATAAGGGCATTTATTGTATTAGCAGACTTTTCATAGCAGTAGTTGTAAAAATAGAATTCCTTTGCCCAGATTGGGGCATGTGTTGAACAAACAGAAGTCCATAGAAATTATCCTTTACAATAGAAGCCACGAACCCAGATTATGACTTTAAGGCAAAATCAGATAATAATCTTGAAACCCAAGTTTGAGCATAAAGAATTGGAATTATCAATAATGTTCTTATACCCTGATTCGGGTATAATAGGGATGGTGATTAATGAAGTCCCGAAACCCAGATTCAGGTATTTGTGATAGATAAATAGAATTCCGTTATTAAAATTTCACACCCAGATTAGGATTCGAATAAGTAGTTGTCTCGATACCCAAATTCAGGTATATTAAGGTAATCAGTGGTTAACAGAGACCCGAAACCTATATTCGGGCATTAAATAGTGAAGTTCTTAAATAAATATCCCAAAACCCAGATTCAGGTATTAATGGATGAAATTCTGGTCGGCCGAAACCCAGATTCGGGTGTTTTTAGATGATGTTTTAGAAAAACCCAGATTCGGGTATTTATAAGCGGAGACCCGTTTTACTCCTTTGATGTGTGAACCCTTCAGGTCTTGTATAGAAGTAATTTGTCTAGTTGCCTCTTGAACTTGGACGTCTTAGTCTGTAATTTAAAATGCCTCTTTCTCATGCTTGAACATCTTAGTTCATGATCTGATGAGCCTCTTCTCTGGCTTAGACATCTTAGTCTATTGTTGAATATGCCTCTCTTCGGGCTTGGACATCTTAGTTCATTGTGATTGAGCCTCTATTCGGGCTTGGACATCTTAGTCCATTGTGATTGAGCCTCTTCTTGGGCTTGGATATCTTAGTCCATTGTTGTTCGGTGCTCTTGGTTAACTCATCTTAGAGTCTGGAACCAAGGACTTACCCAACCTTCCTCCAAGAGGCGCCCTGCATTGGGCCTTTTGCGGCGTGGAAATGGGCTTGTTCGGTGCTTTACCCTAGCCATCTTATGGCATGGATAAAGGCTTACTTCGTCCTCATTCCAGAAGGTGCCTTATCCTGGCCCTTTTGCGTCATGGATAAGGGCTTGTTCGGTGCTTTACCCTGGCCATCTTATGGCGCGGATAAAGGCTTACTCTGTCCTTCCTCTAGGAGATGCCTTGACCTGACCAGAGGCGCGGACAATGGCTTGTCCAGTGCTTTAACCTGGCCTTCTCATGGCGCGGCTAAAGGCTTACCCTCCCTCCCTCCAGCGGGTGCTCTGCCCTGGCCATCTCGGTGCAGAAAGAGGCTTTTCTACCATCTTAGGTAGACTACCATCTTAGGCAGTATCCAAATATAAGGAGCATTTCACTCCCAACCATGTAGATTTTCTCTTTTCAAAAGTAGCTCTTTATTGATTCATTTTTGGAAAATAAGGCCTTAAATGCTCAGCATTCCATGTTCTAGGCATCATATTGCCGTCTGGGCGACACAATTTGTAGGCTCCCAGAGGGATTACTTTGCAAATGACTAATGGTCCCTCCCAGTTTGGTCTCAGGGGTCCATCCATAGGATTCTTTGTATTGGCCATTACTCTACGGAGTACCAAGTCTCCCTCGCGAAATGATCGTTTTTTACTCTTGAATTGTAATACTTCAAGATTCTTCTCTAATATTCGGTGGTTCTTACCGCTGCTTCATCTCTTAGTTCATGTATCAAATCCAATGATTCTCTTTTTAACTCTAGATTCTTATCAAATGCGTAGGCAATTCTTCAATGTGAGGGAATCTCAATCTCGATTGGTAGCATCGCCTCACACCCGTATGTTAAAGAATAAGGGGTATGTCCCGTTGCTGTCTTAGTAGACGTTCGGTAAGCCCATAACACAAGTGGTAGCTCTTCTACCCAATTTCCTTTTGCCTTGTTTAGACGCTTTTTCAGAATTGTTTTTATTATTTTATTTACAGCCTCAACAACTCCATTGGCTTTTGGATGTGCGACAGACAAATAACTTTTAATAATCCCATTCTTATGGCAGAAGTAGGAGAATTCTTTGCTCTCAAATTGGGCTCCATTGTCAGAAATTATTTTCAGTGGAATTCCGAACCTGGTTATGATGTTCTTGATAACAAATCTCAGTACTTTCCCAGAAATGATTTTCGGAAGTAGTTCCACTTCAACCCATTTAGTAAAATAATCAATGGCCACCACGGCATACTTCACCCCTCCCTTTAAAATTGGCAATGGGCCAACTAAATCTATTCCTCGTCCATCAAAGGGCCATGGACTTGCAATTGGAGTTAATTGACTTGGGGGCAATCTGGGTATCTTTGAATATTTTTGTCATTTTTCGCATCTTTTCACATAGTCTATGGCTTGGCTTACCATATAGGGCCAGTAAAACCCTTGCCTCATTATTTTCTTTGCCAGCTTTGTCCCATTTGAATAAGCTCCACAAAACAATTCATGTGCTTCTGTCATTAATTTTACCCCATCATTCATGCTCACACATCTCAAATAGGAAAGAGCATATTCCTTTTTATAGAGAATTCTGTTCATTATTACGAAGGTAGGAGCCTGTCTCTTGATTTTCCTTGCTTCTCCTTTGTTGGAGGGGAGTATTCCTTTAACAAAATATTCAACAATAGGTGACATCCATGTATCATCATATGTGCTATTTAGCCCTGGATGATTCACCCTTTCATCTGTTAATTCTTTATCACTTTTTTTCTCCTTCCCCCCTTGGGACTTGGCTTGAGATCTCATCATAACTAGCAATTCCTTCCCTTGCTAAGATGTTTCTTTTTTAATACTTGGCTTTTCTTGATATCCGACGGGGATAATTCGTGTCTTTAGGGCTCCCCTTGAGCTGGCTAATTTTGCTAAAGAGTCTGCCTGTGCATTTTCTGCTCTTGGAACTTGATTTATCGAAAAATCCTCAAACAAAGCAAGCATTCGTAATATTTCCTTCACATATAATGATAACTTGGGGTCCTTTGTTTGGAATATCTTTTTTACCTGATTTACCCTCAGTTGAGAGTCGCTAAAAATCTGTATTCGTGGGATTTTCAGTTCCAGTGCCAGGGTTAATCCTGCTACCATTGATTCATACTCTACCACATTATTGGTTGTAGGAAATCCCAGTTTCATGGCATAATGCAGACGATGTCCATCTGGGGTTATGATTATATACCCTGCTGCGGCCCCTTGTTCATTTAACGCTCCATCCACGAATAATTGCCACATGGGCTTCTGATCTTTCTCTTTTTCTGATTGTTCCTTTATAAAACTAGTACACTCATTAACAAAGTCTGCCAGTGCCTGTCCTTTGATTGCAGCCCATGGTTGAAATTCTATACCATATTGACTAAGCTCAATCCCCCATTTCACCAATCTTCTAGAAGTCACAGGCTTACTAAAAACTTGCTTAAGAGGAAAATTGGTTAATACCTTGACCGAATGTGCCTGAAAGTATGCTCTGAGCTTTTGAGCTGTGAGAACCAAGTAATAAGCTAATTTTTCTATAACTGGGTATCGTACCTCGGCATCCTTTAATCGCCTACTTATATAGTATACCGGAAGTTGTGTTCCATTTTCTTCTCTAATGAGTACCGAGCTGACTGCATGTTCTGATACTGCCATGTATAGGTACAATATTTCCCCGCTCTCAAGATTTGAGAATATCGGTGGTTTTTTCAAATGGCTTTTTAATTCCAAGAAAGCTTTCCTGCAATCCTTTCCCCATTCGAAGTTCTTCTTTTTCTTAATCACATCGAAGAATGGTATACACTTGTCAGTTTCTTTTGAGATAAACCTGCTCAAGCTACCCTTCCATTCAAGCTCATTACTTCCTTGCTAGTTTTAGGTTCGGCCATGTCCTTTATGGATTGAATTTGATCAGGACTCGCATCGATTCCTTGAGCACTTACTAGGTAGCCTAAAAATTTCCAGAATGGAGCCCAAAAGAGCACTTTTGCAGGTTCAACTTCATTTGATACTTCCAAAATATTCTGAACATTTCCTCTAGATCCTTAAGATGGTTTTCAGGTTTGCTAAACTTTACCAGCATATCATCAACATAAACTTTCATGATTCTGCCAATTTGTTCCTTGAACATTCAATTAACCAGTCTTTGATAAGCGGCCCCTACATTCTTTAGTCCAAATGGCATTGCCCTATAGTAATAAATTCCCCATTCAGTTATGAAACTGGTATGATCCTCATCCGGCTTGAACATTGGTATCTGGTTATACCCTGAATAAGCATCCATGAGGGATAACAATTTGTGTCCACTTGTTGCATCCACCAACTAATCTATCTATTGTAGCGGGAAGCAATCCTTTAGGCATGCTTTGTTTAGGTCTGTGTAACCAATGCATGTTCTCTATTTTCCATTTGGCTTCTTTACCAAAACTGGGTTGGCTAACCATTTAGGATAATATACCTCTCGATTAATCCATTCTCAAGGAATCTGTCAACCTCCTCCTTTAGAGCATCTGACCAGACTTTTTCCAATTGTTTTTTTCTCTGCTTTATAGGGGTTGCTACCGGATTGATACTAAGAGCATGGCACACGACAGTCGGATCGATTCCCACCATATCAGAATGTAACCATGCAAACACATCCTTATTAACTCTGAGGAACTGTATCAAGTCTTTCTTTAACTCATTATCAAGATCTTTTCCCAATTTAACTATTTTAGAAGCATCCTTTGAATCTATGTGGGCTTCCTCAAGGTCTTTTATGGGTTTTATCCTCTCTGTTTCGCCTTGGCAGTCGAACTCTGTGACTATAGGACCCTCCTCTATTGAGTTAGCATCAATTCTCTTTCTCTTACTTCCTACATGGATGTACCTTTGATACATTCATTTGTTAGACTTTTTAATATTAATCTTTGATTCGAATGTTGGATGTGAAAATCCATCATCCGAAGGCTGTAAAATAGCAGAAGAAACAAAGTAAGCAGAATACTCCCATTTGTATTAGTCAAGTGTAGCAAAGTACATTTCTCGAAAGCTAAACAATTCCCCCCGTACAGTTCCCTAACCTTGCTTTGTTAGGAATTTTACCATGAGGTACTTTGGGGAGACAAAAGCATCGATCTCATCGAGGGCTGGTCTGCCAAAGAAGGTGTTGTAGTAGGAAGGTTGATCAATTATCATAAAAATAGTTTCAAATGTTCGGCAAGTTGGTGGCACTCCCATTTGTACAAGTAGCTTTATCTGCCCCATTGGAGTTGACCCTTTATTGTTGAACCCAAATATCGACTCTGTGCTCGGCTCTAATTTGTGCTCTAGGATATTCATCTGATTGAAGGCATGCTTGAAGATGACATTGACCGCGCTACCTGTATCGACCAGAATCTTCGAGACAATAGATAGCCTAATTTAGGCCGTAATTATGAGGAGGTCATTATGAGGATGATGGATTCCTTTGTGTAGTTTTTGTGGGGTGACCACCAGATTAGACATTTGGATGCTAAGGCGTGGGTTTTTCGTTGGAGGCTCTTCTTGAACAGAATATACCCTTCTTTAGCCTCTCTGATATATCTGCTTCGCGCCCCTTTACTACTCCCTACTGGATGTGGCCCGCCATGGATAACATCAATCTTGTTGATTGGTGGGCTTAAGCTTAGAGGATCCTCATCTTCTAGCACATTCACAGTGTTGCTTGGGCGCTTCTGCGGAGCATTTTCTATTCGTTGGGCTTTATGTTGGTCTTGAACAAATTCTTTTAGATGGCCTTCCCAGATCAGCTTTTGAATTATTCTGGCCAGAACTCTGCACTCATCAGTTTTATGGCCATTAGCTTTATGATAAGCGCAGTAATCCCTTCCTTTTTTCTGCTCTGGATTATTCTTAGCCTTGAAGGAGGTTGGAAAGTTGACTCTTTCCTTAGCTATTGCATATATGTAAGACAGTGGCTTGTTTAAAGCAATTGTGTTAGCAACTAGTTTTTCCTATTTGGTCCTTTTGTGGCCATGGTCTAGGCCAAATCTTCCCCCTTCCTTCCTGGGAATTGTCTTCTTCTTGGCGTAGTAAAGCTCATCCATCCGGATGAACTTGTCGGCTTTAAAGTGGAAGTCTTGAAGATCTTCGCAACCATTGACAAAGAGCTGCTTCCAGCAAGGGGTATTCTCGATCAAGTCAGAATGGACAGCTATGAGCTTATCACGATCATTCATATCCTTAGCCTTTAAAGATTCGGCTTTGAACCTTCTCAAGTAATCCCTCAAACACTCTCCCTGCCTTTGCTTTATATTTGCCAAGACTGTATAGTCAATAGTAGGATCCTTACAGATGTAGAATTGGTCTGAGAACTCATAAGAAAATTGTTTCCATGAGTAGATGGTCTTTTCTCTGTATTGCATATACAATTTGGCTACCGCTCCCTGGAGAGTAACGGGAATAGTCGACATCTGACTGCCCCAGAAGCATTATACAAATCCATCTGGCTGTCAAAAGCCATAAGATGATCATTGGGGTCCGTATCCCCATGATATTTCATGGACGAGATTTTGACATACGGAGGTATTACTGTGGCCATGATCTCGTAGGTAAAAGGTGGCACCCTCTCATTGCCATTGACGTTTTCGTCCATAGTTCTTTTTCTCTTGGAATTCATAGCACCTTTGATAGCCTTCTCAGCAACATCTTTCAGAAAAGCTTCAACATTGTCGTAATTCTTCTGACTTAGGTGGTACTCTTTAGACGTTGAACTGCCAGACTATTCTAAGGATTTGTCAACAATTCTTCCCTGATGATTGGCTCTTGTTTGGGGAAGTTCCCTCTTTTTCGTGGAGGTCAAATCCACTTTTTCTTTGCATTCTTTGGAATTAGTCTTTAGATTCCTCCTAGGAGAGACCACTTCTTCTCCTTGAGTCTGTTCCGGGGTCTTTGAAGAATTTTGAGATAAGGCCATCTTCAGCAACTCCTGCATTTCTTGTAGCTGTTGTTCTAAACGCTTGATTTTTGCTGTGTTTTCATCTTGTCGTGCCGGTGATGAAGTCTGCCCTGGAATGACCCCATCCAGGTTAAATGATGGAGCTATATTTTCTTCCAAAGTGGCAGTGTGTATTGCTTCCTCCACAATTCCACTTAAACGCTTTGACCTCATTTTTCCTATGCAAAAAAATGAACCACAGTTAGTCTGTATATAGTGACAAGGTCGAAGGTTCAGGCCTTCCTTCTAGCGCCAAAAATGTTAACAATATTTCTTGTAAACATCGCTAATGCTATTCATTAGATAATTTAATTTGAACAAGGCCAAGTTGATGAAAGGATTCTCTCCTTCGCAAACATGCCTTTCGATTTGCGTAATGCAATCAAAATGATTTGAGATGATAGCTTTATATTTTGACCAGATTTGCTTAGTCGAAAGGATTAATGAGGTTGCCCAACCTTTCGACCTGATTGGCTTAGTCGAATGAGTTATGAGGCTTTCCTGACCCTTCGACCAGGTTAGTACAGTCAAAAGGCCTCAAGGAGTTAACTTTGGGACATAGTTTTTGAGACCATCATTTTATTGAGTCTCATCCTCCCAGTGAGTCAAAAACAGCCTACCATCTTTGCGTTCCACCCTTTTCGATCACGTCGAAAGGTAACATTCTAGACCTTTTGATCATGTCGAAAGGAGATGCTACTTCACCAGTATGTCTTGGTTGCTTTCGACCCCATGGTTTCATTATTCTTACTATGGAACCCCTTCGAAAGGGTTATTGGGGTCCCAAAGGGTTGATCCCCTTCGAATTAGTTTCACTATGTATGACTGTTAACCAAATATAAGCTAAGATTTCTTTTGGAAATACTCCTTTCAAACGGGTCGAGAGGTGTTTTTCCTTTCGAAGCAGTCCTAGCTTATTATTGTCTACAATTCACTTTGTTTCCTTGTATAAGATCAATTTAGGTATTCCCAAGACTCATGCACTCAACATGGTTGACACCCCATCTTCATGTAGGTTCCGATGATGATGTGTTTCGACTGGAAATGCCTAAGTCGATCTTATACACAGCATAGACAAAAAGAGATCATGAGAAAAGGTTAGAATCATGTGCAATTGATCATTAGTCTAGCTAATGATTTAAAGGATCTTCCTCGTCGCCAATGTCCTTAATGAACAAGCCATCTCCCATTTTTATTCATAATCCAAAATGAGTTACAAGATATTGAGCCTTTTCCCTAATTTGATTTAGGGTTTCTTCCAAATACAATTGTCACTAAGAAATTAGAGTAAAAAATGAATTTAAGATTCCAGAATTTGGTCTGCAAAACTGGACTCATTGGGTCTTATTTATAGATGCAGGCGGCCCCCCTTTCACGCCCTTGCTTTCGACCGGGTCGAAAGGACCCCTTTGTATATGATGTTTTATGCCTTTCGACATCGTCGAAAACCATGCCTCCTTTCGATTTTGTCGAAAGGTGTCATTTGCTCTTCTTGCCTTACTAAGCAGTTCCTTTATCCTTTCTAGACCTTTCGACTGAGTCAAAAGAGCCTTTATGATCCTTTCGCCTTTGTTGATTTCGGAGTACTGCTTCCTTCACAGCACCCTTCAACACTGTCGAAAGGTGTCCTGAATGCCTCTTCACCTTTTTGTTAGTGGAAGTAAGTTTGGGGTTAACAACACTGTCAATAGGTAGATTATATTGGTTTCGAAGAGATTCAATTGTCGGTGGTTTCCATGATGTTGAGTAGCCCCTAAATGCATGCATGTGAGTTGCTGCGGAATCTTCTTTTAATATTATGGCTTTCGACCGGTTCGAAAGGCTTGTATATGCTTTCGAAAAGGTTGTGATGGGGGCGAAACCTTTGACTTCGAAAGCTTTGGCATGTAGCTGGGAGACCATCATCGGTTACCTTCGAAAGGGGTTCCAAAGTCATTCTTGCTTGTTTATCTATGTTGAAAGGTTGGTAGTGGCGGAAGGGTCTATCTATTTCCATCCGGGTCGAAGGCCTTTGCACTGTATGTGTAGTTGGTGCCTTCGACTCCTTCGCTACCTGCTTAATGCCTTCGAAACACCCTTTTTACATCCTTTATGATGTCTTGGCCTATTTCTTCATCGAAACCCCAATCTTATTAGCCTTCTTTCATACATCTGCTATCAAGTTGGTTTTATGGCTAACACAAACCACATGAAAATCCACGTCCTTCTCCACCAAGTTAGCTTGCGGAAGTTTTCCATAATCATTATGTTCAAAAAAATATCTATTTCGCTATACCCATATGTGGTATATAGCTATAACCAAAGCTACAAAAGCAAATCGTTGTTCGATACAGTTATGATTGAAAGTCTGTATGAAGAGCCAAACTTCTTCCTACAAGTTTCCAAAAGTTGTTGGAGAAACACCAAGTTTAAGCTTGCTAAAAGCATAGTGGAAAAATAGATGGTCGTGAGATTCAGCTTCAAGACGACACTATGAGCATCAACTACCAATTTGGAAACCCTAGTTTGGCAGTCAATCCACTGTAGGTAAGTGGTTAATCATCGCTTTGTATGCAAATATTGACATTTTCCTTACACTCAATTTATTCCATATGATAGGATACCAGTCAACTATCGAGTTTTTTATATGAATCTCATGCCAAAACCTCTGAAAATATGAAACATCATGCATCATTTATCGCTCAATAATCTGTTGTTTTACTTGTATCAATTGGAATGGGAAGTATAAGGTGTTTAATTTCTCTAGTTTCTGGTAGTAAATCTGGATTTAGATGTTGATTTTGAACTATTTATGCTAATTTTCTATCATTCGAATTAAATATAGCAACTGTATGCCATCCTAAAATATACATGAGTGATTTATAGTTAATCCATGGATCGAACTATAAAGACGTTGTGTTGCCATCCACAATCACCCTATTAAACACTTTGCTAGCAGTGTCTCTATACCTTAAAATATGCTTCATAGTCATTGAAAAATTGTTGTTGATTTGACTAGACCACAAATTTGATTGAGTTAAATACTTATTTTTGATTCACTCAGCCCATAGAGTTTGTTTGGTCAATATTTCCATGTCAATTTATGGATGGCAGTAGTACGCAAATCTAAAAGTTGTCATAGTCCAATCCTCCTTTCTTTTTTGGGTCTGCACTAAATATTCCATGATATTTTGTGTAGCTTGCCACCCCAAAAAAATTAGCACATAATGCTTCTATTCTATTAATAATGGAAGTAGGTAGGTGATAAATAAGAAGCCAATATAGTACAATGGGGATGATAATACTGAATTAATTGAGCCTTGCCAGTAGTAGATAGAAGATTACTATCCCAGCTATCTAATTTCATTGTAATTTTGTGCATCAATGGGACACATTGAGCTGCACTTACATAATCAGAATATAATGGCACACCTAAGTATTTAACAAGTAAATTACCTTTAGCCATGTCTAAAATATGCAAGATTTCAGTTTTCGAAGGTACTAATTACTGAAGTAGACTTTGGATTTTAATTTATTAACTTAATGCCCTGTGGTATCTTTCATATGGTTTAGAATATATTTAATGTGTTGTGCATTAGCAGTATTAGCCTCTAAAAGAACATAACGTCATCTATACTATATTATTATTAGTGAGTTGAATTTCAAGCTCACACAGGCCCCCTTGAAATTTGGCAACTGAACAGTCGCATTTTTAATTTCTTTATATTCCAAACTTTAAAATGTGATAACTTTTTCTACATTGATTGGATTTAAGAATCGTTTTCACTATTAAATCTCAAATTTAATTTGCTTTCCAATGATATCCATTGTTGATAGCTAAAAATAAATTTTTTAAAATCATAATTTTATATAGCAGCTTTAATTGCATAATTATTTTGTGTCACCGCTGTGTACCGCGTTTCTGTAACAGCATTATTATGATGATCATAAACATTACATAGTAGTTTTACCTAGATTATTATAATGTATTTATTATCTTTTAACATATTTGAAAGGAATATTTTTTTTGAATTATACAATTATGGTTGTCTTTGAATATTGTAACTACATTATGTAATAAAGTAATAATCTTGATTGTGTTTGATAGTATTCAAACTTAGTGCAGTTATAATTTAACCCCATCAAAAAATGGTGTAATAATTTATAGGCATTTTTTGAATTAATTTAACTACGTTAGCATTTTTTTTATTGCATTTACTATTAATGATTTTGACTATATTTGATAATTTTATTCAATTTTAAAACAGTTATAAATTAATGAAATTAATAAAATGCAATTATAATTTACCAGCAAGTTTTGGGTAAATTTAACTATATTTGAAGATTTTTAACCACATTTATGTGATGAAGTAATAAATTTGGCTACATTTCAGGAATTTATTCAATCTTAATACAATTAAAATTTAACTACATTAATACAATGCAGTTATAATTTAATGATAATTTTGAATTATGAATGGTAGAAATTTAATATTTTAGCTATATTTATGTGATGCAGTAATAATTTTGGTTGTACACGATGATTTATTCGAGCTTACTGTAGTTAAAATTTAAATGCATTAAGAAAAAGCGGCTATTATTTTGCAGTATTTTTGGAATAAGCAATTATTGTTTTTGAATATTTTAACTGCATTTGTGTGATGCAATACTAATTTAGCTGTAGTAATAATTTTGTTTGATGTTAACGATAGTTATTTAACCGCATTATGAAAATATAATTGAAAAATGAATTTTAATTTTTGATAGCTTGAGATGATTGAATAATGACTTCACATAATTAATGCTTGATTCAACCGTGCAGCTCAGCGTTTAATACATTGCTTCCAGGTTTGATGACATAATTTGGCTAAGTTTACTCAATTTCGTTTACAATTACGATGATCAATAATACAATAAGCATATAAGTTGTTGTATTCGGGCTTAAGGTAGATGCACATTTTAAGTGCTGGGTCAAAACATGTGTTGTAGTGAGAATAATGTTGATAACCACCTAAAAGAGTTTATTTTTTATTTTTTGCAGTAAATTCTAAAATCACTTGCACCACCACCGTCGAAAAACTTCTAGAAAACAATTGATGAATGTATCTTTGTATAGATGATTATGTAGTCATAGTTTGATTATTGGATATAGTTAATAGGTCAGACGAGCAGTGAGAGAATTTAGTAATAATACCGCATCAATGACACTTTTGCCTTTTTTGGCTGCAGGTACAAATACCTTCAATGGTTGAAATAATTGACTGATGTAATGCATCTATTAAGGCCAAGAAAACATCACCTATTTGCGCTCAAGCCAATATCATACACGCGTTGCTAGCAGTTATTTCTGAGGCTAAAAAATGAATGGACTTCTCACAATTGTTCTCTTCTGTATGTTTTGTATATTTTCAAATATTGGTTACTGCGACCAGCTGTATGCCATGTTTTGTACCCTGCATCGACATAGATCAGATTCGGTGAACAATAGTAATTTATATTGGAACCCATATTATTTTCTTATTGCATCATCATTTCTATTTCAATTGAATCTTCTGTTTTATTACTTTTCCCCTGTACTACATCTGTTGCTTTTTTCTTTTTTCTTTTGCTCCCTTTTTACAGCTGTTGACAAATACTTTTCCTGACCGTTTACAAATTTCATCCTATTACTATATTTCTCCCCATTGCAAAAAACTTTTGTTACTCTTATTTAATTGAATCGAACTGCACTGTGTCTTTGTGTCTGCAGTTCACAGTGAATACTTCAACTATATCTATGCACATTGAAGCAGCTGTGTAATTGCAAAAGCAACAACATTGGCGTTATATGCCACAGTGAATATATCTATGCATTAGTGGATAAATTTTTAACACATTATCCTCTAAATAGTCTGAGAACTTTAACATATTCACTGTAATTGTTTTGTTCGATTTTAATTGTGATTATCATAACCAAATATATCTATGTATTTTTATCCTACCAAATGTTATTCATGATGTAACACTATCGTTCAACAATGTTTTTTCATTACCACCGTATTAAATTTCTTATACATTTGGATATGACCTATGCAACAACAATATTTTTTCAACATCCGTGTGCGAAGCACTGGTTCGCACTAGTTTTTTGTATTTGTGAAGAAAACTCTAAAAAGCAGAATGATTCTGCATTTGGAGGGACTAGAACCCTCAATTAACAAACATGATCACAATATGTCTATTCTTGGCTCTGGCCCAGCTTTTTGCCTAAGCATACGAGCTTTATACACATTTTAGGCTTTCCAGGTTTTATAAAATCTCTTATAAGCTCACGAGCTAGTAGAATATTCTCACCAATATTTCTATTTGGTGTAAACGTCGATTGATTATCTACAATCAAATAGGGTAGAAAAAGCTTTATTCTATTGCAAATAATATTGACAACAATCTTGTATATAATATTAGCACAAGCAATAAATCTATAATACGAGATAGTTTGCGGCTTATCTCTTTTAGAGATAAGAGTCAAAAAAATATGGTTTATTCCCTTTGCTATTTTGGCAATCTAAAATATCTCTATGATAACTAAAAATAATTCTTATTGCAATAGGTCGTAGTGAAGTTTAAAGAAATTTGATGAGAAACCATTTGGGCCTGGGCTTTTCGCATCAGGATTGAACCATAAAGCTGATTTAATCTCTCCTGTAGTAACTGGGGTAGATAAGTAGCTTTGCCCTTCAGAATTTATGATCATTCAAACTTCTATATGTGGGAAAGATGTTGGCTATTATATAAATAGGAGTAATAGCTCAGAGATTCCTGAACTATTACTTCAGGATTGTATACATACTCCCCAGTGGGGGATAGTAAAGACTGAATTCAATTTTTGTGAAACCTCTTTGCCATTCGTGAAAAAAAAGAATTTAAGATTTGAATCACCCTCTTAAATCCAACAAGAATTTTTGTGAAACCTATTTTTTATCATAGAGAGTAGAGTTTTCAGTATCATTATCAATTTGTAAGAACGATTGAGTATTGAAGCTTTGTTAATGCATCATTCTTTCGAACATGTTTAGACCATGACTTAAGGTTGTCTTTAATCTTTTTGAGTTTGGCAAGAAAATCATGAGTAAAGTCACCCCCAAGTAGTAGCCAGCATACCTTCTTGAACACATTGCAGATAGCCCTCAATATTACACCAAGTATTTATATACCTAAAAGGTATATTTTTATTTCGAAGCCAACAGTGAGGTATGGTCGCTTATGTCAGTTGGTAAGGCAATAACAGCTAAAGTAGGAAACATTTGCATAAATTCTTAATTTATCAATACTTTGCCAATGTTGGTGGCCATACCTCGCTTTCTCCATATAAATTTACAACCCTATAAAAAGCATCATTAAGGCCACATTTAAAAAGATAGTTTTTAAAGCCATTAAGATACGAAAAAGGTATATGGAGACCTCCCTTCTTATCTTTTGGGTCTAAAGCATTATTAATGTCCCCTACTACAATCTAAGGCATATTAACTGAAGAAGAATCACTAGTAAGGCTCTCCCATAGTTTTTCCCTTTCTGAGTAAGAATTACTTGCGCAGACAAAAGTGATTGTATAGCAGAAGCCAGCAGTATTAGTAAAAACAGTGGTAATATGCTGCTTACTTTTAGCTGAGATGTGAGCACTCTATGTGT
Source organism: Allium fistulosum (assembly GCA_030737815.1). Taxonomy (NCBI): domain Eukaryota; kingdom Viridiplantae; phylum Streptophyta; class Magnoliopsida; order Asparagales; family Amaryllidaceae; genus Allium; species Allium fistulosum. The sequence goes on along the minus strand of CM060903.1, from coordinate 889,176,661 downwards.
TAGCATCAATGATGATAAAAATCCTACCCTTGGTCCACATATCATTATTATCAAAGGAAGACCAATGAGGAGGAAGTTTAGACATGAACTTACGAATTCCAGAATTTAATAATTTAGACTCATACAAAGCTATCACGGATAGTGTATGATATTGTAGAAATTTGAGTACAAAAAGCATTTTGTTGTTTGTATTCAAATCTCTTACATTTCATGCGTAAATAGTCATTTAATAGAAGTAGAGCCCCTTGTTTTCCTTTTAGGAGGAACTGTGGTAGATGGCGCTTTCCATCGATGCTTCTTCGTATAATTTTTATTAGCCTCAAGCATATGGGATACATTTGTTGTAACATCATCTGGTTTTCCAATTTCTTTTATATGTTGTGCAACTTCATCGATAAAGTGTTGTTGTTCCTCAAAAATTTCTTGTGTAGGTGAGAAATCTGCCGAATTAACAAAATCGTATTCTTGGTTGATTGGTGGGACAGTGTGTTGAACATGTTGTTCTAGGATTACTGGAGTAGAGTTATCAATAGAAGATGACTAGGCAAAGCATTCTGTAAAAGTATAAGGACCGACTTATCAGCTGATAAGCATGAAAATCGGTTAGCAGTGGGCATATCATGTTTCTATTTGCTTTTATTCAAATGGTCTTGTGTAGTAGATTCTAAACAGTGGATTTGTTTTCCTCTTTTTTAAGGAGGAAACGGACCCCCATCAGCCTGAACTGAAGTAGATGAACTTTCTGTATAAGTTTTACCAAGTTGTTGTGACTTTGCTTGCCATGTTGACCGAAATACAATTTTACAATTTTGTGTACTGTAGCCATAGACTTTGCAATTGAAACATGGTTTTGGTTTATACTCATATGAAATTTTAATATTAATGCCTTCACCATCATAATTCATACCATGTATAATATTAGGATATGAAAAATCTAAAGCAACTTCAACTAAAACTCTATTGTAATTCAGTCTAGTTTCTTTAGTTGTATCATTATCCATTTTGATTGGCTTACCCAGTATATTTGCAATTCTGCTTATCACATCGGTGTTCCAGAATTCTAATTGTAGATCATGTAGTTTTATCCAAATCTGAATCGATGAGAAATAATCTCATGTGAACTTCATGCCCGGCTCCCACATTCCAATATGACAATTCTTAAATTAAATATATATGGGTCAACCTTGATTATCCTTGTGCAATCATCTTCTTTCTCAAATCTTGAAATGATAAAACCCTTTATATGTAGAATATATCCATTTTTCCCATCGGTTGCCATATTTTGTCTACAAACATACTGAACTGAGAATAGAGTGGCCTACTTCCAATTACATAAGAAACCAGTGTATTACGCTATTTAGACTCAGTAACTTCCTTATTTGATTCTAGAATATGAAATTTACAGTTTCCATTATCAAAAGTTGGAGAAACGAACTGCAAATCAAAAGCATTCTGGTCACCGTCTTCCTGGGTTATGCCTCGCACCATCTCTGCCCAAGTTCGATGCCATGTTTCTAATGAAGGTCTGGGTGACTGATGCGGTGGATCGGGGGGTTTGGTGGAGGTTCGTTGAGAGTAACTGTTTCCTCTTCTGGAGCCTTTTCTGCCATGAATAACTAAATTTTAATTATTTATACTTATTTTCATATATAATTATATATATATATATATATATATATATATATATATATATATATATATATTGCATTGTGATATCGATACCCGTGTCATTTATTTATTTATGTGTTCCTGATATGCGATTTATTCAATTCTAGAGCTCGTGCATATTACTATGCGTCAAGATGTGGTACATATTATTTCATATGCATTCAGGTATTAAAATGTATCTGTATTGACTCAAAGTAGCATATAGAGATCGCTCCTTCCGTGTCGTTGAATCTGAGCTATCAACCGGTAAACTCCCTCTAATAATTCAGTCACTAAAGCAGGATGTAATATTGTTGGAGGTGTGTGGGATGGATGGATGTTGTATGTGTTTGTTGGAATTCATCAAGTTATGTGATTACACTTGTAATTTTGTATATCTTTAGCTTGTTACGTCTGTTTGGCTGCTTTTACTATTCTTTAAAACTAGCTATGGGATAGTACATTGACAATACATGTTCACTAGTGCGAACTTGTGATACGCATACAAAGTTCACCACATAATTTATTCAACACTATATTTTTGAATTTTGTTGTTATATAAAGGTGAAAGCGTACGTTTTTTATTGTGATTTTTTCATAGCTTTTTATTAAACAATATTAACAAACTTTTGTTGATAAATCTACTTAGATAATCTTGAATTTAAAAGGTTTGACTAAAATTTTTGGACCACGTTGACTTTAAAAAACAAATGTTAACATCAATTATTTGTTATTCTGAACTTGGTAAGCATTACATAACCGAGGTTGACTACTAATTTTCAACCCTAAACGACATAAGTTCAATATGGATTTATCCAATGTTTAACATATAAATTTTAATATTTACATTGTTCGCTATAATAATATCATTCTAAACCTAGAATATAGAAAATATACTGTAAGTGAAGTAGTGTTTCAAATTTGGTTCAAAAAAATGAAATCCAACATTTGCATTATTGTACTTTTTTTAAAATATGGTACTTAGGTGGTAGTACATAGTTACATTTCTCTATTTTTTATATAGTTATATTAACTAAATTAGAAAAAAATATCACGGTAGCTAGGAAACACTATATTTCCTAACTCGAAAACATAATGTAACATGAAAATAATACATAATATTTCATCAGAGATGGTAGTTAAATGATGTAAGAAAACACGATCAATGAAACACTATTAGAAATAAGTTATTATTATTAGATGCTTATACTACATTACAGAACAAAGTATTTTATAAAATAAGCACCTATTACACTTAGAAGCAACAAATATTGAAATGAAGGTAAGAATGTTGTGCGCTAAAATAATGATTTTATAAAATGCAAGAAATATATAAAGTTAACTTGTTTTATTATGAGCTAATTGTGAAGACCCAAAATTTTTGAGATAGAAATAATTCTGAAATAAAAAGAAAATTAAATTAGTTAATAGAAAATAATTGAAGAATAAAATAATTTGAAAATGAATATCAAAAGGGAATGAGAGAAACAAGCAAGGGAATAATTATTTCAATAGATAATGATGAGAAGCAAAATAGCTAAAGTATGAATGAATTTTTAAGTTCACATATCTCATGAATATTACATACATATGTAGTCAAAAAAATATAAAAGTGATAGAATAACTCCTTTTGATAATTAAAATGCATAAAAACCAGTTAAGTAATATTTATGAGTAAAATGCATTTTTGAAATAAATCAAGAAAGAAGCAAATGGTAAATTATGTTAGTTAAAAATCAAGTTTATAGAAAGAAACATGAGAAATAACCCAGGTATAATAAAATACAGTGTGAAGTTGAGTCATATGAAAACAATGTGTAGATAAAAATCATGCAAATAACATGTATCCAGAAAAGAGAAAAGCAAACTGTTTTACCAGAAATAGAAATCAAGAGAAAATGGCACCTTTAGCCATAATTATACACATATGATTCTCTGAGTAAGGTAAGGATAGAATGGGTTTTTCCTCCATTAAAACCCTAGCAAAATGATTTAAATCAAGGGAGGGGCAACAGTTGTTTCTGGGGAGAAAACAAAGGAAATAAAATTAAAAATAAAATAAACTCACATTGTCTTCAGGCCTGAGTATTCTCGGGGAGGAGCAAAGAAATGTGATCACTTATGGGATTTGAGGCATTAAGACCCATGCTAAGGGCAGCCAAGTTATTTTCATATATAAATTCTATCATAATTTTATGTTTGATTTTATTCTCTGAATAAATGCATGTTGATCATGGATAGTATTTTGATTGAACTTTTGGTTGAAGTTTTGAGCTGTCTTGATTTGATAAGATTGTTTCAGTTTTTGCTTTAAAATACAAGTAATCAAACATGTATTCAGATCATAGAAGTGGATTTTATGATCCAGTTTTATGTGAGAAATGAACTGAATGTTTTACTGAGAAATAGGGTATCAAAGGAAAATAAGTAGGCAGTGTGAATAATGAGATTTATGCTTATGCCTAGTTTATATTAAAATGATATGAACTATGCAGTATCATGTATAGGTGCTGAGTTGTTCCTATTATAAGTTAATATGTTTTTATGGGTTTTTCTCAAAGAAAAATCATGTCCTGTGTTCTCAGTAAAATAAATGAATAGGGTATATAACTTCATCAGATTTATGTGAGACATAGGAATACTTCTATAGATAAATACGTATGCAAGTTTCAGAAAATATGATTAAAATAAAATAACCTTGGAATGGGATTTAGTATTTTGCATGGAAGCTTGATATGTCTGACTAAAACCCCTGAGAGAGTTTCATAACTTTTGATTCATGAAAGGAAGAAAAGAATGCAAAGCATTTCAAGTGATAATAAAAATTCTCAGAAGATAAATAAGCATGGTCTCTAAATTATAAGAATAATTTAGGAGTAATGCCTTGATCTGCTCAGCATCAGGTGGATGATGGGTATGTGCATGACTTGTTTAAGTCCTGTAGGCCTCTGTGTAAAGGGTTAACAGAACTGAGCCCCTTTACAATGCACACATGGTGTTCAATGGCAAGGAGTCAGACCAAATAAAAAGGTAGAAGTGAGATTGAGAAATCAGGCTATGGAAGTTAGGATTTAATCCATAGGAGCATGTGCATGAATGTCTGGATGAAATGATTGGATGAATGTTTGGGTGTATGATTGGGATATAAACTTACATATGCTCAGATTTTTGTATGAAATAGTGCCTTGTTAAAATAGGATTTCTATGCAGATTAAAGAATTTACAAAAGATTTTAATATATGATTTCACTCATACCAGAATTTATTTCTGACCCTATTTGTTGCCTTTGCAATATTTGGGGTGTCTCATTTTATTGAGGCAGCTCAAAATGTTGTTGCAGGAAAAGATGTATGAATAGCTTGCTTGCATGGATGTTTGAAGATCTGGTTGCTTTTAGAAATGTTTTTAGAAAATGCAGTGGTTTCATTGTAATAAATAAAGCTAGGCAAACTTTGTTATGCCCTATACAATTTCTCAGGACTGGTATTTGCTTATTTTTCTGTGTAAAGAATATGTAAAAACTTTAGTACTATATGTGTGGTTGTGAGTTTCTGTTTTAAGCAAACTGATCTGGATAATCTCTGGTGAAGTATGATATAGGAGATCATGCCATATAAATTGATATGTGGTCATATCTTCCTTGGCTATGTCTGATGAATTTTTAATTGTAAAGTAGAAATAGTTTTAGAAAGAAAAAAAATAAAGAACATGCAATAAATCTTTTAAAGATTGAGTTGAACCTAGACCGGGCTAACCAGAAAAGCATGATCATGACTTGTAATTGATATAAGTATATGTCAAGCTTAAAAATGAAACCTGTAATTCTTAATCTGGGCATTTGATTTACAGTAGAAATTTGCATTGCTTTGTGTAGTAGGTCCATATGCATTTTTAATACTTGTAGGTCTCACAGCAACTATACTTAACACATCTTGATATCTAGATACATGACTCAAGTCTAGATGCATTTGGTCATGACCATAACTTCACAACACCTTAGTCACCACCACTTATTGCTTAAGAGAACATCAGCTGTCTACCTAATAAGTTCACTTGTGAATTTTGTATTAATTTGATTTGTAACATAGCTTTGATTATCTTGTCCTCAAATATATGCTAAGCCTCCATTTGATATGATAAATTGAGTCTGCATTTTTGTTCAAATGTATTATCTTCACTGCTTGATTTTGAACTAATTCCTTATTCTGATATCTATCTGATCATATCATATTCTGATCATTTTTCTTAAAAAAAACATTGCTTGAGTTTAAAAGTAGAACCCCGGGCTAAACATATATGTATGAATTGATCTAACACCCTGTATCAGTCAAAATATCAAGTATTAAATCCCTAAATTCTATGGATCAAATAGCTAGGTTGTAAATCCAGAAATTAATTAATATGAGTTATAGCACAAGCTAGGAAATTAGATAAGAAAATGATGTGATCATTTTAGGATTTAAAAATCAAGTCTAAGTTCAAAAAAGAATAGATAGAATGGCTATGTGACACAAAAGTCTCTCAAATATGAGAAACATTGTGTGAATGAGTTTCTTTGCTATTTTAATTACTCTGATAAGCAAAGAATCATTTATATATCTTCATATATATAAATGACATGATTTAGTTATACACTGATATGTTTATATTGGTAAGATTCTGGATCTTGGGAGAATGAATTAAGAGAAGTGATCTATAAAAAAAAATCACTGCAAACAAGTGATCAGAGAAGTGGGTCACTTCACTAATATCCGTAGAAACTTTTTTTACTTAGAGATAAATTATTCTTTTTTCCACAACAATCATAAATAAAACTTGCATTTGTTTTATGTGCCTTAAATACCTCTGTCGACATCCTTAGAATTCTTTATAATAATTTATTAAATAGCAACACATCATATTTATCCTCATTCAACAAACCAGTGACACTTAATACTTAATTCTACATTCAAACATATTTTTCATTTAATTCTGACTTTTTTATTCAATAATTTCTCACTTTCACCTTATCTTTTTGTTCGTTCGTGGCTACAAACATTGACCGTAAGTTTTCATCGAAGATTCAATTAGAAATTGATATGAAATCTTTCTGGAGTATTAATCCAACATTGATACTAATGCTTTTAATATTAGCCATTTGCACATCAAATTATCAACGCGATATGTAACTTACAACACAATTAGATTATTATTTATGTATGGTAAAATATACAATCATGTTCCATAATATATTGAATATGTAATATTGCCTTTCAAGCATAAGAAAAATGCAAATATAATATTGCTTTTAAAACAATAAAAATATACTAGCCTGCTCTAATATCAACTGCCAACTAAACTAAAAAAATAAACTTGTTAGGTAACTTATGCATACGAGTATATGTGCACGCCCAGGTGGGCCTGCATTTAATCACAATGTCATGCATTTATAGTTGTACCCAAGAAAGTATTGGCAGTACTGTTGTAAGCATAAACTAAACCTGAAGCAACGTCCGAAAAGATGGAGATAATTGAAGAATATTCATAGAACCAGTAACTTGAAAGCATTCATGGTTTTATCATTCGTTTCTTTTGTTTTAGTTTATTTTATACTATTGGAAATGGAAATAATACTGGTACTTTTATATGCATATGCGTTTTAGTTAATGGGGCTGTGAGCAAAAATGTATCTAAATACATCAGTGATTAATTGTTTCTTTACCACTTTTTTGTACATTTCTATTTTTTATGCTTACAAATTACTATTTTATTTAATAGTTAGAAATATTTAGAATAAGTTGTGCGTACGTGCATCTAGTAGTTAGAAATATTTACATTTTATTTAATTAAAAAAAGAGTGAAGGGATGTGTGTTGTAAGTGTAAATGTTTTGGTAGTCACAAAACTTTTATTTTAAGTTGTTTTGTTAGTAGTGCAGTGACAAATTGGTAGCAAAATTTCATTGATAGGTAATAAAATTGGGTAACCAGATGAACTTATAATAGTGCAATTAAAGAGATTTTGTTGGATTCATAATGTGGTTTTTGTTTACATCTTTCAGATTGATGGTAGTATGTAAAGTTTACATGAAACATTGATGTCTATAATACCAAGGAATTATTCATCTACAAAAAATTTGGTAGCAGAACTTTCAAACTATGTCTTTCGGCTAGTTGAACTTACTAATTTAACATTTAGTACATTCGTTTAGTTAGCTTATAGGTCCGAAAGAAGAAGAAGAAGCAGCAATTTCAACCCAAACACTATCAAGCAAATGAATCAAAAAACTGAGCATCCAACTTCAATTCCTAACCCTGACAGTAACGCATAGGGGAATAAGTGGTAGACTGGAGTAGCCTGTTGATATTTGGTTTTGAGCGTGACTGAGTGTGAGAGTAAGTATAACATAGTGTTTAGATAATACAAAGATAATAAAAGATGTGTAATAGTGAGTATAACTTATTATGTTCCGGTAACAACCATTTATGCAGAATAAAGTGTGATATTGAACCAGCCTTTATTAATTAGTTGAATTTATAAGTTGAATTGATGCATTTTTGTTATAGCTATATCAAAAATAGCACTTGACAATACGTTTTTTCATGGTTATGGAATGATCCGCCACTTAATAAGCCTAACCATTTTCATCTTCTTTGTCCTCTTCGTCCACATCTTATAAGCCCTGAGAAACTTTTTTTTGAAAAAAAAACCAATTATAATCATTCCACTGATCAACCAAAAACTGGAGTTACTTCAACCCCTAACTCATTCTGCATCAGGTGATAAAAACAGAGAAGAGAATGAAGTGGTAGAGTAGGTTGACATTGGTTTTGAGCATGAAATGTGAGAAACATACTGTGTTTGGACTTTGGATAACAGTAAGATGATAGAAGAATAAGCTAAAAGTTGAAGATGTATTGACTAATCAAATCCTAAATGATAATAATGGAATATTATCATTCCTAACAATTAAACACATCAAAAATATAACTATACTATTTTTGAATAATATAACTATACTATTTTTGAAAATTATTCTTTATATAAAATATATCCCTACTTAAAATTATTTCGTTTTCCCATTTTAAAACAGTATTGATAAATGCTTCAATGAAAAAATTAGCTAAACACATAGAGAATGAAACGTTGGCCTGAACATCACTTCATACCCTTTATAGTTCATTTATGGGCTAATAGTAAAATAATTTGTCACTTGAATAAGTAGATGTATAGTTCTACAGTTTTTACACTATCGGAAAACTAAAGACATAAATGTTTATAAAATTAATTGCCTACTTTCAGCTCCTGATCGATGTATAATTACATATCCCGTTATAAAAATATAAGTATAGAAATTTTGATAGCTAACTTTGTTTAATCAAATAAAATCTTTTAGTACATGTGATCCATTATAAAAAGTTTGTTATCGTAAGGACATACAAAATCAACTAAAATAAGGACCTTATATCATGCAATATCCATGTTACTCATTGCCCCATATTTAAAATAAGACTATAAATACACACTTTTCTAACTATAACTTCATAGATAAACATGTATGCGCAAATATATTTTTCCTTTTTAGTAAGCACATGAGTTAGAGCTCCGCCTTACACAACCTATTCGGCCTCCTATGCAACTATCACAGTTTGACTTGCCTCCTACGTTAGCACCTTCAGGAGGCATGCAACTAAGCCCAGCATATTTCTCCTTGCACACTTCAGTTTCACTTCACCCTTCTTTCTGCATACTCCAGCTCTTCCGTAACTATACATCTTTACATCAAGCCCACCACTTGCATTTTCACCTCTCCAATGCACCCTCAACATACATCCTAGTACACCATAGCATAAGGCTGATTCTGCAAGCCTATTGCACCCATGCAAGCCTGATTCTACAGCATCATAGAACATAGCGGTTTCATTCGGCACACATCTTTCATCACAGCCGATTGCAGGCCTGTCATGTAGCAGGTTTGATTACACAACATTGCTTTGCTTTGGTTTCACATCTGTCATCACAGCCTGTTCAAGCAACAACAACTCAATTGCTATATTAGTGCATCTGAAACTCTGGTTCAAGGCATTCAGGATGAGCATTTCGGCGTTCGCAACAGCAGCTAACTTTTCATTCCCTATGGCGCAACAACAGCCGCTCATTCTCAATCTTGCACCAACAACATCACCTAATTGCCATATTAGTGCATTTTCATCAATGTCTAAACATATAATTGTAAACTTGCTATTACATTTTCTTCTACCTATCACATATTGGCGATCAGCAAAATGATGATCCTTATAGTTGTAATAGTTATAACCCAACAATCTTTTGTATGGATTTTGATTTTTGATTAATAAATTATGAGTTCTCTCCTAATATAAGATTAATCTTTTATTAAAACAAATAACTTAATAGATATTACTAAAAGTAGGCGTAAACTAAATACAATATTCATGTAGAAGCACTTATATTTACATAATGCATTATGACATCCCATTGTCACAAACGCACTATGATCCCTAATATACCATTACAACATAGTTCTGCAATACTGCTTAAGCTCTGCTAAAATCTAGCTGATCGTTGTCAGCATTAACTATTTTGACCCTCATTCATCTATATGCATTATATATATACTATACATTTAAGCTTCTATTGCTCTATACTATTTAAAAAGAAATCATATTTTATGATGGAATTCAAATAATCATTCTTCTTCTTATTTTTTGCCACCATTTCGGTAAACACATCACCTACAATAGAAAAGAAGGTAATAAAGCACTAATTATTACATTCTAATGGTTCATAGAAGTACAAATAGCAACCGCATTTAATGTCATTGACGACTTGCTTGCTCTCGATGTAAACTGCATACAAATGACCTTTTTTTAATTAACCTTGATTGCAAAACTGAAGTTGATGTTGATCATCCTCGAATAAGAAAAAAGGTTAAAAAAGTAGAGAAAGTCAAAGCAATTTATAGGTCAATTATTAAAACAGAATATTTTAGAGATATCAAATAAAGGCAGGAGATAGTCAATTAATTACCTCTTTTTTAGGTTTTAGTTTTTGAACCAAAACATTTGGTCACCGTTATTGTTTGAGGTCACTGTCTAAAGGAAAGGAAATGGGGTTATTGGCATGAGGAGGAAGCTAGTAAGTGTTGGAACGTGGTATGATAAATGTAGCAGCTGAGAAAATACCACATCATGTGATCTAGGCTAATCGGAATTTACTGAGTTCTTTTCTAGAATCTCATCATCCTTCATTTCAGTCAGTCTAATAATCGCCTCTAAACTCCTACATCTCTATTATCTCCACTACTAAATATTAACTCAATTCTACTCAGTTTGTCTATCAACCATCCGTTATTAAGATTGAAACATTAAATAAACTTATCAAATTAAATGAATGCCAACTGCAAGCACATATGCTTTTAACATTCAATAGAAGTTATTTCATTAATAGATTAAATCCAAATGAGAATAAGAGGTAATAAAGAGATCAATAAATGTGATAAATCATGCATATCGATTCTTTAGCATGTGCATGTTATTATTATTTTGTTAAAAAGCAATAAACTTTGATAAATGCTCAAGAAAATGGAATAAAAACATTCCAGTGGAACTGTTTTTATCCATCTACTGCCATGAGTGTTTATAAGCTTTTGCAGCATGCTTAAAATGAGCAAATAACAATAAAGATCAATGTTGGCATTATGTTCTTCAACCTCGTTTTCTAGATTCAGTAGGGAATATAATCTTGAGTGAAGAAATGTACATTGGTACATCAGATTTTGCGGCTCGGGCATTGTTTCAAACATGTTGTGCGCATGTATATGACTAAAATTATGAACAATAATGTATTGGTTACATATATCACAGTTAGTTGAAAATCTGAATCTAACAAATAACGTTAAACCTTAACGGTGAATATATCATAGTCTGTTAACAAACTGAATAGCAATGAAGAAAAAATCGTTAACTTCAAATAACACTTATTGTGTTTTGCTTGCGATGGTGATGGTCCGGCTGTTGTTTGTTCGATCGTACACCACGATCGTCCACCTAAGCACAATTCACCAATTGATAAAGCACCTCAGCCTGTCACGACATCATCCTTGAACCCCCGCTCGAATCTCGTCGGCATTGTAAACTCAACTCAACCTAGATCCAGTTCGTGAAAATCACTACTCACCCGAGTTCGATGCCAAACCATCTTGCGCAATATAAGTTCTACTGACAACAGATTAGGTTTTCTGGAGTAGGATTTGGAATGTTGGCTATGTTTATCAGAGGTTTGAGGAAGAGAATTTGGAATTGTGGATGATTTCAAGGAGAAACAACAGATTAGGTTTTATGAAGCGTAAGGATAAACAGAGGGAGAGGGTATTTTGGGTAATTCCAAAAGACACGGTTGAAATTAGTGTATTGAATTTACATTATTAGTAGTAGAGATTATCTGATAAATTTATTAAAATTAAAATTTTAAACCAAGCTTGTTTCTGATAGTTTAAAAGTAGTTTTAAAATATGAAGTATCATCATTTTGACATTTGTGCATTTTGTGAAAGGATGATCATCTATGGAATGAAAAACTTTTAGTTTGCAAATAGGTAAGGAAAATGATGATCATTAAAGTGTTAAAATAATATCACACCTCTACATTATCACAATGTATATATATGTGAATAGATACCACATGAGATTGAATTATATTTAGTTTCGTATAGAGTTGAGAGTAGAAGTAAATTATGATAACGAAATTTACTAATTCAAACTAATTTAGAATAATTTACAATATGAAATAATGATATATTTGATTCCAAATTATGTTAAAGAACTGATTACACATTAATTTGTGAGTCAGCTCTCTTTAATGCTTGTTAATTCAATTAATTTCCATTAATTTGGGAATTCAATTACATTTAATTAACTGAGAATTAAAGATGAAAAAAATATGAAAACATACATCATAATTGAAACTTATACTAAAATCATTAATAATATCAATAATCAACTGAACCTAAAAAAATGTAAAGTTTCAAATTAACCAAATTACATATATTCTCTAATAATTATTATATTTTTTATTAAAATAACCTAAGTGTATTTTTCTATGGTTTAAGAATTGATTGGAGTTGTCCGCGGGTGTGATGCAATGAAAAATAGGTGTCTAGGTCTGGAAATAGACTCAGGTTCGAGCCCTGCATTGCACACACTTCTTGTAAAAAATAGTATTCGGGGGTTATATGTGCCATGAGTTGAAGCGGACATGTATAACTTAATTTCCCTTAGGAGTTTACCAATCTGCTGGTTCTTCTGAGTATATTAAAAAAAAGAATTGATTGGAGTTGAAAGTAAGAGCTTTAGAAAATCAAAACATTAAGTGAACTAATAGTAACATTCTAGTTAAAACCGAAAGCATAGATAATTTATGCTTTTACTAGTTGACATTTTCACTTTTGAAGCAAATATACAATTTAAGTTTATAAATATTGTAATAAACTCCATCTGTACTAATATAATAGAAATAAAGAAATAAATTATATAAAACTCAATTCAATTTATAGACAATTAGATTGTATAGAAAAATTTCATAGATAAATAAATATAAAAATGGACATATATTTTTTTTTTGAAAAGGTACTTTATATACAACAAATCACTGTGACAATATATCACATATCAATAAACATTCGAATCACGCTACGTAAGTTTCAAACTTGTGATCTCTCACACCAAAGCCAAATCACTTAACCACTGGGACAATGGTGCTTGTCGAATATATTTATTATTACAAAGAAATATAAAACTATGTATATATATATATTAATATATGTAACAAAAATTCGAAGAGATTATGATAGATACATTTATTTTTTCATAAATTTTAATTTAAGCTAAATAGGGAATTGATATATTTTTTATTCTAACTTATTTCTCTTTGTTCTGATTGAAATTATTAATTTGAGAACTAATTACATATCACTTATTAAATTAATTCTCTTACATGTTAAATTAATGAATTCATTATCACTAATAGGCATATTCATTTAATTATAATTAAATAACCGAATAACAAAGAACGGAAAATATAAACATACTCGTTTAAAATATTAACAACTAAACTAAATAATAAACATGTTATTAAATTTTCAAGTTAAACAATATAACGCATATACTTTAGTGAATTTATAAAAATTAATCAACTTTTTAAAGCTAAGCATTTAGGTTAAAACTAAAAGCATAAAAAAAACTCAACCTAACATCATTTTTTGAAATTGAAAGCATAAATGAGAATTAGTAGTTTCACTACTTGACCTACTAACTATTACATCTGTTGTATCATTAAAGTTAATAAATCAATTTTTAGAGTATTTGCTTTTGAAAGAAAACTGACTTGTGAACTATGTATCTTCCACCTATGGTGATTCCAATCGGTTGAACACAATTTTGGTTTGTTAGAAAACATGCAAATAATATCAATAGGAACGATTAATACAACATGATTTTAATAAAGGTGATTTTTGAGAATGTGGAACAAAATAGATATAAAAAGCTAATATGGTAGCAAAATTATGATTATGCATGAGTGTTGTACATGGAACAATTAAGAATGTTGCAAGGAGAAACATGGAAAATAAAGCGTTGATCATGATTTTGACATTACTCAATACTAATCGAATTAGAAAAATATTACCATAGGTTAAAATGTCATGTTTTTTAATACCTACAGTAGAACATAACATGAGAAATATACATAGAACATAAACCTTGTGAAATCTAATTTTTGGAACAACCAAATAATTTTTCCTACATGCAGACATTATAACCGAAACACTATAACAGTTAACATTATTCAAGATGAAATAATGTATCACCATAAAATGTCCAACACCATTGTCTCAGTGGTTAGGCACTCTAACCTTGATCCATGAGGCCACATGTTTAAATCCTGCATAGTGCGTGATTCTAACTACTGGACATGAAATATATTAATTTTAAAATTGCATGGTAAGAATATTCAATATTATCCTATCTATTTAAAAATAGTTCACTTATAATCATTATAATAACTTCATCTTTAATGTATAGAAATTATACCGCCTAGGTACTTAAACCTATTTGTAGAGGATGCACATAAAATATATTAATTTTAAAAAATTCCTTGCGAAAATAATTTGTAACGACCCGTAAATTTAACTGTTTTAATAACGTTATTAATTAAAATTTTGCGAAATTTTAAACGATAAAATTTTGAAATATAAATTTGATATTTGGAATGCGTCTAGTTAAACATAGCAACTGGTAAATTTTCGTCCGAAAACATGGAAGTTTATTTCGCGCATAAATTTACTTCAATTTAATTAGTTAAAAAGCGATGAAAATAAAATGTTTTCGGAACCTAAATATTTTTACATAGAAAAATTCTAAACCATCTTCTGAGCAAGACGTCATTTTTCGTTTTTCCAAATTTGGGCTTCTTTAGCTCCGTCGATCTTATTTTCTACGTTTTTGCTGCATTTCCCGCTAGTAGAAAATTTGAATTTTTATAATTCAATCATACCACCAATATCTATATACCGTTTTGATCGTCTCGTCATGCTGATCTCTATGATATATTCAATTCTATATTTTGAAGCCCAGTACGCGACGAGGATCGAAAAAATGATTAGCCGTAGCGGTAACCATTTGTAACTTTTAATATTCTGGATCCATTTAAATTTCAACCGGGTAAAACAAACGACCACTGACATTTATTATTTCCAGAATTCAATGGCCAGCTGCACCATTTCCAACGTTTCAATTATTTATTTTGGGTCCGTTCATTTTCTTCCATTTTCTCGGCTCTAACGTTGCTTTTGATAAAACATTAATATTAGGTATATAGTTCATAAATCTCATGTCTGTTGTTGGCCTTCTTTTCGTTCTCTCTCTTTGTTTTTCTTTCCTCCTATTGGTACTTTTCCTATTCCCTGTTTATATATATAAAAAATATGTATAATATATAAAGTATAGACTGCTTCTTTTAGTTCTGAAGCCATCCCCTCCTCTCGCTCTCTCATTTTGCCTACCCACATTCTTCTACCATTTCTTTTATGTTTTCATTTATGAAAGTTATAAAATGTAAAAGCTTATAACCATAGCCTATGCATATTCTCCCCAAGTCCGAGCACGCAAATCCCATTCCCGCGAACGCGAAACCGAGCTCGAGCCTAAAACCTCCTCCCATCGACATCTCCCAGCTTCCTCTGCCCACGTTTTGTTTTCTTCTTTACTTACCTGCCACAAGCTCCATCTCCGCATGGCTAATCACCTCGGCCACCTTTTACACCATAGCCCACAGCACACTTCAACCCGAGACCAGCCTCAAGCCGATGATGACCTCTACTCTGACGCCTTTATCCCGACCACCGTGAGCCCGATTCCCGAGCACAACCACCTCACCTTGAACGACACTTCGGCTCTACCTCTCTGGCCAGCGACCCAGCAGATCCTTCCCTCAGCCTCCACTACTTGCTCACCTCGTTCGATTTATCTCCTGATGGTATAAAGGTTTTATTTCGTTTTTTTTTTGTTTTATTTTTATGTATGCATACTTGTTTGTACTGTGCCATAATGTTATCAGTTATAAAAGTTTGTTTGTAAAATTCTTTATAATTAGTATATGCAAAGGTCTGTATATTGATTATGGACGTTAATTATATATTACTATGCTGTATTTGAAAGCTGTTTTAAAAATAATATAAAATGTTATACATTTGACATGAGTAATAGTTTGTATAATGAGTCCTGTAATGTATATAATATTCATGTTTACAGTTTTACAATATTAAAATTTTATATATATATTTGGGTGAATATATATACGTTTAAAGGTACATATGTTATCTAACCATTATACATATAAATTGTATTATATTACAGAGTTTTAATGTTTACCAAAAATGTGTTAGTTCGAATACCTTATAGTATGCGTTTATATACTTTTAATATATGTGGTTGTTATTTATATATATAGAGTAGTATATACGTTTACATAGGGTATAGGTTCTGTCTATATATATAAGTATATAGATTTTAGGGTCTGCACATATTCGTGAAGTCTGCATTTATATTTATAGCTTTAAGTCATGCATGTAAGTTGCTGTATATATTTATACATCTTCCATATTCGTTCAATTTATGATTACAACGTATATAATGTTTTTATAAATTAAAATATATGGGTGTGTTAGTATGTGTACACATTTTCATAGGTTGCGTATAGTACAACATGCGCATATTATATTTAAAAGTTGGATCTTGAGCAAATGCATTTGTCTCTGTAAGCTTGTACAGGAATTTTGGTAAGTGTGTGTTTTATTTTGTTACCCATTCATTTTCATGCTTTGGTTAGAGGCTTGCATTTGTTATTTGGTTCATGCTTTGGTTCCAGGCTTTCATATGTCACTTGGTTATGTGCCTTGGTTCTGAAGCTTGCATGCTTTAGTATATTTTGAGTTTGCATCCCATCAATTCTCTTTCAAAAAAAAAACAAACGTATGTATATATAACTTTAACAAGTTTCAAATTTATATTGGTTAAGAGAATAATATATTAGAATAATATATATATATATATATATATATATGTTTTGTTTCGGTCTACATCAAGCTATTTCTGATCTATTTTCATCGATCTCTCTTTATCAGCTCTGTTCGTCATATTCATGCCGATTTTGTTCGTTGTCGAAATGTGTGTTTGGAATTCGTAGCTCATTTCTTTGTCAAATTTATCCAGCCTCGAAAGGTGAGCAATTACTCACGATTAATGTTCTTTTATTTATTAAATTTGATTTCAATTGAAACGACAATTGAAATATGCTGCTGTTAGTTATTTGCACTATTATATATGCTATTACCTGTATCAGTTCACCTATGACATTTGACACCATTATCTGTTATCTATACAATGATAATCCTGTTTGGTTGATAAATGATTGATTGTTTGATGTTGACATTGGACGTTAAATTGTTAATGTAGTAAGTGATAAATAATTTGAAATTGAAATTCACGTAGAATAGTTAGATTTGATAATGTGTTAAATTTGATTAGATGACATTTGCATAATATGACCCCTTTAAATGTTTAAATAAATGGACACGTAGAAATATGGTTAATTGTACTTGAACCATTTAAATGTACGTTGTTTAAGATGTAGTATGAAATTGAATAATAGATGTCAAGTGAAGAACCGTATTAGTGTAATAATCTTTAATCTACATGAAATGATAGTGTAGATTCTAGAAATAAGTATATTAATTCGCACAAACAACAATGTGAATTAATACGATTATTTCGGGATTATTTGAATAGATTATTGGATTGATATTGATTGTTGTTATTGCTTGTTTATTTACTTTGACACCATCCCAGTTATCACACTGCAAGTTCCCTTTGCTATGCTTTGATTTTTAATTGGATTGGAATCGGGTTGAAATGATAAATACCCAAATTAAACTTTGACTTTGGATAGAGAATTAAATAAAAACCCGATTGGTCAATAATTTGATTTAAAGATAAAATATATATTTTATTTGATTAAATAATAAGATTTTGAAATGAAGTTGAAATTTGAATTTTAATGAAAGGAAAATGTTAATATTTAAAAATCTGAAACAAATTATTAACAATGTAATTGATGAAAGAACGTGTTAATTTGAGAAATGATTGAATTAAGTTTTGAAATTATTTAATAATTAAGTTTTGAAATTTTACAATAGTTAAGTTTTGAAATTATTTAATAATTAAATAAGATTGAATTATTTAATAATTAAATAAAATTGAATTCTTTATTTAGTGAAATTGAACTTCTTGAATAAGTGAAATTAAGTTTCTTTATTTAATTGAGTTTTGAAACTTGTAACTAAAATTAAATCAGTGAAATTGAATTTCTCTAATAAGAAATAAAATGTGTTTTATTGAAATTAATGTAAGATTTGGAAATGTAAAGAATTTGATTTGATGAATTTAAATTAATGAAATTTTTAAGTTTTGATATAATGGAGTCGAACTTAAGTAATTGGTTTAATGAATTGGAAGTTAAAAAGAATTGTTTCGAATGATAAATTAACTTAACGAATATTGAAAGAAGTCGATCAATGATTTTAAATTGATTTGAATGTTAAATTAAATTAATTTGAATGATTTCGGAATGAAACTTATATGCGAACTTGAATCAATATTTGAATTGTTTTAAATAGAAATTGAAATTGAATTATAAGATTTTGAAATGGTAATTTGGAAATTTTGAAACGTAAATTATGGAAATTGTTTTAGAAAGACAAATGGAATGTTGGTTTACAGATTCTAATTGAAATTGAAATTGATTTGGTTTTGAAATAAATAAACGACCAAACGGTGTAATAATTACGAAAGTTATTAAAGAGACCGGAATCGGTTAGAGACATACTCACTGTCTAAACCGAAAACCACTTTAATAACTATACGTGGAGTGTGATCCAGAATGAAGTGGTTGGAATGATGTACGTGATGACTGAAGAAAGAGAACGATAATGGATAGCCTTGACACTTGTGTCAAATTGGAAATGACTAAAACAGGAGCCGTGTCGGGCCAAATGGGGGCTAGCTACCTCGAGCGAACACACTTCTTTGAAACTACTTATTACTTGTTGTCGATTGGTGCACCCTTGATTTTGGGAGTGTTGTTTCGCGGTGTTGCGATCGCTGCGGCGATGCGTTCTCACCAGTCCGGATCAGGCAAACGGTAGTTTCACTACCTTGGGTATTGCCTCATGTGCCTTGTCATACTTGTATCCCTTTATACGCGACCACTACGAATTTGTTTTGTGTTATACCTATGGAGTACTCCCTGATATCCCACTAGTTTACGGTGGAGTTTACAGTGCTGTATAGACTATAATGCTTATATAAAATGTGTTAAGGGGGATAATGGTAACGCCTTAACACTATTTTGATATCTTATATTACTGATAGGCATTATCTACTTATCGTACCCTACTACATAGTAGATAGTTTAACGGATCCTTAAAGGATGGTTATTCCAAACATCCTTTGAGTTACTTGTATTTCAATTGCTATTTCACTTGAGTTGGATTTATTGATATAAGAATGTTAATCCTGACTCGAGTGTTTTGTGTTTTGCTTTACGCTCGGGTCAGACTGAGTGTACCAGTATTCGAGACTCACCTTTGAAGTTGGAGCTTTGCTTGAAGATCCAGCCATCTATTCTGCTTTCAGTATTCGATGATTCCAGTGATGTATTCTGATGTATCGTATTACTCTTCCGTTGTATCTGGTTTAACTCTGATGTAACTTATACATTTATATAGTAGCTTCATGAACTACTATCTCTTTTATTTCCGCTGCATTTATTACTCTGTGTCTGTGATTTGTGATTATATCTATTTACTGTATATGCTGAGTTTTGCCAATTTAAATTAACTATTCGGTATTTTGAATTATTCAAGTCCGACATGTGCGGATGCGAATGGTCCAAAATATCGGGTCGTTACATAATTAGAAGGAATTAATTGATTTTAGCATTAAAGAGAATAAGTATGTAATTATTTTTCTAATCGTTAGTTGAATTGTAATAAAATAGAATTAATTGTTGATTCTTTAATTACTTCGAATTCAAACGGATAAATTTAAAAGCAACTAATTCGTTTTAACAATTGCATGTTAATAATATTCGACATTATCATACCTATTTAAAAATAGTTCGCTTATAATCACTAAAAATAACTTCATCTTCAATATATAGTTATCTACGAACATTTTCATCTGCATAAAAATTATTGTAACATAAAAAACATATAATAAAAAATCACTGATAATTACCTCACTGTTTCGTAATATTACTAAGAATTTAGTGGAAACTATGAATGTGAGTTTTTTATAAATATTTCATACTATATTAAATAACACAACAGAAAAATATATAAAATATAAATTGATTAAGAAGGATAATACCAAAACTCACAAAATATGAGTTTAAGTGACCAAGATTACAAAATGAATTAAAAATACCGAGTTTGCAAAATTCGTATTTAAAACTAAACTTTTCATTAAATTTAAAAGTTGCCTAATGAAGATAGAACAAAATGTTTTTTTGTGCATTTATATTTTTTTCCCTTGATTATTTTATTACAAATTAATTTTTATATATGCTTTTACTTTAGATATAATTTTTTTCTCCCAACTTGATTTCTCTTATATTTTTATGTTTGAGAATGAAAAATAGACCAACTTTACCTCTATATAATTATATAAAACAACTTAAGGTTTTTTGGTATCTATATGTTAATAAACACAATAATTTTTCACTGAATAAGTAAAAGAAACCATATTCGTAATACTTAATAATAATCCTATGTAGAAAAATATTACCGTAGCATAAATTATCATGTTTTTTAACACATATAGCATAAAATAACATGAGAAATATGTGAAGTCTAATTTTTGGAATAACAAAATAATTTTTGCCTTCAAATATAAATGTAGATATTATAACTGAAATAGTATGAAAATTAACATAATTCAAAGCAAATAATTCATTTCAACCATTGCATGGTAATACTTAATATTTCATATTATCCTACTTATTCAAAATAGTTTGCTTATAATCATTATAAATTATTACATCTTCAATGTATAGTTATCTACGAACATTTTCATCCGCATAAAAATTCGGAACATTATAACATAAAAAAAATTCATACAAAATCACTGGTAATAACCTCACGGTTTTGTAATATCACTAAAAATTTGATGAAACTCATGAATGTGAGTTTTTTATGAATATTTCATAGTATACTAAACAGCAGAATTGAAAAATATATAAAGTGTATATTAGTTAAGAAGGATAATAACCAAATTTATAAAATATAGGTTGAGGTGACTAAGATATAACAAAAAATTTTAAAATTAATTTTGCAATACACGTATTTAAAACTAAACTTTTCACAATATTTTAGAGTTGCTTACTAAAGATAGAACAAAAATGTTTCTTGTGCATTTATATTTTTTCCCTTTACTGTTTTATTACAAATTAATTTTTGCGTATTCCTTTGCTTCAGATATAATTTATTTTCTCCCAACTTTATTTTATTCTTTTTTTTTTGAGAATACGAGTGGTCTTTATCCAAGCAGATCACTCATTTTATTCATAAGCATTCCACTTGAAAAACATATAGGTGGAAAATAGAATTTGGACACAACATTTAAATCAGAGACCGAAGTCGGAAATTTATTACAAAAACAACAAACTTGAACTCAAATTAAAAGAAAATAAGTAATAAAATAAAGATCTAACATTTAGTTCGAGTTCATCAATGCATTAAGCCAAGGTTATTAACGGCTTTCAGATAATTTTTTCATAAAAATATAGAACCTAAATGCTCCAGGCAGAAAAACAGTCGTTGCAAAACGTTAATAGATTCAAAAATAATTAAGGAGAGTACAAAATGAATAAAAGAACTAAATTTTTTATATAAGAAAATGGAGATGTGGAAGAAATAGTTGTTAGATGAGGAAGAAAAAAGTAAAGACATGAAATAAAAAAAAGAAATAATTTTTTTTTCTTACGTTAAATGCTTAGAGAGGAGTAAGAGAACATCACTTGAATTATTTAAGAATAATGAAACACTGTGAGTGTGGTAAATGTGAAACTCAAATCAAGTTATAATACATATTAGAGAAATGATGTTCTTACAATGGAAATAAATTTGATTTTAAATAAGCACATTTAATTTAATAGAGATAACTTAATTTTTTTCCATAAATTGACGAAAGAATAGTATTTTGAGTGGGAGTGAAAGATGAGAATATAAAAAGTGCAACACTCTTTTTTTATATAATAGCATAGATAAAATAGATAAGAATTTATTTTTTATATAAAAACAAAGAAATGAGAAGTGAAGCAAGACACGAAACAGCGAGAAAGCTGATAGTGAAACTCAGTTTTAATAGCATAGTACAGAGATGTCAAATTAATTTCAGTCTATATTACAGTGTACATGAAAATTTTCTGACTCACACACAGCATTATAAATGCCTCTCTGTTTCCGCAACAAAAATGGGAAAATTTTCCCTAGCAGTACAAAGTGGGAAGGGAAAAAAAAACAAATGAACGTCGTCTACGTATGAAATCAAGACAGGTTGATTTTATCATGGAGAGCAACAACAAGATGATGCGCATCATCTAAAAGCTCCCAAACATCCAACTGTCCCGCCAAACCATTACACTCTCTCATAATCTCATCGAAGCTGTCACCACTCTCAAGTATCAACTTCCTCCTCCTCAAAACACACGCGGCAATTGCATACAACAGCAAGTCCTCGGTAGGCGGTGCCCGTGGCCTTATTCTAACACCCTCCCTAACCGCCGCTTGATCTGCCCACATCACCTCCCACAAACAAGCAGTCTGTTCAAAGCTCAGCTCTCTCCTAAACAAAACAACCACCATTCTGTACACGAAAAAGCAATCCTCTGCTTCCAGTTTCTCTAAATGCCTATATAGATATGAATCCTTCGACTGTATTATTTTCGATACAAGTTTCAGCTGCCTACTGATTCCAATCTCATCCAAACGGAAGTTATGGCGTGCCTTCTTCATAAAACCCACAAAACACCAAAACGCTTCATAGTCTTCTTCTACGATTGCTAGTATTGGAGACAGAAGGTCGCTCATGCCTTGACAGTACCCTATTTCTGGGTCGTACACGGCATAAGCTTCTAGAATAGTGACCAGCCGTGATGCATGATGTATCATGCATGGGTCTAAGTGGTTGAAGTCTTTGAGACCAACTGATAATGCTAATTCAGCGGCTTCTTCTTCCGATATCTGCAGAGCCTGTGGCCGAGAGTAGAATGTCCACTCCATGTTTGCCCTTACAGCATCTAGACGAATGATGCGCTGCCATGTGGAAAAATCCTCTATTGTATGGTAGGAAGTGGTGACGTTTCTTTTGACTTCGTTTGTAGTTGACATATAGGGCTCTTCTGCTTCGGATGACGATTCAGACTCAGAAGATGAATCGGTGTAGATTAATGGAAAGTCAATGTTCATGATAGTGCTTCTAGAATCTTCTTCCATATGACCTGATTTGGACTTTGGAGTTACATCATATATTGGTTGGTCCAAATCGTAGTTCTGATCAAGAGAATGCCTATGGATTTCATTGAATTCTGGAAATCCTAAAGAATTGCCACCTTCGTTGTTGTGAGTTACAAGTAGTTGACAAAGTCTTCTTATATCTTCATATTCTTTGCTGATAGATGCAAAGAAACAACAAGTGAATTAATTTGCAATAAATTAAATGGATAAAAATAATATCATATTTCAAGAAAAGAGACTCAAATGTTTCCAAATATACACTGAACTTTCAAGTTAACTACTATCTGAGGATTCCATGATGACAATGGTGGTTTTAAAACATCAATGACCAAGGTGGCTAACAAGTTATAAGCAATGGTGGTTTTAAAAGCTGATGATGGTATAAGAAGCATAATAACTATGTACGCACTTCTGCCCAAGCTTACAAGTTATAAGCAATGGTTCAGGTCCATTTTCCGAATTTACAGTATAAATTGTTCGTAGGCTTGACTTATTTTGGATAAAACTGACTACTAACTTGGACAGCAGAATGCGTGGTTGCAATTCCTGGCTAGCTCCATGGATTTTATGACAAATGCCACCCAAGATAGTAGTAGACATGATTGAACTGCACTTAATTTATGATTTTGGAAGGTTTTGTTTTCATAGTATTAAGCTAGAAAATAATTAACTTATTTTCAATAAGCCTAAAAGCTAGCCTTCCCAAATTTTACTGCCATAATGATCATGTACAGTTTTTGAATCTAAAGCGGAAATTAGAGTAGAATTCAAGGAACCTCAGTTAAGTTGGTACCTTTTCTGCACCTTAATTATGTTTCTTTCTGCCTCTGAACTGCTAAGGTCGTAGCTGCAAAGATAAGAACCACGTCAACATCAAAAGCATGGAGCAACATTATTGTTAACCAATCACAAAACCTTACATGTCATTGAGAGGAAAATCTATTGAAGTATAACAAACTAAAATTATCGTGCTCAATCTTTTTATACATTAAAACTGATAGCAAACTATTATGATAAAGGGATGAAAAATCTTGATACAAAAACAGAACTGATGTAATGTAATTGCCAACGGCATGTTTTGCCGGTAACATAACCAAACATATCTAAGGTAATTTTATGAATCTTCCTTATATATCTGAATGATAGATTATGTAACTCCTGTGAAAAAAATGTGATGTTAAGAAATGCCAAAGCTCTGTTTATACAAGCAAATTGAATGGTTACCATGATCTCGATAATGAGAAATGTTAAGGACTTGAACAACTTGAAATAAAATCAAGTAATAATATCCCGCAAAAATAAAAAAATAAAAAAATCAATTGGTGTACTTATAGTTATCAAATAGACAGTTGAAGCGAAATGCTGTAGCTTAACAGTTCACAAGGTATGCATTCGCATTCACAATTCTAGTCAATTAACTCGTATAAGTACATATTTTACATAATGTCATATTCATAAATTTTACATTCTTAACGTAATTCACTTGCAGACTGGCAAATTACAACAAAGATTTAGATGAGGAAATATAACAATACATAATGAAAGGTCAAAGCTCTTACACTCCGAGGAGAAAAGGCCAAACTTCTGCTCTGATGCTTGGATCGATCCCCTAATGTATAACATAATTAGTATATCTATGAAAATGACATGTATATAAAGTACAAACAATGAGCATGTGTAATCCAAAATAATTTTAAACAAAATAATTGTGAACAGAATTTCTTACCCCACATCTAACTTTCTTTAATAATTTAGCTCCTCCATCTCTAATTCTTCCTTCTGGTGAAAACAAGCTTTTCCACTGCCTTCGAGAAAGCGGTCGTCTTTTTCTTCTAGACCAAGGAGAGCTTATGCTTCTTCTACAATCCAGAAAAGTTCTCGTTAGGGCATATATACACCAAGTATGGATTTACAAAAAAACATACCTAATTTAGTATATTAATTCAAACTTCAGCGCAGAAAAGAGAACAGGTTGGAAGCGATAAATACAATGATTACCTGTTAGGAAGAGGAGAAGAAGCAACGATGAGAATCGATCTCAAATGGACCCATGAAGAGTTACTTTTAGTTGTAGCAGCAGCAGCAGCAAGAAAAGGGGGTGAAGAAGAAGAACGAGAAGAACAATGAGTGTTTGATCTTCTCAGTGCATTCATCGAACTAATCCAACACCCACTTCCACTGCACAGCTTCCTCAATTTGATCCAAATGTGGGTCTTCTTGAACTTCGATTTTTTATAACGGTTAACTCACAAGATTTTGATTTTGATTTTGATTTTGATTTTGGTACTTAGCTAAAATCCACTGCTTCTATCAACTCATACAAAAGAGCGTCGATCAGATCCAGTTTAGGAATCGATTTTAGGTAAATGGAAAATAGTGGTTATGATTAAATTTGTGTTAGAATAAGGAAAAGAGGGAACAAAGAGAGCGCGGATTGGGTTGAAGCATGTGATGTTATTCAAATGGGAGGGGAATAAATAAAAGAAAACTGTGTGGGGCCTTTCTTTTGCTTTTGGTTTCTGCTTTCCGCTTTTGATTTATGCATTTCAATCTTTTTTTCTTTTTCTTTTTTTGCATTCAATGAAACAATTTCGACAATGGTTAAAATGTACATTGATTACGTTCAATGTATTATTGTACTGTTGATTTTAATGTTGAAAATTAACTTCGCAACTGATGTGAAGAAAGCTGAAGTATGTTTCTACACATTTTGTTAACCAAATAACGTAATGAATATATTAAAGTTGCATAGCCACGTGATATTATATTATTTTCTTGGACATGGTTATTTCGTACATAATCATGTCGAATGAGACTCGGTAAGCCCAGTACGAATGATATCTAATATATTTGACTTTGGACTTGGTCAAATGGTGGGTTCGGTTAGATAAATAGGCTATAACTGCACAAGGAAATGGTGCAAAACATCATTAGCATATTGTTCAAGCGTGGAGCAGCCAAGATTGGACTTAAAACGTTAGCCAACCTATGTTGCTTCCTACAGCTTAAAATTAGATTTAAAACCTACTGTAAGTTGGTTTATTAAATTTGATGACGTGGTCCCATTTCTCCATCCAATTTTAAAATGAACATAAACTCATACTACAAACTGTTAAAAGAAATAGAGATGTTAGAAAATGAACTTGCAAATCAAAGATCATATTACACACGCTGAGTTGAACATGAAACTCTATTCTGAAGGGTTAGGCATCCTCCATCAGCTTTTACATATGTTTTACAATCGATGGAAAGACATGAACCAATCGTTTAATGAAAGAACCACGGTAATAATAATAGCACTCAGCATTAACATTGATATTAGTAAATGACTAAAAACCTAACTTTTCAAAACAAATGAATTTGAACTTGAAACCTTTTGCATTGTGTTCTAAATTCATTTAAACGAAAAAACAAAATAAAACCTTATTGTTTGAAGTATAAATGAGATTGGCGGAGTTTCAAGTGGCAAACAATAGGCCCTAGGTCCGAAATGCACCGTCTTTTCTTTCCGTTCCATCTCACATTCATTCTTCTCACTTCTTCCATAAAACTTCAAGGCCATAATGTACTCTAAAACCATTTGAATAAATTTCCAAAAATAAATTAAAATCACCATAACTGAAACCAAAAGGAAAGCTACAAAAAAAGCTGTTTGCGTTGATTTGCTGAAGGTTGGAGTTTAGGAAAAAGTTGTATGAAGCTTTAGATAATGGGTTGTCTTGGTTCAAATTATGCTCATAAGATAATAATTATAAGAATTTAAACCCATATAATAAAATGTGAACAAGTTAATACCATCACACGAACTCTAGAAAGGTCAAACTAGAGTTGGTATGTTTTGATTTAGCGTATTGAACCATATAGTTGAATAAACATGATTAGTAATGTGTTAGCAAAGATTGGAGTTGTATTGTAATTGTGACGATCATCCTACACTTTCGATACATAAAACATGTAGAAGGCAATGCGATGGTACCCCTCAAATGTAGGACAATATATAGTCAAGGGTGTAAATTAACAAAAACCCAAGTTGTAGAACTTGTAGACCATCTCACAGCGCATAGACAAAATATAATAATCAAATAGATATAAAACAGACGAGATAGTAATATAATCAAATGAACCATAAATAAGAACATAAGAGTGCAACAGATTCATAGATTATACAAAAACAGAAATAATAGAGTTTTTATATTCCAAATCTCCAAATAAACTATAACAACCGTCATTCAAATAATACAAGTATTGACATAGTTCCACAGTACTACACAACAAAATAATAGCGATAGTAAGCTTATACAGAAATATGAAAGCACAGCCTCTTGCTCGTACTCCATACTGCTTCATGCGCTATCCAGACCTGTTATCCATAATCTACTTATTTAAGAGTACTCGAGATAATAAAAGCAAAGCATAAAACCTCGAATTAGATAACAGTCTGATGCGAGTGATACATCATCTCAAAATAGTGTAAAAACCATAAATAGTAATAAGGACATATAGTATGTAGAATCATACTTGGCATGTCTCTGCATCCAACAAGTTAGCATATAAACACATTATCGCTAAACTACTATCACATGTTATAACAACCCGCCTTTTTGACTCTCAGGTTCAACGACCAAACCGGCATCAACACATCTCGAGAATCGAAAAGGATGGGTCGTTAGGTAAGATAAAATAAACAGATACAGTTCTAACTAATAACTTTTAAAGTCTCATAGAAATAAAATATAATACAACAATAATCACATCACCATAACATGTGACATGTCTATATGTTAGTCTATACAACATAAGTCAAACCCAAACCATACACATAGTCAAATTCAGGTTATAACACGTATCTACGTCACATGCAATATACACAAATGAATCACTATCTCTGATACCATCTCGTCTCCAAACTCTATCAACCTGGATAGTTAAATAAGAAGGAAAAATAGGAGTGTGTCAGACATAAGTCTGGTGAGTTAGCCATACTTTACTCTACATATACTATAATATTATAACATGATATGAGTCTATCGCTCAGTCACCTCACCTCCTACTGACCATGTCTTACCTAACCATCACACACATTTTGTCGTATCGTATCACATCTGTGTGGACTCGCCTCATGCGCTATAGGGTCGCTTATTGTCCACTGTTACATCAATCGCATATAAGACTCATGCCCTGGGCTAGCTTCATGCCCTACAGGGCCGTTCGTTGTCCTGGCATATAATATGGACTCACTCCTGGACTAGCCTTATGCCATATAGGGTCACTTAACATCCATCATCCACACTGATCCGTTGAAGCATTACAGGGAAGCAACACAAAACCTGGACTACCTACTTGTGTCACAAGTCTGTATTTATATCTGTATCCATATCTATATCTGTATCTGTATCCGTATCCATATCTTGGGTCGCCTACTTGTGCCATGGGCTCATTCACATTCACATCCATCATTGCATCACTTTACATATCACAACAACATAAATATCCATCACAAAAAATGATTAAACATCACATACATTCACTCAAATTCATAATGTCATCACTTTCCTCGTCAAATCCCTCCATGCGCCTTCATAAAATAGATAAAACAAGTCAACGTTTATTTGTATAGGCCCATATAGGTCCAGGTTCAATATGACTTGAAAATAAGGCACCGGTGCACCAGTTGGTTGGACTGGTGTACATGTTTTCGATGAATTTCTAGCCCTATGGATTTTGATGTTCCACCATGTCGTTTCGCCACCAACTGCCTCCGTTTTACCTTCAAGCATCTGAGAACGTCCTTAAACCTAAATATATGTTTCTATGGTTGGTTTAACATTTTATTACATCAAATTGAGTGTATAATCAGTAAATTACGATAATTATGTATAACCCAGTTCTAGATTACTGTTTTAATCAATTTCCTCTCAGATCCCAATTTAATACGAATTTAAATGTATTTAAGTGTTTATCTACTATAAAATAGCCTACATATCATATACATACATATATATATATATATATATAAAATCAAGATTGCATTATACAAAGAGGAAAGCATGAATCACTCATAAATATTGCTTTCCACTGCCTATATCTCCGTTGTTGAGCCAGTTGTGCCTTCGTGCTTCAGTATTTTGCCCCCAAGTTGATATAAATGCATAGCCCTCCTTGCTAGCTTCATGATGCCACTACTTCTAGGCAATTTTGTTGAGAAATGAGGAAGATATCATCGTTTCATTATTTGTATGTAAAGGGAAAATGAAAGTAAGAAGAAGAAAGAGTGTGGTCAGTTCTGAAAACTAAAATGTACGTGAATTTCTTTTAAGTGGAAGGAGGGAAAGTGTAACCGTCGCTCGAGTTCAAAATTCAAACTTGGTGCCCAAATCAGAACGATGCCTTTTTTACTTTAATTCTTCCATGCAAGCTCCAAACAAGGCAAACCAAAACACTGAGCGAATCAGAAAAACAAGAAAGTCGCATTAGCGTCAGTATCCTTGTGAAATTCCAAAGTTAAAAAAATGACCGATTTGTCCATCCTTATTTAATATTTATTTTATTAACACATTAAATTAAATTATTTTTATATTATTGTATTATTAACATTTAATTAAAATATTTACTAATTTTTGGGGTATTACACTAGTCCCTATAAAAAACTTTGGTCAGGGAAATTTCTAAGGGCCAAAAAATGTACTACGCTCTCTCGTATCACATATCGTAATGTGTAACTCACAAATACATAAACATACAAAATCAACCATCCAACCATTCAACCAAACAACCATCCATATAATAAATCAAACTAAATATCCATACATAACATACGAAATCTGAATCAAATTCGTCAAGTAGATATACGTTTTCTATTAGCATATATATAAATACTAAAGGTGGTGCTTGTGTACTCTATGAAATGCAAACAATAACAAACATCCAAATATGTGTGCAGATGACATGTGGCATTATATATATGCAAATATCCAACAATTGGGCCCTCCTATATGAATGAGAC
Source organism: Allium fistulosum (assembly GCA_030737815.1). Lineage (NCBI taxonomy): Eukaryota > Viridiplantae > Streptophyta > Magnoliopsida > Asparagales > Amaryllidaceae > Allium > Allium fistulosum. Next base: position 889,145,887 of record CM060903.1, on the reverse strand, counting down.
GCTATGACATATACAGCATGTGTGCAAGCATCCTAGGGTGAACATATAAGTTCTATATATATGCACAACCAGTTACATCAACACAACATATGGTAAATATATAAGTAATGAATCATAAAAAATCAAACATATAAATATATCAATGAAATAATACAGGCTATCACATGAAATAAAAATCATCCAAAGCAACCGATATAAAGTAATATAAGTAAAAACAAAAGTGAATCCAAGCAATCATTCAATCAATCCTAGATATTAACTACGCTAATAATCAAGTAAATAGGAAAACATTCCGGAAAGGAGTCAAATTGAAAAGTCCGAATCTACTTCTCAACCTTTCAAATGCTCCTGACTAAATCCTTTCCACAACAAAATCAAATAAACTTTATGTAACGACTCGCCTTTTCGGCCTCCGAATGTCGACACTAATATATCCACCGTATTTATGCGTCGAGCACCCAAGTGCCGGAAAGTTGTACTCTTTCAATACTTCAAAAAGTATTCATATACTTATCTCAAATGTTATAAATGTATTCATAAATCATTAACAAGATTTCTTACTTAAACCTTTGCTTTTTCTATCTTTTCCAAAAGATTCCTTACTTATAATTTTCTTCAAAATATCAATTTTAAGCCTCTAAGTACTTTCACAAACTTATTCAAAAGGTTTAAGACTAACATTACTTAAACATTGCCACTACAAACCCAAAACCGTTTCACTTATGCTTATTTTTAAAACATTCTTTTAAAGATCTAAGATAATATTTGGTTAAGTTCGATAGTCGGCTAAGTGACTATCTAGTTAAAGATGATCGCTTATAGAAATCACGATTCGTATACTTAACTCATTTCTAACATCCCAACTTAATTATTCCTCATCCAAGAGTGAAGTCAAGTAAGTTAGAGCACTGGTTGCATCAACGCCTTGTCTAAGCACTTCAATCTTGAATCTCACAAATAGATAAATCTACCTCATTAGTTTTAGTGTTAAGTATAGCATTTATGACTATCATAAACAAATAAGAAAACAATATGATTAACATGTCCTCGATATTCCTGATATAACTATTCCTTAGCCAAGAGGGAAACCAGTACATTAGAGCTTTATTGGTTATTTCCTTACTCGACATCAATCTTAACTCTCACAAATAGATAAGCCTACTTCGTCGGCATTTAGCATTAAGCAAAGTTAATTACTTTTCAAAAAAAATAAGTAAACAACAAGATTAACATATTTTCGATATTCCAGCTTAACTATTCCTCGGTCAAGAGGAAAACCGGTAGGTTAGAGCTCTATTGCTCATATCCTTACTCGACATCAATCATAACTATCACAAATAGAGAAGTCTACCACGTCGGCTTTTAGTGTTAAGCCTAGTCAATTACCTTTTTCAAAACTTATATAAATACTTTAAAAATACTTGTAAATAGTTTTTAAATATCTATGTAAAATTTTACTTGAAAGTAACTAATTTATAATTTGATGAAAAACATATTATATATTATAAAATCTCTTTACTTTGAAAATACATATATAATTATTAAAAATATATTTAAACTTTAGACCAAATTTAAAATACTTCAAAATGTGTTTGAAAACATCTTCAAAAATATTAGATAAATATACCAAATTTAAATATCATTTTTAAACATGTAAAACCATATGCAGCTTACTACACCATTTATAAATGTAATTAAAAGTCTTTTGTTAAAGAACACATTGAAAAGTACGATCTTTGCGACTAGTTTTAACCACTTTAACAAATGATTTAAGACTTGAAAATTTTAAAGTAATTAATACCCTTAGGGTAATTAAGAACCATGGAAATAGACCCCTAATAATATCTTCCAACTTATTTATAAAAATTCCCGAAAACAGGCTATATTTACAAAGTGTATTTATAACCACCTTTTTGTTCTAACTTTCACAACTTTGTTCCATAATTTCTGTAACTTTCCAAGCCATTTATTTACTGTCCAATGTACTAAAATATGCGTAAAGAGCAACTAAATCAAATTATTCTAAGTTAAGATCATAAATATCCAATTTACACAAGTTAAAGTTAAGGGACATCGAAGTGCATTTATAGCGACTATTCTCGCTTCAAACACTTTTAAACATACTTCAATTCAACACACAAGTTAAACAACCATTTAAACATCAAGTTAAGGCAATGCCACATGTTTAAAAGGGTAGTAGAAGTGATGTTATACATTATAAAGTTGTCATTTTCTTTCAAAAGCAAGAGGGGTCCAAAGTTTATAACTTTAATTTGTTATGTCACTTTAACTTTATATTTCAAATACAACATATATATATACACACAATATATACAAACAAGATAGTGAGATAACTCACTTAGATCTAAGCCAAACACATGCTCAAGCATAAGCAAACTCAAGAACACTTCCTACCATCACCTTTCAACCATCTTCTTCCTCCTTCCTTTGCTTAAACTTGTTTTTCCAAGGCAAAAGGCCTTATATTGCTCATGGCCAACCAAAATAGGGGAGCATGGCCTTGCTTCTTCCACTTATAACTAGGTAGAAGGTGTTCTAATATTTCCCTAAGGCTTGTGGATGAGTGGATTTGGAGTTAATTTGCAAAAATATTCTTTAGAACATAAGAGAAGAAGAATGCATTAAAGAAGCTTGGATTTGTTTTGTGAATTTGTGATTATTCAACAAAGGTATACCTCTTCTTATATAGGAACAAAATGGTATTGCCTAAGCTTGTTCTCACCCACCCCCCGACCATGCCATGGAAGCCTTATCTCTCATCACTTCCTTTAACAACTTTACACTTATACCTTTAACATGATAATATCTCTTATCCACATAAAAGGTTCTAGAAAGTTATATTTGCTTTATGAAGAGAAGTGTGTTAATTAGTTACTAATGTGTTCATTTAATCATTAGAAAAATGCACAAGGGTTCAAACAACTTATATTGTATAAAATAAAGTTTATCGATAAATCGATTTTTGGTCATATTATCGATTTTTCTTCAAAGTATTTATTTTTGTAAACAAATTTCAAAAACAAGTTTACCATCATTAGTTATGATTTAAAAGGGGGGGTTAAGAATGTTATTAAATCAGTTTAATCACATTAAATCCAAGATTCAAATATTTAAATAATTCAGATATTTAAATATGAAGTGTTTGGAATTCTAGGTCGTTACATTTTACTACTGGCATAAACTCATTTCAAAACATCAACTACAAATATACATGCACTTCTACAAGTTCTGCAATCCATGCTACCATCTCAAACGAATGACGCGCATAGCAACAGGTAGCCTTAGCACCAACATGCCCAAACAAAATTGCAGTCTCTCATGCATCCCTAAATGCACATACTTACCACTTAAATCATTCGGTTGTACTTTTCTCAATTCACCTTTCAAACTGCTATGGTAAGGCAACTCAAGTGGATGGTGTCTCAGCCAAATAAATCCAAATGACTTGAATCACTATATGATTCCTTCTTTTACCTAAGAATATCCAAAATGATCTATGTCTTAACCTAGCAGACATAACGGATATCCCATCCAAATCTCAAATCTAACTTTAGTGGTATCATTACGCTTATGATATCGCTTCTTCCAATATCCAACAAGCTTGATATTCAAAGTATCACCTCTTCAATTAGCAAACATTTCATCCTAAATTCTACAACCTATAACTAAGAAAGCATCCAAACAAGAGAAATCTTATTATATAAAATTGATACAACTATAACAATCAAAATCCTAATTCTAAGTGGAATTCTAACATATGAAAATTGCTAACTTAAGATAGTGGTAGGGTTAAAAGAATCGATTATTTAAGACATTGCCTACATGCATCTCATATGCAATGTAAACTCTGTACCATTAAGTCATTACTTCCAAAAGAGTTTCTTTGAATAGGTAGTTTATCATCAATTCGAGGGATGATTGAAAAGAATCCATCTACTCCTCACTCAAAGTCATATTCACACTCTTCAAAAATTCCATCCCCATAAAATCGCCTTCGCACCCCTTGAGCATGCTAACCATAATACTTATTCCTCAATCTCTCCAAATAAATTTCTTTAAATATCATGAAACACTTGAATCCACACCACTTGGTGGTGCTTCCTTATTTATTTCATATAATTCAATATATTATTTCTTCAATTATTTACTAGGTTAATACCTTTAACTCAAAATCCATTATTGAAATCCTTTATCTAAATTCTTTATCTACACTAACTTCTCCTATAATCTTTACCGCCGACCCAAATTGGAATATGTTTTATAAACAGAAACCATAATTTTACACAATCCATTATTCTCCAAATCATATTTATCTATAAAATTCCAAATACTTCATCCCATCCATAAATAACACTAACTCATATGATCTTAATACTCATTAATATTCGAATATTTCTACATACTCCTCTAACATACTAAATGTGACGACCGCCCATGACCCCCGCACGGAATTTAGAGATAGTGCATTGTAAAGTGTGCCAGGCGACCATGGACGATTGTCAAGGTAAATTAAAACAGCAGAATCTATCGTATTACTCACAGCGCATGGATAAAATACAATAGAACATATGTATAGTGAAGCTTTACATAATAGAATCTCATCATATAAAACTTCATAATAGTTGAATACAAGCATCTGAATAGTCAATACAACAAGCCTCACTACAACACTCAGAGATTACAAAGCAGCGGAACATCCAGTACATATAGTAAGAAAGAAACAATATGCAACCCTTCAGCTCGTCTTCGATATCAACACCGTGGAAAGCAAGAACAGCACCTGTCACCTGCTACCTAGTCTGCCCGTCCCAAAATGGACGAACAGCCCAAGGCAATAAGAATTAAAACATAAAGCCTTGAGTCAGACAACAGTCTTAGTGAGCAATAAATTAACTAACAACATACCAAAAGAGCATAAAGGAAAAGGAATAGGAATACAACCCTCCCACTCCAACCTCTTTCTACAGTGATAGCCCCCAAACACACACTAAGCAGAAGCAAACATAGCAGAGCATACAATTTAAAGTAAAGCAATTATCACTCGAGTCAAGGGCGATGTTTTCCAAGCACAAACCCCCAAGGCCTAAACCAAGATCAGATAAGCACCCAGAAAATACCGCTCTTGAGACCGAATGACGATACAACCAAACATCCATGACTCTGGCTATCACTGTTATCATTGCTTCGGTTTCACCGTTAATTGAATGACCAGCACATTCTTTCAGCCGTCCGTCAAGGGCTAATGGTAACCCCGGTTCTAGACATAACTCCCGCACGTCATCGTGACCCGTGCCTAGGACTATCGAATCTGCCCAGAGTACTCGACTATCAACAGTTAGTCGTTGGGACTATCGAATCTGCCCAAACGTACTCTTGCTTGGAGCATGCTAGAACCTTCAACAACGATGAGACCCAAGCCTCCTAGTCATCCTCCTTGACGACCATTCTCATATCCATCCATTATCCTCAACTCAAACCATTTCACCGAGTTATCAACATGCTTGGAATGATCCCGTCTAGATTAGACCAAGTCTTCATCACATGATGCCTCGCTTCATTACATCCTCACAAAGCCTCATCTCAACATCACATCATCAAACCTATGCATAAGAGCTTTATCATCCCGCTACATATGCCACGAGCAGCTTTCCCAATTCAAGAGCCTTTCCCTTAGCTTTTGAATCATATTTGGTCTAAATCAAATCATCAATCATCTAATTCATAGCAATCAACCAAGTCAAACATTAATCCAAACAATCAAGCATTCAAATATGATCTAAGTAGACAATTATCACAATAATGGCAATTTCGTAATTAAAGAGTTGAAAGTCTAACAAGCATGAAATCATGAGAAATATCTCTACAATCTTGATGAATGAACTTGCATAGGTTAACACTTAGTAAAATGGTTGTCAAATCATCATGAACAATGGATCTACATGGATCTACACTTAGGATGAAGAAAATGCATGGAAATCACTATTTTAACACCAAATCGAGCCAACAATCCGATATACTCCTTTGGATCCGTATGAGAGATAATCACCACTCACCAAAACACCTAAACAACCCCAAATCAACACGCTTCAGATCTGGACAGCGAAGGATCAAGCTTGATCTATCACAAATCCGCTTCAAACGAAGAAATCTCACTTCAAAGGATGAAGATCTTGAATCTAAGCTCTTGAATCTTCAATTTGATCTTCAACTTGGATGGATGGAATCACTAGATTAGAATGGAGAAAAGAAGTGAAGAAGTCGAGCTCTCAAAATGGCAGCACTTCGTCGCTTCGAAATCCGGATCCCAAAAAGTGAGAACAACCTTCCTATTTATAGCAGAAATCTTCCCTAGGTCGCTCGGAGTTAGGTCGTATACGACCTATAGAGCCACGACCTACGACCTATAAACCCCACCGACCTAAAGCCTCTTCAACCTAACAACCCAGGCCACTGCAACCTACGACTTATCACCCAGGTGCTTCAACGGCCTAACAAAACCCTTCCTCCTACGACCTAACAAGGTTACGACCTATGACTTAGCGACTTAACCATAGGTGCGACCTAACAGTGCTACGACCTAACACTTAAACACATCAGCGACCTAACGCTTAAGCGCTTACGCGACCTAACAATCGTAGCGCCTCAGCGACCTAACTGTGTTACGACCTATAACCTCAGCGACCTAACACACCAACGACCTAAAGCACTGCGCGACTTAACAATGCTACGACATAACTTCTCAACGACCTAACACATAAGTGTTTTCTCGCGACCTAACAACTAATAGCCTAGCGACCTAACTACACCCAAGACATACGACCTAACTACTCCTACCTTAGGTCACTGCCGACCTATCCTTCTTAGCTAGGATACGACCTATCTTCACTAACTCGCTAGCAACTGTGCTATCTCTTAGGTCGCTAACAATTAGGTCGTTGACTACTAGTTTCCTTAGGTCGCTTTCCTATAGGTCGCCTAATCCTATAGGTCGCTCCAACCAACCTAGCACTTAACCGAATCACCTCCTTAGGGCATCTAGACGACCTAACAACTAAGTCGCTCCAATATTTCCTTAGGTCGTCTAACCCACTTAAGTCGGTCACGACTTAACTCTTAGGTCGTGTACGACCTAAAACTTAACCATATTTTGCCTAAAATCTGAAATGGCTCAACAACACTAAAATTCCAGATTTTGACAAACTTTTCGATCCGTAAAAATACGGGTCGTTACATTCTCTCCCCCTTAGGAATTTCGCCCCCGAAATTCCACACAATCAAAGCAATCAAAGACTATTCTGCACGCCTACCACCCATAGCAATCAACAAACCATGCATCCAATTCTTGCTTAGCATGCAGAATTCTAAAACTAGAACAAGTTACAATTTCGTTAGATGACACGACACCTTAGGGCCATACCTCGAAGAGTTCAGGATGAGCTGCCTTCATCCTCTCTTCCACCTCCCACGTACAGTCGTTATCATCATCACTCCATTGTATCTTGAGCAACTTAACTACCTTCCTCCTAAGCTGTTTCGTGTCGGTTTCAACAACACGAAGCGGCTTACGAGGTCTTCTATCAACTGGATCAACTTCGAAGTCTTCATAGCTATCAACAGAAACCACTGTATTCGAGTCGTGCACATACTTCCGTAGATGCGATACGTGAAAAACATTGTGCACACCCGACATCTTCTCTGGTAACTCCAATCTGTAGGCAAGCTTTCCAATTCGCTCGATGATCGGGAATGGTCCAACAAATCTCGGAGTCAATTTTCCTTTCTTCTCGAATCGAATAACATCTTCAGTGGAGAAATCTTCACAAAAACCATATCACCAACGTCGAATTCCAAATCCTTTCGACGCTTATCGGCATAACTTTTCTGACGATCTTGGGCTGCCTTCATTCGTTGCCGAATGATCTCTATGCACTCCGAAGTCTGTCGAATCATCTCTGGCCCAAGCATCAGCTTCTCTCCAGTTTCCATCCAACACGTCGGAGAGTTACACGGTCTTCCATACAATGCCTCATATGGTGCCATACCAATACTTGACTGGTAACTGTTATTATACGCAAACTCCACCAAATGAAGGTGATCTTCCCATGATCCTCCGAAGTCCAAAACACAAGCTCTAAGAAGATCTTCCAAAACTCGGTTGACTCTCTCGGTCTGACCATCTGTTTGAGGGTGATAAGCTGTACTCAAACACAACTCGGTTCCCAAAACTTCCTGGAAGCTCTTCCAAAATCCACTAGTGAACAATGGATCTCAATCGCTCACTATACTCTTCGGAATACCATGGAATCGAACTATCCACTTAACGTACAACTCAGCCAACTTTGATGCAGTCCTAGTCGATCGAACAGGAATGAATCGTGCACTCTTAGTCAAACGATCTACAATGACCCAAATCCCTTCATTTCCCGTTCTGGTTCTAGGCAATCCATCGATAAAATCCATCGATACCTGCTCCCACTTCCATGTAGGAACTTCTAATGGCTGAAGCAATCCACTTGGCTTCTTCTGTTCGGCTTTTACCAACTGGCAGTTCATACACTTGGAAATAAAATTTCCAACATCCTTCTTCATACCTTCCCAGTAGTAGGTTCTCTTCATATCCCGATACATTTTATTTCCACCTGGATGAATTGTCAACTTCGAGTGATGACTTTCCTTCAGAACTTCATCTCTCAATCCATCTATATCGGGAACAACCAGTCGTCCTTGCTTTCGAAGCCAACCCTCTCGATCGACCTCGAATCCTTTATCCTTTTCTGGATCCAATCCAGATTCCAAATCACGGATAATCTTGACAATCTTATCATCTCGCTTTTGGCTCTCGCCAATCCTTTCCACAAGAGTCGGTCTTATTGATAAGTTTGCCAACATCTCAGGTTCCAATTCGCATCTAGGCCTGAAATCAAATCCAGCTAAATACTCGAGATTCTTCCATTCAGAAAACATGGCTCCCAGTCCCGCATGTCTTCGACTTAACGCATCAGCCACTGCGTTACCTTTTCCCGGAGTATAAGCTATACCAAAGTCATATGATGCCAAAAACTCAAGCCACCGTTGCTGTCGAAGATTCAAATCCTTTTGGGAGAAAAGATACTTCAACGACTTATGATCCGTAAACAACTCGAATCGAACTCCCAATAGATAATGTCTCCACATCTTCAGAGCAAAAACAATCGCCGCCAACTCCAAATCATGAGTCGGGTAATTCCTTTCATGCGGCTTCAGTTGTCGACTTGCATACACAACAACTTTATCCCTCTGCATCAGTACTGCTCTAAGTCCAGTACCACATGCGTCGGTGTAAACCACCATCTCATCATTCCCACTTGGAATAGTCAAAACAGGAGCACTCGTCAATCGTTCTTTCAGGATTCTCAAAGCTTGCTCACACTTATCATCCCATCTGAACACTAAGTTCTTTTTCGTCAATCCTGTTAACGGTGCATCTACCTTGGAGAAGTCTTTAATAAACCGTCGATAGTATCCTGCTAATCCAAGAAAGCTTCTCACATCAGATGCATTCTTAGGTCTAACCCAATCCTGGATTGCTGCCACCTTAGCGGGATCAACCGCTATTCCATTTCCAGAAATCACATGGCCTAAGAACCTCACTTCACTCTTCCAGAAGTGACACTTCGAAAACTTAGCCTTTAGCTGATGTTTCCGCAAGATTTCCAAAACAATACGCAAGTGCGTCTTGTGCTCTTCTTCCGTTCTGGAATAAATCAGAATATCATCCACGAACACAAGTACAAACTTGTTCAACTGATCTCTGAACACTCTATTCATAAGATCCACAAAATAAGCTGGCGCGTTAGTCAATCCAAACGGCATTACCAGCCACTCAAAGAAACCGGATGGTGTCCTAAAAGCAGTCTTCGGCACACTATCCTTAGCCACTCTCAACTGGTGAAATCCCGTTGCCAAATCCATCTGAGAAAACACCTTAGCTTCGTGAAGCTGATCAAACAAGTCATCTATTCTTGGCAATGGATACTTGTTCTTCTTAGTCACCTTATTCAGTTCACGATAATCCACACACAACCTCAGCGATCCATCTGCTTTGGTTACAAACACAACTGGTGCACCCCATTCGGACACACTACGCCGAATGAATTCTTTCTGCAAAAGATCATCAACTTGCACCCTCAACTCTTGCTGTTCCCTAGGCGCCATCCGCCTAAGAGGCATCACAACAGGTCTGGCTCCTTCAATCAGATCTATACGAAACTCGATCTCTCTATGCGGCGGCAACCCTTTGACTTCATCAAAGACATCCTCGAATCCATTCGCGATTGGCACTAATGACAGTCCATCCCGTGGAACAACCAGTGAATACATGAAGCTCATGAAGACGCCTTCTTCATGCTTACATCGTATCACAATCTTTCGCCCCTCCACATTCTCGACTGTCACTTCCAACCTCTCGCAATCAACCTTCGCCGCATACTTCCTAAGCCAGTCCATACCCAAAATAATTCCGAACCCCGCAAAGTTCATAACAAAACAATCACAAACAAAAGAGCAATCATGACTCGATACAACTAGACCACGGCATATCATACACAAACAAGACGAACCCTCAACTGGATTAGTCACAACCAATGGCCTATCAACAATATCCGGTTCCAAACCCAGCCGGCCTACAAGTTCACTACAAACAAACGAATGCGACGCTCCAGTATCAAACAACACTCTAACTGGAACACCACATAGGAAAAGAGTACCTTGAACCACCACACTCTTCCCCTTCTCTTCCGCAGTAGGAGCTTTCGAAGACGACGGAACAGCTCCCAAAGCATAAGCTTGCACAATCTGCTTGTCCCTCCTCGGTTCTGGACAATTCTTCCTGAAATGCCCTGGCTTGTCACAGTTGTGACACTTCATCGGTGCCTTCGGATTCTTACAATCCTTAGAGAAATGCCCTTCTGCTGACAATTGTAGCAAGTCACCTCGCCTTTTGGCTTCTTCTGGCCATCCTTACCCTTCTGCTGCTGCTGCTTCCTCTTTTGGTTTCCACCCTGCTGTGGTTTAGACTCTCCCTTGGTCACAGCAACAACAGATCCTTCCTTAGGAAACAGACTCTCATGCCTGAGAGCTTTCTCCACAAGCTTCTCAAATGAATCGTCCAAGCCTGTCACAAACTTCTCATTCTTTTGATAAGCAGATTCGATATATGACCGGGCATACTTGGACAAAGCTTCAAACTCAGAAACATACTCAAGAACTGATCTTCCACCTTGCTTGAGCTCCACGAACTTCTTGAACAGAACAGACTTCTGAGCTGTAGAAATGAACTTAGCTTCAAATCTAGCTTGGAATTGCTCCCAAGTAATCTCTTCCTCTGGAGTATTGATGGTAATAGAGTTCCACCAATCAGAGGCTCTCCCTTGAAGCTGCCTTGATGCCAACTTCCTCTTAGTTGCATCATCAATTCCCAAATCACCAAAGATCCTTCTACAAGCATCTATCCACCTCTAGACTTCAATAGTTGATTCTGTTCCCAAGAAAACCTTCCCTCCAAGAGCAGTGTAGTCCTTACACAGCTTCGCAAAATCCACCGGCTTTGGAGTTTGGACTTGAACTCCAACATCAACTGCTGTCCCCGGAACTGGTAACCTTCTCATGATCGAAGTCATCATAGCTTCGAACATAGCTGCATAATCAGCAGTTCCTTCAGTAGCACGGCTTTCCCTAGCAACTGGTCTCCCTCTTCGACTCATTCTCAATATCTATAAAAAGGGAATGATTAGAACATCTTGAGAAACAACTGCTTAAAGGACTCAAACTCTACTATATTATATATAGTAGTCATCCATCAAAATTACAATTACGTCTCTCATACGTAGTTACGTCAGCGAGCGTTGGGTAAAATCGATTAACCTGGCTCTGATACCAAATGTGACGACCGCCCATGACCCCCGCACGGAATCTAGAGATAGTGCGCTGTAAAGTGTGCCAGGCGACCATGGACGATTGTCAAGGTAAATTAAAACAGCAGAATCTATCGTATTACTCACAGCGCATGGATAAAATACAATAGAACATATGTATAGTGAAGCTTTACAGAATAGAATCTCATCATATAAAACTTCATAATAGTTGAATACAAGCATCTGAATAGTCAATACAACAAGCCTCACTACAACACTCAGAGATTACAAAGCAGCGGAACATCCAGTACATATAGTAAGAAAGAAACAATATGCAACCCTTCAGCTCGTCTTCGATATCAACACCGTGGAAAGCAAGAACAGCACCTGTCACCTGCTACCTAGTCTGCCCGTCCCAAAATGGACGAACAGCCCAAGGCAATAAGAATTAAAACATAAAGCCTTGAGTCAGACAACAGTCTTAGTGAGCAATAAATTAACTAACAACATACCAAAAGAGCATAAAGGAAAAGGAATAGGAATACAACCCTCCCACTCCAACCTCTTTCTACAGTGATAGCCCCCAAACACACACTAAGCAGAAGCAAACATAGCAGAGCATACAATTTAAAGTAAAGCAATTATCACTCGAGTCAAGGGCGATGTTTTCCAAGCACAAACCCCCAAGGCCTAAACCAAGATCAGATAAGCACCCAGAAAATACCGCTCTTGAGACCGAATGACGATACAACCAAACATCCATGACTCTGGCTATCACTGTTATCATTGCTTCGGTTTCACCGTTAATTGAATGACCGGCACATTCTTTCAGCCGTCCGTCAAGGGCTAATGGTAACCCCGGTTCTAGACATAACTCCCGCACGTCATCGTGACCCGTGCCTAGGACTATCGAATCTGCCCAGAGTACTCGACTATCAACAGTTAGTCGTTGGGACTATCGAATCTGCCCAAACGTACTCTTGCTTGGAGCATGCTAGAACCTTCAACAACGATGAGACCCAAGCCTCCTAGTCATCCTCCTTGACGACCATTCTCATATCCATCCATTATCCTCAACTCAAACCATTTCACCGAGTTATCAACATGCTTGGAATGATCCCGTCTGGATTAGACCAAGTCTTCATCACATGATGCCTCGCTTCATTACATCCTCGCAAAGCCTCATCTCAACATCACATCATCAAACCTATGCATAAGAGCTTTATCATCCCGCTACATATGCCACGAGCAGCTTTCCCAATTCAAGAGCCTTTCCCTTAGCTTTTGAATCATCTTTGGTCTAAATCAAATCATCAATCATCTAATTCATAGCAATCAACCAAGTCAAACATTAATCCAAACAATCAAGCATTCAAATATGATCTAAGTAGACAATTATCACAATAATGGCAATTTCGTAATTAAAGAGTTGAAAGTCTAACAAGCATGAAATCATGAGAAATATCTCTACAATCTTGATGAATGAACTTGCATAGGTTAACACTTAGTAAAATGGTTGTCAAATCATCATGAACAATGGATCTACATGGATCTACACTTAGGATGAAGAAAATGCATGGAAATCACTATTTTAACACCAAATCGAGCCAACAATCCGATATACTCCTTTGGATCCGTGTGAGAGATAATCACCACTCACCAAAACACCTAAACAACCCCAAATCAACACGCTTCAGATCTGGACAGCGAAGGATCAAGCTTGATCTATCACAAATCCGCTTCAAACGAAGAAATCTCACTTCAAAGGATGAAGATCTTGAATCTAAGCTCTTGAATCTTCAATTTGATCTTCAACTTGGATGGATGGAATCACTAGATTAGAATGGAGAAAAGAAGTGAAGAAGTCGAGCTCTCAAAATGGCATCACTTCGTCGCTTCGAAATCCGGATCCCAAAAAGTGAGAACAACCTTCCTATTTATAGCAGAAATCTTCCCTAGGTCGCTCGGAGTTAGGTCGTATACGACCTATAGAGCCACGACCTACGACCTATAAACCCCACCGACCTAAAGCCTCTTCAACCTAACAACCCAGGCCACTGCAACCTACGACTTATCACCCAGGTGCTTCAACGACCTAACAAAACCCTTCCTCCTACGACCTAACAAGGTTACGACCTATGACTTAGCGACTTAACCATAGGTGCGACCTAACAGTGCTACGACCTAACACTTAAACACATCAGCGACCTAACGCTTAAGCGCTTACGCGACCTAACAATCGTAGCGCCTCAGCGACCTAACTGTGTTACGACCTATAACCTCAGCGACCTAACACACCAACGACCTAAAGCACTGCGCGACTTAACAATGCTACGACATAACTTCTCAACGACCTAACACATAAGTGTTTTCTCGCGACCTAACAACTAATAGCCTAGCGACCTAACTACACCCAAGACATACGACCTAACTACTCCTACCTTAGGTCGCTGCCGACCTATCCTTCTTAGCTAGGATACGACCTATCTTCACTAACTCGCTAGCAACTGTGCTATCTCTTAGGTCGCTAACAATTAGGTCGTTGACTACTAGTTTCCTTAGGTCGCTTTCCTATAGGTCGCCTAATCCTATAGGTCGCTCCAACCAACCTAGCACTTAACCAAATCACCTCCTTAGGTCATCTAGACGACCTAACAACTAAGTCGCTCCAATATTTCCTTAGGTCGTCTAACCCACTTAAGTCGGTCACGACTTAACTCTTAGGTCGTGTACGACCTAAAACTTAACCATATTTTGCCTAAAATCTGAAATGGCTCAACAATACTAAAATTCCAGATTTTGACAAAATTTTCGATCCGTAAAAATACGGGTCGTTACACTAAAATACTTGTCTTCATATAAAAGATTAATACCAAATCAAAATCAAAGTATCATTTACAATCAAAGTCCAAACTAAAACCCTTCAAAACCAAAGTCCAAGTTTAATTCATTTTCTAATAATAACTAGTAAATGATATCTTCCCTTATACATTATTTCACCTACTTACTATTCTTCTATACAATGGACAAGACAACTCAGTAGAGATGGTGCCTTTCCATGTAAATCAGATTAATAAAATACTCATTAGTCGTAGTAACATCTTACGTCACAATCTATCTAGGAACATTGAAGAAAGGAGCGATGTCCTACCATAGTGAACATGTCATCAAACTCATGTCACATCAAATCATATTCATATACTCACAATCGCATTTATTACTCAAGTATCGATAACCTATAACTATAGTTCCAAATATATACAGCAAGACAACAATCACTTGATTGGAGAAAAACATTCATCCAATCCATATAACATAAATGGTGTAACGTTACCCTATACATTGGGTCAACGACACCCATCCTCAATCAACTCAAATAACCTACTTATGATGTTATCAAACAACAAAACATTCTAAATATCATTCATGTTTGCGCAAAAAATGGGCAAACACCTGCAAGTCGTATGATTTAGTTGATTTTATGTTGTTTTTAGTGATCTAGGTGATTTATGCAAATATATGAAAAGTAGGGACTAAACTGTAAAAGACACACAGATTTATAGTGGTTCGGCCAGAATGTGCCTACGTCCACTTTATATGTTATTCTCCTTTACTGTTCAGATTACAAGTACAAAGCTTTGATGCAAGTATATGAAAGTTGTTTGAAAGTCCTATCTGTGCTTGAGCTCTCAAACTTGTCCCCCATTGTTGTACCCCTACCCCTTTATTTATAGAGTGAGGCTGGGGGTAGGGGTCTTGGAAGTATATAGCTGTTGATGGGCTTGGGATGATGTGATCTGGCCTGGCAATGTTGGTTCGGTAGTGGATGGAGAAGTGGATTGGACCGGTAGTAGGTGGGGCGATGATTGGTCTGGTGGCGAGTGGTTCGGTGGTGAGAGGATGGCCTTGATTCGGCAATGAATGGTTCGGTGGTGGGTTGGTCCGGTAGTGGGTGGTTCGGCTAGGCCTTGGAGGTGTGTTGGCTCGGCAGGTAGTGGAGCAAGGGTTGGTTTGGCTAGGCATTGGTTCGGTAGAGCTTTCCTTGTCTTGGCTTGGCGATGCCTGCTTTACTCTGGTTCGGCGAGGACTTCCTTATTCTGATTCGGTGGTGACCTCCCCTCTTTGGTTCGGTGAAAACATGCCCAACATTTGCCCCCCAAAGTGGGGCATATGCCAGTCATATGTCTCGCTTTGTTTCAGCTTTGACATTCTCATCCGGTCCTACGTGCCAACCCAGTTGGTCCGGTCATTTACGTTTGCCTATAAGTATGGGCTTCATGTCTCTGTTCATCTTCTATCTTTTGAAATAGCCGAATCGGTCAAATACCGAACCAGACTCAACTGTTTGAAATAGCCGAATCAACCATACTGCCGAATCACGTTTGACTATCCGTCCAGGTAATTGCCGAATGACCTTATGTTTTGAATTACGAGTGAAACTCCAGACTGCATACACTTGCTTGTTTATATCTCTACATCCTTATTCTAACAGTGTACTCTTTTGTGTTGCAGATAATGTCTCATAAAGTTGAAACCCGTTCCGACAAGAAGAAATCTACGGACAGAAGAGAGTCCCCCGTCGTGCCCCCAGTCCAGCCGAATCCAGAACGACGTGGACCCACCCCGAGATCGCTAGTGGACGGGTACGGTCCTCAAGAGCTTCTGAACTCACCTCCTGATTGCTCCCCTAGCTCCCTCAAAGACGAGCAGCTTGATGTCATTTCTCGCTCTTTTGGGATTGACAGAGCGCGTATGCTATTGCCGGGGGAAGGAGTGATGCCATATAATACCCCCGAAGGATATTTCGCTTATAGTAGGTACCATTGTATGTGTGGGGCCATTCCCCCGATCAATGTTTGGATAGTCAGCTTCATCACCTACTTGAAGGTGGCTCCATTCCAGCTTCAGCCTAACTCCTACGCCATCTTGATGAGCCTGTTTGTTATCTTCCAGAGGAGATACGGGCATCCTCCTTCCAACCGGGAAATCCGGTATCTGTACAACTTAAGAGGCTACAAGAAGGGGTCTCCGTATATTAGCTTGGAGTCGGCCGTGTCCTTCAAGCCAGTCCTGGATTTATATTTAAAGTTCAGCATGTTCAAGAAGGAATGGTTTTTCGTCAAGGATGACTCTGTTTCTATCCGTCGCTTCACCTCCGACTATAAGTTGAAGCTTATTTATAATTTCCGTTTTGACTGCAATGCTTCTTCTTATGTGTTTTTATTTCTTGCTAGCGACAGGTGACTTTGCGGTCGTGGAGAACGATCGCCTGGTTTAGATGGCCGTGGAAATAGAAGCCATTTCGGGAAGGGATAAGTCGGCTTCTTATTTGATCAGGAACGCTACTCTTCTGGGGCTCAACCTAATTCTGCCCCATCAGTCTATGGTCAAGCAGAGAGACACGGCTGAGGAGAGGGCCGCCAAGGCTAAAGGAGGGGCTACGGCGAAGAGTAGTAAAAGGACATCTTTCCCGAAACATCCGGTCGCCGGGGGGAAGAAACTCAAGAAATCCGACGGTCCCTCCCCTAGCACATGTCCAGACATCCCGGAGGAGGGAGATATGGAGGAGAAAAAGGTGAGGATGAAGGATGAGATGCTCCAGGATATGTACTTCCATACTTGGAAATAGGGTATCTTATCCTGGATGGATGATTATCCCCGAGTCATGGCCAGGATTTATCTCAGGGCTCTGGAGGAGGCCAAGGCTGATGCGTATAAGGAGGGTTGCGAGGTCTTCAGAATGGATGTGGTTACGGCTCAATTCACCAAGGAGGAGAAGGTGGCGATGAAGGAGGGCAAGCGACTGCTTACTGCTGAGGAGGTAGGTGTGCAAGTAGAAGATGATGATCAAGACGATCAAGGAGCAGATGCTGGTAAGTCCTCTTTCCGTTAACTTGGTTGCTTATCACTAATGAATTATTTCCTTGATCGGAAAGGCGGTCAACAGGACAAGGGTAAAGCTCCGATGCAGCCAGCTCCTTGGCTTGACCTGGATATCTTTTTGCTTATTGTAGATGGCAGCTTTGAATGTCTTGTGTGACTGAGTATGGAATGCAGCCTAGTGTCCCGTTGTGAGTTCCCACTCCCATTAGAGAATGTCTCCTATTCTGTGTCCTGTACTTTAGGGATCGTTATAGAGGATTGGAGGAAAGTTTTTTAAATAAAATTGAAATATGAGAAATAGTAAAACTTCCAATCACGGAAGGCCTTCGATGTGCTTAAGTTCGTGGCAAACGGGCTTTGTAGTCACTTTCCCTAGCTGTGGGTCTTGGAGACATTTGTCACCCATCTTACGCCTCCGCGGGGAGTTAATCTTTTTTACCACAGCCGTACTTAAGACACATCGGAGCCGAGATCGCGCACAGTAACTACCCGGGCCATTATGGCCCGTAATCGTGGGTATTATTCGATTTACTGTGGCCGGCTAGCGTGGGTGCCGATCGTCAACCGTGAACTACCCTTGGCTGGCCACACCTTATGTTGGGGCTTAAAGTAGGTTCACAGTTGTCGACGAGCCGAACGCCGTAATGAGCTGCCTTGGCTATAGTCGGCCTTCTCGGTGGCTTATAATCGGCTCATTATAGTTGACTTTGAGGGCCGTCGCGATCAATGAGTTAAGCCGCAGCAGAGGGATGCCGGAGCAAAAGTGTCTCATTGGCGAGGGCATAGATTCGTATAGTACCTGTTAGGTCTGGTCCAGGAGAAGTCGCGCTGTGGAGTGCCTTGAATGGAAATGCTATTTGCACAGGATTTTGTTCAACAGAAAAGGATAAAGTTAACAAGCAGCCAAGATATAAAGGAACAAGTTAAAAAAGAGACAAGGTTTTTAAAGTGGTTCAGCACGAAAATGCCTATGTCCACTGATTCTCTTTGTTAATTCACTTCATATGGGCAGTACAAGTTAAGAAAAGTATCGACGAAGGTGTTGGATGTTCCATGCCCTCTGGAACACCTCCCCGTCCACTGTTGACAAAATATAAGCTCCATTGTGGAGATCTTTATGAATTACATATGGTCCGTCCCAGATTGGATTTAGTGCTCCGGGGCGCGGGAAGATTCGCTTGAGGACAAGATCTCCCTCTTGTAAGCTACGATGCTTGACTTTGGAGTTGTATTGCGCTGCCACTTTTTGCTTGTGAGCTGCTGTTTTGAGTGCTGCATCGTTTCTTTTCTCTTCAATTAGATCCAAAAATAAAATTTAACGAATTATTAGTGTTGTTATTGAATATGAAGATTTTTTGGTTGAAATTATAGAATGAATTTAAATTCCAAATATAACAATTTATTGTAATACAGAAATGGAGAATAATTAAAATTTGAGTTAAATAGGAATCTAAATGACTTCTAATGTTGATATAAATTCTATTTGAATTAGAATTGAGTTAATAAGTTTTAAAAAACTTAAATTTCAAGTGATTTCGTAAATTTTTGAAATCGTCGATTTAATCGGCACGTAAAAATAGCGATCCAGGGCACAGTCTCGGAATTCGACAAAACTAGTTCCATTAGATCTGTAATAGTGTTCATTATTGAATTTCAAATTTCGTAGTGTTTGGAGTTATAATTTGGTCATACGGGATAGAAACGCGTTGAAATTAATATTGAAAATTAAATAATATAATTGGGTTCAAAAGGCTATCTTCTCCATACGATTGAATTAGGTCTCGGGACTTGTTCCATTACGTTCAAAATAAGGGTATAACATTATGAATGCCTGGCGGCACACCTCGATTGGGATCCGAAAATTATAGCTAGATATTTTCGAATTTAAAATAATATATATGTATGTAGATTTGACTAGCAGCCTACATTCTTTCACTTCATCCCAATCTATTCCTTATCCCAGCTACCCTACCTACGGGCTACTTTCATCATTATTTCCCTCTTTTATTTAAACAGTGAGCATGCATCATCAGATAAGAAGAAGAAAAAAAGAAAATGGAATTTTAAAATTTTATTTCTTGATCTGTACTTAGTAAAAAAAATACGAAATCACTTCTAAAAATCTCGTGGCGACATAAATTTCGACTAGAGATGTTTTTGTGGGGTGCGATCGAGATTGGAGTTGCTCGATAGTGAAAGTCGAGTAGGCGGAGAAGCTAGGGCTTGGGATATTTGCTGATTGGATCGACGATGTAGAGATTCGTGGTTAGAATCGTGTTCGTGGTGGTGAGGCGCTCGCGTGAGCAAGCTTTAATGAGGTGCGGCGCTAGATTAGGTCGTGGGACCTATAGCAGTTGCGTTCGAGTTTGGCCATGTAGCGAGTGAAGGGGATGGACCGGAGTGTGATCTAGAGTATCAGGCAGGTCGAGTTCAAGACAATTTCCATTGCCGAAGTGGGTTTGTCGAACATAGGCCTCTAGCCCTGTGTTAGTTGTTTTTGTGCATGACTATGATGGCGAGCGTGCACAGGAAGGAGCGGAGCAGCATTTGGGAAGAAGGAAAGAAAGTTGGGTCGGGCTGTAGTTTAAGTGGGTAATGAAAAACAAGATGGTAATTTATTTATATAAATTGTTAATAAAATTCCAATTCTTATAAATTTAATAAACGGTTAGTTTTAGGTCCAAATCGAATATGGTCTATCGCGTTTGGTTTGTATTGAATAGCACTACGAAATGGAATTGATTTGGTGACAATTGGAGCTTGCAGAATTTTCAGTTAAATTCGAATGCGTTCGAATTTAATCGGAATCAGGACACGAAAGCGACAACATAAAATAAAAGGTGAGTGTTTTAACGCTCACAAGTACTAATTTTTTTTATGATTAGTCAAATTAAAAAAATCATGAGGTGATTTAATTTTATTGATTGTTGTTTGATAATGTAACTGACATAGAAACCGATACAGAAATTCACATGTTAGGAATTTTGAATTAACAGTTAAATTGAAATTAACTGCTAGTTAAATTCCCGATTGTTAATAAATACATAACTGTTGAGATTTGTTGGCTATTTGGACGATTGTTTGTGATGGATGTCAATTGGTTGATATTTGGATGATTGGATGTTTATTTATTTTTATATATCTTATTATCACCATGTAAATTAATAAACTGTAAATTGAATTATTTCGAATAAATTAAGAAATAGGTTGAAATGATATATACCTATAACATTTATTTTAGATCGAAATGATATATATCCATCCCTGAAATAAAAATAAAAATAACCGATCAATTGGCCATAGGATAGAAAATTATGTACGAACATCGGATTGATTAAATTAAATTATTTTAAAAGTCTTGATTTTGAAATTATTTAAATGATTCCGATTTAAAGAAATGAAAATCAAATTTATGAAGTTTGAATTAATCACGAATTCCAGTTTGAAATGTTGAAGATAATTTTGGTAAAAAGAAATTTTTTTAATGAATTTAATTGGAATTTGAAGTCATGATTGAAATATAATTTGAATTATCGAAATTGAATTGTTTAAAAAGATTTGAACTTCTACTTAAAATTTGAAGTTATTTAAGTAACGGTAAATTTAAATGGATATTCCAAACTTGAGCTCGGAATTGAATTATTTCGAAGATTTGAATCTAAATTTGAATATTGAAGTTTAATTTGAATTAGATGATTTAGGTTGATATTTTGAAATTGAACTTGAAATCGATAAACTTAAATGGTTTTAAATTTGAGAATTGAATTGGAACTAAATCCAAATTGGAAGTGGGATGAAATTAATTAATTTGAAATTGAAATTAATTAATTTAAAATTGAAATTGGATTAATTTGAAAAATCAAAGTTGAAATTGATTTGAATTTAAATTGGAATCGAAGTTAATTCGGATTGAAATCGGAATTGAATTGGATTGAGATTGAAAATGATTTGAATTAGAAGATTTGGAATTAAATCAGTTTGACTTTGAAACTGTTTTTAAATAAATTATTTTATTATAAACTATTTTAAAATCATCTTTTTAAATATACAAATTATTTTGATTTTTCATGCTACCTTCCTATATAACCATTTTCAATACTCAAACTATTTTATATTAAACTATTTTAGCCTTTAAACTATTTAAAAAAATTCAAACTATTTTCTAAAAAAATTCAAACTGGTCAAAATAGGAAGTGTCTATATTTAAATCGTGGATTTAAATACGAATTGGGTTAAAATGAAGTTATAACCTAAATTGAAATTCGAAACAATTTTGGAAGCGAAATCAGGATATTAAGACGAAAGTGATTTTGAAATGAAATGGCATATTTTGAGTAAATATGATGATTTCAAAATGGATTTGATTTTGAAACGAATATGATATTTTGATATCAAGTCCGAATTATTTTCAAAATATAAAAGTACCAACTGGTGTGTAAAACGACGTTCGGTTGTTAAAGAGATCGGGGCCTTTTATTGGCATACTCTCTGTCAATATTGGAACCACTTTAACAACTGTGTACGTGGAGGAGGCTCTAGAATGAAGTGGTTGGATTTGGCGTCGTTTGCTGGATTTGAAGAAAGAGAAAAATGATGGATTGGCCTGACACTTGTGTCAATTTGAAATGACTAAAACAGGAGCCGTACCGGCCAATGAGGCTAGCTACCTCTAGCGGACACACTTCTTCGTATTACCATCATTTACATTATGATTGATTGTTGCGCACCCTCGGATTTTGAGAGTGTTGGACATGGTGGGCCGTTAGGGGTTACCACCAGCTGGGAAGGGTAAACTGGTAGTATCCTACCTTGGGCATTGCCTCATGTGTCTTGTCATACTTTTATCCCTATACGAGACCCCTACGATTTTGGTTTAGTGTTGTCGTATCCTGGCGCATCCCTATCCACCGACGGTTTACGGGTGTTTTATATGCAAACTGTACGACAATGCTTAAAAACGCGTTAAGGTGGATCAATGTAAAGCCTTAACGCTATTTTGAGATTTATTTGACTGATTAGACATTATATATATGGTGTATTCTACTACATATAAATATTTTGACGGATCCTTAAGAGATGGAAAATCTCGTAACATCTCTTGAGTTATTGCATGCACGTTATACACTGGATAGGAGATGTGAAACCCCGTAAACATCTCTGACGCCATGGCACTCGTGTCATATGCGATACCGATTTAACTCACATAACAATATTTTAGTCCTGACTTGAGTGTTTTGTCTTTTTATTATGCTCGGGTCAGCCCTGAGTTTTTCAGCGCATTGAAGATTATTCTAGAGGACAAAGACGAAGATTTGGTATATTATTACTATTATTATTCCTGCATCATGTTGTCTGCTGCATTACATTTATCCCTGATGTATATATTACTCTGATAAATGTTGTATAAATTATAATCAATCGTATAATATAAACAGCTTCATGAACTTTTTATTTGATTATTATATTTTATCATTCCTCTACGAGATTCTATGTTTGATTTATTCTTCTTTTCTTATTTTCTTAATTAACCCCATTGATTATCTATATTCCAGATTGCTTAAGTTGGCCATGTGTGGATTATTGTCAATTTAAACTTTCCGAATTGTGGGTCGTCACAATTAATTTAAAATATCATTAATCAAAATGATTAATGAATTTTTAACATCCACTTTTGGGAAAACACAAGCTCAAGTTCAGACACACACAAGGGTTTAGCGGATGATACTTAATAAATAACGGTATAGAAGAAATTTCTATAATGACACTTAAATAGTTTAAATGAAATATCCAGATTAATTTCAATTAATCAATCAAACAAATCTAACTATCATCCAAGAAATCAACAATAGTTTACAGTATCACATATATGATATAGTAAATTTGGGTGTGGGTTAACTCATATTTAAATAATTTTTCTTTATTATAACTAAATTTGCTCATATATTTATCCTCTAAATGTATTATCCTACTATTCAGATTATATTAAACAACTTTTTATTAAAAGTTTATTTTTAGCTTAACATTATTAAAAGATGACTTTTAACTTAACCCTTTCGTCGAACACCTTATAATCAAACTATGAAACTTAATTCACAAACGGTTCGATTCAAGATTCCTTAATTCCAATCTACTCGACCTATATCTTACTAAGCAAAATTCTTTATGAACTATTTAACAATAATTAATGCTCAAACTGGATGAGCATAACTAATCAAATTCCTAAGTGATAACAATAAAATATTATCATTTCTAAATAATCAATTCAACAATACAACTTATATTAGTTTTGAAAATCGTTCTTATATATATAATATATTCCTAGGTAAATTTATTTCATTTACCATTTTAAAACAATATAGTATTGTTAGATCTATTCAAGTGTTTAGGAATCCCTATCGATAACACAGATCAGACGCATAAACCAGAATTCATATACCACTCAATGGATCAAACAACACAATATAAAACATTTTTATAACACTAATAAATATGCACTCAATATATATTTATACTCTCAAACTTATCCTAGGATATTACTAATCCTATCCTTAGAGAGTTTACCCCACCAGGGCTTAGGGGTTCGCTAAACCTAAGCTCTGATACCATCTGTGACGACCCACCTTTTTGATCCTTGAAAATGACACTTAATACATCCTCAGTATTTGTGTGTCATTGCCCAAGCATCCAAAAGATAAGTTATCTTGGGTGAAATAAAGAATAGAACAAGACAGAATAGATAAACCTCACAGGAGAATGGTTACACATAATATAAAATGATATAGTACAAAGGGTTACTCCTTATAAGGAATTATCAGAGTTATAAAAAGAATACTACATCTAATAGATTGATAGCTATACATTCTAACTTTTTATTTTTAAGATAAAAAATACACCTACATAATCATACATCGGAAAATAAATAACTAGATAACTAAGGAGCCGCCTGCTCGATCACCGTCTTCAAAGAGCTCCAAAGAAAACCTGTTATTCTCGGACTACCCAAATATAATTGAGTACCCGAGAGTTTACGGAAAATAAACAACTCGGGTCAGACAAAATGTCTGGTATGAGTAAAACTTTGAAACAAAAGGAAGTGCATTTAACAATAATATGTGGGACCACGTCGCTAACGCGGAACAGGTTTTCTCCCACATAAACAACAACCAAACATAACAAAATTGGAAATGAACAATAGGGAACAAATCCAAACATAGATGATGAGTACAATTAGTATAACATTCAGACTTGAAAGAATGGAAATAGCCTGAATAAAAATCCAAACCGGATGAAATGGATAAAACAAGGCAACAGTCCAAACTTGATAGAATGGACTAAACAATATAACTATCCAAACTAGATAGAATGGACAAAACCAAATAATTGAACACCACAAAGAGTGGTTGACTCTTCACGTTGTAATTAAATAAAACAGATTCAAAGGTTCAAATCAAATAAGAAAAGGAAAATTTCCAACAATGACTAGGAAGGTGCACCCCCCTTGAAGTATACCTCTAGTAATATACTTCTAAGAAGCTCATATACTCCGTGACACTTCTCGGATAATACCAAGCCGGACCCCGCCAAACCTTACCGAGCATCAGAATATTTCACATCTAAATCTTAAATGTTTTTCACATGATGGTACATAAAAATCTAGATGAGATGTGAAAATATCTTAATGGGAGCAACCCCACATAACTTGGCTTCCTCTCACGCTTCTGGTTTAGTCATTTTCGACAAAGGATAACAAAGCTCAACAGAGCAACACATCGTCTTAGAATGACGATAATAAAGAAGCTAAGGTAATCGATATTTGGAAAACCAACTATCGAGGATATAAAACGATCGTATATGGAAATTAAGTCTTATATACTTATCACCACTCATCGAATTCCAACTTGTACTATCTCTTGGTTAACAATAATACGGGATAAGTCAAGGTAGTGTTACCTCAAAGTCATGTCTCACGATTATTCTTATCTTTCGAAATAGCGACAAGTCTACTTCTTCGACATTTAGTGCTAAGTATACAAATAAACCATTCTCATACAAGTGAATCGCTTTATGG
Source organism: Allium fistulosum (assembly GCA_030737815.1). NCBI lineage: Eukaryota > Viridiplantae > Streptophyta > Magnoliopsida > Asparagales > Amaryllidaceae > Allium > Allium fistulosum. The sequence continues at coordinate 889,120,024 of CM060903.1, read as the reverse complement.
AAATTAATTAATTTCCATAAACGAATCAAACTTTTTTCTATTAGAAACCCGAATTCGTGCTTGGCCTCACATTACAAGTATTAGCTTTAAAACACTTTTTTTAGAATAGCTCACTAACTTCAAAACATCAATTTAAAAAAGGATTTAATAACTTAAAACATCTTTATTACATTGATTAATTAACTTTAAACTTCATAACACAATTTGATTTTTGAACTTCAAATGACTTTAAATAAAAAAAAGTAAACCACTTTAACCTTAGTAATTCAATTAGTTAGTAAAATATAATTAATTAAATTAATCAATAATTAATTATCATTATTTAAAATGAATAACAAAGTCAAAACATACTTGTTACATTGATTAATTCACTTTGAAACTTCATAAATTAAGTTGATTAATTAACCCCAATAACCTTTAATTAAAAAGGTAAATTACCTCTAAAACATAATTAATTTAATTAATTAATTATATTTAAATATAACTAATTAATAAAATGATTAATAAATTTAAATCATCATTAAGGAAGATTAATTAAAGTTAAAACAAGTTGATTTCTTTTTAAAAGTCATTAATTAAAAAGATTAATTAATTTTAAAACATCATTAATTAATTGATTGATTAACTTTAATCCATCATTTTCAAAAGATTAATTAGCCTTAAACATCATTAAATAAAATGATTAATTAAATTTAAAACATCATTATTAAATTTAAAACACATCATTAATAAGTTAATTAGTTAACCTTAATCCTTATTAATTAAATAATTAATTAAATCAAATAATCATTATTAAAATAATTAATTATTTTTGAAAACATCATTAATCGAAATCTTGCTTAACCTATAAAACAATTCCAAGCACGAAGATGAAACCAAATGGTTCGATAAGAAGTGAATTTTCGAAAGTGCCGATACAACGACTATCGCTATACGAGCAGTTCGGCAAACAAGTTTATAATATTATCAACACAACCAAACATCACATAGCAATGGTTTAAGTATACATACAACAAGCATTCATAGGCAATAAATATGAACATGAATATAGTTTTAAAACTTTGATTTTTGAGGGTAAAATTTTACTTGCCAACTAGTTTGCTAACTAACATTTACTTAACATGTTTGCATCCATCACACATATAGATTTCCAAACCAAACATGAACAAATTCACATCATATCCAAACCAAGCAAGCAATATATATCATAATGTACTAAAGTAAAATATTTTCCAAAAAAGTTAAGAGTTTTACTCACCAAACCTTTTTAGAAACTTGAAATAAACTTTGAACTTGTAGAACTTGGAAACCACCAAATTCAACTCGAAAAGGGTCATTTCTCCTTGGTTTTTAGACATGTTGCACTCAAAATTTGGTAATGTTTTTAAAAGGAAAGTTTTAGAAAATTCTTTCCTCTACAATTTTTTTTTAAAAAAGAAACACTCAATTATGATTTTTTTGAAGAAGATATGGTCAAAATAAGAATAACCATTTTCAGACTTGGAATTCTGAGTCCAAAAACACTCTGTAAACAATTGATATTTTGGCATAGTAATTCTCAAAATTCGTAGAAGTGATCGACATAAAAGTTGTAGACACTGGAATTTGAAATGGGTTGAAAAAAAGAATTTCTCCATTTGAGAAATTTATGAAAAAGATATGGCAGAAATAAAAGAGATGAAATTGAAGAAGTGAAAGAGGTATTTATAAGCAAGTGAAAGTGTAAATTACCTAAACACTCCTTGTCCTTTAACCTCCACTACTCTCTTTCCACCTCATCTAGCCTCCTAAACATCATGTACTTCAGCTACCTTCTTGTCCCCCTCCCCTCTTTTCATGATAAAACATGTTTAAACAAGTTTTGTACTTAGTTGCCAAAATGTCAAATCATGTCTCTTAAGGCATCTTTTAGTATATACATGTATATACTTAAGTATACATACTATGTATATACCAATATGTCATAACTAATTTACATTCTTGACCATTTAAATGTTGTTTTTTATATAGACAAGACTCACAATATTTCAAACAACATTTATACGATAAAACTTCGAAAATTCGAAAAACAGTTTTCGGTCACATTTTCTGTTTTTCATCGAACTAAATATTTTTGTAAACTAAATTTGAAAACTATTTTATCTTCAATATTTATTATTTAAAACTTTTTTTATTTTAATTATAAAATCTATTATTTGAATATTTATAATTAATTAAATATTCAGAAATTAATGTGGTGAAATTCCGGGTCGTTATAGAGGAAGTTTAAAATCTTCTTCAAAAGCATACAACATATTTATCTCCATCAAATTTCATTGGATTATCGGGAGAATAACATATGACAATATCATGTCCAGTCCGCTAATCCTTACCGAAGCCATTTTCCCATCCGCACCCAACATCACTCCATAACAAGTTATTCACTCTACCCCAATCAATCGATTCATGCACTATGTGAGACTTATATTTTAAACTATTTATTATCACGTTCTTTACTCAAAACTATAACTCACTTCAACTCACAATCTGCTTTTCCTTCTTTATAGTAGATGGTGGCATACTTGCACTTGGGGCCACTTCTAGTGCATAACCCCTCTTTTCCTTATTTGATAACATGTTAAATCGGTCTTAATTTTTCCATTTTGAAATTTATTTATTTCATACTTTAAAATAATAGTAAAAGGTTTGATGACCAGAAACCCATCATAATATCAAAATTTAAAACTTCTATTCACCTTTTTAAAATAGATCATCATTTTTCAAAATATTGTTTTACCCAAAATATCTTATGTACCTAAAATCCATAAAATATAATCTTTCATTAAACATTTCATTTGTTTTATATTTTAACTTCAACACCAATTTTTTTTAACTTCAATGACTTAAGATTAATTACTTTAAATATATTTGGATTTTACTTTAGCTCTGGATATTTCGAAAAAACACTCTTTTTGTTTCAAAACATCATTTCACACAATTTAAAGCCATTGTATATATATAGGTATATACATATATATAAGTGTATATATCATTTTATTTTATAAATATGAATTTTCGACACCTTTAAGTAATACGTTATATACATATAATTGCTTTGGCTACTAACCATATTTATTTTAATTAAGAAAACTATTTTCGTAACCATTAATCGTATATTAATATATTAAAAATTGTACATCATAAGTCTTTTAATTTTTCATCTAGAAATATATATGTTAAACAAATGAATCTCACTTTTTAAAATAAAAACTTTAATTCCCTTTTTCGAAAATCCTTCTAACACTTATATCGTTACATAAATACAACATCATTTTACAAGCTTTCTCATAAACAAAATTTGTGATTCAGACTTTCAAAACAAATTCCCTTTTCACAAAAAAAATTGAAAATTTTCCACTCTTAAAATATTTAATTTCCAAAACTCAATTCACTTACTACACTCGTTGACTCCATATCTGGTGCATCTATCAACTCAAATCCAAATATTTGCATATATTCTCACAATTGCTTAACGATGCCCCCCCATTACCAATTATGGTTCAATTCCTACATAATATTAAGAATTACTTCTCAAACATTAGGTGTAGTAACTGTAGGGTTTTTTATTGGTATGAATCATCTCTTACAGATATCGGTGGAACAGAATATGGATGTTCACACCACAATATCCCTAGTATCGATTCTAATACCATTTCCATTTTTGGCCTTACCCCGCCAACATCTATCTCCGTCCTAGTTTCCACCCTTTCCTAACTTGCCCATCCTCTACTATTTGTAATTGGCATTCATTAGCAACTCCCCAATATATAGATAGCTCAGTTGGACAACTACAAATATGTTTGAATCTTATATGATTATATCTAATATAAAATACAAATATGCTCTCTTAATACGTTCCTAGTCCCTATACCTATATTTAAAGGCATATTTTGCTCTGATACCAAATGTTACAACCTGCCTTTTCGACCCCTTGGTTCAATGCTCGAACCGATGTCATCGCCTCAGGAATCGAAAAGGACGAGTCTTTGGGTAAGATAAAATAAAAAATATATAGTTTTAACTAATAATTTTCAAAATTCCAAAATGAAAGAAAATAAAAATATAATACTGTTAGTATCTTAGGTTTTGGTTTTGATGATAACAACTATAGACATTGTATAAAATATAAATACTAATGTTTTATAAAGTTATATATAGTATATAGTGTAGGATATTAGATAGGGGTCGATTAAGAAGACTGTATAGTATCAAGAGTAGATTCAAGATGTTGATATAGAGTTCCAGGAGTTGGAGAATGAAGACCCATGAGTATTGAAGAGTTCAAGATTTCAAGATATTCCAGATAAGTTATAGAGTTATAGAATTTTTATTAAAACCCCCGATAATGCTTTCTTGATCTCTTTCTCTCTCTATTTCAAATAACTTTTAAATATTTTTCAAATATCTTGGTTTTTAAAATAATCTTTTCAAACATCTATTCAAATATTTCAAAATAAATTCTTAACCTTTTAAATCTACAAAGATATTATAGTACGTTTTTGAAGTATTTTTTTAATCTATTGTTTTTTTGGTATTTTAATTTAATCTTCTTTATGTTTATTTTTTATATTTATATTTTGATTTTAGATATTTACTTATAATTTATAACTATATTGATTATATATATATTATTTAAATTATATTGAATACTCTTATTAAATCTTTAAAAATTATTTTATAAAGTTTTATTAAGTTATATTTTGATTAAAATGTGTATAAACTATGTTTAAATGATTCTACAAAGTATCAAATTGTTTTACAAAGCAACGAATTTTCAAAATAATATTTTTAAAGTGTTTTTGAATTTTGTGAAGAGCATGTCGACATACTCTATCTATGTATGTCGACATAGTGGCCGTAATTTTTGAAATTCAAATTTGAATGGAAGTGTCTTTTTGTCATATCTCTTTGCGAATTGACATGACCGTTGTTTTCCTATATACACCAAACTTCCAAACGAATTTTTATCAACTACTTTCTTCGTCTTCTCTCCTCTTTCCACTCTCTCATTTTCTAAATCAAAATATACTAAACTTTGCCGAAATTCAACCAGAATCAAATTCAATCATCACTAAGTTGATTCTCCTTCATCTACTCTCTAATTTCTCTCATCTCTCTCACTCAAACCAAGATCAAAGTGTTACTCAAGAGTTATAAGATCAATTGTAATCAAAATTGAAGATCTGAAACTGTAAAACTCTATCAAATCATACTGCTATACTTGTGGATGTGATTGTAGCCCATAAAGTCATGGGTGTGATTGTAGCCCGTAAAATCAATTGGATGTGCTTAGTAGCCTGTAAATATAGTGGGTGTGCTTATAGCTTGAAAATCAAGCGACTCTACCCAGAGGTTGGGATTTTGGAGGGTGTGTCTCATAGCCTTGAAATTGAGATTGTATTTGCATTTACTAGTTAAAAAGAAATCCATACAAGGAATTGTGCAGGGACTAGATGTAGGGTAACTCCGAACCAGTATAAAATCCTGGTGTATTCTTTAATTTTTTTTACTTTTGCTGCATCCGCACTTTGATTCTATGATTTTTAATTACATCATTCCAAGTAGAATCTTAAAAAATTTAAAAAATATTCATATAATCAATTAAACACTATTCATCCTCATATAGTGTTAATTTAGCCTTAAGATCCCTATTCCGCTAAATCACATTTGGTACCGGAGCATTGGTTTTCAAAGTATTCATAATCTGATTTTTGAAAAAGTTTCAATGGCAATTTTTGATAATATTTTTAATACTATTTTGAAAAGATAATTTGCAAAATCCTCGTAATATTGTTTCATAAATTTGCATCTATTCATTATAAAAAGTCACGTGATCTTTTGAAAAGGTATGAATTGCAGGAACCGATGTGTTACCTGGCTTTTGATGAATAAACACCTGATGATCAAACTCTACAGATCAAAAAGGACAAATGGATATTGGATAGTGGATGCTCAAGACACATGACTAAAATCTAAAGATTTTGAAAGATATAGTTTACAAAGTTGGTGGATCTGTAAATTTTGGAGATACTCTAAAAGATATGTGATTGGCATCGGTAATGTCGGTAATTCTGAAACTCCTGCTATTTATAATGTTTTCTTACTTAGGAATTTAAAGCATAATCTATTGAGTATTAGTCAATCGTGTGATAAAGGTTTCAAAATTAAATTCATAAAAGATAAATGTCACATTGAAGATAATGAGCCAAACATTATCATTGAAGGTACTAGGAAAGGAAACATCTATATATTAAGTATGAAAATCTCAAATAATAATTTATGTCTTTTGGCTGAATAAAGTGATCCTTGAATTTGGCATAAAAGATTTGGTCATTTGAATTTCAAACTAATATCTAAAATTGCTGAAAATGATCTAGTTAGAAGTCTTTCCAAGATGAATTTTAAAGTTAATAATTTATGCGATGCATGTCAATTAGGAAAACTTAAAAAATGTTCTTTTAAATTAATATATGATTTCTACCTCTCAACCCCATGAACTTCTTCACGTAGACCTTTTCGGTCCCACATAGATACAATCTATAAATCATAGCATATATGTATTTGTAACCGTAGATGATTATTCTAGATTTACCTAGACGATTTTCTTAAAAATTAAAAGTGATGCTTTTGAAATATTTAAAATCTTTGTTAAACGAATTCAAAATCAAATGGCTAGTAAAATTAAAACTATTCGAAGTGATCATGGTGGAGAATTCAAAAATGGAAATTTTGAGAATTTCTGTAATAAGAAAGGTATAACTCATAATTTTTCATTTCCAAGAACACTACAACAAAATGGAGTGGTAGAACATAAAAATAGGACAATTCAAGAGTGCATTAGAACTATGCTAAATGATATTAATTTACCTAGAATTTTAACAAGATCATTAACTAAGAAAACACCATATAAATTATCCTATAATAAAAAGCCTAAAATATCATACTTTAGAATTTATGATAGTAAATGTTTTATTTTAAATACTAAAGATAATTCGAATAAATTTGATGCTAAATCAGATAAAGGGATCTTTATTGGATATTCAAATAAAAATAAAGCTTATAGAGTTTTCAATACTTGACTAAGACTATTGAAGAGATATTACATGTCTCATTTGATAAGATTTTTAAAGTTTATAATCCAAAAATTGATGAGGAAGAAAATATTGATAACCCAAATGAAATTAGTAATAATGAGATTATCAAAAACGAAAATAATAATAATTCAGAAAATTCGTATCCAAATTAAACAACAAGATACTTGAAAGACCATCTTATAGAAAATATACTTGGAAATATTGAATCTGTTGTTAAAACTAGAAATCAGCTAAATAAAATGAGTAACGTTGCTTTTATTTTAACTATTGAACCTAAAAATCCAAAGGAAGCATCAATTGATGATTCATGGATTCTTGCTATGCAAGAGGAATTGAATCAATTTACAAGTAGTGATGTATAGGAATTAGTCTCAAGACCCGAGGATAAATCCATAATAGGAACTAAATGGGTATATAGAAACAAAATAAATAAACAAGGAGAGGTTGTGAGAAATAAAGCTCGATTAAGTGCACACGGTTATTGTCAAGAAGAAGAAATGGATTTTGATGAAACCTTTGCACCCGTAGTAGGATTAGAAGCTATACGAATTTTACTTGCTTTCGCTAATCATAATAATTTTAAGTTATATCAAATGGATGTTAAAAGTGCATTTTTAAATAGTTTTACTAAATAGTTTTACTAAATAGTTTTTAATCTACTATTTTTTTGGTATTTTAGTTTAATCTTCCTTATGTTTATTTTTGAAATTTATATTTTAATTTTAGATATTTAGTTATAATTTTTAACTATATTGATTGTATATATATTATTTACATTATATTGAATACTCTTATTAAATCTTTCAAAATTATTTTACAAAGTTTTTTAAGTTATATTTTGATTAAAATGTGTATGAACTATATTTAAATGATTCTACAAAGTATCAAATTATTTTACAAAGCAATGAATTTTTAAAATAATATTTTTAAAGTGTTTTTTGAATTTTGTGAAGAGTATGTCGACATACTCGATCTATGTATGTCTCCATAGTGGCTGTAATTTTCAAAATTCAAATTTGAATGAAAGTATCATTTCATCGTATCTCGTCGCAAATGGTCATGACCGTTGTTTCTCTATATATACTAGACTTCCAAACGAAGTTTTATCATCTACTTTCTTGTTCTTCTCTCATCTTTCCATTCTCTCATTTTCTAAATCAAAATATACTCAAACTCTGCCAAAATTCAACCAGAATCAAATTCAGTCATCGCTAGTTTGATCCTCCTTCATCTACTCCCTAATTTTTCTCATATCTATCACTCAAACTAAGATCAAAGTGCTTTTCAAGAGTTATAGGATCAATTTTAATCAAAATCAAATATATGAGTCTCTAAAACTCTATCAACTCATACTGCCACACTTGTAGGTGTGATTGTCGCCCGTAAAATATATTGGGTGTGATTGTAGCACATTAAATCAATTGGGTGTGCTTAGTAGCATGTAATATAGTAGGTGTGCTTGTAGCTCGGAAATCAAGTGACTCTACCTAGAGGTCGGGATTTTGGAGGGTGTGTCTCGTAGCTTTGAAATCGAGATTGTATTTGCTTTTACTAGTTGAAAAGAAATCCATAAAAGGAATTGTGTAGGAGGATGTAGGGTAATTCTGAACTAGTATAAAATCCTAGCATGTTCTTTTCTTTTCACTTTTACTGCATTTACTTTATCTGCACTTTGATTCTTTGATTTTTTTTGTGATTGTTAATTACATCTTTCCAAGTAGAATCTTAAAGAATTTGAAAAATATTCATATAATCAATTAAAAACTGTTCACCCCCCTCTAGTGTTAATTTAGCCTTAAGATCCCTATTCTGCCGACTAACAAATACAACAATAATCATTATCACATCACATCACCATAATATGTTTGTTTGTCAAATATATATGTCTATGCAATATAAGTCAAACCCAAACCATACACATAGTCAACTCCAAGTTACAGCACTTATCTACACAACATACAATATACACAAATGAATCCATGTCTCAGATACCATCTCGCCTCAACCTGGATATATAAATAAGAGGGGAAAACATGAGTAGGTCACCTAAGAGAAGGATGGCACCGAGAGATTGAGTTCCATATTGATTGTGTCTCTAGTGCTAGAACTATGGTTCAACCTAAGAGAAAGATGGCCTCAAAAGAGTGGAATGAATTAGGAAAGCAAACCAATGACCTGTTAAGAAGAGGGTTGATTAGGCCCAGTCATTCGAGTTGGGGATCAGCCGTGGTGTTTGCAGCTAAGTCTGATGGATCTTTAAGGTTGTGCATGGATTATAAGGAGTTGAATAAGCTATCCATTAGGAACAAGTATCCCTTACCCCTCATTGATGATCATTTTGGTCAACTTCATGGAGCTATAGTATTTTCTCATATGGATCTGGTTACTGGATTCTGTCAGTTGAGGGTTATTGAAGATAGTATACCCTTAACTGCTTTTAGATGGCCCGATTGTTTCTTTAATTGGTTGGTTATGCCTTTTGGACTGACTAATGCACCTGCGTATTTTGTAGATCTCATGAACCGTGTTTTCCGAGAGGTTCTTAATAAGTCTGTGTTAGTTTTCATCGATGACATCCTTATCTACTCTAAATTCGAGGAGGAGCATAAACATCATTTGGAAGTGGTGTTCGAGACATTGAGGAGACATGTCCTAAAGGTGAAATTTTCTAAGTGCCATTTTTGGAAATCGGAGGTAAGATTCTTAGGGCATATTGTGATAGGAGAAGGCATTTTGGTAGATCCTGCGAAAGTGGAAGCTGTTCAGGAATGGAAGCAACCGCGGACTCCTACCAAGGTTCATAGTTTCTTAGGGTTGGCTGGATACTATAGGAGGTTTATTCAAGATTATTCTAAGATTCCCTCCCATTTGACTAAGCTGACTAAGAAAGAGGAGAAGTTTGTATGGACTCCTAAGTATGAAGAGGCATTTTTGGAATTGAAGAAGAGATTGATCAGTGCACCAGTTTTGGCTATTCCAGATGAAAATAGTGGGTTCATGGTTTACACAGATGCTTGTGGAGGGGTACTAGGTGCTGTTTTGATGCAGCATGGTAGGGTGATTGCATACGTAAGCAGGCGTTTGAAGCTTTATGAGAAGAACTATGCTACTCATGACCTAGAGTTGCTAGCTATTGTCTTTGCATTGAAAATGTAGAGACGCTATTTGTTGGGTAAGGATCCTTCTACTCCTCTTAGTTTCTTTCTAATCTTTAGAGATTTTAGGAGTAAGTTTTCTTTCTTTAATTAGTGGAAAATTCGAGCTCTTCACGGATCATAAATCCCTGAAGGATCTTTTTACTTAGAAGGATTTGAACCTCAGAGTTGGTTGAAGTTTCTAGCGGCTTATGACTTAGATATCCTTTATACACCACAGAAGGCTAATGTGGTGGCAGATTCCTTGAGTAGGAACTCCATTTTGACTCTTTTGGAGGTTACCCCAACTCTCATAGAAAGAATAGCAAGCAAAGAGAGGACAGAAGCTTAGTGGCGATCATCAGAAAGGTTGAGGAGGGGCAGTGTACCGGTTATAAGATTGATAACCAAGGAGTTTTGAGGATGAATGGACGGATTTGTGTATCGAATGTCAACGGTCTTATGCAGGAAGTTTTGTTAGAATGCCTTCGTTCTAAGTTGAGTATTCATCCAAGTGTCTCAAAGATGCATTGGGATATGAAGCGGATGTTTGGTGGAAGGAAATGAAGAGAGATATCTCTATCTTTGTTAGTAGGTGTTCGTGCTGTCAATAAATCAAAGGTGATCAATAGAAGATAGCCAGATTATTACAACCTTTGAAAATGCCCATTTGGAAACAGGAAATGATATCAATGGGTTTTATCGATGGTTTACCCATAACTAGAAAAGGAAATGAAGGAGTGTGGGTTATCGTGGATGACTAACAAAGAGTGAGCATTTTATCCCAGTGAAACTAATAAGGACCGCTGCTTTCTTAGTTGAAATTTTTATAAGAGAGATAGTCAGGTTGCATGGAGTTCCTATGAGTATTATAAGTGATCGAGACCCCATATTTACTAGTCAATTTTTGGAAGCATTGCAAACAACTCTAGGAACAAAATTGAGCTTAAGTATAGCATATCAGCCCAAACAGATGGGCAGATGGAGCGAGTAAATTGGATTCTAGAGGTTCTCTTGAAGGCGTGTATTCTTGATTTTGGTGGATCATGGGAGAATCAATTGCATTTGGTTGAGTTGTCCTACAATAATAGCTTTCAAACAAGCATTGGAATGGCACCGTATGAAGCCCTATATGGAAGGTCGTGCAAGTCACCAGCATGTTGGGTTGAGATAGAACATAGATTAGTTCTTGGACCGGACATGATTCGGAAGGCTACAAAGAAAGTCGCAGTGATTAAGAAAAGAATGGACGAGGCGTAAGATTACCAAAAGAGTTATGCTGATAGGAGGCAAAGGGATTTGGAATTTATGGCTGGAGACTTAGTGTTCGTAAAAATTTCACTAATAAGAGAAGCTGTTAGATTTGGAAAAGCAAGGAAGTTAGCTCCAAGGTATGTTGGACCCTTTCGTATTCTTGAGAGGGTCAAATCACTTGCTTATAGGGTTGAGTTGCCAGAGAGATCGGCGACAGTTCATAATGTGTTCCACGTGTCTCATTTGAGGAAATATGTTCATGATCCATCTTTGATTATGGAGCCATCGGTTCAAGAGGAATTGGAAATAGAACCGAACCTAACACTGGTTAGACATTTAATTTATGTTGTGGATTAGGAAGAAAAGAGGTTGAGTACACGGTAGTGCGACTAGTCAAGATAAAGTGGAGTGAGGATCCAAAAGACTGCACTTGGGAGACTGTGGATTGTATGAGAGAAGCCTATCCCGAGTTGATGTTAAGATGGTTAGTTGATTGTCTATTGTATGTATAGTGTATGCTTGATGGCTCCGGATGCTTAGTGTATGAATTTGTATGTGTTTTATTATATAAATATATTATTTTTTGTGTAGTTTGAATTATCTCCTTGTTTGCTAATTTGAGGATGAAATTCTTTTAAGAGGAGAGAGTGTAACGACCCAGAATTTAATCGCTATTTAAATGAATATTTAATTATATTTTTAATAATTAATAAATGGATTTTTATTAACAAATAAACTATTTTAAATAATAACCAATGATGATAAAATTGTTTTCAAAATTTGTTTACTAATATATATAGTTCATAGAGAAATAGAAAATATGACTAGAAATTATTTTTCGAAATATCGATTTTTCATTAGTTAAAAGTTATTCAAAATGTCATAACAGTATGTTAAACGCACATTACAAACTAAGTTAACATGGTGTGTACATGTGTGTGTGTATATATATATATATTATATATATATATGCATGTGCATGTTTCTCCTTAAATATATAAACGCATAAGTTAAAATAAGATTTATTAAATAAATATATATACACATAACATATAAAAATACATATTTTCAACTCAAGTACACAAGTGCATGGCTTGAATAGTGCAAGGAGAGAGGGGGTACTAGGTGTGGACGGTTTTAAGGGAGGAGGAGTATAGTGATGTATATATGTATATATTTTAACATAAGCACTTACATATATTTTTAATTAATATCCTAAGTCTATATATACCCCTTTATCTTCATATTATCATTTTTACAACCTCCTTCTTCATTTCAAATTCTAAGAGCTTAAGTAAACTTAGCCATGGCTTCCTCTTCATAAATTCTAAAATAAGAAATATCACTTCTTTCACTAAAAATTACCTCTTTATTTCACAAAACCACTTCTACAAACCATTCAACACCTCCTCTTCCAAGCTACAACACTCCATCCCCCCAAAAACATAATGGCCAAGCCCAAATCATCCCAGGCCGAGCATAATTATCTTAGGCCGAGCCAAATTCAAGTGTTCAAGGGACCAAAAGTTTCAAATTTGCAATATTCTTAAGTGTTTTCAAGTTCAAAATTTCGCTTTGATTTATAAAAGTTCGATGAGTAAAACTAATATTTTCGAAAAAGAAAACAACTTGTTTAATGATCTATATGTTGTGAAAATATAGCGTTTGTTGTACTGAATTATCATGTTGTTTGGATATGATATATGATTGCAAATTAGTTGTTTGGAATAGATTAGTGATTTGGATAATATGTTGATATGTTTGGATATGTATGTGAATATGGACATTTGATATTGACTTATGATATGATGGTAGTATTGTTTGTAAAACAAAACCAAGTATGATGTGAAATGGTTATGAAACTAGCACTTTAAATGGTCGAAAAAGGACTTGAGATCCGATTGAAAAGAAAAGCTTTCTTTTTAGTCTTGACTTTGGAAATGTTTTCCAAGTTTATACCTTTTGTTTAAAGTTTTCAAAACCTTTAATTTTAGTTTTCAAAACATGGCACAACTAGTGTTAAGTGAGATTTCCAACCAGAAATCAATTCTAGCGAACTGCGCTTATAGCGATAGTCGTTATGGATGCATTTCTGGAAAATTCATGATTCCAAGTTTTAAAGTGTTCTCTTTTGGAATGTTTTTGAAAACTCATTTCAAATTTATTAATTAAGTCAAAAGTTCAAGTTTTAACTATTTAATAATTTATTTATTTGATTTATTAATTAGGGTAATTATTATTTATTTATTTAATTAAGTTATTAGGTTAAGTAATTAGAGTTTAAGAAATTATTAATCAAGTTAATTATTTTTAATTAAGCAAGTTTTAAATAATGATTAATTAAGATAAAATAAAATTAATTTTTATTTAATCAAGTTTATTTATTTTAATTAAGTATTTAATTAGAGTTAATTACTTAATTAATTATTATTTAATAAAAGGATAATTATCCACTTAATTAAGGTTTAATTTCTTAAATAAATGTTATTTAATTAAAGTTTAATTAAGGTTTAAATATAGATAAAATTAGGATTTTGAATGATTTAATTAAGATCAATTAAGGTTTAATTTAGTTTTAAACTTATGGTTTAATCAAGGGTTATTTATTTTAAAGTTCTTTTTAAAACTCTATCGATTATTTATTTTTAACCAATTTTCTTGTTTAAGTAAATTGTTTCAAAACCAAAGATCTCTTGTCCAAGCTATTAAGTAGCCAAATAAACTTAAGTAGTTGTAATAAAACGATGATGCGTTTTATTGAAAGTAAGTCGACTTCTACTTATCACAAATACCGCACCTCGGGAACGTGATGAATAAGAGGGGGTTAATTTCAATAAACGGGTCATGATAATCTAAGCATATGGAACGTATGTCCATACATATATCTTTACATCCTGATAGTGGGATAGTCCACTAAACAACCTGACCTTTTAAATTATCGAATGTTGGTTTGGAGGGATCAGGATCGGATATTAGTTGTTATCCAAAAACCACTTCGAACCCACATAAACGTTCGAATTGGAAATAGTAAAGGCAAGGTCCAAGATGAAGACTTTGAAGCGCAAGGGGTATTTTCTACTAACCCTGAGGGTGATTCCAAAACGAGTGTAGTGGAGATAGTGCCTTCAGTTTGTTCATCTCCTAAGCGACTTGTATGGATGAGTGTTGACATTGTGGCAACATATGGAAGGCAATGTTAGCATTCCAAGTGGCATTGCTATAATAAAGAAAAACATAGCCTCAAGCCTCATTAATCAGGAATAACTAAAACATGGGAAATGCAGCAAGGCTAAGTGGGTCGCTCCCATGAGGGTAAGGTCATCCCTATTTAGAGTCTCTACTATTAACTCAGTTATGCTTCGGTACGTTGCCGATCCCTATCGAGGGGTGATCTTATTCAGTACTATCCAGTAAAGGGTAGGCCAGTCTTGTGTTGGCAGGGGTTGATAGGTTCGACCTCGGTGTTATTTTATCTAGAGATGCACCCTGACGAGTGGTACTCCAATAGCCCAGTCATTGTTGGAATCCATTCTCCAATTAGTGCCTTCGGTCTAGGTTGTATACTTATTATGCGAAATTTAATTAATGTAACAATTTTGGCTATGTGAATTATTTACTTGAAACCTTAGACAACATGATAATATCACTTGATTTCTATATAAAGTATTTTGGTTATTGTAAGGCAAAAACCCGTCTGCGTCATATGCGGCATGGTCTTATGAGATACCTTTGATTTTCAAATCATTTTATTATAGTAAAAATTAAGTTGTTTGAGTTTACTCACACCAGACCCATATCTGACTCGGAGTTTTATTTTCTTTTCCTAAAACTCTTGGGTACTCAAATTTGAATGAGTAGCCAAGTGATCCAGTTTCTTTTAATAGCATTTTGAAGGAGCTGGAGTAGGTGGCTTCACCGTTAGCTAATTATTATCTTATTCTGCTGTGTTTTATGTATGACCTATGTATTTTGTATGGGCAGGTAGTTATAACTGTCCAGTCGAAGGTTTTAATGTATTGACTCTGATGTGTTATTATTATGGAAATGACAATGTAACATCCTATGTTATCTATTATATGTTGTTCTGATTCATGTTGAGATTCTGTAATTGTGTAGTTTCTTCTTATCTTTCTTTTTCTTTTACCCTTAATGGCTTGTCTTTCGGTGCAAGAAAGATAGTCATTACACATACATAATGGACTCACGTCTTGGACTAGCCTCATCCCTACAAGGTCGCTTAACATCCATCCTCCACACTAGTTTGTCGGAGCACTACAGGGGAGCAACACCAAACCTTGATGACCTAATTATGTCACAGGTCTATATCCGTATCCATATCTATATCTGTATCCATATTTGTATCTGTATCTGTATCCATATCATGGGCTACCTACTTGCTCCATAGGCCCATTCACGTTTACGTCCATCATTGCATCACTTTACATATCACAAGGACATACATATCCATCATAAACAATGATCAAACAACACACACAATCATTCAAATTCATAACGTTGTCATTTGCCTCACTAATAGGCTTCATACGCCTTCAGAAAATAGAAGAAAAATGACTCAAATCCATAAATGTTTATTTTATATAGGCCTATATAGGTCTAGGTTCAACCTGGCCCAAAAATAGGGCACCTGTGCACTAGTTGGTCTAATTGGTGTACTGGTGTACGTGTTTTTGGTGAAGTTCCAGGCCGTGGATTTTGATGTTCCACCATGTCGTTTCGCTACCAACTTCCTTTATTCCGTCTCTAGCCGCCCGAGTACATCCTTTACACCTTACCACGTGTTTCTATGGCTGGTTTAACACTTTATTGCATCAAATTGAGTGTATAATCAATAAATTATAATAACTATATAAAACCTAATTCTAATTTATTGTTTATAACAAAATACTTCCCAAATCCAAATTTAAATGTATTTAAGTGTTTATCGACTTTAAAGTAGCCTACATATCATTTGTGTGTGTGTGTGTCTGTGTGTGTATATATAATCAATGTTGCATTATACGAAGAGGATAGCATGAATCACTCACAAGTATTGCTTTCCACTGCCTAGATCTTCGCTGTCCGGACTGTTGCATCCCCATGCTTCAGAGTTTCACCTCCAAGTTGATATAAATGCATAGCCTTCCTTGCTAGCTTTGCGTTATCGATGGTTTCATGTAATTTTTTTGAGAAATGAGGAAAATTTCATCGTTTGATTTTTAGTATGTAAAGGATAAATCCTTTCCGTCACTTCACCCCTACACCAATTACACAATTCGGACCGAAGCTCCTCTATATCATGCTTAATAGTCCAGCGTCACCAACCCGAAGCAGCTACCAAACAACATTTGATGTCCGATCTTCCACCACCGAACCAATATGATCCAAAGCATTCCCCATCCTAGCCTAAAGCCAATCACTGGCAAGCCATAATTGGACCAATCCATGCCGAATCAAAATCCTGTAGCACTTCCAACACTTTAATTCCATTCTAATTATGTCGGTACACTTACTACTTCGACCTGCGTGCATGCCCTATGGAATGATGTAACTCCGAACACTCTAGATTCGATCCATTGAAGTCCAATTCTACGCTTACAGATGCCTCATCCTTTGTGTATCGATCAAAGAGCGCATCATTACTCCTTCTACATAAAGACCCTCAACCATAGAATCAATCATCACCTCTATTTCGCTTCGATGAGTGTATACAACTATTCAAACATACAAATAATATCCAAACAAGCAATCAAACACGTTCAATCATCATCCAAACATTCAAACATACATCATATCATAGAAAATCATCTTAAAGCACATCTATAACATAGCCTAACATCTATATGATGAGCTACACGTCAAAACAACATGACTAAATCACCTTAAAAAAATTATATTTGTTGTTGACTTTAGGTTTAATTTTAAAACAATCCCAAAATGTATTTTTGACTTTAAAAAAGGTTCAAAACATGTCAAAACAAATAAATACATATATAATATAAAGTGAGATGATTAATCACTCACCAAACACCCGAAAATGAAAGATTTGCAAGCAAAATGATACAAATCCAAGAATAGACAACAAAGCCCTAGAATTTCCTCTTTAAAATATAGATTCATAAGTCTCTAACTAATCCCCTTGCCAATTTACACATAATATACGAATTTGGTTTGATTTGGAAGAGATTAGAGAAGGTTTTGTCTATATTGGGCCATGTCTTCCTTATAACAAAATATATTTTTGTTAAATATTTCAGACAAGGTTTTAAGAAGGAAGGAAAATATATCTTTATCCCTTTTTAAAGAGTTTTATGAAAGAAATTATTACTTGATGATAAGTAGCTTTTGTGTATAAAATGGTTATCAAACTAACATATGTTTGTGATGGATGATGTATTATATGTTCAATTTTATGTTTTGATCGGTATGTTATTTGTTGACATGCTTACTTATACATTACCAACCAATATTTATGACCTAGGGTTAGGGAAATGATTATCAGTTAGGGTTGCTCCAGCAGTGAGTATGCTCAGACTAAAATCCTAATTGAGTAGAATTGCATCCGAGAGATCGGGAAGATCTAATTGTGTTAGGATGCTCAAGACTGATCAAAGGACATGACTCAATGAGATTTCTAAAACTATATTTTTGGATGGAGATTCTCGTAAGGTCATGCCCTACACCCAATATTAAGGTTATATCCCGAGTGACAACACCCAATATTAAGGTTTAAAATTTCTAGAATAATGGATATAAGAAGGGAAATCTTACAACGGAATCGAACATCAATATAAATAAATATTAACTCTATAATATAATTGTTGTACAACATTATCACATCAATTTACATTACAATAAGGTAGTTAACATTACTAATAAATGATATAACAATGTTACAAAGGATATACAAAATCGACTATTTGCGATATAGTTTTCATCACCTCTCCATTCTCTCTTTTGCTCCTACACGAAACTTCACATCAGTACTATATATATAATAGAAACAATTTTTTTTGACTATGTTTGGACTACGCCTAACTCTATAGACTGCGTCTAACTCTATACACTGCGGCCATAGGCACGATAGCTATTACATAGAAAAAGACTGCCTACGTACCTCTTTGGAGGATTAAGCCTACATAGTCACATAGTTCTGTTTCATGCTCTTCTCCTACATCCAAATACTTGTTAGTACATAACAACTATAACATCCATACAACCATCGCAACTAATGCAACCAAGATAACCAAACCAACCATTGTAACCATTATGAGCAATGGAACCAATGCAAATAGTAGATGCATAAAAAGTATTCCAACTCATCCATCATAACAAATCATCTTATGTGATGATAATCATAATAGTACATAGCCATCAAACATCAAAAATATTTAATGACAGCTCCAGTCCATCAAATAAGAAAATCACAATGCCTAAATATACTTACATACATCATCATCAATGTAAGTATAAATTGTCAAATGTGTACTAGTTTAATCAATTTTAGTAACACAACATTCATCATCAAATAACCATAATTAACTATCCTCACTAGTAGGAATAATGGTAAAATATCGCACACCCATCAAAATGCAATACCATCATCAAACATCAAACATGTGTGATAACTACAATCAACGATTAATCACACATTCAACAACCATCTAAATATATTTTCATATATTATTTGTGACGACCCGCAAATCCATACCCTTTGAATAGACAATAAACCACACACGTCCGACTCAAAAAGCACAGATTGACGAAAAGTCAAGAGAAAGAAAAGAAGATAGAAGAAGAGAAGAGAAGAAAGAGAGAAGAGAAAACCAAACAGAAGAATACAAAATCTCACATCACAGCGGAAAACATATAATATCATATCAATGATCTTTACAAAAGAGAAATTGTGATATCATATACATACATCCATCAGAGTTAAGCAATCAATCACTAATCATCGACCTGGACAGTTAAAATAACATGTCCTTACAATTGCTGATAATTTAAATAACAAAGCAGCGAAAAATAAACAGATACGTGTATACAACATGAAGATCTCCAGCTCGCCCGCTGAAGCTCCAAAAGCACCAAATCTGAACCTGTAAATATACTCGGTCTGACCCGAGCATTGAAAGGGAAGAACACCCGGATCAGTCTGGTAAACCAGCGTGAGAAAACACACTCAACTGAATTTATTAAATTACCAACTTTTCTTTTCAAAACAAAAGTATCTCGTAAGACACGCCCACACATAAACACGGACATGTTTTTACCTTACGATAACCAAAACCTTTCATATCAAATCATGTTATATTATACTAATGTCTAGTATACAAATAATAATTAAAATAGCCGAAATTGTTACCATTATTAAATTCCAGCATACTAGGCTCTACAAACAAAATGGCAGGCACGTAGTGGAGTTTGGATTTCCATACAAATGACCAGGTGAAGGGACTACCTTCCGGCAGTACATCTCTAGAGGAATGTACTAAGAAACCATCACAAAGTTCCTCTACCAACACAAGACCGACCTACCTCTATAACTAGGTAGTACCGAATATGTCATCCTCTGGTCGTTACCGACCTTTCCGAGGGCCCTCATAGCATACAAACCACATTAATTTACATCTCGAACGTCATAGCACGAAGAAATATATCCAGAAGGAGATGGTCATATCCTAATTGGGAATGCCCCACTTAGCCTTGCCGAATCTAACCCTGTTTCGATCATTTCTGGTTGATGAGGCCTGAGGTAACGATTACCTTTCACATATCACATATCACATATCACATCACTTTGAATGCCACATTGCCATTTCCGTTGACTACTAATTGCCTTGCACAAAAATACAACCCTTGAGCTCATACGTCACAAGGAATGGTATTAAGCTAAGAGAAGTTACCTTCTCCGCCACCAAACTGATGTACGTTTGTAAAAACCAATGTACGTAACCTTAGAAATGCAATGTCAGATACTCGTCCATACAAGTTGTCCAAGAATAGGACAAACCAAAGGTACTTTCCTACCACATCCTGTTGGGAAATCCCTAGGATTAGTAGCGAATAGTCATTGCATTGGATATTTCATTATGAAGAGACTACTCCTACTAGATGTATATTGGGATTTTAACCCCAAACGATCAACAAGCAGTCCTCTACTATGAAAATCCTAAATATCAGTATCTTCAATAACCTTCACAATCGAACGCATATTCGTTGGTCCGAAGTGGTTTTCAAATAAATCTGATCCCGGTCTATTCGCACCAATAACACAAAAGCATTTCTCACACATAAACTAAGTCTCATAGACTTATCACGTATCCAACTTTCAACTTTTGATCCTTCGGCTAAGAAGGAAGCTCGATAGATTGGAGTAATCACTCCGCACTACACGAATCAACATTCTCAACACAAACGATAATCAAGCCTATACAGTCGGTTACGTACTAAGTGTACGACTAATTAGTTTCTACATCAAGTCGAGAAACTAAAATGGCCAAATCTGATAGTCAGTTATTTAACTATCAAAGCAACAACAATTATCTAGCACCAAGCAATCACTAGGCCCTTTTAATTAATTTTTTATTAATTAAATCACTTTTCCAAATTATTTACTTCAAATTATCTTTAAAAAGATATACTCTCAAAACCATTTCAATATTTCAATATTTGGAAAATATTTCCACATACTTATTTTAAAAATAAGTGAATTCCCAATTTACTTTATTTTCAAACCATTCAAACTCCATTTTAAAATATTACTTCCCAAAACATTCATTTTATTTAAAGGATTATTGTAAAGATCCCGGACTCGGCCTTCGAAAATCGGCACTCGTACTTCACTTGTACTCAAATGCCATGATTCAAATGCCGAATCTGGCTCCCCGGAGCTTATAACACAGTAAGTATAACAACACAGCGGAAGAAATAAATAGATGATATCATATACAACTCCAATGAATACAATATCCAGAATATGACATACAATAATGATATCAATATGATACAAGAATATCAGAGATAAATAATAATGCTACAGCGGAAAACAGAAGTGATAACTCCAAATGATCAGTCAAAGAGGCTGAGTCCAACCACTCCAATGTCAAGCTCGAACCACAAAGATAAGCAATGTCAGTCCTGATCTCCGATGAACTGAACTAGCTCCAACTAGTCTACTAAACCTGACTATCTGAAAAACCCCAACACTAGACTGCCCGTGTGGAAAATTGTGGGCACCCAGAGTTTAGGAAGGGAACAATAAACTCCAGGTCAGTCATGGGACTGGTGTGAGTAACAAAAACAGTTTATCTTTAAACAAACAACAAAAGAATTTAAAACATTGAAATCCGCAATGCTTTTGGAAAATGAAACTACCATAAGACCTCCCGCCAAACACACAATGCAAACGCAGAATTGGAGGAGATTTCTTCTTATGATAATCAAACATGCTTACTACGCAAAATCATTCGATATTATTACTATTAGTGCATAGTGGAAAACATTTCGAAAGTATAATATTAATCTTAGCCAACATACAACCATTATTGTATGCCTGTTATAGCTACCATCTAAACAGTGGTGACCACCATAAGTAAATGACAGGTTCTACAACTAAAACCGTACAAGGTTCGTATTGGGAAGTGGATTTCCAACAAATGGTCAGGCTAAGGAACTTCCTATGCCACGTAGGAACACCTCTGGAGGGACGCCCCGAGAACCACCTGGCTCTCTGCAAACACAAGGCCGGTTACCCCCTTCCCGGGTAGTAAACCTGAGATATTCCACCCCCGGTCCTTTGGGACCTTTATCCGAGCGCTCGTTAACCAACATCACACAGTAATAAATAAAGTGTGTCCACATGAGTAAGTATCTGGGCTCCATACCATGATGCCACCCTTTTCCAGAAGGGATGGACATACCCTAGGGGAGCTACCCCTGAAACCTTGCCGCATCTTTCCTGTTTCGACCATTTTCGGACTATGAGGCTTGATGAGGTCTCGTCCACAAAGCTACGCTTTTTCACAAAGTCATGCTTTGATCAACTAATGATCAACAACCCACAGAAGCACTCAGCATGCCACACTACCAAATTGGGAGTATATCACTGATAACCTTCAACTACATAACCTCTGAGCTCGTACGTCTCAAAGAAGGGTGTTAAGCTAAGAGAATAAATCTCCGCCACCAAACAGAAATGTATTTGAAAGAAATCAGCTCTATATCTTAAAGTGTAGTGTCAGACATACAACCATACAAGTCTGTTTCGGGTTCGAACAGAACCGAAGGCACTTCCAAAGAAGCCCTTGCAAATCCGGGTAATTTCTAATCACGTCCGGACTTCCCATCACAAAGGGTGATCAAATCTCTATATCGGAGATCAGCCGATGCAGAGACATTCGATGAGTTGTCCTTTCGTTTTTGAAAGTATCAGGTCTTCACCACCGGTCTTCAAATGCTATCCATATACGTCGTATCACTATTCGAAATGAGTAATATGACACAAGGTCCTCTCCCGGCTAAACCGAATAACGAGCGCATATTTTAAAACATATGGATATTGGGATTTCGATTAAGTCACAACTTATTACCCAAAATTTTTCTTTTCAAATGGTTTTACAAATTACCATTTTCAAATCTTTAAACAAAAAGATTAACTTCACAAAGTTCTCCCAGATTTCACAAAGATTCATTTACGGATTTCAAAACAATTCCCATTTCGATTAGGATTAACCTATTCAAATCTTTAAATCAAAGATTTAATTTATAGCTTTCAAACCGTTCCATAACTTGGAAATCATTTTCATTTCAAACTAGAGATCCTTTTAACACAAATTGGAAGTTCATTTCTTATGTGAAAGCTTTTATTATTTGAAAACAAATAGTTTTCGTTTCGGAAGAATCCAATTATATTTGCACGAGTTAAAGCCTTTGAATTTAAATTCAAATTCCCAAATCAATACATTTAAAATGGTTTAACCCATATATAACTAGTATAACATCTTTAATCCTAGTTTCAAATCATAGAATTCAATTTCAAATTTTGAATTCAAATTTAAGTCAAATTATCTAAATTTCAAAACTTTATCAAGTTATTCAAAAAATAAATTTTACCTTGAAATTCCATTTCAAAAGCTTTTCACATTTAACCCGATTCCATTTCCAGAATCAATTGAAATTGAAATTTCAATTTCAAAAATATTAAATTTTAATCATCTGTGACTTAACCGATTTCCTCGTGAAATCCATATTTGTGTATGTAAAGGTGTGGTCCAGGGGTTTAACACACAGTAGTGCAACATCATTCAATCATCACAGATCAGAATACAGAAATATAGTTGATAAGCGGTATAACTATAACGCTTATCTTTTATTCCCAAATCACAGATATATAAATTACAGATAATATATTTCATTCATCCCAGATAAATGAACTACAGTACAGATCACACACAAATCAGAATATATGACACAGCATCACAGATCAGGGAATATCGACAATTCAATCGTCCAGTTAGGTCCAACATTCATAGGTAAGGTCAATCATTCAAATAAGCAGGATTAATTAATTGTTTAATCCTAATTAATTCAATTTATTTCAATTAAATTAATTACTTCTGAATTAGTTATCCCATCCTGATTAATTAATTATGAATCATTTGATATAAATTAATTAATCGATTACCTTAATTAATTAAATTAATCACATGAATTAAATTAACCTCAATTACTTAATTAACTCAACCATAAATTAACTAAGTAATTATCTCTAATCATTTTCATTAATTATTTCAACTCTTTAAGATTAATTCAAATCATTAATAAATTAAATGAACGGATTATCCATTTTAATTAATTTAATAATTAATGAATTTTTAATCACTTATCTTCATTTCTTAAAGTATAACTCACTCATACTTATGACTTAATTATTATTTACAATGTGTTTGGAAACATTGATTTCAAATTTTCTTTTAAATTTCACATTTAATTTTCAAGCTTAAGGATAAATACCCATTTATCTTTAATAAAGTTTAAAATCCAATTTTTTTCAAACTTTTAATTTCTTATATTAAAGTAATAATTTTATTATAAAAGAAATTTAAAGAATTAAATTAAATTCCTTTTAAATCCACATTTTAAATTATACTTTAACATTTGAATTCATTCTAAATATTTAAATTTATAAACTTCATTTTATCTCAAAATCTGAAGTTCAAGATTAACTTAAGATCTGGATTTAAATTTTGATTGAACTTTGTTCAATTCTTCCTTTCACAATTTGATTTTCCTTTTTAAATTTCAAATTTCCTTTTTCAATACTTAAGCATTTTTAAGTATTAAAAACAATTTAAATTTAAAACTTATTTGTTTCAAACTAAATTCCAACTAGACTTGAATTCATATTTAAACTTAGTTTTAAAACTCAGTTTAATTTTTAATTTATAAATTTTAAATTCAGTTTTATCCCAGAAACCAAATCAGATTTTTGACCCGAGCTTCATTCCTTCTGCTTCAAGTCGAACTTCATTTGACTTTGGGCCAACCCTTCAAATTACTCGAGTAATACTCGAGTACGACTCTGCTCAGACCCAAAAAAACAACATCACCAGAAAATGTGCACAGTGCACATGCACAACGCCGATGGCCACCTCCAGTCATCGCCCCTACATCGAGCACATCGACGATCATCTCCAAAACATACCCCGATCATTCGAACCACTTCATCACCTCGAAATTTGAATTCGAGTTAAGATTTGTAACCTGGAAACGTAAACAAGATCACCACCTCAAATCCTGGAGCATCGCCTCGATCTCGAATCTCCGACCGCCTGAAGGTCTGCAACTCCGGCTACACCTTCTTTAATGTCCAAGCTTCCATCACCCACAATCCCATTACACTCGATCAACCAGAGAGGCAATGCCGATCAAAAATACCCAACCAAACAGAACTAGGGTTACTATCTTCCTCGATCAACCACTTCCACTACGTTGACCTGCTCCACCATCAGACATTTTTCCACTACTCTCCGATCACTCCTCCACCTCCAGAAAGAGACCCGACCTCCACATTCAAGTAGATCACCAGAAAATCACAAATTCCCATTTCCAGTTCATACCAGAACTGCTCTCCCATCCTTTTACTAAAAATTATGATTTCCTTCTTAAAAATCCTATTATAAGTTAAGGATTCAAATTATGATCTTGAATTTATAAATTAGAATGTTTGGGTTTTTCTCTTGTTCAAGTTTGCTCTGTTGTTTTGATCTTCCAAAGCAATATACAAAATTATTTTAACTTAAAATAAAATTTAAACTCTAATCTAGGATGAAACAAACAATTTTTGTTTGTATTCTAAGTCCTAAAAGTTATCAGATCAAGGGATAATAATTTTTGAATCAAAACTCAAGCTTGGAAACTAAAAACAGTATAGTCACAAAGACTACAACATGCACACAACCATTCATCCATATATATACAGAAAAATACATATACACAAAGCTTACTTATTCCAGATTTTAACCATGCAACCAGATTCATATACTTAAGTTTTTAAAATGATATACTCACAGTGATTTCTTTGTGAAGATGAACAGATCACTTCTTTTGAAACAGGCTTGAAACAGGTTGTATTTTGCAATTTGAAATCCTTTTCCTTTGATTCTCTGATTTGAGTTGATTGTATTGATGTTTTTAAATTGAAGTTTGTTTAAGTTTTTTTCTTTTCTTTCCAGATGTAGATGAACGAAACTGAATGGAGATGATATGTAAAATGAGTTTACAGGGGATATGTTTTGTTACAATATAGAGTGATAAAAATGTGTTTGTACAAGTTGATATTCCATTTGATCAGAGATTTTTATTCAATTGTGGCTGAGCATTAATTAGTTTGTACCATACAAAATTTTATTTTCTTCGGCTGTACAAAATATATGAGGTAGTGTTGGTTTCCTTTACAAGCTACTCTCTATATAATTTTGTTTCTTTATTTTTTCCAAGTGTACATGTTTTTGTTTTGTTTTTCAAGTCTGGTTTCATTCATTTGCATATGTATTATTTGTTTCATATTTGTCTACATTTATTCATATTTAAATGTATTTTATTTTGCTTTTAACTTGTCTTTATTTTTTGAATGTATTTCCATATTTAATATGTTGTTATAATTTATGTATTTATTTTGTTTTGTTTTATAATTTATAATTTTGTAATATAAATGAATTTCTAAATTTAATATATTGTTAAATTTTATTTAATGAATTACTTTATATTTTTATAACTTATCTTTTATTTATTTCTTATTATCTTGTAATATAGATGATTTCTATTTTTAATTAGTTGTTAAAGTTCAGCAAATGTATTTACTTGATATTTTTATAGTTTATCTTATATAATTTATATTTTATTTCTAGCTTAAATATTCATTATTATTTTATTTTTATTTTTAACATAACCCATCTATATTAAGATTTAAATTCAATTATCAACATATATATATATATCATTTCAAATCTATTCATATAGGCACAACTATACAGATTCACATATATATATATATATATACGATTTCTAAATTTAAAATGATTTAATATATTTTTATATAGATTCGGGGCAACTGGCTTCAATTTGTCGATTAATTTCACAATTTTTATTTAAAAAATTAAATTAATTATAAATTTAAACTTCATTAAAATACGGGATTGTTACAACCCCCCTCCCCCTTAAAAAAAATTTCGTCCCCGAAATTTGCCAGGGAGACACAAAGATAGATGAAAAATGTTTCATCAAATCAACTGAATATCTATTCTGCATTTGGCTTACCAAATCAGAATATCAATAATAGATACAAGAACGAATCTTTTGAATTTTTCCCAGGATACTCAGGTTATCCAGATCTACAAAATATGCAGTGGCATTGTTTAGTTCGAAGGGATAACTAACCATTTGTAGAACGTATTGGGACCCAAAGAATAGATAGATATATGGACATAATTTCAAAACTTTTAGTTTAGAAACCAAAGTATACCTATCAACCATAGCAAACAAAGCAACCAATTCATCCAAACAAACAATTCTGGCCTTTTTGGAGTTTACGTCCCATTTTAATATATCGAATTTCTTCCTGAATCTACCAGGAACTATCAAAGAATTGAGAAGAAATGACGAACAAAAGAGATTGACAGAGAAAATATTGTTCCCTTGTTGTTACAGGGTATTGACCATTTATAGTCGTATTCCCCTGTCCCCTATCTCATCCTCTTCTTGCACTCATACTTACTATCAGTGGATAGTAAGAGAATTTACTAAGGCATACAGACAGATATCTTAGAGATACTCATTCTAGGGTATACTTCACCCTATCTCTAATGAGCTACTTAATGTGTTATACTCCATAGCTAAAGTTTAACCTTCAGCTCTGATACCACTGTAAAGATCCCGGACTCGGCCTTCGAAAATCGGCACCCGTACTTCACTTGTACTCAAATGCCATAGATTCAAACGCCGAATCTGGCTCCCCGGAGCTTATAACACAGTAAGTATAACAACACAGCGGAAGAAATAAATAGATGATATCATATACAACTCCAATGAATACAATATCCAGAATATGATATACAACAATGATATCAATATGATACAAGAATATCAGAGATAAATAATAATGCTACAGTGGAAAACAGAAGTGATAACTCCAAATGATCAGTCAGAGAGGCTGAGTCCAACCACTCCAATGTCAAGCTCGAACCACAAAGATAAGCAATGTCAGTCCTGATCTCGGATGAACTGAACTAGCTCCAACTAGTCTACTAAACCTGACTATTTGAAAATCCCCAACTCTAGACTGCCAGTGTGAAAAATTGTGGGCACCCAGAGTTTAGGAAGGGAACAATAAACTCCAGGTCAGTCATGGGACTGGTGTGAGTAACAAAAACAGTTTATCTTTAAACAAACAACAAAAGAATTTAAAACATTGAAATCCGCAATGCTTTTGGAAAATGAAACTACCATAAGACCTCCCACCACACACACAATGCAAACACAGAATTGGAGGAGATTTCTTCTTATGATAGTCAAACATGCTTACTACACAAAATCATTCGATATTATTACTATTAGTGCATAGTGGAAAACATTTCGAAAGTATAATATTAATCTTAGCCAATATACAACCATTATTGTATGCCTACAATAGCTACCATCTAAACAGTGGTGACCACCATAAGTAAATGGCAGGTTCTACAACTAAAACCGTACAAGGTTCGTATTGAGAAGTGGATTTCCAACAAATGGTCAGGCTAAGGAACTTCCTATGCCACGTAGGAACGCCTCTGGAGGGACGCCCCGAGAACCACCTGGCTCTCTACCAACACAAGGTCGGTTACCCCCTTCCCGGGTAGTAAACCTAAGATATTCCACCCCCGGTCCTTTGGGACCTTTATCCGAGCGCTCGATAACCAACATCACACAGTAATAAATAAAGTGTGTCCACATGAGTAAGTATCTGGGCTCCATACCATGATGCCACCCTTTTCCAGAAGGGATGGACATACCCTAGGGGAGCTACCCCTGAAACCTTGCCGCATCTTTCCTGTTTCGACCATTTCCGGTCTGTGAGGCTCGATGAGGTCTCGTCCACAAAGCTACGCTTTTTCACAAAGTCATGCTTTGATCAACTAATGATCAACAACCCACAGAAGCACTCAGCATGCCACACTACCAAATTGGGAGTATATCACTGATAACCTTCAACTACATAACCTCTGAGCTCGTACGTCTCAGAGAAGGGTGTTAAGCTAAGAGAATAAATCTCCGCCACCAAACAGAAATGTATTTGAAAGAAATCAGCTCTATATCTCAAAGTGTAGTGTCAGACATACAACCATACAAGTCTGTTTCGGGTTCGAACAGAACCGAAGGCACTTCCAAAGAAGCCCTTGCAAATCCGGGTAATTTCTAATCACGTCCGGACTTCCCATCACAAAGGGTGATCAAATCTCTATATCGGAGATCAGCCGATGCAGAGACATTCGACGAGTTGTCCTTTCGTTTTTGAAAGTATCAGGTCTTCACCACCGGTCTTCAAATGCTATCCATATACGTCGTATCACTATTCGAAATGAGTAATATGACACAAGGTCCTCTCCCGGCTAAACCGAATAACGAGCGCATATTTTAAAACATATGGATATTGGGATTTCGATTAAGTCACAACTTATTACCCAAAATTTTTCTTTTCAAATGGTTTAACAAATTACCATTTTCAAATCTTTAAACAAAAAGATTAACTTCACAAAGTTCTCCCAGATTTCACAAAGATTCATTTACGGATTTCAAAACAATTCCCATTTCGATTAGGATTAACCTATTCAAATCTTTAAATCAAAGATTTAATTTATAGCTTTCAAACCGTTCCATAACTTGGAAATCATTTTCATTTCAAACTAGAGATCCTTTTAACACAAATTGGAAGTTCATTTCTTATGTGAAAGCTTTTATTATTTGAAAACAAATAGTTTTCGTTTCGGAAGAATCCAATTATATTTGCACGAGTTAAAGCCTTTGAATTCAAATTCAAATTCCCAAATCAATACATTTAAAATGGTTTAACCCATATATAACTAGTATAACATCTTTAATCCTAGTTTCAAATCATAGAATTCAATTTCAAATTTTGAATTCAAATTTAAGTCAAGTTATCTAAATTTCAAAACTTTATCAAGTTATTCAAAAAATAAATTTTACCTTGAAATTCCATTTCAAAAGCTTTTCACATTTAACCCGATTCCATTTCCAGAATCAATTGAAATTGAAATTTCAATTTCAAAAATATTAAATTTTAATCATCTGTGACTTAACCGATTTCCTCGTGAAATCCATATTTGTGTATGTAAAGGTGTGGTCCAGGGGTTTAACACACAGTAGTGCAACATCATTCAATCATCATAGATCAGAATACAGAAATATAGTTGATAAGCGGTATAACTATAACGCTTATCTTTTATTCCCAAATCACAGATATATAAATTACAGATAATATATTTCATTCATCCCAGATAAATGAACTACAGTACAGATCACACACAAATCAGAATATATGACACAGCATCATAGATCAGGGAATATCGACAATTCAATCGTCCAGTTAGGTCCAACATTCATAGGTAAGGTCAATCATTCAAATAAGCAGGATTAATTAATTGTTTAATCCTAATTAATTCAATTTATTTCAATTAAATTAATTACTTCTGAATTAGTTATCCCATCCTGATTAATTAATTACGAATCATTTGATATAAATTAATTAATCGATTACCTTAATTAATTAAATTAATCACATGAATTAAATTAACCTCAATTACTTAATTAACTCAACCATAAATTAACTAAGTAATTATCTCTAATCATTTTCATTAATTATTTCAACTCTTTAAGATTAATTCAAATCATTAATAAATTAAATGAACGGATTATCCATTTTAATTAATTTAATAATTAATGAATTTTTAATCACTTATCTTCATTTCTTAAAGTATAACTCACTCATACTTATGACTTAATTATTATTTACAATGTGTTTGGAAACATTGATTTCAAATTTTCTTTTAAATTTCACATTTAATTTTCAAGCTTAAGGATAAATACCCATTTATCTTTAATAAAGTTTAAAATCCAATTTTTTTCAAACTTTTAATTTCTTATATTAAAGTAATAATTTTATTATAAAAGAAATTTAAAGAATTAAATTAAATTCCTTTTAAATCCACATTTTAAATTATACTTTAACATTTGAATTCATTCTAAATATTTAAATTTATAAACTTCATTTTATCTCAAAATCTGAAGTTCAAGATTAACTTAAGATCTGGATTTAAATTTTGATT
This sequence comes from Allium fistulosum, assembly GCA_030737815.1. NCBI lineage: Eukaryota > Viridiplantae > Streptophyta > Magnoliopsida > Asparagales > Amaryllidaceae > Allium > Allium fistulosum. Next base: position 889,088,626 of record CM060903.1, on the reverse strand, counting down.
GAACTTTGTTCAATTCTTCCTTTCACAATTTGATTTTCCTTTTTAAAATTCAAATTTCCTTTTTCAATACTTAAGCATTTTTAAGTATTAAAAACAATTTAAATTTAAAACTTATTTGTTTCAAACTAAATTCCAACTAGACTTGAATTCATATTTAAACTTAGTTTTAAAACTCAGTTTAATTTTTAATTTATAAATTTTAAATTCAGTTTTATCCCAGAAACCAAATCAGATTTTTGACCCGAGCTTCATTCCTTCTGCTTCGAGTCGAACTTCATTTGACTTTGGGCCAACCCTTCAAATTACTCGAGTAATACTCGAGTACGACTCTACTCAGACCCAAAAAAACAACATCACCAGAAAATGTGCACAGTGCACATGCACAACGCCAATGGCCACCTCCTGTCATCGCCCCTACATCGAGCACATCGACGATCATCTCCAAAACATACCCCGATCATTCGAACCACTTCATCACCTCGAAATTCGAATTCGAGTTAAGATTTGTAACCTGGAAACGTAAACAAGATCACCACCTCAAATCCTGGAGCATCGCCTCGATCTCGAATCTCCGACCGCCTGAAGGTCTGCAACTCCGGCTACACCTTCTTTAATGTCCAAGCTTCCATCACCCACAATCCCATTACACTCGATCAACCAGAGAGGCAATGCCGATCAAAAATACCCAACCAAACAGAACTAGGGTTACTATCTTCCTCGATCAACCACTTCCACCACGTTGACCTGCTCCACCATCAGACATTTTTCCACTACTCTCCGATCACTCCTCCACCTCCAGAAAGAGACCCGACCTCCACATTCAAGTAGATCACCAGAAAATCACAAATTCCCATTTCCAGTTCATACCAGAACCGCTCTCCCATCCTTTTACTAAAAATTATGATTTCCTTCTTAAAAATCCTGTTATAAGTTAAGGATTCAACTTATGATCTTGAATTTATAAATTAGAATGTTTGGGTTTTTCTCTTGTTCAAGTTTGCTCTGTTGTTTTGATCTTCCAAAGCAATATACAAAATTATTTTAACTTAAAATAAAATTTAAACTCTAATCTAGGATGAAACAAACAATTTTTGTTTGTATTCTAAGTCCTAAAAGTTATCAGATCAAGGGATAATAATTTTTGAATCAAAACTCAAGCTTGGAAACTAAAAACAGTATAGTCACAAAGACTACAACATGCACACAACCATTCATCCATATATATACAAAAAAATACATATACACAAAGCATACTTATTCCAGATTTTAACCATGCAACCAGATTCATATACTTAAGTTTTTAAAATGATATACTTAAGATGAACAGATCACTTCTTTTGAAACAGGCTTCAAACAGGTTGTATTTTGCAATTTGAAATCCTTTTCCTTTGATTCTCTGATTTGAGTTGATTGTATTGATGTTTTTAAATTGAAGTTTGTTTAAGTTTTTTTTCTTTTCTTTCCAGATGTAGATGAACGAAACTGAATGGAGATGATATGTAAAATGAGTTTACAGGGGATATGTTTTGTTACAATATAGAGTGATAAAAATGTGTTTGTACAAGTTGATATTCCATTTTATCAGAGATTTTTATTCAATTGTGGCTGAGCATTAATTAGTTTGTACCATACAAAATTTTATTTTCTTCGGCTGTACAAAATATATGAGGTAGTGTTGGCTTCCTTTACAAGCTACTCTCTATATAATTTTGTTTCTTTATTTTTTCCAAGTGTACATGTTTTTGTTTTGTTTTTCAAGTCTGGTTTCATTCATTTGCATATGTATTATTTGTTTCATATTTGTCTACATTTATTCATATTTAAATGTATTTTATTTTGCTTTTAACTTGTCTTTATTTTTTGAATGTATTTCCATATTTAATATGTTGTTATAATTTATGTATTTATTTTGTTTTGTTTTATAATTTATAATTTTGTAATATAAATGAATTTCTAAATTTAATATATTGTTAAATTTTATTTAATGAATTACTTTATATTTTTATAACTTATCTTTTATTTATTTCTTATTATCTTGTAATATAGATGATTTCTATTTTTAATTAGTTGTTAAAGTTCAGCAAATGTATTTACTTGATATTTTTATAGTTTATCTTATATAATTTATATTTTATTTCTAGCTTAAATATTCATTATTATTTTATTTTTATTTTTAACATAACCCATCTATATTAAGATTTAAATTCAATTATCAACATATATATATATATATATCATTTCAAATCTATTCATATAGGCACAACTATACAGATTCACATATATATATATATATATACGATTTCTAAATTTAAAATGATTTAATATATTTTTATATAGATTCGGGGCAACTGGCTTCAATTTGTCGATTAATTTCACAATTTTTATTTAAAAAATTAAATTAATTATAAATTTAAACTTCATTAAAATACGGGATTGTTACAACCCCCCTCCCCCTTAAAAAAAATTTCGTCCCCGAAATTTGCCAGGGAGACACAAAGATAGATGAAAAATGTTTCATCAAATCAACTGAATATCTATTCTGCATTTGGCTTACCAAATCAGAATATCAATAATAGATACAAGAACGAATCTTTTGAATTTTTCACAGGATACTCAGGTTATCCAGATCTACAAAATATGCAGTGGCATTGTTTAGTTCGAAGGGATAACTAACCATTCGTAGAACATATTGGGACCCAAAGAATAGATAGATATATGGACATAATTTCAAAACTTTTAGTTTAGAAACCAAAGTATACCTATCAACCATAGCAAACAAAGCAACCAATTCACCCAAACAAACAATTCTGGCCTTTTTGGAGTTTACATCCCATTTTAATATATCGAATTTCTTCCTGAATCTACCAGGAACTATCAAAGAATTGAGAAGAAATGACGAACAAAAGAGATTGACAGAGAAAATATTGTTCCCTTGTTGTTACAGGGTATTGACCATTTATAGTCGTATTCCCCTGTCCCCTATCTCATCCTCTTCTTGCACTCATACTTACTATCAGTGGATAGTAAGAGAATTTACTAAGGCATACAGACAGATATCTTAGAGATACTCATTCTAGGGTATACTTCACCCTATCTCTAATGAGCTACTTAATGTGTTATACTCCATAGCTAAAGTTTAACCTTCAGCTCTGGTACCACTGTAAAGATCCCGGACTCGGCCTTCGAAAATCGGCACCCGTACTTCACTTGTACTCAAATGCCATAGATTCAAACGCCGAATCTGGCTCCTCGGAGCTTATAACATAGTAAGTATAACAACACAGTGGAAAAAATAAATAGATGATATCATATACAACTCCAATGAATACAATATCCAGAATATGATATACAACAATGATATCAATATGATACAAGAATATCAGAGATAAATAATAATGCTACAGTGGAAAACAGAAGTGATAACTCCAAATGATCAGTCAGAGAGGCTGAGTCCAACCACTCCAATGTCAAGCTCGAACCACAAAGATAAGCAATGTCAGTCCTGATCTTTGATGAACTGAACTAGCTCCAACTAGTCTACTAAACCTGACTATTTGAAAATCCTCAACTCTAGACTGCCAGTGTGAAAAATTATGGGCACCCAGAGTTTAGGAAGGGAACAATAAACTCCAGGTCAGTCATGGGACTGGTGTGAGTAACAAAAACAGTTTATCTTTAAACAAACAACAAAAGAATTTAAAACATTGAAATCCGCAATGCTTTTGGAAAATGAAACTACCATAAGACCTCCCACCACACACACAATGCAAACACAGAATTGGAGGAGATTTCTTCTTATGATAGTCAAACATGCTTACTACACAAAATCATTCGATATTATTACTATTAGTGCATAGTGGAAAACATTTCGAAAGTATAATATTAATCTTAGCCAATATACAACCATTATTGTATGCCTACTATAGCTACCATCTAAACAGTGGTGACCACCATAAGTAAATGGCAGGTTCTACAACTAAAACCGTACAAGGTTCGTATTGAGAAGTTGATTTCCAACAAATGGTCAGGCTAAGGAACTTCCTATGCCATGTAGGAACGCCTCTGGAGGGACGCCCCGAGAACCACCTGGCACAGTAGTATATATATAATGTTTAGTCATTTTTTGTCAAATTTATAAAGAATGTGCTGTCTATATTTTTTTTTATATATTGATTGTTGTATTAAAAAAAATGATCACATACCTGTACCTAGTATAGGTGTATTGTTTTGCATCTTTACCTGTTCACATTGCTCTATCCACTTCATTTCACCTGTAGTGTATAATTTCACTTGAGTCTGCACTTGTACATGCCTTAAGTCATAGTTGTTTATTGGTCTTTGAATCTGTACACGGTGATTTGTTGCATCATTATTAGTTCCCTCTTTTCTGTAGTGTTCACTTTGTAGACTTGACCCTAGTTCATTTTATCCCTGACCTTGAGTTGTAGTGCTTTGTGCACTTTTGTATTGATCATGTTGCTGTGTATTGTCTTACTTGAACCTGTTTCACTCACTTCACTATTGCAAGTGCCATTATGATGTTGAATCTATACTTATGCACTTGTGACCAGTTGCCTGTAGTCTTCACTTTTCACCTCTGTTTTGTATTGGACTGTAATTTGACTTGTTGCCTTTTGAGCTGAAACTGTTTGCTTCATGTAACTGTGTACATGCACAGTTTTATTTTGCAATGATACCTTGAATTTCGGTTGAGCCCAGTTGCACTTGTGTTGAATCTGATTTTGATTTGATCTTGTGCACTCGAGTTGGCAAGGCCGTGCACGAGTGCGTGTACTGCAGCCACACAGTACAGATTTTAAATTGTTGTTTCTTTTGTTTTGATTCATCGATTCGTTTCATATTTCGTATGTCGTATTGGCGAGGCCGTACACGCGTGTATGGCAGCCAATCAAAACTTGATGTTTTGCTGTTTCTAAAAATTTTTTAAGTTGAAAATTCAAAATATTTTGAATCGTATTTTGATTTGGTTTAAATTGATAATTCTTGTTGTTAATCGCCGTTTTCGGCAATTCCATTCTTTTCTAAATCATCTTCATTTAGAAATCTTTTCATCTATCTCTGTTGATATTTTAAATCTGCTGATTTATTATTTAACACTATTAAGTGTTATAATTTTCGTTATCCGATCTCTTTGTTAAAAGGATCGGATAGACGGGAATTATTTTGACTGTCGTCTATTTGATTATCATTGCTTCTATGCACTAATAACTGGTTTGAATTAGACTAACCTGTGTATTATTTTCTTTTGAATGTAATACTCGGGTCAGACCGAGTATTTTACAGCTTGAAGATTTTTGGGCAGCGAAGTTAGAGAGAGAGGGTAAAAGAATTATTTTAGTTCAGAAAATTTTTGTATTTTAAGATATTCCGCTGTATCAAATTAATACATTGTATAAACTCTGATGTATGTAAAAAGAAATAAAATTCATTTGTTTGTGAAATATGATTATTCTGTGTTTCTGTGGCTGATTCTGTTTAAATTTCATAAACTAAATAACAATCCGTCTTTTTGAACGTTTCGAGTTGGTTTAATTACCAACTAAGGGCGGTCAGAAGGGGGAATGTTACAAAGAGGGTTCAGTTTCAAAAGATAAGTTTACTCACCTTCTTGCAAAAGCAGAGAACAGAGCCTGGAAATTGCTTCTTGAATTTAAAAACTGGAAGTTGATTTGATCCTGGAAACTGAAACTTAGTTGTTGATCTGCTACTAGATTTAGAATTGAGGCTTGATTGTTGATTTCTTTTCTGGTTTGAGTTCCTTTCTAGTTTTTGATTTTAAAAATTTGTTTGCCTTTTGTTTTCTTTTCTCTGTATTTGTTTTAAGGGTTTAGTTTGCTCAGGTTTGAGGTTTTAATTTTTCAAAGAAATGAGAAAAGAAGGAGTTAGATATATATATATATATATAGCCTTAATTTCCTTTATTTACTAAAAAAAATGAAAAGAAAATTTAAAAAGATGACACTTGTATTTACATGTTGAGACACTTGTTAGTTTATATGTTATTAATGTTACACATGTCTCTTCTTTTTTTTTCATGTTATTAAATACCTTTAATATGTTTATACAAATTTTCATATTATATTTTCATTTAGTTTTACACACATATATATATATATAAACTACACATGATTAATTTGAAAATAATAATTCCATTTATAAAATCTATTTATAAAACAACACATTATTATTTATTGTTTGAAATAATAATTTTGCCAAATTTTAAAAATAAAATTATACTAGGAGGATTATCAAACCAATACTTATTCAAAGATATATATTTTTATTACCAGAATTGTTTATTTGCATAAACCGGTTAATTATTCAATTACCGGATGTCCAAAAATCCGGGTTATCACATAAAATATCAAATTTATAAATCTTATACATAAACCATTTATAATAAGTTCAAAATTCTCATTTAACTTATTTTACCAAATAGTTAACTCCATATTTCAAAAATCATATTTTGATTCCATTTAAATAAACTTCTTCTTTTAATAATTTACAAATCATTATTAAAACTTATATAACTTCAAAAATCATTTAAACATTCTTTTTAAATTGAAATCATTATTTTAGCATTTTAGATTCCAGAAATAGGCCCAATGCTACAAAAGCGCTAAATAAAAGTTTACACCAACCATATCAAACATGGCATCCAAACATCATATATCACATGAAAACAACATATATAACAATATCTGTAAATAAAAATCAACACTAGTGAGGAATCCAGTTGGATCCCTCCAACCTGTCACTTGCAACAAATATACATATGAGAAAATATATACAATGTCCGCTTGTAGACGCACGTACAAAGGGTCATCCACTCATACATGAGAACGTATAGGGTCTCATCCGCTAAAATATGCGGGAGTATATCCAAACCAATCAATCAATATATATATATATATATAATATCATTTATCACCCAAACAAGCATCATCAACATAAAATAAATTTATTCGCACTTATATAAAAGTATAAGCGAGTCAGATAGAGTGGGTTGTACTCACTTTGATTGCAGTCGTCGTAATAGCGATTTATTTTAATTAAAATTAAACAAGCGTTTAATTTTAACCAAAATTTTCAATAGCTCCAATCAACTCCAATCTAGCTCTAAAATGTAGTGTTCTCAAATACGAACCCAACACAACTTGTTTCGTGCGAAACAGACCTCGTATGAAGAAGATATGAATTTTATAAGTTTACACGTATTTAAAACAATATAATTTATAATTTTTTTTATTTTAAACCTCAGATTCAATCCTCGCCGTTGATCCCTTTTCCCTTTCTTCCTCTTTGTGTTCATCCTAGGTTATCATACACACGCAAGAAACCAATGTACGCATTCGTTCGTTCGACACCGCACCCTCCTACGCTCTTCGAGACGATGATCGAAAACTACCAAATTAAAGCTCTACTCGTCTAGCACCTCCGCCTAGAACCCCACGAAGCTCGGACCTACATCCATCTCCAAAAATGCACACGAACGTGCGACATTCCAGGTTAGATCCACGTCGATCGATGAAGAGACATGCCAAATCGACCGTTGGATTGGAAGATCGTGCTGGGCTCTACAAGTTCCATTTAGAAATTGAAGCTTGAAAATGTATGGATTAAGAAATAATCGAGGAAGAAGGATTGAAATTTTCTAGCCATTCAAAAATAAATGGCGGCTAGGGTTTTTAACCTTGAGTTTGTGAAAAAAGGAAATAATGAGGTCCTTTTATAGAAAATTTAAACGACACTATTCATTCGAAAATATTTCGAACTCTAATCGAAGCGTGCCGCCCGGCGTTTATAATGTTTTTCCCCTATTCCGAACCAGTGTTTTAAATCTCGGATTTTGGCCAATATCTCGGGAAAATATCTCGGCTATCTCGGGCGGTATTTAAAACACTTATAACTAAATAGGCTGCCAAATCTCGGATTTTGGCTGATATCTCGGATTTTTCATCTCGGCCATCTCGGGGAGATTTAAAAGCCTGTTCCGAACACATTAGAATATATATCGGGAGTCAATTCCATCGTATTTGGAAGATAGGTTTTGGAATCGAATTATTTTAATTAAATTTTCACTTAAATAAATTTCTATGCGTTTCAGCTTCGCACGACCAAATAGTAAGTCTGATTGACATGAAATTTGAAATCCTACAATAATATAACATTACGGATCCAATGAAAATTGTTTCGTCAAAATCTAAGACTATGTCAAAAATGACTATTTTTACATGTTAATTAAATATTAAAATTTCCAATTTGTATAAATTAACTTTTATTCAATTTTAAATGTTCCCTAACATCATTCTAATTTAAATAGAATTTAAATCAACTTTATAAATCATTTTCATTCAAATTCAATTCAAATCCAAATATTTCCACAATTTCAAATATTAAATTAACAATTTAATTATCCAATTAAATCAAGATATTTGAAATATAGGTTATTCAACTTATAAAATTAACTTGTGAATATTTAAAATCAATTAAATATTTGAATTTCGAATAACTAAAATTCTGGGTCGTTACATTATTCTCTTAAGTATAAAATCATCTTACTACCATCCATTATAAAATCACCTTTATTTATTCATCCCAAAAACAATAAAAATTTGTTTTAAATGATAATATACTCTTTAAATCCTTTGTTGTACTTTAGTTTTTTCAAATATACCCAAGCATCGGATTTTAAATCAAAATAGTAATCTTCATCAAATCGCCTTTTAAAAGGAGTATTATTATTTCACATCAAAATAATAGTATATATTAAAAATTCTTTAATACCTTCCAACACCAGCTTATTACTATTTATTCCAATAATACAACATTTTATTTTAAATCATCGGAACTCCTTTTTATTTCCATTTATCTCAAAATGGCAATTATTTTATCTAAAGACACCTTTAGAAAATATTTCTTTGCTACTACTATTATTATTATCTAGAGAAATCCTTTTTATTTAATTACTCAAATAATAATAATATCTCATACTATAAATACCATAAAATTAACCTTTTTGTTATTTACTCAAATCATCGTAATTTTCCCAAAAACCGTATTATCATTTATAAAATCTCACTTTATTAAATAATAATGAACATTTCTAATTTAGTTTGAAATATATTTTTTCATTATTATTTATGAAATTTCTTTAGAAATTCATAAATAATAACCTTAGTAAATTTTTTCTGTTAGTTTTTTTATTTCATTCAACCATTGTTATTTACAAACATCACACAAAAACTATAAATAATTACATCTATCATTTATTTATCTTATTGTCCTATTATAATCCATTTTATTTTAATTAATTATTTTTCAATTCGGTTTAAGTATTTAAATTAATGAAACACCCAAAAATACAACAATCAATGATAATTACCCAACCATGGTGCGATACGTACAAAATTCCATATCAACTAAACAGTCATCCACATAACATAACGTATATCAATTATTATGATTTTTCATCAATAGATGTCTATTTTATAATGTAAAATTCAATTAGTTAAATTAAATAGTTCATATCAACATGCTTTTTCTAACAACCACCAATCTCAGCAAACCTAGTGAAATATCATCCGAAATTCCACCATGGGTCCAATAGAAGAAACTGCACATGGATCAAAGTTTGTAAGAGATACAGAGGATAGAAGTTCTAGGGTTTAACTTGTAATAATTGAAAATATAGGAGTCGAAATGAAAAATAGTACTTTTCTTCCCCTAATCACAGCCAACATTGTTCAACCCATGATGCCACCCCTTTACCTGGTTAATTCTCTATGCCCTTGCCAAATTGTAGTGTGTCGCTACCTTAAATCAACGGTCGTCGACCCCTTTTACCCAGCCGACACAAGAAGCCAGCCTCCAATCGCCATAATAATGAGCGCTGCCGCCAAAAACTTGAGAGTTTTAAAACCCTAAAAATGAAATTTCAATCGCGTAGTTAATGCTAGTCCATGAACCCACCTGCGTTCAACTCCTTTCGATAAGATCTACAATACTTCTCAACCAATTTCACAAATTATTGCTCGAATCAAATTTTCCCAAATCAACTATTAGGGTTTCGTGATTTAAGACTTTATGCGTTTTCAAAAATGAACACTTAACATCAACTCCATTCATTAAGGGCTTTGGAACGATATATAATTTGATAAGGTTTGGACACTATGGTTTATAGAACAATTTGTAATTAGAGATAATCATCTTCGCTTACTAGGTGATTAGAGGAATTTCGAACCAATGCAAATAGTAGACGCATAATACAGTATTCCTACTCATCCATCATAACAAATCATCTTATAGGATGATAACCATAATAGTACACAACCATCAAACATCAAAAATATTTAATGACAACTCCATTCCATCAAATGAGAAAATCACAATGCCCAAATATACTTACATATATCATCATTAATGTAAATATAAATTGTCAAATGTGTACTAGTTCAATAAATTTTAGTAACACAACATCCATCATCAAATAACCATAATTAACTACCCATCAACTAGTAGGAATAATGGTAAAATATCGCACACATATAAAATTGCAGTACCATCACCGTACATCAAACATGTGTGATAACTACAATCAACGATTAATCACACATTCAATAGCCAGCAAAATATATTTTCATCTATTATTCTCTTAAGTATAAAATCATCTTACTACCGTCCATTATAAAATCACCTTTATTTATTCATCCCAAAAACAATAAAATATTGTTTTAAATGATAATATACTCTTTAAATCCTTTGTTGTACTTAATTTTTGCAAATATACCGAAGCATCAGATTTTAAATTAAAATAGTAATCTTTATCAAATCACCTTTTAAAAGGGTAATATTATTATTTCACATCAAAATAATAGTATATATTAAAAATCTTTAATACCTTCCAAAACCAGCTTATTACTATTTATTCCAATAATACAACATTTTATTTAAAATCATCGGAACTCCTTTTTATTTCTACTTATCTCAAAATAGTAATTATTATATTTAATGATACCTTTAGAAAATATTTCTTTACTACTATTATTATCTAGAGAATTCCTTTTTATTTAATTACTCAAATAATAATAATAATAATATCTCATACTATAATTACCATAAAAGTAACCTTTTTGTTATTTACTCGTATCATCATAATTTCCTCAAAAACTGTATTATCATTTATAAAATCTCACTTTATTAAATAACAATGAACATTTCTAATTGAGTTTGAAATATATTTTTGCACTATTATTTATGAAATTTCTTTAGAAATTCATAAATAATAACCTTATTAAATTTCTCCCATTAATTTTTTTATTTCATTCAATCATTATTATATACAAACATCACACAAAAACTGTAAGGCCCCGTACTTTTGACTATTGTAAGTTATTAATTTAATGTAATTATTGGATAAATATGGGTAGAAACAAAAATTTAATGATTTATTAATATTGGTTTATTGGATAATTAAATTGTTTAAGTTTAATATTGGAAATTATTAGAATAATTGAATTCTGGATTTAATATGATTAAAAATGATATCAAAAGTTGATTTAAATTTTATTTAAACAACAATGAAGACTGTTAACGTTTGAAATTGGATTTAAAAGTGAATAATTAGAAATTGGAAATTTTATATTATAATTAACGTGTAAAAAATAGCCATTTTGGTCACTATCTTGGATTTCGACGAAACCAGTATCATCGGATCCGTAATAGTGAATTATTGTAGGATTTCAAGTTTCGTAATGACCAGACTTGTCGTTTGGCCGTGCGAGCTTAAAACACGTAGAAATCAATTTAAGGAATTCGATAAAATAATTTGACTTTGAAAAGCTAACTTCCATATACGATCGTATTAGGCCTCGAAACTAGTTCCACTGCGTTCGAAATGAAGGTAAAACATTATAAACGTCTAGCAGCACACCTCAATTGAAGTTCGAACGATTTTGGACCTAACTATATAAATACAGCACACAAATTGAGACAGTTTTATATTAAAATATTCCAAACCTAGTTCATTGCCGCCACCTATTCTATGGCCAAAAATTCACCCATTTCAATCCCTTATTTCTCTCAATCCACTCAACGAATATCGACGACTCCAAAAGAGAAGTTGTAGTGCTCGATCTTCTCGTCAAATCATACGATTGATTTGACTTGGTTGTGCATGAAATCGCCAGAATCTGAGGTGGTAGCTTGCATGCATTTTCATTGTTTTAGAGTGGATGGAGGTGGCAGAGGTGGATTGTTCGCAGGTGGGGGTAGGGGACGATGGCGTGCATGCTTGGACAAGTTCTGATCAGAGTCTAGGTAACGTTTGGGTAGTGCGTGAGTGGTGGTTCATGAGCCGTGATGGGTTCTTGCATGCCTCGCCTGGGAACGTAACGATAAGAGAAAGATACATGATTTATAAATTCAATTACATTATTAATTGTTAATTATGTTTTAAATTTTTTCGTTATATTAATTATCACGTAATTTCTCCATATGAGGTCCGATTCAGACGAAACAAGAGGCATTGGAATCGTATCGACGATGGCAACGTCATGGAACTAGTTTGGCTGCATCCTGAGACTGTTTAAATTTGGGCCTTTATTTGGATTTTTAAATCGTCGATAGACCATAAGTGAGTATTTATACGTTGCTGAAATAATTTTTTATGTAGTTAAATTTATATCGTGAAGTGATTGAAATTTATTGATTGTTGCTTGATAAATTTAATTGACATTTAAATTGACATCTAAATTAATTGACAAAATTTAAATTGACAGTTAGATTGAATTAGAATTTAATTGCCCATAAAATACCTGATATTGATAATTATGAAATTGTTGTGAATTTTATTAACTGTTTGGATGATTGATTGTGATGGATGCTATTGGTTGATATTTTGGATGTTTATTTATTTTGATATATCATGTTTCCATCTTGTATATTATTTACAGTATATAAAACTATAAAATGAATTATTTCAAATAAATTAAGAAATATGTTGAAATGATATATACCTATAACATTTATTTTGGATTGAAATGATATATATCCATCTTTGGAATTAAATTAAAATAATTAATTCACCTGGCCATAGGATAGAGAATTATATACGGACACCAGATTGGTTAAATTAAATGATTTTAAAATTTTTGTTTTGAAATTATTTAAATGATTTGATTTTAAGAAATAAAAATCGAATTTATGGAAATTGAACTATTTTCGAACTTGAGCTCAAAGTGTTGAAATTTAATTTTGATAACATGAATTGTCTAAATAATTGAAGTTGAGATTTTGAAGTTATAATCGAAATAGGATGTGAATTTCAGAAATTGATTTGTTTTAAAAAATTGGACTTTTTGTTCATCAATGGAAATTCTATCGGATTAGAAAACCATCGAACGAATTTAAATTAAAATTTACCGCAAGCGCACGGCGTACACTTGTAGTACGTGGCGAATACGGGTCGATCCACAAGGAATTGTTAGAGATTAAAAATCTATTCAATCAAATTAGACCAAAGTGAGATGAGAGTTGTTAACTACAAAAAGAAGCTAAAGCTAGAATTAAAAGGTGATTTAAAACTATTGAACTAGAGAACAATTTAGAGGCAAATCCACTCTCATATTTTTGTAAATCAACAAACAAACAATTTGTGATCTCTAGTTTTGATATTAAGCTAAATCATAAGTATGGTTTGTTTATGTTATTAATTAACATAACTAAAACCATCAAACTATAATACAACAAATTAACCACTTATAATTCTCATGAAAATGAAGCCAAAGCAAAAGCTATTTTAAGTATGATCTATTTACTATTGTAACTAGTAATATAGATCATCAAATTTCATTTTTACTTTAATTTCTCAATCAAAAATGGATTAGCAAATGATGATGCAAATTGTGTTTATGTTGAATAAGAATAGCTCATTTCATAAGCAATATAAGCTATCAAACTCACTTGTATAAACTTGCATCAAAATTGACTTTCATGAAGCACAAACAGAAAGATCATAAATCATAAAAAATGTTGAAATTACATAATATTTGAGAGCTTCATTACCCCTAAATTGAAAGGGTTTAGCTACTCATTTGTGGCACTGAAGCAACACAAGTAACTTTCAACATTAAAAAGAGAAGAAAATAGAGAATAAGCAAAGAAGAGAATGTAATTAAACAACTTACAACAAAAGAAATTAAGCTACACTACTTGCATGAATGTAAAACTATTCTACTAACGAAGAAAAGAAAGAACATAAATAAAAGCATTAACATAAAAACAAAGAAAAGCATGTAGAAAAAGGAGAAGAAAGAGGCTTGGAAGCCATTTTTATTTCATAGAACATTGAGCTTACAATTTGATCTCTTAATTTCCTAAGTAAAATGAAAGAGTAGAAGATAGTTTCATGTACATAAGAGGGCTATATATACATGCATAAAACCCTAATTCTATTTTTAGCGGGCTTCCTAAAATGCCCTTTAGGAAGTGTGGCCACCAAGTAACCATTAGCCACTAATTAATCCATCATTTGTTGTGCATGAAGCTTTAACCTCCACTTAGTTGTCCATTAGCTTATAATTATACATTTAGGTAAGTGGGTGGGGTCCTCCATGATCTTGAACTTGAATTATTTCCTCTTCATTCCTTTGTATTTCATTTGTGCATGCATGTATCTTCATATAAGCCTCTTCCATATGCATCCAAATTCCTATAAAAATTATCAAAAAATGTTCAAGTAAAAATTCTTAATTTGACACAAGCACAAAAATGACCATTTTTCCCTTGAATGAAGATGAAAATATGATGGTTTGAAAATAATTGAATTTTGGTTTTAAACATGTTAAAATACCCAAATATGATGTTTATTTAAATAAAAAGAGATAAAATATGGATGTAAATATATGCACATTTACGTGCACATCAAATATCCCCACACTTATCTTTTTATTCGTCCTCGAATAAAGGAAAACTAAGATAAATCCGTTTTCGTAGGGAGCACGATTGCATTGAACGTATGCAACAAGCCGTTAAACCTCTGTGTGTCCCCAGTAGGACGAGTGTTGTCTCGTGAGGGTTTGCAGCGGATACTACCCACAAAATCCAGTGCAAAGTGAAAATATTTACAAAGTGCAAGATTTATTTACAATGGGATGAATGTAAGTTTTTGAAAATATTTACAAATGAAGGATTCACTTTCAATTCGACACTCATAAGTTAAATATAGGTTTTGGTCATTGTCTTGAAAATTTAAGTCATTTACTTGTCAAAACTTCCAACAAAAATCAAGTTATCATAGCAAATAGACAATAGTTTAACTCGTTGTTTCGGTTGATAACAAAGTGTAACTATGAAATAAATCCTCAGTTGATTATCAAAGTTTGTCAAAGTGGTATTCTTATTTCTTTTCAATAACAAGTTAAATCAAACAAGTTAAAATGGTTCTTGGATTTCAATTGCTTACTCTCTCTTATTTGAAAATTTTATTGATATTAACAATATTTACATATGCCTAATTCAGGTAAACTGAGGCCAGATATATTACCCATGCACTGCCTTGCGGACTGATGTGAGGGGAATACAGAGCGTGGTGAGTGAACACAAAAGTGTGAACACTTATCGATTGTAGGCGTTATTAAAAAGAATTTTTATCTATATACACCTAACTCAGATAAACTGAGGCCAGTTATACCAATCATGCACTGCCTTTCGGGCTTACGTGAGAAGGGTACAGAGCATGGCGAGTGAAAACACGAGTGTGAACACATGATTCTAGGTGTTAAATATATATATATACACATATATACAAATGCTTTTTTTAGAATGAGAGAGTTTTGCAAAATCATCTTAGCACCATTTAACTTAGAAGATAAAAATGTTATATCCTTTACTTTAAATTTACCATTTTTTTAAACAAAGATTTTTAATTAGAACATACTTCATAATTATTGCGTGTGAACCTTCCTATATACTAGTTAAACCATTGTTATTTGCAATCAAACTTCATTTTTATTTTTGTTAAGACAAATAAATTTTCAAAACTTTCAATTTTTAACCATAACTTATACTTATCCCATAGTGTTTCCTCAAAAATAAATCAAGATGCTAAAAAGAAAATGTTTTTGAGATTTTGAAATTTTGAGATTTTTTTTAAGTCAAAAGAAAAATGAAAAATTCAAAAATATCATGAAACTAAAAAAAATGAAAATGAGACTCCCCCCACACTTAATTTTGACTGTGTCCCCATAGTCAATGCATGATATAATGAGTGTAACGGGAAAAACTATGTACATATTTACAAAAGAGGGTTAACATTCTTACTAGACGTAGCTTGGCTCATGAAGGATCATGAGCTCCTCCTCTTGGTTATTTGGCAATTCCAAGAAAGGTTTCAGACGATGACCGTTGACTTTGAAAACTGATCCATCCCTAGGGTTTTCTATTTCTATGGCACCATGTGGAAAAACAGCTCGTACCACAAATGGTCTGGTCCACCTCGATTTAAGTTTCCCAGGGAATAAATGAAGTCTTGAGTCATAAAAAAGAACTTTTTGGTTAGGCGAAAACGTTTTCCTTAAGGTTGACTTGTCATGAAAAACTTTGGTTTTTTCTTTGTAAATTTTCTCGTTTTCATATGCGTCGTTCCTAAGTTCTTCTAGTTCGTTGAGTTGTAGTTTCGATTTTTGCCAGCTTTCTCCAGATCAAAGTTTAAGTTCTTAATTGCCCACAGCACTTTGTGTTCGATTTCAACGAGTAAATGGCAAGCTTCACTGTAAACTAAATGAAATGGGGACATCCCAAGGTTAGTTTTAAAAGCAGTATGGTTGGCCCAAAGCGCGTCGGTCAATTTCTGAGACCAATCTTTTCGATTTTTATTGACAGTTTTCTCCAAGATTTGTTTTATTTGTCGATTTGAAATTTCAACTTGGCCACAAGTTTGAGGATGATACGGAGTGGATAACTTGTGGGTTATCGAGTATTTTTTCATTAAAGTTTCAAAAGAACGGTTGCAAAAATGGGTCCCCTTAGCACTGGTTATTGTGCGAGGTGTGCAGAACCTTGAAAAGATGTTTTCTTTGAGAAATTTCACAACAATTTTATGGTCATTGGTTTTACAAGGAATGGCTTCGACCTATTTTGAAACGTAATCGATAGCGAGAAGGATATACAAGTTTCCAAAAGAATTAGGAAAAGGTCCCAAAAAGTCTATACCCCATACATCAAAGATTTCGATCGTAAGAATGGGGTTTAGAGGCATCATATCTTGTCGAGAAATTCATCCAAGCATTTGACATCGATCGCAAGTTTTACAAAATTCAAACGAGTCTTTGAAAAGAGAAGGCCAATAGAAACCACACTGAAGCACTTTTTCCACAGTTTTTCGAGGACCGAAATGTCCACCACACGCTTGATCGTGGCAAAATGAAAGAACACTCCTGATCTCATTATCCGAAATACAACGTCGGATGATTTGGTCGGGACAATATTTGAACAAGTATGGATCGTCCCAATAGAAATACATTACTTGGGACATGAATTTGCATTTGTCCTGTTTGGACCACAATGAGGGAGTTTCTTTAGTGACTAAGTAGTTCACTATATCAGTGTTCCATGGGTTGATAGAAATTGAAAGGAGTTGTTCATCGGGGAAGTTTTCATTGATTGGCAAAGAAGATGGTGCGTTCGGAAGATGAGACAAGTGATCGGCTATGACGTTATCGGATCCTTTTTTGTCTTTAATTATAAGGTCAAATTCTTGAAGTAAAAGGATCCAACGAATCAAGCGGGATTTAGCATCCTTTTTAGCAAAGAGATATCGAAGCGTAGAGTGGTCCGTATACACAGTAATGTGTGACCCTATCAAGTACTGTCAGAATTTTTCGAGAGCAAAAACAACAGCCAGAAGCTCTTTTTCGGTTGTTGTGTAGTTGAGCATCGTTCAAAGTCATACTCGCATAGTAAATGACGTGAAGGATCTTGTTGATGCGTTGTCCTATGACAGCACCAACGGCAAAGTTCGAAGCATCACACATTATTTCGAATGGAAGATCCCAATTGGGTGCGCAAATGATTGGAGCAGAAATGAGTTCGTTCTTAAGACGTTCAAAAGAAGAGATACAATCAGAGTTAAAATCGAAAGGAACGTCTTTTCCAAGAAGAGCCGTCCAAGGTCGAGCGATTTTGCTAAAGTCTTTAACAAAGCGTCGGTAAAAGCCAGCGTGTCCTATAAATGATCGAATGTCCTTAACAGCTTTGGGAATGGGTAGGTTTGCAATTACATCGATTTTTTCTTTATCTACCTCAATGCCTTTATTTGAGATGATATGTCCAAGGACTATGCCTTGTTTGACCATAGTGTGGCATTTTTCCCAATTCAAAGTCAAATGTTTTCTTTACATCGATGTAGAACCAACTCGAGATGATGTAAACATTGGGAAAAAGAATCGCCAAAGATTGAGAAATCGTCCATAAAAACTTCAAGAAAGCGTTCAATCATGTCGGAAAAGATTCCAACCATGCATTGTTGGAAGGTCGCAGGAGCGTTACAAAGTCCGAATGGCATACGTCGATAAGAAAAGGTTCTGAATGGACACGTGAAAGTCGTTTTCTCTTAATCTTTGGGAGCGATTGGAATTTGGTTATAGCCGGAATAACCATCAAGGAAGCAGTAAAATTCATGGCCGACTAAACGTTCGAGCATTTGGTCAATAAAAGGAAGTGGGAAATGATCTTTTCGTGTTGCGGCATTTAGTTTTCGATAGTCAATGCAAACACGCCAACCTATTTGAGTACGAGTTGGATAAGTTTGTTTGAATCGTTCTTGACAACGGTTAGCCCAGACTTTTTCGGTACAACGTGAATTGGGCTAACCCATGAACTATCAGAGATTGGATAAATGATTCTGTTGTCGAGAAGTTTAAGAATTTCATCATGCACTGCATCTTTCATTTTTGGATTAAGCCTTCGTTGTGCGTCACGAATAGGCTTGGCATCGTCGATTAAATGGATGTGATGTTGGACAAGAGCATGGCTAATTCCCTTAATATCGGAGATCGACCATCCAATCGCTTCCTTGTTTTTCGAAAGAATAGAGAGAAGAGAAGCTTCTTGGTCAAGAGAAAGAGTTGTGGAAATTATGATGGGCAACCTTTCATTATCACCTAAGTATGTGTACTTAAGGTGATCGGGAAGTGGTTTGAGGTCCAACTTCGAGAGTTTTTCGATCAAAGAGTTGGCTTGAGATTCAGACTCAACTGGAAGCGATTCAAAAGGAAGAGTGTATTCAATCTCGTTGAGAATTTCGTGAAACAATTTTTCGTACTCGGCGTCGCGTTCATTGTTAAGATCAAGTGTCCTGTTTTCGAAGTTTTCGTGAATGGCACTGACTTTCAATGTTTGGTCACGAGGTTCATTCGATTGGCTTTCAAGATTGAAAATGTTGAGATCCAAAGTTATGTTTCCAAAAGAAATTTTCATCGACCCGTTAGACAATCGATTAAGGCATTTGAGGTGGCTAAGAATGGTCGGCCTAAAATCAATGGAATTTGACTCGAGGGATTCATCACGGGTTGTGTTTCGAGAACGATAAAATCAACGGGGAATATGAATTGCCCTACTCGAATGAGCACGTCCTCGATTTCTCCCATGGGCTTCTTAATGGAGCGATCGACGAATTGAAGTGTGACTTTTGTGGGTTTGAGCTCACCTAAGCCTAATTGTTCGTACACGGAATATGGAATCAAATTGACACTCGTGCCTAAGTCTATCAAACACTTGTTAATCGTCTTGTCTCCAATTGTACACGAAATCGTAGAGCAGCCAGGATCTTTGTATTTGACGGGCATGGATTGGGACAAGACTTCACTCAAATTGGCGGTTAAGAAGACTTTTTTGGGCACTTGAGTGTGTCGCTTTTGGGTACACAAGTCCTTAAGGAATTTCGCATATGTTGGGGCTTGTTGAACGGTGTCAAGAAGCGGAATGTTAACTTTGACTTGTTTAAAAATTTCCAACATCTTTTCCATTTGGTCCGAGTGTTTCTTTGGTCGAAGACGATGTGGAAATGGAACACGATACTCGGTAGGCGGGTCTACTCGAGTAGAGAAAGAAGAATTTTGGTTAGCATTTGATTCAACGTTTGGCTCCACGTTCTGTTCAGATTCATTCGTTGTTTTAAAAGTGTCGAGAGAGGCTTCCGGTAAATCGTTTGGATTAATGACTTGATTATCAATTTGTTTACCGGAACGGAGAGTTGTGATAGCATTCAATTGGGTGACGTTGCTATCTTGAACAACATTGGCTTGATTTGAATTTGCGTTTTGATTTTTGGGATTTGGAAGGGGTTGGCTTGGGAATGTTCCTCGTTCACGTTCGCTCACAGACGTGGCTAATTGACTTATTTGCATTTTGAGTTTTGCAATTGATTGGTTTGTGTTCTGCATATATAAAGTCAATAAATTTTGCAAATTGCTGTTTGATTGAAGGCTTTGAGTAGTTGCTTTAGCCAACGTTTCAAGAGTTTTCTCAAGTGAAGTTAAACGTTTATCGTCTTGGGGAGGATGAGCAGAATTTGGTTGAAAGTTTGATTATTGCGGTTGATTATGGGACGGGCCCGCAAAGTTTGGTTGAAAATTGTTGGGTTGAAAGGAAGGATTCGAAGCATAATTCGGAAATGCTTGCTGAAAGTGTATATGGATCGATAATATAGTTAAACTACGACTAGCAAGTGCGGAATTATAAATAATAGTAAATAGCAGTAAAAATGACACCAGGGATTTTTATACTGGTTCGAACTTCTCGTTCTACGTCCAGTCCCAGACTCCTTCTGGAATTTCTCTAACAACCCTCACTTAACCCGGAGGAACATGTATTACACCGCCTGAGCAACCGAACAGGACTTTCCGCCTAAGCAACCGAATAGGACTTCAAATACAATTTGGTAAATTGTTTCTTGACTTGTGTGTTCTTTGAATAACACGAATATAGTCAATGTAGTACACCCTTCCTATAATCTTCTTGATATGATGATTTGAATGTGCAAAGATAGGAAGTATAGATTGAAAATCACTTGATATTATAACAATATAAGATCAGAATAGATAGAAAGAATTGGTAATCGAAATAGTGAATTTTCATCTCTATTTATAGTATTGAATAGTCTTAATTTAATAGTTGCAACTATTTGAAGAAGTGCAACTCTTGGTGAAGAAGACAACTCTTTAGATTTTGATATTTCATGAAGAGATGCTTCAGTTCGTCAAGTTCAGATGTCTGAGATAAAAGTGACAGATGTCTGAATAAATTTTGAAATTCAAAAAATAAAAGAAAGACAAAAACAGTCAATTTAGACGTCTGTCTTTTAATTCAGACGTCTGTCTAGGATGACAGACGTCTGTTATTAAATTGACAGACGTCTATTTCATACTGAAATAGAGGCACTAAAACATAGAGTTCAGACGTCTGTTATATTACTTTTAGACGTCTGATATTGATGTCAGACGTCTGAATTAATATACAGACGTCTAATTTTGTACTGTTTTGTTCCTTTCTTTATTTTAGCACTTTTGAACTTGAGATAATATATAATTTTGAAAATACCTTTTTATATCTTTTAAATAATAAAAGATATTTATTTTAAAACATGATTTTCAAAAGTATATTTGTGTGTGTGTGTGTTTCATCATCATATCAGAGATTGTACATAGATATCTAAATAGAATTTTGAGAACTTTAATCTTGTTGATGATATGATAATAGCTTCTTTTGTAGATTCCTGCAAGAATATTTGACATTATAGTATATAGATTGAAATATATAGTTGTCGCATTAAAATCGAAGAAGGCAGGTTCCAACATTCTCCCCCTTTTTGATGATGACAACTATATAATTCAACGATTAGTATAACCATACCTTTTGCTCCCCCTGTCAGTATGACCATAATATATAGCAGAAATGTTATTATTTCTCCCCCTTTGTCATTAACAAAAAGAATTGTTGGGGGTGGTTAGATAAAAAGAAGTAACAAAGCTGTGAATAACAAAATAATTAAGAAATGTAAACAAACCAAGCATGTACCAAAATGATAATAACAAATCAATGTTTAAGACACAACATTTGTTTACCCAACACAGTTGACTAAGAAAGACAGATAAAATTATACAATCAACTTAGAAGTTTTAAACACAACAAAAAAAAAAATTTATGAAAGAAAATTGGTTTGAACCAAAAGACAAACCAAAAGAAAACCATCTTCATTCACCATTCTCCCCAAGTTGGAGAAGAAGGAGGAGAAGATCCATGAGACTTTTTCCATAATTGACGAAGAATTGTCTTGATATTTTTCAATTCTTGTGCATTCTCTTCGACTTTGGCATCTAAAACATCGAATCTAGAATTGATGGAAGAAAAGCCTTGTGCTATTTGTTGAGAAATTTTCTTTTGATTTTTAGAGATAGTGATGTCGGATTTGAGCTTTTCATTTTTAGTATAAGTGCGTGAAGTACCAGAAATTAGTTCAATTTCGTAATTTTCCGAGTTTGAGCTTTGGATAAAAGCTTGCTCAAAAGCTTCATCATCTTCTTCTTCTTCTTATTCTTCTTCCCTTTCTTCATCATCCCTTTCTTGTTCAGTATCTCCTTCATCTCCAACATTTCCGGAACTGCCAACTTTTGTTTTACCTTTTTCTTTTTGTAAAGCTAGTTGTTCCGCTTTATAATCATTATATGTTGGATATGTCGGAGGAGATTCCGGTAATCCCATCAAACTAAAGAAGCGAATGTTGGATACCTTGATCTTTTCAAATTCAATTGACGGACTTTGAATAGAGAAGGCAGATAGAATTCGAGTAATATAAGGAGCATAGACAATTGAACGTTTCTTGGAGTCATGATAAGTACGAAAAGCATCATAAAAGTATTGAGCCCAATTGATCTGAGTATTTTATAAAATTGATTGAAGCGCCTTATCTTCATCATCGTAAATGACCTCATGGCTTCCTTGCCGGGGAAAAATTGTTTTTATAAGCATTCTAAGCAATAGTCGAGGACGAAGATGATTTGATCTATCTGTGGACTTTTCAGGTTCAAAAAGATAATATTCTATTTGTTTAAGTTCCTCTCCTTCTAACTTAAAGTCATCTAAGTCAACCCCATCCGAGCTACATTTCAAAACTCGTCCAATGTCAGAAGGAGTTATTTGCAGAATGTTTCCAAATACGCTCGTCCAAAGCGTTCCTTTATCTCGATGAAGTCTAATTTTTGGATTGTTAACATTTGCAAGAAATAATAAGACACTAAGTCTACAAATGTTGACTTGATTATCTTTGAAATCAATAAGACTTGTAATCTGAGATCTATCAGTATAGAGCCTAAGTTTGTACGTATGAAAATGATCAAGATCATGAAAAATACCATGAAAAGATGGTAGAGAAGATAAATGCTTGTAACGAGCCATACTTCGGGGTTCGTGGTATAACCAAGCTGCAATTTGATCTTCCGAAGGAAGAATATGAGGAGGTTGTTGAGATGAATCTCCTTTTTGTTTCTTTGATTTGGGCGCCATTTGTTTAATTTGAAGAAGGCTAGGGTTTTGAGTTTGAGAGAAAATAGACGTGAAGAAAAGAATAAAACGTTGGTATGATTTATATAGTTTTCTTCTTAACAGGGTTTCAGACGTCTAAAAAATATACAGACGTATGAGGTTCTGTAGATTAGAATCAAGGATGAGAAGATTAGACGTCTAAAAATTTATAACAGACGGCTAAGAGGTATGACAGACGTCTAAAAAAAATTGACAGACGGCTCAGAAGGTTTAAATTGAAACAGAGAGTCAAAAACATGTCTGATAATTTTATGTTTAGACGTCTATATTGAATAACAGACGTCTGTTATTTTTAAACAGACGGCTAATTGTAAGCAGAAAATTTATACTTTGATTTAGACGTCTGTGATAAATAATTCAGACGTCTGTGTGGCTGAAAACAGTAAAAGTAGTTGTTTTACAAACGTCTGTTGAAAGATGTAGACGTCTGTATGTGATGATGAATGTTTTTGCTAAGTTTAAAGAAAAGAAAAAATATTCAATTATTTATTTATTTTGATAAAAACAAAGCAAATATGAATAACCAAATCAACATACAATCATATATATATATATATATATTTTCTACTTAGGAGTCTTTGGAGTTTTTGGAGACTTCGGAGACTTCCCTTTGGATGATTCGTGTTGATTTTGTTCATCAGACGACCATTGAGGCTGTCGATCCCATGAATTTGGGGAAACATGAGGACGTTGAGGTGAAAGAATATGTGCATTTGTGTTGATCGGAGATGAACCACATATTTTTGCCGCACACCGTTCAAGAAAACTGAGTCGTCTTCCATGACTCTTTTGCTCAAAATACATTTCTCACTAAAGATTAAGTGTTTCCCTCTGATAGTGATGTAAGTCATCTATCTTTTCCTTAGTAGTTGGAGATGGAAATAAATTTCTTCGCATGCGTTTATTTTCCGGCGTATACCTCGTATGATGACTTTGTGGTGGACATATCGGAATATAAGCTGGAGTTGGAGTCGGAAGTTCGGAAGACCCAGAACTAGGTGTTTCAAAATTAATTGACGAATATTCAGATGAATAGGAAGGCTCATCTGAGGATGAACCAGCCATGGTATATATGAATAATGCAAAGTTAAAAAGCATATTTGAATTTTTGCTTTCACCTTTTAAGAAAATAAAATAGATAAGCTGAATGACAATTTTCTTCGGAAAGAAGGAATTTATAGAAAACTGAAGGCTAAAAAATAAATGGTTAAGATTAAAAGAAGAAAAAATTTAATGTTAACCAGAAACAATATGTGTGGATAGAAACAAGTTAAATAAAAACAGAATAGTTGAAGTAAACTTCATAAATTTTTGAGAGAGATAATTCCAAGTTCTCGTCTCAATTTTACAAAAGTGTTTTCATTTAATGGTTTAGTAAAAATATCTGCTAATTGATTTTTCGAAGATACGAATTCTAGATTGATTATATCTTTTTCAATATTATCACGAAGAAAATGATGACGAATATCAATATGTTTTGTCCGTGAATGATTTACTGGATTTTTAGATAAATTAATAGCACTAGAGTTATCACAGAAGATTGTAGATTTGGATAAGTTAAAACCAAAATCTTGAAGAGTTTGTTTCATATAAATTACTTGAGCACATGCCAAAGCTGCAGATATATATTCCGCTTCACAAGTAGAAAGTGATACGCAATTTTGTTTCTTACTGAACCAAGATACTAGAGACCGTCCAATGAAGTGACAAGTCCCACTTGTACTTTTTCTATCCGTCCGACTTCCTCCAAAATCAGCATCACTATATGATACTAATTCAAAAGGACATTCTTTCGGATAAAATAGTCCAAAATCTTTGGTTTTGTTAAGATAACGTAAAATACGTTTCACTGCTCTAATATGTGATTCTTTAGGATCGGCTTGAAATCGTGCACACAAACAAACACTCATCATTATATCGGGTCTACTAGCGGTTAAATATAATAAAGATCCAATCATACTTCGATATAATTTTTGGTCTACACTCTTGCCATTTTCATCTTTTTCAAGATGTATGGTTGTACTCATAGGAGTTGGTTTGGCAGAAGTATTTTCCATACCAAAGCGTTTGATTAAATTATTACAATATTTTTCTTGATTTATAAAAATACCATTATTAACTTGTTTAATTTGAAGTCCAAGAAAATATGTTAATTCTCCCATATGAGACATTTCAAATTCATTTGTCATTATTTTAGAAAATTCTTGACATAATTTATCATTAGTTGATCCAAAAATAATATCATCTACATAAATTTGAACAATTAAGATATCATGTTTCTTTTTCTTAATAAAAAGAGTTTGATCAACCTTTCCAATTTCAAAACCAGAATTGATTAAATAACTTTTTAAACGATCATACCAAGCACGAGGTGCTTGTTTCAAACCGTATAAAGCCTTTTTAAGTTTATAAACATGTTCTGGAAATTGTTCGTGTATAAACAAGGGAGGTTGTTCAACATAAACATTTTCTTTAATAAATCCATTTAAAAAAGCACTTTTAACATCCATTTGATATAATTTGAAATCATGAAAGCAAGCATAGGCTAATAGAATTCGTATTGCTTCTAATCTTGCGACAGGAGCAAATGTTTCTTCATAGTCAATTCCTTCTTCCTGATTATATCCTTGAGCAACTAATCTAGCTTTATTTCTAGTGATATTACCATTTTCATCAGCTTTATTTTTAAAAACCCATTTAGTGCCAATAACTGTTTGATCATTTGGTCGTGGAACTAAATCCCAAACGTCATTTCTTTAGAATTGGTTTAGTTCTTCTTGCATCGCAATAATCCAATAATCATCAGTTGAGGCTTCCTTAATATTTTTAGGTTCTATATTAGAAAGAAACGCTATATGACCCATTTGATTTAGTTGATTTCTTGTTTTAACTCTTTCATCAATTTCTCCTATTATATTTTGAATTGGATGATCTTTTAAAATTCTTGGTGGAGATTTTAATTCAGTTTCAATTTGATTTATAGAAGAGATATTGTCAGGTGTATTGTTGTCAAAAGTAGAATTTGAATTTATTACAATGTCTTCATCATCATTTGTTTTAATTTTGAAATTTTCATCAAATGATACATGAAGTGTTTCTTCAATAGATTTAGTTCTTATATTATAGATTCTATATGCTTTGCTTCGTTCTGAATATCCGATGAATATACATTCATCCGATTTTGGATCAAACTTACCTAATTGATCTTTTGTATTTAAAGCAAAACATTTAGAACCAAAAATTTTAAAGTAAGATATATTAGGTTTTCTACCGATGAAGAGTTCATATGGAGTATGTTTAGTTAAAGGTCGAATAGATACACGATTTAGGACATAACAAGCAGTAGCAACGGCTTCTGCCCAAAATTGTTTTGGAAGAGTGGTTCCATTCAATAAAGTCCTAGCACATTCTTGAAGTGTTCTATTTTTACGTTCAACAACTCCATTTTGTTGAGGCGTTCTTGGAAATGAAAAGTTATGAAATATTTCTTTCTTATTACAAAACTTCTCAAACATTTCATTTTCAAATTCTCCTCCATGATCACTTCTAATATTTTTAATTTTTAGATTTTTAATATTTTGAATACGTTTAGCAAAGATTTTGAAATTTTCAAAAGTATCACTTTTGTTTTTCATAAATAAAGTCCAAGTATATCTAGAGAAGTCATCAACTATTACAAAGACATATCTATTGTGATTAATAGATTGAGTCTGAGTTGGTCCAAATAAGTCTAGATGCAACAATTCAAGAGGTTGCAAAGTTGAGATGATCTTCTTGGATTTAAAAGAAGATTTAGTTAGCTTTCCTAGTTGACAAGCAGTACAAATGCTATTTACCTTAAAATTCATTTTAGGTAATTCTTTTACCAAATTATTTTTGGATAATTTATTAATAGCTTTGAAATTTATATGACAAAATCTTTTATGCCATAGCCAAGGATCATTTTCTTTGACTAATAAGCACATATTTGTATTATGATTTATTTTCATATTTAAAATATAAATATTATGATCTCTTACTCCTTCGAAAATAATATTTTTGTTATGATAAAAAATATTGCATTTATTTTCAGAGTTAAAACCTTTATCACATAATTGACTAATACTTAGTAAGTTATGTTTTAAATTTTTAACTAATAAGACATTTGTAATAAGAGGTAATTTAGATGTACCGTCATTGCTCACATCGCCTTTGCCGATGATGTAACCTTTGGAATTATCTCCAAAAGTGACAGATCCTCCATCTGAGTAGATAATGTAGTTAACATATTTTTGTTGCCTGTCATGTGTTTTGAGCAACCACTGTCTAGAATCCATTTTCCTCTATTCTTAATTGGTACCTACAAAAAATATTGAAATTCTATTGGTACCCACTTCCTCTATAGGGTCCTAAGGGTTAAATCTTAGGAAGCCAAACCCAGTTGGGTTTAGAGTTCCCTTTAAAAATAAAATTTTCATTCTTATGTACAGACATAATAAAAGATTTAATGTAGTTTTTCCTAATCAAATTATTATTAGTTTTTGGAACCCAAATCATAATTGATTTTGGATGAATAATTTTTGAAGAAGTTTTTTTGAGTAGATATAGATTCCTTTTTCTTAAAATTAGTATATAAAGAACCATTATTTGTAGAATGCTTTTGTATTGGTTTTTTATATCCTAACCCCTTTTTATTTGAACAAGTTTGAGAATTCTCAATTATTTTAGAGAGACTCTCTCTTCCACTGTTAAATTTAGAAACATTTTTAGAAATATTTTCCAGTTTTGTTTTAAGATGTGATACTTCTATATCAAGTGTTTTAATATTAGAGTTTAAATCATAATTCTCTTCTGCCAATTTAACATTCTCATATTTTTGTCTTTCCATTTCACTGCTTAAATCAGTAAATTGAGATGTTATATTAACATAAGATTCTTGAGATTTTACTAATTCTTCCTCTAATATTTTCTTTTCATCTTTTAACATGTCAGTTTCTATTTCAGTTCTATTTAATCTTCCTAAAGCATCTTTATATTTACTCTTTAGAATTCTAAGTTTATCTAACAATTCAGAGTTTATTTCTATTAAATCATCAAAAGTTAGATCACTTACATCATCATTTGTTGCCATAAAACAAACGTTGGCTTGTTCTGAATCACTGTCATTATCACTGTCTGACGAAGAAGATTTTGTATCATCCCATGTAACTGAGAAGGCTTGTTTCTTTTTATATTTGTCCTTTTTGAGATTATTCTCTTTCTTCCGTTCAGGACAATCTTTCTTTATGTGGCCCTTCTTGTGACATTCGTAGCATTCAAGAGATGAGCTTGATGGCTTATTAAAACCCTTGTTATTTCCAAATTTATTACCCTTTTTGAATTTTAAAAACTTTTTGAAATTCTTAGCTATAAATGCCATATCATCTTCTGATTCAGAGTCTTCTTTTTCTGCTTGAAAAGCGATAGTTTTCTTGTCCTGTGCTTGTGCTCGTCTTGCCTGCAAATTTACTTCATAGGACATTAGATTTCCTATTAACTCTTCTGTTTTTATGGTTGAAATATCATTAGCTTCCTCGATAGCTAAGACTTTTCGTTCCCATTCATTAGTTAAAGAGCTAAGGATTTTTGATACAACATCAGATTCAGTAAAAGTGACTTCTAAAGCTAAAAGTGAGTGATAAATATCCTGGAATCTAGAGTACATTTCACTAATAATTTCTCCTTGTTTCATCCTAAAGTTTTGAAATTGGTTTTGAAGCATAGAGATCTTGCTTTGTTTTACTTTATTTGTTCCTTCGTGTGTAACCTTAAGAGTATTCCAAATTTCATATCCAGTTTTACAGATACTGACTCGATTGAATTCATTTTTGTCTAAAGCACAAAATAACATGTTCATTTCTTTTGCATTTGCAGTAGCATCTAGTTTTTGGGTATTAGACCATGTAGCATGCTCTGTAGTAGGAATATGATATTCAGTTTGAATGATATTCCAGGTTTCAAATCCACTTGCTTGCATAAAAATTCTCATTCTAGTTGACCAATAACTATAATTTAATCCGTTAAACAATGGTGGTCGTGTAGTGGCTTGTCCCTCAGTGAAACTGTTGCTAGTGTTATTGTCCATATTAAAAAAATATATCAGATAACTATGTTATAGTTATGTGATGACCTTGCTCTGATACCAAATGAAAGTGTATATGGATCGATAATATAGTTAAACTACGACTAGCAAGTGCGGAATTATAAATAATAGTAAATAGTAGTAAAAATGACACCAGGGATTTTTATACTGGTTCGAACTTCTCGTTCTACGTCCAGTCCCAGACTCCTTCTGGAATTTCTCTAACAACCCTCACTTAACCCGGAGGAACAGGTATTACACCGCCTGAGCAACCGAACAGGACTTTCCGCCTAAGCAACCGAATAGGACTTCAAATACAATTTGGTAAATTGTTTCTTGACTTGTGTGTTCTTTGAATAACACGAATATAGTCAATGTAGTACACCCTTCCTATAATCTTCTTGATATGATGATTTGAATGTGCAAAGATAGGAAGTATAGATTGAAAATCACTTGATATTATAACAATATAAGATCAGAATAGATAGAAAGAATTGGTAATCGAAATAGTGAATTTTCATCTCTATTTATAGTATTGAATAGTCTTAATTTAATAGTTGCAACTATTTGAAGAAGTGCAACTCTTGGTGAAGAAGACAACTCTTCAGATTTTGATATTTCATGAAGAGATGCTTCAGTTCGTCAAGTTCAGATGTCTGAGATAAAAGTGATAGATGTCTGAATAAATTTTGAAATTCAAAAAATAAAAGAAAGACAAAAACAGTCAATTTAGACGTCTGTCTTTTAATTCAGACGTCTGTCTAGGATGACAAACGTCTGTTATTAAATTGACAGACGTCTATTTCATACAGAAATAGAGTCACTAAAACATAGAGTTCAGACGTCTGTTATATTACTTTTAGACGTCTGATATTGATGTCAGACGTCTGAATTAATATACAGACGTCTAATTCTGTACTGTTTTGTTCCTTCCTTTATTTTAGCACTTTTGAACTTGAGATAATATATAATTTTGAAAATACCTTTTTATATCTTTTAAATAATAAAAGATATTTATTTTAAAACATGATTTTCAAAAGTATATTTGTGTGTGTGTGTGTTTCATCATCATATCAGAGATTGTACATAGATATCTAAATAGAATTTTGAGAACTTTAATCTTGTTGATGATATGATAATAGCTTCTTTTGTAGATTCCTGCAAGAATATTTGACATTATAGTATATAGATTGAAATATATAGTTGTCGCATTAAAATCGAAGAAGGCAGGTTCCAACACTTGCAAATTGGGACAAATCGTATTCGTGTTGGGATTTTTTTGGTTTCATGCAAAATTTGGATGGTTTCTCCAACCAGGGTTGTACATTGGAGAAAACGGGTCATTTTTGGCTTTGTTAAAAGCATTGATTTGTTCGACGGAATTGGGACACTGATCAGCTATATGATTAGGATCGTTGCATTTATAACACATCG
Source organism: Allium fistulosum (assembly GCA_030737815.1). Classification (NCBI taxonomy): domain Eukaryota; kingdom Viridiplantae; phylum Streptophyta; class Magnoliopsida; order Asparagales; family Amaryllidaceae; genus Allium; species Allium fistulosum. Next base: position 889,057,473 of record CM060903.1, on the reverse strand, counting down.
GTTGGGAAGTTTGGTTCATTTGATTTGATGAGAAAACGTTATCGAATTTTTTAATCATTGCGTCGATCTTAGCTTCCAAAGCAACAGAAGATCCTATCGAGTGTGCACTTGATCGTGAGTAGATTGATTTTTCGTTCGAACGTTCCCACTGGGATATTTTTCGGCGAGGTTTTCAAGAAATTGCCAAGCATCGTTGTGATGTTGGGCAAGAAAGTTGCCTTAGCACATTGATTCGAGCATGGTACGTGAGCTATTTTCGAGTCCATCGTATAAAATTTGGCAAATCGTCCATTTTTCGAAATTATGGTGTGGACATTTTATCAAAAGCTCTTTGAATCTTTCAAAATATTTTCCGAATGGTTCTCCCTTGAATTGATGAAAGTTTACAATTTCGTTTCGGATTCTACTCGTTTTTTCCAAAGGGTAGAACTATTTTAAGAAAGCTTTTACGAATTCTTCCCACGTTTTAATTGAGTTCGATGGTAAGATGTACAACCATTTTTCAGCGTAATCCGTAAGAGCGAATGGGATTAATCGATGTTTGATTCCGTCATCAGAAAGTTGTTGGAGTTTAATGGTTGCACAAACTTGTTCGAATTTAGTCAAGAAGATGTATGGATCATCGTGTTCGAAATTACCAAATTTCGGAAGAGTGGCAATATGGTTTGAGTGAATTTCGAAATGGTTACCCGTAGGGGCGGGTAATGTGATGCAAGATGGAGTAGAAACTCTATCGGGAAAGATTCTATGCATAAGAGTTCGAGGGGCGTTTTCGTTTGCCATTTTGGGAGGATCGTTTGTTCGAGTTAAACGGTTTGTAGAAGGGTCGCGAGTCCAACGATTTGTTGTTGTGTCACGAGTCCAAGTACTCATGCACAAGTGAAAGTCGAGAAGAGAAAGAAGTTAGAATCGAGTTTAGTGAATGAAAGAAGATTTGAAAATTGAAGTGAAATTTATTTTTAGAGGAAGAAACATATTTACCAAGTGAAATTTATTTTCAAAAGAGAAGTTTGATTTTTGTTTTGTTTTTGGTTTTTCAAATTTTCAAATTTTTTTTGTTTTTGTAAATTTTTTTTTGTTTTTTGAATTTTCAATTTTTTTTTGTTTTTAAAAAGGTTTTAATTTTTTTTTGTGGAATTAAAAACTAAGTTAAGAAAAATTTACAATTTTTTTTTTGGATTTTTGATTTTTTTTGTTTTTTTATATGCATGAACTAATGCAACTAAATGAATGCAAAGGACTTAATTATAGTTTTTTGTCCTTAGTAGCTCTTAACCCAAAATTGTATAATCACACTTTGTCTTAAATCAACAAAAATATTTCTCAGCCAGATAACGGGCAGGGGTTATCGGTGCACCACGAATCACCGTAGCAATGCAGCCGAAGGTTTAAGTACCTTCAGAGGAACAACCAATATAATATTTACGTATCACCGTAATTTTTATAACTAGTTATTACTCTGCCGTAGCCTAGACACCAAGAAATAAAATTGTTCAAAGAAAACAATTGTGAAGATAAAATTAAGCCCTAGATGAGCTCGCGACACCCTTAAGTCGAATGTCTAACCTTTATTATTAGTCAAATTCTACGATGAAATGCGTTTGTGGGCTAAGGAAAGGGTGATGAAATCCCTCACCTTATGTGAATTGGGGTATTGCCCTTAGAAAAGAAAATAAGATGAGATGGATGCAAAACAAAAATTAAACGTGAATTTACAATGCAACTAAAACGAAGTTTGTTTTTGTTCTTGGATTTTGAAATTTTTTTTTGTATATATAAATGCAAATGCAAGCAACCAACAATGCACTAGAGATGAAAGCACAATACCAGAGCGTGCAGATTATCAGCAATTTTTTTTTAAGCGGCAATTTTTTTATAAGCAAGCAGCAATTATTTTTGGGCAAGCAGTTCTTCCTTTTAATCTGCTTTGGCAACCTGAAATGAAAAACAAGATATATTCAACATTTATTATTATTATTATTTTTTAGTATGTTTATCAAAGATGAAAAACAAAATAAGTGAAAAACAAAACAATAAATGAAACTAAAACAAGTGAAAACAAATGAAAAATAAAAATTAAACAAAGTTGAACCTTTTTTTTCAGATTTTTTAAAACTTTTTTTTTTGGAGAGGAAACTTAAAAGTGAAATTTTACTTAATTTTTTTTTTAAATCAAAACAGAACAAATCAAAACGAAACACAAAACAAATTGAAACTTGATGTTTTTTTTACTTAAAATAACTGAACAAAAATACAAAATAAAATTGAAGACAAATCCACAACTTTCAACCCGGTTCACACAAATATCACCCAATATTATATTCTCCAACAAGCACTACAATATCACAAATTAAAAATTGCGATTATCAATTGAACGATAAATTGCAGAAAATTCCGATTTCACTTCCCACTTAAAATCGCAATCAAATCAGAAATTCTCGTTTTCACGATAGTGTTTTCAACATCGAGGGTCTTTGTTAAGGGGGTTGCAATGATTTCGTGATGCGCTGGAGTTCAATTGGGGGAATTGAGACTGCGAATTGGAGAGGGAGACTGTCAGTTTGATTTGCGGTTGGAGTTGCTGATTCGTGGATTTGCGTGGAGATAGCTGCTGTTAGTAGTTGAGGTAAGATGCTTGAGCGAGCAGTTGGTTGTCTGATGAAGATGTATGATCTGAAGTTGTTGATTGCGGAAGATGGCAAGGCAGGCAGGTGTATGCAGTTTGGTTGAGTAGCTTTAATGGTGAAGTGCAGCTACAAGGGCTTATGCAACTGAAATGGTTGAAGACAATGTGGGTTCAGGTTGGTTTGAACTGTTTTCTGTTGTCTGATGTGGTTATGAGGGTATGTATGTAATGATCAAAGTGGAAGTGGGAAGAATTGAACTATGTTGAAGTTTGATTGCACTGATTGGTAGGTGATGGATGAGATCAAATGATTGGAAGTAGTTATGGACAGAGGTAGCAATGTGTTCAGGTGGATATGGGGATGTACAAGGTGGTCAGTAGTTGTAACAGCTCTATTGTGATAGTAAGTGGCAGATGGTGTTGTTTTGGTTGTTTTTTTAGGAGTAGTGGGAATTGACAGTGTATCGAAAGTGTATGCAAGATTATGGTTATGATGGTAGAATGGTTAGCTGTGATATGAAGTGTTTTTTTGGAATGGTGGAACAGTGGAGTTGATATGAAGAAGTTGTATATGATGGTCAGCAGTGTATGCGGGGATGGAAGATTTGTATGCAAATGCAGTCAGATGTTTTGTTGAAGGGTGATGTTTTGTGTTAGTTTTGTATCATGAATGCATGAATGTAAGTGGTGACTGGTTTGTAGGCGTTTCTGATATGTAAGGGAAGTGGATGAGGGGGATCAGAGGTCGGATGGTGGCTGGTAGGTGTTGACAAAGAAGAGTTTAGCATGGGTGTTGCAGATTATGGTGCGGTATGGAACTGTTTCAAGTTAGGAGGCAAGTGCAAGGCAGGGCAGTTGTAATATATGGGAAATGTACAGCAGTTTGATGTCGAAGGTGGATGTGGGAAAGGTTGTTAGGTTGTAGGCAGTGAATGGTAGAAGTCGAGTTTGAGTATGAACAGGCAGGTAGAAGTGTGGATGGTCTGTGTGTTGAAATGGCACTGGGGAAGAAGTGTTGTTAGAATAGGGAAGTGTGGTTTAAGTGGTGAACAGAGAAGATATGGGTGATGAATATAGAAGTGGTTTGGAGCACTATGTGCAGTGAACAGTAACATGGGAATTTTTTTTTGAAATGTAGAGATGTAGTTGTAAAAATGTAGATGGAAAATTGTAAATGACTTTGAAATTTTTTTTTCTTTTTCGAATGAAACTATGTATGCAAATGCAAATGCAAAAACAAATAGAACACAACAATCACACTAACAAATGCAAGCAATTACCCCACAAACACATTTCATTTTTTTTAATTACAAACAAACACACAAAATAAAACACACAAAAATCAAATAAAAATAATTCGAAGAATAGAAAATCAAAATCAAAGCAAATTCCCCTGCAACGGCGCCAAATACTTGTTCATCGATGGAAATTCTATCGGTTTATAAAACCGTTGAACGAATTTAAATTAAAATTTACCGCAAGCGCACGGCGTACACTTGTAGTACGTGGCGAATACGGGTCGATCCGCGGGGAATTGTTAGAGATTAAAAATCTATTCAATCAAATTAGACCAAAGTGAGATGAGAGTTGTTAACTACAAAAAGAAGCTAAAGCTAGAATTAAAAGGTGATTTAAAAACTATTGAACTAGAGAACAATTTAAAGGCAAATCCACTCTCATATTTTTGTAAATCAACAAACAAACAATTTGTGATCTCTAGTTTTGATATTAAGTGAAATATTGTTGTATTTATCATAAGTATGGTTTGTTTATGTTATTAATTAACATAACTCAAACCATCAAACTATAATACAACAAATTAACCACTTATTATTCTCATGAAAATGAAGCCAAAGCAAAAGCTATTTTAAGTATGATCTATTTACTATTGTAACTAGTAATATAGATCATCAAATTTCATTTTTACTTTAATTTCTCAATCAAAAATGGATTAGCAAATGATGATGCAAATTGTGTTTATGTTGAATAAGAATAGCTCATTTGCATAAGCAATATAAGCTATCAAACTCACTTGTATAAACTTGCATCAAAATTGACTTTCATGAAGCACAAACAAAGAGATCATAAATCATAAAAAATGTTGAAATTACATAATATTTGAGAGCTTCATTACCCCTAAATTGAAGGGGTTTAGCTACTCATTTGTGGCATTGAAGCAACACAAGTAACTTTCAACATTAAAAAGAGAAGAAAATAGAGAGTAAGCAAAGAAGAGAATGTAATTAAACTACTTACAACAAAAGAAATTAAGCTACACTACTTGCATGAATGTAAAACTATTCTACTAACAAAGAAAAGAAAGAACATAAATAAAAGCATTAACATAAAAACAAAGAAAAGCATGTAGAAAAAGGAGAAGAAAGAGGCTTGGAAGCCATTTTTATTTCATAGAACATTGAGCTTACAATTTGATCTCTTAATTTCCTAAGTAAAATGAAAGAGTAGAAGATAGTTTCATGTACATAAGAGGGCTATATATCACTACACCATAAACGATATTTTGATACGGCTAAAAGCCGTATCAAAATATGCCGAGCTTAATATTTTGATACGGCTAAAAGCCGTATCTAATGTATCAGTTAGATACGACCATTAGCCGTATCTAATTGACTCATTAGATACAGCCAGAAGCCATATCTAATTGACAAATAGGCAGCATCTAATGAACCAATTAGATATGGCTAAAAGTCGTATCTAATTAGTCAATTAGATATAGATATCCAATATATAATATTATAGACCTATTCATATCCAATATATAATATTATAGACCTATTCATATCCAATATATAATCAATAATCATTCCGAGACATCAAAACAAATAATATTATAGACAGTGCACATTCAAATGATTCAATAATCCGCATTGCAGTTTCAGTAACAAAGACATGGCAACCTAATATCCAGCATACACACAGTTGTTTAACTGTTACATCTGATACAACTCAATCAAATCAGGCTACATAAAATATGTAGTTTCAAAAAAAGACCCAACATAAGGGTAAAGAAAAGGTGTTCGAGTCTCCAAATAGTGTTGCTTTTGATATCTCTACTTCAAATAGATTTGACTAAGTGATTCCTTAGTCAACCTCTACCTCCACTACAGACTGCTGATACAGTTCACCATGCCTTTGCATCTGCGGTTCCACCTGCACAATCAACTGCACAACAACATTGGTTGTCTTTCAAAAAGAAAAATACTACATATAGTATGGTCATAATTTTGTAACAACAGCAAAACAATATTAGAAGGATATCTATTTGTGTTATATACCATGTACTTCTACCTGAACTAACTTATGCATAGGTTTTATTCTTCTGTATGGTCAAACAAAAATTCTCGAATGGCAGTTGTATCTGGCATACTTCCTCTAAATTTGTCTTCAAGTTTCAATTATGTCAGATAAGAAAATATTTTTCTCCATATAAAGATAAGTGAGAAGACATAATTTGAAAAGACATAATTCATGTATAGAAGATGAGTGGATCGTGGGTGTTTTCAAGAGTTTTTAACCCTTGGAGAAGAGCATTCATTCTATATTGAGAAAGTGTAAACTGGAGATCAATCTGGTTATAAACTAGTGGTCATATGAGCTTGTATTTGTTATTTTATCATTTAATAAAGTATAAATGTCTAGTTATATAACCACAAGTATTTTCGCTTCCAACGTAACAATTTCCAAACGACAAGTTTTGCTTTCTTACTAGTTATTGGCAATTTTGAATGATAATAAACTTATAAGTTCATTTAAGCTACTTATAAGTAATTGTCAATGTTATTCATGAGATAACAATTCAGCTAAAAACTGTGTGTGCCTCGCCAAAAATATTGTCTATCAGTGTGGTAACAAATGTTCTTAAGCTTCAAAAATGTTTACCATCCTAAAATGAACTAATAAGGTAAGTATGACCATAGGCTTTAGATACAACTAAAATACTGAACAAATACAAAGCCACTGTATTGGTTAAGATACCTAATAAGCAGATTTTGAGTGTTTGGCAACAACATTGTACTTTTAAGCTCTAAACCAAACTATAGATGTACATCCATGTATAGCTTGGAATAATTTTGGTTTCTGGTTCAGGATATTTAAAATGGGTTAGAATAAGACTTCTATTACAGGATGTTACCGTGTGTGCTTTCTTTGAAACATTTCAAATCAGGGTTAAACAAACGTTCAATTCAAACCAACTCTATGCAAATGTCAAATAACTAATTCTAGGTTTTATTATGCCATAATGTCAAAAAGAAAATGTAGAAATAATATATCAACTCTATGCAACCAAAATGGACAACCAATTTATGATGAATCACTTATCAAGCACCAAGCTAGATGTTTGTTTGTAAACTTTACTTGTTTTGATGCGATTACGCATACGACGATTTAAAAAATATGGTAGTTTCCTATGAACTAACGTTATTCAACTCGCTAGATGTTTTTAATTTTATAATTCATTTATCTAAAAAGATGTTTTATGGTATATTAACAACTTAAAATATATTAATCTGAATTGGAATTAAATTCAAATCAATTTAATGGGACTTGAAATATCGACCACATAAACAAAAAATATACCTGCTCCATCATCTAGAGATATCGAATAAGACACTTCGGATGGCACACATATCCACCCACTCCAACATCAGCAAAGGTCTCTGCAAATTGATGATTCATTTTGCTGGTTCTCTCATCTGGTAGCAGTATACTGTCCAACACCACTTTTTCATGTGTGGATGGTACAGATTTCCCATGGATGTTGGATAATGTAGAATCTCGGCATATAGTACCTGTTGTAATAAAAGGGAATATTTATTATTATTTAAGTTTTCTACTTATTATGTCATAAATGTTTAAATGTTAAAAATACCTGTTCCTATTACTTCTAAATCAGAGTTGAGGATTTCACATTTTTGATTGTTCGTAACATTGGTCGAATCCTGGAACTACGAAGCAATGAATTCAGGAGCATTGAATTGTGTGGTGCGTCCTCCATCAGAAAATTGACCGGTGCACGAATTCCCTGTTCAATATTTCCCACCATGTTGATCAAAACCTCTATTTGCCCAGACAAATTTCCCACTGTACCCTCCAAACTTCCCACCCTCATTTTCAACTCATCCTGCTCGCCATGAACATGTCGGAGTCATTTCTGTGCAATGGCACAAGCCTTAACTTTAGTCTTTGGTATAACGGTCTCAACACCGCGGCTCCTACCCCTTGCATCCTTACCAAGCACTTGTGATAAGATGTCTTCATCCACTGTCATTTTTTCTTCATCACTATCAGTGATCTTTTCCTTCGCTTTTGCAATTTGATCCTGTAATATGATAATACTTACATGAATAAGGAATTTTAAAGAATATGCAAGTTAATATTTGTTTAACTTACAAAGTATGAAGAAGTGGCATCTGATATGCTACCATCTTTTTTCCTATGTGTCTTCTCCCATACTTGACGACGACTGATATTTGTTGATGGACTAGCAACGATCTGCAATACAAGTTGATGCAATGACATGAATATCCAATCACAATGTGTAAATCATTTGAATGAAAATGAATATAAATTACCATTTCTTGTTCTATTTTAGCGTGACTTTTACGTCCTGCATGATGAGCATAACTGAGCAATGCTCTGTTCTTTTTGCCTACCTCCCTTCTTCCGCTCGCTTCAAGCGTTGCTTCATTTTTTACGAACTCTGCCCAATCTTCTTGAGCAACTGTAGGTGGGCAATTTTTCAACCGTTCTTCGTTATTGTTGAAAGGGTCATAATAAACTACTCTCAAGTTTTTCTTGTATCTCCTAAAAGCCTCGGCCATTCTCTTTAAAAACATTTCCTTTGAAAGTGGATCGAGCTCATAAATTTTCTGCAAAAAATAAATTAAATTATGTGTTGTGCAAAGAGTTGAAACCATAAGGCTATTGAATGAAATAGTTGTTGTCAAACAGATAAGGATACTTACCACCAATTCGTTCCAAACGTTGTCCTTGTATATTCCAGGTACTTTATTCCAACTTATTTATGATATCGGCACATGAGCTCTTACTAGTTTACCGAGCATAGTAGCGATTTTTCCAGCGTTATCTGAGACCGGAATACCAAGTAAGTTTTGATCAACTTTCTTCGCCTCTGAACATGACAAATGTGAAGATGGTGGATTTTCTGACATAGTTTCCTGCAAAATATAGTATTACTAATTATTTTAATAAGTCACGATAATAATTATACATGTATCAATGTCAACACTCCATAATATAACACACTTGCACATACAAAATTATTAAGTGACAACACCTGGAATTGCATTGGAATGTATAAAATATTCAAAACCATACATACACACAATCGTGCAATTAAAAATATACAGACACACAATCATGTGATGTACGAATACTAATAAGTTAACATATGGATTTGGTAAGGTCTTCTAATTTTTCATTGTCTTCAAAAGCTGATTGATAGACGGTAGGGAACTCAATGTCATCCACATTTGTAGTCAACCGTTTTGGTGTATGAAAGACCACAGACCATCCGTTATTTTTTAAATCTTTTGAGTAGAAAACTTGACTCGCTTCTGATGCAAGAATAAATGGCTCGTCATTCACGTTATTTTTGTTCTTCAATTTCCCTAAATTTACCATGATGAGGTTTGAAATGGGATCTATTTTGCAACCATTGACCTTATCCTCGACTTTTACCCAATCACAATAAAAAACTGTTTGTTTGAAGTCAGTGTAATCAAACTCAAGTATCTGTTGAATGACTCCGTAATACGTTGTTTCTGCTTCCTTATAATTTTTATCCTTGCCACTCGCTCTAAATTTTGTAATTGCTCTCATGCATACACCGCTATTTTGTGTTACCATACGGTCTTCGTACTTTTTCGTGGAAAATGAAAATCCATTCACTTGGTACTTCATATAACTACGCGTTATGAACTTCGGCCCGTGCACTAACCGCCACAGAGTTGGATCAACATCGATGGTCTTTAATAGCTACATAAATTTTAATAAGTAAAAAAGCATGGTCACAAAGGTGTATTGCACACTTATAAACACATGAAATACTTAAGACGAAGTTAAACCTCATTACGTAACCATAGATTAAAACTTTGAACTACTTCCACGGTGGTAGCCCTGCCTCTAGGTTGAAATCTAGTACTTTTCACATAGGAGTTATACCTCCTACGAAAAACACATATCAAAATGTATATATAAATTGAATTAAAAAAATTAAAATTCCAAACAAGTTCTTGAACTTACTTCTTCCATTCATCCAATCCATCGTACTTATTAAGGACCCATCTACGCACCTGTTCAAACTACACTTGGGTTAACGTTATGTCTTTACCATTATCCAGAGTTATCTCACCAGCAAACTCATCATCCTCGTCTAAAAACGCTTCACGGGTATGTTTATGATTGCCATAACCTCCGTTTGGCATATATTCCATGCAGTAAAGACTAGCTTCTTGTACGATATATCCTTCTGCAATACACCCTTCAATGTATCTTTTGTTGCGCACATATCCTTTATATGTTTTCATCAACCTATAAATGTGATCAATTATAAACTGTAGACGGTAGCTATTTATATGAAATAATGATGTGCATAACTGAAATTAGAAATTTACCGTTCAAATGGATACATCCATCTATATCTGACAGGGCCACAAATCAACGCTTCATCGGCTAAATGAACCATAAGGTGGACACTGATATCAAAAAATGCAGGTGGAAAATGTTTTTCAAAAACACACATTACTTCTACTAAGCTAGCCTTTGCTTTTAAAAGATGTTCCCTATTGATCACCTTTGAACACAAAATGTTAAAGAATAAATTAATACGATGAACAGCATTTCGTAGATCCTTATGTTGTGGATAAGAATGTTGAAGCAATACCGGAAGCAAATGCTGCATTATGACATGGTAATCATGTGACTTCATATTTCTTAGTTCAGGAGGATTGATGCTCACATTGTTGTGAAAGTTAGAAGAAAAGTTGTCTGGCACTTTCAGATTTTTCAAAACGGTGCAAAACCGTATCTTTTCTTCTTTGCTCAAAGTGAAAGTTGTCTTTGGTATGATTTTTTTATTTGTTTCAGGATCTTCCATCACCCACAACTTTTGTTTTATACCCATGATTTTCAAATCCTTGCGTGCATTGATGCCATCTTTTGACTTATCTTTATGGTCCATAATGGTGCTGATGAGATGCTCCATGACATTCTTCTCCGTATGCATAACATTAATATTATGTCGGACCAAATTTGCTTTCCAATATGGTAAATCAAAAAAGATAGACCTCCTATACCATCCAGAAATATTGTCAACATCTTCATTGGTTGACTTTTTCCGTTTTCGACCAATTTCTTCTTTTTGTTTATCAACTTTCATTTTGATATTCGCTACTTTCTTTTCAACTTGAAAACCAGTCAATGGCCATTTAGGACGACGAAGTTCTTGTTCATTGTTGAAATTTGTCTTATCGTATCGAAACTTGTGTTCATTAGGAAGAAACATTCGATGTCCCATGTAACACATCTTCTTACTTTCAGGAAGATAATAAGAACAAGTGTTTTCCCCACAAACAGGACATGCAAAGTAACCGTGAGTTGTACATCCCGATAAAGTCCCAAAAGCAGGGTGATCATGGATTGCCCACAGCACTCTAGCTCTCATTGAAAACTCAGATTTATTTAACGAGTCAAATGTAACTACTCCTTCCCATAACTGCTTTAAATCGTCTATCAACGGCTGTAAATAAACATCAATATCCTTTCCTGGTTGTTTTGGCCCAGAAATCAACAATGTTAACATTGAGAACTCCCTTTTCATGCACATAGATGGAGGAAGATTATATGGTACTACAATTACTGGCCAACAACTGTAAGGGTTAGAGAGAGAAGCATGTGGACAGAAACCATCTGTTGCTATTCCAAGTGTGACATTTCGTGGCTCGGCAGCAAAAGTTTGATCAAATGAATCTGCCAATTTCCATTGAGAAGTGTCACATGGATGACGCATTACAGTTGGATCAGACTTGGCACGACCATGCCAGGTCATCGCATCTGCCATCCATGGTACAGTATACAGTCTCTTCAATCTAGAAATTAAAGGAAAATGTCTTAATGTCTTTCGAGGTACTTTGGTGCATTTTCTCTCTTCGTTTAATGATGTCATATATCTTGGTTCATTGTAATTTGTACAAGAAACTTTGTTCGCATCATCTTTCCAGTACAATATGCAATCATTGATGCATGCATCATAAGTATTGTAATTCATCCCAACTTGCTTAATGATCTTTTTCATGTCGGAGTACTTTGTCGGCAGCGTGTTACCTTCGGGGAGTAACTCCTTTATTAGTTCGAGAAGTGCAGTCATACCATTATCTGAAAAGCTGTATTGGGTCTTCAAGCTATTCAGTTTCACAATGGCATATAGCTTCGTAATCCCTTTTGAACATGAAGGATACAGTGGCTCTTTTACGCTACCAAAAAGCGATTTATACTTCTTACTTTCATTGGCCTGCCAATCTGGATAATCAGTAGACTGCTCTCCAACATTAGCATGATCATGCAACGAATTTGTAGCTTGAAAATGATGAAATCTATCTGCATCATTGACTAGATCTTCCATCCTAATATGTTCAGACTCAGTAGTAGTTCTGCCATGACTAACTGGTTGCTGTTTTTCCATCTCCGCCCTTTTTCCCCATGAAAATACCACGCTGTATACGATTGGATAATGTGGTGACCCTCACTCTATATCACATAGATTTTTTACATTCAAAACTCATAACAGGTTTTGATTAAGTACATATCTTCAACTCAAAATACTTAAAAAGTTTCCTAAAAGTAACTTCAATTGCAGAAAATAAAATGTGCCTAGTAATTTCATTACAATGCATCTGCAAATTTTAAAAACAAGTCTCTCTCTTATTTATACTAGCAGCCAATGCCTTCTCTACTCATCAAGCCAACTTCAATTTCCTGCAAGCAAATCATTTAGCTGCCCCAAAGAATTTTTGAGACACCCAGATGATTGCAAGGGAAACCAAAAGGGTCAGTTTTCACTGGTATGAGCATTTATCAATTTTGTATACATATTCATAATTTTTAAAACATAATCTTGCAGTGCCTTCCTAGTTTAACAGATTTTTATACTTAGCATGTTTTGTTTCATACAAAGTGATACAAAAACACATTCATCTATTTAAACAAATACACAGCAAACAGTAAAAATAAACATATGTACAATTCTTGATTCATTCTCTCCAAATCTAGATAAGTAAACTCAGGTTTTATACTCCAAATTTTCACCCAGCAACCAATCAATGAACAATGTTTTTCTTGATTAAATTAACACCATATCTGGATATTTATAACCCAGATTTTTAAACCCCTGTCCCCATTTATTTTATGGTCTTTAACTCCTTGTCAAATGAACACTATGTATGCATTGTGAAGGAAACTCCCAGGTTGTTTAAATTATTCCAACACACAAAGGCCTCAGGGTGCAGTTGCACCATGCATATACTTGCTCCCACCTGAAGTAAGCAGATCATTGACTAACTCCCAAGTGACCAATTTAGTTTTTCTTTCATTCATATTTCAGAAAGATATAACTGCTTGTATATTTTTCTGGTTCAACCCCATGTTCCCCTGTTTAATCTATATCCATGTTTAATGATAATAAGATAGAACAAGAATGCTCAAATCATGTTAACTCTAAAAACCCACTTACAGATTAATGCTCCAAACAAAAATGCACAAACAAACATCCATATCACCCATAACAAATCATTTTAGAGATTTAAATGACTCATAATATTTTAGGCTGCCTGCAATAGGACTTAATGCCATTGCATACAAAGGATAAATACTCACCTAATGTTTTCCTTTCACTGCCTTAATCCTTTGAACAGCAAATCCCCCAAAGCCTTAAGCTAGTGTTTTTCCTAGTTTATTTTATCTTTGTTTTGATCCCGAGAGAATGATGGATTTGGTTATGTGCAGTTATTTATAAATCCATTCTAGGGTTTAAGAAAATGGGTAATTCCCCTGATACCCTTAGGTGTTCATGTACATATCACATTCCTGTGTGGTCCTAAGTTGGAAATGCACACATTAGGTTACTTTAATTAGTTATTTCGGGGATCATGCATTTTTAACCATGCATGCTATTTTCATGTCTCTTTTCTACTCATGCCATATGCATGTGATCCTTTATTCATTTCTTTTTATAAGTTTAAGGAATCTGAAAACCTCCTTTGTATTTTCTACCTATCTATTACCTCCATTCAATCATGCATACTAACATACCTTATTATATAATGTAAAATCATTCACTCATATTATTTGCTTGAAATAAATAAGATATGGAAATTTTTATTTGATTCTGTATGTATACATATATATATTTCTGCCTCTTTGTCAAATCAGTAACTCCTTCTATATTTAAATAAAAAATCACATATATTATGCTAATTACTTTTAGCACAATTATACGACATATAAACCTTTTTATTAAACTTCATTTTTTTTATTCTATCTTTATATAAAACAGAAAACACCCCATATGTATGTATTTGCATAATTCTTTGGACATAGAGCTATATTTATTTTTGAGTTCCAATTTTTTTTCTGTTTCAATGCAATATATATATATAATTTCAGAATTTCTTAATATAAATGTATATTTTTCATTTTATTTTTATTTTATTTTAGGGTCATTACAGATAATACCCCATCTAAGCAAATGAAAATGAATGTCATCTAATTTGATCGTCTTCATATTTTTTCACCGGGTGCAAGGGCATAAATACAATCCTTTCTTACCACCGTTTTCTTCAACAAAACTAATGAACTTCTGCACCCCGTCTATATAGTATGTAGTTCTTAGATCTGATTCATTTATCCATTGTTTGTCTATGCTGAAAGACATACTTCCCTCCTATATCATATTTAACAGAACATGAGACTTGCCCTTCAATGGGTCCTCATTCCAACTGCTCGAAAAGAATATTTTTGAAATTATATTGAGAAATTAAACTCATATAAGACTATACATGGTCTTGAACAAATGAACACTTAGCGACTGAGACGCGGATGCTTTAGTTGTTGCCTAGGTTGGCTTTTGCATGGGTCTTGAAATGACAATATGCCAAGAAGAATTTTTGCATATACTTATAAGATGAAGTCTTTTGCATTTTTGGTTGGAATATTTTGCCAAGAATAATTAAATCTCAATCCACATTGACTTTTGATTAGTACTTCTTCTTAATATATCTAAAGAATTCTGACTATTTCGCTATCTGCTGCTAGATTTATATGTTCTTCATTTTATTACCAAATGAATGGTACTCATTTCGTTGTTTAATTTGTTAGATTTGTTGAGGTCTTTCTTATCTATTTTTTTTTGAATTTTACCGTTTCCTCCATGTTTGCTCCATCTCAAATTTCACCTTTTGTTATCTCCGGCTTCCTGAGATTTTCAAAGATAATCTTATGTCATCATTTTTAAAAAATTACTTACTCTTGATATTAAAATTTTGTAATATATTAAGTTTGAGATGAAAGAAGTAATTTAGGGTAATTTAAAAGAATCTGATTTTCTATTTCTTGAGCATTGTCAATGCTAATGTATTTTTTCTATTTATGCAGTTTGCCTACTTAAAAATATGGATTCAAATTGGCAATTTCAATTTCAAGAAATTCATTTAGTTGGTCTTTTGATTCACCTTCGTAGGTGAATGTAATTACATATTTGCATGACCTAATGTAACGACCCACTATTTTGGACTATTCGCATCCGCACATGTCAGACTTGAATAATTCAAAATACCGAATTGTTAATTTAAATTTGGCAAAACTGAACATATACAGTAAATAAAATAATCACAGACACAGAGTAATAAATGCAACGGAAACAAAGATAGTAGTTTATGAAGCTACCATATACATATCAGAGTTTAAATAAGGTACAGTAGATGTCTCGAATACAATAGTCAAACACAAGAATCAGAATATAATCACTGGAATCAACTGGATATCTGAAAGCTGAATAGATAGCTGGATCTCCAAGCGAAGCTTCAACTCCAAAGGCGAGTCTCGAATACTGGTACACTCAGTCTGACCCGAGCGTAAAGCAAAACATAAAACACTCGAGTCAGGATTAACATTCTTATATCAATAAATCCAACTCAAGTGAAATAGCAACTGAAATACAAGTAACTCAAAGGATGTTTGGAATAACCATCCTTTAAGGATCCGTTAAACTATCTACTATGTAGTAGTGTACGATAAGTAGATAATGCCTATCATTAATATAAAGTATCAAAATAGTGTTAAGGCGTTACCATTATCCCCCTTAACACATTTTATATAAGCGTTATAGTCTATACAGCACTGTAAACTCCACCGTAAACTAGTGGACTATCAGGGAGTACTCCATAGGTATAACACAAAACAAATCGTAGTGGTCGCGTATAGGGATACAAGTATGACAAGGCACATGAGGCAATACCCAAGGTAGTGAAACTACCGTTTGCCTGATCCGGACTGGTGAGAACGCATAGCCGCATCGATCGCAACACCGTGAAACAACACTCCCAAATCAAGGGTGCACCAATCAATAACAAGTAATGAGTAGTTTTCGAAGAAGTGTGCTCGCTCGAGGTAGCTGACCCCATTTGGCCCGGCACAGCTCCTGTTTTAGTCATTTCCAATTTGACACAAGTGTCAAGGCTATCCATTATCGTTCTCTTTCTTCAGTCATCACGTACATCATTCCAACCACTTCATTCTGGATCACACTCCGCGTATAGTTATTAAAGTGGTTTTCGGTTTAGACAGAGAGTATGTCCCTAACCGATTCCGGTCTCTTTAATAACTTTCGTGATTATTACACCGATTGGTCGTTTAATAAATTTCAAAAACCAAATCAATTTCAGTTTCAATTAGAATTTATAAATCAACATTTCATTTGTCTTTCTAAACCAATTTCCAAATTTACGTTTCAAAACTTCCAAATTACCATTTCAAAATCTTATAATACAATTTCAATTTTTATTTAAAACCATTCCAATATTCATTTAAATTCGTATATAAGTTTCATTCCGAAATCATTTAAAATTATTTAATCTACATTCAAATCAATTTAAGTTCATTTATCGATTTTTATTCAATATTCATTAAGTAAATTATCCTTCCAAACAATTTCTATTTAACTTCCAATTTATTAAATCAATTATTTAAGTTCAACTCCATTATATCAAAACTTACAAATTGCATTAAATTAAATTCATCAAATCAAATTCTTTACATTTCAAGCCTTACATTAATTTCGATAAAACACATTTTATTTATTATTAGAGAAATTCAATTTCACTTATTAATTTACTTAGTTACCATTTCAAAACTCAATTAATAAAGAAAATTAATTTCACTTATTCAAGAAGTTCAATTTTACTAAATAAAGAATTCAATTTTATTTAATTATTAAATAATTCAATCTTATTTAATTATTAAATAATTTCAAAACTTAATTATTAACTAATTTCAAAACTTAATTATTAATAATTCCAAATTTAATTATTAAATAATTAATTTTAAAACAACGTTCATTCATCATCTACTATGTTAATATTTTGATTCAGATTATTAAATATTAACATTTTCTTCCATTAACATTCAAATTCCAACTTCATTTCAAAACCATATTATTTATTCAAATAAAGTCTTTATTTATTTTTAAATCAAATTATTGACCAATCGATTTTTATTTAATTCTCTATCCTAGGTCAAAGTTTTTATTTTGGGTATTTATCATTTCAACCCGATTCCATTTCAATTCAAAAATCAAAGCATAGCAAAGGGAACTTGCAGTGTGATAACTGGGATGGTGTCAAAGTAAATAAAGAAGCAATAACAACAATCAATAACAATCCAATAATTAATTCAAATAATCCCGAAATAATCGTATTAATTCACATTGTTGTTTGTGCAAATTAATATAATTATTTCTAGAACTTACACTATCATTTCATGTAGATTAAAGATTATTACATTAATATTTAAACGGTTCTTCACTTGATATCAACTATTCAATTCCATACTACATAAATTTTTCAACATACATTAAATGGTTCAAGGTGTACTTAACCAAATTTCTACGTGTCAACTAGTTTAACATTTAAAGAGGGTCATATTATACAATTTTTAACTAATCAAATTCAACATATAGGTTCAATTTAAATGGTTAACTATCATATATCAATTCAATTGCATATTATTTATCACTTTAACATTAACAGTTTAACGTCCAATATAAACATCAACAATCAATCAATTATCAACCAAACTGTATTATCATCGCATAAATGACAGATAATGGTGTCAGATGTCATAGGCGAACAGATACAGGTAATAGCATATGTAACAGTGTAAATAACTAATAGCAGCATTTCAATTGTCGTTTCAATTGAAATTAAATTTAATAAATAAAAGAACATTAATCGTGACTGATTGCTCACCTTTCACGGCTAGCGAGATTTGACGATGAAATGAGTTACGAATCCACGCACGAATTTCAAAGTAAAGCAAGATTTGCACGAATTCGACGATAAATGCTGAAAATAAGAATCGATGAAACAAATTAAAACTGGGTCGATGAGATAATTGGTACGATGAACTTATATATAAAACTGTATATAACTATATATATAAAGTCAAATTCTAAACTAAAGCATATATTAAATTATTTATATATATATACACACAATACATGTTGAAACCATTACTTATATATACATACCCGGCCATAACATTACTTATATATAAAACTAATATATATAATTCTATATTTATAAACTTACGTACATAAATACTTTGGAATCAAAAATATGTATATACTAACATAAACAAGAAAATTTTATGTAACTTGCATAACCTGTAACTGTTAAAATCTTGAAATATAGACATAGAATATAAATTAATACATAAAATATAAAGCAAAATCAAGTTATCAAAAGTCTCCTTACACATTTTAAAATTTACATAAAGTAATTGTAGATGAATATGTGTCAGGATATGCAACAGACTTTCCTTTTTATGTAAACGGTATATATACAACAGTTACCTGTATGCATATATATATACAAACAATTTTACTTTATAAAATCTAACATGTCTAACTAATATATATGCAATTTATTATAAGCACAGAACCAATTTTATATCTAAATTTTAAAATCCATGCATATATAAACTTACACAGATATAAATATAACTGAAGGTACATAGCAAAATATAAACATATATAAACATGACTGACACACGCAAGCTCTAGTATATGCCAACTCAAATAGATCATATATATATAATACTTAAAACCCAAAACCAAGACAAAAATCTTAAACACATATGTATGCATAAACATATCATAAAGCATGCAACATATACTAACAGCATTCGCATATAGAAGTTATTACAATTTTTTTTAAGAACAGATACAAACAAAAAAAAAATATATACAAAGAGTTATATAAACTTAAGAAAAAGGAAAGCTGCACACTGCGAATATATACACACTTTTTATAACTAAAAAAACAGATTTTGAACAGAAAACACATTTGCTAAACATATACAATAAAGTAACCGGCTACTTGTAATATATATATGAACAAATATTCCTTTATCATTCTTATAATATATATAATTTACTATATATATAGAAAAGAGTCGGTAGCTTTTCAAACAAAATATATGTTACTACCTAATATATAAATAGACTTACATATATATAGTTCGAAAAACTCTTATATATAAAACAAAACATAGCTTTATCATGTAAAATATAACTAGGCAGAATATAAACTAATATATATTTCAACGTATACATTCAAGAAGAGGCCAGGTTACATGCTTTGATGGTGGAGGGCTCGGGTCCGAGCTACGCAGGGTGGTAGAGGCAAATTGGTCGGTGACGGCAGCATGGGTGATGGCGAACTCGCGTGTGCCTTCAGGTGTGGGACACGGTTGCTTGCAGGCGGCTGGGACGATGGGCGTGGTCAGGTGAGGCAGTGCAAGCGTGCCAGGCGGAGGTTTGCGGCGGGAGGGGAAGAGAGGCGCTATGCGGAGTTGAGGTTGTTGCATGGGAAGCTGGGCGAGATCTGACGTGCGAAGTGGTGGTTCATGAGGTGGTAGTGGGTCTAAGTGGGTGGATGCACGGTTGTGTGAAGAAAGAGGGAGGGTGATGGAAGCTTTGGCTATGGCAAAAGAATTGAAAATATCATCCTTCAGATTTCATGCGTGCTGTGGGAGAGTGATAAAATAATGTGCAAGGCTTTTATAAAAAATGTACCTTTCTCTGGAAAAACAAAGAGGAAGAAAAGAAATTGGAAAGAGTGAACAGAGATAAAAGACATTGGAAATGAACGAAGATATAAATGCAAACGGCTATTGTGACGACCCGACTTCCTACGCCCAGGAAATCGCATCGTTTTGAAGAAAAGAAAGAGGTGAGAAAATAGAAAAGATAGAAAGAAGAAGAAACAACATCAGAATCTCAACAGCGGAACGAATAAAATATAATATATCACATAAATATCATATACATCAGAGTACACAGATAATACAACACATACTAGACAGTTATAAACACCTGTCTAGTTAATACAACTCAACATCACAGAGATACAACACAGCGGAATATACAGAATAACACTGACACAGCGGAACCAATATATATATATATATATATATATATATATCTACACGCTGAAGCCTCCTGCTCCATTTCTCCTCCAGTATTCGTCAAAGCTAAACCTGAATCCCTTGACTACCCGTAAAAATTTGGGTACCCGAGAGTTTATGAAAAACAGAAATAAACTTCGGGTCAGACATGGGTCTGGTATGAGTAACAGGTTAAAGTTGCTTAACTTTGAAAACCATTTGAAAACAAAGGTATCACGTAAGACTCCCCACAAATAAACATGGAAAAGTTTTTACCTTACGCTAACCAAAACATTTCATAGGAAATCCAGTGATATTATAATAGTGTCTAGGGTTTTCAAGTAAATAGAAAATAGCTGAAATTGTTACATCTATTAAATTCCAGCATACTAGCCACAACGTGGGTAATACAATCAAAACCGTAAGGTCTCGTAGGGAAATTGGATTTCCATCAATGGCTGGGCTACTGGGGTACCGCCCGTCACAGTACGTGGCCTAGATCACCGTACCGAGGAGTACGCCCGCTCCTCTGCAACACAAAGCCGGACCCGTTCCTTACTGAACAGTTCCAAACGAGACAACCCCGGCAGTTGGACGTCTCCACTGCCCACACAATCGAAATAAAAAGGGACATCTAGACAGGAGAAAATCTCGCTCTCAAGTGGGTGCTACCCACGAAGCTTTGCTGCACCTCCCCTGTTTTAGCCATTCCCGGTTGATGAGGCTTGAGGTCACGATTACCTGAATAGGACTCATCACTTAGAATACTCATCGTCCACCTGACGATGTGCTGAAAGCATTCAATCCATATAAGTTCGTTCCGGGTTCGAACGAAACCGAAGGCATTATCTCGTTACACTCGTATTGGAATCACCCTCAGAGTTAACGACGATAACCCTTGCACTCTGAATCTTCATCTCGAATCTATAAGTACTATTTCCGTCAAACTCATTACGGAATCACCCACAGAGTTATACTGACGAATAGTTCTTATACCTCGAGTCTTCACTTGCTCCATTTGGATTTCACGACCTATCGTTATTTTGGATCGATGTGGTATTCGGGTCTCCAGACCTGGAATCCCGGTATACGGAAACCCGATCCCGGTCTCATCGAAATCCCAAACCGTGTCTTTTAAGGCCAAGTTGTTTTAAAGGTTTAAAACAATTCAATTCAATTATCCATATCAACACAGATAGATAAATCACAATATCACAGATAAATAATCACATATCAGCATAAATGGATAATCTATGATATCACACTTAAACAAGCATCCATATCACAACAGAGATTACTCATCACATAACTGAGTTTTCAATCAATCATTGGGAATTCATATCATCCATTCATAAGCAAAGATAATAATTACATCGTTGGTAATTAATTTAAAACGAATTAAATCAATTACCTTACCTTTAATTAATTTAAAATTAATTAAATTAATTACTTCATCATTATTAAACTTGCCTATATTAATTAATTATCAATCAATTAATAAATCATCATCCCATTATTCCTTTTTATTAATCATCCCTGATTAATTTTCTTTAATTACATTTAAGTAAATTCCTTGAGTTACTTCTCAGATTAATTACTTAACCAAATATAGAAATTAACCTTTTCATAACTTCATTTATTAATTAACTAAAGTTAATTACATTACTCAATTAATTGTATTAATAAATTTTTCCATTTATAAATAAATCCAAATACATTTATTCCAAATTCCAACATTAATTATAATAATTAATGATCTCGAATTACTTTTACAATTTAATCAAAGTAATCAATCTTTAATTTAATCCACAATATAAATCACCCTTGATTAATCAAATCAGTAATTAACTCCTTTCATTACTTTATAAATAATTATCTCCAATTAATCCCTTGATTAATTATAAAAAGTAATTATACTCTAATTATTTTATTAACAAACTCATCCCATTAACTACGTCTTGTAATTACTTACCAATTACTTCTCTGAGTAATTATACTTATCACATCACCAATTGATTAATTCAGATTAATTAAAATAATTTAATTAACTCAAATAAATCAAATGAGTAATTAATTCCTTAATTACTTCCATTCAATTAACTATACTTTAACAGTTAAAATGTTGATTTTAATTAATCAATTCAAAATAACTATAAATAAACAGTTATATTGATTAATTATAAAATAATTTAGTTAATAACCTCCATTAACATTTATTTAATCTCAATCTAAAATAATCAACTCACGTTAATTTATTATTAATTATAAATCCAATTAACCTTTCATTAATAACATATAAATTACTTATTCCATTTTTTAAACTTTAATTAATATAAATTAAACTTGTAGTTACAAATTAATCACTTAATTCATTTAAACTTTAATTAATTCATTTAAACTTTAATCTCCTATTTAATCAATACAATTTCTAATACCATTCTAAATCTCTTATCAGTTAATGAGTTTAAATTTAATCTTTATTTCTTAAGAAACTCATTTCACTTTTGATTAAATTTCACTTTCAAATGTTTAAAATCGTTTATTTACTTCCTTTAAACTTCCATTTTAAAATTTCAGTTTTGAACTAATCACTAATAAGACTTAATCATTTTACAAAACTAACCTTTAAACATCTTAAATTACAATCTTAAATACTTTGCTATGAAGAGGGTTTTAAATCAAAACTCTTTTTAAATTCAACTATTTAAATTATTTAAAGTATTTAAATTTTTAAACTTTTCTTTTATTTCTAAAATCTGGATTTAAATACTTGAACTAAACTCAGTTTTACATTAATCACAAAATTTAACTTAATACTTAAAAACTGTAAAACAGTCACTGTTTTAGGCTGGAACATATGACTCGAGACCACCCTTATTTTTTTCCCGAGTAAAACCCTACGTTGCTTCGAGTAAATCACGACATCACTCGGGAAACTCGCGTCACTTCCCTATTCTTTCTTTCCTTCTCTTTCCTTTTTAAAACTTGCTTTGCTTAAAATCTGGAAATGTTTTACTCGCGTACGAACCCGATATCCACTCGAGCCATAACCCAGTTTCCACGAGATTCGCTTCGACGAACTCCTTCTTCTTCCCCATTCATACGAACTGATACCAGCTCAATCCCGTGCACGTGCACACGTAGTTTCCGCCGCCGCTACCTCTGGCGATCCTCCAGACACCTCGACGAACCACCACCCAGACGACTCCGACCCACGAAACCACTTCACGAAGCTCCAGACGAATTCGAGTATTCACGAACTCCACTTGGTAAAACAACTCCGGCTAAACATCCTCGTCCAGGCGATTCCGGCCATCAGTCGCCGAGAAAATTCGTATACACCTCGTCGAACTCCTCCGCCACCATCTCACCACATTTCGTCGCACTCGATCAACCACGCCGGTCGTGGTGATCAAATTTCCTCAACCCAGTAAAACTAGGTTTCCAAAAAGAAAACCCTCGCCACGTCTTCCACGACGAGATTCATCGCGATTCAGTATTTTTCCCATGTCATACGATCGCTCCTCCATCGATACGCAGAACCCCGACCACCCCCTCTTCACAGATCATCAGAAAATCCTTCGAATTGCTTTTCTGATCAAATCCCAACAGCTCGCGAATTCGATCACTAAAAATTCAGATTTTTATGTTAAAAATCCTATTTTTGTATGAGCAATCCATTTATATAACTGAATCTAAGAATTTTGATAGTGAAATTTTAACTTGTTTAGTGGTACTCTGTAATTCTTTTGTTTCCAGGTGCAACTCAAGCTATTTTAAACTTAAACCAGTTTATATGCCAAGATATAACATCCTATATTTATCTAAACTCAGGTACCAATGAAGATTAAATCATGAGTGTTTGATTTATGCATGGGTTTAAAATTTGAAACCAGTAAACATCCACACCATACTCAAAGTATTACATAATATGTTCACAGAACTTTAAAACATGACTACAGGCATATTTGTTGCAGAGAAAATCATGCAATACCATTTATACCTATATTTTTAAAAACATTTGTTACTCACCAGAGTTTATAAAAGATCAGAGACCCTGTCTTTTGCAACTGCTTTGAATTCTTTAAAAACTGGAAACATGTCTTTCCCTTTTGATCTTCTAATCATTTTGCTTCTCTACTTTGTTGTAGTTGCTGGTGTTCAGTTGAATTTGATTGCTAGTTATTGGTGTTTAAATGAATCTTGTTTTAAGCTTTAAGTGGAGTTTCATTTTATTCTGGTTTAACTCGAACTGGAAATGGAAGATAGTAGAAACAGCTTGCAGGTTGAAGTTTAAAACAGGCTTTCATATTATTTTTTTGTCTTAACAGGTCAGAGATATTTTATAACAATGTAGGCTGAAAAGAATTCTTATACACTCGAAATGACAATAGTTGGCTGCTAAGGATTTGAACATTTATTGCTATTTGTACTATGATATTTTCTTTTGATTCTTATCCATATTTTATACACTTGCCTGTGGCTTACTTCACAAGCATGTTTTCATTTTCACTTTATATTTTGCTTTTATTTCCTTTAAGTTTTGCAGGCATATATATAGTCGAACATGGTTTACTTTGAATCATGATAAAAATGTGATTCTTTCCCCTATTCCATTTGCTAGGCAGCTGTATAAAGGTTGGAAATTTCTCCTATGTATTTTATTTTCTTGCTATATTTTGAATTGTAATAAAATGTTATTGTAATATTCTCATTTAATTATAAATGTAACGAATGTTGTTAGATTAAGTCGTTAGATTGTGTTGAAGTTGCTTGATGGTGAAGTGTAAATGGATACTGTAATATATTGTTTGATTATAAAGTACATTGGATTTATAGTTTACAAAACCAAAACATCTATCTCGGGTATTCATTCCATTTGTATTATCGCTTTTAATGTGTTGTCGATTATAAAATGTATTTGTTTTATTACTTACAAACGATAAAATTTCACTCACGTATATTTGTTTCACTTGTTATTCAACCTGCGTTTTTGTCACTCGTATTATCGCATTGTATTTCTATTTGAATATATTATTTATAAAAGCTCATTTATCAAATTTAAAAATAAATTTAAACAAAGAAATTATTCTTTCATTTACATTTCTTATTTTATAATATATACTAGAATATCATTTGACAAAAATTGAATTTATAACATATATACATTTTAAACTATAAATTTAACAAGCAATACTTTTATTTAAAAAGAAAATAGAACAAAACCCTTTTGTTAATAAATAAAAATATAAATTTGAACCAAAGTCAGAAATAGTTCTAGACAATTTAAACATTTATCTAAAATATTTAAAACAATATATTTATGAATTTAATAGCTTTGAAAAACTTACTTTGAAATAAATAATAATTTCCAAACCACTAGAATATACATATTAGAAATTTAAAAGAAAATTTATCGATTGAATTTAAAACAGAACTTCCCTATCTGAAATATATACCAATATATATAAAATAGATAGAAAATAATTCACAATACGATATTAATTAAGTGAAAAGTACCAATTCAAATGTTATAATCCAAAGATATTTCAAATCAATTAAATATTTATCAGAAGAAAAATATTAATTCAGATCTTATAATCCAATAATATATCAATTCAATTTAATATTTATCACAGATTATTAAATTGATATTGCTCGAAATTCCGGGATGTCACAGCTATTTAGTTTTACTAAGAAAAGTTGAAGGGACAATGAATTCAAATGGTCATAAAACCAAACGTCACAAAACCGGTATCGATACGGTAACCGTTTCTGTGGATTTCGCCGCGGATCGGTTTCAAAACACAGAATTGAATATACCGTAGAGATCAGCATGACGAGACGATCAAAACGGTATATGGATATCAGTGGTATTATTGAATTATAAAAATTCGAATTTTTTACTAGCGGAAAATGCAGCAAAAACGCAGGAAAATAAGATCGACGGAGCTAAAGAAGTCCGAATTTGGAAAAACAAAAAATGATGTTTTAGTCAGAAGAGGAATTAGAATTTTTCTTTTTAAAAATATTCAGGTTTGAAAAACATTTTATTTTCATCAATTCCTAACTGATTAAATTGAAATAAATTTACACCCGAAAATAATTTTCAAATTTTTGGATGAAAATTTACCAGTTGCTATGTTCAAACAGACGCATTCCAAATATCAAATTTTTATTTTAAAATTTTATCGTTTAAAATTTCACAAAATTTCAACTAATTACGTTATTAAAACAGTTAAAATTTACTGGTCGTTACACTTTTGGTGGCTCTTACCTTCAAAGAATGGAAGAAAAGGTCGCCATTGAATTAATCAAACGAATAAAAATATAAAGTAGGTAACAAGGTTGTAAATAGAAGTTATAGCAATGATGGTTCTCCACCAATTGTACAATTTCATCGATGAAGGCCGCTTATTGAATTTGACATGTGAATAATGTTTACAATTTCATTTGATTCCACATGTTATGTAATCCACAACGTTATTTCTTTAAACTTTTTTCTTGAAAGAGAAAAGAGCCACCTCATTTAGTTCTCGTTTTATATTTTATTGGGTTTGATATAAAATGTTGTCATGAGTTTCAGTCACGTAATTTTCTATCCAATGTATAATGAAGTTGTAATTGAAATTTTAAAATTTTCGGCATCCATAATGGTTGATAGTTATTTACTGTATAGGAGAACGATATTTTGTTAACAAATGTACATCAGTGCATCTTTTTCGTGGATATGCATTTCTCCACAAGGAGTAGGTACATGATTCAAGCTACTTGATCGTTCATAATATAAATTGTTTAGTAAAGAACAATATAATTTAGTAAACAATTAACTTCCTTGTAAGATTTATACGCATGCCTTTTTCATAATCGTTTTTTGTTTTCCTGTACGACCTAGAATTTTGTAGTATGATTTTAAACATTTAATTAATTTTAAATAGTTAAAATATATGGACTATTTAAATTTCAATAAATGGAACTCAAAATATAGGGTTTATTTAAACATTAGCACCAAACTGTTTCCAAAAAAATTTCCATTACAACGGCGCCATTTTGTAGCACCGGAGTAATGTCTATGCATTACCCCTCTCCTGATACTTGGCTTGCGCCATTAACAACAATTTTATCCACTTATACAACAATGTCAGAACAATATACAACATTAGCACCAAATTGTTTCCAAAAAATTTGCCATTACAACGGCGCTATTTTGTAGCACTGGAGTAATGTCTATGCATTACCCCTCTCCTGATACTTGGCTTGCACCATTAACAATAATTTTATCCACTTATACAACAATGTCAAAACCATATACAATGTCAGAACCATATACAACATTAGCACCAAGCTGTAAATTATGCAAGGAGATCAAAATAATACAAAATAGCATAAGATTGACTATTGTATTAGACATGGTATTATTGAAAAATAGAGTTCAGCTTGTTTTGATCACTTCAGATCTATGAATCGGATTAGGCATAATTGTTCATGTACCGCGCATGAGTTAGTTGTGTCAAATTTCAAACTAGTACTTTTATATGTCTGCTGTAGGTAACTTTATACATTGTACCAAAAGATTAAATCTCATTATTTTATATGCTCATAATTTTCATCAAATGTAATGAAAACCACATTCACAATATAATGAATGTATGAACAAATTGATTAAAAAGTGTCTACATGGTTCAACAAAAGAGCACAGACTGACACTGATATACTAACAATTTCAATCACAGTACGAAGGAAAGCACAGGCAGCAAACAAGAGTGCATGACAAAATTCGAGGAATTGTACAAATATACATAGGGTCCATGACCATATTTCAAAGCAACAATAATAGGGGACATACAAAAGCAAGGCTGCAAGCATGGATGCATGACAAATTTTCAAGGTTCAGCATAAATAAGGATGTACAAAGTCAAGCAGCAGGCAAAATGAGGGACGTGTTCTCATGTTAAATGGTAGTGCCTAAGTCGAAATTAAACACATCCCCTATTTATTTGGATGGTTGCACGTATTAATCTATAGTTGCCAACCAGGAAAGTCTTTGTTTTGAAGCCCCGAGTTTGCATCCAACTGTGACTTGCCACCAATCATTTAGACTTATTCATCGTTGTCTTCAATTATTGTTAGTTATTTACATCATTATATCATACTTGTGAAACACAAATTCCTAGTTATTATAGATTATTTTTGGTATACCTTTATTTGCCAAAAAAACAATACACATTTAACAGATGCTTTCCATAGAATATTTTGTTGTATATGAGCAGTAAAAGCTTCTTTTCATTAGCGATTGGAATAAGTGAAAGCAAAAAATATATGTGGCAGTGGGAACTATAGTGGCTGCTGTGTGATGAACTCTTTAGTTGAGGTTGATGTACTCTATCTTTTTAATATGCACAGTATGACAACATATAGATTCCTAGCACATGCAAACAAAAAGTTTATGTGATTGAGTGCAACTCAGGTGTACAATTGCAGTTCAACTGAGTATGACTCGGCTGCACAGTTGCACTGCAACCGAGTAGCACTTAACAGTAAGCGTGCCTGTTGGCATGCATCTCTTATAAATGAATGATCATATATGAGGTGGAATCGTAATTCTTGAGTCTATATTTTCATGTAATATTAAGTTGCATAAAAAATGGCTAACAACCTAGGTTCTAAAAAAAGAAACACATTTGCCTTTGAGCTTACAGGTCTAGCCTGGATTTCTTGATCTTGATACATGTGCATTGCGTGTATTGTTTTCATGTTATGTTAAAACTAAGCGAGGACCATTTATAACTAGCCAATGCTTTCAACATTAACAAATTATGTTAAAACTAAAGCTGAACGTACTGCTCTACATTTTAAACATTCCGCTATTAGCAAAAAACCATAATAGTAAAACTAACTTATACAGAGAAAGAAAAGGTTAATCTGTACTTTCATGTGAAATCATATATTACCTTTAAAAGTAGAGATCAAGCTCAATAGATTCCTGAGAAACAGTATGTCAGTATAACTGTATGCAAGCTATCGATAAAATGATATGCGAGCAATAATAAACAACATGGGGGAAAATGCGAAACAATTCAAGGCACAAGTGCGTGATAAATTTTCAAGGCAACAGGACATTGGGCGACCGATTTCAGGATAACAAGTTAATTTACAATGAGCAACTGAGTGTGTATAAACAACAATAACACTAGATCATTAATAATCACCCATCACTAAATTCAACCAGCACTTAAAATCAGTACAATAGGTGAGTTTTACTAACCTGAAATCTAAAGATACGTAGTAAGATATAGATGGATTATTGCTAGTTTCTTTCAACTCTTGCTCTAACCGAACATGCAAAAAGGAATAGGCATAAGTAAATTGAATAATTGAAATTAGGGACAAAATAAACTAGAATAGGGATTTCAGTTTGTGGAGGAATTACCTAAAAGATTATCTACAAGATTCAGCAATTCACTTTCTAAATCCTAGATGAAATTTTGGGATTCAATTAGCCTAGGATTTTAGCAAGAGGAGGAAGAAAGCTCAGGTTCTTTTTATTGTAATGAGGAGTTGCCGCAAAAATGAACGTACAATTCATTGTTAAAAAAAAGGAGGGAGGGTGTGCATTTTGGGGAAAATTTTCCCACGAAAAGAGGCACAGATTTTGATACGGCTATAAGCCGTATCAAATGTTAATACGGCTTACAGCCGTATTAAATAATATAGATACGGCTATAAGCCGTATTAAAATTTGATACGGCTTATAGCCGTATCAAATGTGCCGCCTAAGGTTGCGCCAAAATCCTATCTGTGGTGTAGTGTATACATGCATAAAACCCTAATTCTATTTTTAGCGGGCTTCCTAAAATGCCCTTTAGGAAGTGTGGCCACCAAGTAACCATTAGCCACTAATTAATCCATCATTTGTTGTGCATGAAGCTTTAACCTCCACTTAGTTGTCCATTAGCTCATAATTATACATTTAGGTAAGTGGGTGGGGTCCTCCATGATCTTGAACTTGAATTATTTCCTCTTCATTCCTTTGTATTTCATTTGTGCATGCATGTATCTTCATATAAGCCTCTTTCATATGCATCCAAATTCCTATAAAAATTATCAAAAAATGTCCAAGTAAAAATTCTTAATTTGGCACAAGCACAAAAATGACCATTTTCCCTTGAATGAAGATGAAAATATGATGGTTTGAAAATAATTGAATTTTGGTTTTAAACATGTTAAAATACCCAAATATGATGTTTATTTAAATAAAAAGAGATAAAATATGGATGTAAATATAAGCACATTTACATGCACATCACTTTTATTCGGACGTTTGGATATTGCTAAGTAAAAGTGATATAAAACGATATTTCGAAATTGAGCTCGGGATTGAATTATATTTGAAGACTTGGTTTTTAAATTGGATATTGAAGGAAAATTTGATTTAAGTGTTTTGAATCGATATTTTGGAAATTGAACTCGAAATTGATATAAATCGAAATGGTTTAAATTTAGAGTTGAAATTAGTTTGAAATTGGAATTTAAATTAATTTGGAATTGGAGTTGAAATTAATTTGGAATTAGAATTGAAATTTATTTGGAATTCGAACTAAAATTAATTTGGAATCGAAGTAAAATTCGACTTGAAATCGGAATTGAATCGATTTAATCAAAATGGAAATTGAAACTGATTGAATTGGAAAATTCAAAAAGTGAACCGGTTTGACTTTGAAACTATTTTCAAATGAATTATTTTGGTATAAACTGTTTCAAATCTATTTTCTTTAAATATTCAAACTATTTTTATTTTTTAAACTATTTTACTATATAAACCATTTTAAATACTCAAATTATTCTCTATTAAACTATTTTAAGTTATTTTAAAAACTATTCAAACTATTTTCTTAAAATTCAAACTAGTCAAAGGGTGGAATATTTATATTTAAATCTTGGATTTAAATGCGAATGAGGTTAAAATGAAGTTATAACCTAAATTGAAATTCGAAACGGTTTTGGAAACAAAATCAAGATATTAAGGCAAAAAAGGATATGGTGTATTTTGAGTAAATATGATGATTTTGAAATGGATTTGATTTTGAAACGAATATGATATTTTGGTATCAAATATGAATTATTTTCGAAATATAAAAGTATCAACCGGTGTGTAAAATGACGTTTGGTTGTTAAAGAGACCAGGGCCTCTTATTGGCATACTCTCTGTCAATATTGGAACCACTTTGACAACCTTGTACGCGGTCGATGATTTCCAGAATGT
Organism: Allium fistulosum; assembly: GCA_030737815.1. Lineage (NCBI taxonomy): Eukaryota > Viridiplantae > Streptophyta > Magnoliopsida > Asparagales > Amaryllidaceae > Allium > Allium fistulosum. Next base: position 889,025,824 of record CM060903.1, on the reverse strand, counting down.
AGTGGTTGAATTGGCGAATGTTTAGTGGAATGAAGTAAGAGAACGATGATGGATAGCCATGATACTTGTGTTATTATTAAAATGACTAAAACAGGAGCCTATGTCTGGCCAATGAGGTTAGCTACCTCAAGCAACGTTGATCACTCGTATTACTATCGTGATTTTGTACTCGATGGGTGCACCCTTTTTGTTCGGATTAATTGTCACGGTCGGCCACAGATGGATTACGACTAACCAAAAAGGGTAAACTGGTAGAATCCTACTACGGACATTGCCTCACGTGCCTTGTCATACTTATCCTTATATGAGCCCATTATGACTTTGGTTTAGTACTATAAAAATGTGTTAAGGTGGATCAATGTAAAGCCTTAATGCTATTTTGATATTTATTTTACTGATAGACATTACCTACTCTAGCGTATACTATTATATATAGATAGTTTAACAGATCCTTGGGAGATGGAAAATCCTGTAACATTTCTTAAGTTATTGCATGCACGTTATACACTGGATAAGAGATGGAAAACCCCGTAAACATCTCTGACGCTGTTACACTCATATTTATTGATATTGATTTGACTTACATAAGAGTATTTTAGTCCTGATTCGTGTGTTTTGTCTTTTCATTACGCTAAGCTCAGCCCTGAGTTTTTTTCAGCACAACGAAGATCGTTTTTCGGAGGACGGAGACGAAGATTTGGTATATTATTACTATTATTATTTTCTGCGTCATGCTATTCTGTTGCATTGTTTATTTATCCCTGATGTGTATATATAACTCTGAGAAATGTTGTATAGATTATAATCAATTGTATAATATAGACAACTTCATGAACGATTATTTGATTATTATATTTTGTTGTTCCGTTGTGAGATTCTTTTATTTGTTTTCTTCTTCTTTCCTTATTTTTCTTATTTATCCCCATTGATTATCTTTGTTCTGGATTGTTTGAGTTGGACATATATGGATTATTGTCGATTTAAACCTTCTGAAATGTGGGTCGGCACAGTTGGTATTAGAGCCAGGTTTAGCGATAACCTTGGCTTTTTGGGGTTTGACTCATTAAAGATAGGGAAGTAATACCCTAGAATGAGTCTGTTTGAGTGTATATTTATGAGAGAGCGTACAAGTTAGTGTTATAAAATGTTTTATATTGTGTTTACGTATCCGTTGAGTTGTTTATGAATTCTGGTCGGTGCGTGGGATGCCATGTTATCGATAGAGGTTTCTAAACACTTAAACGAGGCAAGTCGACATAATATTGTTTTAAAATCGGGTAAATGGAATAATTTTACCTAAATTATATTTATATATATAAAAGGATAGTTTTTAATGAAATTGTTGTTAAGAGATGATAATATTTAATTATCATCGATTATTGGTTGAATTAAAAATAAAAAAAATACCTTGTGAATTTTATTTTATGAAGCATTTGATAATTAAATCGAATTGAAATCTAATTATAATAAGAATTGTTTGAAATAACAAAATTGTAAATTAACAAAATATTCATAATGAAGTAATGAAATTGTATGAGTAAATTTAAATATAGCTTATAAATAGAAGGGTTTTAAAATTGAGAATTTTAAAATTTAAAACCCTTTGTTTTTCAAAAATTGTTTTCGAAGCCTTTAAAATTAATAATAATATTATTTGAAAGTATTTTGAATAGAAAATTATTTGGAAAGATTTTTGAAGAAAATAAAAGTATCAAACTCACTTTGGTCGTTAGGAAATAATTTTGGGGATGACTGCATCATCGCCAATATTCATTTCGAGTTTCTGAGTGAGAATTGCTACCAAAAGAAATTTATTTTCGACTAAAATAAGTTTGATAGTGAAAAACAAATATTCAAGTGTGATTTAATAAGTATATGGAAATAGTTTTGAACTTATAATTGAAAATAGTATACAAGGAATAAGTTTATAACTTATAAATTTAAAATAGTACAGAAAAGAAATAAGTTTGTAACTTATATATTTGAATAGGAAAATAAAATCGAATCTAAAATGGTTAAATATTTGGTTAAGCAAACAAAAGAGAAATTTGAATTTGGGATATGAAATAAAATAATTGACTTAGGAATGTTAAATTAAACGGAGTTAGTGAAATTAAGCAAATAAAATGAAGTCTAACTCAAGAAAGCTTAAATAAAATGGAATGTATTTGAAATGAATTAGATAAAATAATAAAATGAAATTTTAGTTGAATCAATTGTATAATTTATAGATTTGAGAATATTAAGCTAAAAACAAATTTTAAATTTGTTAAATATGAATGATTAGAAATTTTAACTTGAACAAAATTAAATAAAATGAGTAATGGATTAAAATGTAATGAAGTTAAACTTAGTATTAAATATAAATTTAATTGGATATTAAATGAAACTAGATAAATTAGTAAAGTGAATTATTTCACTTAAGCTAAATGAATACGAACTTGGATTTTAAATTGAAATGTAATTCGAGTTGTGAAAGAAATTGAATGTTAACTAATTTAATATGGAATGAGTTAACAAAATGAATTATAAGATGAAGTTAACTTAAGAGAAGTTGAATGAAGTGATTGTAATAAAGAGAAAAATTATTAATATGAATTGAGATATAAAATAAAATTTACTTTAGTAAATTAATAATATGAATTTGAACAGATGAAGTGAACCGATGAATTAATAATAACCTAAGATATGAAGTAATAATAATAAACGTAAGTTGTGTTGTATAAAATATTTATAATAAACTTAGATAATTTATAAATGATGTTAGTATAATGAAAAGGAGGTTATACTAAGTGGAAATAAATCAAAATTAACTTAAGCAAGGTTAAGTGGAATAATTTTATAAATGGTTCACAAATGAATTTATATGAAATAGGTTAAACAAAAAGTGAAACTATTGGAATTTCACAAATTGAATTGAATAAAGTTGAATATAATGAATTTGGAACGAATGTTAATAAATTGAAAGGAATCAATTGAATGTAAACCAATTAAATATGGATGAAACAAGGGTAAATAATTGAAAGGAAATTGATTGAATGTAAATACACTAAATTGTAATCAATCAAATGTGAATGCAATGGATATTGGTTGATTGAATAAAAATGGATTGAAACCAAATTAGTTGAATGTAAATTAAAAGCGAATGAATTGAATATAAATCCATTGAATGATTAAGGAAATGAATGTTAATCAATTGAACGTGAATAAATTTAAGGTGAACCAATTTAATTCGAAAGAAATCCATGTGAATAAACTGAAAGCAAACAAATTGTATATAGATGAAATAAATGTCAATGAGTTAAAAGTAAATCAATTTAATATTGATAGGAAATGAAAGTATAATAAATGGAATATTGACATTAGGAAGTGTCAATTGGTATTATTGTGAATAAGATTGGATGGATATTGTTTGTTGGATATTTGTTTTGTTGCGTTTGCTATATTCATTTATGGTTATTGCATAAACCATGTTATATATCGATTTTATTCTTTATATATACGTTCTTATTTGGTTATTGAGTGTTTAGTAGGTATGGATGGCATATGCTAGCTTTTTAAGCTCGATTATGCATTATGTTGCTTTTACTTGCTTAATACGGGCGAACTCGCTCGTATTATTAATCATAAGGTACGTATCTCGGATTACATATCACAATTTTATATCTTTCCCTTCAGGATGCCTCATCATTGAGATGAGATGTATATTTGATATATATTGGGTATATTTGTGTTATATATTATATTGTTAAAAATTTCCGATTGAGCCACGGAAAGGAGACTCTGTCGAAATTTTCCGTAAATCCGGGAGTTCGAAAAATTTTTAAGTTCTAAAATTTTAATAGCTTGTTTTATATATAAGTTATATTTTCTGTAAAAACGATATCAGAGTGGCGTAGTAGAAGCGTAGTAATAGTTTTGCAAATAAGATGTTCATATTTATAAGTTAATTATTTTGAGAAATTATATTTTATGTTAAATTCTGTACTTAACGCCTTTTCGAGGATGAAAAGTTTTGAGTGGGGGGGTATGTAACGACCCGTACTTTTGAATATTGTAAGTTATTAAATTTAATGTAATTATTGGATAAATATGGGTAGAAATAAATGATTTATTAATATTGGATAATTAAATTGTTTAAATTTAATATTGGAAATTATTTGAATAATTGAATTCTAGATTTAATATAATTAAAAATGATATCGGAAGTTGATTTAAATTTTACTTAAACAACGATGAAGAATGTTAACGTTTGAAATTAGATTTAAAAGTGAATAATTAGAAATTGGAAATTTTATATTATAATTAACGTGTAAAAATTAGCCATTTTGGCTACTGTCTCGGATTTCGACAAAACTAGTTTCATAGGATCCTTAATAGCGAATTATTGTAAGATTTCAAGTTTTGTAGCGACCAGACTTGTCATTTGGTAGTGCGAGCTTGAAACGCATAGAAATTAATTTAAGGAATTCGATAAAATAATTTGACTTTGAAAATTTTAACTTCCATATACGATCGAATTAGGCCTCGAAACTAGTTCCATTGCGTTCGGAATGGGGGTAAAACATTATAAACGCCAGGCGGCACACCTCGATTGGAGTTCATACGATTTTGGACCTAATTATATAAATACATCACGCAAATCGAGACAGTTTTATATTAAAATATTCAAAACCCTAGTTCATGGCCACCGCCAATTCTATGGCTAGAAATTCTCCTTTTTCAATCCCTTATTTCTCTCAATCCACTCAACGAATCTCAACGACTCCAAAAGAGAAATTGTAGTGCTCGATCTCCTCTTCAAATCCATAAGGTTGATTCGACTTGGTTGTGCCTGAAATCGCCAGAATCTGAGGTGGAAGCTTGCGCGCGTTTTCATTGTTTTAGAGTGGATGGAGGCGGCGGAGGTGGAGTGCTTGTAGGCGGGGGTAGGGGACGGTGGCGCACATTCTTGGACAAGTTCTGATCGGAGTCTAGGCAACGTTTGGGTCACGCGTGAGTGGTGGTTCATGAGCCGTGATGGGTTCTTGCGTGTCTCGCCTGGGAACAGTAACGATGAGAGAAAGATACGCGATTTATAAATTTAATTATATTATTAATTGTTAATTATGTTTTAAATTTTGTCGTTATATTAATTATCACGTAATTTCTCCATACGAGGTCCGAGTCGGACGAAACAAGAGACATTGGAATCGTATCGATGAGGACTACATCATGGAACTAGTTTGGCTACATTCTGAGACTGTTCAAATTTGGGCCTTTATTTGGATTTTTAAATTATCGATAAATCAAAGGTGAGTATTTATACGCTCATAATTGACTAAAATAATTTTTTATGTAGTTAATTTATATCATGAAGCGATTGAAATTTATTGACTATTATTTGATAAATTTAATTGACATCTAAATTAATTGATAAATTTGAATTGACGGTTAGATTTAATTAGCATTTAATTGCCCGTAAAATACCCGATATTGATAATTATGAAATTTCTATGAATTTTATTGACTGTTTAGAAGATTGGTTGTGATGGATGCTATTGGTTGATATTTTGGATGTTTATTTATTTTGATATATCATGTTATCATCCTGTAAATTATTTATATTATATAAAAACATAAATTGAATTATTTTGAATAAATTAAGAAATAGGTTGAAATAATATATACCTATGACATTTATTTTGGATTGAAATGATATATATCCATCTTTGGAATTAAATTGAAATAATTAATTCACTTGGCCATAGGATAGAGAATTATATACGGACACCGGATTGGTTAAATTAAATGATTTTAATTTTTTTTTGAAATTATTAAATGATTTGATTTTAAGAAATAAAGATCGAATTTATGGAAATTGAACTATTTTCGAACTTGAGCTCGAAGTTTTAAAATTTAAATTTGATAACAGGAATTGTCTAAATAATTGAAGTTGAGATTTTGAAGTTATAATCGAAATATGATGTGAATTTCAAAATTTGATTTGTTTTAAAAGATTGGACTTTTATTCGGACTTTTGAATATTGCTAAGTAAAAGTGATATAAAACGATATTTCGAAATTGAGTTTGGGATTGAATTATATTTGAAGATTTGGTTTTTAAATTGGATATTGAAGGAAAATTTGATTTAAGTGTTTTGAATCGCTATTTTGGAAATCGAACTCAGAATTGATATAAATCGAAATGGTTTAAATTTGGAGTTGAAATTAATTTGAAATTGGAATTTAAATTAATTTGGAATTGGAGTTGAAATTAATTTGGAATTGGAATTGAAACTGAAATTAATTTGGACTCGAAGTAAAATTCGACTTGAAATCGGAATTGAATAGATTTAATCGAAATGGAAATTGAAACTGATTGAATTGGAAAATTTGGAAAGTGAACCGGTTTGACATGGAAACTATTTTCAAATGAATTATTTTAGTATAAAATATTTCAAATCTATTTTCTTTAAATATTCAAACTATTTTTATTTTCCAAACTATTTTACTATATAAACTATTTTAAATACTCAAACTATTTTCTATTAAACTATTTTAAGCTATTTTAAAAACTATTCAAACTATTTTCTTAAAATTCAAACTGGTCAAAGGGTGGAATATGTATATTTAAATCTTGGATTTAAATGCAAATGAGGTTAAAATGAAGTTATAACCTAAATTGAAATTCGAAATGGTTTTGGAACAAAATTGAGATATTAAGGCAAAAATGGATATGGTATATTTTGAGTAAATATGATGATTTCGAAATGGATTTGATTTAACGAATATGATATTTTGATATCAAATACGAATTGTTTTCGAAATATAAAAGTACCAACCTCGTGTAAAACGACGTTTGGTTGTTAAAGAGACCGGGCCTCTTATTGGCATACTCTCTGTCAATATTGGAACCACTTTGACAACCGTGTACGCGATGGATGATATCCAAAATGTAGTGGTTGAATTGGCGAACGTTTACTGGAATAAAGTAAGAGAACGATGATGAATAGCCTTGACACTTGTGTCATAATTAAAATGACTAAAACATGAGCCTATGTCTGGCCAATGAGGTTGGCTACCTCTAGCGACGTTGATCACTCATATTACTATTGTGATTTTATACTTGATGGGTGCATCCTTTTTGTTCGGATTGATTGTCACGGTCGGCCACGGATGGGGTATGACTAGCCAGAAAGGGTAAACTGGTAGAATCCTACCTTGGGCATTGCCGCACGTGTCTTGTCATACTTATCCTTATACGAGCCCATTACGACTTTGGTTTAGTACCATAAAAATGTGTTAAGGTGGATCAATGTAAAGGCTTAACGCTATTTTGATATTTATTTTACTGATAGACATTACCTACTATAATGTATACTATTATATACAAATAGTTTAATGGATCCTTAGGAGATGAAAAATCCCATAACATCTCTTAAGTTTTTGCACGCACGTTATACATTGGATAGGAGATGGAAAATCCCGTAGATATCTCTGACGCTGTTACACTCATATTTATTGATATTGATTTGACTTACATAAGAGTATTTTAGTCCTGACTTGAGTGTTTCGTCTTTTCATTACGCTCAGGTCAGCCCTATGTATTTTTCAGCACAAAGAAGATAGTTTTCCGTAGGACGAAGACGAATATTTGGTATATTATTACTATTATTATTTTCTGCATCATGTTATTCCGTTGCAATGTTTATTTATCCCTGATGTATATATATATAACTCTGAGAAATGTTGTATAGATTATGATCAAATGTATAATATAGACAACTTCATGAACGATTATTTGATTATTATATTTTGTCATTCCGCTGTGAGATTATTTTGTTTGTTTTCTTCTTCTTTCCTTATTTTCCTTCTTTATCACTATTGATTATCTACGTTCTAGATCGTTTAAGTTGGACATATGTGGATTATTGTTGATTTAAACCTTCCGAAATGTGGGTCGTCACATAAACTATAAATAATTACATCTATCATTTATCTATCTTATTGTCCTATTATAAACCATTTTATTTCAATCGATTATTTTTCAATTTAGTTTAAATATTTAATCCAATTACCCAAAAATACAAAAATCAATAATAATTACCCAACCAAGGCACGATACGTACAAAATACCATATTAACCAAAAAGTCATCCACATAACATAACGTTTATCTACTATTATGATTTTTCATCAATAGATGTCTAGTTTATAATTTAAAATTCAATTGGTTAAATTAAATAGTTCATATCAACGTGATTTTTTTAACAACCTCCAATCTCAGCAAACCCAGTGACATATTATCCGAAATTCCACCATGGCTCCAATAGAAGAACAGCAAATGGATCAAAGTTTGTATGTAAGAGATACAGAGGATAGAAGTTTTTGGGTTTAGCTTGTAATAATTGAAAATATAGGGGTCGAAATGAAAAAAGGTACCTTCTTCCCCTAATCACCGCCATCATTGTTCAACCCATGATGCCACCCTATTGCCTGGCTAATTCTCTATGCCTTTGCCAAATTGGAGTGCGCCGCTACCTTAAATCAATCGTTGTCGACCTCTTTTACCTAGTCGACACAAGAAGCAAGCCTCCGATTGCCATAATAATGAGCGCCGCCGCCAAAAACTTGAGAGTTTTAAAACCCAAAAAATGAAATTTCAATCGCGTAGTTAATGCTAGGCCATGAAACCACCTGCGTTCGACTCCTCTCGATAAGATCTATAATACTTCTCAACCAATTTCAAAAATTATTGCTCGATCAAATTTTCCAAATCAACTATTAGGGTTTCATGATTTAAGACTTTATGAGTTTTCAAAAACAAACACTTGACATCAACTCCATTGGTCAAGAGCTTTGCAACGATATATAATTTGACAAGGTTTGGACACTAGTAATTAGAGATAATCATCTTCGCTTGCCAAGTGATTAGAGGAATTCTGAGATTTAAGTAGAAAAATAAAGACAGATGTGACGAGTTCATAGCCTCACTTATTTAATTGTTAGGCTGGGTTATGGGATGTGTCTCTAGTTTGACCCAAAATAGCTACGTACACATACATATGATAGAATAACACTTCGGGTCGTTACATATGATAACTCCAAAATTCAACACACCAATACACATAAAATATTCATCATAACAATACAAACATATATATACATACAAAAGTGAGCATCACACAATCTAATCACATCATCTATAACACAATATCTTAAGTTTGACTAGTTGTGGTGATTTGTTATCAAAAAATTCGTCACATAGACATATGCTTATTGCCAATCCAACTCCGACAAAGATAAGGAACTATACTTTAATCACCAAGAATGCAATCAATAGTTTATTAGCATAATTTTATGTTGGTTATGGGTTCATTTTCACAATATGGCTATGTATTCAAGTTTAAGCAACTAATGGCATTTTCATTGATTTCTTGCAACATATTGTAATGTATATGTAGATCTAAGTATACTAATCACAATTCAACTTCTAAAATACATTCTCCAAAAAATAACTTTTGCAAATGTCATTATTAGTATTAAAGTAAATAAATTTTGATATGTCGTCTTGTCTGAATAACTGCAACGATCCGTGTTTTACATATCGGATGATCGTAAGATATTATTTTTAAATTCATATTGGATCGTATAGTGCTATAACTTTGGAAAATGTTAAGTAGTGACATTTTTTATCCTTAGAATTCTATTGGATGATTTTGCCTTTGAAAACTTACAACGACTATAACTTTTTATAGTAGTCAAACTACGTCCTCAAACCACTTTTAAATGAAATATATGATTATTTCTCTTTTTGTTGTGTGGTCATAATAGTTACGGTTTAGGAGATATGACTGTTTGAAGTTAGACAGTTTTTGGGATAGTTTAATTGATAATTATTGAAGTTTGGGTGAGGCCCAACAGCCTTTTCGGGTTTTAGGATTACATTAGCTACCATAGCCTTTCCAAATCATTATCCCATCATCCCAAAATAGATATAAACCTCCATTATGTTTCTCTTTAGCCAAAAAATTATATAACCTCTTCTAAATCAAGTCAAATTCATAAATTAAGGGTAGATTAGCAAGGGGATTATTTAGAAACTTCTCAATCGATAGTGTTGAAGAATTTGTTTTGAGGCTTTGCTGCCTATTCTCGAATTTGCCTCGTTTTTCATGCAAATCTTCCATTTTAGGTGTTTAGTGAGTGATTTATCAACTCACATCGTATTAAATATGTATCTATATCTTTTTACATGTTTGGAACCTGTTTTTAAAGTCAAAGATACATTTTAGGACTTTTTTAAAATTAAACCTGAAGTCAAAATGGGATTAAAGTGATTTAATCATGTTATTTAGATGTATAGTTGATCATATAGATGTGAGACTATGTTATGGATGTGTTTTAAGATGATTTGTCATGATATGATTTACATTTGTATTTTTGGATGATGATTGAATATGTTTGATTGCTTGTTTAGATGTTGTTTGTATGTTTAAATGGTTGTAAACACTCATAGGAGCGAAATAGAGATGATGATTCATTCTATAGTCGAAGGTCTTTGTGTAGGAGTGGCGATGTGCTCTCTGGTCGGCATATAAAAGATGAAGGATAACAGATCGACTCTAGAGTTTTAGGAGTCGCATCGTTGCATAGGGGATGCACGTGGATCGAATTAGTAAGTGTAGCAATGTAATTAACACTATGTGATTTTGGCTCGGCATGGGTTGGTCCAGTGATGGCTGGCCATTGATTGGCTTTAGGCTTGGATGGGGAATGCTTTAGGTTATATTGGTTTGATGGTGGAAGATCAAAGAATAAATTTTGTGCGGCAGTTACTTCGAGTTGGTGATGTTGGAGTACCGAGCATGACATGAAGGAGTTTCGGTCCAGGTTGTGTAAATGGTTTGGGGTTTATGAACCGGACAGAGGAGATAGAAATGGGGTACCGGTGTTGGTTTTTTTCTTCGAGCCTTCTTCTAGGAAGCTTCGAGGTTGACGTTGGGTTTTTTCGGGGATCATGGGGTCGACATAGAGTGATGGTTGATGACTCTAGAATGACTTAAGATAACTCAGGGGTTTGTATAGCAACTAATATAGTGATTTTGATAAATCTCTAGGGCGAGTGACTATAGCATCTAGTTGTGGACCAAGAGGACAAGTTTTATGTGATAGCTTATGGAGTAGAATAAGGGATGGTTCTACTATAGTTACATTTGCTAAGGGATCGATGGATAACTCTGAGGTTGTGATGCTCATTTTTAGGACAGGGTAGTCTATAAATGCCCATGATGTTGGACGTATATGTGTGTCCAGTCCCTAGCCATCTATATGCACATGAGTTGAGCATCTGTGACATTACGTAGTCACTGACCATCTATGTGGGTCATGAGAGTTATCGTACATTCAATGAAACTTGAGTGAGATATGCAAGGCTATATGGTAGTTGCTATGTTTGTTGCATGCTTGACATGGATGTCATAGTGTTGCGTTATACCCCTATACCCCATATTGTTCTTTGTGTTGTACTCTAACATGTGATAGTAGTTTAGCATATTCTCTGTTTATGTGCTAACTTGTTGGATGTGGGGATAGGTCAGGTATGGTTATACATACCTTATGTCCTTATTACTATATATGGTTTTCATTGTGTTTAGAGATGATGTATCGCTTACACCGGACTATTGTCTTACCCGAGGTTTTATGCTTTGCTTCTTATTATCTCGTCATTCTTAAATGAGTAAATTAGGAATAATATGTCTGGATAGCGCACGGAGCTATACGAAGTATGAGGAGGAGGCTACACTTTCATAGATCTGTATTTTTTATCTTACTATCGATTATATTCCACTATACAATATTATGGAGCTATGTCTGTACTTGTATTATTTGAGAGATAGTTTATAGAGTTTATATGAAGATTAGGAATATATAAACTTTATTTTTTTGTTTTGTATAATCTGTGAACCGATTGCACTCTAATGTCCTTATTTATGGTTCATTTGAATATATTACTGGCTCGTATGTTTTACATCTATTTGATTATTATATTTTGTCTATACGTTATGAGTTGTTTTACAAATTCTATGACTTAGGTTTTTGTTACTTTACATCCTTGACTATCGTCTAACATCGGTCGAGTACGTCGCAGCAGACTTTACAAGTCTTATTAGTTACCAAAGGTGTAGGGCGGTCGTCACATTAGGTATCGGAGCTTAGGTAGTGAAGTTGATCTAAGTTGATTCTTAGATCCATTAAAGATAAGGTAGGAGCTATCACCTTAGAATGGATCAAGCTATATATGAGAGGACATAGTTGTTATATTTTGGTTTTCAAAAATATATCTGTAACATCCCGCCTTTTTGTACGCTTTAAAGAGACACGCATGCCAACTCAAACCATACAGAAGGGCGGATTGTTATTGGGGTGAATAAGAAAAAGCAGAGAAAGAAAAAAAACAAAACATAATCTCGCAGCGGAATGACAAAATATAATAATCAAATAACAGTTCATGAAGCTGTATACAAAACATTTGATTATACTTATACATACAAAATCAGAGTTACACATGTCAGAGATAAATACATAACATTGCAGCGGAACAGTATGATGTGGTGGAATAATATAGTAAATAATAATAATACAATCTTTGTCTTCGTCCTCTAGAAATAAGGTCTTCAAATCCTGAAATGCTCGGGCTGACCCGAGCGAATTGAAAAGACAAAACACTCGAGTCAAAAATAAAAGATCTTATGTAAGTTAAATCAACGGTAAATAAATATGAGTGTAAACGGCGTCAAAGATGTTTATGGGGTTTGACATCTCCTATCCAGTGTATAACGTGAGTGCAGTAACTTAAGAGACGTTCTAAGGATCCGTAACTATCTACTATGTAATACAATACGCTATTATAATATGTCTACAGTAATATAAACTATTAAAATAGCGTTAAGGCGTTACCCATATCCCACTTAACACATTTTTATAGGTATGCCAATAGTCTATACAGTACCGTAACTCCCCGTAAACTGGAGCCGCCAGAGGATACCACATAGGTACGACATAAAACAAACTTGTAGAAGGCGCGCTAGGGTAGGTGACACGGCACAACTAGGCAATGCCAAGGTAGATATACCAATTATACTTCCGGACTGTTGGTAACGCATAGCTGCAACTACCACCCAACTCGAAACACACTCCCAAGTAAAAAATCGAAGGGTGGCCAATGAATAAATCACAAAGTTAGAATATAGATCGATGGAGTGTGTCCGATCAGAGGAGCTACCTTATTTGCCCGTCGATTGCTCCTGTTTTAGCCACCTTATGCCAACTCACAAGAGTCGGGTCCACGTATATACCTCATATAGGATCGTCGCCACCATCATACTTCATTCTGGAATCTCCATCGCGTACATGGTTGTCAAAGTGGTTTTCGGTATCGACAGAGAATATGCCCATATCTGATCCCGGTCTCTTTAACAACCAATCGCTTATTACACACCGGATGGTTCTTTTACATTTCCAAAATCATTTCATAATTGATATCAAAATATCATATTCAATTCAAATCATATCATTTTCGAAATCATTACCTACTTTCGAAATCATGTTCACCGTTTGAAATCGTATCACATTTGAAACCATAGTTCGAATTTATATTTCCTTTCAAAAGTCATATTTCCAAAATAGGCTAAACTCTCATTTCAAAATATCATATTAAACCAAATATGTTATTTAAATTCCAATTTAGGTTATAACATCATTAACCGTATTCACTTAAAAATCGAGAATTTGAATATGAACCCATCCATTTTACTTAGTTTGGAATTTAGAAGAAAATAGTTTTAAATAATTATAAATAGAAAATATAGGTTTAAAATAGATTAAATAGCTTTAAAATAGATTAATTAGATTTAAAATAAGTTAAAACAGGTTACTTAGTTTAAAAGTAGAAAATCTTAATAATTAAAGTCTTTAAAATAATATATTTTTAAAACAGTTTATATAAAAATATGAATTTGAAATTTATATCAATTTAAACTATTTATTCCATTCCAGTACGTTTTGACCATTTCAATGTCCCAAAACTCAATTTCAAACTCTCCGATTTAGAATTCAAAATAAATATTAAATTCAATATCGCTTAAATCCATGTTGAAACATCGATTTAATTACTCAAATTTCAAAATATTTCAAAGTTATACTTCAACGATTTTAATAACTTAATTTTGATAAACTTCTCTTGTATTTCAAATTCACTATAAAATTTCAATTTTATCCCTTCAACAAAACTTTCAAAATAATTCGATTTTAATATAAAACTCGAAGTTCGATAAAAAATTCGATTTATATAACCCAAATTTTATTTCAAAATATCGTTTAACTCAATGCAAAATTTAAGGATTCAAAATCATTTAAATTAAACCAATCCGATGTCCGTATATAATTCTCTACCCTAGGGTCAAGTGATACGGATATTTATCATTTCAATCCGCAATTTAATATTTACGGTTATATATCTTTTCAAACCGCAATTCCAAAATAATAATAAAATCCGTAAAATCGCTCGAGTCTATCAGTTCAACCCATAACGATTCTTCCTTAATCTATTGATCATTCGGGTATGTATCATTTCAACCCATAGTGAACTTGCAGTTTATAACAATATAGAATAAAACATCCATTCGTCCAATATCAATAATCAACATCCATTAAAAACATCATCCAAATCAATCAATAAATATCAATATAGAACTGATAATCAATAACAGGTATTTAGCTGGCAATTTATATTCAATAATAAATTAAATAACAATTTAATTCAAATTAACTTAGACGATGATTCAAAATATACCAAACAGTCATAAATAAATTTCTAATCACATCATAAATTTAATTTAACAAACATAAGAAATTTTAGAAGTTGTGAGTGGGTTAAAACACGCACCTTTGAATTTAAATTGGATTTAAATTAAAGATAAGCCCAAAATTTGAACGGTCTCAGAATTCGTCCAAACTAGCGTCAAAATGTCTGAAATTTCAATACGATCCTAGCGCAATAAACCGCGTGTGAAACGGACCTCATATGTAAAAGTTATATACATTAGAAGATTTGAAGTTTAAATTTAAAACAAATAGAATAATAAAATTTATAAACCACGTCATCACCTCAGAAAACACAGCCAATACCTCGACCCCGCTCACTAACGACGCACGCGAATGCTCATACGCCGCCGCCAGATTGGCTGCGACGCTTCCACTCAGGCCCATGATCGTGCGCGCCTGCTCGCCTCAGGCGACCGCCCATGCTCCTCCGACCCACGCGTGGCCAAAGCCACCACCGTGCACGAGACACACCCAACCACTGCTGATTATAGCCAAACCCTAATAAATTTTCGCCGAGAATCCCACCTTTGATTCGACACAAAATCTACACTGATGAAGTCCCCTTGGTCCACTCTACAATACCCACAAATTGATCCGACGATCGGACAAGTTTCATCGAGGCGCGATGAACGGCCGTGAATAGTTTGACGTTTACTGAACAAACGATGAACCAAAACGAAAAACGAATTGTTGATCTGAGATGCGCTCGTCGAGAGCTTCAAATCGATATATAATTCGATATAGTTTGAGGAGATTTAATTTTGAAGTTGAATTTTGATTTGAAATTGCAATTGGAAATCAGGGTTTTGTCTGCCATTGGAAAGAGAGGAACAAATGAAATAGTACGTACAGACAAACTGAGTTGAGGAACACTAGGGTTTATAACGAGGTATTTATAGACAGATCAGAAAAATAGAATGAATGGATACGATTTATTTACACGTTGAACGATAAATGGTCCGAAAAGCCCATTCTGTCTCCAGAACGAAATTGGGTCATCCCATATATCAAAATAGATGTTTTTGATGATTTCAAATTCAATGGAAGAGGTTTCAAGTCCTAATTCTACCGTATGGAGAAATTATGCTAAAATCAGTTTATTTCAAATTGATTTCAATTTATTTGATTTCTAGGCGTTTCGAGCCCGTACGATCAAACAACAAGTCTGATCGTTACAAAACTTGAAATCCTATAATAATTCACCGTTACGGATCCGATGAAACTGGTTTTGTCGAAATCCAAGCCAGTGGCCAAAATGGCTATTTTTCAGGTTAATTAAATAAATTAATATTAAATTAATTAAGTTGAATTTCCAATGTAAATTCTATGGTTAACAAATTTTACCATTTTTGATTTCATTAACATTCACAATAATTTAAACAAGTTAAGATATCAGATTAAAGTTAATTAATTTATCAATTACATTATTAAATTTCAATTTCAGTAAATTCATTAATTATCAATTGAAATTCCAATAAATCCATTTATTTGATTTCACAATCTTGTTATTAAATCAATTATTAACTTATCATCTTAAAGGTAATATTAACATTGGTTTATAATACATTAATAATTTCACAATTCATCCAAATTTCAATTAACATAATATTTAATTTCATTTACCTACAATAAATCCATTTGTTATAGATTGAATTCCAATTAATTATAATTTATTCCAATAAATTGATTTGATTCAATTCCAATCTTTTTATTTAAATCAATTATTATTCTGTAAACCAAGTTAACATTTGTTTTACCTTCCATTACCTTAATATATTCCAATTCCCTTCTTTAGTTTGTATTAACTATCATATTTCCATTTATAGCCAAGTATAACATTCACATTATTACATTTATTTGTCTTTCATTCAAATGGTTAATAATTAACTTAAATTAACATTGTTACACTTTATTTTAGTGTTCATCTCATTATTAAATTACAGATTTTTATTTCTTCACTATTAAATTACCAAAATCTTATTAAATTAACAAATTTAATTATCGAAAATTTACGGGTCGTCACACTCTCCCCCACTCAAAACTTTTCGTCCCCGAAAAGGGAAAAGAAGAAATTAAATAGTCAATATATCTTATTCAAAATATTAAATTTATAAACAATAAATTTACAAAATAAAATAATTTAAACAAAATATATAATTTTGTAAACAGTTAAATCTTTTATTTTCAAGTTAACAAAAGTTTGGAAAACATTTCAAAAAAAAATTTCTAAGTCCAAATTTCATGAAAAATTTCGGCAGAGACTCCTTTGTACGGAGAGGCTCGAGAGAAATAAGAATATAAATAAAAAAATATATAACATATATTTTCCAAAATAATATATCCCAACACGGGAAAAATAATATAATATTGCTATAAAACCGTAATCCGAGAACGTACCTATTTTCGAGCAATTAACGCTTATTTTATGAAACCAAAAGCAGTGGCAATTACTTCCATAACCTGTATTTCACTTATATAATCCAAACAGAGTTAATAATTATATAAAATGAAATACTTAAAGTTGTTTCAATCAATAGCAAACAAATCAATACAACATAGCAACCATTTCTTGCAAACAAACATACAATCATCACAAGGAATCAAAGTAATTAATCATTTACATAGCAAACAAACAAATGGTCTGTTTGGGTTTAGACTCTTTTAAATTGTATAGAATGACAAATAACTATTAAGTATACCATTTACTCAATAGCCTTAGATAACTTAACAGATTATTCATACATCAAAACAATTAGAAGCATCATTTCCCAAACAATCCATAAACCAAACAAACAATAATTAACAATGTACTTGAGTTATTCTTATTAAATTTCTTTCACAACATTTACAGTTTTAAATTTTCTTTCATTCATACAAGGATTATTTCTTTAATTTACATTTATCTCTTACAAATTTTTATTCCCATTCATTCATTCAGTGTTTATTTCATTTATTTTCCTTTATTACTTACAAAAATTCATTTTCATCTATTCATATCAAGTCAATTTCTTTTTATTGCATTACATTCATTTTATTATTTACTTTAATTATAAATAGTTTTCAATATTAACTTAAGTTCAAAATCCTTTACTTACATGACTCATTTTCTATTTCATTTAATTAGTAGTATTACAATTTTAACTCAAGTTTATAACTATTTTCATATCAAATTTCTTATTTATAAAAGTAAATTTCATTGAACACTTCCATTACATAAGTTTACTTGTAAAAATTTCCATTACATATTCTTTTAACATTTCAACTTTTTATAATTGGTAAGTTATATATATATATATATATATATATATATGTGTGTGTGTGTGTGTGTGTGTCTTTAAGAATGCAATTGAAAGTTACACAAGTTTGACTTACTTATTTTAATTAACTTAAGGCTCAATAATTATCATTTCTTATTTTCATATTCTTTTCGTTTACAAGTTACAAATTTCAAATTCCTTGTATATTTCAGTTATAACTTAGCATATCATTTCTTATTTTCATTTAGAAGTTTCAAACATTAAATAGTTAAAAAAAATTATTCCATTTCTATAATTGAAATCTCTAATTCATAGAAATTTAAGAACTAAATGCCGGGTTCCATTTCAAATTATTTAAAACAATAGATGGATGTATATACTTATAACTTTTATATCCAATCATATATAAACTTTTAAAAAAAAATCAAAATAGATATGTAGTAAAACTACTACAGTAGCCTTCCCACTTTTAAACTCGAAAATGAATGTCGATGATGCGTTCACTCATCATCGAAATTATTTTCCAACGACAGAGAGGGGTGTACAAAACTTATTTCTTTCCAAAATTTCATTAAAACCATTCTTTCAAATTATATTGAAATATTTATATCAGAAAATACTTCTAACAATATTATTATTATATCCCAAAATCATTCGAAAGAAATTTTCAAAAACCCCGGAACTTAAGTTCTAAATTTCCAATTTACATTTATTTTATTTTCAAATCTTATTTTCAACTTATATTTATAAATTTCACTACTTAACAACCAACATATTACAACCAAATATATATATCACTATAAATCATTATTTTATATATAAAAATATACAATAGGTAAAATTATTTCATTTACCTATTTTCAAAAAAATATTGTGTCGGTCTGTCCTATTAAGTGTTTAGAAACCCCTATCGATGTCATAGCATCCTATGCACCAACCAGAATTTATAAATACAAAACGGAACAAATTAACACAATACAAAACCTTTTATAACACTAACAAATACGCTCTCTCATATATATATGCCTAGCGACTCATTCTAGGGTATTACTACCCTAGTTAATATGAGTCAAACCCCACAAAGCTAAGGTTATCGCCAAACCAAAGCTCTGATACCAACTGTAACATCTCGCATTTTTGTACGCTTTAAGCAGACATGCATGCCAACTCAAACCATACAGAAGGGCAGATTGTTATTGGGGGTGAATAAGAAAAAGCAGAGAAAGAAAAAAAAACAAAATAGAATCCCACAGTGGAATGACAAAATCTAATAACCAAATAACAGTTCATGAAGCTATATACAAAACATTTGATTATACTTATACAATACAAAATCAGAGTTACACATATCAGAGATAAATAAATAACATTGCAGCGGAACAGTATGATGTAGTGAAATAATATAGTAAATAATAATAATACAATCTTCGTCTTCGTCCTCCGGAAATAAGGTCTTCAAATCCTGAAATGCTCAGGCTGACCTGAGCGAATTGAAAAGACAAAACACTCGAGTCAGAACTAAAAGATCTTATGTAAGTTAAATCAACGGTAAATAAATATGAGTGTAAACGGCGTCGAAGATGTTTACGGGGTTTGACATCTCCTATCCAGTGTCTAACGTGAGTGTAGAAACTTAGGAGATGTTCGGGATTCACATCTCCTAAGGATCCGTTAAACTATCTACTATGTAATACAATACGCTATTATAATATGTCTACAGTAATATAAACTATTAAAATAGCGTTAAGGCGTTACCATATCCCCCTTAACACATTTTTATAGGTATGCCAATAGTCTATACAGTACCGTAACTCCCCTTAAACTGGAGCCGCCAGAGGATACCATATGGGTACGACATAAAACAAACTCGCAGAAGGTGCGCTAGGGTAGGTGACACGGCACAACTAGGCAATGCCAGGTTAGATATACCAATTACACTTCCGGACTGTTAGTAGCGCATAACCGCAACTACCGCCCAACTCGAATCACACTCCCAAGTAAAAATTCGACAGGTAGCACCGAATAAATCATAAAGTAAGAATATAGATCGATGGAGTGTGTCCGATCAGAGGAGCTACCTCATTGGCCCGTCGATTGCTCCTGTTTTAGCCACCTTATGCTAAATCACGGGAGTCGGGTCCACGTATATACCTCATATAGGATCGTCGCCACCATCCTACTTCATTCTGAAATCTCCACCGCGTACACGGTTGTCAAAGTGGTTTTCGGTATCGACAGAGAATATGCCCATATTTGATCCCATCACTTTAACAACCAATCGCTTATTACACATCGGATGGTTCTTTTACATTTCCAAAATCATTTCATAATTGATATCACAATATCATATTCAATTCAAATCATAACATTTTCGAAATCATTACTTACTTTCGAAATCATGTTCACCTTTTGAAATCGTATCACATTTGAAATCATAGTTCGAATTTATATTTCCTTTCAAAAGTTATATTTCCAAAATAGGCTAAACTCTCATTTCAAAATATCATATTAAACCAAATATGTTATTTAAATCCCAACTTAGGTTATAACATCATTAACCGTATTCACTTAAAAATCGAGAATTTGAATATAAACCCATCCATTTTACTTAGTTTGGAATTTAGAAGAAAATAGTTTTAAATAATTATAAATGGTAAATATAGGTTTAAAATAGATTAAATATAATTAAAATAGCTTAAATAGCTTTAAAATAGATTAATTAGATTTAAAATAAGTTAAAACAGGTTAATTAGTTTAAAAGTTGAAAATCTTAATAATTAAAGTCTTTAAAATAATATATTTTTAAAACAGTTTACATAAAAATACGAATTTGAAATTTATATCAATTTAAACTATTTATTCCATTCCAGTACGTTTTGACCATTTCATTGTCACAAAACCCAATTTCAAATTTTCCGATTCAGAATTCTAAATAAATATTAAATTCAATATCGCTTAAATCCATGTTGAAACATCAATTTAATTACTCAAATTTCAATATATTTCAAAGTTATACTTCAACGATTTTAATAACTCAGTTTCGATAAACTTCACTTGTATTTCAAATTCACTATAAAATTTCAATTTTATTCCTTCAACAAATCTTTCAAAACAATTCGATTTTAATATAAAACTCGAAGTTCGATAAAAATTTCGATTTTTATAACCCAAATTTTATTTCAAAATATCGTTTAACTCAATGCAAAATTTAAGGATTCAAAATCATTTAAATTTAACCAATCCGATGTCCGTATATAATTCTCTACCCTAGGGTCAAGTGATATGGATATTTATCATTTCAATTCGCAATTTAATATTTACGGTTAAATATCTTTTCAAACCGCAATCCCGAAATAATAATAAAATCCATAAAATCGCTCGAGTCTACCATTTCAACCCATAATGATTCTTCCTTAATCTATTGATCATTCGGGTATGTATCATTTCAACCCATAGTGAACTTGCAGTTTATAACGATATAGAATAAAACATCAATTCGTCCAATATCAATAATCAACATCCATTACAACATCATCCAAATCAATCAATAAATATCAATATAGAACTGGTAATCAATAACAGGTATTTAACTGGCAATTTATATTCAATAATAAATTAAATAACGATTTAATTCAAATAAATTCAAATTAACTGAGCTGATGATTCAAAATATACCAAACAATCATAAATAAATTTCTAAGCACATCATAAATTTAATTTAACAAACATAAGAAATTTTAGAAGTTGTGAGTGGGTTAAAACACTCACCTTTGACTTTAAATTGGATCTAAATTCAAAATAAGCCTAAAATTTGAACGGTCTCAGAATTCATCAAAACAAGTGTCAAAATGTCCAGAATTTCAATAAGATCCTATCGCAATGAACCGCACATGAAACAGACCTCATATGTAAAAGTTATATACATTAGAAGATTTGAAGTTTAAATTTAAAACAAATAAAATAATAAAATTTATAAACCACATCATCACCTCAGAAAACACAGCCAATACCTCGACCCTACTCACAAATGACACACGCGAATGCTCATACGCCGTCGCCAGATTGACTATGACGCTTCCACTCAGGCCCACGATCGCGCGCGCCTGCTCGCCTCAGGCGATCGCCCATGCTCCTCCGACCCACGCGTGGCCAAGGCCACCACCGTGCACGAGACATAACCAGCCGCTGCCGATTATAGCCAAAACCTAATGAATTTTCACCGAGAATCCCACCGTTGATTCGACAAAAAATCTACACTGATGAAGCCCCCTTGGTCCACTCTACAATACCCACAAATCGATCTGACGATCGGACAAGATTCATCGAGGCACGATGAATGGCCGTGAATAGTTTGATGTTTACTGAACAGACAATGAACCAAAATGAAAAATGAATTGCAGATCTGAGATGCGCTCGTCGAGAGCTTCAAATCGATATATAATTCGATATAGTTTGAGGAGATTTAATTTGAAGTTGAATTTTGATTTGAAATTGCAATTGGAAATTAGGGTTTTGTCTACCATTGGAAAGAGAGGAACAAATGAAATTGTACGTACAGACAAACTGAGTTAAGGAACACTAGGGTTTATAACGAGGTATGTAACGACCCGATATTTTCAACCATTCGCATCCATTATAAGTGTATAGGTAGACACTCATGCCGGAATTGAATTGCTCAAAATACCGCGTTGTAAATAAAAATTTGGCAAATCTCAGAATATGCAGTAAATAAATAATCATAGATCACAGACACAGAGTAAAATAATGCAGTGGAAGTAAAAGAGATAGTAGTTCATGAAGCTACTATATATATAAGATATATCAGAGTTAAATAAAATACAATAGAAGAAATAAGTTACAACAGAAGTCTCAAGACATAGAAGTCTACTAATACAAGGGCTGAAATAGAACAACAGACTGAACAGATAAAACCAGATAAGTAGATAATCTCCAGCGATTCAAATCTCCAGAAGGTGGAAATCCAAATCTGTGAATAACTCAGGCTGACCCGAGCGTAAAGCAAAACACAAAATACTCGAGTCAGGACAATATATACTTATATAATGTAAACCAACTCAAGCGAACTGTAATAAGGGTACAAGTAACTTAGAAGATGCTTGGGACCGCCCATCCTCTAAGGATCCGTTAAACTATTTACTATATAGTAATATACGTTATATACAGTAGTGTCTAATCAGTAAAGTATAATCATATAGAAAATAGCGTTAAGGGGATGGAGAACCTTAACGCGGTCGGATCTTAAAATCATAATCGTAGTAAAGCTCGATATAGTAGGTGACACGGCACACAAGGCAATGCCAGGGTAGATATACCAATTACGCACACGGACTGATGGATACGCATAGCAGCCACTACCGTTCCACCTCGAACAACACTCCCAAATCGGAGGATGGCCATCTAATCAATCACAAGTAAGAGTATAATATCGAAGAAATGTTTCCGAGAAGAGGGTGCTACCTCACTGGTCCGAGATCGCTCCTGTTTTAGCCACCTTATGCCAACTCACGGGAGTTGGGTCCACGTAACATACCTTAAGAACGTCGCCACAATCCTACTTCATTCTGGAATCTCCACCGCGTACACGGTTGTCAAAGTGGTTTTCGGTATCGACAGAGAGTATGTCCATATCCGATCTCGGTCTCTTTGCCAACCAATCGTTATTATAACCCGTGGTTATAACTTTTAAATACTTTACTTCAAAATAAAATATCATTTCAAACCATATCTTTATCAAAATAAAGATTAAATCAATTCCAAACCATTTCCATATATTTAAATTTTCATATCATTTCAAAACTTCATTTCAAATCATTTTAATATAATAAAATATCATATCCTTACAAAACTTCATTTCCAATCATTTTAATAAAATAAAATATCCTAGCAGTTCAAATCCAAATATTCAACTTTAAATACCTTTTAAATTCAAAGATATCGTTCATTTACTATCATTTCTAATCACCTTTAAATAGTTTATATTCTAATCAAAATAGTTCATTTAAACCTTTTAAAAGTGTGATTATTATATTTTCAAATCAAGTATTCAATTTCCAAAGTTTCAAACCATTCTGAGTTCGTTTACTAAGTCAAAAACCCTAATTATTAAAATTTCAGCATTTCACAGCATTTAAAAACAACTGCTATAAGTTATATTTGAAAACATTTTTAATTCAGAAAAGACAGCACTTAAAACTGCTGTTAAAACTCAGTTTTAGTTGAATTATAGTTCAAAACAGAAAAGACAGCATTTCAGAAGTGCTGCGGTAGTTCAGATTTCAAAACAAGGGTTAAATTTGGTTTCAGCAAAGACTGCAGACCATTATAGCATTTCCAGAGAATGCTATAATAAGCCTGAGTTCAATATTAGCCTATAAGTTCCACTACAGCAACTACAACATTTCAGAAATGCTGTAATAGCTCTTTTTACACAATTTTAGTTCAAAACAGAATCTATAACATTTCTGAATGCTATTAAAAGTAGATTTCAGGTGTTAGTGTATTTCCAGCAATTAAATAACTTCAATTTAAAACACATAAACATTTTAAAAATCATATTTTAACATTTAAAATGTTCATTTACATATCATTTAACATATATCTTTTTCACAGTAAATTTCTTATAATTAAATCCAATTTTCAACAATTTACTTAATAAGTTTAAGTGTAAAAGTTCTAATTCTTCACATTTCAACAAATAGACTTAACACTTCAAATTTAAATTACCATTTCACAATTTAACAAAATTTCAAATTTTATTTAATTAACTTAAACCTTTAATTAAAACCAAATTTCACATTTCCTAGTCAAGTTATATTTTAAAAGATCACTTTTAAACATTCATTTATTTAACCACTTAAATTCATAGAAAAATCAATAATACTTTAATAAATCACTTAAATTCAAATTTAAATCAAATTATCATATTTACCATTTCCAAATAAAATTTAATATCCATTTTATTTATATAACTTAAATATCATTTTTAACCAAAATTCCAAATTTCCAACTTAAGTTATATTTCAAAAATCCAGTTAAATCATTCATTAATTACATTTTTAACACATGGAAAAAAAATCATAATTTCTTTATTTTAAAACATTTCAAAATCTATTTAAATCAAATTTCATAAATTTATAATTTTTTAAAATACTTAAAAATATCCAAAACACTTTATAAAATAACCACGGGCCTGTATATAATTTTCTAACCTAGGTCAAGTGATACGGATATGTATCATTTCAATCCGCGGTTTAAAAAGGAAAATCCGGGTTCTATCATTTCAAACCCGCAATCCCAAGTGAAAATAAATTAAATAAAAACCATTCAGGCCTATCATTTCAGCCTATAACGATTTTTCCCTATTCTAAAGTCCGTTCGGGTATGTATCATTTCAACCCATAGTGATTCTAGTCTACAGGGAACTTGCAATGGTGATAACAGATATAAATAATAGAATAACATTAAATAACAGTAACATATGATATAACATGTGTATAAACATCATATGATCATAACATAGTCAAGTATAACATCATAATATATTTCTACAGGTTCACAGGGTGTCAATTTACTAGTTATATAGGTACATATTGTCTGGTGAGAATAACTCACTTGTTTAAGCTGGAGATGACGACCAAACACACAACACAGAATCTTTGAAGGCACGACAACATGAATATGATTTGAGAGTGGAGAGCCAAATATAATTGCCGTGTATACATATAAACAAAACAAGACAATGTATACATAAATATGTAACACAAAACAATATCGAAATGACTTGAAATAAAAAGCAACAAAGGGCAAAGTGATTCGATCTTTCTTTAACCATTCAAGAGCTTGACCAAGGGGATCTTTTGCTCAGCCATAGCTGGACATAATCTCAGTTTATGGCATCAAAATAGCATGGCAACAAGGAGATGATGATGGTAGGAGTTATATATGAATAAGACAAAGGGTCAAGGCAAAATAAGTGGAGTTTTTGTGCATTTTTGGCTCATCCAAAGGCAAGTGGGGCTCGGCCCTTGCATGGTACAGGTCTGGACAGTGGAGGGTGATGGTGCAACAGCAGCCAAAGGTCATGTAGCAAGTGGTGGTGGTGGCTAAGGGGGTGGCCAAAGCAAGATATGGAGGGTAGGTGAGGATATGTGTGGTCTAGGCAATGTTTTGTGGAGTTTTGTGGTGATGGCTTCAAGTGGAAGGTCATGGCCTGTCTTGGTCAGAGGGAAGGGAGTGTTTGCTGTAGTAGATGGAGGAGGTGATGACGGGGATGAAGGTGGTAGAGGCTAGGCCAAGCAAACATGTGAAGAGATCAAGGCAAAATTGCATAGAAAAGTAAGAAAAAAGTAGAAAGAAAAGAGGGAGATTACCAAAAAAAATTTGCAAGATGGAGGCCATGATTTTTTTTAGGGTTTTGGAGCTTTGAAAATTCGTGAATAACAGGAGGAAGTCGGCTGAAAAAAAGTAATGAGGAATAGTTAGGGAAAAATAGAATAAAAGATGTATTGATTGAAAAAGAAACGGTAGAATTCAAAAGGACTAAGCACACAAAAGGTATCAAACTCTTCATATATCTTTAATTCCTTTTTATAACTTTATATTTCTGGAAAAAATAATAATCCCAGATAAAATTTCGAAATTTTATCAAAATATAATAATTTATATAAATATTTATCAGTTATATAAAGTTAAATTAAGAAAATAGCTAAAAATAGTAAACTAGTCTAGAAAATTTGAAATTGAATAGAATAAATTTTTGAAAATTCATATGAGCTTGTAATATATTTTTTAAACATAAATAATAACATAAAATAAAAATATATTCACAAAATAAATATTTAAAATTAAATTTACATATAATTTTTAATGAAGAAAATAGCAGAAAATAGGAAAACAGCCTTTAAAAATGAAAAATAAATACAGTAAATGTTGGAAAAATTCTATTATCATTTTAAAAATATAAAGAGACAAAAATATAAATAAAAACATATTGACACATATTAAAATAAAATATAACAAAGAAAAAGTAATTTATACAATTTTAAAATAGACAAAATTGTTAAATAAACAGTTTATACTCAAAATTGAAATGTACATAACTTTTGCAGTTTAACTCCGTTTTCAACGAAACGAAAAGCAGTATTCAAGTTATTAAATCTATTTTTATAATAAAAGATAAAATTTAAAATTTCAAACTTTTAAATTTTTAAGTTTAAAAGTCAAAGTTTGACTATTTTAACCAAAATTCACATTTTCTGGAAATATTAAATTTAGTCATATTTGGAATTCTAATCCACATACAAAATCAAAGTTTTTATATTTACAATTAAAAAATTTATTCTTTTCATAAATAAAGCTTTTAAATCTGGAAATCAATTTAAAAATAATTGTAAAATACAGGGTTGTTACACTCTCCCCCACTCAAAACTTTTCGTCCCCGAAAAGGAACGAGGTACGGGAAAGCACAGAAAAAGATAGAATGAATAGAATTAAGAGATAAGAAAATTGGAATTACACCTGATAACTATTGTTATAGGTAAGTTTAACAAGATGGAGGTGATAAAATCAAGAATACAAGCACGAAAAAGATCCTCTAGAGTCTGAATCTCCCTTTTCACTTGACCGACGGTCTATGAATGAAAAAACAGTGTTCAGATCCAGATGAGTAACAAAGATTATCAAAGATTACAGAAAGATTTCTAAATAGACTGGTATAAGTAATAGCCTTCCCATTCTGTAACAAGATAAGAGAAATAAGGACAACCAAAAGATAGTTTGGAAAAAAATAAGATAATAATTTGAAACCATAATGCTTTGAAATCATAATACTTTGAAATCATAACAATTTAGAGGTGTTTATCATTTGGAAATCATACTACTAAAATCATAAGACGTTGGAAATGTTATTCAAAAAAGACATAACACTTAGAAGATCATAACACCTTTTAAAATAATCTTTATTTATACCATTTTAATTCAAGGTCAAATAATATTCATTTTAAAGTTGTAACATTTCTATGTTCATTCAATTATAAAAATTTCCAAAACATTGTATTTTCAAACGGCAGCACTTATAAAATGCTACAGTAGATATATTAGTATTTCAAATCAGTTTTATTCCTTAAATATTCATTTGGATATCTTTTAACTTAAGACTTATTAAAACATACTTTTATGAATGGAATATCCCATTTCATAAATAGATATTCCTTTAATAAGTTACACTTAAAATTCCATTCGAAAACCAAATTCTCAATTATCAAATTTTAGTGATGTTAAAATACATTTTAACTATTTAAATCATTATTATTCTCTCTTTTTTTTAAGACATATCTATTTCATAAATAAAATATTTATCATAGCAAATATAGCAATCAAATTTCTTTACACGTTTATTCATTTAGACATCAATTAAACTATGATTTCAAGTTAAATAAACTTTATAACAAAATGTCCAATTCAAATGTATTTTATTTTATCTATTCAAAGATACATTATTTATTATACAACATATTCATTTTAGGAAATAACCTTTATTAAAATTCCTAGGTTAGAATTAAGGTTCCATAGTAAATCAAATTTGATTATTAAGTTATTTAAATAAAATCTCTTTAAATTCCTTTTTCACTATTTGCCTCTGTTAATCTTTTATAACTAAAATTTAAGTGTATAACATTTATCATAACCACTCAAATTTTATTTATAAAATCCTTTCTATATTGTATATTATCCAATTTCATATTCAACTTCTGTGTAATTTAGGTAAGTTATATTGGAATAAAATTG
Source organism: Allium fistulosum (assembly GCA_030737815.1). Classification (NCBI taxonomy): domain Eukaryota; kingdom Viridiplantae; phylum Streptophyta; class Magnoliopsida; order Asparagales; family Amaryllidaceae; genus Allium; species Allium fistulosum. The sequence continues at coordinate 888,996,895 of CM060903.1, read as the reverse complement.
TGTGTTATACAAATAAAACTTTCCGATTCAATTATCTCAAGTTTGAATCATTTATCCAAATTTTTGATTTTTCTCTTTTTATAATTGAAATTAATTCTTACATTTTTTTTTCTTAAAGAATAATTTCCGATTTCCTTCAAACCAGTTAGAGATAAATAAATATATGTACATAATATGTAAAATCAAATTTAATTTATATATCTATACATATTATAAATCAAGTCATATTTTTAGAAATTCATATTAATTAAATTCCCCAAAACAAAGCTGTAGCAAGACTACAGAACAGTCTCTTCACTTCGAAACACGAAAATGAACGTCGATGATGCTGCAGTCATCACCGAAATTATTTTCCAGCGACAAAGAGAAGAGCACTAAATTTTTAAACTTAAAAATCCTTTAGAAACAAATTTCTACTTGGAAATACTTTAAATAATATATCCTTTTAAAACTTTAAACACAAGGTTTGAATCCATCGGAAATTAAATTCTTAAATTTCTTGTTTTAAATTCATTTCAGTTCCCAAATAAATTTATAAACAACTATTTATAAATTCATTTGTAGAACGAAAAATGATACATCAAGTATTATCACTTCAAATAATCAATTTAAATCAATTTATTAAGTTCCACAAAATTTTCTTATATCTCAAAAATTATTTTATTAACAGTTTTAAAATAATATTGTGTCAGTTTGTTCTATCAAAGTGTTTTAGAAATCCTATCGATAGCGTTGATCAGACGAATCGATCAGAAATCCAAATCAACATCAACAACTCTGTGATGACCGCCCATGACTCCTGCACTGAACCTAGATATAGTTAGCTGTAAAGTGTGCCAGGCAGCCATGGACGATTGCCAGGGTAAGACTAAAACAGCAGAATCTATCGTATAACTCACAGCGCATGGATAAATACAATAGAACATATATATAGTGAAGCTTCACAGAATAGAATGTCATCATATAAAACTTCATAATAGTTGAATACAACAACTGAATAGTCAATACATCAAGCCTCACTACATGTCACTCAGAGATTTATACAAAGCAGCAGAACATCCAGTACATATAGTAAGAAAATAATATGCAAGCCTCCAGCTCGTCCTCGTCATCAGCATCGTTGGAAGCAAGAACAGCACCTGTCACCTGCTACCTAGTCTGCCCATCCCAAAATGGACGAACAGCCCAAGGCAACAAGAATTAAAACATAAAGCCTTGAGTAAGACAACAGTCTTAGTGAGCGGTAAATTAACTAACAACATACCAAAAGAGCACAAAGGAAAAGGAATAGGAATACAACCCTCCCATTCCACCTCTTTCTACAGTGATAGCCCCTAGACACACACTAAGCAGAGCAAACATAGAAAAGCATACAATTTAAAGTAAAGCAATTATCACTCGAGTCAAGGGCGATGTTTTCCAAGCACAAACCCCCAAGGCCTAAACCAAGATCAGGTAAGCACCTAGAAAACACCGCTCTTGAGACCGAATGACGATACAACCAAACATCCATGAATCTGGCTATCACTGTTATCATTGCTTCGATATCATCGTTAATTGAATGACCGGCTCATTCTTTCATCCGTCCGTCAAGGGCTAATGGAAACCCCGGTTCTAGACATAACTCTGCACGTCATCGTGACCCGTGCCTAGGACTATCGAATCTGCCCAGAGTACTTGACTACCAATCAGTATCCTTCAGGGACTATCGAATCTGCCCAACGTACTCTTGCTTTAAGCATGCTAGAACCTTCAACAACGATGAGATCTCAGCCTTCTAGTCATCCTCCTCGACGACTATTTCCATACTAGCTCAAGCGCCTCTCGAGCAAACCATTATCCTCAAACTCGAACCATTTCACCGAGTTATCAATCTGCTTGGAATGATCCCGTCTGGATTAGACCAAGACTATCTCATATCATGCTTCGCCTCTTCATCATCATAGCAAAGCTCCATCTCAACATCATCATCAAATCTATCCATATGAGCTTCATCATCCGCTACATAAGCCACAAGTAGCTTTCCCAATTCAAGAGCCTTTCCCTTAGCTTTTGAATCATCTTCGTTCTAAATCAAATCATCAATCATCTAATTCATAGCAATCAATCAAGTTAAACATTAATCAAAGTAATCAAGCATTCAAATATGATCTAAATAGACAATTATAACAATAATGGCAATTTCGTAATTAAGGAGTCAAAAGTCTAACAAGCATGAAAACATGAGAAATATCTCTATAATCTTGATGAATGAACTTGCAAAGGTTAACATGTAGTAAAATGGATGCCAAATCATCATGAACAACGGATCTATATGGATCTATACTTAGGATTAGGAAAATGCATGGAAATCACTACTTTAACACCAAATCAAGCCAACAATCCGATATACTCCTTTGGATCCGTGTGAGAGATAATCACCACTCACCAAACCACCTAAACACCTTAAAAGAAATCCACTTCAGATCTGGACAGCGAAGGATCTAACTCGATCTATCACCAATCTGCTTCAAACGATGAAATCTCTCTTCGATGGATGAAGATCTTCAATCTAAGCTCTTGGATCTTCGATTTGATCTTCAATATGGATGGAAGGAATCACTAGATTAGAGTGGAGAAAAGAAGTGAAGAAGTGTAGAAGTCGAGCTCTCAAAATGGCAGCACTTCGTCGCTTTGAAATCCGGATCCCAAAAAGTGAGAAAAACCCTCCTATTTATAGGCTGATTTCATAGGTCGTCCGCCCCCCCTTAGGTCGCCCACGACCTAATTCTCGCGACCTACGACCTATGAAACCCCACAACCTAATGACCTAAGCTTATGCGCACTCACGACCTACCAGTCTACGACTTACGACCTAGCGCAAGCGCGCGACCTATAGATCCAACGACCTAACAGACGAATGCACTTAGCGACCTATCAAAGATCGCGACCTAACATCCTACGACTTAGCACACACTCGACTCAGCAACAATGCTGCCTTAACGAGTCAACCGGGATACGACCTACGACTTATAAAGCCTTGCGACCTAAAAACCCCACGAATTATCTATTCTGCGACTTACGACTTAGTAGAAGCCACGACCTAACTCTCAGCGACCTAACACATGCGCGCTTATACGACCTAACGACTTAGCATATGCGCGCTTCCTCGCGACTTAACTGGGTTACGACCTAATACTTAGCGACCTAACAACCCACGACCTAACTCCTAAGTCTTCTACGACTTAACCTCCTTAGGTCGCTCACTGCTACCCCAGCTTCCTTAGGTCGTCGCCGACCTACCAATCCTTAAGTCGCTAACTCGCCCAAACTCTTAAGTCGTTAGCCCGCTTATCCCCATAGGTTGTTAACTCCCCTAGGTCGGTCACTTACTTAAGTCTGCCTATTCTTGAGTCACCAACTCCTTAGGTTGCCCATTGCCTAAGTCGGTCATTACCTTAAGTCGTTCACTCGACCTAAGCCACCACACGACCTAACTTTCTCACGACTTATCCCAATCCTTAGGTCGCCTACGACATAACCTCCTTCACGACCTAAGCTCCAACATGACCTAACTCTTAAGTCGCTCATTCCACTAGGTCGTTTACTCCTTAGCTCGCATCTTTCTTAGGTCGCCAACTACGACCTAACTACTACACGACCTAAGACTTAGACTTAGGACGACTTATCAACAATGCGACTCAATGATGACTGTTTTACGATGTTTCGATCCGTAAAAATACGGGTCGTTAAATTCTCTCTCCCTTAGGAATTTCACCCCCGAAATTCCAAACAAACAGAGCAATCAAAGACTATTCTGCATGCCTACCATCCATAGCAATCAACAAACCATGCATCCAATTCTAGCTTAGCATGCAGAATTCTAAAACTTAGAACAAGTTACAATGTTGTTAGATGACACGACACCTTAGGGCCATACCTTGAAGAGTTCAGGATGAGCTGCTTTCATCCTCTCTTCCACCTCCCATGTACAGTCGTTATCATCATCACTCCATTGTATCTTGAGCAACTTAACTACCTTCCTCCTAAGCTGTTTCGTGTCGGTTCCCGCAACACGAAGCGGCTTACGAGGTCTCTTATCGACTGGATCAACTTCGAAATCTTCACAGCTATCAGCAGAAACCACTGTATTCGAGTCGTGCACATACTTCCATAGATATGATACATGAAAAACATTGTGCACACTCGCCATCTTTACTGGTAACTCCAATCTGTAGGCGAGCTTTCCAATTCGCTCGACAATCGGGAATGGTCCAACAAATCTCGGAGTCAATTTTCCTTTCTTCCCGAATCGAATAACATTCTTCAGTGGAGAAATCTTCACAAAAACCATATCACCTACGTCGAATTCCAAATCCTTACGACGCTTATCAGCATAACTTTTCTAACGGTCTTAGGCTGCCTTCATTCGTTGCCGAATGATCTCTATGCAATCCGAAGTCTGTCGAATCATCTCTGGCCCAAGTATCAACTTATCTCCAGTCTCTAACCAACATGTCGGAGAGTTACACGGTCTTCCATACAATGCCTCATACGGTGCCATACCGATGCTTGACTGGTAACTTTTATTATATGAAAATTCCACCAAATGAAGGTGATCTTCCCATGATCCTCCGAAATCCAAAACACAAGCTCTAAGGAGATCTTCCAAAACTCGGTTGACTCTCTCAGTCTGACCATCTGTTTGGGGGTGATACGCTGTACTCAAACACAACTCGGTTCCCAAAACTTCCTGGAAGCTCTTCCAAAATCCACTAGTGAACAATGGGTCTCGATCGCTCACTATACTCTTCGGAATACCATGGAATCGAACTATCCACTTAACATACAACTCAGCTAACTTTGATGCAGTCCTAGTTGATCGAACAGGAATGAATCTTGCACTCTTAGTCAAACGATCTACAATGACCCAAATCCCTTCATTTCCCGTTCTCGTTCTAGGTAGACCATCAATAAAATCCATCGATATTTGCTCCCACTTCCATGTAGGAACTTCTAATGGCTGAAGCAATCCACTTGGCTTCTTCTGTTCGGCTTTTACCAACTGGCAGTTCATACACTTGGAAATAAAATTTCCAACATCCTTCTTCATACCTTCCCAGTAATAGGTTCTCTTCATATCCCGATACATCTTATTTCCACCTGGATGAATTGTCAGCTTCGAGTGATGACTTTCCTTCAGAACTTCACTCCTCAATTCATCTATATCGGGAACAACTAGCCGTCCTTGCTTCCGAAGCCAACCCTCTCGATCGACCTCGAATCCTTTATCCTTTTCTGGTTCCAATCCAGATTCCAAATCACGGATAACCTTGACAAGCTTATCGTCTCGCTTTTAGCTCTCGCCAATTCTTTCCACAAGAGTCGGCCTTATCGATAAGTTTGCCAACATCTCAGGTTCCAATCCACATCTGGGCCTGAAGTCAAATCCAGCTAAATACTCGAGATTCTTCTATTCCGAAAACATGGCTCCCAATCCTGCATGTCTTCGACTTAACGCATCTGCCACTGCGTTACCCTTTCCCGGAGTATAGGCTATACCAAAATCATATGATGCTAAAAACTCTACCCATCGTTGCTGCCGAAGATTCAAATCCTTTTGAGAGAAAAGATACTTCAATGACTTATGATCTGTAAACAACTCGAATCGAACTCCCAATAGATAATGTCTCCACATCTTCAGAGCAAAAACAATCGCCGCTAACTCCAAATCATGAGTCGGGTAATTCCTTTCATGCAGCTTCAGTTGTCGACTTGCATACGCAACAACTTTATCTTTCTGCATCAGCACTGCTCCAAGTCCAGTACCACATGCGTCGGTGTAAACCACCATCTCATCATTCCCACTTGGAATAGTCAAAACAGGAGCACTTGTCAATCTTTCTTTCAGGATTCTGAAAGCTTGCTCACACTTATCTTCCCACTTAAACACTTGGTTCTTTTTCGTCAATCCTGTTAACGGTGCAGCTACCTTGGAAAAGTCTTTGATAAATCGACGATAATATCCTGCTAATCCAAGAAAACTTCTCACATCAGATGCATTCTTAGGTCTGACCCAATCCTGGATTGCTGCTATCTTAGCGGGATCAACCGCTATTCCATTTCCAGAGATAATATGGCCTAAGAACCTCACTTCACTCTTCCAGAAGTGACACTTCGAAAACTTAGCCTTCAGCTGATGTTTCCGTAAGATTTCCAAAACAATACGTAAGTGTGTCTTGTGCTCTTCATCAGTTCTGGAATAAATCAAAATATCATCCACGAACACTAGCACGAACTTGTTCAACTGATCTCTAAACACTCTATTCATAAGATCCACAAAATATGCTGGCGCATTAGTCAATCCAAACAGCATTACCAGCCACTCAAAGAAACCGGATGGTGTCCTAAAAGCAGTCTTCGGCACACTATCCTTAGCCACTCTCAACTGGTGAAATCCCGTTGCCAAATCCATCTGAGAAAACACCTTAGCTTCGTGAAGCTGATCAAACAAGTCATCTATTCTCGGCAATGGATACTTGTTCTTCTTAGTCACTTTATTCAGCTTACGATAATCCACACACAACCTCAACGATCCATCCGCTTTGGTTGCGAACACAACTGGTGCACCCCATTCGGACACACTACGCCGAATGAATCCTTTCTGTAAAAGGTCATCAACCTGCACCTTCAACTCTTGTTGTTCCCTAGGCGCCATTCGCCTAAGAGGCATCACAACAGGTCTGGCTCCTTCAACTAGATCTATACGAAACTCGATCTCTCTATGCGGCGGCAACCCTTTGACCTCGTCAAAGACATCCTCAAATCCATTAGCGATTGGCAACGATGACAGTCCATCCCGTGGAATAACCAGCGAATACATGAAGCTCATGAAGACGCCTTCTTCATGCTTACATCGTATCACAATCTTTCGCCCCTCCACATTCTCGACTGTCACCTCCAATCTTTCACAATCAACCTTTGCCGCATACTTCCTAAGCCAGTCCATACCCAAAATAATTCCGAACCCCGCAAAGTTCAGAACAAAATAATCACAAACAAAAGAGCAATCATGACTCGATACAATCAGACCACGGCATAGCATACACAAATAAGACGAACCCCCAACTGGATTAGTCACAACCAATGGTCTATCAACGATGTCCGGTTCTAAACCCAACCGGCCTACAAGTTCACTACAAACAAAAGAATGCGACGCTCCGGTATCAAATAAAACTCTAACTGGAACACCACATACGGAAAGAGTACCTTGAACCACCACACTCTTTCCTTTCTCTTCAGCTGTAGGAGCTTTCGAAGACGATGGAACAGCTCCCAAAGCATAAGCTTGCATAATCTGCTTGTCCCTTCGCGGTTCTGGACAATTCTTCCTAAAATGCCCCGGCTTGTCACAGTTGTGGCATTTCATCGGCACCTTCAGATTCTTGCAATCTCTGGAGAAATGGCCCTTCTGCTGACAATTGTAGCAGGTCACTTCGCCCTTCGGCTTCTTCTGGCCATCCTTACCCTTCTGTTGCTGCTGCTTCCTCTTCTTATTTCCACCCTGCTGTGGTTTAGACTCCTCCTTAGTTATAGCAACAACAGATCCTTCCTTAGGAAACAGATTCTCATGCCTGAGAACTTTTTCCACAAGCTTCTCAAATGGATCGTCCAAATGATCCACCAACTGCCTCCCAAGATAACTGTCCAAGCCTGTCACAAACTTCTCATTCTTCTGGTATGCAGATTCAATATACGACCGGGCATACTTGGACAAAGCTTCAAACTCAGAAACATACTCAAGAACTGGTCTTCCACCTTGCTTGAGCTCCACAAACTTCTTGAACAGAACAGACTTCTGAGCCGTAGAAATGAACTTAGCTTCAAATCTGACTTGGAATTGCTCCCAAGTAATCTCTTCCTCCGGAGTACCAATGGTGATAGAGTTCCACCAATCCGAAGCTCTCCCTTGAAGCTGTCTTGATGCTAACTTCCTCTTAGTCGCATCCTCAATTCCCAAATCACCAAAGATCCTTCTACAAGCATCTATCCACCTCTCGACTTCAATAGTTGATTCTTTTCCTAAGAAAACCTTCCCTCCAAGAGCAGTATAGTCTTTACACAGCTTAGCAAAATCCACCGGTCTTGGAGTTTGAACTTGAACTCCAACATCTACAGATGGCCCCGGAGCTGGAATTCTTCTCATGATCGAAGTCATCATAGCTTCGAACATAGCAGCATAATCAGCAGCCCCCTCAATAGCGCGGCCTCCCCTAGCAGCTGGTCTCCCTCTTCGACTCATTCACAGTATCTAAAAAAAAGAATGATTAATACACCTTGAGAAACAACTGCATAAGGAATTCAAACTTTTCTAATCTACTATATTATATATAGTAGTCATCCATCAAAATACAATTACGTCTCTCATACGTAGTTGTGTCAGCGAGCGGTGGGTAAAATCGATTAACCAAAGCTCCGATACCAAATGTGACGACCGCCCATGACTCCTGCACTGAACCTAGATATAGTGCGCTGTAAAGTGTGCCAGGCAGCCATGGACGATTGCCAGGGTAAGATTAAAATAGCAGAATCTATCGTATAACTCACAGCGCATGGATAAAATACAATAGAACATATATATATAGTGAAGCTTCACAGAATAGAATGTCATCATATAAAACTTCATAATAGTTGAATACAACAACTGAATAGTCAATACATCAAGCCTCACTACATGTCACTCAGAGATTTATACAAAGCAGCGGAACATCCAGTACATATAGTAAGAAAATAATATGCAAGCCTCCAGCTCGTCCTCGTCATCAGCATCGTTGGAAGCAAGAACAGCACCTGTCACCTGCTACCTAGTCTGCCCGTCCCAAAATGGACGAACAGCCCAAGGCAATAAGAATTAAAACATAAAGCCTTGAGTCAGACAACAGTCTTAGTGAGCGGTAAATTAACTAACAACATACCAAAAGAGCACAAAGGAATAGGAATACAACCCTCCCATTCCACCTCTTTCTACAGTGATAGCCCCCAGACACACACTAAGCAGAGAAAACATAGCAAAGCATACAATTTAAAGTAAAGCAATTATCACTCGAGTCAAGGGCGATGTTTTCCAAGCACAAACCCCCAAGGCCTAAACCAAGATCAGGTAAGCACCCAGAAAACACTGCTCTTGAGACCGAATGACGATACAACCAAACATCCATGACTCTGGCTATCACTGTTATCATTGCTTCGATATCATCGTTAATTGAATGACCGGCTCATTCTTTCATCCGTCCGTCAAGGGCTAATGGAAACCACGGTTCTAGACATAACTCCGCACGTCATCGTGACCCGTGCCTAGGACTATCGAATCTGCCCAGAGTACTTGACTACCAATCAGTAGCCTTCAGGGACTATCGAATCTGCCCAACATACTCTTGCTTTGAGCATGCTAGAACCTTCAACAACGATGAGATCTCAGCCTTCTATTCATCCTCCTCGACGACTATTTCCATACTAGCTCAAGCGCCTCTTGAGCAAACCATTATCCTCAAACTCGAACCATTTCACCGAGTTATCAATCTGCTTGGAATGATCCCGTCTGGATTAAACCAAGACTATCTCATATCATGCTTCGCCTCATCATCATCATAGCAAAGCTCCATCTCAACATCATCATCAAATCTATCCATATGAGCTTCATCATCCGCTACATAAGCCACAAGCAGCTTTCCCAATTCAAGAGCCTTTCCCTTAGATTTTGAATCATCTTCGCTCTAAATCAAATCATCAATCATCTAATTCATAGCAATCAATCAAGTCAAACATTAATCAAAGTAATCAAGCATTCAAATATGATCTAAATAGACAATTATAACAATAATGGCAATTTCGTAATTAAGGAGTCAAAAGTCTAACAAGCATGAAAACATGAGCAATATCTCTACAATCTTGATGAATGAACTTGCAAAGGTTAACATGTAGTAAAATGGATGCCAAATCATCATGAACAATGGATCTATATGGATCTATACTTAGGATTAGGAAAATGCATGGAAATCACTACTTTAACACCAAATCAAGCCAACAATCCGATATACTCCTTTGGATCCGTGTGAGAGATAATCACCACTCACCAAACCACTTAAACACCTTAAAAGAAACCCACTTCAGATCTGGACAGCGAAGGATCTAACTCGATCTATCACCAATCCGCTTCAAACGATGAAATTTCTCTTCGATGGATGAAGATCTTCAATCTAAGCTCTTGGATCTTCGATTTGATCTTCAATATGGATGGAAGGAATCACTAGATTAGAGTGGAGAAAATAAGTGAAGAAGTGTAGAAGTTGAGCTCGCAAAATGGCAGCACTTCGTCGCTTTGAAATCCGGATCCCAAAAAGTGAGAAAAACCCTCCTATTTATAGGCTGATTTCATAGGTCGTCCGCCCCCCCTTAGGTCGCCCACGACCTAATTCTCGTGACCTACGACCTAAGAAACCCCACAACCTAACGACCTAAGCTTATGCGCACTCACGACCTACCAGTCTACGACTTACGACCTAGCGCAAGCGCGCGACCTATAGATCCAACGACCTAACAGACGAATGCACTTAGCGACCTATCAAAGATCGCAACCTAACATCCTACAACTTAGCACACACTCGACTCAGCAACAATGCCGCCTCAACGAGTCAACCGGGATACGACCTACGACTTATAAAGCCTTGCGACCTAAAAACCCCACGAATTATCTATTCTGCGACTTACGACTTAGCAGAAGCCATGACCTAACTCTCAGCGACCTAACACATGCGCGCTTATACGACCTAACGACTTAGCATATGCGCGCTTCCTTGCGACTTAACTGGGTTACGACCTAATACTTAGCGACCTAACAACCCACGACCTAACTCCTAAGTCTTCTATGACTTAACCTCCTTAGGCCGCTCACTGCTACCCCAGCTTCCTTAGGTCGTCGCCGACCTACCAATCCTTAAGTCGCTAACTCGCCCTAACTCTTAAGTCATTAGCCCGCTTATCCCCCTAGGTTGTTAACTCCCCTAGGTCGGTCACTTACTTAAGTCTGCCTATTCTTGAGTCGCCAACTCCTTAGGTCGCCCATTTCCTAAGTCGGTCATTACCTTAAGTCGTTCACTCGACCTAAGCCACCACACGACCTAACTTTCTCACGACTTATCCCAATCCTTAGGTCGCCTACGACATAACCTCCTTCACGACCTAAGCTCCAACATGACCTAACTCTTAAGTCGCTCATTCCACTAGGTCGTTTACTCCTTAGCTCGCATCTTTCTTAGGTCGCCAACTAAGACCTAACTACTACATGACCTAAGACTTAGACTCAGGACGACTTATCAACAATGCGACTCAATGACGACTGTTTTACGATGTTTCGATCCGTAAAAGTACGGGTCGTTACAAACTCAAACAACACCATATATAAAACAAAACATAGATTTACTAGTACAATTCAAAATGTTTGGAGATAGTTTAGAAACAAAAGACAAGATGGTTAAACAGAGTAGAGAGATGGGTAAGCTTAGATAAATCGCGGACAACCTTAACCGGGTCAACCGTGACTTAAAGAATAAGATCGATGTGGATTTTTCTGGGATAAATCTACGTTCGATCTCAAGAGATAGAGTTTGGAATAATAAAAGATATTAGCATCTAAACCAAGGATAAATAAAAATCTCTGGTGAATCGATGCTGACTGTAAAGGATTTTCACCCTTTTACAAGAAAATTAGAATATTGGCGAGACCGCCAATTCACTATAAAGATATTGGAAGTGGAGTAATGGGATACTCCAGAATCAAAAGATGGTGAATAGTGAGGGACACAAATGAATTTCGGAACCGCAGGGAACGTTCCAAAATTCAAAGGAAATCGAATCAAAAGGAAGAGATTCAAACTCGAACGAAAGTGATTCTGTAAATAAATTTACCATACATTCTATGTTTTACCTCAAAGCCAAAGCTCTAATACCAACTGTAACGACCCGATATTTTCAACCATTCGCATCCATTATAAGTGTATAGGTAGACACTCATGCCGGAATTGAATTGCTCAAAATACCGCGTTGTAAATAAAAATTTGGCAAATCTCAGAATATGCAGTAAATAAATAATCACAGATCACAGACATAGAGTAAAATAATGCAACGGAAGTAAAAGAGATAGTAGTTCATGAAGCTACTATATATATAAGATATATCAAAGTTAAATAAAATACAACAGAAGAAATAAAGTACAACAGAAGTCTCAAGACATAGAAGTCTACTAATACAAGAGCTGAAATAGAACAACAGACTGAACAGATAAAACCAGATAAGTAGATAATCTCCAGCGATTCAAATCTCCAGAAGGTGGAAATCCAAATCTGTGAATAACTCAGGCTGACCCGAGCGTAAAGCAAAACACAAAACACTCGAGTCAGGACAATATATACTTATATAATGTAAACCAACTCAAGCGAACTGTAATAAGGGTACAAGTAACTTAGAAGATGCTTGGGACCGCCCATCCTCTAAGGATCCGTTAAACTATTTACTATATAGTAATATACGCTATATACAGTAGTGTCTAATCAATAAAGTATAATCATATAGAAAATAGCGTTAAGGGGATGGAGAACCTTAACGCGGTCGGATCTTAAAATCATAATCGTAGTAAAGCTCGATATGGTAGGTGACATGGCACACAAGGCAATGCCAGGGTAGATATACCAATTACGCACACGGACTGATGGATACGCATAGCAGCCACTACCGTTCCACCTCGAACAACACTCCCAAATCGGAGGATGGCCATCTAATCAATCACAAGTAAGAGTATAATATCGAAGAAATGTGTCCGAGAAGAGGGTGCTACCTCACTGGTCCGAGATCGCTCCTGTTTTAGCCAACTTATGCCAACTCACGGGAGTTGGGTCCACGTAACATACCTTAAGAACGTCGCCACCATCCTACTTCATTCTGGAATCTCCACCGCGTACACGGTTGTCAAAGTGGTTTTCGGTATCGACAGAGAGTATGTCCATATCCGATCCCGGTCTCTTTGCCAACCAATCGTTATTATAACCCGTGGTTATAACTTTTAAATACTTTACTTCAAAATAAAATATCATTTCAAACCATATCTTTATCAAAATAAAGATTAAATCAATTCCAAACCATTTCCATATATTTAAATTTTCATATCATTTCAAAACTTCATTTCAAATCATTTTAATATAATAAAATATCATATCCTTACAAAAATTCATTTCCAATCATTTTAATAAAATAAAATATCCTATCAGTTCAAATCCAAATATTCAACTTTAAATACCTTTTAAATTCAAAGATATCATTCATTTACTATCATTTCAAATCACCTTTAAATAGTTTATATTCCAATCAAAATAGTTCATTTAAACCTTTTAAAAGTGTAATTATTATATTTTCAAATCAAGTATTCAATTTCCAAAGTTTCAAACCATTCTGAGTTCGTTTACTAAGTCAAAAACCCTAATTATTAAAATTTCAGCATTTCACAACATTTAAAAACAACTGCTATAAGTTATATTTGAAAACATTTTTAATTCAGCAAAGACATCACTTAAAACTGCTGTTAAAACTCAGTTTTAGTTGAATTATAGTTCAAAACAGAAAAGACAGCATTTCAGAAGTGCTGCGGTAGTTCAGATTTCAAAACAAGGGTTAAATTTGGTTTCAGCAAAGACTGCAGACCATTATAGCATTTCCAGAGAATGCTATAATAGGCCTGAGTTCAATATTAGCCTATAAGTTCCACTACAGCAACTACAGCATCTCAGAAATGCTGTAATAGCTCTTTTTACACAATTTTAGTTCAAAATAGAATCTATAGCATTTCTGAATGCTATTAAAAGTAGATTTCAGGTATTAGTGTATTTCCAGCAATTAAATAACTTCAATTTAAAACACATAAACATTTTAAAAATCATATTTTAACATTTAAAATGTTCATTTACATATCATTTAACATATATCTTTTTCACAATAAATTTCTTATAATTAAATCCAATTTTCAACAATTTACTTAATAAGTTTAAGTGTAAAAGTTCCAATTCTTCACATTTCAACAAATAGACTTAACACTTCAAATTTAAATTACCATTTCACAATTTAACAAAATTTCCAATTTTATTTAATTAACTTAAACCTTTAATTAAAACCAAATTTTACATTTCCTAGTCAAGTTATATTTTAAAAGATCACTTTTAAACATTCATTTATTTAACCACTTAAATTCATAGAAAAATCAATAATACTTTAATAAATCACTTAAATTCAAATTTAATCAAATTATCATATTTACCATTTCCAAATAAAATTTAATATCCATTTTATTTATATAACTTAAATATCATTTTTAACCAAAATTCCAAATTTCCAACTTAAGTTATATTTCAAAAATCCAGTTAAATCATTCATTAATTACATTTTTAACACATGGAAAAAAATCATAATTTCTTTATTTTAAAACATTTCAAAATCTATTTAAATCAAATTTCATAAATTTATAATTTTTTAAAATACCTAAAAATATCCAAAACACTTTATAAAATAACCACGGACCTGTATATAATTTTCTAACCTAGGTCAAGTGATACGGATATGTATCATTTCAATCCGCGGTTTAAAAAGAAAAATCAGGGTTCTATCATTTCAAACCCGCAATCCCAAGTGAAAATAAATTAAATAAAAACCATTCAGGCCTATCATTTCAGCCCATAACGATTTTTCCCTATTCTAAAGTCCGTTCGGGTATGTATCATTTCAACCCATAGTGATTCTAGTCTACAGGGAACTTGCAATGGTGATAACAGATATAAATAACAGAATAACATTAAATAACAGTAACATATGATATAACATGTGTATAAACATCATATGATCATAACATAGTCAAGTATAACATCATAATATATTTCTACAGGTTCACAGGGTGTCAATTTACTAGTTATATAGGTACATATTGTCTGGTGAGAATAACTCACTTGTTTAAGCTGGAGATGATGACCAAACACACAACACAGAATCTTTGAAGGCACGACAACATGAATATGATTTGAGAGTGGAGAGCCAAATATAATTGCCTTGTATACATATAAACAAAACAAGACAATGTATACATAAATATGTAACACAAAACAATATCGAAATGACTTGAAATAAAAAGCAACAAAGGGCAAAGTGATTCGACCTTTCTTTAACCATTCAAGAGCTTGACCAAGGGGATCTTTTGCTCAGCCATAGCTGGACATAATCTCAGTTTATGGCATCAAAATAGCATGGCAACAAGGAGATGACGATGGTAGGAGTTATATATGAATAAGACAAAGGGTCAAGGCAAAATAAGTGGAGTTTTTGTTCATTTTTGGCTCATCCAAAGGCAAGTGGGGCTCAGCCCTTGCATGGTACAGGTCTGGACAGTGGACGGTGATGGTGCAACAGCAGCCAAAGGTCATGTAGCAAGTGGTGGTGGTGGCTAAGGGGGTGGCCAAAGCAAGATATGGAGGGTAGATGAGGATATGTGTGGTCTAGGCAATGTTTTGTGGAGTTTTGTGGTGATGGCTTCAAGTGGAAGGTCATGGCCTGTCTTGGTCAGAGGGAAGGGAGTGTTTGCTGTAGTAGATGGAGGAGGTGATGACGGGGATGAAGGTGGTAGAGGCTAGGCCAAGCAAACATGTGAAGAGATCAAGGCAAAATTGCATAGAAAAGTAAGAAAAAAGTAGAAAGAAAAGAGGGAGATTACCAAAAAAATTTTGCAAGATGGAGGCCATGATTTTTTTAGGGTTTTGGAGCTTTGAAAATTCGTGAATAACAGGAGGAAGTCGGCTAAAAAAAAGTAATGAGGAATAGTTAGGGCAAAATAGAATAAAAGATGTATTGATTGAAAAAGAAACGGTAGAATTCAAAAGGACTAAGCACACAAAAGGTATCAAACTCTTCATATATCTTTAATTCCTTTTTATAACTTTATATTTCTGGAAAAAATAATAATCCCAGATAAAATTTCGAAATTTTATCAAAATATAATAATTTATATAAATATTTATCAGTTATATAAAGTTAAATTAAGAAAATAGCTAAAAATAGTAAACTAGTCTAGAAAATTTGAAATTGAATAGAATAAATTTTAGAAAATTCATATGAGCTTGTAATATATTTTTAAATATAAATAATAACATAAAATAAAAATATATTCACAAAATAAATATTTAAAATTAAATTTACATATAATTTTTAATGAAGAAAATAGCAGAAAATAGGAAAACAGCCTATAAAAATGAAAAAATAAATACAGTAAATGTTGGAAAAATTCTATTATCATTTTAAAAATATAAAGAGACAAAAATATACATAAAAACATATTGACACATATTAAAATAAAATATAACAAAGAAAAAGTAATTTATACAATTTTAAAATAGACAAAATTGTTAAATAAACAGTTTATACTCAAAATTGAAATGTACATAACTTTTGCAGTTTAACTCCGTTTTCAACGAAACGAAAAGCAGTATTCAAGTTATTAAATCTATTTTTATAATAAAAGATAAAATTTAAAATTTCAAACTTTTAAATTTTTAAGTTTAAAAGTCAAAGTTTGACTATTTTAACCAAAATTCACATTTTCTGGAAATATTAAATTTAGTCATATTTGAAATTCTAATCCACATACAAAATCAAAGTTTTTATATTTACAATTACAAAATTTATTCTTTTCATAAATAAAGCTTTTAAATCTGGAAATCAATTTAAAAATAATTGTAAAATACAGGGTTGTTACAAGGTATTTATAGACAGATCAGAAAAATAGAATGAATGGATACGATTTATTTACACGTTGAACGATAAATGGCCCGAAAAGCCCATTCTGTCTCCGGAATGAAATTGGGTCATCCCATATATCAAAATAGATGTTTTTGATGAATTCAAATTCAATGGAAGAGGTTTCAAGTCCTAATTCTATCGTATCGAGAAGTTATGTTAAAATCAGTTTATTTCAAATTGATTTATTTTGATTTGATTTCTAGGCATTTCGAGCCCGTACGATCAAACGACAAGTCCGATCGTTACAAAACTTGAAATCCTATAATAATTCACCGTTATGGATTCGATAAAACTGGTTTCGTCGAAATCCGAGCCAGTGGCCAAAATGGCTATTTTTCAGGTTAATTAAATAAATTAATATTAAATTAATTAAGTCGAATTTCCAATGTAAATTCTATGGTTAACAAATTTTACCATTTTTGATTTCATTAACATTCACAATAATTTAAACAAGTTAAGATATCAGATTAAAGTTAATTAATTTACCAATTACATTATTAAATTTCAATTTCAGTAAATTCATTAATTATCAATTGAAATTCCAATAAATCCATTTATTTGATTTCTCAATCTTGTTATTAAATCAATTATTAACTTATCATCTTAAAGGTAATATTAACATTGGTTTATAATACATTAATAATTTCCCAATTCATCCAAATTTCAATTAACATAGTATTTAATTTCATTTACCTACAATAAATCCATTTGTTATAGATTGAATTCCAATTAATTATAATTTATTCCAATAAATTGATTTGATTCAATTCCAATCTTTTTATTTAAATCAATTATTATTCTATAAACCAAGTTAACATTTGTTTTACCTTCCATTACATTAATATATTCCAATTCCCTTCTTTAGTTTGTATTAACTATCATATTTCCATTTATAGCCAAGTATAACATTCACATTATTACATTTATTTGTCTTTCATTCAAATGGTTAATAATTAACTTGAATTAACATTGTTACACTTTATTTTAGTTTTCATCTCATTATTAAAATACAGATTTTTATTTCTTCACTATTAAATTACAAAAATCTTATTAAATTAACAAATTTAATTATCGAAAATTTACGGGTCGTCACAATATCGCAGCATGTAGTATATTCGACTTAGGCTGTATCGCATTGCATTCATGGGCACCACTTATTTCTTTTTAAGAGACTAATCAACCTTATTACAGCTTATAAGAATAAGCTGGCACATGAGGAATGCTGCTAGGACTTCTATTTCTGGCATAGAGCAGCGAGTGGGTGATGGGGTAGTTGTGAACCCCGATATGCATGCTATGTTTAGCTATATAATAAGGAACATGTTGTAGAATGCCCAAGTGGTTACCCCAATTGTTGTGGGTGTTGGTGCTTCGGTTCAAGCGTTGAGAGCTAACTTTACTAAGTTAAACAAATCATATTCTAGTCTTGATGGCAAACCATTTCTTGGAACGAAGTCAGCCATCGAAATATATGATCAGTTGGACACCATGGAGTTAGAAGATGCGATGAAGAGGAAGTTGACCACCACAAACTTCAAATTAGAGCCATGAATTGGTGCGATGAAGAGGAAGTTGACCACCATGAAACTTCAAAGTAGCACCATGAATTGGTGGAATGCTGTAAAGATAGCTACTCCTGAGGATCGATTCATCTTGGAGCAGTTAAAGCTAGATTTGAGCAGAAGTTTGTACCAGTAGCTCAGAAGTCGGTTTTGTTTAGAATTTTTTCGGTTTAAAGAAGGGAGACTTATGTAACGCTCCACTCTGAGACCCACTGTAACAAAGAGTATTACGGGAGTAATACTGTCTGTTAAAGCGGAGAATAGAGTATAGTGGAAGCGACCATTTGTAATCAAGCTATAACTATCTACTGAATACGTCGAAAGGATGGTATCTATATTTTTTTTTCAAGTGGTTTGACATATTCAATAAATATTTATAACGAAATTACAAAGGCTAAAGACCTATCAAAACAAGCATAGTAATAAATGATAAAACATCACAGAACAGAATCACATAACAGATATAAAATCCCAGAACAATACATCGTCAATACAGATCCAAATACTATAAGTGGGTACAAAGCCACTGCCCACACATGTGAGTCAAAAATATGTACATATCGAAGTCTGAACAATAATAGAGTAGCGGAATAGTGGACAAATAAAAGCACTATCTATCAACATAGCAGATAATGTCCAAGCGGAAGCACAGAAGCTAAGTCCAGAGACCTAACCTGAAACAACTCGGTCTGACCTGAGCGAAAACACTCGGGTCAGGCTAGCTAAACAATCAGTAATAACTGAGATATATAATAATGCGGTACATAAATAAAACAGTACTTTTTCCTACGAGAAGAGTATTTTGGACCACATGAATATAATGACGGTCCCTAATCATCAATCAACAGTAAAAATCTCCAAAGAGAATATCAGCACCAAAGTGTTGAATAAATAAAATCGCCTCATATCATCGGCGTAGCCAAAGCTATATAAAGTTGCCCATAGGCAATAATCCCAAGAGTGACCAGAGTCTGTAATCAATGCCCAAGCAAAGATCGATGCTCCAAAGAGCAATGTGGATATACTGAAAAGTCAATGAAATCAAACACTGAAAAGCAGTGTCCAGAGACACTGTGAATCCACAAGGTAATCGCACTTACATTGTATGGTTCCATAGAACCAACACCGAATGGCGGTACTCGAATGGATATAAAAATCATCAGATAATACAAGTATAGCACGTGCACCGACCGGAGTCGTTATTGCCAAGTACTGTAGAGTTGTGATCGATCACTCGCACAGATGCAGAACGCGCGAGACGGCGAGATCCTTCCCAGAAGGATAAAGGCCCAGAGGCACATGCCGAAAAAAAAGAAACTGCTCCATAGAACAGGGGTCCAGAGACGGTTGCCCAGAGGTGTGGTGACCCAGAGGTCCAGTACTGGCCGTCCAAAGGCTAATGTGTCACAAACTTCTTGGAGAGGAACCCGTAAAGTGTTAACAATGAGTCTCATACCCCACGTTCGCACTAAACTGTTTACTAACCAATAGCAAGCTCACACTCCAAACAATAAAAAGTCCACCTCGTATCATCGGTAAACTAGACCCAAAGGTCAAAACGATCAATCGAATAGGTCGGGGATTAACCAGAAAGAAAATACACACGGTTCTATAGGCCGGAGATTTCCTAACCATTTAAGCACCTTTCTACTTCGCTCGACGTGCTAAAAAGTGAGTGTGAGATTTTTATTATAGAAAATAATGGTGCGAAATGGTTTTATAATTGATTTTGAAATCACTTTAAAACGGCTTTTGAATACTCTCCTATTATGGAGTAAATAGTTTAATAATTAAAAATAACATTATATAATAATAATTTCGAAAGCCATTTAGGAGTGAAAAATCCTTTGAAAATAATTCATAAAACATGTGTATGAAATCTAGAGACAAATCTCAAAGAAATCGATAAATCAGAGAATCACTGAAAACCAATATTTGTGTTGGACAATATTCCGAATGGTTGTGAACCAAAGTTCGACAATTTTTGATTCGCAATTGAAACCCAAAGGTTCATTGCAGAAACAATCAATTTGAAGCGGTTGCACCAAAATGGTGCAACCCGGACTCGGTTGCGCCAAAATGGTGCAACCGGTGGGTCCGAACCCGGCTGCCCCCAATGGGTACAGCCCATTCCATAGAAGCCGGCTGCATCGCATGGTGCAGCCCGTTTCCATGAACCAGGCTGCACCATGCGCTGCGGCTGGCTCAGTCAAGCCCCAGCCCGCCTGGGCTGGGGAAGTAATAGCAAGCCCCAGCCCATGCGGGCTGGGGTTCAGTCAAGCCCCAGCCCGCCTGGGCTGGGGAAGTAGCAAGCCCCAGCCCATGCGGGCTGGGGTTCAGTCAAGCACCAGCCCGCCTGGGTTGGGGAATTTGCAAGCCCCAGCCCATGCGGGCTGGGGTTCAGTCAAGCCCCAGCCCGCCTGGGCTGGGGAATTTGCAAGCCCCAGCCCATGCGGGCTGGGGTTCAGTCAAGCCCCAGCCCGCCTGGGCTGGGGAATTTGCAAGCCCTAGCCCATGCGGGCTGGGGTTCAGTCAAGCCCCAGCCCGCCTGGGCTGGGGAATTTGCAAGCCCCAGCCCATGCGGGTTGGGGTTCAGTCAAGCCCCAGCCCGCCTGGGCTGGGGAATTTGCAAGCCCCAGCCCATGCGGGCTGGGGTTCAGTCAAGCCCCAACCCGCCTGGGCTGGGGAATTTGCAAGCCCCAGCCCATGCGGGCTGGGGTTCAGTCAAGCCCCAGCCCGCCTGGGCTGGGGAATTAGCAAGCCCCAGCCCATGCGGGCTGGGGAGAATAGCGGGCCGCACAGTGCGGACCCGCTCTGTTCCTACGCGCCAGCCCACTAAGGGCTGGCCTGCTACCGACTAGCCTAGCCGGGCTAGCCTGGGTGCAACCCAGGCCTGCCCTGGTGCACTCAAACCACTGTTTCAGCCTGTTTTAAGGCTGAAACATTCCAGCCAGCTGAAGATGCTGGTTTTGGTGATTTTGGGGTGTTTTTTCAAGTTTTTGGCATCAAATTTCACCAATATCAATCACTAACTACCCTATAATGCTTACTACACTATATTAAAGGAAACAAAGAGCCAAAGCTTAGCATTACCTTAGGAAGCAATATCACAAGCACCTTATGTGCACACCCCAAAATGAAAGCAAAGATGATCAAAGAGCTATGATTCACATGTTACATAATAAAACATGTGTTACTAACTGATTACCGAAATCAAAAGATGATTAAACAGATATTAGAAGAGGTTTTTAGCAATATACCTCTCTAGAAAGCAACAAAGACCACTATAGCATCAACCCAAGTTAGCAAAAGATGATTAGGAGGCTATAAGATCAAAAAAACACATAAAACATGTGTTACCAATTAAATTTCAGAAATTAGAGAGGTATAAAAACGGATTTGAGGTGGGTATTTGCATTACCTTTGTATAGAATGACTTGCATAAGCTAAAACTAGAAGGAGATGAAGATAGAGGCCATTTTTGTTAAGAAAGCTTTAGGAAATGATTAGGGTTTTGATTAGGGATGAATGAATGAGGTTAGGAGAGTTTGAGATAATTTATAGAGGAGGTTTAGGGTGGGTTATTGGGCTAGGTTTAGTAACCCAATAAGAAGAGAGTTATTTACATGTTTCCAAAATTAGTCTAAGTGTTCATATATGTTTATAAAACTCATTTTTTTCTTACCCAAACCCGTTTTAAATTTTCTCTTAAAATATTTAACTTTCCAAAAATAACATTTTATCCTTATTTTAAATCCCATATTTCCCATTTAATTAAAATAGCCTTTTTCAAATAAATTTTGTTATTCCAAATCCTTTTATGCTTCATTAAAATAAATAAAAATCCTAACTTTTATTTATTAATTGGTAATGCAAATCCCGGGTTGTTATAGACTCCCCCCCTTAAGAAAATTGCGTCCCCGCAATTACTTAAGATAGATGTCGTCTATAACGTCAAATCCACAAAAGAAGTGATAGAGATAAAATAGTGAATTCTCACCCGCAGAAGAAGATGGGAGAAAGCCAGGATAAGAGCGCTCGATAGATTCTCTGGTCTCCCAAGTGCAGTCCTTAGGATTCGGTGACCATTGAATCTTCACGAGTGGAACCTCTTTGTTGCGAAGGCGTCTAACCTCCGAATCAAGCACACGAAGAGGTTGCTGCTCCAAAGGTAAACCAGGTAAGATCTCTAAAGCAGACACAGCATGCGGCTCAATGATAGAATCAAGATCGCGGACACACATGCGAAGCTGGGAAACATGGAACACATCGTGTATTCCAGAGAAGTGAGCAGGTAGAGCCACTCGATAAGCCACGGGGCCAATGCGTTCCGTAATAGGAAATGGTCCAACATAGCGAGGAGCCAACTTCCCTGTAGAGCTGAAACACACAACCCCTTTCATAGGACATATCCGAATAAAGACATGATCACCAATGGAGAACTCAAGAGGCTTCCTACGGTTGTCCGCGTAGGATTTTTGACGGTTCTGCGCCTCTTTCATTCTCTGACGAATAAGAATAATCTTCTCAGAAGATTCCCGAACTGAATCTGGACCAAGAAGGAGCTTCTCGCCAGATTCTAACCAACACGAAGGAGAACGACATGGCCTTCCGTAAAGAGCCTCGAAAGGAGTCATGCCAATACTAGACTGAAAGCTGTTGTTGTAGGAGAACTCTACAAGCGGTAAGTGATCCTCCCAACTACCTCCGAAATCTAGAATACAACAGCGTAAAAGATCCTCTAAAACACGATTCACCCTCTCCGTCTGACCGTCGGTCTGAGGATGATAAGCAGTCGAGAGATTCAGCTTTGAGCCCAAAGCTGACTGTAGGCACTTCCAGAAGTGACCAGTAAAGATAGTGTCTCGATCATAGACGATAGAGCTAGGAATGCCATGAAGTCGAACGACTTCCTTCACATATAGCTTGGCAAGCTGAGGAGCAGTCCGAGTGGACTTAATAGGAATGAAATGAGCTGATTTGGTCAAGCGATCGACGATGACCCAAATAGAAGTATGGCCTGACCTCGATCGAGGCAGACCGTCAATAAAATCCATGGATATCTGATCCCATTTCCACAATGGAATCTCTAGCGGCTGAAGAAGACCAGATGGACGCTGATGCTCAGCTTTGATCTGTTGACAAGTCATGCAACGGCTTATATAACTTGCAACATCACTCTTCATGCCCTCCCAATAAAATAGGCGACACATGTCAGCATACATCTTACTCGACCCGGGATGTATAGTGTACTTAGTGCGATGACACTCGTCTAGAATGTCGTGCCTAAGTGATAAATCAGATGGTACCAAAATACGGTTCTTCCCACGAAGACACCGATGAGAATCAATAGAATAATCCGACAATGTCTCATCACTGGATCCCGACTCAAGGAGATGAATATATCACAACAAGTCTGGATCCTGCCGCTGAGCATGGGCAATGCGATCCAATAGAATAGGTCGAGCTTCCAAGCTGAATAGCAAGATCTGAGGATCAGAAGACGGAGCTCGATTTCGAATATCACACATAGAAAGAGTCTCAGGAATATCCCACTCGGCTATCATCATAGAAACTACTGCCGAGTGTTTGCGACTGAGTGCATCAGCCACACGATTACCCTTGCCAGGGGTATACTGAATGTCTAAGTCATATGAGGCGCTAAACTCAAGCCATCGCTGCTGCCTCATATTGAGATCTTTCTGACTGAATAAATATTTCAGCGACTTGTGATCGGTGTAAAGAGTGAAGCGTTCGCCTAATAGAAAGTGACGCCACGTCTTCAAAGCAAAGACGATAGCTGCCAACTCAAGATCATGAGTCGGATAGCGAACCTCATTCGGACGTAGCTGCCTAGAAGCATAAGCAACTACCCGATCCTTCTGCATAAGCACAGCACTGAGGCCGCTACCACAAGCGTCGGTGTAAACAACAAGATCCTGGTTACTCTCAGGAACTACAAGGATATGAGCATGAGTGAGAAGTTCCTTCAATCGCTGGAAAGAAACTTCACACTTATCAGACCAAATAAAGCGAATCCCCTTACGAGTCAGAGTCGTGAGGGGAAGTGCAACACGAGAGAAATCCTTGATAAATCGATGGTAATAACCCGCCAGACCAAGGAAGCTGCGAATATCATGAACGTTCTCAGGCTGCTTCCAATTTTGAATAGCTTCAATCTTGACAGGATCAACAGAAATACCCTCAGAAGAAACAATATGACCCAAGAACTTGACCTTGCTCTCCCAAAAATGGCACTTGGAGAGCTTGGCCCTAAGCTAATGCTGACGAAGAGTATCCAAGACGATCCGTAGATGACGAGCATGCTTTGCCTCGGATCTAGAATAAACAAGAATATCGTCGATGAAAACCAGAACGAATCTATCGATGTATTCCCGGAATACTCGATTCATGAGATCGACGAAGAAAGCCAGAGCGTTCGTCAAGCCGAATGGCATGACCAACCACTCAAAAGAACCATAACGAGTGCGAAATGCTGTAAGAGGAATGCTGTCTTCTGTGACTCGTAGCTGATGGAATCCGGTGGCAAGGTCGAGCTGAGAGAAGACCTTCGCACTGCTCAATTGGTCAAACATGTCGTCTATCCGAGGAAGTGGGTAGCGATTTCTGATGGTCAGCTCATTGAGCTTGCGATAGTCAATGCAAAGCCTAAGAGAGCCATCAGCCTTCTTAACGAAGACCACAGCAGCACCCCATGGCAAAGAACTGGATCGGATGAACTGCTTCGCTTCAAGCTCAACTAACTGCTTCCTGAGTTCCTCATTCTCCTTAGTAGACATTCTCGTAGGAGGATGCCCAACTGGATGAGAGCCTGGAATGAGATCGATGCGGAACTCAATAGCTCGCTTTGGCGGCAGTCCGGATACTGGCTCGAATACGTCGGGGAAATCCCGAACAACAGGAATACGAGATAAGTTCAAATCCTCATCTCGTGAATCGAGAGAGAATAAAGTAACATCAGAAAGCCCAACATCTTGAAGAACAATAGCTAACGGAGAGGACGAGTCAGGGTGATGAATGAATAATATCCGCTCCGAACAAATAATTTTAGCGTCGTGCTGAACGAGCCAATCCATGCCAAGAATCATATCAAAGCCCAAATACTCCATAACGTGGAGATTTGCATGGAAAGAAAAGCCACACAGATCAATATCTATATCCTCACAGAGCAAGCTAAGGGTCGTGGATCCACCAATGGGATTCACAATCCTTAGTGAAAAAACCAGACAAGTAACATCCAAGGATAATGCATCTACTAGCTCCTTTGATACGAATGAGTGAGAGGCACCCGTATCAAAAAGAACTCTAATAGATCTACCATGAAATAAAATAGAGCCTTCAAGAACGGAAGGATGTGTACCTTTAGGCTGAGCAGAAGTGGTAGGAGCCTTGGCAGCATTAAGCCTGCCAGGCTTGGCACTAGCTGGAGCAATAGGACAAGCAGAGATCCTGTGTCCCTCCTTCTTGCAGAAGGTGCAATAGAGAGGTTTGGGACACTCTCGAATAAAGTGATCTGGAGAACCGCAGTTGAAGCATTTCTTCGGAGGACGTGTCCCACTAGGCTGAGCAGGAGTCTGGGACTGAGGATAAGTCTGAGGCTGAGTCTGAACAGCAGAACTGCCAGTCTTCTTCTTCTTGTTCCAAGGCTTGGTCTTCTGAAATGGACCCTGCTTCTGATTGGGGTTTTTGGAACCCTCACCATCCCCATCGCTATGCTCCATCTCGACTGACTCAAGATGTAGAGCTGCATCGACTAGCTTCTCGAATGAGAGCTCAAGCTGTAGCATAAGCTGCCTCTTCAGATATTTCTTCAAGCCCTCAACAAATTTGAGGTTCCTCTTATAAGGAGTAGCAATGAACTCAAGGCCGTACTTGGACAGGGCCTCGAAGGAAGAGACATAATCGGATACAGAGGACTTCCCCTGCTTGAGATCAAGAAAGCAGCGAGCAAGGGAGTTCTTCTCTGACTCTGGGATGAATTTGAGCTCAAATCTCTCATGAAACTAAGCCCAAGTAAGTGTGATCTCATCGATCTCGACAATAAGGAGTTCGTACCAATCTAGGGCACGACTCTGAAGTTGACTGGAAGCAATAAGAACACGGTCATGATCCGGGATATCCATACGAGTGAAAATGCGCTTGCATACCCAAGTCCAAGCCTAGACCTCTAAGACAGTCTCGGAGCCACTGAATGGCTTCCCTCCGAGATGAGTAAAATCACTGCAGAGACGTGCAAAAGCAGACTTGCGTGGAGCATCGGCAACTGGAGCTGGAGACTGAGAATGAGAATGGGAGTTCCGAACCAGCTCCATGATCTGGTCGGTGGTCATGAACACGCCCTCTGGATGAGTGTTGCTGAACTGCCCAGCAGCATTGGTCTGACGTGTGGTTCTCCCTCTTCCCCTTCCAGACATACTGAAAGTCAAACGGGAATTAGAGTTAGACATGATTCAATGATAGATAATTAATTAAGGAATACTACGGAATATAACGGATTCCTATACATATTCCTAACTTATCTATCCATAAACATAAGGAAGGGATTTGATTTAATTCGGATCTAATTAAAATGTATTGTACTAAGTGTATCTGTTCTGTGTTTATTATGCTTATTCCTGAAACCAGGCTCTGATACCAAACTGTAACGCCCCACTCTGAGACCCACTATAACAAAGAGTATTACGGGAGTAATACTGTCTGTTAAAGCGGAGAATAGAGTATAGTGGAAGCGACCATTTGTAATCAAGCTATAACTATCTACTGAATACGTCGAAAGGATGGTATCTATTTTTTTTTCAAGTGGTTCGACATATTCAATAAATATTTATAACGAAATTACAATGGCTAAAGACCTATCAGAACAAGCATAGTAATAAATGATAAAACATCACAGAACAGAATCACATAACAGATATAAAATCCCAGAACAATACATCGTCAATACATATCCAAATACTATAAGTGGGTACAAAGCCACTGCCCACACATGTGAGTCAAAAATATGTACATATCAAAGTCTGAACAATAACAGAGTAGCGGAATAGTGGACAAATAAAAGCGCTATCTATCAATATAGCAGATAATGTCCAAGCGGAAGCACAGAAGCTAAGTCCAGAGACCTAACCTGAAACAACTCGGTCTGACCCGAGCGAAAACACTCGGGTAAGGCTAGCTAAACAATCAGTAATAATTGAGATATATAATAATGCGGTACATAAATAAAACAGTACTTTTTCCTAAGAGAAGAGTATTTTGGACCACATGAATATAATGAC
This sequence comes from Allium fistulosum, assembly GCA_030737815.1. NCBI lineage: Eukaryota > Viridiplantae > Streptophyta > Magnoliopsida > Asparagales > Amaryllidaceae > Allium > Allium fistulosum. The sequence goes on along the minus strand of CM060903.1, from coordinate 888,969,177 downwards.
GGTCCCTAATCATCAATCAACAGTAAAAATATCCAAAGAGAATATCAGCACCAAAGTGTTGAATAAATAAAATCGCCTCATATCATCGGCATAGCCAAAGCTATATAAAGTTGCCCATAGGCAATAATCCCAAGAGTGACCAGAGTCTGTAATTAATGCCCAAGCAAAGATCGATGCTCCAAAGAGCAATGGGGATATACTGAAAAGTCAATGAAATCAAACACTGAAAAGCAGTGTCCAGAGATACTGTGAATCCACAAGGTAATCGCACTTACATCGTATGGTTCCATAGAACCAACACCGAATGGCGGTACTCGAATGGATATAAAAATCATCAGATAATACAAGTATAGCACGTGCACCGACCAGAGTCGTTATTGCCAAGTACTGTAGAGTTGTGATCGATCACTCGCACAGATGCGGAACGCGCGAGACGGCGAGATCCTTCCCAGAAGGATAAAGGCCCAGAGGCACATGCCAAAAAAAAAACTGCTCCATAGAACAGGTGTCCAGAGATGGTTGCCCAGAGGCGTGGTGACCTAGAGGTCCAGTACTGGCCGCCCAGAGGCTAATGTGTCACAAACTTCTTGGAGAGGAACCCGTAAAGTGTTAACAATGAGTCCCATACCCCACGTTCGCACTAAACGGTTTACTAACCAATAGCAAGCTCACACTCCAAACAATAAAAAGACCACCTCGTATCATCGGTAAACTATACCCAAAGGTCAAAACGATCAATCGAATAGGTCGGGGATTAACCGGAAAGAAAATACACACGGTTCCATAGGTCGGAGATTTCCTAATCGTTTAAGCACCTTTCCACTTCGTTCGACGTGCTAAAAAGTGAGTGTGAGATTTTTATTATAGAAAATAATGGTGCGAAAAGGTTTTATAATTGATTTTGAAATCACTTTAAAACGACTTTTGAATACTCTCCTATTATGGAGTAAATAGTTTAATAATTAAAAATAACATTATATAATAATAATTTCGAAAGCCATTTAGGAGTGAAAAATCCTTTGAAAATAATTCATAAAACACGTGTATGAAATCTAGAGACAAATCTCAAAGAAATCGATAAATCAGAGAATCACTGAAAACCAATATTTGTGTTGGAAAATATTCCGAATGGTTGTGAACCAAAGTTCGACAATTTTTGATTCGCAATTGAAACCCAAAGGTTCATTGCAGAAACAATCAATTTGAAGCGGTTGCACCAAAATGGTGCAACCCGGACTCGGTTGCACCAAAATGGTGCAACCCGGACTCGGTTGCACCAAAATGGTGCAACCGGTGGGTCGGAACCCGGCTGCCCCCAATGGGTACAGCCCATTCCATAGAAGCCGGCTGCACCGCATGGTGCAGCCCGTTTCTGTGAACCAGGCTGCACCATGCGGTGCAGCTGGCTCAGTCAAGCCGCAGCCCGCCTGGGCTGGGGAAGTAATAGCAAGCCCCAGCCCATGCGGGCTGGGGTTCAGTCAAGCCCCAGCCCGCCTGGGCTGGGGAAGTAGCAAGCCCCAGCCCGCCTGGGCTGGGGAAGTAGCAAGCCCCAGCCCATGCGGGCTGGGGTTCAGTCAAGCCCCAGCCCGCCTGGGCTGGGGAATTTGCAAGCCCCAGCCCATGCGGGCTGGGGTTCAGTCAAGCCCCAGCCCGCCTGGGCTGGGGAATTAGCAAGCCCCAGCCCATGCGGGCTGGGGAGAATAGCTGGTCGCACAGTGCGGACCCGCTCTGTTCCTACGCGCCAGCCCACTAAGGGCTGGCCTGCTACCAACTAGCCCAACCGGGCTAGCCTGCTATGCCCGGGCAGTAGCCTGGGTGCAACCCAGGCCTGCCCTGGTGCACTCAGACCACTGTTTCTGCCTGTTTTCAGGCGAAACATTCCAGCCAGCTGAAGATGCTGGTTTTGGTGATTTTGGGGTGTTTTTTTCAAGTTTTTGGCATCAAATTTCACCAATACCAATCACTAACTACCCTATAATGCTTACTACACTATATTAAAGGAAAAAAAGAGCCAAAGCTTAGCATTACCTTAGGAAGCAATATCACAAGCACCTTATGTGCACACCCAAAAATGAAAGCAAAGATGATCAAAGAGCTATGATTCGCATGTTACATAATAAAACATGTGTTACTAACTGCTTACCGAAATCAAAAGATGATTAAACACATATTAGAAGAGGTTTTTAGCAATATACCTCTCTAGAAAGCAACAAAGAACACTATAGCATCAACCCAAGTTAGCAAAAGATGATTAGGAGGCTATAAGACCAAAAAAACACATAAAACATGTGTTACCAATTAAATTTCAGAAATTAGAGAGGTATAAAAACGGATTTGAGGTGGGTATTTGCATTACCTTTGTATAGAATAACTTGCATAAGCTAAAACTAGAAGGAGATGAAGATAGAGGCCATTTTTGTTAAGAAAGCTTTAGGAAATGATTAGGGTTTTGATTAGGGATGAATGAATGAGGTTAAGAGAGTTTGAGATAATTTATAGAGGAGGTTTAGGGTGGGTTATTGGGCTAGGTTTAGTAACCGAATAAGAAGAGAGTTATTTACATATTTCCAAAATTAGTCTAAGTGTTTATATATGTTTATAAAACTCATTTTTTTCTTACCCAAACCCGTTTTAAAATTTCTCTTAAAATATTTAACTTTCCAAAAATAACATTTTATCCTCATTTTAAATCCCATATTTCCCATTTAATTAAAATAGCCTTTTTCAAATAAATTTTGTTATTCCAAATCCTTTTATGCTTCATTAAAATAAATAAAAATCCTAACTTTTATTTATTAATTGGTAATGCAAATCCCGGGTTGTTACAACTTAACAATCTCAGAGTTTATGGCTGAGTTTGATATGCTTTCAAAGTATGGAATGTCTTTTATTGACTTGAAAAAAGAATGAGAATTTCATTATTAGACAGAATGAATACCTTAGTGAACGTATTATCGGCCACATACATGAGACCTTCAAGAAGGTATTGGAAACGACTTTGAGGCATGAGAATCTCTACCCAAAGCCGAAGGAGTTTGTTGTTCCAAAGGAAGAGTCCAAACCGCAAGGTGGTCGTAGTGGAGAGAGACAATGGAATAATAAAGGGAAGAAATGGTTTTAAGGCAAGGATGGCTAGAGAAAGGGAGAGTGGGACCCTACATGCTATAAGCGTGGAGAGAAAGGCTATCTTAGCAACAATTGCTAGAGTGTAGAGAAAAAGTGGTACAACTGCAACAAGGCTGGATATTTGAAGTAGGACTATCCAGAACCGCCGAAGAACAAGCATGTTGTGTTTACTTATGCTTTGAATATTGTTCTCACTTTGTTGAATGCTTTATCAACGAAGAAGATGGGCAAGAGCATCATTATTCAAGGTATGCTTTCTATTTTAGATATACATGTACGTGTTTTGTTTGATACTGGAGATTCATATTCCTTTATATCTAGTGATTTGGTAGAAAGATTGGGATTGAGACCTAAGATAGTAGATGACCATTGAATGCGTCAAAACCCATGGGAGGTTTGGCTAGTTTGTCTATGATTTGTCATGACATAGTCTTATCGATTCATGGATGTACTTATATTTGTGATTGTCTTTTTTGGGTTTCCAAGGGGTCGGTAATATTTTAGGGATGGACTAGCTAAAGAAGTACAGAGTGGTAGTAGATTGTGTGAGGTTGGTGGGGACAAATGGGATGGAGAGAGAGCAGAGGGTAGCGTTAGGCTACCTATCAGATGATAAGACGATGGTTGGCTTTCTATATTCGCTCAAGGTCCCGCATGATGAATTATCATCAATACATATAGCGAAGGAGACATATTCGAGGAAGTGAACGGATTACCATCACATAAGGAGATCAAATTCCATATAGATTTGGTGCAGGGTGCCAGACTAGTAGTTATGCCATGGCATCCATAGAGAAGAAGGAACTAGATATGCAAGTGAATGAACTATCGAGATGAGGGTTCATTCGATGGAGTATATAAAAAGAAGTAGTCAACTAGTCCCTTATCTCCCTATTTTGTGTCATCCTTGGAAATCGCTACTGTGATGACCCGCAGATCCGTACCCCTTGAGTCGACACTATTCTCATCAATCAACTCAAGATGAAGGGAAATACAAACCATCAGGGTTACAGAAGAAGGAGGTAGAAGAAGAAAATAGAAGGCAACATTCAAAATCTAACCATCGCAGCGGAATAAAATATAATAGATAATAACTGATCTTTACAGGAAAGAAACTATATCTGTTTATACATACATCATCAGAATACAACATCAGAGTATAATAAACTCGACAACACAATTCAGGACAATTATAATAACTTGTCCCACATACAAAATGCACAACATACACCACACATGGGAATATATACCAAGTACGAGTGATAGTCTCGCCATCCAGCTCGTCTCCTAAGCTCCCCAGCATCCTTTCATGTAATCTATAATACTCGGTCTGATCCGAGCATTATAATAAAATAACACCCGAGTCAGTCTGGAATACCAGCGTGAGAAAACACACTCAATTGGATTATTTAAGTTTTCCAAACCCTTTGAAATCAAAAGCATCTCGTAAGACCACGCCACAAAAAACATGTCGGGTTTTTACCTTACGATAGCCAAAACACTTTTTATCAAATCGTTCTAATATTATAATAGTGTCTATATACAAATACTTATTCAAATAGCTGAAATTGTTACATGATTAAATTCCAACATACTAGCCATAAAGTGGGTTCTACAAACAAAAACCGTAAAAGGCATGTAGGGAGAATGGATTTCCAACAAATGACTAGGCACTGAGGTACCACCTGTCACAGTACCTGGTCTAGATCACTGCACCCAGGACCACGCCCGTTCCCCTGCAACACAAGACCAGAACTACCCCTTACTGGATAATTCCGTGTAAGATCACCCCACGGTTGGGATCAGCAACTGCACCACTAAGCCAAAATAAAAGGGACATTTAGACAGGGATGACCTCACCCTAATGGGTGCGACCCACATAGCCTTGCTGCATAACCCCTGATTTTCAGTCATTCTCGGTTGATGAGGCTTGAGGCTAAACGTTACCTTTTTAGAACCGTTTCACTTAGAATGCTCATCGTCCGCCCGACGATGTTCCGAAAGCATTCATCCATACAAGTCCGTTCCGGGTACGAACGGAACCGAAGGCACTACTCCTACTACATCCATTTTGGAGTCACCCTCAGGATTAGTAGCGACTAGCCCTTGCACTGCACTGTACCATCTTCGATTCAAACTCGTTTCCCCACGAAACGTACAAACCGGATAGGAGTGGTTTTCGGGAAATAAATCCCAATCCCGGTCTCTTCGAAACGATCAGCGCATTGGCCAATATTGATAGTCGGTTATTTAACTATCAATTAACATTCACAAACATCCATCAGACAATAAATAATTTTCCAAATTATTTATTAACCTCAAAATATCTTCGCAAGATATATTTCCATTTTCAATCCTTTGAAAACAGTTTCAAACCATCTTCCTCTCATGGAATAAATTTCCCAAATATTTTCTATTTCCACTGAAATCACCAAGTAAAACACTTTAGATTTTTAAAATAATTTAAAACACTATATTACAAAATATACTTTAAACAAAACATTTAAATTAAAACTACTTTAATACTTTATTCAAAGATATATACTTTAAGAATATTCAAAATAAAGCTACTTAATAAAATATAAAACCAGATTTTTATCATTTAAAACATAATACCAAACCATCTTTAAATAATTACTATTAAAATAAATTTGAAAAAAATACTTGCTTTAAAATTTAAACATTTAAGAATAATAAATTTTCTAAAACATATTTTAAATCAACTTTAAAACTTTAGCTTATACTTAAAAGTTTACTTTGGAAACGTACTTGGCTATCCAGGGAAATACACTTCTCTTTCACATCTTTAAAATTAAATAAATCACCATTTATTTTTAATCCAATTTACCCATTTCTTTAATAAATTCCCACCGTGAATTTATTCTTCCAAATATCCACTGATATTTTACTTCACTTTTATAAACCCAGTTTATAAATCTCATGGTCTCAACTTCCTTTTAAAATCCCAGTTTCAAGTACTTAACCAATTCCCAAATTGATTTTCAAAATTTACTCCATTTAAAATAAACCCCTTTACTTATCCAATTTTATTTTAAAATCTGTTACTTTTATTGATTCCAGACTTAACTTCTTAATTAGGTTTTAAAATCTTATTTAACTTAGAAACTACAAATTTCGTATTATTCCAAGTTCCTTCCTTTACTCCTTCCTTAACAATTTAAAACCTTGAATTTTTTAGAAATGATCTATTATTCCTTTAATTAACATCACTTAGGTTTTAAAAATTCATTTATTCCCGTTTATTCAAGAATCTCCTTTCCCATACTTAGAATTTATTCATTGGAATTTTAGAAATCACTTTTCCATTTCATTCTCTAATTTATCCAAATTTCAATAATTATTTATTAAACATTCTCTCTTTTATTTTCTTTTTTTCAAAATTCCAATTTTATATATTTTGATAACTCAGTATACCGAAAGGTATATTCAATCAGACCATAACATCTAATATTCCCATTATCAATATAATTCATCCTAGAATATCAAAAATCATAACACAGAATTATTAGAACAATCTAAATAAATTTGGGGAATCCAGTTGGATCCCTCCAACCTATTTCCCTACATCCACAGACGTTAGCATAATACCAATTCCACTTCGAGGTGGAATATCGTGGTATATGGGTTTATAAAATATCATCCGCTATTATGCGACGCATAGGGTCTCATCCGCTATATAATGTGGGAAATCAATCACTCCAATATATACTATATATACTACTATATATATATATAATAATATAGCACATCAAACAATCCAATCATTTAACCATTTATTTAAATTTAACCATTTAAATTTAAATTAATACCAGATGAGTGAGATTAACTCACCTTTGACTTCTTATTTGCAATCTGATCCATCTCGACTATTTCTTCACGATTTTGTACCTTGTACAAACATTATACGTTTTATTAATATTTGAATTGATCAAACAGTTAATTACTATTTATTTATTTAATTTAAACTAATAAGTGGATTTTAAACTAATTTTCCCTTTGAATAATTCTTTTAGTAGCCAGAATAATTAAATAGGTTAATTTAAACCAAACTAGCAAATCTAAAATGTATATATATGTATATTTATTTTTCTTTTGAAACTACACATATATATATACTTATAAAAATTTTCTATATAGGTTTATACTTTACTGTAAATTTCTTTCTAATACATATTTATTTTCATCTCCTTCTGTTTTCTATAACATATATATGCGCTTTTATATTTAAATTAAAACATATACTTACTGTTATTATTATTTCTAACATTTATATATCTATGTATAAAATTTAACAAAATAAATAGAAAATACCTTCACTGCCTACTCGCGAACACACACCACCCCGATAGCACGCCATCGGCCATAGCTTCCATGCCATCGCCTCCTCGAGTTCAAGCAGCTCACAATCGAACAGAGCACTGCCACACTCGTCGTCGCGCAAAACCCTAGCCTTTACCGATGTGCCTCGCGCCTTGTTACAGCTGCCATCACCTGACAATGATCGAAGCTTTCCCCCACCTTCACGAACCCTAAGGTAGCACTCGAACTCGAAACCTCCTTTTCAGGTTTCGCCACCGTGGTACTCAAACACGAGAACAAGATGATTCCCCTCCATCGACAAATGATCGACAACTCGAATTAGGATGCAGCTTTGATTCACGAACGAATGAATCTGCTCGATTTAGCGAAGAGGCTCGGCCTCGATTTGCTTTTCGTTTGAACTCGTGAATTCCAGGAGATGGAAAGGGAACGTAGTTTTATGCGGTCCTCTGTAAAAAAAATTTATTTTACACGAACGATTTCGTTCCGTTTGAATTTTGGAGAGAAGGAAAACAAGAGGCAGTTTTGAAATGGAATTCGTCTATTATTATTCTATTATCTTGAACAAGTATCGGCTATGAATTTTGGTTCTTACTGGAAAGAAGAAATTGCTAAACTATCTCATTTCCTTTTCATTTATTTTTATCTGATTTGATTTTACAGAGAGGAAGGGAATGCATGTTCGAAAAGATCTACTACAGCGATTCTGGAAAGAACGAAAAAGCTCTCGTGAAAGAAATACAGCTTGACTGGTCAATATATATAAAATATATATTTAAATTCAAGTCGTCTCGAAAATAAAGCCCAAAAATCTCGATCTCCTATCGAGGCGTGCCGCTAGGCGTTTATAATGTTATACCCCTATCCCGAACGCAATGGAAAAGGTTTCAAGTCCTAATTCGATCGTATGGAGAAGATAGCTTTCTGAATCCAGTTATTATACTGAATTTGCGATATAGATTTCAGCGCGTTTATCTATCGTACGCGCACACAACAACTCCAAACACTATGAAAATTTAAATCCGATAATAAAACACTATTACGGATCCAATGGAACTAGTTTCGTCGAATTCCGAGACTGCGCCTCGGAAGGCTACTTTTAAATATCAATTTAAATGATATATTTTTAAAACTGAACAAAACACTTTTTAATTCAATTTTAAAAGTTCTTTCACCTTCAGTATTATCAATATGAATTTTATAAGCCTTCAAAATATTTTTAACAAGCTTGAAACTCCAGATTCAAAATTTTACCCAACTTCAAATTATTTAATTTAATAATTAAATTATCCAATAAGTAGTGATATTTGAAATTCAAGTTAAAAATTAACTTTTGAATATTTAAAATCAATTAAATATCCTAATTTTAAATATCCAAAAATTACGGGTCGTCACACTCCTCCCTCTTTAAAAGAATTTCGTCCCCAAAATTACTAGTCAGGAAGAATGATTCAATCCCCGTTAACTATTTTCTCAAATCCAAATAGTTTCAAAAAACCTTCCAAAACCCAACAACTTTTGCAACTTTCCAAAATCTATTTATTAAAGACACACAATCCCTCTAAACAACTTTCCAATTTCATCCATAACTTTCAAACAAAATTACTCACTCAATCATTTCAAATTTAAATTTGAAACCAAATTTTGAATTATCAAAATTTTCTCAAAATTTTTCTAACTCCTTAAATTTTTGAAAAATTTCGCCAGCGTCCTGTAATAACCCGCTTTTCCGTACCCCTTGAATAGACACTAATCTCCATCTATTTACTCAAGGTGAACGAAAAACCGATCCATTAGGGTTTTTAAAAGAAGAGGTAGAAGAAAAAGAAAAGAAGAACAACAGAACATCATCAGAACAGAAACAATATCAGAATCTCACATATCGCAGCGGAACAATATATAATAGATAATCACTAGTCTTTTAAAACAAAGAACTATATTTTTTTATACATACATCAATCAGAGTCAATATACAACAATGGACAGTTATATAACTTGTCCTCATACAGAATACACAGCGGAATAAATATATCAGATACAAATACTACGTCTCGCCATCCAGCTTGCTTCCAAAGCTCCAGAATATCCAGAATATCCTGATGATATAACTCTAGGCTGCCCGTGTGGAAATTGGTGGGCACCCAGAGTTTAGAAGGGAACAATAAACTCCGAGTCAGTCATGGTGACTGGTGTGAGATCGTAAAACAGTTATTCTTTAAAATAAACAACAGGATAACTTTAAAGTCAATTCGAAATGCTTTTGGAAAATGAAACTACCATAAGACCTCCCGCCACACACACAATGCAAACGCAGAATTGATGGAGATTTCTTCTTATGATAGTCAAAGATGCTTACTACGCAAAATCAAATCATTTTTGATATTATTATTAGTGCATAGTGTAGAAAACATTTCGAAAGTATAGTATTAATCTTAGCCAGCATAGGTACCATGATACTATGCCTACTATAGCTGCTATATTAGATAGCAGGTTCTACAACTAAAACCGTACAAATTTCGTATTTGGGAAATGGATTTCCAACAAATGGTCAGGCTAAGGAACTTCCTTTCCTCCTGCCGATTGGGATCGCCTCTGGCTGGACGTCCCGAGAGACAAACTGCTCTCTGCCAAACAAGGCCGGGTTACCCCTGTAACAGGTAACTCACGAATATGTCATCACCCGGTCCTTTGGGACCTTTATCCGAGCGCTCGATATCCAACATCACACATCATAAAGAAAGTGTATCCACATGAGTAAGTATCTGGGCTCCATACCATGATACCACCCCTTTCCAGAAGGAAATGACATACCCTAAAGGGCGCGACCCTCATAACCTTGCCGCAACATTCCTGTTTCGACCATTTCCGGGTTGTTGAGGCTCGATGAAGTCTCGTCCACAAAGCTACGCTTTCTCAAAAAGCCCTGCTTCGGGTCAAACAAAATGATCAACCTATGATCATTAAGATATAAGATCAAACAAATGATCATATCACAAATGATCAAACACTGATCATTTCACAGCAACACTCAGTATGCCACGTTACCAAATTGGGATATATCGCTGATAAATTTCAACTACATAACCTCTGAGCTCGTACGTCTCAGAGAAGGGTGTTAAGCTAAGAGAATAAATTCTCCGCCACCAACAGATATGTATTTGAAAGAAATCAGCTTTATATCTCAAATTGTAACGTCAGACACACAATCCATACAAGTCTGTTCCGGGATCGAACAGAACCGAAGGCACTTCTCACGAAGCCCTTGCACATCCGGATAATTCTCAATCACGTCGGGACTTCCCGTCACTAAGGGTAATAAAACCTCTAAACCGGAGATCAGCCGATGTAGAGTAACTCGACGGTAATCCTTCCGTTTTCAAAAATATCCGGTCTTCAACACCGGTCTTCGAATGCAATTCATAACGACGTATCACATATTCGGAATGGGTTATACGACCCCATGGCCCTTTCCCGGCTAACCCGAATAGTGAGCGTTTATTTAAAAACAAGTGTGGCATTCAAATTCATCCAATTCACAACAAATACCTATTTAAAGGTAATTATTGATAGTCGGTTATTTAACTATCAATAAAGATGCGCAACATCATCAGATTCCAAATAATTTTCCCAAATTATTTCATCTTCAAAAATATCTTTACTAGATATATAATTTCCACACTTAACCGTTTGAAAACAATTTCAAATCAATTTCCACATTTCATTTTATCTTTGAAGATAAAATCTCAAAACAGTTCATTTCATATTGGAAAAGCATTTCCATACTTATTTAATAATAAGTATTTCACAAATCATTTATTTTCAACATTTGAAAATATTCGATATACTTAAATCAATATTAAGTATATATTCATTCTTTAAGGAAATCATAAATTTTACATCTATTTGAGTCAAAACGAATGTTGCGTAAAACATCGTTACGACGACTCAAAATCACTAGTATAGGGATTCGGAATTTAGATAGATATATGAATCCCAATACTACATCAAAACATTTCCTTTCGGAAATCATTTACTATAACAACAGTGTTATAGTCCATCATTTCCTTATTTTTCGAAAACGTCTACTTTAACAATAAAAATGTTGAAATCTATGTATTCGATATCATAATACATTTTAAAAACATCTCTAAAATGTTTAACTTCATTTTTTTAATATCCCTTTTCCAAAACTATCCATTTTACTTAACGATATATTCACTATCCAAAATCGTGAATATACTGCAATAATTACATTTCAATCTTTTCTACACGTTTTATTCCAAGAATTATCCACTATCCAAAATCGTGGATAAAATTCCCTTAATAACTTCTATATTACATTCATCAAATTTGATTGATTTCGAATTCATAAAACAACGTTTATAAATTCACCTTTACATTTTCTAACAACTTCGATTTATAAAATTCTCCTTTTATTAACTTCTAAAATTACTTATCAAAATAAGTGATTCCAGATTTATAAACAACGTTTATAAATCACATTTATACTTCATAACAATTTCAACTTATGAAATCATTTCATTTAGCAATTTCTATTTATATCCCAATTAAGTGCAAAAATCTAATTCATAAGGAAATTACTTATAAATCGTTTATTCTACAACATCTATTCACTTTATAACTCCACGTTATAAATCTATTAATTTCATTCACTTATGAAATCCTTTTATACTTCTTTTCAACACTTATAAAAAATTCGTTTTATAAGTCCAATATTTCTATTTACAACATATCAATTTTATAAATCTTTCTATACAAATCGTTTATAGTTATTCAAAATTCCAACTTAAACCATTTTATAAATAAATCAACTTTTGTTTCAAAAACAACACTTCGGTTACATTTCACTAAAAATTATAACTTTTATAACTTTAAAATTTTACGTTTATAAATCGATTCAAAAATTCCATAAAACGTATATTTTCAAAAATCACTTTAAAAATCCTTTTAAACTAAAAGTCGTCATTTTTACATTTCAAAACTGAATCTGATGATGCCACAACACCAATCAGTCCATCACAACAGTCAAATATCATATATCATCATATGATAACAGAATATATCAAAATATCTGTAAATAATCAATACGGTGAGGAATCCAGTCGGATCCCTCCAACCTGTTTCCCTGCATCCACAGATGTTAGCACAATACCAATTCCGCTCCAGTACGGAATTATCGCGGTATATGGGTTTTTATAAATCCGCTTACTAACGGCGCAATAGGGTCTCATCCGCTATACGAGGCGGGAAATCAACAATCCAATATATACATATGCCAATATGTATATACTGCTATATATATAGATATATCCTATCATATCTAATAGCACATCCAAACAGTCAATCATCAATCAATAACTGTAAATAATTCCACATTCAAATTTGAGTGAGAAGATCTCACCGTGATTTTAATTCTGATTTCAGCGTTTATTTCGAATAAAATTAAACACGCGTTTAATTTTACCCGAAATTCCAACTAGCTCCAAACGACTCCAAACCAATTGCATCGCGTAGTGCTCGACAAAACGAAGCCAATGCCGCTTGTTTCGTAATTTTTCGATCTCGTATGAAAGAGATATAACATTTTGAAGTTAATACAATTTTAAATAAAATTAATTACAACTTTATTTTAATTTCAAACCCACATCTGCCGTTCGTTTTCAAAGATGAAATCAAGGCCGCGTTTCATTTCTTCTTCACGCACGAACAAACCAGGTAATCACGTACGAACCCATGCCGCCCCTATGCCCTAAATTTTCGCAACCACCATGGTGAACGAGACGTTGATCAGAGAACTTCCCCTCCTCCGCGTACACGCGTGCTATCCCCAGCCCAAATCTGGTCGAGCTCGGTCGAGCCTATACCCCAGAAAACGCCTATGAACGACGTGCGTTCAAATCCATTTTGCCGTCCATCCACAACGCCCATGATGATCTCCACCGTTGAAAACCACGACCACATCGTCCTCTACAATTCCTTAGTTGAACGTTTCTCGAATCGGTGCGCGGATTGAAAGAATTTGAGGGAGAAAAGATGTTGTTTTCTGGCCGTCGAAATAGCAAGTGACGGCTGGCCATTATTAGGGTTAGGGTTTCTTTTTTTTTTATTTTTGTGAATAAAAATGGTGTATTTATAGAGAATATCGAACACTATTCATCCGACTTTTCAAAACTCCGATTTACGTGCGGTAACTGACGTTTCTGGGGTTTATCCCACGTTCCGGACACAATGGAACAGGTTTCGGAAGCTAATTCGATCGTCTGTGCGAGTTATGAATTTAAACGATCAATTTAAATTAAACCGATTTAAATCGATTTCGAGGCGTTTTGATTCGTACCGGACAAACGGTAAATCCAAAAATTACGAAATTTGGAATCTTACAATAATATCACATTACGGATCCGATGAAACTGGTTTCGTCGAAATCCGAGACTTTTTGAAAAATGACAATTTTAACTCGACGATTTAAAATTAAAACGATATCGATGCATTTCGAGTTGCCACGGTCAAACGATAACTTCGATTGATACGAAAATTGAAATCCGATAATAACTAACTATTACGGATCCAATGGAACTGGTCTCGTCCAATTCTGAGACTGTCCGAAAATTGGCTATTTTTCAGTCGATAATTAAATATTAAAATATTCGATTTTCACAGGTTAACTCCAAATTCAATTTTAAAAGTTCTATAACCTTTCTATAACTCCAGTATGATTAAATAAAATTTTACAAATCATTTTCAGTCATTTTAACTCGATTTTCAATTATCTCTGGAATTTCAACTATTAAAATATCGATTTAATTGACCAAATTAAATCCAATATTCGAATAATAAATTATTCGACTTCTTAATTCTACTTATCAGTATTTAAAATTAATTAAATATTCGAATTTTAATTATCAAAAATTCTGGGTCGTTACAGACTTCCCCCCTTAAAAGAATTTCGTCCTCGAAATTACAAGTTAGGAAAAAGTTACTGAATTCATTAACTTTTCAAAAACGATTCATCCAAACTAGATTTTACAATTCATTTAAGTGTTTAACTTTTCCAAAATTCATATTTAAACTCCTCACAAAATCTTTACTAAGTTTTCAAATCATAACTTAGTTTTCAAAATTTTCAAATTTCTCAAAAATATTCTAACGCCTTAAATTTTCAGAAAATTTCGCCAGCGTCTCCTTTGCGCGGCTCGATCCGAAAAAAAAAATGACAGTGTATATATATCAAAAATATACATCCCATCAAGTGATGAGGCATCCCGTAGGGAAAAAGTGTAAAAGTACGATATTTAATCCGAGATATGTACCTTATTATATTTTTAGCGAGCGTATACGGCTAATATAGCGCGAAAGCGAGCTCCAAATGCAAAGCAACGCCATCCGCACCTACTAAACACTCAACAAACAAATGAGAACATGTATATAGAGAATAATATCGATATACAACACATAGCAACATAACAACTACATGTGCTAACATAGCAATGCGTCAAAACAACAATGCAACTATCATCCAATAAAACATCCAACAAATCAATGTCTATCCAAATCAATTCATAACCAAATCAATATAGATTCACTTCGCATTAACATTCATTGAATTGGTTTTCAATTTTATCACATTTGATTTATTAATATTTGATTTAACTAACATTCATTCGTTCAAATTCAATTGATTTACATTCACTAATTAATTCACATTAGTTCACTTCCAATTCATCAATCAAATTTAGTTCATATTCATTTACTTTCAATTTGGACTCAATTACTTTAGCTTCCAATTTTGCTAATTTACTTTCATTAACACTCAATGAATTATATACCATCAACTATCAATCATATAACAACCAATGCACAAACAACACAACCAAATTATCAATTTTTTTACATTCGATTTGGTTCAACACTTTTAATTTCAATTGGTTGATATTAAATTGACTTCCATTCAATTATTCAATTCCTTTAGCTTCTAATGAATTAACACTTATATTCATTGCTTCATATCAATTATTTATATTCAATTGATTGACATTCAATCCATTTATTCAATTGCTAATTCATTTTAACAAATACAATTGAATTTCATTTATACAACTCAAGTTCACACTCATTTAATAAATTCACTTTATTAATTTACTTTGATATCAAAATCAACTTCGTTCAACATTACTTAAGTTATTTTCCATTTCAAACATCATTTGTTCAACTTAACTTAAGTTTCCACTTATAAATCCAATTCAGATTTTGTTTTTCTTAACAAAATTCATTTAACCTTTTACCAAAATTAAATCTATCATCTCCTATCATAAGTATAAATCTTATTTCACTTATATTTACCATATTTAAATTTGGACTTTAATTTTCAAATTTGTTTATCACAACAAAACCTCAATTTCCAATTTCCTATGGTAGCAAATCAATCACACAGAAACTCGAAAATGATACCGATGATGCTGCAGTCATCACCCTTATTATTTCCCAGCAACAATAGTGAAATCAGTGCTTTAAATTCTTTTCAAAAATTTCCTTGATTTATAAATCTCATTACAAATATTTTACTTTTGTAATTTCACTATTTATATATAAGATTATTTTATCATTGTAAATCATATCAATTATAACTCCATATTTATAATTCATTCTCTTATATATTTTTCTCTTTCACAATTGTTGTTTTAATTCAACTTATTCAAACAATCTTAACAATCAATTCATATACACTTTAATAATTCTTAAAAAATTATTTCTTTATATACAAAATATAATCAAGGTAAAATTATTTCATTTACCCAATTTAAAACAATACTGTGCCGAATTGTTCTATATAAGTGTTTAGAGATCCCTATCGATAGAGTTGTACGGACAATACCGACCAGAATCCATATACCACTCAACAAACCAATCATCACAATATAAAACAATTTTATATTAACTAACAAATACGCACTCGTATCTATCATTACACTCAACTCATTCTAGAGTACTACTGACTCTATCTCTAATGAGTAACACCCAACAGAGCAGGGTTGTCGCTTAACCGGATGCTCTGATACCAAATGTAATAACCCGCTTTTCCGTACCCCTTGAATAGACACTAATCTCCATCTATTTACTCAAGGTGAACGAAAAACCGATCCATTAGGGTTTTTAAAAGAAGAGGTAGAAGAAAAAGAAAAGAAGAACAACAGAACATCATCAGAACAGAAACAATATCAGAATCTCACATATCGCAGCGGAACAATATATAATAGATAATCACTAGTCTTTTAAAACAAAGAACTATATTTTTTTATACATACATCAATCAGAGTCAATATACAACAATGGACAGTTATATAACTTGTCCTCATACAGAATACACAGCGGAATAAATATATCAGATACAAATACTACGTCTCGCCATCCAGCTTGCTTCCAAAGCTCCAGAATATCCAGAATATCCTGATGATATAACTCTAGGCTGCCCGTGTGGAAATTGGTGGGCACCCAGAGTTTAGAAGGGAACAATAAACTCCGAGTCAGTCATGGTGACTGGTGTGAGATCGTAAAACAGTTATTCTTTAAAATAAACAACAGGATAACTTTAAAGTCAATTCGAAATGCTTTTGGAAAATGAAACTACCATAAGACCTCCCGCCACACACACAATGCAAACGCAGAATTGGAGGAGATTTCTTCTTATGATAGTCAAAGATGCTTACTACGCAAAATCAAATCATTTTTGATATTATTATTAGTGCATAGTGTAGAAAACATTTCGAAAGTATAGTATTAATCTTAGCCAGCATAGGTACCATGATACTATGCCTACTATAGCTGCTATATTAGATAGCAGGTTCTACAACTAAAACCGTACAAATTTCGTATTTGGGAAATGGATTTCCAACAAATGGTCAGGCTAAGGAACTTCCTTTCCTCCTGCCGATTGGGATCGCCTCTGGCTGGACGTCCCGAGAGACAAACTGCTCTCTGCCAAACAAGGCCGGGTTACCCCTGTAACAGGTAACTCACGAATATGTCATCACCCGGTCCTTTGGGACCTTTATCCGAGCGCTCGATATCCAACATCACACATCATAAAGAAAGTGTATCCACATGAGTAAGTATCTGGGCTCCATACCATGATACCACCCCTTTCCAGAAGGAAATGACATACCCTAAAGGGCGCGACCCTCATAACCTTGCCGCAACATTCCTGTTTCGACCATTTCCGGGTTGTTGAGGCTCGATGAAGTCTCGTCCACAAAGCTACGCTTTCTCAAAAAGCCCTGCTTCGGGTCAAACAAAATGATCAACCTATGATCATTAAGATATAAGATCAAACAAATGATCATATCACAAATGATCAAACACTGATCATTTCACAGCAACACTCAGTATGCCACGTTACCAAATTGGGATATATCGCTGATAAATTTCAACTACATAACCTCTGAGCTCGTACGTCTCAGAGAAGGGTGTTAAGCTAAGAGAATAAATTCTCCGCCACCAACAGATATGTATTTGAAAGAAATCAGCTTTATATCTCAAATTGTAACGTCAGACACACAATCCATACAAGTCTGTTCCGGGATCGAACAGAACCGAAGGCACTTCTCACGAAGCCCTTGCACATCCGGATAATTCTCAATCACGTCGGGACTTCCCGTCACTAAGGGTAATAAAACCTCTAAACCGGAGATCAGCCGATGTAGAGTAACTCGACGGTAATCCTTCCGTTTTCAAAAATATCCGGTCTTCAACACCGGTCTTCGAATGCAATTCATAACGACGTATCACATATTCGGAATGGGTTATACGACCCCATGGCCCTTTCCCGGCTAACCCGAATAGTGAGCGTTTATTTAAAAACAAGTGTGGCATTCAAATTCATCCAATTCACAACAAATACCTATTTAAAGGTAATTATTGATAGTCGGTTATTTAACTATCAATAAAGATGCGCAACATCATCAGATTCCAAATAATTTTCCCAAATTATTTCATCTTCAAAAATATCTTTACTAGATATATAATTTCCACACTTAACCGTTTGAAAACAATTTCAAATCAATTTCCACATTTCATTTTATCTTTGAAGATAAAATCTCAAAACAGTTCATTTCATATTGGAAAAGCATTTCCATACTTATTTAATAATAAGTATTTCACAAATCATTTATTTTCAACATTTGAAAATATTCGATATACTTAAATCAATATTAAGTATATATTCATTCTTTAAGGAAATCATAAATTTTACATCTATTTGAGTCAAAACGAATGTTGCGTAAAACATCGTTACGACGACTCAAAATCACTAGTATAGGGATTCGGAATTTAGATAGATATATGAATCCCAATACTACATCAAAACATTTCCTTTCGGAAATCATTTACTATAACAACAGTGTTATAGTCCATCATTTCCTTATTTTTCGAAAACGTCTACTTTAACAATAAAAATGTTGAAATCTATGTATTCGATATCATAATACATTTTAAAAACATCTCTAAAATGTTTAACTTCATTTTTTTAATATCCCTTTTCCAAAACTATCCATTTTACTTAACGATATATTCACTATCCAAAATCGTGAATATACTGCAATAATTACATTTCAATCTTTTCTACACGTTTTATTCCAAGAATTATCCACTATCCAAAATCGTGGATAAAATTCCCTTAATAACTTCTATATTACATTCATCAAATTTGATTGATTTCGAATTCATAAAACAACGTTTATAAATTCACCTTTACATTTTCTAACAACTTCGATTTATAAAATTCTCCTTTTATTAACTTCTAAAATTACTTATCAAAATAAGTGATTCCAGATTTATAAACAACGTTTATAAATCACATTTATACTTCATAACAATTTCAACTTATGAAATCATTTCATTTAGCAATTTCTATTTATATCCCAATTAAGTGCAAAAATCTAATTCATAAGGAAATTACTTATAAATCGTTTATTCTACAACATCTATTCACTTTATAACTCCACGTTATAAATCTATTAATTTCATTCACTTATGAAATCCTTTTATACTTCTTTTCAACACTTATAAAAAATTCGTTTTATAAGTCCAATATTTCTATTTACAACATATCAATTTTATAAATCTTTCTATACAAATCGTTTATAGTTATTCAAAATTCCAACTTAAACCATTTTATAAATAAATCAACTTTTGTTTCAAAAACAACACTTCGGTTACATTTCACTAAAAATTATAACTTTTATAACTTTAAAATTTTACGTTTATAAATCGATTCAAAAATTCCATAAAACGTATATTTTCAAAAATCACTTTAAAAATCCTTTTAAATTAAAAGTCGTCATTTTTACATTTCAAAACTGAATCTGATGATGCCACAACACCAATCAGTCCATCACAACAGTCAAATATCATATATCATCATATGATAACAGAATATATCAAAATATCTGTAAATAATCAATACGGTGAGGAATCCAGTCGGATCCCTCCAACCTGTTTCCCTGCATCCACAGATGTTAGCACAATACCAATTCCGCTCCAGTACGGAATTATCGCGGTATATGGGTTTTTATAAATCCGCTTACTAACGGCGCAATAGGGTCTCATCCGCTATACGAGGCGGGAAATCAACAATCCAATATATACATATGCCAATATGTATATACTGCTATATATATAGATATATCCTATCATATCTAATAGCACATCCAAACAGTCAATCATCAATCAATAACTGTAAATAATTCCACATTCAAATTTGAGTGAGAAGATCTCATCGTGATTTTAATTCTGATTTCAGCGTTTATTTCGAATAAAATTAAACACGCGTTTAATTTTACCCGAAATTCCAACTAGCTCCAAACGACTCCAAACCAATTGCATCGCGTAGTGCTCGACAAAACGAAGCCAATGCCGCTTGTTTCGTAATTTTTCGATCTCGTATGAAAGAGATATAACATTTTGAAGTTAATACAATTTTAAATAAAATTAATTACAACTTTATTTTAATTTCAAACCCACATCTGCCGTTCGTTTTCAAAGATGAAATCAAGGCCGCGTTTCATTTCTTCTTCACGCACGAACAAACCAGGTAATCACGTACGAACCCATGCCGCCCCTATGCCCTAAATTTTCGCAACCACCATGGTGAACGAGACGTTGATCAGAGAACTTCCCCTCCTCCGCGTACACGCGTGCTACCCCCAGCCCAAATCTGGTCGAGCTCGGTCGAGCCTATACCCCAGAAAACGCCTATGAACGACGTGCGTTCAAATCCATTTTGCCGTCCATCCACAACGCCCATGATGATCTCCACCGTTGAAAACCACGACCACATCGTCCTCTACAATTCCTTAGTTGAACGTTTCTCGAATCGGTGCGCGGATTGAAAGAATTTGAGGGAGAAAAGATGTTGTTTTCTGGCCGTCGAAATAGCAAGTGACGGCTGGCCATTATTAGGGTTAGGGTTTCTCTTTTTTTTTATTTTTGTGAATAAAAATGGTGTATTTATAGAGAATATCGAACACTATTCATCCGACTTTTCAAAACTCCGATTTACGTGCGGTAACTGACGTTTCTGGGGTTTATCCCACGTTCCGGACACAATGGAACAGGTTTCGGAAGCTAATTCGATCGTCTGTGCGAGTTATGAATTTAAACGATCAATTTAAATTAAACCGATTTAAATCGATTTCGAGGCGTTTTGATTCGTACCGGACAAACGGTAAATCCAAAAATTACGAAATTTGGAATCTTACAATAATATCACATTACGGATCCGATGAAACTGGTTTCGTCGAAATCCGAGACTTTTTGAAAAATGACAATTTTAACTCGACGATTTAAAATTAAAACGATATCGATGCATTTCGAGTTGCCACGGTCAAACGATAACTTCGATTGATACGAAAATTGAAATCCGATAATAACTAACTATTACGGATCCAATGGAACTGGTCTCGTCCAATTCTGAGACTGTCCGAAAATTGGCTATTTTTCAGTCGATAATTAAATATTAAAATATTCGATTTTCACAGGTTAACTCCAAATTCAATTTTAAAAGTTCTATAACCTTTCTATAACTCCAGTATGATTAAATAAAATTTTACAAATCATTTTCAGTCATTTTAACTCGATTTTCAATTATCTCTGGAATTTCAACTATTAAAATATCGATTTAATTGACCAAATTAAATCCAATATTCGAATAATAAATTATTCGACTTCTTAATTCTACTTATCAGTATTTAAAATTAATTAAATATTCGAATTTTAATTATCAAAAATTCTGGGTCGTTACACGTCCCCTCTACGCGGCTAGATCGGTACAACTACAAAATGCCTCTATGGGCCTCCAAACATCAAAGAAAACCAAAATGCCAAGTGGCTAGATCAGAAACCCATCAAATTTCATACAGAAATTTAAATACTTACCTTTTTGTCGAGCAATTCAATATTTATCTTCTGAAATCAAAAATCAATTTTCCCTTTGCCTTTAATTACCTGTATATCTTACTAAGCAATAATATCCAATCACAGCATTCAATCATTTTATACATTTCTTTTCGAAATTTTCAATATTGGCTTTACTTAAGCCCGTACGATGCATATATATCATCCGTACGCAATACCAAATTCGATCGCTCGATCACACAATTTCACTTCCGAACTAGTATCGTCCACCCGACTTCCTAGTGTGGACTCAAATCTGGTTTCTTGATCAGAAACCGTCATTCTCCTTGCATAGCCACAAACAATGATAGAGAATTTCCAGAATCAATCAAAATCCATATCCAGGGTTTGCCATCGAAAATCGAGTGAAAAATCCTAACTCGGATCGATATAACTATCTCGAAATTCTGTGCTCGAATCCGTATCAAATCACTATGCGAATAAAATAATATACGTACATCCTACGAATAAATTCCAATTGATTATCAACTATATCAATTTTTCTCTTTTATTCACTTTCATTTTGATTGTGATTCACTTATTCACAATTTTCCCTTGTCACAACTTTCAGATTTAATCTTCATACAATTATTCACTCTGCATATTCCTAATACCAATTTACCTAAGAATTTCATCCTTTCATTTCTTAAGTTCAGTATAAATATTTTATATACTTCTTAAATTTATTTTTACTTCACTATTGAAGTTTATATCCCCTTCTATTCACTTTGCCTTCACAATTCCATTTGAATTCAATTTGCTTCAATTTACAGATTATTTCAAATCTAAATAATTTTTCTCAATTTTCATTCAGATTCTCTTTTTCAATTTTACTTGAATTCAATTCATCCCCAACCTTTGAATATTGAATTTTTTTTTATTTACCTTTATCTCAAATTCCAATTTTAAATCATTTGTCGTTAGTGAAAATTTCCAAAAAATTTCAAAAAATTTCTATCTCCCAAAATTTTCGGAAAATTTTGGCAAAGTCTCCTTTGTACAGAGGAGCTTTCTGCAATTTGACAAGGGATATAAATATATATACATCGACCCACACGGTCGGAAAAACAAAAACAGTTCATATTTCCTATTTTTATTGCGTATGCGTACCTTTATTTAGCATTTTTAAGCAAGCGGCTTATTATTTTAGCATTCTGCGCGATCAAATCCAGCCACACGGCTTCCATATACCTGTACTAACTCAATTTAAATATGTAAGTGACATATATAGGAAATTCATTTACATTTCACTTATTCTCAACAGTAAACACATAGTTTTCAAAAGCAAAACATTCAAAATTCTTTCCATTAGCAATTTATATGGTCTCGATACAAATTAAATTGCTACACTACCTCACACATCATTTCTATTCAATTCAAGTGATTTACAACTCACTTTATTACATTCTATTCATTTTTAAGCGAAACGAATTCATATCCATTTCAATTGATTCAAAAATCAATTTTATTTTCTTTTATTAACTCGTAGAACTTTATACAATCTCGTTTACGTTAAACGACATCCATTTCTATGCAGATCTCGATGATATTCACTTAATAGAATATCCATTCTAGTTTATAACTAATTTAAATTGATACCAACTCAATTTACACTTTATTCTATTTTATTTCCAATTGATTCCGTTCAATTCAATTTGCATTCATATTCACATTCATTTTATTTCATTAACCACACAAATTTCATTCTAAATTTATTTTAACTTTAACAATGAAATTTCAATTTTTTTTCTACATACTTGAATTTATATGCAAATTCAAACCATTTTTAAATTTAGTTCACAACTCAACTTTAATTTAACCAATTCAACTTCCAATTCATTATTTCATGAATTAATAAATTATCTAGTTTAGTTGAATTCAATCCATTTTATTTTATTTTTTTCCAAGTTTGGATTTTTCTTCAACTTGATTCAAATCAAATCTCATTTCATTATCCAATTTCCAATTCATTTATTTACAAATGTAACCTCATTTGTTCATTCACAAATTCATCCCTTTTCAATTTGAATCTTATTCCAATCAAATTTCAAATATTTTTATAAGTTATCAAACTTATTTACATTCCATAACATTTTAAAGAAATTCCAGAGTCTTTTTAACAATTACTCACATTTCAATACTAACTTTGAAATCAGTTATGTCCCTTCAAAATATTGTTCCCAAATATTTTTAAATTTCAAACCCAAAACCCAGTTTTTGCAAACAAACACCAATCCAAAACATCCAGGTAGCAATTCCTCTCTTGGAAACTCAAAAATAAACACCGATGATGTTGCGATCATCATCGGAATTATTTTCCAGCGACCGAAAGAGTTCAATGCTTTTATCTCTTTAAAACAATTTTCAAGTATTTTTAAATTCTAAATCTCACCAGATTTCAAATCCAATTCAAAATATTTCTCAAATACTATCATCATTATTTTCTAAAGCATTTGAAAACCATTTTCAAATTCAAAGGAATTAATTTTTCTCAAAATTTCAAATTCCAAATCCTTTCAATTTACATACAACTATTACTCTGGAATTCCCATCTCAATTCCAATTATAAATCTCATTTATAGTTTACATTTACATATCTCATTTGTATATGAATTTATTTCTTAGTTGTTAGTTATGATTTCAATTTCTTATTCAATTTTCCTCACAATAGGGATAATAATTTAATATTATCACTTCCTACCATCCAAACAACCATATATATCTATAATAATTTCTGAAAATTATTTCTTTTATATACAAAAGTAATTTGGGTAAAATTATTTCATTTACCCCATTTTAAAACAATACTGTGTCGAATTGTTATATTCAAGTGTTTAGAGATCCCTATCAATAATGTTAATTACTCGTATTGACCAGAATCCATAAACTACTCAATAAACCAACCAACACAATATAAAACAATTTTATATTCACCAAAAAATACGCGCTCTTATCTATTAATACTCTCAACTCATTCTTAGAGTACTATGGACTCTATTTCAATGAGTAATTCCCACCAGAGCCAAGGTTATCGCTTAACCTAGCTCTGATACCAAATGTGATGACCCGTAGATCCGTACCCCTTGAGTCGACACTATTCTCATCAATCAACTCAAGATGAACGGAAATACGAACCATCAGGGTTAAAGAAGAAGGAGGTAGAAGAAGAAAATAGAAGGCAACATTTAAAATCTAACCATCGCAGCGGAATAAAATATAATAGATAATAACTGATCTTTACAGGAAAGAAACTATATCTGTTTATACATACATCATCAGAATACAACATCAGAGTACAATAAACTCGACAACACAATTCAGGACAGTTATCATAACTTGTCCCACATATAGAATGCACAACATACACCACACAGCGGAATATATACCAAGTACGAGTGATACGTCTCGCCATCCAGCTCGTCTCCTGAGCTCCCCAGCATCCTTTCCTGTAATCTATAATACTCGGTCTGACCCGAGCATTATAATAAAATAACACCCGAGTCAGTCTGGAATACCAACATGAGAAAACACACTCAATTGGATTATTTAAGTTTTCCAAACCCTTTGAAATCAAAAGCATCTCGTAAGACCACACCACAAATAAACATGTCGGGTTTTTACCTTACGATAGCCAAAACACTTTTTATCAAATCCGTCTGATATTATAATAGTGTCTATATACAAATTCTTATTCAAATAGTTGAAATTGTTACATGATTAAATTCTAGCATACTAGCCACAAAGTGGGTTCTACAAACAAAAATCGTAAAAGGCACGTAGGCAGAATGGATTTCCAACAAATGACTAGGCACTAGGGTACCACCTGTCACAATACCTGGTCTAGATCACTGTACTGAGGACCACGCCCGATCCCCTACAACACAAGACCGGAACTACCCCTTACTGGATAATACCGAGTAAGATCACCCCATGGTTGGGATCAGCAACCGCACCACTAAGCCGAAATAAAAGGGACGTCTAGACAGGGATGACCTCACCCTAATGGGTGCGACCCACATAGCCTTGCTGCATAACCCCTGATTTTCAGTCATTCCCGGTTGATGAGGCTTGAGGCTAAGCGTTACCTTTTTAGAACCGTTTCACTTAGAATGCTCATCGTCCACCTGACGATGTTCCGAAAGCATTCATCCATACAAGTCCGTTCCGGGTTCGAACGGAACCGAAGGCACTACTCCTACTACATCCATTTTGGAGTCACCATCAGGATTAGTAGCGACTAGCCCTTGCACTTCACTGTACCATCTTCGATTCAAACTCGTTTCCCTACGAAACGTACAAACCGGATCGGAGTGGTTTTTGGGAAATAAATCCCAATCCCGGTCTCTTCGAAACGATCAGCGCATTGGCCAATATTGATAGTCGGTTATTTAACTATCAATTAACATTCACAAACATCCATCAGACAATAAATAATTTTCCTAATTATTTATTAACCTCAAAATATCTTCGCAAGATATATTTTCATTTTCAATCCTTTGAAAACAGTTTCAAACCATCTTCCTCTCACAGAATAAATTTCCCAAATATTTTCTATTTCCACTGAAATCACCAAGTAAAACACTTTAGATTTTTAAAATAATTTAAAACACTATATTACAAAATATACTTTAAACAAAACATTTAAATTAAAACTACTTTAATACTTTATTCAAAGATATATACTTTAAGAATATTCAAAATAAAGCTACTTAATAAAATATAAAACCAGATTTTTATCATTTAAAACATAATACCAAACCATCTTTAAATAATTACTATTAAAATAAATTTGAAAAAAATACTTGCTTTAAAATTTAAACATTTAAGAATAATAAATTTTCTAAAACATATTTTAAATCAACTTTAAAACTTTAGCTTATACTTAAAAGTTTACTTTGGAAACGTACTTGGCTATCCAAGGGAATACACTTCTCTTTCACATTTTTAAAAATAAATCACTATTTATTTTTAATCAAATTTACCCATTTCTTTAATAAATTCCCACCGTGAATTTATTCTTCCAAATATCCACTGATATTTTACTTCACTTTTATAAACCTAGTTTATAAATCTCATGGTCTTAACTTCCTTTTAAAATCCCAGTTTCAATTACTTAACCAATTCCCAAATTGATTTTCAAAATTTACTCCATTTAAAATAAATCCCTTTACTTATTCAGTTTTATTTTAAAATCCGTTACTTTTATTGATTCCAGACTTAACTTCTTAATTAGGTTTTAAACTCTTATTTAACTTGAAACTACAAATTTCGTATTATTTAAAGTTCCTTCCTTTACTCCTTCCTTAACAATTTAAAACCTTGAATTTTTTAGAAATGATCTATTATTCCTTTAATTAACATCACTTAGGTTTTAAAAATTCATTTATTTCTGTTTATTCAAAAATCTCATTTCCCATACTTAGAATTTATTCATTGGAATTTTAGAAATCACTTTTCCATTTCATTCTCTAATTTATCCAAATTTCAATAATTATTTACTAAACATTCTCTCTTTTATTTTCTTTTTTTCAAAATTCCAATTTTATATATTTTGATAACTTAGTATACCAAAAGGTATATTCAATCAGACCATAGCATCTAATATTCCCATTATCAATATAATTCATCCCAAAATATCAAAAATCATAACACAGAATTATTAGAACAACCTAAATAAATTTGAGGAATCCAGTTGGATCCCTCCAACCTGTTTCCCTGCATCCACAGACATTAGCACAATACCAATTCCACTTCGAGGTGGAATATCGCGGTATATGGGTTTATAAAATATCATCCGCTATTATGCGGCGCATAGTGTCGCATCCGTTATATAATGCGGAAAATCAATCACTCCAATATATACTATATATACTACTATATATATAATAATATAGCACATCAAACAATCCAATCATTTAACTATTTATTTAAATTTAACCATTTAAATTTAAATTAATACCAGATGAGTGAGATTAACTCACCTTTGACTTCTTATTTGCAATCTGATCCATCTCGACTATTTCTTCACGATTTTATACCTTGTACAAACATTATACGTTTTATTAATATTTGAATTGATCAAACAGTTAATTACTATTTATTTATTTAATTTAAACTAATAAGTGGATTTTAAACTAATTTTCCCTTTGAATAATTCTTTTAGTAGCCAGAATAATTAAATAGGTTAATTTAAACCAAACTAGTAAATCTAAAATGTATATATATGTATATTTATTTTTCTTTTAAAACTACACATATATATATATACTTATAAAAAATTTCTAAATAGGTTTATACTTTACTGTAAATTTCTTTCTAATACATATTTATTTTCATCTCCTTCTGTTTTCTATAACATATATATGCGCTTTTATATTTAAATTGAAACATATACTTACTGTTATTATTATTACTAACATCTTTATATCTATGTATAAAATTTAACAAAATAAATAGAAAATACCTTCACCGCCTACTCGCGAACACACACCACCTCGATAGCACGACATCGGCCACAGCTTCCATGCCATCGCCTCCTCGAGTTCAAGTAGCTCACAATCGAATAGAGCACTGCCACACTCGTCGTCACGCAAAACCCTAGCCTTTAACGATGTGCCTCGCGCCTTGTTACAGCTACCCATCTTGAACTGAACTTAAGAGACGGCAGATGGAAGCTTCCTTGTATAGTTACCACTAGGTGAGGAGCACATGTAGTATTTTCCATAAAGGCGAATGACTCTTTGAGACTAAGTGTGGATACCATGTGCTGAATAAGCTGACGTGGAAGAACAAAGTATCCATTCATATGTATTAATGACTTGTTTGATTAGCTCCATGGCGCAAAAGTATTTTCTCAGTTGGATTTAGCGATGGGTTCTATTAACTGAGAGTGCGAAGGGAAGTGTGCTAATTACAGTGTTTCGCATGCAGTTTGGATTTTATGAGTGGTTGGTTATGCTGTTTGGGTAACCAACTCACTGGCATACTTTGTGGATCTCATGAACCATGTTTTCAAAGATCAACTGAATAAGTTTGTGCTTGCCTATGGATGATATCCTTATGTAACATTCCTTTTAAAAAGATAACATAAAGATCTTTTAGCACACTGGTTGGTGCGTGGTATTACTTTTTGAGAAGGCAGAAGCTCGAAACCCACGGCTGTCACATTTGCTAATGGAGCTTGTACCCTGCTGGATTTATGTGTTGTAATGCTATGAATGTCAGTCAGTGTGGTACTTATGCGGTTACAAGCACAATGCTAGGGAGATGTATCATGATGAGCCAACAAGGACCTTAGTCCCTTTAAGAAGGGTAGTCTGTAACATCCCTTCAAGAAAGTTAACACAAAGATCTTTTAGCAAAGTGGTTGATGCATAGTGTTGCTTTCCGAGATAGCATGGGTTTGAAACCCATGGTCATCATACGTTATCTATTCGAGGAGTAGAAAAAATATAATGAGCACTTAATGATTATGCTCGAGGTGTTGAGGAAACACTGGTTTAAGGCGAAGTTTTCTAAATGCCACTTATGGAGGAGAGAAGTGCGATTTTTGGGTCATGTTGTTTCTAACTAGGGCATCGCTGTAGATCCTATAAAGATGGTAGCAGTCCACGATTGAGATCAACCCAAGAACACTACAGATGTGAGGAGTTTTCTTGGACTGGTGGGATACTATAGGCGTTTTACCAAGGACTTCTCTAAGGTAGCAGCACCGTTAACCCATTTGACGAAGAAGAATCATACTTTTATTTGGGACGCAAGGTTGGAGCATGTGTTCATGAGTCCAAAGGAGAAATTTACAAGTGCCCCAGTATTAGTCATTCTGAGCAGGAATGAAGGGTTGACAGTATGCACAGATGCATGACTAGGTGCGGTGTTGATGTAAAAGGGAAAAGTTATCTTATATGCTAGTTGACAACTTAAACCGCATGAGAGGAAGTACTCAACTCAGGATTTGGAGATGTGGTGATAGTGTTTACTTTGAAGATTTGGAGGAACTACTTACTTGGAGAGAGGTTTGAGCTGTTTGCTGAATATAAGTCATTGAAGTACCTCTTCTCCTAAAAGTTCATTAACTTTCGCCAGCAACGATGGTTAGAGTTTTTGGCCTCATACGACTTTGGCATTTCCTTATATGCCTGGTAAGGGAAATGCGGTCATTGTTGCTCTGAGTAGAAGATATGCTAGTTTAGGAGTGGTGTACCTAGAGTGGAAGCAACTTGAGTACATTGCTTGTTATGACTTTAGACCTCGATGTGAGCCAGAGCCGGATGTGTTGGCTAGTTTGACTATCTGACCTACTTTGATTAAGCGGATCAGTACTAGTCAAAGGTGATATGGTAGATTGGCGGTGATCATGGCTAAAATAGAAGGAGTATAGCCTGAGTAGATGAAGTAGTGGGGCTCGACCACGATGGTTGGCCTCGTAAGGATGGGAGATTGTTTGTGCCTGATGTCAATAGGTTAAGAGATGATATGCTACGAGAGTGCCATCATTCGAGATTGACTATACATCCCGAAGACAATAAAGTGTACCGAGATATGAGATATGCATTTTATTAGGTAGGGATAAAGAAGGACATTAGGGTATTTATCTCAAAGTGCATGGACTATCAGCTAGCGAAGTCTGAGCAAAAGAAACCAAATGGGTATTGGCAATCGCTTGAGGTTCTCAAATGGAAGTGGAAACAGGTATCGGTGTATTTTGTTGATGGATTTTCGAGGACCAAAGGAGGGTATGATAGCATCTATGTCATAGTCGATGGATTGATGAAGAGTGCTAGATTTATACTTATAAAGTCTAGTAGAACAACATCCAAATTAGCCGAGTTGTATGTGAAGTAGATTGTGCTATTCCATAGTATGCCATAGAGCATTATGAGTGATAGAGGCCCTTTGTTCACTAGTGGGTTTTGGAAGAGCTTACAAGAGGCATTGGGGACAAAGATGCATCGGATTACATATTATCACCCACAAAATGATGGGCAAACTGAATGAGTGAATAATATCTCATAGGATCTCTTGTGAGCTTGCATTCTCGATTTGGAGGCTCGTGGGATAAAATCAGTTGCATTTAGCAATTTCAAATACAATAACGGTTTTCGGTCCAATCGGTATGACACCATTCAAGGCACTATATGTTTAAACATGCAAAGGTCCTTCATGTTGATGGGAAGCGGGTAAGAAACTGATACTAGTGCCAAATATGATCAGGAGACATCGAAGAAGACATAGATCATTCAGCAATGAATGAAAGTTGCTTATGACAGATAGAAGAGCTATGCTAATAGTGAAGATGAGCATTAGAGACCTACGTCGACGGTATGATGTTTATTATGATCTCTCCATTGAAGAGTGTTGTTTGATTAGGTACAAAGAGGAAGTCGGCAATGAGGTTTGTAGGTCCTTTTTCAACACTTGAGAGGATTTGGAACCTAGACTATAGAGTCGACTTACCTTAGAAGATGGAGGGCACACATAATGTATTCCACGCTTTTCATTTGCAAAAGTTTGCATGCAGCTCGAGCGTGATAGTGACACTGGATTAATTAAATGATATCGAGATTGAACCAGAAGTTTTAAGACTTCATAGGTCCAATCTATCATAGAACGTAATATGAAACAGCTTAGAAAGAAGATGGTGAAGTTGGTGAAGTTTCATTGGGATGAAAGCGAGAGCAATTGCACTTTGGGGATTGAGGAAAGCATAATGTAACGACCTGCCTTTATGGACGTTTTAAGCAGACACACACGTCAGACTCAAACCATTTAAAAGGGCAGATTGTTATGGGTAAATAAGAAAAAGCAGAGAAAGAAATAAATAAATACAAAATCTCACAGCGGAATGACAAAATATAATAATCAAAATAACAGTTCATGAAGTTGTTTTATAAATACATTTGATTATTCTTTTATAATACAAATCAGAGTTACGTACAATAAGAATAAATAATAAATAAATGCAGTGGAACAACATGATGTAGTGGAATAAATATAATAAATAATAATAGTAAAAAATCTTCATCTTTATCCTCTAGAAAGCAGTCTTCGATAAACTGAAAAGCTCAGACTGACCCGAGCGAATTGAAAAGACAAAACACTCGAGTCAGAACTAAAAGATCTTACGTAAGTTAAATCGACGGTAAATAAATATGGGTGTAACGGCGTCAGAGATGTTTATAGGGTTTGACATCTCCTATCCAGTGTCTAACGTGAGTGCAATAACTTAAGAGATGTTCGGGATTTACATCTCCTAAGAATCGGTTAAACTATCTACTATGTAGTACAATACGCTTTTATAATATGTCTACAGTAAAGTAAAGTATTAAAATAGCGTTAAGGCATTACTCATATCCCCCTTAACACATTCTTATATATTCCCATAGTCTATACAATACCGTAATTCCTCCGTAAACTGGAGTGCTATCAGAGGGCACTCCATATGTATGGTACAAACCAAACTCGTAGAAGGCGCGATAAGGCATGCGATAAGGCACTCGAGGCAATGCCCAGGGTAGATATACTAATTGCGGATCTAGACTGGTGGTAACGCATAGCAGCTACTACCGCCCACCCCGGAACACACTCCCAAATGAAAATCAAGGGGTGGCCACCAAATCAATCACAAAGTAATAGAACAGTATCGAAGAAATGTGTTTGATAGGAGGAATGACCTCACTTGGCCCGGCATAGCTTCTGTTTTAGCCATATCAAGCTGACTCACGGGAGTCAGGGTCAAGTAAATACCTCATAC
Organism: Allium fistulosum; assembly: GCA_030737815.1. Lineage (NCBI taxonomy): Eukaryota > Viridiplantae > Streptophyta > Magnoliopsida > Asparagales > Amaryllidaceae > Allium > Allium fistulosum. Next base: position 888,936,491 of record CM060903.1, on the reverse strand, counting down.
AGAAATCATTCGCCAAACCATCCTACTTCATTTCTGGAATCTCCACCACGTGCACAGTTGTTAAAGTGGTTTTCGGTATTGGCAGAGAGTATGACATTATCCGATCCTGGTCTCTTTAACAACCAAACGCTTATTTCACACTGGATGGTTCTTTTACATTTCAAAAAGTCAATTTACAATTGATATCAAAATATCATATTCTCAAACCATATCATTTTCGAAATCATATTCACTTCAAACTATATTCACTTTTGAAATCATGTTCACTTCCAAATCATATTCACTTTCAAATCATATTCACTTTCAAATTATCGATAAGTTATGTTAATTAATTCTTCATTTCAAAATCATCTTATTCTCTCAAATGGTATCAATTTCAAATTCCAACTTAGGTTGTATCATCATCAAAGATTTCGATATAAATACTTCAACTTTACACAGTCTGAAATTTTAGAAAATAGTTTAGGTAATTATAAGTAGTTTGTATGGTTTTAAAATAGTTTAAATAGATTTAAAATAGTTTAAATAGTAAAAATAGCTTAAATAGATTTAAATTTGATTTAATTAGATTTTTTTAAATGATCTATATAGATTTAAAATAGATTTAATAGATTTAAATGATATTAAATAGATTTTAAATAGATTTAAAATAGATTAAATAGATTAAATAGATTTAAATGATATTAAATAGATTTAAATGATATTAAATAGATTTTAAATAGATTTAAATTATATTAAATAGATTTAAAATAGATTAAATAAATTTAATTTGTTTAAAATTGGTAAATAGATTAGATTGGATTAAATAGCTTATAATTGATTATTATAAATTAAATAGTTTAAATTGATTAAAATAGTTAATTGAATGAAAATAATTTAAATTAGTTTAAAATAGATTTCAAAGTTACATCCAAACATTTCAATAACTCAATCCCGATAAATTCATTTATATTCGACACTTCAACCTTGAAATTCCAATTTAAATCCTTTGAACAATTCATTAAATCAATTTCAATTTCAACATTAACACTTGGATTATCGAAAATAATTCAGTTTATATAAATCAATTTCTATTTCAAAATGCCTGTTAACTGAATTCAAATTTTTAAAGAATTAAAAATCACTTAATTTAACCAAATCCGGTGTCCGTATATAATTTTCTACCTTAGGGTCAAGTGATACGGATATTTATCATTTTAATCCGCAATTTAAAATTTTACGGTTATATATCGTTTCAAACCTCAATCCCGAATTAAATAAAATCCATAAAATCACTCGAGTCTATCATTTCAACCCATAACGATTTTTCCCTAATCTATAGATCATTCGGGTATGTATCATTTCAACCCATAGGGAACTTGCAGTGTTATAACAATATAAAAATACAACATCCAGTCATCCAATATCAACAATCAAACATCTATCGCAATCATCATCCAAATCAATCAATAAATATCAACAGATAACTAGTAATCAATAACAGGTATTTAAATTCAATATTAAATTGAATGATGATAAATGCAATAAAATCAAATTTAACTAGAATGACAATTAAAACATACAAAACATCAATCAATTAACTTCTAATCACATCATAAATTAAATTTAACTAACATAAGATAATTTAGTAATTGTGAGTGGGTTAAAACACTCACCTTCGATTTTAAATCGAATTAATATCCAAATTTAGGCCCAAAATTCAACAGTCTCGGAATATGTCCAAACCTATGTCAAAATGTCCCGACTTTCGATACGATCCCAACGAAAGAAACTGCGCATGAATCAAACCTTGTTAGCAAAAACTTTTAGCATTAGAAGTTATACGATTTATAAAAAAATAACATAAAAAAATAAAATAAAAAATAAAGATGCTCACGTTCTCCTCCAACTCTCACGTTCTGTACGCGAGCACCCAACAAAAGCCGCCACGCAACTTGAGGAACGCACGCTCATCCCACCAGTGACGCCCCACCTCTATACCCACGCTAGCCAAGAACACTACGGAGTAATGCTGTCAACTAGCATGGAGAATAAGGCTGTTGAGGAGCGACCATCCGTGTAATTTCTTTGTGCAAGCACCGATATGTCAGATAGTATAGCATGCATTTCATTTATGGAGGAAATCAAACATACCGATACAAACTCAAAGCTACCACACAGTGGCTATATATAATCTTCGGAAACAAACATAGAAATAAACATAACACAAATCAGTCACAGACATCCATATCACAAAGGCGGAAAAAAGATATGAATATATAACACATGAAAGTGTACATCAGAGTAGTGGTCTAAAAGCTCCACAATAACACAAAAGAATAGCAACATGTGCTATACAAAAGAATAAGTATACATCATAGAGTCTATACCTCAAATGTATACATCCATAAACTACTAATCTAAGTAGTTAGCCAAAAGTCAGAGTAATCCCAGAAGAGAAGTCATGCAGAAGCACCTGTAACATCTCGGTCTGACCCGAGTATTATTTATAAGAAAATAATAAACGGATCAGTCTAGGTATAAATATCAGATGATATGGTATAGAATAAAAGATATGGCATGAACATATAATAACCATAATGGCATACTACTATAAGTATGTAACTGAAAATCAACAAGAGATTAATCAATATCACGAGAATCTTCTCAAAGATAAAATGGGGTATCATACCCTAAACTTGTATTCATAACAAGTCAATGACACACAAATTCACCAATGCACAAAAATTGATAAAACTTATCAATGGAAATCACGAAAATTGATAAAGCACAAAATTCCAGAAATCATCACAAGAAATCCAGAAATCACAAAAAGGGGGAGGCCTATCACAAAACGGGAGTATGAAAAGTCACCAACACGTGTAACACAAAACGAGACGCTATCTCATGGTAGCTAACCATTAATTTTGAGCCGAAGCTCCACAAGAATGGCCCGAAGACCGTGGGGCGCTACCCCACATATGTGGTGTAGAAACACCACACAAACGGGGTTTAGTCTCCCTCGTAGACAAAGAGACATCGCACAATTGCTAGTCTAAATCACAAAAATGGTCGTCATGATCATCAAGTAGTGTCGAGATGACTGATCAATCTTCCCCTTTCTCTTCGGTAGCCCACATCTTATGATTGTCCACTTCCAATCAATTATGTAGCTATACCTCCTAGAGATAGAGAAAGGGAAAAGGCAAGGGAAGAGCTGATCTTCCAGTTCTACTGGGGCAGGGTATATTAATTGGGCGTAGGTATCTCCTGAGACCCAGGTGCACTCGTAAAATGCTTTACTAAACAATCTAGGGCGACCCAGTATATTAATTTGTTTGAATGAGGTGCGTAGCGTATACTGGGATACCAATTCCAGTATATTAGTTGGATCATTTCACTAAGTCAGTAAATATATGAGTTTAGCTTCATGTCCCATAACCACTTGTTTAACTTAAATATTTATGAACAAACTGTAAATCTTCACTAGAAAATTGTTACAAGTGGTTCAATCGAACAAGTCCAAGAATTAACCGACGAAGTAAACGCAAGCGTTTCATACCACTTGTTTTACTAAGCCGTTTAATTAGATTTCTCATCCGAGTGAGGTAAAGGCTTGTATATACTAATAGATTGGAAAATGGTTTAAGAAAAAGAGTTTTGTAATAAAATAATGTTGAAATCGTTTTGATGAAAGAGTTTGGATATTTACTACTAGTATTGAAACCTTTATATTTTTAAAGTGACAAATCACAAAAATGATTGTAGAAACAATCAGTCACAAAAATTCACATTCGAAGACGTAAATGAAATCCAAGGAAATCAGTTTCAAAACCATCGAAGTAGAAATATCTACGCGACCTAATCATGGCCGAGCTAAAGTGCAACGACCTAAAGAGGCAGCGACTTAAAGTAAAATAGGTCGAACTACCTAAGGATAGCATGCCGAGCGACCTAGGTGAGCGACCTAAGCATGTGGCACGACCTATAATGTCTGAACGACCTAACTAGGCGAGCGACCTAAGGGGAAGACAGGTCGAGCGACCTAGTGGAAACGAGCTTACATAGCCGAGCGACCTAGAGGCCAGCGACCTAAAGTGGAAATGGGGTCAAGCGACCTAACGGATCGTGGCCTGATGTGAAAAAGGGCCGAGCGACCTAACCCATGGCGAACGACTTAAGGTCTAACGACCTAACGTCTAACGACCTAAGGGGAAACGGCCTATATGCAGTATGCGACTTTTCCACGCCAGAGCGACCTAATGGTAGCACAACGGGCCGAGCATGCGACCTAACGTGGTCGACCTATTGATGGCGCAACCTAGCGAGTAACGACCTAGGCAAGCGAGCTAATAGAAAACAGGTCGAGCGACCTAAGGGGCGGGCGACCTAAAGGGGCGAGCGACCTAAAGAGGCGCGATATATAGCAGGCGAGTGTTTTATATTGCCGAGCGACCTAGGGGCGAACGAGCTATGCCGTGCGACCTAAGAGGGAAAAACGAGCTATATGCGTGCGACGTCTCCATGGCAAAACGACCTAAACCCAGGAAATTGCTGAAACACACTAAAAATTGGGATTTTCACCAATTCAATCCAAACCAAAAGCAATTGCACATGATCAAGTGTTAGGAATTCATACCCAACAATCAAGGATAGTTATAGACAAGGATGTGAGATAAAATTCTCGCCTTTTCATGGAAATTGATGGAGATGAAGTTTGAAAGCAAAGCAAGAATCAATCCCTCTTCAATCTCAACACAAGAAGCTTGAATCCAATGTCTTCTCTTTGAATTTGGAGTTGAATGATGGATTTGCAAGAGAACTTGAGCTTGGAGTTTTAATTTCCCATTCCCTCCTCCATTTTTGATGAAGGTTGAATGTTTAAGCAAATAGAAATGAAGTTATGAAGAGAAGGGGTGAAGGTTGGGTCTAATAGGCTAAAAGCCCAAACCAAAGTCTCAAGTGAAAAAGTAGCAAAATTTCCACTAACTCCAAACATATCGAACTTTATACTTAAAGGATTGTAAACGGCGTTTCGAACTCAATGGAAGTGGTCTCGAGTCCTAATTTGACCATTTGCAAAAAGTAGCTTTTCGAACTAAAATTCGACTAACGATAAAATATTTAAATAAAATATTTAAATATAAAATCGACAAATATGCGGGTTGTTACACCACCCCTGCGCCACAAACAGCCATCATCTGCGCCATGCTCGCCCCTAGCCGACCCTCCCTAGGCCACGCAATGGACTCCGACGCCCCACGTCGACGAACGACGTACCAAAATTTGCCGGCCGCCGCCTCCATTTCGAAACCCTAATCAAATTTTCCCTACGATCACACCGTTGATTCGACAAACAACCTACACTAATGCACTCCACTCGCTGCTCTCCACAATACGGTACCCTTGATTCGTCAATCGGACGAAGTTGATCAACGCGCGATGAATGGCCTGAATAATTCATCAATTTCTGGCCACAGCTAAATCCAAATCAAAAAAATAACTGCAGATTTGACTTGCGTTCATCGAGAGCTTCAAATCGATATATAATTTGTCAAGGTTTGGAGGAGTTTGATTTTGGAATTGAATTTGAAATTGGAATAGGGTTTAGAAATTGGAATCTGTTTCTTCCATTGAGGAGGAGAAGTAGACAGATGAAATTGTACGTATAGTATTGAGGAATGAAAGGCTGCTAGGGTTTAGAACAAAACAATTTATACTAACAAAGCCTGATAAGAAAAGAATAATACCCGAATAGATTTGAAGCGACAAAAACGACCCGAAAAGCCCGTTTCGCCTCCGGAACGAAAATGGGTAATCCCATATATCAAAATAGATGTTTTCAATAATTTTATACTCAATGGAATAGGTTTCAAGTCCTAATTCCATCGTATGAAGAAGTTAGCTTAAAATCAGCTTATTTCAAATTGATTTCAATTAAATTGATTTCTAGGCGTTTCGAGTCCGTATGATCGAACGATAAGTCCGATCGCTACGAAACTTGAAATCCTATAATAATTCACCGCTACGGATCCGTTGAAACTAGTTTCGTCGAAATCCGAGTCAGTGGCCAATATGACTATTTTCACATTAATTAAATAAATAAATTAAATCACTTTTCATATTCAATTTAATTAACTAACCATTTTTATCGTTTTTGATTACATAGACATTTACAGTAATTTAAAGCAAATTTACATATCCAATTCAGTGTTAAATATTTCACTAATTACGGTGTTCAATTTCAACTGTAATTAGATCCAATTAATTATAATTAAACTCTAATAATTTGATTAAATTTGATTTCAATCCTTTTTGTTCAATCACTTATTACTTTATAGACACGGTTACATTGGTCTATATCTTATCACATTAATATGCGACAGTTTCCATCTTTTATTTGTATTAACTACTATATTCCAATTATACTGAATTTTTGTCAATTTTATTATAATTTAAAATCTCGATAAATTAATTTATCTTGGTTTCATTTTTATTATTAAATCAATTTAATTGACATTTCTGTACATTTAATTACATTTCCAATTTGTAGTTATTGTATTAACTCACATTAATGTAACATTTATTTACATTTATTTGTAATTGATTAATTAGATTGGTAACAAATAACAATTGTCATCATTTCTACATTTAATAACATTTGTAAGTTTATTATCTACACCCAAATGTTATAATTACAACTACAACACTAATTTTTATTCAATTACAATTTATTACACATTGTTCATTAATTAATCAACATTTAAATTATCAATTACTCTTTAAATCCAATTATAAATTAACATATGCATTATTAACATAAATTTACAGTTATAACTAATTATAACTTTTTTAATCATTTCAATAAATTGGAATTACATTAATTACTTAGCAATTACTTTAAATTAATACTATTTCATTTCATTCCAAATATATTCTTATTATTAAATCTCAAATTTTTATTTCTACCAACATTAAATCACAAACCCTATTACATTAACTATTTTTAATTATCGAAAATTACGGGTCGTTACACTCTCCCCCACTCAAAACTTTTCATCCTCGAAAAGGAAAAAGAAGGGAAAAGAAGGAATTTAGTAATCAATATATCTTATTCAAAATATTAAATTTATAAACAATTAATCTACATAATTAAATAATTTAAGTAAAATATACCAATTTATAACAATCAAATCATTTATATTCAAGTTAACAAAAGTTTGGAAAACATTTCACAAAATTTTCTAAGTCCAAAATTCATGAATTTTTTTGGCAAAGTCTCATTTGTACGGAGAAGTCTGGGAGAAAAAGTAATATCAATAATAACAATATATATCATATTTTCAAAAATAATATATCCCAAACCACGGGAAAACAATATGATATCGCTTAAAAACCATAATCCGAAAACGTACCTATTTGTCGAGCAAACAATGCTTATTTTATGATACCAAAAGCAGTAGCCATTGCTTTCATAACCTGTATTTCACTTATATAATCCAACAAAGTTAATAATTTTATATAAGAGAATCATTTTAAGTTGTTCCAATAAACAACAAACAAAACATCACACATCACAATAATCATTTGCAAACAAACAGTACAAACATCATTTCAACCAAGAAATCAATCATCCATCCATAGCAACCAAAACAAATGGTTTGTTCGGTTTCAGAACTTCTAGTCATATAAAATGATAAATAACTATGAAGTAAACCATACACTCAACAGTCATAGATAAAACTTTATAGATTATTTATACATCTAAATACAAAGTAGAAGTATCCTTTCCCAACTAATCCATAAGCCAAACAAACAATAATTTCAATGTTATTTAAGTTTTATTCTTATTACACTTTCTTTTTCACCTTATTTACTGTTCATTTTCATTTGTTCATACAATGCTTGTTTAATTACTTGATATTTATCACTTACCAGATTCATTTTCCATTCATTTATACAATACCATTTTTCTTTTCATTATTTTGCATTCATTGCTTACATGAGTTATATCCATTTCAATTGTTTGGATCATATATGAATTCATTATTGAAGTATTGTATACATTCTATTTCAGTTTACTTCACATTTACAATTTAGTTTGGTTTTCCCTTTTTTTTCATTTACTTTTCTTTTCTCATTCATATAATTTTTTTTCATTAATTTACATTCGTTATAACTTACAAAATTTCATTTCTCCTTTATTCATACAATGACATTTTTTTCATTTTATTACTTTACATTCATTGCCTAAATAAGTATTTTTTCAATCATTGGATTTATACATTATTAGGTAAGTTTCTCTACAATCCAATTTACCATCTATATATTATTTCTTTTTCACATTCATTTTTCCATATAAAATATTATTGAATATTAACTCCATTTCTAAATCATTTCAATGGTTTCTGAAGTTATAATCATTCAATTTATGTAGTACTCATTTTAATTATAAATGGCTTCAATATTAATTCAAGTTTATAATTATTTACTTACAGTGTTCACCTTTTACTATTCAACCTGATTTTAAATAGCTTAAAAATGTTAACCTAAGTTTATAATCATTTTCTTACATTATTCACTTTTATTTACATTTAATTAGTAGAATTTCAAATCTTCAACTTAAGTTCACAACAATTTATAACATTAGAATTCTTATTTATAAAAGTAAGTCCATTGAACACTTTCATTTACTAAAGTTTACTTGTACAATATTCTATTACATATTCTTATTAACATTTCAACTTTTAATATTTTGGTAAGTTATATATAGATGTCTTTTAGAATGCAATTGAATATTACCCAAGTTTCTCTTATATATTTAGTTAACAAAATGTTCAATAGTTACCTTCCTTATTTTCATTTCCTTTTTATTTACTGTTTACAAATTTTAAATTTCTTATCTTTATTTTTAGAAGTTTCCAATTATTAATATAGTCAAGGTTCCATTCATTTCAATAATTTCAATTTCTAATTTATAGAAACTTAAGAACTAAACAACCGGGTTTCATTTCAATTATTTTAAAATAATATATATAATCATATCTTTTATATATATCAAATCATATTTGGAATTTAAAATCAAGATTAATTTATCAAAACAATTGTGCAGTAAAGTTACTACCAACGATCTTCCCACTTTGAAACTCGAAAATGAACATCGATGATGCGTGCACTCATCATCGAAATTATTTTCCAGCGATAGAGAAGGGAGTACATAACTTATTTCCTTTTAAAATTTCTTTTTAAAACTTCCTTCCAAATCACATTGAAATATTTATATCGGAAAATACTTCCAAATAATACTAATATTATATTCCAAAATCTTTCAAAGAAATTTTCAAAATCCCTAGAATTAAGTTTTAGATTTCCAATTTATATTTATTTTATTTACAAATCTCATTTTTCAGCCAATATTTATAAATTTCCCTACCTAACAAACAAATATATTACAACCCACTTTATCATTTATAAAATTATTATTTTATATACAAAAATATATAATAGGCAAAATTATTTCATTTACCTATATTTCAAAACAAATATTGTGTAAGTCTGCCCTATTAAGTGTTTAGAAATCCCTATCGACGTCATAGCGTCCTACGCACCAACCAGAATTTATAAATACAAAATAGAACAAATTAACACAACATAAAAACCTTTTATAACACTAACAAATACGCTCTCTCGTATATATACACTCAGTGACTCATTCTAGGGTATTACTACCCTATTTGATATGAGTCAGACCCCACAAAGCTAAGGTTATCGCTAAACCAAAGCTCTAATACCAACTGTAACAACCTGCCTTTTTGGACGTTTTAAGCAGACACACACGTCAGACCCAAACCATTCAAAAGGGCAGATTGTTATAGGGTAAATAAGAAAAAGCAGAGAAAGAAATAAAATAAATACAGAATCTCACTGCGGAATGACAAAATATAATAATCAAAATAACAGTTCATGAAGCTGTTTTATAAATACATTTAATTATTATTTTATAATACAGATTAGAGTTACATACAATAAGAATAAATAATAAATAAATGCAGCGGAACAACATGATGCAGTGGAATAAATATAATAAATAATAACAGTACAAAATCTTCGTCTTCATCCTCCAGAAAGCAATTTTCGATAAACTGAAAAGCTCAGACTGACCCGAGCGAATTGAAAAGAGAAAACACTCGAGTCAGAACTAAAAGATATTATGTAAGTTAAATCGACGGTAAATAAATACGGGTGTAACGGCGTCAGAGATGTTTACGGGGTTTGACATCTCCTATCCAGTGTCTAACGTGAGTGCAAGAACTTAAGAGATGTTCGGGATTTACATCTCCTAAGGATCCATTAAACTATCTACTATGCAGTACAATACGCTATTATAATATGTCTACAGTAAAGTAAAGTATTAAAATAGCGTTAAGGCGTTATCCATATCCCCCTTAACACATTTTTATATATTCCCATAGTCTATACAGTACCGTAATTCCTCCGTAAACTGGAGGGCTATCAGAGGGCACTCCATAGGTATGGTACAAACCAAACTCGTAGAGGGCGCGATAAGTCATGCGACAAGGCACTCGAGGCAGTACCCAGGGTAGATATACCAATTGCGGATCCGGATTAGTGGTAACGCATAGCAGCTACTACCGCCCACCTTGGAACACACTCCCAAATCAAAATCAAGGGGTGGCCACCAAATCGATCACAAAGTAATAGAATAGTATCGAAGAAATGTGTCCGATAGGAGGAATGACCTCACTTGGCCCGGCATAGCTCCTGTTTTAGCCACATCAAGCTGACTTACGGGAGTCAGGATCACGTAAATACCTCATATAGAAATCATTCGCCAAACCATCCTACTTCATTTCTGGAATCTCCACCACATGTACAGTTGTTAAAGTGGTTTTCGGTATTAGCAGAGAGTATGACAATATCTGATCCCGGTCTCTTTAACAACCAAACGCTTATTTCACACCGGATGGTTCTTTTACATTTCAAAAAGTCAATTTACAATTGATATCAAAATATCATATTCTCAAACCTTATCATTTTCGAAATCATATTCACTTCAAACTATATTCACTTTCGAAATCATGTTCACTTCCAAATCATATTCACTTTCAAATCATATTCACTTTGAAATTATCGATAAGTTATGTTAATTAATTCTTCATTTCAAAATCATCTTATTCACTTAAATGGTATCAATTCCAAATTCCAACTTAGGTTGTTCATCATCAAGGATTTTGATATAAATACTTCAACTTTACACAGTCTGAAATTTTAGAATATAGTTAGGTAATTATAAATAGTTTATATAGTTTTAAAATAGTTTAAATAGTAAAAATAGTTTAAATATTAAAAAATAGTTTAAATAGATTTAAATTAGATTTAATTAGATTTTTTTAAATGATCTATGTAGATTTAAAATAGATTAAATAGATTTAAATGATATTAAATAGATTTTAAATAGATTAAATGGATTTAAATGATATTAAATAGATATTAAATAGATTTAAATTATTTTAAATAGATTTAAATTATTTTAAATAGATTTAAAATAGATTAAATAAATTTAATTTGTTTAAAATTGGTAAAATAGATTAAATTGGATTAAATAGGTTATAATTGATTGATATAAATTAAGTAGTTTAAATTAATTAAAATAGTTAATTAAATGAAAATAATTTAAATGTGTTTAAAATAGATTTCAAAGTTACATCCAAACATTTCAATAACTCAATCTCGATAAATTCATTTATATTCGACACTTCAACCTTGAAATTCCAATTTAAATCTTTGAACAATTCATTAAATCAATTCCAATTTCAGCATTAACACTTGGATTATCGAAAATAATTCAGTTTATATAAATCAATTTCTATTTCAAAATTCCTGTTAACAGAATTCAAATTTTTAAAGAATTAAAAATCACATAATTTAACCAAATTCGGTGTCCGTATATAATTTTCTACCCTAGGGTCAAGTGATACGGATATTTATCATTTCAATCTGCAATTTAAAATTTTATGGTTATATATCATTTCAAACCGCAATCCCGAATTAAATAAAATCCATAAAATCGCTCGAGTCTATCATTTCAACCCATAACGATTTTTCCCTAATTTATAGATCGCTCGGGTGTGTGTCATTTCAACCCATAGGGAACTTGCAGTGGTATAACAATATAAAAATACAACATCCAGTCATCTAATATCAACAATCAAACATCCATCGCAATTATCATCCAAATCAATCAATAAATATCAACAGAAAATTGGTAATCAATAATAAGTATTAAATTGACAATTTAAATTCAATATTAAATTGAATGATGATTAAATGCAATAAAATCAAATTTAACTAGAATGACAATTAAAACATACCAAACATCAATCAATTAATTTCTAATCACGTCATAAATTAAATTTAACTAACATAAGATAATTTAGTAATTGTGAGTGGGTTAAAACACTCACCTTCGATTTTAAATCGAATTAAAATCCAAATTTAGGCCCAAAATTCAACAGTCTCAGAATTTGTCCAAACCTACGTCAAAATGTCTGGAATTTCGATACAATCCCAATAAAAGAAACCGCGCGTGAATCGAACCTCGTTAGCAAAAGGTATTAGCATTAGAAGTTATACCATTTATAAAAAAATAACATAAAATAAAATAACATAAAATAAAATAAAATAAATAAAGATGCTTACGTTCTCCTCCAGCTCTCACGTTCTGTATGCGAGCAAGCAACGAAATCTGCCACGCAACCTGACGAACGCATACTCATCCCACCCCTGCGCCACAAATGGCCGCCACCAACGCCATGCTCGCCCCCATCTGACTCTCCCTAGGCCACGCAATGAACTCCGACGCCCCACGTCGACGAACGACGTACCAAAATTTGCCGACCGCCGCCTCCATTTCGAAACCCTAGTCAATTTTTCTCGACGATCCCACCTTTGATTCGACGAACAACCTACACTAATGCACTCCACTCGCTGCTCTCCACAATACGGTACCCCTGATTCGTCGATCAGACGAAGTTGATCAACGCGCGATGAATGGCCGTGAATAATTCATCAATTTCTGGCCACACCAAAATCCAAATCAAAAAACTAACTGCAGGTTTGACTTGCATTCATCGAGAGCTTCAAATCGATATATAATTTGTCAAGGTTTGGAGGATTTGATTTTGGAATTGAATTTGAAATTGGAATAGGGTTTAGAAATTGGAATCTGTTTCTGCCATTGAGGAGGAGAAGTAGACAGATGAAATTGTACGTACAGTATTGAGGAATGAAAGGCTGGTAGGATTTAGAACAAAACAATATATACTAACGAAGCTCGATAAGAAAAGAATAATACCCGAATAGATTTGAAGCGACAAAAACGACCCAAAAAGCCCGTTTCGCCTCCGGAACGAAAATGGGTAATCCCATATATCAAAATAGATGTTTTTGATAATTTTAAACTCAATGAACAGGTTTCAAGTCCTAATTCCATCGTATGAAGAAGTTAGCTTAAAATCAGCTTACTTCAAATTGATTTCTAGGCGTTTCGAGTCCGTATAATCGAACGATAAGTCCGATCGCTACGAAACTTGAAATCCTACAGTAATTCATCGCTATGGATCCGATGAAACTGGTTTCGTCAAAATCTAAGTCAGTGGCCAATATGGCTATTTACACATTAATTAAATAAATTAATATTAAATTAATTAAATCACTTTTCATATTCAATTTAATTAACTAATCATTTTTATCATTTTTGATTACATAGACATTTACAGTAATTTAAAGCAAATTTACATATCCAATTCAGTGTTAAATATTTCACTAATTATGGTGTTCAATTTCAACTGTAATTAGATCCAATTAATTATAATAAAACTCTAATAATTTGATTAAATTTGATTTCAATCCTTTTTGTTCAATCACTTATTACTTTATAGACACGGTTACATTGGTTTATATCTTATCACATTGATATGCTACAATTTCCATCTTTAATTTGTATTAACTACTATATTCCTGTTATATTGAATTTTTGACAATTTTATTACAATTTAAATCTCAATAAATTAATTTATCTTGGTTTCATTTTTATTATTAAATCAACTTTTTTCCTTATGAACGTAATTGACATTTCTGTACATTTTATTACATTCCCAATTTGCAGTTATTGTATTAACTCACATTAATGGAACATTTATTTATATTTATTTGTAATTGATTAATTAAATTGGTAACAAATAACAATTGTCATCATTTCTACATTTAATAACATTTGTATGTTTATTATCTACACCCAAATGTTATAATTACAACTACAACACTAATTTTTATTCAATTACAATTTATTACACATTATTCATTAATTAATCAACATTTAAATTATCAATTACTCTTTAAATCAAATTATAAATTAACACACACATTATTAACATAAATTTACAGTCTATAACTAATTATAACTTTTTTAATCATTTCAATAAATTGGAATTACATTAAATAGTTAGCAATTACCTTAAATCAATACTATTTCATTTCATTCCAAATATATTCTTATTATTAAATCCAAAATTTTTGTTTCTACCAACATTAAATCACAAACCCAGTTAAATTAACTATTTTTAATTGTCGAAAATTACGAGTTGTTACACATAAGGACCGCTTATTAGGAGCACTTTACTTGGAAAGACTTTTTGTTTATTACATTCACTTTCACTTTCGATATTGTGAGTCAGTGCAATAGGGACCTTAAGGCTAAATTAACACTAGAGGGAGGGTGGATAGTGTTTAATGAATTATATGAATATTTTTCAAATTATTTGAGATTCTACTTGGAATGATGTAATTAAAAAGCACAAAAATAATCATAGAATCAAAGTACATATAAAAGTAAATGCAATAAAAGTAAAAAGAAAGAACACACCAGAATTTTATACTGGTTCGGAGTTACCCTACATCCAGTCCTGCACAATTCCTTGTTCGGATTTCCTTTCAACTAGTAACTGCAAATATAATCTTGATTTCAAGGCTACGATACACAACCTCCATAATGCCGACCTCTGGGTAAAGTCACTTGATTTTCGGGCTAGATGCACACCCACTAGATTTATGGGATACTAAGCACACCCAGTTGATTTATAGGCTGCAACCACACCTACTTAGATTTTAGGGATACTAAGCACACCATAGAGTATGATCTGATAGATTGTACAGACTTAAATTTTCGATCTTGATTACAATTGATCCTATAACTCTTGAATAGCACTTTGACCTTGAGAGAGATGAGAGAAATCAGAGAGTACATAAAGGAGAACCAAATTAGTGATGATTGAATTTTATTCTAGTTAAATTTCGGTAGAGTTTTGGTAACAATTGATTTAGAAATCAAGAGAGTGAAAAGAGGAAAGAAGAAGAAGAAAATAGTTTTTGAAAATTCGTTTGGAAGTCTGGTATATATGGGGAAACAATGGTCATGTCCATTCATAAAGAGATACAATGAAAGGACACTTCCATTCAAAATTTGAGTTCTGAAATTTACGGCTAGTATGTCGACATACTTGAAGAGGATATGTTGACATATCCCTTTGTATTTTGAAAAATTACTTAATAAAAATTGTTTTGAAAATATTAAGTTTTGTAAAATATTCTGAAACTTTGTACAAACATTTAAACATAGCTTATACATATTTTAATCATATTAAAACTTAGTAAAACTTTATAAAATAATTTTGAAATATTTAATAAGAATATTCAATATAATGTAAATAATATATATAATCAATATAGTTATAGATTATTAAAGTATAAACAAAAACTTACTATATAAACTTAAAATATTAAAATAATATCTTTATATGTATAAGAAATTGGAAATCATTTTGAGAAATATTTTGAAAAGATTATTTTTAATCTAGGATATTTGAACAATTTAAAACTTATTTGAAATAAAGAGTGAGTGAGAGAGATCAAGAAAGTGCTGTCAAGGTTTTAATAAAAATTCTATGACTCTATTACTTATATGGAATATCTTGAAATCTTGAACTCTTCAATACTCATGAGTCTACTATATATCAGCGTCTTGAATTTACTTTTGATACTGTACAGTCTTCTTAATTAACACCTATCCAATATCTTGCACAATATAATATATATATATATATATATATCGTGGTAAAACATTACTATTTATATGTCCTATAGTTTTATCATCAAAACAAAAACCTAAGGTACTAACAATCTCCTCTTTTTTAATGATGACCACTCTGCATATAAAATATAGAATAACTCCCCTTGAGTTAAAAAACTTCCCCTTAATCTATGCCTAGGTTTTATATATTTCTGCCCCTTTGTCATCAACAAAAATAACCAACTTAAAACTATAACTCTAACACTAACTCTTGCTCTAATTCTAATTCTAACTCCCTCTAAATAAAATACTAATTAATATGTATAAGAATTATATATACTGATGATGAGAAGGATTATATAAAAACAATAAATGATATGTAAAATTATATAATAATGAAATAATCATAATCAATCCAAATATTCATCCAATCCAACAAAGTTTGTGTCACAACAATTCAAACAAACCCACACAAATCAAACCAACCAAATCCAATCCAAATCAAGTATTATTATTTATATACAATCAAACCTATTTAAACTAGATATTTCGAGGAACTTCAATCCAACCATCAGCGCCAAAGATTGGATCGACTTTGATAGCATCCCAATCTTCATCATCTTTGTTGGTGGTACACTCTGAATTGGTGATTGGTTCTTTATTCAAGGTAGAAAGCATCCAGCGAATTGTATCGAAATGCCTTTCTTATTCCTTGATTATCTGCATTTGACTCAATTCTAAATGCCTCTCATTTCTTAGGATGAAAGAAAGAATGTTCTTGAACGATTCAAGAATTTGTTTGAGGTTTGAGGTTAGTTTTTAGATAGGAGAAGCCATTGATTTTTATTAGAGCTTAGGTAGAAAAGGAGTGAAGATAGAAATCGAAAATAATGATTTTTTGGAGTGAATATGTATATATAGGGGTAAAAAGTCGTTTGAAATGAATTGGTATTTGGTAGTTATCATTTTCCGATTTTTAATTTTTTTTGAAAAATGGCCGTTATATGTCGACATACATGCTTGGCATATATCGGGATATGCACTGTAAATTTTAAAACCACTTTATTTTACTTTTCTATTGTATTTCGCTTCTATTATTATATTTGTATGACCTTCTAGAGATAGATGACAATGTATAGCAGTAAGAAATAGAAGTTTCACTAATAATAAGGATGAGTACAAGAAATAAAAGAAAGATACATGAGATTCAACTAAAACTATAAAATTGAAATACAGAAATAGTTTAAACAAACAACTAGAAAGATACGGATGAAGATGAAGAAGAACCACTAAGCTTGCGGATGATCTTTCCAAAGAATTTAACCATTTTGTTGAAAATTGAGGTAAATCTCTTTGAAAATGATTTCTTAAGCTTCCTTTGGTTACAAATGATCTTCTCTTAATTTTTGAGAAGATCTTTGTTGTATGTATTAGGTGGCATATTGATACTTTCCAAAGAAGTGTCCTCCTCCTCTTCTTGTTCTTCCTCCTTGACCTTCATTTCCTCTCCTTTCTCTTCCTCTTTCTCTTCCTCCTCTTCTCTTATTTCATGCTCTTCTTCCAAAGCCAACCTTTGTTCCTTTTCTGCAAGCATTTCATAATGCTCGATAAAGGGTGAAATATGCATAAGTGCAATGTTGGCCTTGTCAAATATTTTTGAGGAATTGTTTCCTCTCCTATAAGGTCAACATCAAAATAATTGAAAACACGAGTAAGATACACACAATAAAATAGTGTGTTTTCATATTTAGAAAGATTTTTAGGAAAAGTTCATCTAAAATGACTTGAGACCAATTTATGTCGTATTGACCATGGCGAAAAGAGCTTTGAAAACTTTTTGTGTCAGGTTATTATAATTACCCATTCTAGTAGTGATACTTTGTTGCAAAAGAAGGCTTAAAATTCTTGTATTTGGATGCAAGTTTTTGTTTTTAAATTCAAAGTCATCGTCACTTTTGAAAATATCATGAATTGCTTCACGATTTTGAAAATCAATTTGAAAAGATGAAAGGTCCATTTCACTAGATTTACATCCATGAATGTGACCCAAAAGTTCATAATTTAAAATAATTTGTGTCCCTTTGATACTACTCCAAACTTCTCCTTCTCTACCATCATAAAACTTTCCTTTTAAATTTTCATAAAACATCTTTACTAATTTTGGATAACAAACCAAATCATTTTGAGAAGCATCAATTAAACCAAGAGTTTCATTTTGCAAACAAAGATTGAAAAGATCATATGTAAGAAAATCTTCAAACATAACAAATCTTCTGGGAAAGACTTTTCTGAAAGATAAATACTCAATATAGGTGTGCATGGTTTCTTGATCATTAAAAATATATTCTTTAATTTTCTTGGAAACCTTATGGTTGCCTTAGTGTTGCTTGAGGATGCCATTGAAGAATAGTTTGAAGTGATAAGAGAGATTATGCTTTTTAAATTTAAAAATGAAAGTGAGAAATAAATGGATGGAGATAGAGTAACTAAATAGAGAATCAAAGGACATGTTCTCTAGTCAAAAGGCAACTTTTTAGAATATAGGAGTTGGTGAAAAGATGGAGGAAAATTCAACTTTTGTATTTGAAATTTAAATTCAAAATATGTCTACATATGTCGACATATGCACGTAGGTTATGTCGACATATAGGTCGAAATTTTAAAAATGATTTTTATCTAACTATATCCTATTTTGTTATATATATCTACTTATAGTTATTCTATTTTCAAAAAAATAATTTTAAATATATTTTGTATTATTATTTTACTATTAAATATATAAAATATTTAAAATATAATCACACAATATTCAACCAATATTATTATTAATCTATAGGATATTCCTAATTACCAATAAAGTAACCAAAAGAAAAGAAATTTTCATTCAAGAAATTAATTTTTTTTGATATACTAAAAACGTACCTTTTTCTAATCCATTTCACCATTTTGTTCCGAATTATGTATTATTGTGAAGCACATGTTAGTAATTTCTGTATCTGATTCATTATCACTTGAGGAAGTATCATTTGAGGATGTGTTTGAATCGTCTAATGTTGCAGTATAGGCTTTTCTCCATTTTCTGGATGAATCGGTGTTTGGTGTAGTTTTCAGTTTATCGGGATGTGGATAGTCTCATTTAAAATGGCCAGGGTCATCACTGTTATAAGATCTAATCCCATTTCTGTTTCCACTTCCGCTTCTTGTATTTTTGTTGTCATTTCTTTTGAAATTGTTCATCTTCCTATATTTTAGAATTTTTTTGAAATTCCTTATCATGAAAGCAATTTTGTGACGACCCACCTTTCTGACCCATGGGAATGACACTTAATACATCCTCGATATTCAAGTGTCGTTGCCCAAGCATCTGAAAGATAAGTTTTCTTGGGGTAAAATAAAGAACATAAAAAGATAGAATATAAAAACCTCACAAAGAATGGTTACATATAATGCAAAATGATATAGTACAAAAGCTTACTCCTTACATGGAGCTATCAGAGTTAAACAAAAGTACTATATCAAATAGATTTGCAGCTATACAATCTGACTTTTCATTTTTAGATACAAAACATGCATATATAATCATACAACAAAAACAAATAACTAGATAACTAAGGAGCCGCTCGCTCGATCACCATCTTCAAAGAGCTCCAAAGAAAACTAGCTATTCTCGGACTACCTAAATATAACTGAGTACCCGAGAGTTTAGGGAAAATAAACAACTCGGGTCAGACAAAATGTCTAGTATGAGTAAAACTCTAAAATGAAAGGAAGTGAATATAACAATAATACGTAGGACCACGCCGCTAATGCGGAAAGGGTTTTCTCCCATATAAACAAAAACCAAACGTAAGAATGGAAAAAAACAATTGGAAAAAAAATCCAAAAATATATAATGGGCAAAAATAGTATAAAGATCCAAACTTGAAAGGATAGAAATAGTCTGAACAAAATCCAAAGTGGACAGAGTGGATAAAAAAAGATAATAGTCCAAACTTGATATAATGGACAAAACCTATAATTAAACATCGTGAAGAGTGGTTAACTCCTCCCATTGCAATTACAAAAAAATAATTCGAAGATTCAAATCAAATAAAGGAAGGAATTTTTTTCCAACAATGACTAGGAGGGTGCACCCCCTTTGAAGTATACATCTAGTAATATACTTCTGGGAAGCTCATTTACTCCGTGACACTCTCGGAAACCTCCAAGCCAGACCCCGCAAACCTTACCAAGTATCCGAATATTTCACATCTAAATCTTAACCATTTTTCGCGTGATGGTACACAAAAATCTAGATGAGATGTGAAAATACCCTAATGGAAGCAACCCCATATAGTTTGGCCCACTCTCGCGCTTTGGTTTTAGTAATTTCCAACAAAGGATATCAAAGCTCAATGGTTTAATACATCATCTTAGAATGATGATAATAAAGAAGCGAAAGTAACCGGTAACTGAATAACCAACTATCGAGGATATAAAACAATTGTATATGAAAATTAAGTTTTGTATGCTTATCACCACTATTCGAATTCCAACTTGTACTATTTCTTGGTTAACAATAATACCAGACAAGTCAAGGTAGTGTTACTTCAAAGTCATGTCTCATGATTATTCTTAACTTTCGAAATAGTGACAAATCTACTTCTTCGACGTTTAGTGCTAAGTATACAAATAAATCGTTCCATATAAGTGAATCGTTTTACGAAAATTAATTCATTTCCATAAACGAATCAAACTTTTTCTTTTAAAAACCCAAATTCATGCTTGGTTCAAATTATAAGAATTAGCTTTAAAACACATTGTTAAAAGAGTTTACTAACTTCAAAACATCAATTTAAAAAGGATTTAATAACTTAAAACATCCTTATTACATTGATTTACTAACTTTAAACTTCGTTGCACAATTTGATTTTTGAACTTCAAATATCTTTAAATAATAAAAAGAGTAACCATTTTTAAACCTTATTAATTCAATTAATTAGTAAAATATAATTAATTAAATTTATAAATAATTAATTAAATTTATAAATAATTAATTACCATTATTTAAAATGAATAACAAAGTCAAAACATCTTTGTTACTTTGATAAATTCACTTTGAAAGTTCATAATTAACTTCAATAACCTTTAATTAAAAATGGTAAATCACCTTTAAAACATCATTACTTCAATTAATTAATAAACTTAAATACAATTAATTTAAATAAATAATCAATTAATTCTCATTATTTAAAAATAATTTGTTAACTATAAACATCAGTAAAGGAAAGATTAACTTGAGTTATAAAAAGTTGATAAATTATAAAAATCATTTATTAAAAAGATTTATTAATTTTAAAGCATCATTAGCAAAATTTATTAATTAACTTTAATTCATCATTATTGAATGGTTAATTATCCTTAAACATCATTAAATAAAATTATTAGTTAAATTTTAAACATTATTAAATAAAATGATTAATTAATCTAAACAATCATCAACCAGGTAATTAGTTAAATTTAAAACACACCATTAACTAAGTAATTAATTAATCTTAATCCTTATCAATTAAGTAATTAGATAATTAAATAAGCATTATTAAAATAATTAAAAAAAATTAAAGCATCACTAATCAAAACTTGCTTAACTTGTAAAATAATTTCAAGCACGATAATGAAACCAAATGGTTTCGATAAAAGGTGATTTTCTGAAAGTGCCGATATAACGACTATCACTATACGGGCAGTTCGACAAACAAACTTATGACATTAGCCATACAACCAAGCATCAGATAGCAATGGTTTAAGCACGATACAAGGTAAATAATGATGATATAACATGTAATAAATAGTCACTAACAACTATATTAACTTAACTACCAACTTTTCATATAGCTAACTGTTATCCCAACTTTTGGTCAAAGCTAGAATATCAACAAATTGGCAAGGAACGATGGATATCGGGATTGGGGATCGACTAGAAACAAGGCTGCAATGGATGTCGCCAAAAATTCATCCGGACTCCGATCGGGATGGGATCGATTGGGAAATGATGATCAATGCTAGAAAAGGCCACATTTCAAGTTTCAGGTAAATCAGAGTTCATACGGAGGAGATATGATCGATACAAGATAGGAAGAATATGTAGTTCATATCCATCGGTGAACTGAGGCAATGACCATTTCGAATCCATCAGGTTCGTATCCATCGGAATGGCATCGCCTCAATGTGTTCGTATCCATCAGGTTTAGTGCAGTTCGAATCCATCATACTCGCATCGATCATCATACTAGCTTGTTCGAATCGATCGATTTCGTATCCATCACAGGGATACCGCCTCGGTTTATTCGAATCCATCCCAAGGCTTTGTTCGTATCGATTGAGCTCGTATCCATCGTGGTCAAGATACTTCGAATCGATCACAGTGATTCGAATAAAGACTAAAACAACTGGATGCGAACAAATAGTCGATACGAGCGAAACTTAAGCGCTAGATGCGGGTTGCTTGGTCGAACTCGGCACGCAAAGAGGATCGACCCAGGGATTTCACGACACATCATTGCACGCGCACGTGCTCCGATCGAGTCGAACAGGTGGATACGAAACATGGATTCGAACGCAGCAGTGTTCACGAAAGTGCAATCTCGTATCGATCATATCTCACGAACCATTGATCCAAATGCAACGAAATTTTTAAAAGAGCTTACGCACAAGGTAAAGAATATCCCTACCAAGTTTCAGCTCGATTGGATCATTTTTTAATGGATAGGAAATGGTTTTGTATCGATCACAGATCGAGTCGAAACTTGGTAGGGTCGGTCGCGTGGGCCCCCTTACGTGCCAGAAGAAGTCTTCCAAAGTTTGAGCGTGATCTCAGCCTCCTACGCCTATAAATAGCCCCCTGAAGCATGCAGAAAAGGGATCCTTTTGACTGTCCAACGTCCAGTCTCTACCGGATTCAATTCTACTTCTTTCCATTGCTGTTATACTCGAATTCATTCATTGTATCTGCTGTAATCATTTGTAATCAGCAAAGAACATCAATAAAAGATAAAAACCATTGAAGTGGACGTAGGCCGGAGATAGCCAAAGCACTATAAATCTCGTGTTCCTGTGATTTATTTCTGGATTGCTGTTTGTTGCTTATTTATGTCACGACCCCGAAATTTAAATTTATTTAAATTAATAATTAAATGAATTTTTGAATTAAATTGAGTAATTAAATAAATTTTTGAATAAAAATTGTGAAATTTAATTTAAAAAATGGAGCGAGTTTCCCCGATATCCAAGTATATTCTGTATAAATCATTTGAGATTAAAATATTGTAAATAGTGTATATGTGAGTATATGTGTGTATATTGAATGTATATATATATGTATATATTTAGGTATATACGAGCAAATTTAATATATATTTGAATTGATGGTTAAAGATGGTTTGAGTTTATAAAATAAATATAAGACAATAAATATTAAGTAAATAATGATAATTAATATTTGAACTAGGAATTGAAATTAATATAAGGTAAGTTTTAATTAAAATAGAAGTAGAATATTTGTTAAAATCTAACAACAATTTAGAATAGAAATTTATTTACATTTCAAAGTAGTAAGAAAACTAGAGAAAATAAATAAACAAGAAATAAAATCAAGTGTGAAAGCAAACCAGGTTTGTGTAAAATAGAAATAAATCAAAGTATAAAAGCAAATAAATTATTAAGTGAACACATTAAAATTTACCTAACAACAAATTTAAAATTATCATTTGTTATACTGTAAAGTATAAAAACAAAACAAAGATATTCAATTATACAATGAGAATTTATGAAGCCACCAAGTGCCATCATCTCAGCCGAGTAAAACAAGAACACAAGAAAAATAAAATACATACATAACAGTACATAGTATAAGAATATAACTAAAGAAAATAAAAGAGATGAGTGTGCAGGCAAATGGAAAGTAAGTATATAAACAAAACGAATTAAATAAGTGTGTATTGTACCATGGCAATAAATGCCAATATCTTCAGCCACCATAACATTTCACTTCAGCCGAAACAAAGGATAGAATAAGATAAGTGGTACAACAAAGTAATGCAAGCAACTTCACCCATGCCTAGTATTGTACAAACAAACAATAATAACATACCACCTGCAACTTGTTTATATTTATTAACTCGTACACTTCATTTGCACATATTTCGTCTTCATCATTTCATCTATTTCAAAACTGAACGAAAACAAAATTCAATTAAACAACAATAAACAAGATCAACCAGAGAATCAAGGAAAGAAGTTTCAGCAAGCATGTTCAAAGTTGTTTCCAGATAAAAGCTTCTCTGTTCTTCCTTTTCTAAACTGTGAGCAAATATTTCTACCCAGAAATTTTCTTTTGTGTTAATGCCTGTGGGTAAACACATAAATTAAAATTTTAGAAAGTTAATATCCTGCTGTGATCTCTCTAATGAATTTTTGCTTGCATGTGTATGATTAAAGCTTCTATGTATATGCATGTTGATTCTGTGTATATTGTAATTAATATCATCTCTGTTTTGAAATTTACAGAGCCCAGAATATATTTTTTTTCTAATAAATATTCAAATCTTCCAATCCAGTTACTACTGGACTTAAAGTTTCAAAACAAATATGATTGTAAGATTATAATCTAAGTTTTAAATTTTTGTTTGAGTATTTTTTAAATATGGGAACTTTCCGAAACAAAGGAAAACAGTAAAAATCTCTTAAATGTGATAAAATCAAGCACTTTATTTTATAGATTTGAGTATGCAGCTAGAATCAACATTGTAAAACTTGATTTTTAATAACAAAATCAAGAACTTTAGATTGGGATCTGTGGAGTATTTCTGGAATGACCAGAAATGACATTTTGATCGAAATTGGGTGACTGGGTGGATTCGAGTGGTCGCGGCTGGGGTTAGAGCTTGTATGGTGATCGGCGAACCTGAGAAAGATCATGGAAGAAGTGATCGATCATCGTGGAATTGGAATTTGGGTGGACTAGGGTTTAACACTGTGATTGGGTCGCGATTGGAAATGAGGTGACTGGGAGATTTGTGGTGAATCGAGTGACGCAAGATCAAGGGGGTAGTTGCGTGGAAGGCTTGTGGTATTGTGGCCAAAATTTCCGGGAGTACGATGGTCGAAGTCATTGGATTCGATGGGTTTTCTGGTGAAGTGAGTGTTCCAGATGTTGTGGGAACTGCCTTGTTTTCGAATTTGGGTCGGTGACCAGAAATTGAGGGTCGGGACTTGGTCGTGGGACGCTCGTGGGTGATTTTGGGTTGTCATGGGGGAGCGACGACATCGCGGTTACCTGTGCACGTGCACGCGTGATAGCTTGTGCTTGGGGTTGTGAAGTGGGGAAGAAGAAGCTACTGGGAAGAATAGAGAAAGTCCACGCGTGTGACTCGAGTTATTTAAGTAATTTACTCGAAGTGATTCGGGTAATAGCTCGGGTAGAATGGGTTACAGGCCTTTGAAAGGAAGCCTGTACTATTCTGTTTTTTTTTTAAAACTGAAGTTTAAATTAAAATTTAACTGAGTTAAAATCAAAGTTTAAAACGTAACTTAAGTTCAGTTTTGAAACTTAGTTTGGAAATAAGTTTTAAAAATTCAAATTGTTAAATAACTAAAAAACAAAGTGTTTAAACAATTAAGTATATTTAGAAAGGAATTGAATTTAAGATTTGAATTTGATTTGTAAAGGAAAGTTTTAAGCAAAATTGAAAAACAAATCTGAAACCTGGACTTGAACATATCTTTGAATTTCAGATTTTGAGATGAAAGAAAGTGATAAATGTAAATATTTTAAATGAGTTTAAATATTTTAGTATTTGGTTTCAACTCTTTAAAATTTCTTCTAAAACCAAAGTATTTGAAAATAAATGTTTTCAAACATAAGGAAGTAATTAATAAAATCATAAGTAAGAATAAATTATCTTTAAAGTTAATGAAACTTATTGATGTGTAATTCATAAACAAATTAAATTAATTAGAAATGATTAATAATGATTTAAATCTAAGAAATTCCCTTAAGTAAGCAATTAAAGAAATATTATTGGTTAATAAAGATAATTAACTAAGGATTATTAAAGTATTGATTAAAGTGATTAATGTTAATAATTAATTGAATTAATTAATGTAGATAATCAATTATAAATTGTTTAAGTGTAATTACTTAATGAAAGTAATTAAGGATTAATCACTTATTGTGATTAATTATGGGTATTTTGATTAACTCAAGTTAATTGATTTAAGAAAATCATTAGATAAATTGGTAATTAATGATTTGTAATTAATCAATCAGAATTGGATAATTAATTCATTTAACTGGAAACTAGTTGAATTTATTAGGATTAAACGATTAATTAATCCTGTTTATAAATGATTATTTAATGCTTGACCTTACCTATGAATGTTTGGATTCTATGGAATGTGAATTGTTTGATATCCCTGATATATGATGCTTTATGATACATCCTGATTTATGTTGTGATCTAAAATTTCTATTTCTGTGATATATTACTATGTGAATATGAAACCCCATGGCCCGTAAAACGGCACTTGAACTTCGATGCGACAGGGAGTCGGATTCCAGTTGGTTATCCGAAACCCACATCGAATTGTAATGATGAATCTTTGTGACCGATAAATTTATTTTGTCTATGAATCTGTGAATGAAGATAAGCGTTATCGATTATACCGCTTATCGATATATCTGTGATGATTGATATTGCACTATTGTGTGTGAAACCCCTGGACTACACTTTTACACACAAATATGGATTTCACGTGGAAATCGGTTAAGTCACAGATAATTTGAATTTGATGTTTTTGAAATTGAAATTTTAATTTCAATTGATTTTGAAAATTGAAAATCTGGGGTTTTAAAATGAAAAGCTTTTGAAATGGAATCTTAAAGATAAAAGTTATTTTGAATAACTTAATCGAGTTGTGAAAATTTAAATAATTTGATTTAAATTTGAATTCAAGTTTGAAATTAAATCTATGATTGAAACTAGGGACTAAAGATGATATAAAATGTGTTTGTATGAATTAAACCAATGAAAAGTATAATTTGGGAATTTGAATTTAAACCAAGGATTTTAACTCGTATGAATGTATCAGATTTACAAATTGAAACAATTTGTTTTCAAAAGATAAAAGCTTTTAGATAAGAAAAGAAATTCCAGTTTAAATTAAAGGAATTTCAAGTAAATTGAAAAAATGGATTTTCCAAGTTATGAATTGTTTTGAAAGCTATGAATCAAATCTGTTATTTTTAACAGATTTAAAAGTGATGTTTTGTTTAAACCATTTGAAATGGAATTGTTTTGAAAGCTATTAGTTAAATTTTTGATTTAAAGATTTAACGAATTAATTAAACTGAAATGGAAATCGATTTGGAAAATCTGTGAAGGAATCTTTGTGAAATTAAGTGAACTTTGTGAATTGAATCTTTTTTGTTTAAAAAGATTAAAATGGTAATTTGTTAAACCATTTGTAAAGAAAGTTTGGGTTTAAGTTGTGACTTAATTGAAATCCCAATATCCGTATGTTTTTAAATATTTCGCTCACTATTCGGGTTAGCCGGGAAAGGACCTTTGGGTCGTATAACTCATTCCGAATAGTGATACGTCGTATATGGATAGCATTTGAAGACCGGTGTTGAAGACCGGATATTTTTCGAAAATGAAAGGACGACCTGTCGAATGTCTCTGCACTGAGTCGCGCCGGTATAGAGATTTATATCACTCTTTTGTGACGGGGAGTCCGGACGTGATCGAAAGTTATCCGGAATTGCAAGGGCTTCGTGAGAAGTGCCTTCGGTTCTGTTCGAACCCGGAACAGACTTATATGGATACATGTCTGACATTACACTTTGAGATATAAAGCCGATTTCTTTCAAATACATTTCTGTTTGGTGGCGGAGAATTTATTCTCTTAGCTTAACACCCTTCTCTGAGACGTACGAGCTTAGAGGTTATGTAGTTGAAGTTATCAGCGATATATCCCAATTTGGTAATGTGGCATGCTGAGTGTTGCTGTGTGATGATCAATGTTTGATCATTTGTGATATGATCTTTTGTTTGATCATTTATCTTTGTGATCATAGGTTGATCATTTGTTGACCCAAAGCGTGGCTTTTTGAAAAAGCGTAGCTTTGTGGACGAGACTTCGTCGAGCCTCACAACCCGGTAATGGTCGAAACAGGAATTGTGCGGCAAGGTTTTCAGGGGTAGCTCCCCTAGGGTATGACCATTCCTTCTGGAAAAGGGTAGTATCATGGTATGGAGCCCAGATACTTACTCATGTGGATACACTTTCTTTATGATGTGTGATGTTGGTTATCGAGCGCTCGGTTAAAGGTCCCAAAGGACCGGGGGTGGCATATCTGAGGTTTCTTTTATCCCTTGGGAAAAGGGGTTGCCGGCCTTGTTTGGCAGAGAACAGTTGGTTCTCGGAACGTCCCGCCAGAGGCGTTTCTTTCGTGGAATAGGAAGTTCCTTAGCCTGACCATTTGTTGGAAATCCAAACAAAACAATACGAGCCCTGTACGGTTTTAGTTGTATTACCTGCTATGGAATGTGGCGGTAACCTGCTATTGAACATAGTAGCTATAGTAGGCATAAGTGCGGAATGCCTATGCTGGCTAAGATTTATATTCTACTTTCGAAATTGTTTTCTACACTATGCACTAGTAATAATATCAAATGATTTGATTTTGCGTAGTAAGCATCTTTGACTATCATAAGAAGAAATCTCCTCCAATTCTGCGTTTGCATTGTGTGTGTGGTGGGAGGTCTTATGGTAGTTTCATTTTCCAAAAGCATTGCGAATTGACTTTAAAATTCTCTGCTATTTGTTTTAAAGATAAACTGTTTTTGTTGCTCACACCAGTCCCATGACTGATCCGGAGTTTATTGTTTCTTTTCTAAACTCTGGATGCTCAAAATTTTTCTACACGAGCAGTCTAGAGTTTGGTTTTTCAGATAGTCAGATTAGTAGGTTATCTGGAGCTAGTTCAGTCTTTGGATCGGACTGCACTTGCTTATCTTGGTGTATCGTTATTGGGAGTTCAAGCTATTTCTGGATTAGTGCTTTGAAGATGGAGATTATCCGCTGCTGATGTTATCGTTTTCTTTTCCGCTGCTATTTGTTGTATCATATCTCTGATGTATATTGATATTCATTGTATCATTCTGTTGTATCATATATTGTATATCAATGTATCATTCATTTCTTCCGCTGTGTTATTTACTTAACTGTGTTATAAGCTCCGGCGACTCGGATTTGAACGCTCGAATCTACGACATTCGAGTACGATGTAAAGTATGGATGTCGATTTTCGAACGTGAAAATTCCGGGACGTTACATTTGGTATCAGAGCTAAGGTTGAAATTTAGCTCAGGAGTATAACACGTTAAGTAGCTCATTAGAGATAGAGTGAAGTAAACTCTAGAATGAGTATTCCTCAGATATCCGTCTGAACGTCTCAATAAATTCTCTTACTATCCACTGATAGTGAGTATGAGTGCAAGAAGAGGATGAGATAGAGGACAGTGAAATACGACTATAAATGGTCAATACCCTACAACAGTGGAAGCAATCTTTCTTTATCAATATTCTTTGATTCGTCTTTCCAAAATTCTTTTGATTTCTTTGTATCAGCTATAAGAAGAAGTTTGATATGATGATGGCTCTACGAATCGTTATAGGAAATCCTTGCTTAGTATCTTCAGTGTTTTCTTATTAGTTTTGATTTAAACTTTAATGAATATGAATTTGAAGTTGAAAATTTTAAATAAATTGGAAATTTTAAATTAAGTTAAATTGATTAAAAGAATATGAAGGCTAAAATTTAATTAAATCAATAAAACGATTTCGTTTGAAACCAAATTTGAAATTCTATTGAAATTTCTTGTGAATACCAAAGTCCGAAGATGGACGAATTGGTATATATTCTGAGATATTTCGACTTGAATTCGGAATCCATATCCTAGGTTCGAGAAGTTATAGGAGTTCGAATCTATCTCCGTGTTGTTTTCGTGCCTGCGAATTTCGAGGACGAAATTCTTTTAAGGGGGGAAATTTGTCACGACCCCGAAATTTAAATTTATTTAAATTAATAATTAAATGAATTTTTGAATTAAATTGAGTAATTAAATAAATTTTTGAATAAAAATTGTGAAATTTAATTTAAAAAATGGAGCGAGTTTCCCCGATATCCAAGTATATTCTGTATAAATCATTTGAGATTAAAATATTGTAAATAGTGTATATGTGAGTATATGTGTGTATATTGAATGTATATATATATGTATATATTTAGGTATATACGAGCAAATTTAATATATATTTGAATTGATGGTTAAAGATGGTTTGAGTTTATAAAATAAATATAAGACAATAAATATTAAGTAAATAATGATAATTAATATTTGAACTAGGAATTGAAATTAATATAAGGTAAGTTTTAATTAAAATAGAAGTAGAATATTTGTTAAAATCTAACAACAATTTAGAATAGAAATTTATTTACATTTCAAAGTAGTAAGAAAACTAGAGAAAATAAATAAACAAGAAATAAAATCAAGTGTGAAAGCAAACCAGGTTTGTGTAAAATAGAAATAAATCAAAGTATAAAAGCAAATAAATTATTAAGTGAACACATTAAAATTTACCTAACAACAAATTTAAAATTATCATTTGTTATACTGTAAAGTATAAAAACAAAACAAAGATATTCAATTATACAATGAGAATTTATGAAGCCACCAAGTGCCATCATCTCAGCCGAGTAAAACAAGAACACAAGAAAAATAAAATACATACATAACAGTACATAGTATAAGAATATAACTAAAGAAAATAAAAGAGATGAGTGTGCAGGCAAATGGAAAGTAAGTATATAAACAAAACGAATTAAATAAGTGTGTATTGTACCATGGCAATAAATGCCAATATCTTCAGCCACCATAACATTTCACTTCAGCCGAAACAAAGGATAGAATAAGATAAGTGGTACAACAAAGTAATGCAAGCAACTTCACCCATGCCTAGTATTGTACAAACAAACAATAATAACATACCACCTGCAACTTGTTTATATTTATTAACTCGTACACTTCATTTGCACATATTTCGTCTTCATCATTTCATCTATTTCAAAACTGAACGAAAACAAAATTCAATTAAACAACAATAAACAAGATCAACCAGAGAATCAAGGAAAGAAGTTTCAGCAAGCATGTTCAAAGTTGTTTCCAGATAAAAGCTTCTCTGTTCTTCCTTTTCTAAACTGTGAGCAAATATTTCTACCCAGAAATTTTCTTTTGTGTTAATGCCTGTGGGTAAACACATAAATTAAAATTTTAGAAAGTTAATATCCTGCTGTGATCTCTCTAATGAATTTTTGCTTGCATGTGTATGATTAAAGCTTCTATGTATATGCATGTTGATTCTGTGTATATTGTAATTAATATCATCTCTGTTTTGAAATTTACAGAGCCCAGAATATATTTTTTTTCTAATAAATATTCAAATCTTCCAATCCAGTTACTACTGGACTTAAAGTTTCAAAACAAATATGATTGTAAGATTATAATCTAAGTTTTAAATTTTTGTTTGAGTATTTTTTAAATATGGGAACTTTCCGAAACAAAGGAAAACAGTAAAAATCTCTTAAATGTGATAAAATCAAGCACTTTATTTTATAGATTTGAGTATGCAGCTAGAATCAACATTGTAAAACTTGATTTTTAATAACAAAATCAAGAACTTTAGATTGGGATCTGTGGAGTATTTCTGGAATGACCAGAAATGACATTTTGATC
Source organism: Allium fistulosum (assembly GCA_030737815.1). Classification (NCBI taxonomy): domain Eukaryota; kingdom Viridiplantae; phylum Streptophyta; class Magnoliopsida; order Asparagales; family Amaryllidaceae; genus Allium; species Allium fistulosum. The sequence continues at coordinate 888,904,529 of CM060903.1, read as the reverse complement.
GAAATTGGGTGACTGGGTGGATTCGAGTGGTCGCGGCTGGGGTTAGAGCTTGTATGGTGATCGGCGAACCTGAGAAAGATCATGGAAGAAGTGATCGATCATCGTGGAATTGGAATTTGGGTGGACTAGGGTTTAACACTGTGATTGGGTCGCGATTGGAAATGAGGTGACTGGGAGATTTGTGGTGAATCGAGTGACGCAAGATCAAGGGGGTAGTTGCGTGGAAGGCTTGTGGTATTGTGGCCAAAATTTCCGGGAGTACAATGGTCGAAGTCATTGGATTCGATGGGTTTTCTGGTGAAGTGAGTGTTCCAGATGTTGTGGGAACTGCCTTGTTTTCGAATTTGGGTCGGTGACCAGAAATTGAGGGTCGGGACTTGGTCGTGGGACGCTCGTGGGTGATTTTGGGTTGTCATGGGGGAGCGACGACATCGCGGTTACCTGTGCACGTGCACGCGTGATAGCTTGTGCTTGGGGTTGTGAAGTGGGGAAGAAGAAGCTACTGGGAAGAATAGAGAAAGTCCACGCGTGTGACTCGAGTTATTTAAGTAATTTACTCGAAGTGATTCGGGTAATAGCTCGGGTAGAATGGGTTACAGGCCTTTGAAAGGAAGCCTGTACTATTCTGTTTTTTTTTTTAAAACTGAAGTTTAAATTAAAATTTAACTGAGTTAAAATCAAAGTTTAAAACGTAACTTAAGTTCAGTTTTGAAACTTAGTTTGGAAATAAGTTTTAAAAATTCAAATTGTTAAATAACTAAAAAACAAAGTGTTTAAACAATTAAGTATATTTAGAAAGGAATTGAATTTAAGATTTGAATTTGATTTGTAAAGGAAAGTTTTAAGCAAAATTGAAAAACAAATCTGAAACCTGGACTTGAACATATCTTTGAATTTCAGATTTTGAGATGAAAGAAAGTGATAAATGTAAATATTTTAAATGAGTTTAAATATTTTAGTATTTGGTTTCAACTCTTTAAAATTTCTTCTAAAACCAAAGTATTTGAAAATAAATGTTTTCAAACATAAGGAAGTAATTAATAAAATCATAAGTAAGAATAAATTATCTTTAAAGTTAATGAAACTTATTGATGTGTAATTCATAAACAAATTAAATTAATTAGAAATGATTAATAATGATTTAAATCTAAGAAATTCCCTTAAGTAAGCAATTAAAGAAATATTATTGGTTAATAAAGATAATTAACTAAGGATTATTAAAGTATTGATTAAAGTGATTAATGTTAATAATTAATTGAATTAATTAATGTAGATAATCAATTATAAATTGTTTAAGTGTAATTACTTAATGAAAGTAATTAAGGATTAATCACTTATTGTGATTAATTATGGGTATTTTGATTAACTCAAGTTAATTGATTTAAGAAAATCATTAGATAAATTGGTAATTAATGATTTGTAATTAATCAATCAGAATTGGATAATTAATTCATTTAACTGGAAACTAGTTGAATTTATTAGGATTAAACGATTAATTAATCCTGTTTATAAATGATTATTTAATGCTTGACCTTACCTATGAATGTTTGGATTCTATGGAATGTGAATTGTTTGATATCCCTGATATATGATGCTTTATGATACATCCTGATTTATGTTGTGATCTAAAATTTCTATTTCTGTGATATATTACTATGTGAATATGAAACCCCATGGCCCGTAAAACGGCACTTGAACTTCGATGCGACAGGGAGTCGGATTCCAGTTGGTTATCCGAAACCCACATCGAATTGTAATGATGAATCTTTGTGACCGATAAATTTATTTTGTCTATGAATCTGTGAATGAAGATAAGCGTTATCGATTATACCGCTTATCGATATATCTGTGATGATTGATATTGCACTATTGTGTGTGAAACCCCTGGACTACACTTTTACACACAAATATGGATTTCACGTGGAAATCGGTTAAGTCACAGATAATTTGAATTTGATGTTTTTGAAATTGAAATTTTAATTTCAATTGATTTTGAAAATTGAAAATCTGGGGTTTTAAAATGAAAAGCTTTTGAAATGGAATCTTAAAGATAAAAGTTATTTTGAATAACTTAATCGAGTTGTGAAAATTTAAATAATTTGATTTAAATTTGAATTCAAGTTTGAAATTAAATCTATGATTGAAACTAGGGACTAAAGATGATATAAAATGTGTTTGTATGAATTAAACCAATGAAAAGTATAATTTGGGAATTTGAATTTAAACCAAGGATTTTAACTCGTATGAATGTATCAGATTTACAAATTGAAACAATTTGTTTTCAAAAGATAAAAGCTTTTAGATAAGAAAAGAAATTCCAGTTTAAATTAAAGGAATTTCAAGTAAATTGAAAAAATGGATTTTCCAAGTTATGAATTGTTTTGAAAGCTATGAATTAAATCTGTTATTTTTAACAGATTTAAAAGTGATGTTTTGTTTAAACCATTTGAAATGGAATTGTTTTGAAAGCTATTAGTTAAATTTTTGATTTAAAGATTTAACGAATTAATTAAACTGAAATGGAAATCGATTTGGAAAATCTGTGAAGGAATCTTTGTGAAATTAAGTGAACTTTGTGAATTGAATCTTTTTTGTTTAAAAAGATTAAAATGGTAATTTGTTAAACCATTTGTAAAGAAAGTTTGGGTTTAAGTTGTGACTTAATTGAAATCCCAATATCCGTATGTTTTTAAATATTTCGCTCACTATTCGGGTTAGCCGGGAAAGGACCTTTGGGTCGTATAACTCATTCCGAATAGTGATACGTCGTATATGGATAGCATTTGAAGACCGGTGTTGAAGACCGGATATTTTTCGAAAATGAAAGGACGACCTGTCGAATGTCTCTGCACTGAGTCGCGCCGGTATAGAGATTTATATCACTCTTTTGTGACGGGGAGTCCGGACGTGATCGAAAGTTATCCGGAATTGCAAGGGCTTCGTGAGAAGTGCCTTCGGTTCTGTTCGAACCCGGAACAGACTTATATGGATACATGTCTGACATTACACTTTGAGATATAAAGCCGATTTCTTTCAAATACATTTCTGTTTGGTGGCGGAGAATTTATTCTCTTAGCTTAACACCCTTCTCTGAGACGTACGAGCTTAGAGGTTATGTAGTTGAAGTTATCAGCGATATATCCCAATTTGGTAATGTGGCATGCTGAGTGTTGCTGTGTGATGATCAATGTTTGATCATTTGTGATATGATCTTTTGTTTGATCATTTATCTTTGTGATCATAGGTTGATCATTTGTTGACCCAAAGCGTGGCTTTTTGAAAAAGCGTAGCTTTGTGGACGAGACTTCGTCGAGCCTCACAACCCGGTAATGGTCGAAACAGGAATTGTGCGGCAAGGTTTTCAGGGGTAGCTCCCCTAGGGTATGACCATTCCTTCTGGAAAAGGGTAGTATCATGGTATGGAGCCCAGATACTTACTCATGTGGATACACTTTCTTTATGATGTGTGATGTTGGTTATCGAGCGCTCGGTTAAAGGTCCCAAAGGACCGGGGGTGGCATATCTGAGGTTTCTTTTATCCCTTGGGAAAAGGGGTTGCCGGCCTTGTTTGGCAGAGAACAGTTGGTTCTCGGAACGTCCCGCCAGAGGCGTTTCTTTCGTGGAATAGGAAGTTCCTTAGCCTGACCATTTGTTGGAAATCCAAACAAAACAATACGAGCCCTGTACGGTTTTAGTTGTATTACCTGCTATGGAATGTGGCGGTAACCTGCTATTGAACATAGTAGCTATAGTAGGCATAAGTGCGGAATGCCTATGCTGGCTAAGATTTATATTCTACTTTCGAAATTGTTTTCTACACTATGCACTAGTAATAATATCAAATGATTTGATTTTGCGTAGTAAGCATCTTTGACTATCATAAGAAGAAATCTCCTCCAATTCTGCGTTTGCATTGTGTGTGTGGTGGGAGGTCTTATGGTAGTTTCATTTTCCAAAAGCATTGCGAATTGACTTTAAAATTCTCTGCTATTTGTTTTAAAGATAAACTGTTTTTGTTGCTCACACCAGTCCCATGACTGATCCGGAGTTTATTGTTTCTTTTCTAAACTCTGGATGCTCAAAATTTTTCTACACGAGCAGTCTAGAGTTTGGTTTTTCAGATAGTCAGATTAGTAGGTTATCTGGAGCTAGTTCAGTCTTTGGATCGGACTGCACTTGCTTATCTTGGTGTATCGTTATTGGGAGTTCAAGCTATTTCTGGATTAGTGCTTTGAAGATGGAGATTATCCGCTGCTGATGTTATCGTTTTCTTTTCCGCTGCTATTTGTTGTATCATATCTCTGATGTATATTGATATTCATTGTATCATTCTGTTGTATCATATATTGTATATCAATGTATCATTCATTTCTTCCGCTGTGTTATTTACTTAACTGTGTTATAAGCTCCGGCGACTCGGATTTGAACGCTCGAATCTACGACATTCGAGTACGATGTAAAGTATGGATGTCGATTTTCGAACGTGAAAATTCCGGGACGTTACAATTTAGATCTGTGACTTGTGTTTGCCATATTGCTGATTGATACTCATAGTTTGGTGCTTTCACAACACTTGGGGTTTGTGACCATTTTTGGCGCAAACACTTTGGTGCTTTCACTGAGAAGGACTAGCACCCGCTACACCAGATTCAAAGTTTAGATTTGAAAGTTTAAAGGATTCAGATTGACTCGACAATGACTCGACAAACAAGACAAAGAGCTGAGAGAAGCCAATAGGGAGGAAGTCAAGAGGCATCCTCTGGTGCTGGAGAAGGACAAGCTTCGATTTACATCACAAGAGATGAAATGGAAGCTATAGCAAATTCATTGCAAGAGAGGATGATGAAGACTCAGCAAGAGATGCTGCAGAATTTCTTTGAACAGATGAGAGCAGCAAATATGCAGAACCTTAGACCAACTACAGCAACTGCATGTGCGGGACAAGGAGTTAGGATTGCAGAAACCAATGAAGGTCAGGTTCAAGGTCAGAATGCAGAACCAGAAGGCAACCGACAAGGACTTGGGGGCAGACCCTCAAGATTTGATGCTGGAAGGCCTACAAATGGAGCTCAACAAGCTGGAGCCAATGCTGATGTTAATGAACCGCACGAAGAGTATGTACCAGAGTTCCCTTGGGGTCATAGGGGGCAACCTTTGACAGACAATGCTGGATTAGTTGAGATCATTAGGAGAACTATGCGTGGAGGTTTGACTAGCAGAGATTTGGAAGGAGTGAACCAGAGTCCGTTTACTCGGGAAATCAGGGTAGCTCGGAGTCCACCCAAGTTCAAGCTACCTAGCGTGGAGGTATACGATGGCAAGGCTGATCCAACCGATCACCTGATGAGGTACACCAGACACATGGAAGTGCTGGGGGCATCGGAGGAAGTGATGGCCCGGTGTTTCCCTTTGTACTTGACGGACTTAGCGGCAATGTGGTTCAGGCAGCTAGAAGAAGGATCTATCAGGACCTGGAGGGAGTTGGTGGACAGGTTTTTGGGACAGTTTCGGGTTCATATCAAGAGGTCGAAAAACGTGATGACGCTGACATCGGTAAATCAAATGACGGATGAATCACTTAGGGCTTTCCTAACTCGGTTCAACACGGCGGTAGCTTTGGTGGATCGGCCGGATCCATCAATGGTTTTGATGGCGGCAGTGTCGGGAGTCAGAGAGGATTTGGATTTTAAGGTATCTTTAATACGAGACCCACCACTAGATCTTGGGGAATTCTTTCACGAAGCTGAAATATTCCTTCGGCAAGAAGACGCATGTATGGACTTAAGGTTAAAGGAGGTGAATGCGACTGAGGGTGGAGGACCATCCAACGGAAGCTCGGATAATGATAAAGGAAAAAGGAAGCTGGACGACGATTCAGGAAAAGCCAGGAAGCGATGGAAGGATCCAAAGTTTTCCACATACACAGGATTAAACGAGACACTGGAGCAGATATACATGGAAACCCAGAATCGCCTTCCTTACCGGAGGCCGGCTAGGAGAGAACCATCCGAGCAGGAGAGGGCATCAGGAAGGCATTGTCTCTTCCACGATTTGGACGGGCATGATACCAACAGCTGTAGGCACTTAAAGGATATAGTTGAGGAGCATGTGAGGAATGGACAATTGAGACAGTATGTTGGGGCTCGGAATGCAGTGGCGGAGCAGGAGCAACCACCGCCTACCTCAAGCCATGAGGGTGTGAGTGAGGGTGTGAGGCCTAGGAATGATGGTCGATTGGTTATCAATTGACCGGGATAATATGAAATAATTAACAAACCATTGGCAAGCAACCAAGTCATTTACACATGTATGGGGACGGAGATAGCCCCTAGGCATGCTCTGAACGATGATAAACCGCGAAGCCATGGTTTGCGAAATCTGTCGTTTATTTTTGGATTGGACACTCGTTTTTCTGGTTTGGTTTTGGAGTTTGGTTTGAACTCCTGGTTTTGTTTGCTTTCTGGTTTGGATTTTCGTTTGGATGATTGGTTTCTGTTCTGGATGCTGGTTCGGATTTTCGATTTTCTGGTTTGATTTGGATTTTGGATTGGATTTTGACTAGATTTTTGTCTGGTTTTTGATAAACGGTCGTCGGGTATGGACTATGCCTGGCAAGGGGTGAGTCGCTTTGCCCAAACATGGTAAATTGACTCATTCAGGTCGTCGGGTATAGATTATGCTTGGCAAGGGGTGAGTCGCTTTGCCCGAACGTGGTAAATTGACTCATTCAGGTCGTCGAGTATGGACTATGCTCGGCAAGGGTGCAGAGAGACCAGGATTCGGCCTAGGACTTAGGCCTTATATTATCGGTTATTATTTCAGGTCGTTGGGTATGGACTATGCTCAACAAGGGTCCGAAGTGACCAGGATTCGGCTTAGGACTTAAGCCACGACATTATACAGCGTCCAGGACACTGGACCAAGGTTGTCGAGTGTAGATTGCGCTTGGCAGGAACCCGGAGAGGTTATGGATTTGGATGTCGACCCGAAGAGGTCCTGGATTCGATTATTCGCTGTTGGATAAGGATGGATATGGGATTGGCTAAGGCTTTGGTCATTGGTCATTGGATTTGGAATCGGGCATTAACTCTGAGCAATCAAGAATGATGTACTTTGATGGTATGGCTATGGGCTTCGGATATTGGATTCAGAACTATTCAAAGCACGCCTTCTTATCACAAGGCATGTTTTGGGGGGCAAATGTTATCCCACCTTTTGGTCAAAGCTAGAATATCAACAAATTGGCAAGGAACGATGGATATCGGGATTGGGGATCGACTAGAAACAAGGCTGCAATGGATGTCGCCAAAAATTCGACCTGATCCCGATCGGGATGGGATTGATTGGGAAATGATGATCAATGCTAGAAAAGGCCACATTTCAAGTTTCAGGTAAATCGGAGTTCATACGGAGGAGATATGATCAATACAAGATAGGAAGAATATGTAGTTCATATCCATCGGTGAACTGAGGCAATGACCATTTCGAATCCATCAGGTTCGTATCCATCGGAATGGCATCGCCTCAGTGTGTTCATATCCATCAGGTTTAGTGCAGTTCGAATCCATCATACTCGCATCGATCATCATACTGGCTTATTCGAATCGATCGATTTCGTATCCATCACAGGGATACCGCCTCGGTCTATTCGAATCCATCCCAAGGCTTTGTTCGTATCGGTTGAGCTCGTATCCATCATGGTCAAGATACTTCGAATCGATCACAGTGATTCGAATAAAGACTAAAACAACTGGATGCGAACAAATAGTCGATACGAGCGAAACTTAAGCGCTAGATGTGGGTTGCTTGGTCGAACTCGGCACGCAAAGCGGATCGACCCAGGGATTTCGCGACACATCATTGCACGCGCACGTGCTTCGATCGAGTCGAACAGGTGGATATGAAACATGGATTCAAACGTAGTAGTGTTCACGAAAGTGCAATCTCGTATCGATCATATCTCACGAACCATTGATCCAAATGCAATGAAATTTTCGCAGGAGCTTACGCACAAGGTAAAGAATATTCCTACCAAGTTTTAGCTCGATTGGATCATTTTTTGATGGATACGAAATGGTTTCGTATCGATCACAGATCGAGTCGAAACTTGGTAGGGTCGGTCACGTGGGCCCCCTCACGTGCCAGAAGAAGTCTTCCGAAGTTTGAGCGTGATCTCAGCCTCCTACGCCTATAAATAGCCCCCTGAAGCATGCAGAAAAGGGATCCTTTTGGCTGTCCAATGTCCAGACTCTGCCGGATTCAATTCTACTTCTTTCCATTGCTGTTATACTCGAATTCATTCATTGTATCTGCTGTAATCATTTGTAATCAGCAAAGAACATCAATAAAAGATAAAAACCATTGAAGTGGATGTAGGCCGGAGATAGCCGAACCACTATAAATCTCGTGTTCCTGTGATTTATTTTTGGATTGCTGTTTGTTGCTTATTTAGAACTGTGACTTGTGTTTGCCATATTGCTGATTGATACTCATAGTTTGGTGCTTTCACAACACTTGGGGTTTGTGATCATTTTTGGCGCAAACACTAACTACATGCTTACTAACTTTCAAATGCGACAACTTTTCAAAGCATGAAACAAACAAACAACCAAACAATCACTTCACATACATAATAAGCATTTATAGGCTATTAACATGAACATTAACTTAGTATAACTTGGTTTAAGGTGTAGTGTTACTCACCGAAAGCTATCCAAACCCTTGCTAACTTATGATATGATCTAGCACTTCCATTCCTAAGAAAAAGATGGAGTCTTGGACCCTTAATGCACTAGGTAATCTCGGCCTTAAAAGAAGAAGGAAGTGAAACTTGTTTTGGTAAGGTGGAGTGACTTTGGATATTCATCGAATTCTCAAAAATGAACCCAAAATAAGTCATTTTCCAACTGGTTTTTGGACTATTTACTCTTGAATTTTGGAAAAGTGACAACGAGGAAATATTTATAAAATTATTTTCTCTATAATTATAAAAAAAGAATGACTCAATTTCGATTAGTTTTGAAGAAGATATGGTCAAAAGAAGAAGGACATTTTCGGACTCGAAATTCTGGGTCCACAAACACTCTGCAAACAATCGATATTTTGACATAGCTATACTTGAAACATGAAGAAGTGATCAACATAAAAATTGTAGCCACTGGAATTTGACATGGTTTGAAAAAATAATAACTTCATTTGGAGAATACATGACAGAGATCTGATCGGTGGAAGAAGAGGAAAATTTAGAGGGATGAAAGGCTATTTATAAGCAAGTAAAACTGTAAATTACCTAAATACCCTTGTCCCCTACCCTCTGCAAATCGAATCCCACCTCACTCCCATGTTCCCCTCCCCTTAAATTTCAAAAATATCATATTCCCCTTTCATGTACCTTTCTCCAACATCCATAAACACTAATTGTACTTGAGTCGCCAAAATGTTTGCTTATGATGTGATATTTTCTATTTTATTTTGTTTTTAAATTCTTTTAAACTTATTTATACTTAAGTGTATTTATATACTAACATATGCTAACTTTTTTATGTTTGTATGTGTATATTTATAGAAAAGAATTTATAACATACCGACGACTTTTTGCTGACGAAAAGTCGAAAATTCGGAAAATGAATTTTGGTCACATTTTCAATTTTTCTTCGAACTGAAATTTTTCGTAAACTAATTTTGAAAACTATTTTATCTTCAATATTTATTATTTAAAAGAATTTTTATTTTAATTATAAAATCTATTATTTGAATATTTAAAATTAATTAAATACTCGAAAATTAATGTGGTGAAATTTTGGGTCGTTACACTCTTCCCCCCTTAAAAGAATTTCATCCCTAAAATTTTCCACAATCCTATCTCGAAAACAAACTATCCTAGAAATACCTTACATATTAATCAGATGTAACTTTTCCTGCAAAAACTAGTATGATATAAATCTATATGCAACCAAATTCAGAGAATACCCTAAAATAAAATATTGCGCATCCAATCATATCAAAAGGTAAATTTAGAACTAAATGCCTAGGCTCTTATATTCAAAAATTTATTTTCAAATTTCTTCAAAAAGAAATGTATAAAAACCAAAACCAAAAATGTCTAGGAGGGTGTCCTCCTAGCAAAACATGTAAAACTCTAGAGTCAAAACATCATGGAGCATCCAGTGGTATTCTGGTTCCTCTAAATACAACAACTACAGTGAACAATCATTATTTCTTTCCAAAAAATTTCAAAATCACTTTTTTTTCAAAAGCACCGGGATTTAAGTCCTTATAAACAACAATTCAATAACCTTGGCTTATAGTTTTACCTTTATAAACTATGGTATATAAGATCACACAATCAAGCAATGATATTCAAATAAATCAAATGAATCAAATTCAATTAAATCAAATCAATCAAATTCAATTAAATCAAATAAAATCAACCAAATTATGTAAAAGAATACACTAACACTATCGATCATTCAAGTCCATAAGGGAAAAATCTAACACTCAACATTATTTAAAATGTCGAAAGATTAACAACAAACTCCTAACTTAGGTCCAAAACTTTGTTGATTTCCCAAAATATAGATAATTATCAAAGCGTATCATTTTTTTCTCATTAGCCTTTGGTTATTGCTTAGAAGATTATCCAAACTTACTCGGATAAAATTGAAAGTTATACTCTAATAGTATTGGTTTCTTGACTACACCAATCTTTCTAAATAATTTAAATTTGCATTTAATGTTTTATTCAATACCAAAATTGTTTATGAATTATTTCATAAACTTTCATCTAAGTTTAAAAATATTTTATAAAGTCGTTTCTTTATAACACCAAACAATAGCTTATTCCACTTTATTTACTTGTATGATAACCTTTTAAATCCTAAGAGTATATACAAAACACAAAATTTATTTTTCTTTTCACAATTTTGGTGAAGACCAAATCAAAATTTGGGTCTTTTAAAATTGAGTCAACCACTCGACCTATTTAATTTAGAGTGTTAATATGGACAATGTTTATGGGTTGACTCAAAATAACAAATAGTTTACACTACTTACACGTTTTAAACAAAAGCTACGGATTTAATAAAACAATGTCTATTAAAACTTTCCTACCTTTTCACATTAAGGTGTTATAATGAATCATGTTTATGGACTGATCCAATAACACCAATTAGTTTACTCTGCTTAGATACTTAAATAATATCAATGGTTTTGATAAAACAACGTTATCAAAACCTTCATTTCCAATCTAACCCATTTAAATCAGTGTTAAATTACCTCGTATATTATTTAAGGGTAAAATTCATTTATCAAAACAATCTTTTATCAAAAATACTTTTTATTTGGAAATCAATTCCCTTTTACGGGACTTAAAATTTGAATACCTGGTTTTTAGTTTCAAAACCCGTCTCTGAAAGTATACTCCTTACTTTTTCTTTATAAAATAACTTTAAACAATTTTTATTTTCTAAAACTCACTTTGGGTTCGTTCGGATTTGAATTTTCTTCAATCGCACAATGATAAAGAGAATAATTTACTAAGTACTCCATAACGTTCGCCTAAGTAAACATCCGATTGTCATTTAGAAGATTATTCAGATTACCACAAAACTAATCAAAATGTTTTCCCCCAAATTGCCCCAAAGAAAATGCATTTCACTAAAAAAATTCAAAATATTTATACTTAGAAATACTTTCAAATAATATCACTATTACTTTTCTCAAAATCTTTTAAAATTATTTCAAACAATTCGGGATCTAAATTTTTCAAAAGCTCTTTAAAATGTTCTTTTAAAAGACAAATTTATAATACTAAGTGTATTAAAACAAAGGTCAAAACAAATGTCATTAAAACATGGTTTACTATAAACCCAAAACAATTTACACTTAGCCTTATTTTAAAACAACTCCATTTAAAAATATTTCTCACTTAAAAACCATCATTTATAAATTTATAACAATATTTATTATCCTAAAAGATAATAAAATAATTTAAATACCTTTTATAAATTTATAACAATGTTAATCGTCCTGGGGGATTTATAATATTCTTTTTAAAACCTTAAAACCGTGTAAATTTTCCATAGAAAATAAATCAAATTTTAAATTATTTTATTAAATTTATAATAACATTAATTATCTCGAAAGATAATAAATCACATTTATAATCTATTTTATAAATCTAAAATAATATTAATTATCCCAAAAGATAGTTAATCAAATTTACAGTTTCCTTTAATAAACAAATCAATTATCTTAAATAAAATAGTTAATTACTTCCAAAAAATCTTCATCAAATCAGTTAATTTACTTTAAACTCGTTTATTAAATCAATTAACTAGCTTAAAATATTATTTATCAAATGATTTATAAATCCAAATAATCATTAATTAAAATGAATAATTAATTTCAAATATCATTGATTAAAATGATTTAATTAAATTCAAACATCATTAATTAAGATGATTAATAAAATTCCAAAACACTTTTATTTAAAACATTAATTAAATTTAACCAATTATTAAGTAAAATGATTAATTAAAGTTCAACTTCAATAATTAAGTTGATCTAATTAAATTCAAATCTCATTAATAAAAAAGATTAATTAATGTTAAACATCATTAGTTAAAATGATTAATTAATTTAAATATTATTAATTAAAATGATTAATGAATTTAAACATCTACTTTTGTGAAAACACAAGCTCAAGTTCAAACACACACAAAGGGTTTAGGGATGATATTCAATAAATGATGGTATAGCGAAAATTGCTATATAACACTTAATCGGTTTAAATGGAATATCCAGATTAATTTCAATTAAACAATTCATCAAATCTAACTATCGTACAAGAAATCAAAAATAATTTATAGCATCATAGATATGATATAGCAAATCTAGATGCGAGTTAAACTTACATTTAAATGATTCTCCTTTATTATAAATAAATTCTCTCAAATATTTATCCTCTAAATTTTATTTATTTATTTATTTATTTTATCATTATTATTATTTTGCTACCATTTAGATTATATCAAACAACTTTTTATTACAAGTTTACTTTTAACTTAACATTATTAAAAGATGACTTTTAACTTAACCTTTTCTCCGAACACCTTATAATCAAACTGTGAAACTTAATTCACAAGGGGTTAGTTCCAAGATTCCCTAATTCCCGTCTATTCAACCTATATCTTACTAAGAAAAATTCCTTATAAATAATTCAACAATAGTTAATGCTCAAACTGGACGAGCAAACCTAATCAAATTCCTAAATGATAACAATAAAATATTATCATTTCTAAATAATCAACTCAAATATACAACTATATTAATTTTGAAAATCATTTTTATATATATAACATATTCCTAGGTAAAATTATTTCATTTACCATTTTCAAACAATATTGTATTGGTAAATCTGTTTAAGTGTTTAGGAATTCCTATCGATAACGCTAATCAGAAGCATCAACCAGAATTCATATAACACTCAACGGATCAAACAACACAATATGAAATATTTTTATAACACTAAAAAATATGCACTTAATATATATATATATATATGTACTCTCAAACTTATCCTAGGACATTACTAATCATATCCTTAGAGATTTTATCCCACCAGGGCTTAGGGGTTCGCTAAACCTTAGCTCTAATACCATCTGTGACGACCCACGTTTTTGACCTTTGGGAACAACACTTAATACATCTTTGGTATTCGTCTGTCGTTTCCCAAGCATCCGAAAGATAAATTGTCTTGGGGTAAAATAAAGAACAGAACAAGACAAAATAGAAAAACTTCACAACGGAATTTTATATATAATATAAAATGATATAGTACAAAAGGCTACTCCTTACATAGAGCTATCGGAGTTAAAAAAAGTACCATGTCTAATATATTTGTAGCTATACATTCTGACTTTTCATTTTTAGATACAAAACACACATATATAATCATACAGCGGAAATAAATAACTAGATAACTAAGGAGCCACCTGCTCGATCATCATCTTCAAAGAGCTCCAAAGAAAACATGCTATTCTCGGACTACCCAAATGTAATTGAGTTCCTGAGAGTAAAACTCTAAAACAAAAGGAAGTATATTTAACAATAATATGTGGGACCACGCCGCTAACACGGATCGGGTTTTATTCTACATAAACAACAACCAAACATAAGAATGGAAAAGAACAATAGGAAACAAATCTGAACATAAATGATGTGAAAAAATAGTATAAAGATCCAGACTTGAAATAATGGAAATAGTATGAACAAAATCCAAACTGGACAGAGTGGATAAAACAAGATAACAGTCCAAAATTGATAGAACGAACAAAACATATAATTAAACATCGTGAAGAGTGGTTGACTCTTCCCGTCGCAATTACAGAAGAACAATTCGAAGGTTTGAATCATATAAAGAAAGGGAAATTTTCCAACAATGACTAGGAGGTCGCACCCCACTTGAAGTATATCTCTAGTAATATACTTTTGAGAAGCTCATTTATTCTGTGACACTTCTCGAAAACCTCCAAGCCAGAACCCACCAACCTTACTGAGCATCCGAATATTTCACATCTAAATCTTAACCATTTTTCGCATGACGATACACAAAAATCTAGATGAGATGTGAAAATACCCTAATGTGAGCAGCCCCACATAGCTTGGCCCTCTCTCGCGCTTTGGTTTTAGTCATTTCCGACGAAGGATATCAAAGCTCAACGTAGCAATACATCGTCTTAGAAAAGAAGCTGAAGTAACCGATAGTTGAGAAACCAACTATCGAGGATATAAAACAATTTTGTATGAAAATTAAATCTTGTATACTTATCACCACTCATCGAATTCCAAATTGTACTATTTCTTGGTTAATAATAATACCGGATAAGTCAAGGTAGTGTTACCTCAAAGTTATGTCTCATGATTATTCTTAACTTTTGAAATAGCGACAAGTCAACTTCTTTGACGTTTAGTGCTAAGTATACAAATAAATCATTCCTATATAAGTGAATTGCTTTACAAAAATTAATTCATTTCCATAAACGAATCAAACCTTTTCTTTTGAAAACCCGAATTCGTGTTTGGCCTCAAATTACAAGTATTACTTTAAAACACTTTGTTAAAAGAGTTTACTAACTTCAAAACATCAATGTAAAAAGGATTTAATTACTTAAAATATCCTAATTACATTGATTAATTAACTTTAAACTTCATCACACAATTTGATTTTTGAACTTCAAATGTCATTTAATAATAAAAAGGGTAAACCACTTTTAAACTATATTAATTCGGTTAATTAGTAAAATATAATTAATTAAATTAATAAATAATTTATTATCATTATTTAAAATGAATAACAAAGCCAAAACATCCTTGTTACTTTGGTAAATTCTCTTTGAAAGTTCATAAATTAAGTTGATTAATTAACTCCAATAACCTTTAATTAAAAAGGGAATCACCTTTAAAACATCACTAATTCAATTAATTAATAAATTTGAATATATTTAATTAAATTAAGTAAATAATCAATTAATTCTCAATATTTAAAAATGATCTGTTGATTATAAACATCAATAAAGAAAAGATTAATTAGAGTTAAAACAAGTTGATAGATTTTAAAAATAATTTATAAAAAAGATTTATTAATTTAAAAGCATCATTAGTAAATTGATTAGTTAACTTTAATTCATCATTATTAAATGATTAATTATCCTTAAACATCATTAAATAAAATGATTAATTAAATTTTAAATATCATTAAATAAAATGATTAATTAATTTAAATAATCATTAACCAGGTAATTAGTTAAATTTTAAACATACCATTAACTAAGTGATTAGTTAACCTTAATCCTTATTAATTAAGTAATTAATTAATTAATCACTATTAAAATAATTAATGTTTTTTGAAAACATCATTGATCAAAACTTGCTTAACTTGTAGAATAACTCCAAGCACGATAATGAAACCAAACGTTTCGATAAAAGGTGATTTTCCGAAAGTGCCGATATAGCGACTATCGCTATATGGGCAGTTCGGCAAACAAACTTATGACATTAGCCATACAACTAAACATCACATAGAAATGGTTTAAGCACAATAAAAGGTAAATAATGATGATACAACATGTAATAAGTATTTACTAACAATTATATTAACTTTAACTACCAACTTTTCATTTAGCTAACCACATGCTTACTAACTTTCAAATGCGACAACTTTTCAAAGCATGAAACAAACAAATAAACAAACAACCAAACCATCACTTCACATATAAAACAAGCATTCATAGGCTACTAACATTAACATTGACATAGTATAAACTTGGTTTATGAAGGTGTAGTTTTACTCACCGAAATCTATCCAAACCCTCGCTACCTAGCACTTCCATTCCTAAGCAAAAGATGGAGTCTTGGACCCTTAATACACTAGGTAGGCTCAGCCTTGAAAGAAGATAGAAGTGAAACTTGTTTTGGTAAGGTGGAGTGACTTTGGATAATCATCGAATTCTCAAAAATGAACCCGAAAAAAGGTCATTTTCCAACTGGTTTTTGAACTATTTACTCTGGAAACATGGAAAAGAAGAAAGTTTTAGAAAATTATTTTCTATTATAAAATAAGAATTACTCAATTTCGATTAGTTTTGAAGAATATATGGTCAAAAGAAGAAGGACCATTTTCGGATTTGAAATTCTGGGTCCACAAACACTCTGTAAACAATCGATATTTTGACCTAGCTATGCACGAAATTTAAAAAGTGATAAACATAAAAGTTGTAGCCACTGGAATTTAAGATGGCTTGCAAAAAAGAATAACTTCATTTAAACAATATATGAGAGAGGTCTAATCGGTGGAAGAAGAGGAAAATTTAGAGAGATGAAATGCTATTTAAAAGCAAGTGAAAATGTGATTTACCTAAATGTCCTTGTCCCCTACCATCCACAAATCGAATGCCACCTCAATCCCATGTCTCCCTCCTCTTAAATTTTGAAAATATCATGTTCCCCCTCCATATACCTTTCTCTAACATCCATAAAACACTAACTGTACTTGAGTCGCCAAAATGTTTGCTTATGATGTGACATTTTCTATTTTATTTTGTTTTTAAATTCTTTTAAACTTATTTATACTTAAGTGTATTTATATACTTATATACTAACATATGCTAACTTATTTATGTTTATATGTGTATATTTATACAAAAGAGTTTACAACATTCTGACAAATTTTAGCCGACGAAAAGTCGAAAATTCGAAAAACAAATTCTGATCACATTTCGATTTTTCTTCAAACTTAATATTTTGTAAACTATTTTAAAACTATTTTATCTTTAATATATATTATTTAAAAGAGTTTTTATTTTAATTATAAAACCTATTATTTGATTATTTAAAAATATTCGAAAATTAATGTGGGGAAATTCCAGGTCGTTACAATTTCTTCATCATCATCGCTGTATAAATCCAGATTATCCGTCATTACATTAAAAGCTATATATTTCTTCTCTATTGCTTTGCTTTCTCTCCTACCCTACATTTTTTCTTCGAAAGACATTAAATTACCAATTAACTGTTCAATTTTTAGAGTATCGGTGTCATTAGCCTCTTCAATTGCAAGAGTCTTTTGATCCTATTCAAGGGTAAGTGAATTGAAGATTTTTCTAACTTGATCATTTTCAAAAAAACTTTTACCCAGTGCAATAAGTGAGTATACTATGTCTTGGAATTTACTATACATATCATATATGTACTCATTCGGACTCATTTTGAATAATTGAAACTGGTTTGTTAACATGGAAATTTTGGTCTGTTTAACTTTACTTGTGCGTTCATGTGTAACTTGCAAAGTTCTCCAAATTTCAAATGCAGACTTACGTATATATACTCTTTTAAATTCATTTCTATCTAGTGAACAAAATAATATATTCATAGCCTTAAAGTTACTTTGTGCAACTGCTTTTTGGTTAGCAGTCCACTATGCAAAATTTGTCTCGGGTTCAGTGTACTCAGTTTGTTTGATATTCCAAGTGTCTAAACCAATTGACTGTAAATAAATTTTCATTCTACATGACTAATATCTGTAGTTACTGCCATTAAATAATGAAGGTCTAGTAGTAGATAGTCCTTGGATAAATGAGTTACTAACAAGTGTATTTAAAGTGTTACTAACGGTACTTTTACCAACGTTGGTAGCCATTTAATTTTTTTTAAATCAGATGATGAACACTTTGAAAACCAATGCTCGAATACCAAATGTGAGTCAGCGAAATAGGGATCTTAAGGCTAAATAAACACCAGAGGAGGTGAATAGTGTTTAATGAATTATATGAATATTTTTTTAATTCTTTAAGATTCTACTTGGAATGATGTAATTAACAATCACATAATCAAAGTACAGATAAAAGTAAATGCAGTAAAAGTAAAAAGGAAAGAATACACCAGAATTTTATACTGGTTTGGAGTTACCCTACATCAAATCTAGCATAATTTCTTATATGGATTTCTTTTCAACTAGTAAATGAAAATATAATCTCGATTTTCAAGGCTAGGAGACACACCCTCCTGAATGCCGACCTCTGGGTAAAGTCACTTGATTTCCGGGCTACAAGCACACCCATTAGATTTATGGGCTACTAAGCACAACCAATTGATTTTACAGGATATAATCACACTTGTTTAGATTCCAGGGATATCAAGCACACCACAGAGTATGATTTGATAGAATTTAAAGACTTAGATCTTCGATCTTGATTACAATTAATCCTATAACTCTTGAATAGCACTTTGATCTTGAGAGAGATGAGAAAAATCAGAGAGTAGATAAAGAAGAATCAAATTAGTGATGATTGAATTTGATTTTTGTTGAATTTAGCAGAGTTTTGGTAATAATTGGTTTAGAAATCAGGAGAGTGAAAAGTGGAGAGAAGAATAAGAAAGCAATTATTGAAAATTCATTTGGAAGTCTAGTATATATAGGGAACGACGGTCATGTCCATTTGCGAAGAGATATGAGGAAAATACACTTCCATTTAAAATTTGAATTTTTTAATTTACGCCTAGTATATCGATATACTTGCAGAGGATATACGGACATATCTCTTTGTATATTGAAAAATTACTTAATAAAATTGTTTTGAAAATATTAGGTTTTGTAAAATATTTTGAAACTTTGTATAAACATTTAAACACAGTTTATACATATTTTAATCATATTAAAACTTAATAAAAATTTATAAAATAATTTTGAAAGATTAAATAACAATATAATGTAAATAATATATATAAAATCAATATAGGTATAAATTATTAAAGTATAAACAAAAACTTAATATATAAACTTAAAAAATATTAAAATAATATCTTTATAAGTATAAGAGATTGAAAAATCATTCTTGAGAAATATTTTGAAAAAAAGTTCTAAATCCAGGATATTTGAAAAGCAATTTAAAACTTATTTGAAATAGAGGGAGAGAGATTAAGAAAGTGCTATCAAGGTTTTAACAAAAATTCTATGACTCTAATACTTATATGGAATATCTTGAAATCTTGAACTCTTCAATACTCATGAGTCTACATTCTTGAACTTTTGAAACTTTATATCAGTATCTTGAATTTACTATTGATACTATACAGTCTTCTTAATTAACACATGTTTAATATCATGCACTATATACTATATATATCTTGATAAAACATTAATATCTATATTTTACATAATATCCTATAGTTGTTATCATCAAAACCAAAACCTAAGGTACTATCATATATCATACAGAGTAGTTTAACATCCTATATGCTAGGATAGGCATAGACATATTCCTTGCTCATGTGTGTGTATTTAAGGTTTGACATTCTTTCTTATGGTTGTTAGATAAGCGGGGTTGCTATTTTGGACTTTCCTTATTCGTTTGGGGATTTTGGAGGAAAAATTCCCAAAAAGGGGAGAGCGTTACAACCCATATTTTACATATTAAAGGATCATAAAATATTATTTTTAAATTCATATTGGGTTGCATGACGCTATAACTTTGGAAACTGTTAGGTAGTGACATTTTTTACCATAGAAATTTCATTGGATGATTTTACCACTGAAAATTTGTAACGGATATAACTTTTGATAAGTGTTGAATTAGGTCCTCGGGCCACTTTTAAATGAAAGATATGATTGTTTCTTTTTCCTTCGAGTGGTCATAATAGCTTTATGGACTTACGGTTTAAGAGATACGACTATTTGAAGTTAGATAGTTATTGGGTAGCTTAATGGGTGATTAATGAAGTTTGAGTGAGGCCCAACAACCATTTTGGGCTTTAAGGTTATATTGGCTGCCATAACCTCTCCAAATCATTTTCCCATCAACCCAAAAATGACATTTAATAAATTATTAATCTAACAAAGAGAGAGGGGTGATATTTAAGGTTCCACTATATCCAGTTAATGTTATTTATTTGTAACAACCCACTTTTCTGTACAGTCTAAGCTGACAACAAACCACACATGTCAACTCAAATTGAACAAAAAGGCGGACTGTTAGGGTGAAGAAGAAGAAGAGATAGAAGAAAATAGAACAATAACACAGAATCTCACAATCACAGTGGAACAATATATAATAGATAATAACATATCTTTATACAAAAAAACTATAGCTATTATTCTACATATCATCATCAAAGTACAACAATGAACAATCAAATCTGGACAGTTATAATAACTTGTCACCATCAGTGTTGAATATACATCCTACATACAGCAGAATATAATCAAGTACGGAAATACATCTCTGTCATCCAGCTCGTCTTCTGAGCTCCATAGCATCCTAACCTGAATCTGTAATACTCGGTCTGACCAGAGCATTATAATAAAATAACACCCGAGTCAGTCTGGAAAACCAACGTGAGAAAACACACTTAATTTGAATTATTACTATTTCAAAATCCTTTGAAAACAAAGGTATCTCGTAAGACCACGCCACACATAAACATGATGAGTTTTTTCCTTACGATAACCAAAACACTTTTATATAAAACCTTGTGATATTATAATAGTGTCTAAGTACAAATACTTATTAAAATAGCCAAAATTGTTACATTAATTAAATTCCAGCATACTAGGCTCTACAATCAAAACCGTAAAGCCTCATAGTGGATATTGGATTCCATACAATGACTGGGCTACCGGGGTACCGCCCGTCACAGTACACCTCTAGAAAAATGTACCGAGGACCTCGCTTGGATCCCCTGGGAACACAGGACTGGCCTACCCCTAACTTGGATAGTACTGAATATGTTATCACCCCGGGTGTTCCCACCCTAATCGAGCGCTCTCTTTTTCATGCACAACCACATCCATAATTATAATATAATATATCCAAGGGTATCTAGAAAAGTGATAACATACCCTACTTGGGTGCGACCCATTTAGCCATGCTGCATCTCCCCTGATTTAGTCATTCCCGGTTGATGAGGCTTGAGGCTACGTTTACCTTTAGAATAGCATTCATACTTGGAATGCTAACACTGCCTTCTAGGCAACGATGCAATGATAGCATTCATCCATACAAGTTGTTCTGGGTCTGAACAAACTGAATTTCCTATAAGTTCACCATCTCCATTAACTTCGAGATATCACAATTCGTAACGCACAAATCGGATCGAAGTAGTTTTCGGATAATTTAATCCGATCCCGGTCTCTTCGAAACGATCAACGAATTTGGCCAGATTTGATAGTCGGTTATTTAACTATCAAATTACACACATATATAGTCACTAGGCCAGATTATAAATCTTTCAACATCTATTTAAAAATATCTTTACAAAGATATAAATATTTAATCCCTTCCAGCATTTCAATATTTGAAATGATTCCAAATTCTTAAATCCATAACAGGATTTTTAACCCATATCATCACTTAGGAATTATTTCCAAATCCAACTTACCATTCATTACTTAGAAATTATTCTATATAAATCATTTCGTAGTTAGAATATTTCCAAAAGCATTTAATCCCAATACTTATGAATATTCTGTCTTATTTCACAAATCCCCGGAATTTATTAATTCCCTTTTCAGATCTCCAAAAATTATCGATTATACTCAATTATAATCCAACTATAATTTTTTTTAACTTCTATTTATGAATTCAGATTCACTTTCGAAGTTCCTGTATCTAACATTTTGGAAATTTTCTTAAGTTTCCCAGAATTCCTATTATAACATTTCACTTATACAACCACATCCATTAAATGAAATCCGGTTCACAATCTCGAGAGTATTTAAAAATAAATTCCAATTAATTACTTTTAAATTCTATATATATATTTATATAATAAAAAATTTCAAAAATATGGTTAAATAATTATTTAAAATATCAAAGCACTTTTAAAATAAATACCAATAACTAATTCCAATTTATTAATAAAATTCTAATCGATTTACAAGACTTGTTTATAAAACTTATAATTCATTTCGATAATTTAAAATATTTAAATAACTACCTTTTTGAAATATTTCAATTCAATTAATAGTTTTAAAACTACATAGTTTAATAAATAAAAATCCTCGTTTTAAAACAAACTTAACCTCTCGATAAAAATATATTTTTCAATTCTAATATAACCAACATAATATTTATAGATCTCTTTCGATTTATCACAAATTGCATTCCCAATTTCATAAATCCCTTTTCCCCAAATTCTAAACTAGAATCCACTATTCCTTCTAAACCGATCACCATATCTCATTATAAATTCTCACTATGAATTTATATTTCCAATTTACCAATTTATAATCATTTCACATATTTATAAACATCGTTTATAAACTTTAAAATCTCATTTCCAGTTTACAACGGTTTCATATAATTTAAATTCATTTATAAATCAATTTCTAATTGAAATTCCATTCATAAATCTATTTCTCAAATAATCCAAACTAAATTCCGAAACCAATCAAATCTCGATTTCTACTTCCATTTTGTAATCTTAAAAATCTTATTTAAAAATGCAGTATAATCGATTTTTATATTTATTCCCACTCCCAATCTATTTAAATCTTGATTTTTAAAGCCCTTTTAGATTTAAACAAATATCACTTTAATTTATTATTAAAATCCTTTATATACATTGTTCCAAAATCTCTATTAAAATATCATGAACAGTTAAGTACAAAGTCAAACCATTTATTTATCCAAATCAATTTCTTTTAACTAATCAAAAATTCAATATAAATATTTCACTTCCAAATCGCTTCCAATTTCCTTTCCAATCCAAAAATAATGTTTATAGTTTTAAAATACTAAAATTAAGGCCAATGCCACCATGGCATCCAATAATCAAAACAAAACATAATCTACAAATAGATTATTCTAACACATCATATATCACCATATATGAAATTAAAACAAACAATTTGAGGAATCCAGTTGGATCCTTCAACCTATTTCCCTGCAACCACAGATGTTAGATAACATAAAATACCAATCTCTCTTCGAGGCAGGATATCGCGGTAATATAGGGTCATCCGCTATTATGCGGGGCGCATAGGGTCTCATCCGCTCCAATCGGCGGGAAATATATCCAACTACTGATATATATACTAATAATTATATATATATTTATAATATAACATCCAACAGATAATAATTTATCATTTCATCCAATCAACCAATAAATATTTCTAACATTTTATATTGAAACCAGTAATCCAAACGAGTGAGATTTACTCACCTTTATTTTTATTATCGCTTTCGCGTTCTGTTTTGATTAAATTCGAACGCGTTCAAATTTAACTAAAAATTCTAGAAGCTCCAAATTCAGTCAATCCATTCCTATGCATCTTATTCGTCGATACGGGTGCAACGCAACAAACCGCATCTTGTTGGACCTAAAAGGAACGAGATATGAAATTTCTAAGAATTGAAATTTATTAAATCAATTTATATCACTTAATTTCTCAAACAAATTCATTACCCAGTAGAACTCGGCCCAAAGCCCACGACCCACTATCATCTTCTCCCCCCCCCTCCCCCAATGTTTTCTCCTCCCTACCAGTACCCATATGCACGACAAACGTGCACGTGCACGAACCTCCCACGTCACCAATGACCAACCCAAAAACATCAACACGATCACGTCGTCATTCTCATCCCAGCCACCCTCTCGATTTCCTCTCCTATAACGCCCCACTCCGAGACCCACATTAGCAAAGAGTATTACAAGGTAACACCGTCTGCTAATGCGGAGAATAGAGCTGGTTAGGAGCGACCATCTATAGCCTTGTCTTAATTATCTATTGAATATGCCGACAACGCCACTTCTCACTTAAATGGATCGACATATCAAATAAATAGTTAATACAAAGCCATAGGCGGCTGAGGATCTATCAGAATAAAATATAACAACTCAAATGTAATACACATCACAGAACGGTAGATCATCACATGCATTTTCACATATACAGCTACATTACAGAGTTTACAAAATGATACATGTCAAGTGGTAAAGCAAAACCACAATATACAACGAGTCAATAGAGTACATATCAGAATCATAAGCAAAAAGGACTACACAAAAAGCTATGACAAAAAGAAGCTAGCGGAGTAATCCATGCGGAAGCAAAATAGGCTAAGTCCAATATACCTAACCTGAAACATCTCGATCTGACCCGAGTATAAAATACACGGGTCAGTCTAGCTAAACAAATCAGTTAGATAAGCTAAATGATAATGAACATACAAGATCATAAAGTTCCACACATATCTCCAAAGGAGATAACCAAATCATCTAACATAAGATGAATCAAAACAAGCCTCATATCATAGGCAACTCCATAAATCAAGGACATACATATCCCAAAACAAGCCAAAAGGCAAATGACAAATACCAATAGAGGTAATACAAGTTTCCACAAGGTAATCGCTACATACTGTGTGGTTCAAAGAACCTATACCAAAGACGATACACTAGGGAAATATAATTGTCAAAGAAACAAAAGATGCTCGAGCTCAATACTAGGATCCATACGCCCAAAGGCAACGCCAAAAGGCTACGCCTGAAGGCAACGCCCGAAGGCAACGCCAAAAGGCAACGCCCGAAGGCAACACCAAAAGGCAACAAACGAAGGCAACGTCCGAAGGCAACGGCAAAAGGAAACAAACCGTAGTGGCGGTACTGGACACCACTGTCCGACGGAATGTGTCACAACTCTCAGTAAGGAACCCGAAAAATGTTAGCGTGAGTCCCATACCCCACGTTTGCACTAAACGATTTACTATCCGTCAGCCAATTCCACACTCAAAGCAGTACAAAGTTTACCTCATCTCATTGGTAAACCAGACCCGAAGGTCAAAAAGATCAAATGAATAGATTAGGAATTAACTAAAAAGATGAACGCACATGTTCATAGCACGCATTTTATCTAATCATTTAATTCTCCTCCCTCTTCGCTCGGAGTGCAAAATTGTGTGTGTGTTTTAAATAGAAATTATAAATTGGAGAAACGAATTTTTAATACACTTTAAAAGGATCATTTTATAAAAACCCATGCACAAATCAAAAAGGAATTATCAAAGTCAAATATGCAATAATAACTAATTGGAATTGACACAAATCGATAGAAATCGGAAACCAAGCAAAATAGGCAAATCTAGCAAAAACAAGCAGGTCAGTCGACTGACTGTAGAGGGTCAGTCGACTGAACCAGAAACTCAAAAATCCCATTTCCTGCAGTCAGTCGACTGACTGCAGAGGGTCAGTCGACTGACTGCAGGAAGCAGAGACTTTCTGTTCCTGCAGACAGCCCTTGGAATGCCTATTTGCTACAGCCAGTCGACTGACTGCAGAGGGTCAGTCGACTGACTGACACTGGGGCTGTTTTTCAGCCTATCAATTGAATAGCAATTCTTCCCATTTTCGATCGGACGAGCAATGGGCGCTAGGGGTCTATGCCAATCGACAACCCAGCCCTATTGGCTCTTCAATACACCTCCAAAAACATGATCAAACATCAAAACTATGATTTTTAGAGTTTTTGACTTCAAAACACCAAAAATTGAAATGTTCACCAAATCAATTCAAACCAAAAGCAAATGATCATGAATGAGTGTTAGGAATTCATACCTAACATCAATGATATCAAGAGAAGTAGATGTGAGTTCAAAACTCACCTTTTTAACTCAAAAACAAAGATGAGAAGCACAAACACAAGAAGAAGATCAATCACTCTCCATTTCAACTCCACAAGCTTCAATCTAAGATTAAAAAAAGTATTTACTAAATTAGGGCTTAGGAAATTCTGAAATTGAAGAGGAAAAGAGATGGAGAAGATGAAGAGGAGACTTACCAAAGCTTCACCTTGAATTTTTGGAGCAAGAATTGATGTTTGCAATTGAATCTAGGGCTTGGAGTTTTAATTTCCCATTCCTCTCCCCATTTTAAGTTTTGATGAGTGTTTAAGAAAATAAAAATGAAGTGAGGAGGAGAGGAGAGGGGCTGAACTAAGTTATGTGAGTTGGGGTGAAACCCAAACCCAAAAAGCCCAACAGAAAATAGCAAAATTCAACTTACTCCAAACATATCGAAGCTTATACTCAAAAAAGTCGCAAACGCCATTTTGGACTCAATGGAAGTGGTCCCGAGTCCTAATTCGACCGTTTGCAAAAAGTAGTTTTTCGGACTTAAATTCGACTAACGACGTTATATTTAAATAAAATATTTAAATATAAAATCGTAAAATATGCGGGTTGTTACAGATCTCCCCTCCTTAACAAAATTGCGTCCACGCAATTCCTAGAGAAGAATTTGCAACAACTACATACTTACAACCAAGAAGACAAGAAAAATAAGCTTGAGATAAAAAGATATTCTCACCATTGCGAAGCAAAGATAGAAAACCCGAATAGGATCGCTCGATAAACTCTCTGGTTTCCCAAGTAAAGTCATTGGGATTAGCGGACCATTGAACATTAACGAGCGGCACGTCCTTGTTCCGAAGGTGTCTCACCTCCGTGGCAAGTACGCGAATAGGCTGCTGTACAATAGATAAATCTGGTGAGATCTCAAGCCCTTGCAAATCAGGAGAGTCGATAACAGAATCCGATTCTCGAAGACACTTCCGAAGCTAAGAGACGTGAAACACATTGTGAACTCTGGATAGATGAGCTGGAAGTGAAACTCTATAAGCTACAGGACCAATACGTTCAATAATAGGAAATGGTCCTACAAAACGAGGAGCCAATTTCCCTGTCACACTGAAGCGCATAACCCCTTTCATAGGAGAAACACGAATAAAGACAAGATCACCAACCGAGAACTCGAGAGGCTTCCTACGGTTGTCCACGTAGGATTTCTGGCGGTTTTGTGCCTCTTTCATTCTCTGTCGAATAAGAACAATTTTCTCAGAAGAATCCTGAACAAAATCTGGGCCAAGAATAAGCTTCTCCCCAGATTCCAACCAACAAGAAGATGATCGACATGGCCTTCCGTATAAGGCTTCGAAAGGAGCCATACCGATACTGGACTGAAAACTATTATTGTAGGAGAACTCTACAAGGGGTAGATGATCCTCCCAACTACCTCCAAAATCAAGAATACACATACGGAGTAGATCTTCTAAGATACGATTCACCCGTTCAGTCTGTCCATCAGACTGTGGATGATAAGCTGTGCTGAAATTAAGCTTTGTTCCCAAAGCTTGCTGAAGACTCTTCTAGAAATGACTAGTGAATAAAGGATCACGGTCACTCACAATCGAACTAGGAACACCGTGAAGTCTCACGATTTCCTTGATAAATAACTTAGCCAAAAGAGAAGCAATCCTATTAGATTTAATAGGAACAAAATGAGCAGACTTAGTGAGGCGATCAACAATAACCCAAATGCTAGAATGGCCCAATCTCGTACGAGGTAGGCCATCAATGAAGTCCATCGAAATCTGATCCCATTTCCATAATGGAATCTCTAGAGGCTAAAGGAGACCAGAAGGGCGCTGATGTTCGGCTTTAATACGTTGACAAGTCATGCAATTACTCACAAAACTCACCACATCGCGCTTCATGCCTTCCCAATAATAAAGGCGATGCATGTCGGCATACATCTTACTACTGCCAGGATGAATAGTATACTTAGAACGATGTCAGTCATCCAGAATGTCATGCCTAAGTGCAGAATCAGAAGGCATAACCAAACGGTTCTTCTTGCGAAGACACCTATGAAAATCAATGCTGAAATCCTACAACGCCTCATCACGTGGTTCAGTCTCACAAAGCTGAATAAGATGCACAAGATCAGGATCACGCCGCTGAGCATCGGCAATACGATCCAATAGAGAGGGTCGAGCTTCCAAACTGAATAATACTCTCGAAGAATCAGAAGATGGAGCTCGATCATGAATATTACACAAAGATAGAGTCTCAAGAATATCCCATTCGGCAAGCATCATAGAAACGACAGCCGAATGTCTGCGACTAAGCGCATCAGCAACACGATTACCCTTACCAGGGGTATATTGGATATCAAAGTCATAGGAGGCAAGAAACTCGAGCCAACGTTGTTGCCTCATATCGAGTTCCTTCTGAGTGAACAAATACTTCAAGGACTTATGATCGGTATAGAGAATGAAGCGCTCACCTAATAAATAGTGTCGCCAAATCTTCAAGGCGAAGACAATGGTGGCTAACTCAAGATCATGTTTGGCATAGCGAACTTCATTCGGACGCAGTTGCCTAGAAGCATAAGAAACTACCCGATCCTTCTGCATAAGCATGGCACCGAGACCACTACCACAAGCATCAGCGTAGACAACAAGATCATGATTCCCTTCGGGAACCACAAGAATAGGAGCATTAGTGAGAAGTTCATTCAATGTCTGAAAGGAAGCTTCACACTTGTTGGACCAAATATAATGAATGCCTTTCCGAGTAAGGCTGGTGAGAGGAAGCACAACACGGGAAAAATCCTTAATGAACCGACGGTAATAACCTGCCAATCCAAGGAAACTACGAATCTCATGAACATTCTTAGGCCTCTTCTAATTCTGGATAGCTTCGATCTTTGAGGGATCGACCGAAATTCCTTCGGAAGATACAACATGGCCTAAGAACTTAACCTTATCCTCCCAAAAATGGCACTTGGAGAATTTGGCTTTAAGCTGATGGTGACGAAGTGTACTCAAGACAATTCTCAAGTGATTACCATGCTCAGCTTCAGACTTAGAATAAACAAGAATGTCGTCAATGAACACAAGGACGAACTTATCGAGATATTCCCGGAATACTCGATTCATAAGGTCAACAAAGAAAGTAGGAGCGTTCGTCAAACCGAACGGCATAACGAGCCACTCGAAAGAACCATATCGAGTGCGGAAAGCTGTAAGAGGTATGCTATCTTCCGCGACTCGAAGCTGATGAAAACCAGTGGTGAGGTCGAGCTGAGAGAAGACCTTAGCGCCACTTAATAGATCGAACATATCATCGATCCTCGGCATAGGATACCTATTCTTGATGGTCAACTCATTAAGCTTGCGATAGTCGATGCAGAGCCTAAGAGTTCCATCGGACTGCTTCACGAAGACGACCGCGGTACCCCACGGTGAAAAACTGGACTGAATCAATTGTTTGGACTCAAGCTCTAAAAAATGCTTCTTAAGTTCCTCATTTTCTTTTGTAGACATCCTCGTGGGAGGATGCCCAACTGGCTGCGCGCCTGGAATGAGATCAATGCGGAACTCTATCGCCCGCTTGGGTGGCAAACCCGAAACCGGCTCAAAAACATCAGAAAAGTCACAAACAATAGGAATATGAGATATACCATCCTCATCTCGTGAGTCAAGAGAATATAAAGCCATTTCGGAATTATCCACATTCCGAAGAACAAGTGATAGCTGAGTAGACGAATCCGGGTGTCGAAGATATAAAATTCTTTCAGAACAAATAATCCTGGCATCGTATCTCGCTAGCCAGTCCATACCCAAAATCATATCAAAATCCAAATAAGAAATAACGTGCAGATTCGCACGAAAAGAAAAGCCACATAAAACAATCTCAACTTCATCACAAAGCATGCTAAGGGTCGCAGATCCCCCAATGGGATTCGCAATCCTCAATGAAGTAATCATAAAAGAAACATCCAAAGACAAATCATCGACGAGCTTTTTCTGTACGAAAGAGTGTGAGGCTCCCGTATCGAAAAGAACTCGAATACTACGGTCATGAAATAAAATAGAACCTTCCAAAATAGATAGAGATATACCTCTGGGCTGAGAAGGATCTCCAGAAGCTTTAGCAACATAAATCTTGCCAGACTTAGCACTAGCAGGAGCAGTAGGGCAGGTGGAAACACGGTGACCTTCCTTCTTGCAATAATGGCAGAAGAGAGGCTTAGGACAAGCTCGAATCATATGATCAGGAAAACCACAATTGAAACACTTCCGAATGGAAGGTGTTCCAGCAGATTGAGAGTTAGAACTGGATTCAATAGGCTTCTTCTTCTTGGAAGGAAGAAATCCCTGCTTATGAAATGGAAACTTCTTCTTATTAGGGTTCTTGCTAACCTCAATATCATCACCACTATCACACTCCTTCTCGATGGCCTCGAGATGAAGTGCCGAATCAACCAACTCCTCAAAAGAAAGCTTAAGCTGGAGCATTAAAGACTTTTTAAGATATTTCTTAAGACCAGAGACAAACTTCAAATTCTTCTTATAAGAAGTGCTAATGAATTCAAGACCATACTTAGATAAGGCCTCGAATGATGCAACATATTCAGAAATGGAGGACTTCCCTTGCTTCAATTCAAGAAAGCGACGGGCCAATAAAATTTTCTCAGATTCAGGAACGAATTTGAGTTCAAATCATTCCCGAAACTGAGTCCAAGAAAGAACAGACTCATCAAGTTCGGCTATAAGAATTTCGTACCAATCAAGGGCACGCTCTTGCAATAAGCTGGAAGTTACAAGAACTCGATCATGGTCAGAAAGATCCATGCGAGAGAAGATACGTTCGCATGTGCGAATCCAAGCTTGGACCTCAAGAACGGATTCGAAGCCTTTGAATGGCTTTCCACCAAGATGAGAAAAATCACTGCACATACGTGCAAAGGTAGACTTTCACGGAGGAGATGCACGAATAGGAGCTGGAGGTTGAGTGCTCCTGAATAACTCCAAAAACTGATCGGTAGACATGTAAACGCCGTCCGGATGCGAGCCACTGGATTGCCCAGCATCCAAGCATCTTACTCTGCCTCTTCCGGCCATTAGCTGAAATTTAAGATAAGAAAAAGATTATTCACAAGGTAGATACCATTAATTCAAATATGGAATACTACGGAAGAAATGCATTCCTAGACGTAGTCCCAACAATTCTATCTACCCCAAAGGCACGGGAAGAATAAAGGCACGATGATTCAAAGATTCGTAACATTCGTACTACTCTTTAATGTACTGTAGTATGTGTCTCTGTTCTATGTTTATCATATTTTGTTCTGAACTCAGCTCAGATACCAAACTGTAACGCCCCACTCCGAGACCCACATTAGCAAAGAGTATTACAAGGTAACACCGTCTGCTAATGCGGAGAATAGAGCTGGTTAGGAGCAACCATCTATAGCCTTATCTTAATTATCTATTGAATATGCCGACAACGCCACTTCTTACTTAAATGGATCGACATATCAAATAAATAGTTAATACAAAGCCATAGGTGGCTGAGGATCTATCAGAATAAAATATAACAACTCAAATGTAATACACATCACAGAACGGTAGATCATCACATGCATTTTCACATATACAGCTACATTACAGAGTTTACAAAATGATACATGTCAAGTGGTAAAGCAAAACCACAATATACAACGAGTCAATAGAGTACATATCAGAATCATAAGCAAAAAGGACTACACAAAAAGCTATGACAAAAAGAAGCTAGCGGAGTAGTCCATGCGGAAGCAAAATAGGCTAAGTCCAATGTACCTAACCTGAAACATCTCGGTCTGACCCGAGTATAAAATACACGGGTCAGTCTAGCTAAACAAATCAGTTAGATAAGCTAAATGATAATGAACATACAAGATCATAAAGTTCCACACATATCTCCAAAGGAGATAACCAAATCATCTAACATAAGATGAATCAAAACAAGCCTCATATCATAGGCAACTCCATAAATCAAGGACATACATATCCCAAAACAAGCCAAAAGGCAAATGACAAATACCAATAGAGGTAATACAAGTTTCCACAAGGTAATCGCTACATACTGTGTGGTTCAAAGAACCTATACCAAAGACGATACACTAGGGAAATATAATTGTCAAAGAAACAAAAGATGCTCGAGCTCAATACTAGGATCCATACGCCCAAAGGCAACGCCAAAAGGCTACGCCTGAAGGCAACGCCCGAAGGCAACGCCAAAAGGCAACGCCCGAAGGCAACACCAAAAGGCAACAAACGAAGGCAACGTCCGAAGGCAACGGCAAAAGGAAACAAACCGTAGTGGCGGTACTGGACACCACTGTCCGACGGAATGTGTCACAACTCTCAGTAAGGAACCCGAAAAATGTTAGCGTGAGTCCCATACCCCACGTTTGCACTAAACGATTTACTATCCGTCAGCCAATTCCACACTCAAAGCAGTACAAAGTTTACCTCATCTCATTGGTAAACCAGACCCGAAGGTCAAAAAGATCAAATGAATAGATTAGGAATTAACTAAAAAGATGAACGCACATGTTCATAGCACGCATTTTATCTAATCATTTAATTCTCCTCCCTCTTCGCTCGGAGTGCAAAATTGTGTGTGTGTTTTAAATAGAAATTATAAATTGGAGAAACGAATTTTTAATACACTTTAAAAGGATCATTTTATAAAAACCCATGCACAAATCAAAAAGGAATTATCAAAGTCAAATATGCAATAATAACTAATTGGAATTGACACAAATCGATAGAAATCGGAAACCAAGCAAAATAGGCAAATCTAGCAAAAACAAGCAGGTCAGTCGACTGACTGTAGAGGGTCAGTCGACTGAACCAGAAACTCAAAAATCCCATTTCCTGCAGTCAGTCGACTGACTGCAGAGGGTCAGTCGACTGACTGCAGGAAGCAGAGACTTTCTGTTCCTGCAGACAGCCCTTGGAATGCCTATTTGCTACAGCCAGTCGACTGACTGCAGAGGGTCAGTCGACTGACTGACACTGGGGCTGTTTTTCAGCCTATCAATTGAATAGCAATTCTTCCCATTTTCGATCGGACGAGCAATGGGCGCTAGGGGTCTATGCCAATCGACAACCCAGCCCTATTGGCTCTTCAATACACCTCCAAAAACATGATCAAACATCAAAACTATGATTTTTAGAGTTTTTGACTTCAAAACACCAAAAATTGAAATGTTCACCAAATCAATTCAAACCAAAAGCAAATGATCATGAATGAGTGTTATGAATTCATACCTAACATCAATGATATCAAGAGAAGTAGATGTGAGTTCAAAACTCACCTTTTTAACTCAAAAACAAAGGTGAGAAGCACAAACACAAGAAGAAGATCAATCACTCTCCACTTCAACTCCACAAGCTTCAATCTAAGATTAAAACAAGTATTTCCTAAATTAGGGCTTAGGAAATTCTGAAATTGAAGAGGAAAAGAGATGGAGAAGATGAAGAGGAGACTTACCAAAGCTTCACCTTGAATTTTTGGAGCAAGAATTGATGTTTGCAATTGAATCTAGGGCTTGGAGTTTTAATTTCCCATTCCTCTCCCCATTTTCAGTTTTGATGAGTGTTTAAGAAAATAGAAATGAAGTGAGGAGGAGAGGAGAGGGGCTGAACTAAGTTATGTGAGTTGGGGTGAAACCCAAACCCAAAAAGCCCAACAGAAAATAGCAAAATTCAACTTACTCCAAACATATCGAAGCTTATACTCAAAAAAGTCGCAAACGCCATTTTGGACTCAATGGAAGTGGTCCCAAGTCCTAATTCGACCGTTTGCAAAAAGTAGCTTTTCGGACTTAAATCCGACTAACGATGTTATATTTAAATAAAATATTTAAATATAAAATCATAAAATATGCGAGTTGTTACATCTCCGGCCAATCGAAAAGAAAAGCAATAGTAGCCACAAATTTCCTTGCCGACCTTCAGGTCGCGATCTACGAATCGCCATCACAACCCACGAAATTTCTCCAAACGATGCGCCTCCAACCCCAAAATCCTAATCCACTCTCCATTTCTCGAATCAATGACCGAATCTCAAAAAATTTCTAACCATACTGAAAACTGTAGCTCGATTAACTGTCGAGTTCAATAATAGGTCTTGCACAATCAAATACGAATGCCGGGCTGAAGATAATCTCAAAATATGAATTTTAAAACTTGTTTCATATTTTTATATTGAGTATAATTGGAGAAATAAAATTTTGAAGCTTCCATTTTTTCTTTTCCTTGCTCTGTTATGTTTTAAAAACGAAGGGGGAAGAATAGCTTTTTAAAAAGAAGGTGGGTACATCGTAGGGTGGTTGATGTAGGGGATAAAGTGGCTGAGATATTGACTAAAAAGGCTGCGCAGTCAAATCGATTACAAAATAATATTAAAATTTCAAAATATCCATATATTTTATTCGAACTCCGATCGAGGCATGCCGTCGGGCGTTTCTAATGTTATACCCCTATTCCGAACGCAATGGAACAAGTTTCGAGACCCAATTCGATCGTATGGAGAAGTTAGCTTTTTGAACCCAATTATTATATTAAATTTTCGATATTAAATTCAATGCGTTTCTATCCCGTACGACCAAACGACAACTCCAAATGCTAGGAAATTTGAAATCTGATATTAATACACTATTACGGATCCAATGGAACTGGTTTCGTCGAAATCTAAGACTATGCCCTGGAAAGCTATTTTTACTCTTAATTTAAACGAGTTATTTTTAAAATCGTGTAAACCACTTATAAATCCAATTTAAAATTTTTATTATCTTCATTCTTGTTAATATAAATTTAATATGTCTTTAAACTATTTTTATCCAAATACAAATCCAAGATTTAAATTATTTTAACGATTTCAATTATTTAATTCAACAATGAAATTATCAATAAATCATTATATTTGAAATTCAACCTATTAAATCTATCAATTAACTTTTCAATATTTAGAATCAATTAAATATTCCAATTTCAAATAACCAAATTTCTGGATCGTTACATTCCCCCCCCTTTAAAAGAATTTCGTCCCCGAAATTGCCAAGGTAAGAAGAATGACCCAGTACCCATTAACTTTTCCAAAACCAATTAGCTGAAATAACTTCCTAAATCCATTTAAGCCTTCAACTTTCCAAAAATCAATTTGTTGAAATCTTACCGCTACTTCTTAATAAATTTCCAAATTCATCCATAGATTCCAACTAATATTAGCCATTCAATCACTTCAGGTTATAACTCAAAAATCAATTTTTAGTTATCAAAATTTCCTTCAAAATTTCTAACTCTTTAAATTTTCAAAAAAATTCGTCAGTGTCTCCTTTGTGCGGCTAGATCGAAACAGCTACAAATTCGCTACTATGGACCAAATCAGCAAAAGAAACAAAGCCAAGTGGCTCAACCATAAAACCATCAATTTCAAACAATAATTAAAACATGTACCTTTTTTTGGGCAACCCAATTCTTATGATATCAAAGACATCAAATTTTGCTCTTGCTTTTAAATACCTGCATCTTATTTCTCAACGATCCCTAATCATATAATTCAAAATCATATTAATTTGCATTTTCAATTTTCAATATTTGCTTTACTTAAGCCCGTACGATGTACATATATCATCCATACACAACATCAAATATGATCGCTCACTCGATCACACGATTTTACGTCCGAACTAGTATCATTCACACGACTCTCTAGTGCGGACTCAGATCTGGTTCTTTGATCAGAAATCGTCATTCTCCTGCACAACCATATACTATGATAGAGAACTCCAGGATCAATCAAAAATCCATATCCAGGGTTCGCCGTTGAAAATCGAGTGAAAAATCCTAACTTGGATTGATAAAAATTATCCCGAATTTCTGTGCTCGAATCTGGATCAAATCGTTATGCGAATAAAATA
This sequence comes from Allium fistulosum, assembly GCA_030737815.1. Classification (NCBI taxonomy): domain Eukaryota; kingdom Viridiplantae; phylum Streptophyta; class Magnoliopsida; order Asparagales; family Amaryllidaceae; genus Allium; species Allium fistulosum. The sequence continues at coordinate 888,868,436 of CM060903.1, read as the reverse complement.
ATAGACGTACAACTTACGTATTTATTTCCAATTGGTTCTTAGCTATCCCAATTTTTCTTATTCACATTCATTCCATTTACCATCAATTTATTCTCAAACCATTATTCACATCCCTTATTTGATCTGCATTCAAATATTTACTCGGTATATTCTTTTCCATACTAATCTCACTTAAGAATTTATTCCATCAAATTTTATGGTTAACTCATTCCACTCCATATTAATCCATTTGTGGACCATTACATAGACCTTACTTAAGTTTATAAACATTTCGTACAACTTCTTATGTTTATTTCTATTTCATAACTTAAGTTTATATCTATTTAACTCAAATCCATTGTTAAATTTCAATATTTCCACCATATTCCAAATCATATTCAATTCACTAATAATTTAATTAGTTCGCTCATTCCAGATCTCAATCAATTTTATTTTCAAAAAACTCGTTCCACTTAGCCCTACCCAACTAAATTTTCTTTCCATAATCCACTTTATTTAACTTACCTTAAGGTAAGATTCATTTCAATTTTGCTTTCCATTCATATTTTAAACATTGCTTTAAATTTTTGATTTTCAAATTTTATAAGTTATCAAACTTATTTTCTCATATTTTCAATAAACATTTAAATGAAAATCCCAAAGTTTTAAACATTTTTTGTTCTTAGTATTACAAATCATTTTTGAAATAATATATATACTCGAAATCCCTTGGTATATCAAATTATTCCTTTGAATTTAAAATTCAAGACCAGTTTTACCAAACAAACTCCAATGGTAGCAATTCCTCTCTTGGAAACTCGAAAATGAACGTCGATGATGCTGTAGTCATCACCGAAATTATTTTCCAACGACCGAAGTGAGTTTAGTGCTTTTATTCCCTTTTAAAACCCTTTAAAACTATTTCTCTTCAAAAAAAATTCTTCAAATAATACTATGATTGTTTTCCAAACTTTGAAAGATCATTTTCAAAACCAACGGAATTTAAATTCCTAAATTCCCAGCTTTTAAATGCTTTATAAATCGTTTTTATAAACCATATTTATATAGTATACTTTAGGAATTTCATTTCATTTCAATTTATAAATTTCATTTACAAATCATATTTACATAATTTCATTTCGTTATATGAAATTATTTCTTGATCTTTCAATCTTATTTCCATTATAGTATTAACCTTATTCGATCACAATAACAACAAAAAATTGATAATAGTCAAATATTATCATTGTAACGACCCTGAATTTTGAACAAATTAAATTGAGAATATTTGATTAATTTTAAATATTTGAACGATGATTTAATTTGAATTCCCGAAATAACTTTGAAATTGGCGATTAAATATTTAATTTAATCTAGTGTGAGTTGAATAAAAATTTGTATCTTCAATTTTAAGCTGAAGAAAAATATTTCAAAAGCTTTTAAAATTCGTATTGATAATACTAAAAATGATTGAAGCTTCAGAATCGAATTTGAAGATGATTTGTTCAGCTTTGAAATTATATCGTTTAAATCGAATTTAAAAATAGTCATTTTTCAAACAGTCTCGGAATTCGACGAAACCAGTTCCATTGGGTCCGTAACGTTGAATTATTGCCGGATTTCAATTTTCGTATTTTTCAGAGTTAATACGTGACCGTACGGCGGTTAAACGCATTAAAATTTAAATTGAATTCGAATTTAAATTTTAAGTTTTAAAACTTGGTCAAACTCAGTACGATTCTTTCCCTTATCTCACGCCTAAAAACATGCCGAGCATCACGAGATAAAAATCGTGCAGAGCATACTCTTTCATTTTTAAATTCCCCTTTCCCTCTTCAGATTCGAACAAACGAGAAATCAAAACAATTAATGGCCGAACACCCTAGGCAAATCAAAACCAGTTCGAACGAAATCTCGTTCCTCATTCAAAAGGGATTAACTGCATACTTCTCTCCTCCCCTCTTACAAATTTGAACAGCCAAAGCAAAACAAAAAGAAAAAAAAGAGAGAAGCGTTCGAATCTCGAATTCAAATTGAAATCGAGGGTGGCGGCATTAGGCGATGGAAGAACTCGACGCCGCGGTGAAGAGGGCTGTCGAAGTCGATGTACTCGAAGCGGCCGGGTTTGTGATGGGATGTTCGCGAGTATCGAGGCTCGTGATTCTAAGGAAGATCTGAGGAGTTCGACGAGGCAGTGGAAAGGCGACTCGATGATGGGATTGCGGCGGCGTACTGGAGGCGATGAAGTCTAGGGTTCGTCGCGAGTTAGTCGAGGGATCGGAGGTCGAACGGCGACTCGAGGCTGATGGAATAGGCGAGGCGATCGGCATCTGGGGCTTCGCGAGAAAGTGGGGTTCGCGGTGTCGAGCAGTGATGGTCGTGATTTGTTAAAATTGATCTGGGTTCACCTTTTACAGAGAAGGTATATACTTGATTTATTTTCTTTTTCAATTTAAATATAATGGTATTTTTAAATTGTAGTAAGGGAAAACTATTGTTATCACTATATATATAGTAAAAAAAAAATTGGTTAGTTTAAATTTAAATTTTTGGATTTAGTAAAATTATCAAAGGAAATTTAGTTTTAATTTTGTAGTATGGAGATAAAATATTTGTTTAAAATAAATATGTATTTAAAGAAAAAATATATATACTGATCTTAACAGTTGTTTAAAAAATTTAACAATAGGAAAAAAAAAATCCATATAGTTTAAAGAAATTATATATGTATATAATTACAGTAAAGGAAAAAGTTGATTTAAATTTATATAAAAAGAGAAATTTTTGTTAAAACTAAATTTGTAGTTAATTAAATTTATTTAAAGGAAACTGGGTTAGAAATGAGGTCATTGTATAATTAAAACATATCAAGTTAGAAATTTAATTTTTGGGCAAAATGATTTATTTAAAATGGAAAATTTGCTAGAATCAAATTATTAGAGTAAATGAAATCATTAATAATAATTAATTGTTCGATTTATTTCGAATATTAATAATTTGTATAATATTTATACAAGGGCTATAAGTCAAGAAAATCAATCTGGAATGGAAATGGATGGCAAATTAAAAGCGAAGGTGAGATTTTTCTCACTCAAGAATTGATTGCAGTTATTGATTGTTTGATATGATTGCTATGTTGATTGTGATATTAGATATTTTAGGATATATCTATATATAGCAATATATACATATTGGCATATGTATATATTGGATTGATTGATTTCCCGCCTCGTATAGCGGATGAGACCCTATTGCGCCGTTAGTAAGCGGATTTTTATAAAACCTATATACCGCGATAATTCCGTACTGGAGCGGAATTGGTATTGTGCTAACGTCTGTGGATGTAGGGAAACAGGTTGGAGGGATCCAACTGGATTCCTCAACTGTATTTATTGTTTACAGATATTGTGATATTTGTTGATTATCATATTGATATATGATGTTTTTGAATGCCATGATTGACTATTTGATGCATTGCATCATCGGATCCATTTTTAAAGTCTAAAAATAACGATTTTGGATTTTAAAAAGGATTTGTAAAGTGATTTGTAGAAATATACGTTTTATTGAGATTTTTGAATTGGTTTATTTTAAATAAATAAATGTTAAAATTTTAATGTTAGTAAAATTGTGATTTTTGTGAAATACGACAAAAATGTTATTTTTAAAATAAACAATTTATAAAGATTATGAAATAGTTTAAATTGGAATTGTTGAAGTATTTTAAACAATTCATATAAAAAGATTTATAAAAATTGATATTTTTATAAATTAAAAATATTGGAATTTTGAAATGAGTTTTATTAAGTGTTAAAGTCAAATAAAAAAAATGGATTCCATAAGTAAATTGAAATTTATAGATTCATAAATTGTGAAGTTATTAAATGGATAGATTTTGTAAATTGAAATTTATAGATTCATAAATTGTGAAGTTATTAAATGGATAGATTTTGTAAAACAAAAAGATTTATAAGCAATTATCTTATAAATCGGATTTTGACATTTAGATGAGAAATGAATAGATGTTGTAAATAAATGGATTATAAGTTCTTAACTTATAATATAAACTTCCGGTATATAATTGAGTTATATAAGTTGAATTGGATAATTTAGAAATCGAAGTTTTATAAATAGAAATGGGATTTATAAACATTGTTTTATAAATTCGAAATCAATTGGATTTGATAAATTAAATATAGAAGGACATTAAAGAAGATATATTCGCGATTTTAAATAGCGAATTTTTATTGAAATAAAATGTGTAGAAAAGACTGAAATGTGGTTAGTGAAGTATATTCACGATTTTGGACAGTGAATATATTTTTAAGTAAAATGGATAGGGTTTTGGGAAAGCGATATTATGAAATGAAGTTAATTGTTTTAAAAGATGTTTTAAAACGTGTGAACTATCGAAATCATAGATTTCAACATTTATTGTTGAAATAGACGTTTTCGAAAAATAAGGAAATGGTGGACTATAACACTGTTGTTATAGTAAATGATTTCCGAAAGGAAATATTTTATATAGTATTGGGATTTATATATCTATCTAAATTCCGAATCCCTATACTAGTGATTTCGAGTCGTCGTAACGATGTTTTACGCAACATTCGTTTTGACTCAAATAAATGTGATTTAAGAACGATTTCCTTAAAGAATGAGATATATACTTAATTTTGATTTGAAGTATATCGAATATTTTCTAAGTGTTGAAAATAAATGATTTGTGAATTACTTATTTTTAAATAAGTATGGAAATGCTTTTCCCAATGTGAAATGAACTGTTTGAGTTTTTATCTTTTAAAGATAAATTGAAAAGTGAATATTTGAAATTGTTTTCAAATGGTTAAGTGTGGAAATTTTATATGTAATGAAGATATTTTTGGAGATAAAATAATTTGGAGAATTATTTGGAATCTGATGATGTTGCGCATCTTTATTGATAGTTAAATAACCGACTATCAATAATTACCCTGAATGGTATTTGTTGTGAATTGGATGAATTTGAATGCCACACTTATTTTTGAATAATCGCTCACTATTCGGGTTAGCCGGGAAAGGACCATGGGGTCGTATAACCCATTCCGAATATGTGATACGTCGTTATGAATTGCATTTGAAGACCGGTGTTGAAGACCGGATATTTTTGAAAACGGAAGGATTACCGTCGAGTTACTCTACATCGGCTGATCTCCGATTTAGAGGTTTTATCACCCTTAGTGACGGGAAGTCCGGACGTGATTAGAAATTTATCCGGATATGCAAGGGCTTCGTGAGAAGTGCCTTCGGTTCTGTTCGATCCCGGAACGGACTTGTATGGATTGTGTGTCTAACGTTACAATTTGAGATATAAAGCTGATTTCTTTCAAATACATTTCTGTTGGTGGCGGAGAATTTATTCTCTTAGCTTAACACCCTTCTCTGAGACGTACGAGCTCAGAGGTTATGTAGTTGAAATTTATCAGCGATATATCCCAATTTGGTAACGTGGCATACTGAGTGTTGCTGTGAAATGATCAGTGTTTGATCATTTGTGATATGATCATTTGTTTGATCTTATATCTTTGTGATCATAGGTTGATCATTTTGTTTGACCCGAAGCATGGCTTTGTAGAAAGCGTAGCTTTGTGGACGAGACTTCGTCGAGCCTCACACCCCGGAAATGGTCAAAACAGGAAGAATGCAGCAAGGTTCTAGGGAGTAGCGCCCCTTAGTGTATGTCATTCCTTCTGGATAAAGGTGGTATCATGGTATGGAGCCCAGATACTTAACCTCTGTGGTTACTACATTATTATCTATGTGGTTTGTTGCGAATCGGGGATCCTCGGGAAGATCGGTGACGATCGGGGGATGACATACGCGTGTCAGTAGTTACCTATTTTTGCAGAGGTAACCCGGCCTTGTGTTGGCAGAGATCCGGTTAGGTTCTCGGGTCGTCTATTCCAGGGACGTACCCATCGTGGATAGGAAGTTCCTTAGCCTGACCATTTGTTGGAAATCCAAAGAAACAATACGAGCCTTGTACGGTTTTAGTTGTAGAACCTGCCATCTAATATGGCAGCTATAGCAAGCATACTATAATGGTACCTATGCTGGCTAAGATTAATATTCTACTTTCGAAATGTTTTCTACACTATGCACTAATAATAATATCAAAAAGAATTTGATTTTTGCGTAGTAAGCATCTTTGACTATCATAAGAAGAATTCTCCTCCAAGTCTGCGTTTGCATTGTGTGTGTGGCGGGAGGTCTTATGGTAGTTTCATTTTCCAAAAGCATTGCGAATTGACTTTAAAAAAAAATTCTCTGCTGTTTATTTTTTAAAGAATAACTGTTTTACGATCTCACACCAGTCACCATGACTGACTCGGAGTTTATTGTTTCCCTTCTAAACTCTGGGTGCCCACCAATTTCCACACGGGCAGTCTAGAGTTATGTTATCAGGATATTCTGGATATTCTGGAGCTTTGGAGATAAGCTGGATGACGAGACGTAGTATTTGTATCTGATAGTATTTATTCCACTGTGTATTCTGTATGAGGACAAGTTTATATAACTGTCCATTGTTGTATATTGACTCTGATGATTGATGTATGTATAAAATGATATAGTTCTTTGTTTTTAAAAGACTAGTAATTATCTATTGTATATTGTTCCGCTGCGATATGTGAGATTCTGATATTGTCTCTGTTCTGTATCTGTTGTTGTTTTGTTGTTCTTCTTCTCTTCTTCTTCTTCTGCCTTTTTCTTCTTTCTTAAACCCTCACTATTGGAGTTTCCGGCACTCGATTGCTCGACAGTCGATTAAGTGAGTATCGATGTCGAATTTTCGAAAGTCGAAAATTTCGGTATGTGACAAAGTGGTATCAGAGCATATGGTTAAGCGACAACCCTGCTCTGTTGGGTGTTACTCATTAGAGATAGAGTCAGCAGTACTCTAGAATGAGTTGAGTGTAATAATAGATACGAGTGCGTATTTGTTAGTGAATATAAAATTGTTTTATATTGTGTTTGCTTATCCGTTGAGATGTTTGTGAATTTCGGTCGGTATGTGGGACGCCATATTATCGATAGGGATTTCTAAACACTTAAACGAGACAAGACGACATAGTATTGTTTTAAAAATAGGGTGAATGAAATAATTTTACCCAAAACTATTTTTGTATAGAAAAGAAATGTTTTTCTATGAATTATTATAGTATATGGATGTTTGGTTGTTAGGAAGTGATAATATTGAAATGTTATCATTATTATATGAAATTGGATAAGAAATTCAAACCGAAACTCCAAAGTTAAGAAATTAATTCACATACGAATGAAATTTGAGAATGTAAATTATAAATGTGAATTGTAATTTAAAACGAAATTCTAGAGAAGTATTTGGAAATGTTTTGAAAAGAATTTGAAAATTTTGGAAATTTGGAAAGTTAAATCATTTTTGATTTGAAAATGAATTTCAAAGGTTTTGAAAAGTATTTGGAGAGTTGAAAGCTCTAAACTCTTTTAGGTCGCTGGAAAATAATCCTAATGATGATGGCCACATCATTAGAATTCATTTTCGGGTTTCCAAAGGAGAAATTGCTGTCAAATTGTTTTAAATAGGAGTTGTTTGAAAATTTGGGTTTTTGTTTTGGAAATTCAAATGGAATTTGAATTGTTTTCAAATGGTTTTGAAAAAGTGGAAACGACTCTGGAATCCTATTTAAAACCCTTACGAAATATTAATAAGTTGATAACTTATAGAATATTTGAATTTTGATTAGAATGAAATTCAAATTGAAAACGAATGAATTAGTGAATGAATGAATAAATTGCGATTGCAAGTGCCAGAAAATGAAATTGAATGTTAAAGTTCATTTTGAATTTGTAAGAAAATGAGACTGAATTGAATTTGATTTGTAATAAACAAAGTGAAGTATTGAAATAAGAAAATTAGTAAGTGAAACTAAGTAAAAAAAATAGTGATATGAGTCAGCTATAATTGAAAGATAAAATTCAATATTTCAGAATAGAAGTTAAATAGAATTCAAATTGAATTGAACTTTTGAATTGAACTCAAATGAAAATTGAAATGCAAAATTGAATGATAATAGATATGTAACTTCAATAGTAAGCTAGAAATGTATAAGAAGTAGTTTATATTGGAAATTTTGTAATTGAATGTGCAAAATAGGTTGAATGCTGTAACTAGATATATGGCTAGTAAGATACAGGTGTTATAAAGGAATTGGAATTTTGATTCCAAAGATAATTTGAATTGCTCGACAAAAGGTAAGTATTTCAATTTGAATATGAGATTTGATGACTTATTTCTCTAGCCGCTTGGCTTTTTCTTTTTCTTTTTGAAATCTGAGAGTCCGTAGGGACGTTTTGTAGTCGTACCGTATTAGCCGCGCAAAGGAGACGCTGGTGAAATTTTTCGAAAATTTCGAGTGTTAGAAAATTTTTGAGAAAATTTTGAAGTTAAAATTTGAATTTAAACTCGAATTTGAATTTTGAAGTAAAACAATGTTGTTTGAAACTTATAATTGAAGTTGAAATTTAGTTGAATGATAACGAATCTTTAATAGAAAGATTTGTTTTGAAATTTGATAAAACTATTAGATGTTGAAAGATAGTAGACGAGTTAAGGGCTTTTTCTTCCTGACTTGTAATTTCGGGACGAAATTCTTTTAAGGGGGGAAGTCTGTAACGACCCTGAATTTTGAACAAATTAAATTGAGAATATTTGATTAATTTTAAATATTTGAACGATGATTTAATTTGAATTCCCGAAATAACTTTGAAATTGGCGATTAAATTTTTAATTTAATCTAGTGTGAGTTGAATAAAAATTTGTATCTTCAATTTTAAGCTGAAGAAAAATATTTCAAAAGCTTTTAAAATTCGTATTGATAATACTGAAAATGATTGAAGCTTCAGAATCGAATTTGAAGATGATTTGTTCAGCTTTGAAATTATATCGTTTAAATCGAATTTAAAAATAGTCATTTTTCAAACAGTCTCGGAATTCGACGAAACCAGTTCCATTGGGTCCGTAACGTTGAATTATTGCCGGATTTCAATTTTCGTATTTTTCAGAGTTAATACGTGACCGTACGGCGGTTAAACGCATTAAAATTTAAATTGAATTCGAATTTAAATTTTAAGTTTTAAAACTTGGTCAAACTCAGTACGATTCTTTCCCTTATCTCACGCCTAAAAACATGCCGAGCATCACGAGATAAAAATCGTGCAGAGCATACTCTTTCATTTTTAAATTCCCCTTTCCCTCTTCAGATTCGAACAAACGAGAAATCAAAACAATTAATGGCCGAACACCCTAGGCAAATCTAAACCAGTTCGAACGAAATCTCGTTCCTCATTCAAAAGGGATTAACTGCATACTTCTCTCCTCCCCTCTTACAAATTCGAACAGCCAAAGCAAAACAAAAAGAAAAAAAAGAGAGAAGCGTTCGAATCTCGAATTCAAATTGAAATCGAGGGTGGCGGCATTAGGCGATGGAAGAACTCGACGCCGCGGTGAAGAGGGCTGTCGAAGTCGATGTACTCGAAGCGGCCGGGTTTGTGATGGGATGTTCGCGAGTATCGAGGCTCGCGATTCTAAGGAAGATCTGAGGAGTTCGACGAGGCAGTGGAAAGGCGACTCGATGATGGGATTGCGGCGGCGTACTGGAGGCGATGAAGTCTAGGGTTCGTCGCGAGTTAGTCGAGGGATCGGAGGTCGAACGGCGACTCGAGGCTGATGGAATAGGCGAGGCGATCGGCATCTGGGGCTTCGCGAGAAAGTGGGGTTCGCGGTGTCGAGCAGTGATGGTCGTGATTTGTTAAAATTGATCTGGGTTCACCTTTTACAGAGAAGGTATATACTTGATTTATTTTCTTTTTCAATTTAAATATAATGGTATTTTTAAATTGTAGTAAGGGAAAACTGTTGTTATCACTATATATATAGTAAAAAAAAAAATTGGTTAGTTTAAATTTAAATTTTTGGATTTAGTAAAATTATCAAAGGAAATTTAGTTTTAATTTTGTAGTATGGAGATAAAATATTTGTTTAAAATAAATATGTATTTAAAGAAAAAATATATATACTGATCTTAACAGTTGTTTAAAAATTTTAACAATAGGAAAAAAAAATCCAGATAGTTTAAAGAAATTATATATGTATATAATTACAGTAAAGGAAAAAGTTGATTTAAATTTATATAAAAAGAGAAATTTTTGTTAAAACTAAATTTGTAGTTAATTAAATTTATTTAAAGGAAACTGGGTTAGAAATGAGGTCATTGTATAATTAAAACATATCAAGTTAGAAATTTAATTTTTGGGCAAAATGATTTATTTAAAATGGAAAATTTGCTAGAATCAAATTATTAGAGTAAATGAAATCATTAATAATAATTAATTGTTCGATTTATTTCGAATATTAATAATTTGTATAATATTTATACAAGGGCTATAAGTCAAGAAAATCAATCTGGAATGGAAATGGATGGCAAATTAAAAGCGAAGGTGAGATTTTTCTCACTCAAGAATTGATTGCAGTTATTGATTGTTTGATATGATTGCTATGTTGATTGTGATATTAGATATTTTAGGATATATCTATATATAGCAATATATACATATTGGCATATGTATATATTGGATTGATTGATTTCCCGCCTCGTATAGCGGATGAGACCCTATTGCGCCGTTAGTAAGCGGATTTTTATAAAACCTATATACCGCGATAATTCCGTACTGGAGCGGAATTGGTATTGTGCTAACGTCTGTGGATGCAGGGAAACAGGTTGGAGGGATCCAACTGGATTCCTCAACTGTATTTATTGTTTACAGATATTGTGATATTTGTTGATTATCATATTGATATATGATGTTTTTGAATGCCATGATTGACTATTTGATGCATTGCATCATCGGATCCATTTTTAAAGTCTAAAAATAACGATTTTGGATTTTAAAAAGGATTTGTAAAGTGATTTGTAGAAATATACGTTTTATTGAGATTTTTGAATTGGTTTATTTTAAATAAATAAATGTTAAAATTTTAATGTTAGTAAAATTGTGATTTTTGTGAAATACGACAAAAATGTTATTTTTAAAATAAACAATTGATAAAGATTATGAAATAGTTTAAATTGGAATTGTTGAAGTATTTTAAACAATTCATATAAAAAGATTTATAAAAATTGATATTTTTATAAATTAAAAATATTGGAATTTTGAAATGAGTTTTATTAAGTGTTAAAGTCAAATAAAAAAAATGGATTCCATAAGTAAATTGAAATTTATAGATTCATAAATTGTGAAGTTATTAAATGGATAGATTTTGTAAATTGAAATTTATAGATTCATAAATTGTGAAGTTATTAAATGGATAGATTTTGTAAAACAAAAAGATCTATAAGCAATTATCTTATAAATCGGATTTTGACATTTAGATGAGAAATGAATAGATGTTGTAAATAAATGGATTATAAGTTCTTAACTTATAATATAAACTTCCGGTATATAATTGAGTTATATAAGTTGAATTGGATAATTTAGAAATCGAAGTTTTATAAATAGAAATGGGATTTATAAACATTGTTTTATAAATTCGAAATCAATTGGATTTGATAAATTAAATATAGAAGGACATTAAAGAAGATATATTCGCGATTTTAAATAGCGAATTTTTATTGAAATAAAATGTGTAGAAAAGACTGAAATGTGGTTAGTGAAGTATATTCACGATTTTGGACAGTGAATATATTTTTAAGTAAAATGGATAGGGTTTTGGGAAAGCGATATTATGAAATGAAGTTAATTGTTTTAAAAGATGTTTTAAAACGTGTGAACTATCGAAATCATAGATTTCAACATTTATTGTTGAAATAGACGTTTTCGAAAAATAAGGAAATGGTGGACTATAACACTGTTGTTATAGTAAATGATTTCCGAAAGGAAATATTTTATATAGTATTGGGATTTATATATCTATCTAAATTCCGAATCCCTATACTAGTGATTTCGAGTCGTCGTAACGATGTTTTACGCAACATTCGTTTTGACTCAAATAAATGTGATTTAAGAACGATTTCCTTAAAGAATGAGATATATACTTAATTTTGATTTGAAGTATATCGAATATTTTCTAAGTGTTGAAAATAAATGATTTGTGAATTACTTATTTTTAAATAAGTATGGAAATGCTTTTCCCAATGTGAAATGAACTGTTTGAGTTTTTATCTTTTAAAGATAAATTGAAAAGTGAATATTTGAAATTGTTTTCAAATGGTTAAGTGTGGAAATTTTATATGTAATGAAGATATTTTTGGAGATAAAATAATTTGGAGAATTATTTGGAATCTGATGATGTTGCGCATCTTTATTGATAGTTAAATAACCGACTATCAATAATTACCCTGAATGGTATTTGTTGTGAATTGGATGAATTTGAATGCCACACTTATTTTTGAATAATCGCTCACTATTCGGGTTAGCCGGGAAAGGACCATGGGGTCGTATAACCCATTCCGAATATGTGATACGTCGTTATGAATTGCATTTGAAGACCGGTGTTGAAGACCGGATATTTTTGAAAACGGAAGGATTACCGTCGAGTTACTCTACATCGGCTGATCTCCGATTTAGAGGTTTTATCACCCTTAGTGACGGGAAGTCCGGACGTGATTAGAAATTTATCCGGATATGCAAGGGCTTCGTGAGAAGTGCCTTCGGTTCTGTTCGATCCCGGAACGGACTTGTATGGATTGTGTGTCTAACGTTACAATTTGAGATATAAAGCTGATTTCTTTCAAATACATTTCTGTTGGTGGCGGAGAATTTATTCTCTTAGCTTAACACCCTTCTCTGAGACGTACGAGCTCAGAGGTTATGTAGTTGAAATTTATCAGCGATATATCCCAATTTGGTAACGTGGCATACTGAGTGTTGCTGTGAAATGATCAGTGTTTGATCATTTGTGATATGATCATTTGTTTGATCTTATATCTTTGTGATCATAGGTTGATCATTTTGTTTGACCCGAAGCATGGCTTTGTAGAAAGCGTAGCTTTGTGGACGAGACTTCGTCGAGCCTCACACCCCGGAAATGGTCAAAACAGGAAGAATGCAGCAAGGTTCTAGGGAGTAGCGCCCCTTAGTGTATGTCATTCCTTCTGGATAAAGGTGGTATCATGGTATGGAGCCCAGATACTTAACCTCTGTGGTTACTACATTATTATCTATGTGGTTTGTTGCGAATCGGGGATCCTCGGGAAGATCGGTGACGATCGGGGGATGACATACGCGTGTCAGTAGTTACCTATTTTTGCAGAGGTAACCCGGCCTTGTGTTGGCAGAGATCCGGTTAGGTTCTCGGGTCGTCTATTCCAGGGACGTACCCATCGTGGATAGGAAGTTCCTTAGCCTGACCATTTGTTGGAAATCCAAAGAAACAATACGAGCCTTGTACGGTTTTAGTTATAGAACCTGCCATCTAATATGGCAGCTATAGCAAGCATACTATAATGGTACCTATGCTGGCTAAGATTAATATTCTACTTTCGAAATGTTTTCTACACTATGCACTAATAATAATATCAAAAAGAATTTGATTTTTGCGTAGTAAGCATCTTTGACTATCATAAGAAGAAATCTCCTCCAAGTCTGCGTTTGCATTGTGTGTGTGGTGGGAGGTCTTATGGTAGTTTCATTTTCCAAAAGCATTGCGAATTGACTTTAAAAAAAAATTCTCTGCTGTTTATTTTTTAAAGAATAACTGTTTTACGATCTCACACCAGTCACCATGACTGACTCGGAGTTTATTGTTTCCCTTCTAAACTCTGGGTGCCCACCAATTTCCACACGGGCAGTCTAGAGTTATGTTATCAGGATATTCTGGATATTCTGGAGCTTTGGAGATAAGCTGGATGACGAGACGTAGTATTTGTATCTGATAGTATTTATTCCACTGTGTATTCTGTATGAGGACAAGTTTATATAACTGTCCATTGTTGTATATTGACTCTGATGATTGATGTATGTATAAAATGATATAGTTCTTTGTTTTTAAAAGACTAGTAATTATCTATTGTATATTGTTCCGCTGCGATATGTGAGATTCTGATATTGTCTCTGTTCTGTATCTGTTGTTGTTTTGTTGTTCTTCTTCTCTTCTTCTTCTTCTGCCTTTTTCTTCTTTCTTAAACCCTCACTATTGGAGTTTCCGGCACTCGATTGCTCGACAGTCGATTAAGTGAGTATCGATGTCGAATTTTCGAAAGTCCAAAATTTCGGTATGTGACAATCATTCTCTAACTACCAAGCACACCATATATACCATAATAATTTTCTGAAAAATTATTCCTTCATATATATAAAACTATAATCAGGGTAAAATTATTTCATTTACCCAATTTCAAAACAATACCGTGTCGAACTGCTCTGTTCAAGTGTTTACAGATCCCTATCAATAATGTTAATTACTCTTATTGATTAGAATCCATAAGCCACTCAACAAATCAACCAACACAATATAAAACAATTTTTATATCCTAATACGCGCTTATATATACACACACACACACTCAAACTCATTCTAGGGTGCTACTGACCCTATCTCTAATGAGTTACCCCATCAAAGCCAAGGTTCTCGCTTAACCTTCAGCTCTTATACCACGTTGTAATGACCCACTTTTCTGTACAGTCTAAGCTGACAATAAACCACACATATCCACTCAAATTGAACAAAAAGGCGGATTGTTAGGGTGAATAAGAAGAAGAGATAAAAGAAAATAGAATAATAACATAGAATCTCACAATCGCAGCGGAAAAATATATAATAGATAATGACATATCTTTAAACAAAAAAACTATAGCTGTTATTATACATACCATCATCAGAGTACAACAATCAACAATCAAATCTGGACAGTTATAATAACTTGTCCTCATTGGTGCTGAATATACAGCCTACACACAGCGGAATATAATCAAGTACGAAAATACGTCTTTGTCATCCAGCTCGTCTCCTGAGCTCCATAGCATCCTAACCTAAATCTGTAATACTCGGTCTGATCGGAGCATTATAATAAAATAACACCTGAGTCAGTCTGGAAAACCAGCGTGAGAAAACACACTTAATTTGAATTATTACTATTTCAAAATCCTTTGAAAACAAAGGTATCTCGTAAGACCACGCCACACATAAACACGACAGGTTTTTACCTTACGATAACCAAAACACTTTTATATAAAAATCCTGTGATATTATAATAGGTCTAAGTACGAATACTTATTAAAATAGTCAAAATTGTTACATTAATTAAATTCCAGCATACTAGGATCTATAATCAAAATCGTAAAGGCTCGTAGTGGATATTGGATTTCATACAATGACCGAGCTATCGGGGTACCATCCGTCACAGTACACCTCTAGAAAAATGTACTGAGGACCTCGCTTGGATACCCTGCCAACACAGGACCGGCCTACCCCTAACCTGGATAGTACCGAATATGTTATCACCCCGGGTGTTCCCACCCTAGTCGAGCGCTCTCTTTTTCATGCACAACCATATCCATAATTATAATATAATATATCCAAGGGTATCTAGAAAAGTGATAACATACCCTACTTGGGTGTAGCCATGCTGCATCTCCCCTGATTTAGCATTCCCGGTTGATGAGGCTTGAGGCTACGTTTACCTTTAGAATAGCATTCATACTTGTAATGCTAACACTGCCTTCGAGGCAACGATGCAATGATATCATTCATCCATACAAGTTGTTCTGGGTTTGAACAAACTGAATTTCCTACAAGTTCACCATCTCCATTAACGAAGTGGTTTTCGGATAATTTAATCCGATCCCGGTCTCTTCGAAACGATCAACGAATTTGGCCAGATTTGATAGTCGGTTATTTAACTATCAAATTACACATATATATAGTCACTAGGCCAGATTATAAATCTTTCAACATCTATTTAAAAATATCTTTACAAAGATATAAATATTAAATCCCTTCCAGCATTTCAATATTTGAAACGATTCCAAATTCTTAAATCCATAACAGGATTTTTAACCCATATCATCACTTAGGAATTATTTCCAAATCCAACTTATCATTCATTACTTAGAAATTATTCTATATAAATCATTTCGTAGTTAGAATATTTCCAAAACCATTTAATCCCGATACTTATGAATATTCTGTCTTATTTCACAAATCCCCGGAATTTATTAATTCCCTTTTCAGATCTCCAAAAATTATCGATTATACTCAATTATAATCCAACTATAATTTTTTTTTAACTTCTATTTATGAATTCAGATTCACTTTCGAAGTTCCCGAATCTGGCATTTTGAAAATTTTCTTAAGTTTCTCAGAATTCCTATTATAACATTTCACTTATACAACCACATCCATTAAATAAAATCTGGTTCACAATCTTGAGAGTATTTATAAATAAATTCCAATTACTTACTATTAAATTCTCTATATATATTTATATAATAAAAAATTTCAAAAATATGGTTAAATAATTATTTAAAATATCGAAGCACTTTTAAAATAAACATCAATAACTAATTCCAATTTATTAATAAAATTCTAATCGATTTACAAGACTTGTTTATAAAACTTATAATTCATTTCGACAATTTAAAATATTTAAATAACTAATTTTCTCAAATATTTCAATCCAATTAATAGTTTTAAAACTACATAGTTTAATAAATAAAAATCATCTTTTTAAAACAAACTTAACCTCTCGATAAAAATATATTTTTTAATTCGAATATAACTAACATAATATTTATAGATCTCTCTCGATTTATCACAAATTGATTTACATTCCCAATTTCATAAATCCCTTTTCCCCAAATTCCAAACTAGAATCCACTATTCCTTCTAAACCGATCATCATATCCCATTATAAATTCTCACTATGAATTTATATTTCCAATTTACCAATTTATAATCATTTCACATATTTATAAACATCGTTTATAAACTTTAAAATCTCATTTCCAGTTTACAACGGTTTCATATCATTTAAATTCATTTATAAATCAATTTCTAATTGAAATTCCATTCATAAATCTATTTCTCAAATAATCTAAACTAAATTCCAAAACCAATCAAATCTTGATTTCTACTTCCATTTCATAATCTTAAAAATCTTATTTAAAAATCTCGATTTTTAAAGCCCTTTTACAAATAAACGAATATCACTTAAATTTATTATTAAAATCCTTTATATCCATTGTTCCAAAATCTCTATTAAAATATTACGAACAGTTAAGTACAAAGTCAACCCATTTATTTATCCAAATTAATTTCTTTTAACTAATCAAAAATTCAATATAAATATTTCACTTCCAAATCGCTTCCAATTTCCTTTCCAATCCAAAAATAATATTTATAGTTTTAAAATACTAAAATTAAGGCCAGGGCTACCATGGCATCCAATACTCAAAACAAAACATAATCTACAAATAGATTATTCTAACACATCATATATCACCATATATGAAATTAAAACAAACAATTTGAGGAATCCAGTTGGATCCTCCAACCTGTTTCACCGCAACCACATATGTTAGATAACATAAAATACCAATTCCGCTTCGAGGTGGGATATCGCGGTAATATAGGGGCATCCGCTATTATGCAGGGCACATAGGGTCTCATCCGCTCCAATCGGCGGGAAATATATCCAACTACTAATATATGTACTAATACATATATAATATAACATCTAATAGATAATAATTTATCATTTCATCCAATCAACCGATAAATATTTCTAACATTTTATATTGAAACCAGTAATCTAAATGAGTAAGATTTACTCACCTTTATTTTTATTGTCACTTTCGCGTTTTGGTTTCGATTAAATTCGAATGCATTCAAATTTAACTGAAAATTCTAGAAGCTCCAAATTCAGTCAATCCAATTTCTATACGTCTTATTCATCGATACGGACGCAACGCAAGGAACTGCATCTCGATTGGACCTAAAACAAACGAGATATCAAATATCTAAGAATTGAAATTTATTAAATCAATTTATATCACTTAATTTCTCAAACAAATTCATTACCCAGTAGAACTCGGCCCAAAGCCCACGACCCACTATCATCTTCTTCCCCCCTAATGTTTTCTCATTCCTACCGATACCCATATGCATGACAAACGTGCACGTGCACGAACCTCCCACGCCACCAACGACCAACCCGAAAACATCAACACGATCGCCTCGTCATTCTCATCCTAGCCACCCTCTCGATTTCCTCTCTGGTCAATTGAAATGAAAAGCGACAGTAGCCATGAATTTCCTTGCCGACCTTTAAGTCATGATCTATGAATCGCCACCACAACCCACGAAATTTCCCCAAACGACGCGCCTCCGACCCAAAAATCCTAATCCACTTTCCATTTCTCGAATCAATGGCCGAATCTCAAAAATTTTCTAACCCTAATGAAAACTGCAGCTCGATTAACTATCGAGTTCAATAATAGGCGCCGCACCATCAAATACGAAAGCCAAGCTGAAGATAATCTCAAATATGAATTTTAAAACTTGTTTCATATTTTTATATTGAGTATAATTGGAGAAATAAATTTTTGAAGCTTCCATTTTTTTTCGTTTCCTTGCTCTGTTATGTTTTAAAAACGAAGGGAGAAGAACTACTTTTTAAAAAGAAGGTGGGTACATCATAGGATGGCTGATGTAGGGGATAGGGTGGCTGAGATATTGACTAAAAAGGCTACGCAGTCAAATCGATTAAAATATATTATTAAAATTTCAAAATATCCAAATATTTTATTCGAAGTCCAATCGAGGTGTGCCGCCAGGCGTTTCTAATGATATACCCCTATTCTGAATGCAATGGAACAAGTTTCGAGACCCAATTTGATCGTATGGAGAAGATAGCTTTTTGAATCCAATTATTATATTAAATTTTCGATATTAAATTCAAACGTTTCTATCCCGTATGATCAAACGGTAACTCCAAACGCTACGAAATTTGAAACACGATAATAATACACTATTACGGATCCAATGGAACTGGTTTCGTTGAAATCTAAGACTTAGCCCTGGAAAGCTATTTTTACTCATTAATTTAAACGAGTTATTTTTAAAATTGTGTAAACCGCTTATAAATCCAATTTAAATTTTTTATTATCTTCATTCTTGTTAATATAAATTTAATATGCCTTTAAACTATTTTTATCCAAATACAAATCCAATATTTAAATTATTTTAACGATTTCAATTATTTAATTCAACAATTAAATTATCAATAAATCATTATATTTGAAATTCAACCTATTAAATCTATAAATTAACTTTCCAATATTTAAAATCAATTAAATATTCCAATTTCAAATAACCAAAATTCAGGGTCGTTACATTATTCTCATGATTAATTGGACAAGTATTAAAGAACAAAACAAAAGATTTTTTTCTCAAATTTATTTTAATTGGTAACTGCTACACAAATGGGTGTATTTGATACACTCTTCATTTAAATTTATATCAAATTCAAACTCTTTCAAACTAATCAAATAAAATAAAGGATTTTATTTAAAACACCTTTTAGATTGAATCTAAAATCTCTTTAGACTTCAAGCCCAATAGATCTAAAGACGAATTTTCTTTGTAATTTACCATTTAACTCCATTACGGGCGGCCCAGTTCCAATAATGGTACCAGAGCCCAATAGCCTATGCGGTCTAAATTAGTCATTTTAGGGCTAACTAAATAAACTTGCCCATTTAGTACAGTGTCCAAAAAAGTAATGTTTGGGATTGGAATTAGATAATCAAGTACCATGTCCTATCCAGTTATCGGTCTGTCCTAAAAGGTGAAGTGAGCCTAAAGGTTGTTCCTAATAGAAAATGCCCAATTTGAATTAGGCCTTGGGCTAATTTTCAAAATTATTTTGAAAAGTATAGTAAAGATTTTAAATTTAAATGTTGAATTAAAAATAAGACATATTTATTATAAAAGTTATAATATAGTATAAGTTTTTTAAAATGTTATAAAGATAATAAATTTCAAATGTTTGAAAATTTAAAATTTAATCTCAAAAAATAGTTTATTAATAAAATTAATAAAATAAATTAATTATATATATGCATGTATTATATATATTGATATATGTTATATTATCTTAAAATGTTTAAGAAAGTATAAATATACATGTATGTATATATAAAATGACTTTTGAAATTAATGCAACTTAATTAAAAGTGTTTGCTTAAATTAAGTAATTAATGGTTAATTAAATAAATTAAAGATACATACATACATACATATATATATCTGATATACATATATTTTTGTAAAGAAGTATATACTGTAAAGATTATAGTATAAATGTTTAGAATAATAATATAAAACATAAAATTAATTAAAGAGTTAATTAATTTAAAATCAATTAAACAAGATTTAATTAATATAATGTTATATGTAAAATTATTATATAAGTTAATGAAATATAAAAGTTATATAATAATTAAACTTATATAATATGAATGTATAAACCAAATGTGGAACATTAAAGAGACCCAAGTAGACTTAAGGAATAAAAAATATGTAAATGTACGTATACCGTGACTTTTGATGTGTTTGACACTTGAATCACAAGGGTATTTTATAATAAATATGTTATTCCATAAGTTGATATTGAAAGTCTATAGTATGGTGGATCGATTATATAAATGACAAGTATATAACTAAATTAAACTATAGTGTAACGATAGTAAAGAATGTAAATAAGAATAATCACACCAGAATTTTATACTGGTTCGGACCTCCCATCCTACGTCCAGTCCCGAAGCTCCTCTTCGGAATTTCCTTTCACCAAATAACCCTCACTTCATCCGGAGGAACGGTTTACTATAGCAGAGTTTCTTTGTCAACTATGTGTTCTCTATTACACGGATTTTGACTATATAGTACAAATGCTTCCAATATATATCTAGAGAGTATTGTCTATGAGGAACTATATATTTGGAAGAGTAGAATACAAGTATAGATTGCTAGAGCTCAAGAATATATCAGAGTATAAGAGTAAAGAGCACACGTAAGTTAGGTTGTCAGGTGTGTTCTTTCTTTTGATTCCTGATGCTATATATAGTTGCAGATAGGTATGTTGAGTAGTTGCATCCATTAATGAGTGCTCTATAGCTGCTTCTGTTGATGATGAAGAGTTGCAGCAAAGAGAAGCAAAGATGTCCTTTCAAATGCGGTAGTTGTAATTTGAATTTTCAAATCCATGTTCAGCACCAGACGTCTGGTATTTGTTTCAGACGTCTGGCTATATATATTTTTTGTATACAGTAGCCTTTCAGACGTCTGAGTACATTAACCAGACGTCTGATCCTTTCTATTTTAAATTCCAGAGGATTTCTTCAGACGTCTGGCTAGTGCACCTAGACGTCTGAAAACTGTGCATGTCCTTTTTGTGCATGTTTCTTGTTGCTTCTTTGATCTTATCGACTTGTAGTCTCTTGTATTGTTCTTTGCACCTTGTTCTTGTCTTTCTAGTGATGTTGCTCTAGCAAGTTCCTGTATATATACATATATATGTACATTTGATTTTCTTTGTATAGTTGTTGTCATTAAAACCATGAATTTGATTTCCTAATAGATATCACTCAACTAATTATATCGAGGATTATGAATCTTTAATGTAAGTGTTGTCCTCTACTATATATATTAATAAATTACTTGCATACTCTCTAGTTGTTGAGCAAACTCAAGCTAGAGATGTTATGTGTAGTGTTATTAATATACTGACTAGACAAGGTAAGATAACTATATGCATTTGTTGAGCATACTCAAGGTACATATATTATACTTAGGAAATCGTGAATTGTTGGGTATGGGTGAATAATTTCTTTCGATTTGTTAAGAAAATTCAAGGTTGAAATAAGATTAGGGCAAGGAACCATAGATCAAGAGTTGTACATAATAAAACCGATAAGGAGCTATCTATCGTTTATGAGGCTATGACTTATTAAGCAAACTCAAGGTCAGAATCCTAAGCTAGACGGGTACTAACATCTACTAGTGGAGGCAATTTTTTTATGTTTTATCTTAGGGTTTGGAGAAATATATAAGACTAGTGGGAGCCTTATTAGAAAAATGAAATGGTAGCATTTAACCTTTCTAATATTATAAGAACATATGTTATATAATGTTATGATAATATACATTGATAAATTTAGGCATCTAATATGATTAATGAAAGTTTATTAACTAAAATATACAAATGGATTAAATTGAGGATTCACAAATAGAAATATAATATATACTTACTATTAAATACTTCTTGCATGTCAATGTTTTCATACCCATGCAAGTACAAAATTTTACAACTATAAAATGCATTCGTAATTTGGTCGCTTACATGTTTATTTTCCCAAGACTGTGTAATGCTTTCTATGTGTTTCGAACTTTAAAAGCAACACAAGACTACCGATATTTGATCCATATACTATTACATATAAATATTATATGGAGAACAATCACAGTTTGTATTGTATGATACTTCGATGAAATTAATTCACTCGATGAGATCGAGTATTCAATCTAATTGATTATGATAAATATCGTATTGTGTTAAAAGTGACACTAGACCAAAACTATAAGGAACATCTAAGAAATCGATCACTGAAATGTTAGTTTGATCGGTATACATAAAGTG
Source organism: Allium fistulosum (assembly GCA_030737815.1). Classification (NCBI taxonomy): domain Eukaryota; kingdom Viridiplantae; phylum Streptophyta; class Magnoliopsida; order Asparagales; family Amaryllidaceae; genus Allium; species Allium fistulosum. The sequence continues at coordinate 888,845,745 of CM060903.1, read as the reverse complement.
CAACATATTTGATGTCTTTAAATGTTAAGGATGATCGAGTGTGCTTTTATAAAGAGTTAATTATGATATTGTAGTAAGCATTTTCTTTGAATGGCTCGATCATTTAAAAAGAAGAACAAAAATATAAAAGTAGACGTGATTTAAGGTATAGTTGGGATGAAGAGAATGAATTGTCAATTTTGCTTCATAAAGAAACATTGGAAACAAAAATTGTAAGATGATAATTGATACTTAATATTAGAATAAGAAATATCATTTCTATTCCAAAATGCATTTTCATGTAGAAAATAGTTTTCTATGAGATTTATTTCTTCGAGTTCAAGATAATTAATTAAAGAACCTCCCACTTTAAACTAGTTACTGTATATGAAATAATTAGACTATATTAATTAGACGATGGACCTCCGTATTCAATACGCTATTATTGTAATGGCAGAAATGGTGGGAGCATGCCACGTAGCACTTATTGATTACAACAAGTTATGAAAATTGTTTTCATAAAACCTACCACACATTATTTATGAAATAATATCAGTTTTTTGACGATGACTGAAGAATAAACATAGTTTTATTTCAATAAGAATATTATGAATATTTGTTATGAAATAAAATTATAATGTGGTGTTTGTTTTCCTTAAAAAGGTGATGCATTGGAAAATACTGCAGTAACTAAAATTATTTACAACCAATTTGGAAAGGCTAAGCTATTAGACCCGTATTCCTCAAACCTTGTTAAAGATAGGTTGAAGGAGGCATAAAACCCAAAGAACCGCCCTCACAAGTGAAGCTTAGTACTACCTCCAAGCAAATACGCTCAGTTGTTCAATCGAATCTTAGTACTGCCGCTAAGAATGGCTACATAGTATGAGAGCCAACCTATAGTCACAATGTTTGATCCAACTAACAGAGCTACAACCAAAAGGGACGAAGTTGTAACGAGATGATGTACTGCGCTCATAAATCAGGGTACAAAGCCAACATGATGTGCCATCCCAAATTGGTAAAGGAATGCACCGCCATCAGGACGAGTTGATGAAAAATGCACCACCATCAGAACAGGTTACTAAATAAACGTGCCACCATCAGGACATAAAAAAACGTGGAGCCAAAAAGAAAAGGACAAAAGGAGGAAATTGCTCTACAATCAAATAATCCAATAAGCTCAATTATCATTCTTAAAAGCTTATGCATTACTAACTCTTTTAAGTACAGATCTACCATATGATCACTGGGGACTCTTTAAGCAGTACCACGAGGAATCAAAAGCATTCTAAGGGCTGCGCACAGGGTTATCCAAACATAACTTCACCGCAGACCTATACTCGTTAAACAAACAACAAAGAGATAAGCATCCAAACCCAGTGGCTAGCACATCCTCATACAAAAAGCAGTTCGGGGTAAGTGCAGACCCATATTAAGGCGCCATAGGTTAATCTAGGCAAGCCAAACGGCTCAACTCCAGCACAAGCCAAGCAAATGTTATGAATGAAGTAAGGCAATATAACTTTAATCATCCCAGCGCAGGACCATGCAAGTAAGGGATATCAGACATCATAGGTCAATTTCATAAGTATCAACAGGACCTAAGGAAGAATGGAGGCACAAAACTTAATACCACCACAATAAAAACGATAAAGGTAGCATAGCTCATCTTGTAGAAAAGGGAGGATTACAGATCAAATACGAAACCTATTCGAATTTGAAGTCTCCCGCTACAATTTCAAATGTTCCCACTTTAATTTCAAGCTTCCCTCCAAAACCCAAAATTTAAACGCTCAAGCAAGGATTCTCGCCAATGACACACCTGCAATCTACATACATCAAATAGAAAATGTGGATGGATGACACATGACATGATCCAAAGGCGGAAACAAAATGGCTGAAGAAAGATTATGGCGATCCACGTGCATCTCTATACTATAGATAGAAAATGCACTGTAGCAAAAAGGGAACTTTTTTTCCTGATTTGTTATTTTCAAGGTTTATAAGGTAAAATCATTTGCCAAAATCTGTACTAAGAAATATAAAGAAGAAAGTGACATTTCTTCATGGACATAGGATTCCTTAACATCCGAACCACGTAATTTTTTTATATCTTTTACTTTTCTACACTTTTATTTACTTTCATCTAGATTTCAGTATTAGATTTTGATTGGTTTTTTCCTTGAATTAAAAACCCGTTCGATCTGAAATTTTACCAATCAGTTAAAGTGCAACCTCATAATCATGTAAGTTTATAGCAGTACAATTACCACCCAAAGGCAAATTTAATATCACTTAAATTTGTTAATTCTAAATCATCAAAGTAATTAACACTAAAGTTACTTCAGATCATTTTAGGTGTTGTAAGGCAAAAAAATCACACTAACATTTTGGTGCTAGAAGGAGGGCCTGAACCACCATTTTCCATTTCCAAATCTCCAGCAAGTATATCAAACCTCCATTTCCCTTTTCTAAATCTCCAGCAAGTCAACCTAACCCCTATTTTCTAAATCCAGTAATTTTATCCTTATTTTCTTTATATACTATGATTCCCACCGATTCATCCACCTCGCCTGCTCAAGAACAATTACACCTGGCCTCAAAACTCTCAAAGAAGTCATCCATAACCTCAAAAAACCTGGTTGAGGTGCAAACTTAAACTGAAGCACTTGTGGATCCAATCCTTGCCGTACTAAATGCCTTTATAAACCAGATCAATCAACTTGTGGAAGGGCTAGAGAAAACAATGGCCCAACATGTTGCCCTAAGGACATCCTCACCTCCATAGTCCACAGCTCATCGCCATGGTTCACGTATTTTGACGGGGGAATGATAAATGCACTCTAGGAGATCTGAACAGTGATGCTAGTCCAAAAACTGATACCGAGCTGAAAGGCAAGTTCTAGGCCAATCTGCAAGTCAAATCTAAACCAGCCAATATTAACCCTCTACTGTTGAAGAAACAAACTCAATCGGTTCTTGAAGATGATGATGCCACCTCATTATACGAGGATGACTCATCCTAGTTAAACCCTAGAGAAGATGAAATTCACCACCTAAAAGCATGGGTGGAGCAGTTGGCTAAACTCTACCAACAAGGTACTGGGGAGAAAGTTTAGGGAAGAAGGGTCTTCCCCATTCAGTGAAACTATCATTGAAGCATACTTCCCCCAACAACTTTAAAGCCCCATCGATTGACAAGTTTGATAGGACCATGAATCCTGACGATCATATTTGCACATTTGAATATTACATGGACATCCTGAAAGTAGGAAGGATAGCTAGGTGTAAACTCTTCCCGGTTTACCAGGTGTAAACTCTTCTCGGTCTACCTAGCCGGTGTTGCCTTCAGGTGGTTTATGAGGTTCGGACCAAGGGAGGTTTGATCTTGGCAATAGCTATTTGTCGATTTTCTAAGGCAATTCAATTCAAGGAGGGAAGCCTCCCCAGACGTGAACTTGATGATGTATGCTAAGCAGGGTGAGAATGAGAGTCTGTGCAATTTTATAAAATGTTTTAATTCTGAGGCTCTCAGGATAGGAGTATGCGATGAAGGAGCATTACTAATGGCGACCCACATCGGAACTAGGAGAGGAACATCGATGTGGGATAATAACAGTAGCAAGTCATGCTATGGTATGAAGGTTTTCTATGAATGAGCCAGTGACTATATTAGGATGGAAGAAGCTAGTTCCATAACACAGACTTGTAGGACTTATGCCCCTAGTTAAGACAAGAAAATGGGGCAGAAGGATATCACCAACCGATAAAGAGACAGAAGGAACTTAGCTTTACTACATGAACCCCCTTACCCACACTCCTGGCCATATATATGAGATGATCAGAATAGAGCTTGCGTACAACATGCCCAATAATTGGAAGAAAGCAGAACGTAACCAAGGTGGGGCATACTGCTGCTTTCACTAAGCTAATGGTCATCTTACCAAAAATTGCTGACATATAAAGAATGAGATAGAGAGGCTAATCCAAAAAGGTTACCTGAGCAGCTTCCAAAAGACAACGGTGAAGATAGGATAGGAAATCTAACCCCCGACTCAAATGAGAATCAAGCTGGAAACCCCTCTAACCTTATAGCCTCGATTCAGGGAGAACCATGCCTCATTGGTGCAAGCAAAAAGCAAAGGAGAAGTATGTGCAAGAAGCCAGAATCCAGCAAAGGCCAATTTTCCATGTCAAGCAAAAGCATACACCAGAGATAACATTCACAACAGCTGATGCGGCAGGAATCGTGTTCCTACACCAAGATCCACTTATTACCATAATGCAGATATTAAGCTGCATTATGGAGAAAATCTTCGTTGATTCTAGAATCTTAGTCAACGTCATTTTCAAGTCTACATATGATCAAATGAAGCTGCAATTCGAGATCCTAAAGCTTAGTCCTGAACCAATCTATGGCATTAATAATACTTCCACGGTCCCAGTGGGATCAGCACCCTTGCTTGTTACGCCTGAAATTACCCCACTACACAAATTGTTGTATGAAAATTTCTTAATCATCGATCAGCCCTCACCATACAATGTTTTCTTAGGAAGACCTGCCTTGATAAACTTAGGGGCAATCATTTCCCAGAAAGACATGCTCGTGAAACTCAATACTCCTACATGAATAGGATAGATAAGAGGAGAACAATTTTTAGCTAGGGAGTTATACAATGTAAACCTTACTTCTAACAATAAAATTATTAGAAATTATACCAATATCTCTTCTAATTCTTGAAATAATTATAACCAAAACGAAATCAAGCTAGTTCAAAGAACTGCATCGGTACCAACTACCCAAGCCAATGCTGAAGCAGTTGATCCTACACCCCAAAATCCGCAAAGAAAGGAGAACATACATGCACAAGATTGACAATGATGAATATAATTCGGTCTACACGAAGTACTTCACCAAGGAAGCTCAGAAACATGCCCCTTCGGTCGCCTCAAAACCAGACGAGGAAAAAGGTGAAATAGACCCGAGAATAGGGGAAATAAAGAGGGAGTTAATGCTAGTGGGCAACTTAGAAGATGTACAGGTAGGCCCAAAGGATCCTATAAAGGTTCTCAAGATTGGAAAGAATCTTGTTGTAGAAGCTCGTGCTGAACTGGTTGACTTCTTGAAGAAGTCAATAGATATATTCACTTGAACACACTCAGATATGGTAGGAATAGATCCAGTCTGTCATGCATTCAATATTGATCTTGATGCCTATCCAGTTAGGCAAAAGTGCAGGACTCTAGACCAGGAAAGGTACAATGCTCTTCATGAGGAAGTTAAAAGGTTAAAAGAGAATGGATTCATTAGGGAAGTGCACTACTCAAAGTGGATTGCTAACCCAGTACTCATAAGGAAACCTAACGAAAAGTGAAGAACCTGCGTATATTACACCAACCTCACCAAGGCTTGCTTGAAGGATAGTTTCCCCTTGCCTAGAATTGATCACTTGGTGGATGCAACCAGTGGGCATGAACTTCTCTCTTTCATGGATGTGTATTCAAGATACAATCAGATAGCTATGTTTGAACCAGACCAAGAGCATACCAGTTTTGTAGCAGACAAAGGATTATACTGCTACAAAGTCATGCCATTTGGAATCAAAAAGGCCAGAGCAACCTATCAAATGATGGTCAATATAATGTTCTCATATCGGATTGGAAAGAATGTTGAGGTATGTGTGGATGATATAATGGTTAAGTCAAAGGCAGCATCTAGTCATGTTCGAGATTTAGAGCAAACATTCGAAGTCCTAAGGCAATATAATATGAAGCCGAATCCTCTAAAATGTACCTTCGCTGTTCAATTAGGGAAGTTCTTGGGGTACACAGTTAGTGAACGTGGCATAGAAGTGAACCTCAAGAAGAATGAAGCCATAAGGAAAATAGGGATCCTGGAAAAACCAAAGGATCTGATGAGTCTAAATGGCACAGTTGCAGCACTGAGCGGATTCATATCAAAAGCAATGGACAAGTGCATCCTATTCGTTGACCAAGTAAAGAAAAGGCGAAACTTCGAATGGACTAAGGAATGCAAAGTTACATTTCAAAACCTAAAGGATCATCTGGTCAACACTCCCATACTATCTAAACCGGTAACAGGTGAGGATTTGTATGTTTATTTAGCTGTAACCAATAAAGCTGTTGTACTGTAGTAAGACGAGAAGACGAAGGAACCCAAAGGCCCATCTACTTCACAAGCAAGCGATTGTCAAGAGCAGAGCTAAACTACTCGGTTCAGGGAAAGGATTGAATTGCACTTAGATTTGAGTTTAAGATTCATGATTTACCTTTGTTTCTGCATTCTAGAATGATCCTATTCTTCTCTTCTCTTATTTTTCGCTTTCCTCTACTTATATATATATAATATAATATAATAATTTTACTACTTTTAGAATTCTAGATAAAAGAGAATGGCAGAGCTCCACTATGTAACCTAGAAAATAATAGAAGACAAGAGAGAAACTAGGTCTATATTTATAGTGGTTTGTAGTTAACTTGGAGCATTAGATTTACCTTATGTAATCTTTATTTTAATCGGAGACGCACATCAGAAATTTGGCATGGAAGAAATATATTTGGTTGCATCTCTATCATTTAATTTACCCTTTAATATCTCTAATTTACACGTCAATGAATGCCCTTACATGGCCTTGGGTCGACCACTACCAGTCGACCTGTGTGCATCCTGGATCGACGTTGTGTGTTTTAACGGTGATTTAATTAACGTGCTTTGATTTTGTGCATTTTGTTCTCTGTTTAAATGTTTGCACTTGTTTGATTAAACCTTATTGCAATAATTTATTCCCATTTATATATATTCACTTGGATTTAATTTAACATTAACATTTATTATCATCTAAGTTTCCATTAACGTTATTAATTAGTGTTAGTTAACTTTTATTACTATAATTACATTTATAATTATTTCCAACTCTAAATGTTCAAACGTTAATAACTTTTTCATTTGAACTTCGATCGAAAGACTTTATATATGAAAATTGATCAGAAAATTATCACATCCAACGATGCAAGTTTCGTAGCCAAATTATGATGTTTGTGAAAATTCTATTTTTTGGCGTTTAATATTGATTAATTAATTTCTTTTAAATTAATTATCGTAAAAATCATGGGGTGTTACACTTTTGTTTAAGGACATCGTCTGGATCAGCCCTAAAAGGAGGCACAAGAACAGCACCAGGTCTTGAAGTTGCATCCATAGTTAACGATGTAGTAGGGGCGTCTACAATACTGATCTGCCTTGCAATTTGTTCATTTAACTCCTCAACCCTATGCTTCAGAACTTTAATCTCATCCACATATACAACCTCATATACGTTTTCCACGTCCTTCAATAGATCTTCTAGCTTAGTAACCATAATCAAAGCCGAATTAAGCTTTTCTTGTAAGATAGCTGTCTCTTTATCTTGGTTGAAAGAAGCGGGCTGAAAATCAAATGAGCCCACACTAAATGAAATTAAAATTAAATGCAACCAAGTGAAGCACTCACAAGAAATACATAAATTCTGCAAAGAATTTAGACTTACATGGTATAGTTACGACTCAAGTGAAATAATCATCAACATAGAAACACAAAGCCGTCTTAATTTACAAAGTCATAAAAACATAAGCAGCTATTACAAATGACCACGGTGTATCTAGTAAGGGTGGAGCTGAACTAGCAGAAAAAGTCATTCTGGGGTCATAACAAGCTCTTGCCCAATGATCCACTGGCCAATCTGCGGACATCTCAAAACCATTGATATTGCTTAGAAAATTTAGATCGAACGTAGGATAGAAATATTCAAACGTATCCCTAGCACGTTGCAAGAAAACCTCTCCCATCTTGGTCTAGTTTTCTCTTGTCTAAGTTTTTCCAAGGAGGGGAAGATTTTACCCTAAGCATCACATGGGAAATCCTCAAACTCATAATTCTTCAGTATGGCTTTCTCTCTCGTGCCTTCCAAGGCACTAATCAGCTCTACCATAGTTTTCTTAGTATTCCTTAAAAAGCGCCCAAAGAGTCTGAGGGCATCAGTCCACCATCCCTCTCTTCCTGTTTGAGAAAGCTTCTCTGCCTCTCTACTTTCAATGGCTTCCTTCTCTCTAATTTGGCGAGTGATCTACTCAGACATATCCTCAATAGTCTTTTTTAGTTGTGCTATTTCATCCTCATAAAAATGCCAATTCTCGCCATCCTTCAAAGGCTGTTGTATTCCTTCCAACTTTGACTTAGCAGCCTCAACCCTTGTACACAACCTAGTGTTACATTCATGCTGATGTTTTAGCGCATCTTTTGCTTCTCTAAGTTCCTCACAGGAACCTTTCAAATCCTTCTCAAGCCTCTCATTATCCAACATTAAACGAACGTTTTCCTCCTCTAGAGACTTGGTAAGGGTTATGGCCGTAACCTTGAATTCATTCACACTTGTATCATCAGGACTATGAATGATGGGGGTAGAGGGAATGTTGGGTTCAAAGGCTTTATTAAATTCAGATGTAGGCTCATAAGGGCCAACCTATTTGGTAATAAGTAAAATTTGACTCAAAGAAAATCAAAATGCACTAAATAAAAATTAGATAAAAACATTTATTATTAACTACATCGATTCAACAAACACATGTACAAAAGGGAAAAAGATATCATAACAAAGATAGGAAAATTTTTAATCCTTATGCAAGTTCCTGAACCTATGCCTAAACCACTCAAGGTGAGGGTTATCAGGTGGGAAAGAGCCACTATATAGAGTGTATTTCCATCACTGTAGTACAAAGTCACTGAGGGTTTTGTTCTCTTTAATTACTTGATCAATCCTAGAAAGTAACTCTTGGGTCTTATCCCTAAGTGTTGTAAAAGACTCATCTAATTCTTTCTCCCGTCTACTAATAGCCATAACACTAAGATTGATTACTTGAATTTTTAGCCTAACCTTGCTTTACTTCAGAAGTATAGCAAACAAAACTTCTTCAGAAGATTAAAACAAAAAAACAAAATATTAAGGACGATGTGACCATTTTTAAGACAGCAGCGAAATAAAAGGGCTATGAAAAAAATCATAACGACCAAAGTAAAATGGACCTTCGTTACTCATTGAAAAAAGTCCTAAAGTTCACATATGAAAATTAAACATCTACATGAGGATTGAAGTAATCTCGCTTTTCTAGACCCATCAGCATCCTTAAACACCTTACCTTCCTAGGTCCCCTCATCCACACTTTGTCACTCAGAAGTAGAAGGAGAGGTGTTCTCCGCAGTGACTTTTTATTCCTTGCTAACTGTGGCCAAGTGCCCCAAGAAGTCAAGCTTGACCTCGTCCTTAAATTGATGTTGAGGCATAGTTTGTAGGCTACAATGGAAGTGATCTCCTTAAGTTGTTCTTACGCCATTGCCAGCCCCTCCTTCAACTTTCAATCCTTCAAGGCCAAGGAATCCGCCGCAGATTTGGCCTCCCTTTCAACCTTCTCCCGACACAACTTGGAATCTCCCTCAATCTTGGCCATTTCGGAAACAGTATTGGCCTTGTAGGAAGCAATATTAGCTTTTTCAGAAGCAGCTAAAGTAAGACTCGCTATAAGTGTAGCAACCTGTGTATGGGTAAGGACCTGCTCACCTTCCCACTTCTTCCATGCCTTAACTGTTAAGGCTCTAAGCAAAAAGAATAATAATAAAGAGAAAGCAACTATGGATAAGAGATGGTTAAATAAGCCACCAAAAAAAGAGACGCTTATGTTAGACCAAGACCTTTCCAACTCAAACATGAGCTGAGAAGAAGAAAGCTTAAAAAAAGGAAGAGGAAGAAAAGAAGGGAGAGACGAGGCAATACTGGATGAACTATCCTGTGTAGTCCTTCCTACCCTTTCAGCAAGTTCAAATTCAGCACCTTCGGGCAAAGGTAAGTATCGAGTGCAGGGATTAAGAAGACACTGCAGTGGAGGAATAGGGAGAGCTACCAAAGTAGAAGTAGGGAGACCCATTGAAGGAGATGGAGGAGTGGAAGCAGCTATCTTCTTGGAACCTCAGTTAGAACCTTTATCAGCGTCGTGCTTTCACTTTTGGATATGCTTCTTTGTCAGTTTGCTAAGGAGCACTTTCAAGGCTTCATCATTCGTATAACTAATATATAAAAGGAATTTCAAGATCAGAAGAAGTTCCCATGAAGGTCAGGAACATAAAAATGACAAATATTATATCTACTGCTAGTAAATTATACCCTAAGCTCAGTCGAGGTTTGGGAAAGCTTAAAAAGAACACGAGAGAATTTGTGATTTAGGCTCAGAAAGCCATGCTTTTCCAGCATCTCTTTATTAAAAAAATTGTATTTTCCTCTCCTTCACACCTAATTCTAAAATATGATCCCTACATGTGACGACCGCCTATGACCCCTGCACTGAACCTAGAGATAGTGCGCTGTAAAGTGTGCCAGGCAGCCATGGACGATTGCCAGGGTAAGATTAAAACAGCAGAATCTATCGTATAACTCACAGCGCATGGATAAAATACAATAGAACATATATATATAGTGAAGCTTCACAGAATAGAATGTCATCATATAAAAACTTCATAATAGTTGAATACAACAACTGAATAGTCAATACATCAAGCCTCACTACATATCACTCAGAGATTTATATAAAGCAGCGGAACATCCAGTACATATAGTAAGAAAATAATATGCAAGCCTCCAGCTCGTCTTCGTCATCAACATCGTTGGAAGCAAGAACAACACCTGTCACCTGCTACCTAGTCTGCCCGTCCCAAAATGGACGAACAGCCCAAGGCAATAAGAGTTAAAACATAAAGCCTTGAGTCAGACAACAGTCTTAGTGAGCGGTAAATTAACTAACAACATACCAAAAGAGCATAAAGGGAAAAAGGAATAGGAATACAACCCTCTCACTCCACCTCTTTCTACAGTGATAGCCCCCAGACACACACTAAACAGGAGCAAACATAGCAAAGCATACAATTTAAAGTAAAGCAATTATCACTCGAGTCAAGGGCGATGTTTTCCAAGTACAAACCCCCAAGGCCTAAACCAAGATCAGATAAGCACCCAGAAAATACCGCTCTTGAGACCGAATGACGATACAACCAAACATCCATGACTCTGGCTATCACTGTTATCATTGCTTCGATATCATCGTTAATTGAATGACCGGCTCATTCTTTCATCCGTCCGTCAAGGGCTAATGGAAACCCCGGTTCTAGACATAACTCTGCACGTCATCGTGACCCGTGCCTAGGACTATCGAATCTGCCCAAAGTACTTGACTACCAATCAGTAGCCTTCAGGGACTATCGAATCTGCCCATCGTACTCTTGCTTTGAGCATGCTAGAACCTTCAACAACGATGAGGTCTCAGCCTTCTAGTCATCCTCCTCGATGACTATTTCCATACTAGCTCAAGCGCATCTCGAGCAAACCATTATCCTCAAACTCGAATCATTTCACCGAGTTATCAATCTGCTTGGAATGATCCCGTCTGGATTAGACCAAGACTATATCATATCATGCTTCGCCTCATCATCATCATAGCAAAGCTCCATCTCAACATCATCATCAAATCTATCCATATGAGCTTCATCATCCGCCACATATGCCACAAGCAGCTTTCCCAATTCAAGAGCCTTTCCCTTAGCTTTTGAATCATCTTCGGTCTAAATCAAGTCATCAATCATCTAATTCATAGCAATCAATCAAGTCAAACATTAATCCAAGTAATCAAGCATTCAAATATGATCTAAATAGACAATTATAACAATAATGGCAATTTCGTAATTAAAGAGTCAAAAGTCTAACACGCATGAAAACATAAGCAATATCTCTATAATCTTGATGAATGAACTTGCATAGGTTACATGTAGTAAAATGGATGCCAAATCATCATGAACAATGGATCTATATGAATCTATACTTAGGATTAGGAAAATGCATGGAAATCACTACTTTATCACAAAATCAAGCCAACAACCCGATATATTCCTTTGGATCCGTGTGAGAGATAATCACCACTCACCAAATCACCTAAACAACGCAAAAGCAACACACTTCAGATCTAGACAGCGAAGGATCTAACTCGATCTATCACAAATCCGCCTCAAACGATGAAATCTCTCTTCGAAGGATGTAGATCTTCAATCTAAGCTCTTGGATCTTCAATTTGATCTTCAATATGGATGGAAGGAATCACTAGATTAGAGTGGAGAAAAGAAGTGAAGAAGTGTAGAAGTCGAGCTCTCAAAATAGCAGCATTTCGTCGCTTCGAAATCCGGATCCCAAAAAGTGAGAAAATGGACGTGTATTTATAGGCAGTTCTTAGGTCGTCCGCCCCCTTAGGTCGTCCACGACCTAACTATTTCGACCTACGACCTAACACTTCCTCCGACCTAACACAATACGCGACTTACGACCTAACACATGCGCGCCTTAACGACCCAGCGACTTAACATATGTGATTCCGCGACCTAAAAATGCCACGACTTAAGACAATACGCGACCTAACGACTCAATACCTACACGACTTAACTGGGTTACGACCTAACACCTTACGACCTAATACTTAGCGACCTAACAACCCACGACCTAACTCCTAAGTCGTCTACGACTTAACTTCCTTAGGTTGCTCACTGCTACCACCAGCTTCTTTAGGTCGTTGCCGACCTATCCTCCTTAAGTCGCTAACTCCTATAAGTCGCCTACTAACTTAAGTCGTTAACTCCTAAGTCGCCACTTCCTTAAGTCGCAAACTCCTATAAGTCGCCTACTAACTTAAGTCGTTAACTCCTAGGTCGTCCACTACCTTAGGTCGCCAACTTCCTATAGGTCGCTCCAACCGACCTAACCTACCCCACGACCTAAGCCACCATACGACCCAACTCCTATACGACCTATCCCCAAAATCCTTAGGTCGCCAACTTCAACTTCCTTAGGTCGCTCCACCTTCTTAGGTCGTCCACTACGACCTAACTACTATACGACCTAGGACAGACTATGGATGACTCAACAATGCGACCAAATGACTACTGTTTTACGATGTTTCGATCCATAAAAATACGGGTCGTTACATTCTCTCCCCCTTAGGAATTTCGCCCCCGAAATTGCAAACAATCAGAGCAATCAAAGACTATTCTGCATGCCTACCATCCATAGCAATCAACAAACCATGCATCCAATTCTAGCCTAGCATGTAGAATTCTAAAACTAGAACAAGTTACAATTTCGTTAGATGACACGACACCTTAGGGTCATGCCTTGAAGAGTTCAGGATGAGCTGCCTTCATCCTCTCTTCCACCTCCCATGTACAGTCGTTATCATCATCACTCCATTGTACCTTGAGCAACTTAACTACCTTCCTCCTAAGCTGTTTCGTGTCAGTTCCCACAACACGAAGCGGCTTACGGGGTCTTCTATCGACTGGATCAACTTCGAAATCTTCACAGCTATCAGTAGAAACCACTATATTCGAGTCGTGCACATACTTCCGTAGATACGATACATGAAAAACATTGTGCACACCCGACATCTTCTCTGGTAACTCCAATCTGTAGGCGAGCTTTCCAATTCGCTCGACAATCGGGAATGGTCCGACAAATCTCGGAGTCAATTTTCCTTTCTTCCCGAATCGAATAACATTCTTTAGTGGAGAAATCTTCACAAAAACCATATCACCTACGTCGAATTCCAAATCCTTACGACGCTTATCGGCATAACTCTTCTGACGGTCTTGGGCTGCCTTCATTCGTTGCCGAATGATCTCTATGCAATCTGAAGTCTGTCGAATCATCTCTAGCCCAAGTATCAGCTTTTCTCCAGTCTTTAACCAACATGTCGGAGAGTTACACGGTCTTCCATACAATGCCTCATACGGTGCCATACCAATGCTTGACTAGTAACTGTTATTATACGAAAATTCCACCAAATGAAGGTGATCTTCCCATGATCCTCCGAAATCCAAAACACAAGCTCTAAGGAGATCTTCCAAAACTCGGTTGACTCTCTCGGTCTGATCATCTGTTTGAGGGTGATAAGCTGTACTCAAACACAACTCGGTTCCCAAAACATCCTGGAAGCTCTTCCAAAATCCACTAGTGAACAATGGGTCTCGATCGCTCACTATACTCTTCGGAATACCATGGAATCGAACTATCCACTTAACATACAACTCGGCCAACTTTGATGCAGTTCTAGTCGATCGAACAGGAATGAATCTTGCACTCTTAGTCAAACGATCTACAATGACCCAAATCCCTTCATTTCCCGTTCTTGTTCTAGGTAGTCCATCAATAAAATCCATCGATATTTGCTCCCACTTCCATGTAGGAACTTCTAATGGTTGAAGCAATCCACTTGGCTTCTTCTGTTCGGCTTTTACCAACTGGCAGTTCATGCATTTGGAAATAAAATTTCCAACATCCTTCTTCATACCTTCCCAGTAATAGGTTCTCTTCATATCCCGATACATCTTATTTCCACCTGGATGAATTGTCAGCTTCGAGTGATGACTTTCCTTCAGAACTTCACTTCTCAATTCATCTATATCGGGAACAACTAGTCGTCCTTGCTTCCGAATCCAACCCTCTCGATCGACCTCGAATCCTTTATCCTTTTCTGGGTCCAATCCAGATTCCAAATCACGGATAATCTTGACAAGCTTATCGTCTCGCTTTTGGCTCTTGCCAATTCTTTCCACAAGAGTCGGCCTTATCGATAAGTTTGCCAACATCTCAGGTTCCAATCCACATCTGGGCCTGAAGTCAAATCCAGCTAAATACTCGAGATTCTTCCATTCCGAAAACATGGCTCCCAATCCTGCATGTCTTCGACTTAACGCATCTGCAACTGCGTTACCCTTTCCCGGAGTATAGGCTATACCAAAATCATATGATGCTAAAAACTCTAGCCACCATTGCTGCCGAAGATTCAAATCCTTTTGGGAGAAAAGATACTTCAAAGACTTATGATCTGTAAACAACTCGAATCGAATTCCCAATAGATAATGTCTCCACATCTTCAGAGCAAATACAATCGCCGCTAAATCTAAATCATGAGTCGGATAATTCCTTTCATGCGGCTTCAGTTGTCGACTTGCATACGCAACAACTTTATCCTTCTGCATCAGCACTGCTCCAAGTCCAGTACCACATGCGTCAGTGTAAACCACCATCTCATCATTCCCACTTGGAATAGTCAAAACAGGAGCACTTGTCAATCGCTCTTTCAGGATTCTGAAAGCTTGCTCGCACTTATCATCCCATCTGAACACTTGGTTCTTTTTCGTCAATCCTGTTAACGGTGCAGCTACCTTGGAAAAGTCCTTGATAAATCGACGATAATATCCTGCTAATCCAAGAAAACTTCTCACATCAGATGCATTCTTAGGTCTAACCCAATCTTGGATTGCTGCCACCTTAGCTGGATCAACCGCTATTCCATTTCCAGAGATAACATGGCCTAAGAACCTCACTTCACTCTTCCAGAAGTGACACTTCAAAAACTTAGCCCTCAGCTGATGTTTCCGCAAGATTTCCAAAACAATACGCAAGTGCGTCTTGTGCTCTTCTTCAGTTCTGGATTAAATCAAAATATCATCCACGAACACTAGCACAAACTTGTTCAACTGGTCTCTGAACACTCTATTCATAAGATCCACAAAATATGCTGGCGCATTAGTCAATCCAAACGGCATTACCAGCCACTCAAAGAAACCGGATGGTGTCCTAAAAGCAGTCTTCGGTACACTATCCTTAGCCACTCTCAACTGGTGAAATCCCGTTGCCAAATCCATCTGAGAAAACACCTTAGCTTCGTGAAGCTGATCAAATAAGTCATCTATTCTCGGCAATGGATACTTGTTCTTCTTAGTCACCTTATTCAGCTCATGATAATCCACACACAACCTCAACGATCCATCTGCTTTGGTTGCGAACACAACTGGTGCACCCCATTCAGACACACTACGCCGAATGAATCCTTTCTGTAAAAGGTCATCAACCTGCACCTTCAACTCTTACTGTTCCCTAGGCACCATTCGCCTAAGAGGCATCACAACAGGTCTGGCTCCTTCAACTAGATCTATACGAAACTCGATCTCTCTATGCAGCGGTAACCCTTTGACCTCGTCAAAGACATCCTCAAATCCATTAGCGATTGGCAACGATGACAGTCCATCCCGTGGAACAACCAACGAATACATGAAGCTCATGAAGATGCCTTCTTCATGCTTACATCGTATCACAATCTTTCGCCCCTCCACAGTCTCGACTGTCACCTCCAACCTTTCACAATCAACCTTTGCCGCATACTTCCTAAGCCAGTCCATACCCAAAATAATTCTGAACCCCGCAAAGTTCAGAACAAAACAATCACAAACAAAAGAGCAATCATGACTCGATACAATCAGACCACGGCATAGCATACACAAACAAGACGAACCCCCAACTGGATTAGTCACAACCAATGGTCTATCAACGATGTCCGGTTCTAAACCCAGCCGGCCTACAAGTTCACTACAAACAAAAGAATGCGACGCCCCAGTATCAAATAACACTCTAACTAGAACACCACATATGGAAAGAGTACCTTGAACCACTACACTCTTTCCTTTCTCTTCAGCGGTAGGAGCTTTCGAAGACGATGGAACAGCTCCCAAAGCATAAGCTTGCACAATCTGCTTGTCCCTTCGCGGTTCTGGACAATTCTTCCTAAAATGCCCCGGCTTGTCACAGTTGTGGCATTTCATCGGCACCTTCGGATTCTTGCAATCTCTGGAGAAATGGCCCTTCTGCTGACAATTGTAGCAGGTCACTTCGCCCTTCGGCTTCTTCTGGCCATCCATACCCTTCTGCTGCTGCTGCTTCCTCTTCTTATTTCCACCCTGCTGTGGTTTAGACTCTTCCTTGGCCACAGCAACAACAGATCCTTCCTTAGGAAACAGATTCTCATGCCTGAGAGCTTTCTTCACAAGCTTCTCAAATGGATCGTCCAAATGGTCCACCAACTGTCTCCCAAGATAACTGTCCAAGCCTATCACAAACTTCTCATTCTTCTGGTAAGGAGATTCAATATACGACCGGGCATACTTGGACAAAGCTTCAAATTCAGAAACATACTCAAGAACTGGTCTCCCACCTTGCTTGAGCTCCACAAACTTCTTGAACAGAACAGACTTCTGAGTCGTAGAAATGAACTTAGCTTCAAATCTGACTTGGAATTGCTCCCAAGTAATCTCTTCCTCCGGAGTATCAATGGTGATAGAGTTCCACCAATCCGAAGCTCTCCCTTGAAGCTGTCTTGATGCTAACTTCCTCTTAGTCGCATCCTCAATTCCCAAATCACCAAAGATCCTTCTACAAGCATCTATCCATCTCTGGACTTCTATAGTTGACTCTGTTCCTAAGAAAACCTTCCCTCAAAGAGCAGTATAGTCTTTACACAGCTTAGCAAAATCCACTGGTTTTGGAGTTTGAACTTGAACTCCAACATCCACCGATGGCACCGGAGCTGGCATCCTTCTCATGATCGAAGTCATCATAGCAGCATAATCAGCAGCCCCCTCAGTAGCACGGCCTTCCCTAGCAGCTGGTCTCCCTCTTCGACTCATTCTCAGTATCTATAAAAAGGAATGATTAATACACCTTGAGAAACAACTGCATAAGGAATTCAAACTTTTCTAATCTACTATATTATATATAGTAGTCATCCATCAAAATACAATTACGTCTCTCATACGTAGTTATGTCAGCGAGCGTTGGGTAAAATCGATTAACCTCGCTCTGATACCAAATGTGACGACCACCTATGACCCCTGCACTGAACCTAGAGATAGTGCGCTGTAAAGTGTGCCAGGCAGCCATGGACGATTGCCAGGGTAAGATTAAAACAGCAGAATCTATCGTATAACTCACAGCGCATGGATAAAATACAATAGAACATATATATATAGTGAAGCTTCACAGAATAGAATGTCATCATATAAAAACTTCATAATAGTTGAATACAACAACTGAATAGTCAATACATCAAGCCTCACTACATGTCACTCAGAGATTTATACAAAGCAGCGGAACATCCAGTACATATAGTAAGAAAATAATATGCAAGCCTCCAGCTCGTCTTCGTCATCAGCATCGTTGGAAGCAAGAACAGCACCTGTCACCTGCTACCTAGTCTGCCCGTCCCAAAATGGACGAACAGCCCAAGGCAATAAGAGTTAAAACATAAAGCCTTGAGTCAGACAACAGTCTTAGTGAGCGGTAAATTAACTAACAACATACCAAAAGAGCATAAAGGGAAAAAGGAATAGGAATACAACCCTCCCACTCCACCTCTTTCTACAATGATAGCCCCCAGACACACACTAAGCAGGAGCAAACATAGCAAAGCATACAATTTAAAGTAAAGCAATTATCACTCGAGTCAAGGGCGATGTTTTCCAAGTACAAACCCCCAAGGCCTAAACCAAGATCAGATAAGCACCCAGAAAATACCGCTCTTGAGACCGAATGACGATACAACCAAACATCCATGACTCTGGCTATCACTGTTATCATTGCTTCGATATCATCGTTAATTGAATGACCGGCTCATTCTTTCATCCGTCCGTCAAGGGCTAATGGAAACCTCGGTTCTAGACATAACTCCGCACGTCATCGTGACTCGTGCCTAGGACTATCGAATCTGCCCAGAGTACTTGACTACCAATCAGTAGCCTTCAGGGACTATCGAATCTGCCCAACGTACTCTTGCTTTGAGCATGCTAGAACCTTCAACAACGATGAGGTCTCAGCCTTCTAGTCATCCTCCTCGACGACTATTTCCATACTAGCTCAAGCGCATCTCGAGCAAACCATTATCCTCAAACTCGAACCATTTCACCGAGTTATCAATCTGCTTGGAATGATCCCGTTTGGATTAGACCAAGACTATCTCATATCATGCTTCGCCTCATCATCATCATCATAGCAAAGCTCCATCTCAACATCATCATCAAATCTATCCATATGAGCTTCATCATCCGCCACATATGCCACAAGCAGCTTTCCCAATTCAAGAGCCTTTCCCTTAGCTTTTGAATCATCTTCGGTCTAAATCAAGTCATCAATCATCTAATTCATAGCAATCAATCAAGTCAAACATTAATCTAAGTAATCAAGCATTCAAATATGATCTAAATAGACAATTATAACAATAATGGCAATTTCGTAATTAAAGAGTCAAAAGTCTAACACGCATGAAAACATGAGCAATATCTCTATAATCTTGATGAATGAACTTGCATAGGTTAACATGTAGTAAAATGGATGCCAAATCATCATGAATAATGGATCTATATGGATCTATACTTAGGATTAGGAAAATGCATGGAAATCACTACTTTATCACAAAATCAAGCCAACAACCCGATATATTCCTTTGGATCCATGTGAGAGATAATCACCACTCACCAAATCACCTAAACAACGCAAAAGCAACACACTTCAGATCTGGACAGCGAAGGATCTAACTCGATCTATCACAAATCCGCCTCAAACGATGAAATCTCTCTTCGAAGGATGTAGATCTTCAATCTAAGCTCTTGGATCTTCAATTTGATCTTCAATATGGATGGAAGGAATCACTAGATTAGAGTGGAGAAAAGAAGTGAAGAAGTGTAGAAGTCGAGCTCTCAAAATAGCAGCACTTCGTCGCTTCGAAATCCGGATCCCAAAAAGTGAGAAAATGGACGTGTATTTATAGGCAGTTCTTAGGTCGTCCGCCCCCTTAGGTCGTCCACGACCTAACTATTTCGACCTACGACCTAACACTTCCTCCGACCTAACACAATACGCGACTTAACTACGCGCGATTTACAACCTAACACATGCGCGCCTTAACGACCCAGCGACTTAACAACATATGTGCTTCCGCGACCTAAAAATGCCACGACTTAAGACAATACGTGACCTAACGACTCAATACCTACACGGCTTAACTGGGTTACGACCTAACACCTTACGACCTAATACTTAGCGACCTAACAACCCACAACCTAACTCCTAAGTCGTCTACGACTTAACTTCCTTAGGTTGCTCACTGCTACCACCAGCTTCTTTAGGTCGTTGCCGACCTATCCTCCTTAAGTCGCTAACTCCTATAAGTCGCCTACTAACTTAAGTCGTTAACTCCTAAGTCGCCACTTCCTTAAGTCGCAAACTCCTATAAGTCGCCTACTAACTTAAGTCGTTAACTCCTAGGTCATCCACTACCTTAGGTCGCCAACTTCCTATAGGTCGCTCCAACCGACCTAACCTACCCCACGACCTAAGCCACCATACGACCCAACTCCTATACGACCTTTCCCTAAAATCCTTAGGTCGCCAACTTCAACTTCCTTAGGTCTTTCCACCTTCTTAGGTCATCCACTACGACCTAACTACTATACGACCTAGGACAGACTATGGATGACTCAACAATGCGACCAAATGACTACTGTTTTACGATGTTTCGATCCGTAAAAATACGGGTCGTTACACTACAAGACTCATATGATTTAGTGTCATCTCAAAAAACAAGTTGAGTAGGATGTTGACAAAAAGAAGAATGGAAATTAGTGGAGTTTGAAATAAAGAAATATAAATCAACCCATCTCTGAGTCTTTCGTGGGACTGCAGTTATGACCGCCTTTTTAGCTCGGGTGTAAAAAACCAACATCACCCCTTAAAGGACTTTTATTAATATTAAATAGAAACTATAGCTCATTACAAGAAAGAATATGACCATTCTCCATATAAAGAATGAAGGAGGTGATCACAAGCGTGTATGAAAGAGAGGGGCGAGCTAGACAGGGACAAGATCAATAGCGGTCAACCATTAACGAAGGATTTGATTTGGAGGAAGATAGAGCCCACATCGTATATGTTTGGGAGTAAGAGAAGTAAACCATTTGAAGGATTGTTAATACGCTCATGAGGTTCAGGAACCCTAACCACATAACCTATGAACCCAAATTGATTTAAAATATCCTCAGTGTCTTCCAGGAGAGTAATTTAGAGGGCAAAAACAAAGGAGAAGAAGATACCATTCAAAGATCATGAGGATAAATGAAGCATTAAAATAAAGAGACCTAACAAAAAACAAGATCCCTACTTTGATTGAAAAGAAAATCTGAACTTAGGAATGATATCGAGTTAGCAGATAACGATTTTCTCACCCCTTTTCTTTCTTTTTCATTATTGAATAAAAGCGCAAAAAGGAACAAAAAGAAGAAAATAAAAATATGTACGTACCTTAAATTGAATACTAGCCTCACAATCGAAATGATGAGGAAATTCATGAAACGTCAATTAATCAACAGCAAAAAATAATAAGTACTAAGATCAAGACAGATTCGCCTAGAAAACAAAGAGGGTGATTTAACAATGATTCAGAGAGTTGGCCATTGAGTGAATGGCATATGTCAAGAGCATTAAATTTGAAATTACTGCAAAGACTTTTCTTCATTTTTGAATAAATGAAAAAAATTAAAGAGAAGTGATTGACTGCGAAGAACAAATAAGAACAAAAAAACAAGTCCACACCCATCTACGATCGCTGTGGATTTGGGGGCAAGTGTTATACCCATATTCATCAACCTTGTTAAAGACAAGTCAAAGGATGCACAAAACTTAGAGACCTGCCCTTACAAATAAAGCCGAGATAAAGAGAGAAGAAGTTGAAATGATTCGGTTAATACTGCATAAAAAGAAGTCAGAAATTGAAACTAGCCATAAGAAACTACTCTTAGTTATTCAATCGAAGTCTTTGTACTACAGCCGAGAATGGCTACAAAGTGTGAGAGCCAACCTGCATCATGATGTTTAGTCGAACTAACAGAGCTGCAGCCAAAAAGCATGAAGTTATAACGAGATGATGTACTGCGTTAATATATCATAGTACAAAGCCAACATGATGTGCCACCTGAAAGTGATAAAGGAATGAACCAACATTAGACGAGATGATGAAGAATTCACCACATAGGAAGAAGTTAAAAAATAAACACGCCGCTATTAGGACATAACAAACGTGGAGGAAAAAGAAAAGGACAATAGAAGGAAACTGCTCCATAACTAAAGGGTCTAATAAGCCCAATCATCATTCTTAAAAGCTTATGCATTCCCAACTCTTTCAAATACAGATTTTCTATGCGATCCCTGGGGACACTCTAAGCAGTACCACGAGGAATCCAAAGCATTTCAAGAGCTGTGCATAGGGTTACCCAACCATCACTCTATCACAGATCTATAGTCGTTAAACAAACAGCAAAGAGATAGGCATTCAAACCCAATAGCTTGCGCATCCTCACACCATGAGCAGTTCAAAGCAAGTGCAGACCCAATTTAAGGCACCATGGGTTAATCCAAGCAACCTAAATGACTCAACCCAAGCACAAAGGCAAGAAAATGTTATGAATCAAGTAAGACAGCATAACTTCAATTATCCCAATGCAGAACCATGCAGGCGAGGCATATCGGATAGCATAAGTCAGCCTCGTAAGTATCAACAATGCCTAAGGCAGAATGGAGGCACAACTTTTTATACCATCATAACAAAAATGACAAAGGCAGCATAGCTCATCTTGAAAAAAAGAGGAGGAGTGCAGATCAAATATGAAACCCGTTCGAATTTTTCAGTCTCCTACCACAATTTTAAATGTTCCCGCTTTAATTTGAAGGTTTCCTCCAAAACCCAGAATTTAACTGCTCAAATCAAAGTTTTCCACCAAAGACATGCCAACAATCCATATGCATTATATAGATAATGTAGATGGATGACACATGACACGATCCGAAGGCGAAAACAATATGGAATAAAAAAGGATTATGGCGATCCACGTGCATCTCTATATTATAAATAGAAATAACATTATAGTAAGAAAGGAAGCCTTTTTCCAAATTTATTATTTTTAAGGTTTAAAAGGTAAAATCATTATACTCACTACCGTTAAAATTTGTACCAAGAAATATAAAGAAGAAAGTGACATTTTTGGGTTATCGTAGGATTTCTTAACATCTGAACCATGTAGGATTCCTTAACATATGAACCACGTAAATTCTTTGTCTTCTAATTTTCTACACTTTTTTTTTATTTTCACTTAGATTTCAACATTAGATTTTGTTCAGTTTTTACTTGAAATATATACCAGTTCGATTTAACATTTTAACAAACAGTTAAAGCGTAACTTCATAATTGGTTGAGCTTACAGCAACACAATTACCACCTAAAGGAAAATCTAATATCACTTAAATTTGTTAATTTTAAATCACCCAAGTAATTAACACTAAAGTTACTTCACGTTCGTTTTGGGTGTTGTAAGACGGAAAATCTCACTACCATAATTTTTGGTTCTGAGAAGTAATTATGTGGTCATATTATTATGAATCAAATGGCAATAGTGAATTATACCTCAGACAATTAAAGGCCAAGTATTCATTCAGTGGGAGCTTCATAAGAGTTGATGATCTCTTCGGGTTGATACATATAGATCCA
Organism: Allium fistulosum; assembly: GCA_030737815.1. NCBI lineage: Eukaryota > Viridiplantae > Streptophyta > Magnoliopsida > Asparagales > Amaryllidaceae > Allium > Allium fistulosum. Next base: position 888,822,258 of record CM060903.1, on the reverse strand, counting down.
TGCAATCACAAGTTTGATAATACAAAACGGTTCCACATACTTAATTATATTCACCGATGAATTATCGCAAGCATGAGCATATGTGTTTGATACATATGGGGTATGTCTATGATAAGTTCATAGAATATAAAACGGAAGTAAAATAATAACATGCAAAAGAAATTATTTGACTTGATCAGATGGGTGATATATTGGAAAGTGTTCCAAACATACCTAGAATTAAGATTCAGTCTTAAGAGTCACTCCTCCTTCTAATACGTAATGATGTGCTGATGGAGTAATCGAACTGTGTTGGACAAAGAACAATTAATATTGAGTGAAGTTGAGTTAAATTCTTTCTATAAGGTGTGTACTTAAGATTACTACACAAAGTTAAAATTAATATCATCCAGAGAATAGTTTACAAAATCATACAAGATAAGGGTTTATAGGAAACCCCGCCATGTCCTAGGCCGAGGAGATGGAAGGCTGTGTGAGTTGAAAGACTACATGTAATAATTGTACGTAAGAGGCCTTGTGTAAATCATACCAAATTATACGTTTGGGGTCTTGTGTAAATCATACCAAAAGAAGAGTGTGAATGTAGTCATTGGACGACTAATATATGTTGTGAACATATATATATATATAGTGAACTAATATCAAATCAGTTTTATATAAGGCAATTTATAAAATATTTATGAATGCTTGTTTTGTTGCACTGAGAAACAATTATTGTTTCAAGAACTACCAACTTTGTAGTGAAAGAATTTCTTTGAGAAATTATTGGTAGTAAAATGGATGTGGACACAATCTATGGTTAAAATTAATTACAAAGGATGTTATAAAATTAAACAAACCTAAATGAACATAACACATTAGAATATCTAATGAGTATTCTTGCACGTCAAAGAAAAACAATGAGTTTCTTGTCAATGTCAAGAATAATAATCATCGGTTGTTTAATTAAACCATTAAGAGTATTGAATCTATGATATGGTATGATGCACAAATCCAAAAAATATTCCAAGTACGTTATCAAAATATGATTTTGATAGTTGTATCCAAAGAGATATGATCCATTGCTCATAAATGTACTTTAAGAGAAAACCAAATGCAGTTGGAATATAGTGAGTCATGTTGGTAAGAATAACATCATGAATTTCAAATGTTTAAATTAGCATGAAAGATTCACCATTTGATGTGCTTAAGTTGATTTGGATTTACTCATAAAATTTTCGCCTTGTATGACTTTGTGTCTTAGTACATATGTGTTGAAAATGAAATTTCTAAATACAGAATTTAACTGGACTGTTTGCACATAGCAACCAAATTGTCTCGAAGTCAATGGGAGCGATATAGAGTTTGTGAATTTTGGATATGATCCAAGAACCAAACGAAAGTATCGTTCGACAAGCATCAAAATTAAACAAGTATTTTGATAGAAATATCAAATAGTTTGATTTTAGTCAAAATGCAGAGAAAGCATGTGCCCATAAGAAAGAACGTTGAAGGTACATTGATATTTCTAAATATAAGAAAACAACACGCCCTAATTGTTAATGATGTACTTGTATTAAAATCGACTTTTAGTTATTTTAACATTCGACATTGGATTTTCAAAATAATGTCTTTTATAATGAGTATAAAGGACATTGTCCCAGATAATATGCAGAAACACCTTATTAAAATGTTTAATAAGAAACATGTAAAATAGATTCCTTATGCATTGGCAACATGAATTATCATATAGGTTATGTTGTTTATGGTATTGTGATTTATTTATGTATTTGATCATGACGAAAATATCAAATCCAAACTAAAGTCACTAAATGGCAGTTTGATTGTTTTTGTATATTTATGAAATACAGAGAATTGTTTATAGAAACAACGAACTTCTCATGAAGGAGTGTTTGGACTCGGACTTCATATGTGATATTGAGTATGGTATATGAATACAAATTTCATATTCAAAGCTTGGTTAAGAAGCTTTAAGTTGGATATGTTCCAAATAAGAGATTATGGGTGACTCGATAAAAGGCCAAGTACATCGTCTTGAATAGCGCCATAATAAAAGCAATGCATATACATAATAAATGCATACATTTATAATTGAGCCGAAGGTGATTCCAAATGAGAATCCCATAACATTGTTATATAATAATAATATCATGACATTATTTGTAATAGAACTTAGAGCTCAATGGAGGTCGAAAAACATACTCTGAATTGTTCTACATGATAAAGGCAATTTATCGACGTCGGATGAGTGGATTGACATAATAGATGGTTAAACATACCCATTCACTGAGGGATTGACCCAATTGGTTTTGAAAAACCAACTAGAGAAGTTGGAATGAGATTCCATAATTGTTCCCATGTGCAAGTGGGAGATTGATAGAGTTAGGGGTATGTCCTAAGGGCAATTATGTAATTTGTTACATAAATCTATCTCGATAACCAATCTCGTTCGAAATAAAAGGTGTTTCCTTTCTGTTATATACTTGTTATAAAATGTTATAAATAATTAATTAGTTAGTTAAGTGTATATGTCAAAAAAACCATAAATGATGTGTTTACAATAGCAATTACAAATAGTTGTAACCATAAGTATTATATCATAATATGATAAGCACATTATTTTAAATATTTCTAGCCAAGATGTATAGAGACTGGATATTAAAGCATCCATCAAGATTAGAGTACGTAACCTCCCCAAATGTTAGGTAATATATTATTCATGGTTGTTGGGGGGCACCAAGGGGTTACGTACTGATAGTTATTAGATAACTAGGGAATGACTCACTCGATAGTATTTTGTTGGTTAATATAACAAAGGTCAAATGGAAAATATCGAAGTGACTAATTAAAATGGTTCTCCTGACTTGAGAATGTCGTTGATCTTCAATATGAAAACTTTGCTCTAATTATAGTTAAATCATGGCATAGCATCATTCAAACGACTATAATTGGGTTGGGTGGAAGTATTAGAATTGAAACACTATTCAAGTGAAGATTCGTTTAACGACTTGGAATTTTACCAACTTGATTTACGAATATTTAATTAATTTTAAATATTCAATTAATGGTTTTATTAATTAAAATACCCTCTTTTAATCTATAACTAATGATGGTGAAATGGTTTTCAAAATGTGTTTACAAACATATTTAGCCCAAAAAAATAGAAAATGTGACCGAAAATCTTTTTTCGAATTTTCAATTTTTCGTCATCTAAAAGTTGTCGGAAATGTTGTAAATACTTTAGTATATATTTATATGCATTTACAAATAATATATACAAGGTTATTAAGAGTAGATGGTAAATTATATTTACTTAAGTAAATATAAAATGAGATGTGACATATAACCAAAAATTTAAATAAAAATAAAATAAAAGAATGTAATGTCACATTAACGCATAACATCATGGTACAAGATCATCCTATTATCCAATATGTTTTAAAATTTATGGTACTTTGATGGATTGGTGGATGTAATGAAGGGAGGGACCATGATGGTGGCGTGAGCTACAAGTAAGGAGAGGGATGAGGAATGATGATGTGGCATAGTGCAGAGTATGTACTTAAAGACTAATTTGGTAATTTTGATTTATATAAAAATAATTCAAAATTTTCTCTCTCATTTCCCTTTCATTTCTTACTTTTTTTTCAAACTTTATCTTCCTCTTTCTTAAGCTCCTAAAACATTTTAATGGCTTCCTTTGTTTTAAAAAATTAGAAAACCATCTCTTTCTATTTCTAAACTCGTTAAAATCATTTAAAAGTCTTTTCTTTTCTTCATACACCCCTTTTCCTGTAAAACAAGTCCACACCATCCTTAAACACCCAAGGCCGAGCCTATATACTCCCTAGGCCGAGCCCAAAAGCTCTTTACAGGACCAAAAATCCAAATTTTACTTAAAAGAATCCAAGATCCAAGGCCGATCTAAGTTCTACTGGCGATTTAATTTGTTTCGTGGACTTTTGGTGAGTAAAACTTACTTCTTTTAGGAAAAGTTTTAACCTTTAATTATGTTATTTATTATGGTTGTAAATATTGGTAGATTGATGGATTATATTGATGATTTGGTTTGGTATATACATGCTTGTATGAGATGTTGAATTTAGACTTGAAAATGAAGTCTAATGTAGAGATTAGTTATAAAGTTATGACTTGTTGTTATGGCATATAAACATATGGTTATGGTCATGTATGGGTTATATATGCTAAAGGAAGTTAGCATTTGTACTTGTATAAGTGACTTAGAGGGCCCTTGGTTTTAAAATCGTGTTTACTTTTATAATTTATTAGAAAAAGTTTTAAAGTTTCAAACTTTATTTTTGGTTTTCGAAACTTCATACTAAGTATTAAAAATTAAACCAAAAGAAAAAGTTTTGAAAAGTATTAGACTAGAAAAACTAGTTTATAACGTTATAGTATTCATAGCGATAATCGCTATGGATGCAGTTCGGAAATCGAACATTTTTTTCTAACTAAAAGTGTTTTTGTCTTAAATATATTTAAAAAACTTTTTCAATCATAATTTAAGTATAAAAGATCATTATTATTTAATTAAGTATGAGTATTAATGATTATTTAATTAAGTAACTAAATAAAGATAATTAGTAATTAAGTAAAGGTAATTAGTACTTAAGTATTAATAAAGTATGATGATTTTAATTAATTAATTAAGAGGGTTTTAATTAATTGTTAATTAAGTAAAGAATTAATTAAGTATAAAATTTTATTTAATTAAGATTTAAATTATTTAATTAATTATTATTTAATTAGGATTTAATTATTAAATAAATTGCTAATCGGGTAGGGTTTAATTAGTAATTAATTAAGATTTAATTAAGGTTTAATTAAGACTAAATAAAGGTTTAATTGGTAATTAAATTAAGATTTGATTATCATTAAATAAAGGTTTATTTTAAACTCTATCAGTTTTATTTAAAAACGGCTCTCTTTTATACGTAAATGGGTTTAATACAAGAGATTCTTTTTGTCTGTGCCATTAAGTAGCCACACAAATATGAATACTTGATTGATGAAATCTATTTAGCAGAATAAATCCCTATTTTACTATAATTTAATTGAATAGATTATTTGAACATCTGTTTAGCAGAATAAAACATTGTTCTTTTATAATTTAATTGGATAGAATATTGATGACATATATTTAGCAGAATAAATCCCCGTTCTACTATTGTATTCATTTGGATACTAAATTGTATGCCTGGAAATTAATAATGGATAAGTGATGGATTAGCTAGTGATTACTAAGTAATTAATTAATTGAATAGAGATGTTTATAAATGATAAATTTCTTTATAAAAAGGATTTTACTTAGTAAAAAGGATTTATAAGGAGATTTACAAATGATATTTTGAAAGGAAGATTTTAAGTGGTATTTGGTAAAGAAGTTTCATAAGGAGTTTATAAATCATTTTAAAAGATTTATAAAAAAGTTTCAAAAATTAATTTGGAAATTTATAAAAGTATTTGTAAATATGAAATAAGCTTATAGAAAGAGAATTTTATAAAAGAAATGAGATTTGATGTTGATAATTAATCCTTCTTAATTATGGTGGTATGGAAACATTGCATTTGTATTTAACACCAAAGAATAGTGGTTTGGTTTATAGTAAGAATATTTTAAATAATATTTGTTTGGCCCATTTTAATATGATTTGGAAAAGAGGAAATCTCCCTCAAGTTCTGTTAATATACTTATACCATTGAGATAAATATATGGATATTTCATAAGTATTGAAAATATAATGGTTTGGAATATACTTATACGGTGAGATAAGTATATGCATGTTTTCCAAGTATTGAAAAGAATATAAGTGGTTTGGTAATATACTTTTGGGAAGGTATTTTGAATCAAATAATTGAAAGAGATTTTAATAATTGAAAAGAGATTTTAATTAATGAAAGATTAATTAATAGCGGCTTAGTGGATCCTATTGGAAATTAAATCTGTGTTTGATTGTTTGTTTACTTAACAGTTAAATAACCGACTATCAAATATGGACCAAAATATAACTCTGGAAATATCTAAGAGAAACACGTGAGTTATATAGTATAGTCATCTTTGACGATGCTGTAATGTGCATATAAATCTTGTTTCGTTCTCCTAGGATAAATGATAGGGAGATCCGTCCACTTAAATGGTTGGGGGGGTCATCCCTATTCCTCTGTATTTTTTGTATATTTCCGAAAGAACCAGAGTTGTGTTTACTAGGACCATCGAATATTGGTTCGAAGAGACTGGGATCAAATACGTATGAATTATCCAAAAACCACTTTGGACTAACTCAAGCATCGTATTGAAGACATCTTGAAGATGATGGAATCGAAGATGGAGATCTTTGGAGTGCAAAGGCTAATTGCTACTAATGCCGAGGGTGATTCCAAAATGGATGTAGTAAAAGTAGTGTCTTCGGTTTTTTCATATCCTGAACAACGTGTATGGACGAATGCTGGCATTACGTTATCGCATGGAGGGCACTGTTAGCATTCCAAGAGGGATTACTATTCAAAAGGCAAAGCGTAGCCTCAAGCCTCATCAACCGGGAATGACTAAAATGGAGGGATATGCAGAAGGACTATGTGGGTCGCACCCATTAGGGTATGTCATCACCCTTTTATACACACACACATACACACTATAACAACCCACCTTTTTGGATGGTTTAAATCGACAATAAACCACACATGTCAAACTCAAACCATTCAAAGGGAGGATTGTTATGGGGTAAATAAGAAAATAGAGAAAGAAAGAAAAACAAACACAGAATCTCATAGCGGAATGACAAACTATAATAATCAAATAAACAGTTCATGAAGCTGTTTTACAAATAACATTTTATTAAAGTTTTACAATACAGAATCAGAGTTAGATACAACAGAAATAAATAACAATGTAGCATAATGACATGATGTAGTGGAATGAATAAAATAAATAGTAGTATACAAATATCCGTCTTTGTCCTCCAAAAAGCAGTCTTCGATATACTGAAAAGCTCAGACTGACCCGAGCGAATTGAAAAGACAAAACACTCGAGTCAGAACTAAAAGATCTTATGTAAGTTAAATCAACAGTAAATAAATATGAGTGTAACGGCGTCAGAGATGTTTACGGGGTTTGACATCTCCTATCCAGTGTCCAACGTGAGTGCAATAACTTAAGAGATGTTCGGGATTTCCATCTCCTAAGGATCCATTAAACTATCTACATACATAGTACAATACGCTATTATAATAGTGTCTACAGTAAAGTAAAGTATTAAAATAGCTTTAAGGTGTTACCCATATCCTCCTTAACGCATTTTTATATATTCCTCTAGTCTATACAGTACCGTAATTCCTCCGTAAACTGGAGGGTTACCAGAAGGCATTCCATAGGTACGGTACAAACCAAACTCGTAGAAGGCGCGATAAGGCATGTGACACGGCACTCGAGGTAATGCTAGGGTAGGATTCTACCATTTGCACTCCCGGATTGGTGGTAACGCATAGCAGCTACTATCGCCCACCTCGGAACACACTCCCAAAATCAAAATCGAGGGGTGGCCACCAAATCAATCACAAAGTCATAATATGGTATCGAAGAAATGTGGCCGATAGGAGGAGCGACCTCACTTGGCCCGGTATAGCTCCTGTTTTAGCCACATCAGGCTGACTCATGGGAGTCAGGGCTACGTAAATACCTAATACAGAATCGTTCGCCAAAACATCCTACTTCATTCTGGAATCTCCACCACGTACACAGTTGTTAAAGTGGTTTCGGTATTGGCAGAGAGTATGACAATATCTGATCCCGATCTCTTTAACAACCAAACGCTTATTACACACCGGTGGTTCTTTTACATTTCCAAAACCGATTCATAATTGATATCAAAATATAATATTCAATTCAAACCATATCACTTTCGAAATCATATCGATAAGATAGGTTAATTAAATCCTCATTTCAAATCATCATATTTACTAAAATATGTCATTTCACTAGCAAATATCATTTCAAAACCCAACTTAGGTTATAACATCATTTAACCATATTCGCTTTAAAAATCAAGGATTTAAATATAAAAACTTCTACTTTACACAGTCTGAAATTTAGAAAATAATTCAGATAGTTATAAATATTTTAAAATAGTTTAAAAATGGATTAATATAGTTTAAATAGATATAAGATAGTTTAAATAGATTTAAAATAGTTTAAATAGATTAAATAGATTTAAAATAGATTTAAAATAGTTTAAATAGATTCAAAATAGATTAAATAGTTTTAAAATAGATAAAATGGATTAAAATAGATTAAAATAGATTAAATAGTTTAAAATGGATTAAAATAGTTTAAAATAGATAAGATAGTAAAAAAATTAATATAGTTTTAATAGTTTAATATAAAATGGTTTAATTATTGAAAATGGTTTATATAGAAATAATTTGGAAATCTAAATAAATAATAATTTAAAAATAATATATCTTTAAACAGTTTATATTAAAATAATAAATTTGGAAATAGTATCAAATTAAACTATTTCTTCCATTTCAACCAATCTGGACTATATCCAGGTTTCAAATCAACGAAACTCCATTTTTATTTCAGTTCAAATTACCATAAAATCATTTCAATTTATCGATTTCAAATCCATGTTTGAACTAAAATTTTAAACCACTTCAAAATCCTTTTAGATATCAAAGTTTAAATATCTAAACGTTATGATAACTCATTTTTTAATAAATTCATTTATATTTCAAAATTTAACTTTAAAATTTCAGTTTAAATTCTTTAAACGATTCATTTAAAACCAATTCCAGTTTCAACATTTAAAGCTTGGATTTGAAAATAATTCAGTTTATATAGATCAAATTTTATTTCAAAATATCACTTAACTGAATTCAAAAATTAAGGATTTAAAATCAATTAATTTAACCAATTCGATGTCCGTATATAATTTTCTACCCTATGGTCAAGTGATATGGATATATATCATTTCAACCCGCAATAATTTAAATTTACAGGTATATATCATTTCAACCCACAATCCCGAATTAAAATAAAATCCATAAAATCGCTCGGATTTATCATTTCAACCCATAACGATTTTCCCTAATCTATAGATCATTCGAGTATGTATCATTTCAACCCATAGGGAACTTGCAGAGTTATAACAATATAAAATATAACACCCAGTCATCCAATATCAAAATATAACATCTATCACAATCACCATTCAGATCAACAAATAAATAACAACAATTGACTGATTATCACTAACAGGTATTAACAAGTAATTAAAAATTCAATATAAAATTAAATGGCGATTAAATTCAATAAAATGCAGATTTAACTGGAATGACAATTTAAATATATCAAACATCAATCAAACAACTTCTCATCATATCATAAATTTAAATTAACTAGCATAAGATAATTTAGTAGTTGTGAGTGGGTTAAAACACTAACCTTTGATTTCAAATCGATTTGAAATCCAAAATAAGACCCAAAATTGAATAGTCTCAGAATTTTTCCAAACTAGTTCTACAATATCCGGAATTTCGATATGATTGCAGCGGAACAAACCGCACGTAAATCCGACCTAGTATGCAAAAGTTATTATCATTAGAAGTTAAACAATTTTAAAATTAAATAAATAAAATAAATATAGAAATATGACACGTCACTGTTATGCTCGAAACCCTAGTGCCTCGTACAGAACATCACGACCATCTCGATATGCAGCCGCCATCATATAATCGATATTCGCCGCCGCCTGGGACGTTATTGCCGCGATCAAAGACCACCATGGAACTGCTCGAGCAAGGCCTCCCCTTCCTCCCTTCTACGACCACCTCCGATTCGTCCTAGGGCTGCCGTCGACCATAATAGCCTATTTCTGGCAAACTGGCGGCCATCTAGCACGAACGAACGACACCCTAAGGACCTGCTCGACTCCACCTTCCCAACGCCACCTTCCGATCGTCAAACGGTCGACGATCCACTATTGGATCGAAACCCTAACAAATGGACAGTTGAAACTAAATCACTAATTTCTGGACAAACGGTGATTCGATTGCAAAAACGAATTGCACTGGTGAATTGCGCTTGTTGAGAGCTTCGAAACAGTATATAATATGTCATGATTTGGAGGAGTTTGAATTTTGAAATATATTTGAATTTGGATTTAGGGTTTGTATTTGGAATTTGTTTCTGCCATTAGAAGAAGAAGATAACCAGAGAGAATATACGTACTATAATCAAAAATAGAAAGGCTGCTAGGGTTTAGAAGAATATATTTATATGAACAAATCTCGATAAGAAAGAATAACATATCGAAATGATTTGAAACGACAATAACGACCCGAAAAGCCCGTTCTGCCTTTAGAACGAAAGTAGGTCATCCCATATATCAAAACAGATGTTTTCGATATCTTTGAATCCAATGGAACAAGTTTCAAGTCCTAATTCCATTGTATGAAAAAGTTAGCTTTTAAAATCAGCTTATTTCAATTGAATTCAATTAAATTGATTTCTACGCGTTTCGAGCCCGCACGATCAAACAACAAGTCTGATCGCTACGAAACTTGAAATCCTACAATAATTCATCGTTACGGATCCGATGAAACTGGTTTCGTCGAAATTCGTGACAGTGGCCAAAATGGCTATTTTCACATTAATTAAATAAATGATTATTAAATTAATTAAATCACTTTTTCAATTTAGATTTTATAAATAAAAAATTTTATCGTTTTTAATTACACAGAAATTAACAATCTTTTTAAAACCAGTTTCCCATTTCAAATTCAAAGTTAATTATTGCACTAATCACAGTGTTTAATTTCAATTGCAATAAGCCCAATAATTATAATTTAAATTCAAATAAATTGATTAAATTTGATTTCAATCTTTTTATTCAATCAATCATTACTTCATGGACATAGTTAACATTGGTTTATATCTTATTACACTAATACTCTACAATTATCATCTTAATTCATATTTACCATAATATTTGACTACATTAGTTGTAATTGATTTCCAAATTTAATTCAACAGATTAAATAAATAGGTAACATATAACAATTGTCACCTTTTACTTAATTTAATCACATTTATAAGTTTATTATCTATAACAAATGTATAACTACTTACACAACACTAATTTTATCCAATCACAAGTAATTACATATTATTTCACTAATTAATATAACATTTAATCCATTTCTTTATTTACAATTTATAGCCAATTATAACCTTTCAATCATTTAATAAATTGGAATTACATTAAAATAGTTAGCAATTAACTCAAATTAACATTGTTACATTTCATTCTGGTTATTATTCTCATTTATAAATCACAAATTTTTATTTCTTCTAATATTAACACTACATCTTATTAAATTAAATATTTTTAATTATCGAAAATTATGGGTTGTTACACACACATTTATGAATTTGGGTGTGCATGAGAGCACTCAGCAAAAGGTCGTAAAACAACTGAGGTGATGACATATTCGGTACTATCTAGTAAGGGGTAGGCTAATTCTGTGTTTGCAAGGGGTCTAAGTAAGGCCCCGTACATTTTTTAGAGGTGTGTTGTAGTAGATGGTACCATGGTGCTTTGTCATTGTATGGAATCCATTCTCCAATAACTGCCGTACAGACTTTGTTGTGCCTAACTGGGCTGAACATGAGATGCAAGCATTCCAGTTATATTCATAATTTATTTTAAAACCCTAGACATTATTATAATATCACTAGCTTTTATAATAAAATGTTTTGGTTATTGTAAGGTAAAAACCCATCCATGTTTATGTGTAGTGTGGTCATACGAGATACCTTTTATTTTGAAAGTTTTTATAAGATATATGAATCCATTTGATTGTTTTCTCACGTTAGTTTTACCAAACTAATCCGAACGTTATTTCTTTTTCAATGCTCGAATTAGCCCGAGCATATTTTCCAGATTTAGCTGGATGGTTTGGAGCTTCAAGAGACGGGTTGGATGCCTCCAAGACGTATGCACGTATCTTTTACCTTTCACTATTATCTTTCACTATTTTTGTTGTTGTAGTTATCAGCGATTATAAGGACGGTTTGTTATAACTGTCCAAGCTGATGATGGGTTAGTGTTGTACTCTGATTTATGTATGTATATTACAGTTTCATGTTTTTTTGTAAAGACTTGTTTAGTATTATATATTACTCGTCGTATTTTTGTGAAATTCTATTCTGTCTTTCTTTTTTTCTTTCTCCTGAAGAATCTATCTTTTCGGCACATGGATGCTCGGTATGTGAATACCGTGGATGTATTTTTGTCGATTTCTGAGGATCGAAAAGGCAGATTGTTACAATTCGTCTCCTTAATTATATGAGGTTAGTATGGTCAACTAAAGTCAACTCAAAGTCAAAATCTATGGCCAGAGTAGTTCAGTTAATTATTATTATTATTGAACCACGGACTTTGTTTTGGATTATAAAGTTGAATATGGATGATATTGGAATTTTGAATGTTACCAAATTCCATAAGCTCAATGTGATAAGGTTTTGACGAAGAGAATTGGTGTAAATAATCATTACTACCAGATACCTCTTATTATAAATAAAATTTTATTTTAATGAAAGACGTGGATAAATTTATCCAAAATATCACACCACTAGTTAAGGTGACTTATGAACGTAAATATTCAAAATATTAATCGTTGACTAAATTTACACCATTCAATCGCACAACCGAAATGATGGAAACTCCAAATGAACCAGACGAATTAATTAATTCATAATTATTGTAAATTGATTAAATTCTTAATATCTATGAAATTTTATTTTATTTGTTTAAATACCATTAGTATTTAATAAAGTGACTATATAAAAGTTATAAATGCATGTACTGATATATGGTATCAGTAAATTGTTTAAATTGAATTTAAATGGTATAAATGTTGAGTGGGTTTGTGATTTTTTGAGGTGCATTTGGCACCTATGTTTGGCCGGCAAAATGAAGGGAAAGGTAAGAATTCAAATTGGATTTGTAAGGGCATGGGAGTAGATAAAGGAATTAAAATAATCTATAGCCTTAATTAAAAAAATTGACTGCCTTAGTTAAAAAAATTGACTATCTTCATTATTCATTCATTCCTTTTGTCATTCTCTCTCCGTCTTACCTAAATGAGTCATGGCTAAAATTAACATGTAAACATGGCTAAAAATTTCCAAGACAACATAAAATCAAATTAATTTATAAAAGGTGGTTTATCCCATTTAATCATTGTAAAATATGAAGATCTATTTCTAGATCTACGAGATTATGATTCATCGTTCAAGGTGTGAACTTTTGGCATCATCAAATGGTAATTTTCAACAACTTTTAATAAATATTATAATATGTTTGAACAACTTACATCCCCCACTTATCTTGTTATGATCATAGGTCTCATCTTGTTAATTTAGTTTGAATCCCACATCATTTATAACAAATTTATATATGTTTGTGTTGTCCAATTTTGTTTAATATTGTTTTAGAAACTAAAGTTAAAAGAACAAAACTTTCAAACTAGATCTAATTTTATTTAATTGAAATATTTTGATATATAATACATATACATATATATTATATGTAGATATAAGTGAAACACATACATATTTGTTTGAAATCGTTTATGAAATTGAATATAAGTTTCATGTGCAATCTTGTTATTTTGATTTCCATGTGTTTTGTTGTTATTTACTTTGTTTTAATGAAAGTTTGAAAAATGACTTCAAAATTATAGATCTAATGTTGTATTCATTCCAAAACTAAAATTAGACTTCTAGTTGTTATTTTTAGTTGTAAAACATATAAGATTATAAGCTTCATTTTGTCTGTTATTTCAAATTAAATATGATTTGTTATTATTTACATACATATATAACCACATACTTATATTATTTTAATTACAAATAAAAGAAGGACTTTAGTAGGAAAATTACAAATCTAATGGTGAATTCTTTTATAAGTCAAAAACATATTTCAAGTTGTTGATTTTAAATGGTAAACATATAAGATTCCACGCATACATAAGTATGTTATTTTAAATTTATAGTATAATTGATCATTATTTGCATATGCTTGTACACACACACACACACACACACACATATATATATATATATATTATTAGTCATAACTAGGATAACATGGGCATGTGTAAATTTAGTCATATATAACATTTAATATATCAGTTGATCTAATTAATGAGTAAGAGAAATGAAAGGTTTCTTTCTTTAAATTCATTTACACATATTTTATACACACACATGCACACTTCGTATATGTTGCACTTACACGATATACACTGCTAGTATATTTGGATTTATTCACTTTTCATGCTATGTTTAAATTAATCATGAATGATATTTAATAATTTATTAATCTAATCAGACGGAGAGAGAAATGAAAGTTTTTTCTCTCTCCAATTAATGTTGTTTACTCCATTGCATAAGTATTATAGAAGGAAATAAAAGGTTTCCTTCTCAAATTAATTTTAATAAGTAAGTGCTACACAAATAGGTGTATTCGATACACTCATTCATATAAATTTATATCAAATTCAATGAAACACCCCCACACCCCTTAGTATACCCAAAAATGGCACAGTAAAAGATGTGGTGCGTTATATGTATAGCTAAAGCATCACAAAGACTAAGATTCACAAGACAAATAAATAAAAACAGCGGAAACATTTAAATAACAACTAGACATTTAAAATTAAACTTCATTTCAAAACAGAATATGTCTTAAAAATCAAATACACATGTCTCCTGAAAAATACAATCTCAGTCACATCATCGGAGTACATAAATAATAAAAATCATTCCTCTCATAAAGTACCAGTACATCAAAAGCCAAATGAAAAGAAAACTGAAAAGAAGAAGAATACGTGAAGAACTCTGGGAATGTATCTCCAAGAAATTTGAATCTACTGTCTTCGACTATGCTGGCCTATAGGGGAAAAAGGAGAAATAGAGTTGTGGGTCAGACAATAAGTCTAGTGAGTGAAAGTAATTACTAGAATTTCTAAGAAAGATAAAGATAATAGACTAAGCAATAGTTCTAGTATGGAAAGAAATACTGGGCAGAAAAAACTGGGGTAAAATACTGTTTCTGATTCTGTTTGGCTGTTTAATTGTGATTATTGGCACTTGTCTTAAATTGCTGTGATTAGGTTGAAACCCTAATCCTATTTTAATTAGGCTGAAATTCTAATTCTACCCATTGATCGGCCTTCTATCTTTGTTCTGCCACTGTGAATCAATCCTGTTGGTCACAGCAAAAGACACCTCTTAGCGCTTGGAACGCAGTAGCGAATTATTTACCCTAATCGATGCCGCCGCTCGGTCATCGCCGGTACACACTAACTGTCGCCCCCTATTTTAACCTCTTATTTACCCTAATCAGCATAAGCGTGCCCAGCCTCACCTAACTGTTGTGAGACCATCAGTCCTAGTCTGAAAGGGAATGCTAAGTGTTGTGAGACCATCAGTCCTAATCTGAAAGGGAATGTTGCCAATACTGGTCCTGACAAACAAATTCTAGTTTGCGCCCCTTGCCCAAATCCCCAGATTTGAGCTTCTATCCTTGGCCACTTATGTACCCTCATTAGCATAAGTGTATCCCAGCCTCACCTAACTATTGTGAGGCCATCAGTTCCTGACCGAAAGGGAATGCTGTTGATACAGGCCCTTCTTCTATGTTTGCTGGTTAACTTAGTGTAAGTTTTAAAATAAGCCTCTTCTGTTTATTTGCTATATTTTCTTATTAACTTAATCTAAGTTTCAAAATAAGCCTTTTCTGTTCTTTCTACTTAATTATAACATTTATGTTATAATTGTTACTCTTTTATTCTAACTTTTTAGTTATAACCACTAGTTACAAACATGCTTGCAAATGTCTCAAATTTTCTTATTTCAGTCTATCTTCTTTTTATTACAGTTCTTTCTTATTTTACATCTAATTTCTGTAAATTCAGTGTTTATTTCTATTTAATCCATATTAGCGAATTCTCCTTATTTTAATATTCTTTTATTTTATTCGTGTAAAAAGGAATAAAAAGAAACAACATTTACAGGCTAAATTCTAACGTAAAACAGATGTAAATAAATACAGATAACTGTAAATAACTGAATAAAATAGCCGAATAAAATAAACTGAAAAGAAATTTAAAAACTAATTGTAAATAACTTATATAAAAACTGTCTCAAAATTGTAGAAAAACTACAACTATTGAGAACCCTATTATTTTAAATTACTTAAAAATCTAAAATAATTACAAAACACTCACCTATGGTCCTTAGCTCTATTCCTTGGCCTTCCTGGATCCACTTATAGGGCGTAGAATATTTTTATTAAAAAGATCTCCTCCCAATAAAAAATTCCTTTTTAGGGTCCAGTTTCAGGCAATGAACCCAATTGGGAGAAAATCTGAATGAGAAAATGAGCTAGGTCTATGGTCTTATTTATAGTGTAGCTTAGGGATCTCAGGCCGTTGGATTTGAAGATTAAATCTGGTGCAACCACGTCGTAGGCTCGTTAGGAACTGTCGGATGGAAGCACGAACGCATATGATTTGAAGAAAATTGCAAAACACGTCATACGACTCGAATCTGGACGCTTCCTCGTCCAAAAAACAAGGCGGGTCGACCTAGCTACTATGGGGGTCGACCACTAGGTCGACCTTACACAAGCCTGGGTCGACCTATAGGTCAACCTGGCTTATGGCATGGGTCGACCCATGCCTAAATTATTATTATTATTATTTTGTTTTATTTTTGATTTCTTATTTCTCTCATATCTTCTCCATGCTAACTCGGATTTCAACAAGTTATATATGGAAATTGATCAGAAAATTACCATGGACACAATAGTGCAACTCCCGTAGCTCGATTCTGACAATTTCACAAACTTATATTGTTATTTAGTTAATTCGTTAATTAATTATTATAGCTCAAATTTTTGGTTGTTACATTCTCCTCTCCTTAAAGGATTTCGTCCTCAAAATCTCCTAGGACAGAAGAATGAAATAAATATTATTAAAATTCTACAACCACATATTCAACCATCATCCATTAAATCCATTGTTCTTGAGTTTTCTAATGCAATTTATGTTATATGCAATAGTGTAGTGTCAATGTCCCTAACTAATGCAAAATATTAGGCGGTCTACTGATTTGGTCGACCTCCTTTAATGCAATCATGTCCGTGCCATGTATCCAAATGAATGCAAATTCCCTAATGATAACAGATAGTTCTATATGCATGCTATAATCATCATCCAAATGCAACGATCATATGATAATCATCCATTTATAGCAACCATGGAAATAAAATTAAAATGCAAATGCACACACATCCATATGCGTATGTTTTAATGACCTAGTTAGGTCGATCCCTAAGAGATACTAGTGCCTAGTGTGTGTGTGTGCGCGCGCGCGCGCATCCATTAGCATCCGCTAGCAAACACTTGCAACCACTAGCGTCCAACATACATAACATGTTCTAGAACATGTTTACATTCAGTCCTACTATCCATAGGTTAAATCCTATGATCCACCCTCCCAAAGGGTACTAAAGTAAAGAACCTATTCAAAACTAAAGATGGAAATAGAAAATTCAAGACGTACCATCGAAAAGATGCATATAAGAGGTATGTATTTTCTCCTCAGCCTCCCACGTAGCATCCTCAGTGCTATCTCCCCACTACACCTTAACCAAAGGTACTTCCTTATTCCTAAGCTTCTTGATATCACGTCCAACGATCTTTGTAGGAATGCGACGAACCGATGCTTCTCTGTCCACTTCAACTTCCTCAAGTTGACTAGGTTCTACTACCTCTGTTGAATCGTGCAAGTACTTTTTCAAGTGTGAAACATGAAAAATGTCATGAACTCCCACGAGCCTTTCTGGTAGCTTTATCTGATACGCCATCTTCCCTACCTTTTCCACAATGGGGAACGATCCTACGAATCTGGGAGCAAGTTTCTTATTTGATCCAAACCTCACTACCTTTCTTAGCAGAGACACCTTAATGAAAACCAAATATCCTATCTCAAACTCAATATCCCTTCTCCGCTTATCTGCATAGGATTTCTGTCTATCTTGGGCTGTCTTCATTCTCCTTCTAATCAACTCAATCTTTTCTGAAGTCTCTCTAACCATGTCAGGACCTAGTAGCAATCTCTCTGTAGACTCCAACCAAAACGAAAGCGACTTGCAAGGTCTTCCATAAAGAGCTTCAAAAGGTGCCATCCCAATGCTAGCCTAAAAACTATTATTATATGCAAACTCCACTAAAGGAAGATTCTCCTCCCAAGTTCCTCCAAAATCAAGAATGCACATCCTCAACAAATCCTTAAGAACTCTATTAACTCTCTCCATTTGGCCATCCGTCTAGGGGTGATAGGCGGTACTCAATCTTAGCTGTGTCCCTAAAGCCTCTTGCAAGCTTCTCCAAAACTCGCTAGTAAAGATAGGGTCTCTATCACTCACTATGCTAGAGGGAACTCCATGAAGTCGGACTATCTCACGAACATATAAGAATGCTAAATAAGGTGTCGTCCTCTTACTCTTGACCGGAATGAAGTGGGCGCTCTTAGTCAAATGATCTACAATCACCCAAATATTAGTATTCCCCTTCCTAGATCGAGGTAAACCATCTATGAAGTCCATCGAAACACTATCCCACTTCCATTCGGGTTCATCCAATGGTTAAAGCAATCCGTCGGGTTTCTACTGCTCTGCCTTAACTCTTTGGCACACAAGACACTTAGCTACTAACTTTGTCACATCCTTCTTCATGCCGCTCCAATAAAACACTCTCTTCATGTCCCTATACATCTTATCACCACCCGGATGAATAGTCATTTGAGAATGGTGTGCTTCTTTTAGAACCGCTCTCGTCAAATCACTAGTGCGGAGGACACAAAGTCTTCCATCTCTCCTTAGCCACCCTTTACTATCAATGGAATAGTGTTGGAGATGTCTAGAGACCTCTCCTCTGCTAATCCTATCCAAAATATCCATAAGCTTTGAATCCTCTCGCTGCCTTGAGCCAATTTGACTATGAGGGTAGGCTTAACCTCAAGTGCTGCCAATAATCTAGGGGTAATGTCCATAGAGGGCTTAAAATCGAAGGTGGAAATAAACTTTAGGCTTTTCCACTCCGCAAACATTGGACTAAGGGTTGCACTCTTCCTACTTAACGCATCTGCAACTACGTTCCCTTTACCAGGGGTGTAAGCTATCTCAAAGTCATATGATGCTAGAAACTCCATCCAACGTTGCTGCTTGAAGTTTAAATCCTTTTGTGAGAATAGGTACTTCAATGATTTACGGTCAGTGAAAAGCTCAAACCTCTCTCCTAGCAAGTAATGTCTCTAAGACTTAAGTGTGAAAACAATAGCACCTAACTCCAAATCATGGGTAGGCTAGTTCTTCTCATGAGTTCTCAACTGTCTACTTCCATAACATACTACCCTCCCTTCTTGCATCAATACTGCTTCAAGACCCATCCCACATGCATCAGTATATACTGTAAAAGGCTTAACTTCGTCGGGTAAAACTAACACTGGTGCACTAGTAAGGGCTCTCTTCAGCATCGTGAAGGAATCCTCACAATCTACGTCCCACACGAATGCCGTATTCTTCTTAGTGAGGCGAGTAAGTGGTGCTGAAATCTTAGCAAATTCTCTAATAAACTTCCTATAATAGCCAGCCAAACCTAGGAAGCTTCTAACTTCGGCAGCATTCTTGGGGGCCTTCTAATCCTATACTGCTACTATCTTAGCGGGATCCACAGCTAAACCCTCACTTGAGACTATGTGCCCCAAGAAATGCACCTCCTCATGCCAAAAGTGACACTTCGAGAATTTTGCATTCAACTGATGAACACAAAGTGTACGAAGAACCTCCTCAAGATGAATAGCATGCTCTTTCATACTCTTGGAAAGCACTAGAATGTCGTCCACAAATACTACAACGAACTTTTTTAGGACATCTCGAAAAGCATGACTCATCAAATCTACAAAATAGGCTGGGGCATTGGTCAGCCCAAACGACATAACCAACCACTCAAAGAATCCATCGGGTGCCCTAAATGCTGCCTTATCGATGCTATCGTCAACGACCCTAAGCTGATGAAATCCAGTAGCTAAATCAAGCTGGGAAAATACAAAAGAGCCAACCAACTGATCGAAAAGATCGTCTATCCTAGGAAATGGGTAATGGTTCTTCTTCGTGAGCTTATTCAACTCTCTATAGTCTACGCAAAGTTGAAGGGAACCATCCGCCTTTGTAGCGAAGATGACTAGCGCTCCCCACTCAGATATGCTTCGTCTAATGAAGCCTTTCTTCCATAGCTTACCAATCTGCTTGCTTAACTCCTTCCTCTCCCTAGGAGCCATATGTCTCACGGGCAATGCCACTGGCTTAACATTGTCATTCAGATAGATCCTAAAGTCGATCTCTCTCTTAGAGGGTAGTCCCCTAACCTATTCAAAAATGTCTGGGAAATCTCTAAATACTGGAACGGAATCTAACTCTCCTAGTGATGAATCAAGGGAATAAAGGAAGCTCAACATGACTGACCCTTATGGGTCGCAAGAAATCTCGAGAGTCCTTCCACTACATGTCTCTAGTCTGACAACTCTCCTCTCGCAGTCTAATATTGCATCATAAGTGGATAACCAGTCCATCCTCAAAATCATCCCATATCCTGAAAATCCCAGTACATAGGCGTCATAGTCAAATTCTACGCCTAGTATAAAATTTTTCAAACCCCTACAAATCATGGATAAATGTGTCGATCCTCCTATGGGGTTTGAAACAACTATAGGGTCTACTACTAGAGAAATATCTAAGTGCAAACAATCAACCAAGGAACTAGAAATGAAAGAATGCGATGCTCCAGAGTCAAAAAGAGTCCGAATAAGAAAATCTAAACTAGAGATCAAACCTTCTACAGAGACTTTCCTACCTCGATCTGGTCCACTAGAAGGTGCTGCATCCAAAGCCTGTACTTGTGTTGTAGGTGCGCCTGCTCTTTGCTTTGCCCTCTGAGGATAAGCTCTACTAAGGTGACCAGGCTGCCCACAGTTGTAATACCTCTCCATCATCGTGTCCTTCTTACAGTCCTCTGTGAAATGCCCAACCAATCCATAATTTTGATATTTTTCGCCCTTCTTGATCTGCTTTTGAGGTCCTCTTCCTTTCTTCTTGTCCTTATCCCTCTTATTCTTCCACCACTGCTTCTTAGATTTTTCTGATTTATGAACCTCCTTAACCTCTTCTTTCTTAGCAACATCTTACATAAGAGCCATCTTCGCAAGTGACTCATACGTCGCTCCCATAGGTACATGTTTCAATTCCAACCCTTGGAGGGGCTAGTTCAAACCCTTAGCAAACTTGATGGCCTTCTTATGCGGTGTATTAACAAGCTCCATTCCGAACCGCGATAGCTCATTAAACTGATTTATATACTCTTTCACAGAAAGACTCCCTTGCTTCAGACTAATGAACTTCTCTAACTACATACTTTCCTCGGCTTACGACAAGAACTTTCTCTCAAACCTTTCCCGAAATCCAAACCAACCAATGTCTCTACCATCCATCCCTATGATCTCCCACCAGTAAGAAGCTTCTCTCTTCAGCTGCCAAGATGCAAGCTGAACTCTCTGTCGATCCTCCAATCCTAACAGCCCAAATATCCGCTCTGTATTCCTCAACCAAGCTCGTGCCTCCACGAAATCTTCCATGCTGAAAAATGTATTGCCTCCTAGATTAGCATAGTCCTTGCATAGCTTAGAAAAATTAGCTGCTGTAGGTGGATTAATGGGATCTCCACCAACCGGTGCTGCATTGGGTGCTTGCCTTTGCACCTCTGGTGTCGTAGCTTGAAGGTATCTACGAAACCAGCTAGAGACTTGGACACCCTCTAGAAGATTTGGGGCATCCGCTATTCTATGCAAAGAAAAGAGAATTTAGGCTCGAAAGAATCGAAAGAAGATTGAACTGGACTTTGAGGGGACTTTTATAAAAACTCTTTTATACTTGAAAACTATTTCTAAGAGTTTCTTTCTGAAAAATAGTTTGAAAATAAGTTACCTTTGAAAAATACTTTACTTTTAAAACAAGTTTTTAGGAATTCTGTAATCTTAGGCTCTGATGCCTAGTGAAACACCCCGCACCCCTTAGTATACCCAAAAATGTTATACTAAAAGATGTGGTACGTTATAGGTATAGCGAAAGCATCATAGAGACTAAGATTCACAAGACAAATAAATAAAAAACAGTGGAAACATTTAAATAATAACTAGACATTTAAAATTAAACTTCATTTTAAAACAGAATATGTCTTAAAAACCAAATACACATGCCTCGTGAAAAATACAATCTCAGTCACATCATCAGAGTACATAAACAATAAAAATCATCCCTCTCATAAAGTACCAATACATCAAAAGCCAAATGAAAAGAAAACTGAAAAGAAGAAGAAGAATACATGAAGAACTCCAGGAATTTATCTCCAAGAAATCTGAATCTACTGTCCTTGACTCTGCGGGCCTATGGGGGAAAAGGGGGAAATAGAGGAGCGGGTTAGACAATAAGTCTGGTGAGCGAAAGTAATTACTAGCATTTCTAAGCAAGACAAAGATAATAAACTAAGCAATAGTTATAGTATAGAAAGAAATACTGAGAAGATAAAATTGGGGTAAAATACTGTTTTTGATTCTGTTTGGCTGTTTAATTGTGATTGTTTGCACTTGTCTTAAACTGTTGTGATTAGGCTGAAAACCTAATCCTATTTTACTTAGGCTGAAATCCTAATTCTACCCGTTGATCGGCCTTCTATCTCTATTGTGCCACTGTGAACCAATCCCGTTGATCACAGCAAAAGACACCTCTTAGGGCTTGAAACGCAGTAGCGAATTATTTACCCTAATCAATGCCGCACGCACGGTCATCGTCGATACACACTAAATGTTGCCCCCTATTTTGACCTCTTATTTACCCTAATCAGCATAAGCATGTCCAGCCTTACCTAACTATTGTGAAACTACCAGTCCTAGTCTTAAAGGGAATGCTGCCCAGCCTCACCTAAGTGTTTTGAGACCATCAGTCCTAGTCTGAAAGGGAATGCTGCCGGTACTGATCCTAACAAACAAATTCTAGTTTGCACCCCTTGCCCAAAGCCCCATATTTGAGCTTCTATCTATTGGCCACTTATGTACCCTAATTAGCATAAGCGTTTCCCAACCTAACCTAACTATTGTGAGACCATCAGTTCCTGACTGAAAGGGAATGTTGTTGGTACAGACCCTTCTTCTATGTTTGCTTATTAACTTAGTGTAAGTTTTAAAATAAGTCTCTTCTATTATTTCTACTATATTTTCTTATTAACTTAATCTAAGTTTTAAAATAAGTTTTTTATGTTCTTTCTGCTTAATTATAACCTATGTTATAATTGTTACTCTTCTATTCTATCTTTTTAGTAATAATCACTAGTTACAAACATGCTTGCAAATGTCTCAAATTTTCGTATTTTAGTCTATCTTCCTTTTATTACAGTTCTTTCTTATTTTACATCTAATTTCTATAAATTCAGTGTTTATTTCTATTTAATCCATATTAGCGAAATCTCCTCTTTTTAATATTCTTATATTTTATTCGCGTAAAAAGGAATAAAAAGAAACTAACATTTACAGGCTAAATTCTAACGTAAAACGGATGTAAATAAATACAAATAACTGTAAATAACTGAATAAAATAGCTGAATAAAATAGCTGAATAAAATAGACTGAAAAGAACTTTAAAAACAAACTGTAAATAACTTATATAAAAACTGTCTCAAAATTGCAGAAAAACTACAACTATTGAGAACCCTTTTATTTTAAATTACTTAAAAATCTAAAATAATTACAAAACACTCACCTGTGGTCCTTAGCTCTATTCCTTGGCCTTCTTGGATCCAATTCTAGGGCGTAGAATATTTTTATTAAAAAGATCTCCTCCCAAGAAATTTTTTCTTTTTAGGGTCCAGCCTCAGGCAATGAACCCAATTGGGAGAAAATCTTAATGAGAAAAATAGCTAGGTCTAGGGTCTTATTTATAGTGTAGCTTAGGGATCTCAGGCCGTTGGCTTTGAAGATTAAATCTAGTGCAACCACATCATAGGCTCGCTAGGAACCGTCGGATGGAAGCACAAACGCACAGGATTTGAAGAAAATTGCAAAACACGTTATACGACTCGAATCTAGACGCTTCCTCGTCCAAAAACAAGGTGGGTCGACCTAGCTACTATGGGGGTCGACCTTACACAAGCCTGGGTCGACCTATAGGTCAACCTGGCCTATGGCATGGGTTGACCCATGCCTAAATTATTATTATTTTCATTTTATTTTTGATTTATTATTTCTCTCATATCTTCTCCATACTGACTCGGATTTCGACAAGTTATATATGGAAATTGATCAGAAAATCGCCACGGACACAATGGTGCAACTCCTATAGCTCGATTCTGAAAATTTCACAAAATTATTTTATTATTTAATTAATTCGTTAATTAATTATTATAGCTCAAATTTTGGGTTGTTACATTCAAACTCTTTCAAACTAATCAAATAAAATAAAGGATTTTATTTGAAA
Source organism: Allium fistulosum (assembly GCA_030737815.1). Lineage (NCBI taxonomy): Eukaryota > Viridiplantae > Streptophyta > Magnoliopsida > Asparagales > Amaryllidaceae > Allium > Allium fistulosum. The sequence continues at coordinate 888,797,584 of CM060903.1, read as the reverse complement.
TGCCTTTTAGATTGGATCAAAAATATCTTTTGACTTTATAGGCCTGATAGATCCAAAGAGGAATATTTTTGAAATTTTATACTAACTCCACTAGGAGCTGGTCCAGTTCCAACAAATCTAATATTTCTATAAAACAACCACTAGAATTAGAAATTCTAGATCTATTTGGACTCATATAAGTTCGATTAATAGTAGATGATTTTTCTAGATTTTCATGAATATTATTTTTGAAACTCAAAAGTGAAACAAAAGCGATGCATTTGAAATGTTTAATTTTTTTGCCAAATGAATTTAATTAAAATGATTTAGAAATAAGAAATATTCGATGTAATCATGAAATTTGTAATAAAAAGGGAATAAAACATAATTTTTACATTCCTAGAACACCCTAACAACATGGTATTGTAAAAGGAAAAAATAGAAGATTACAAGAATGCGCTAGAACAATATTAAACAGTAGTACACTACCTAAATTTTTTTGGGCAGAAGCAATCTCTCCTACTTGTTATGTCCTAATTGTGTTTCTATATGGCCCTTAACTTAAATAAACCATATAAACTATTGGATGGATAAATATCATATTTTTGCATTTTTAGATATAAATGTTTCAGTTTAATTACAAAAGATCAACTAGGCAAGTTTTATTCATAGGTTGATGAAGGAAAATTTTTCGACTATTTATTAAGGATATCTATATAATTTTTAATAAATGAACAAATAATGTTGAAGAAATTCCTGATAATATTGAAGAAAATACAAACGGATTGTCGAAAATTTTAAAATTAATGATGATAATACTACTGAAAATCCTAAAATAAATCAACCAATGGTTTTAGAGCAAAAATCTTCATAATAAAATAAAAATATTAAAAGCAATACTAACGAACAAGATAAAATTTTGAAATCACCACCTCGTATACTAAAAAATCATCCATTGGATAATGTGTTAGAAGATGTTAACACTAGAGTAACAATTAGAGGACAATTAAATCAAATGGTCGCATTGCTTTTGTATTAATATAGAACCTAAAAGTTATAATGATGCCACTAAAGATTATTGCTAGAATTTAGCAATGTAATAGGAATTTAACCAATTTAAATGTATGGACATTTGGGAATTACTTCGGTGGCCCATTCACCAATCAGCAATCACCACGATATTGTTCTACAAAAATAAGCTAGATGAAAAGGATGATGTAATATGTAATAAGGTACGATTAGTCGCTCAGGGATACAACTAGGGGGAAGCAATTGACTATGATGAAACGTTTACCCCTTTAGCTCCATTGGAAGTAATAAGGATACCATTAGCCTTTGTCTATCATCATAATTTTAAACTCTCAATAGTTGTAAAAAGTGATTTTTAAATTGATTTATCGAAGAAAATGTTTGCATCGAACAACCCATTTATTTAAACATGAAATATTCCAAGTTTACAAACTTAAAAAGGCGTTTTTACCTTAAAAAAACACCTAGAGCTTGGTATGATAGGCTAAAAAGTTACTTGTTAAATTCAAACTTTGAAATTGGTAAAACATAGCATTTTATTAAAAAAAGAGAACAATGATTTATTTGTTGCACAAATTTATGTAAACGATATAATTTTTGGTCTAATGAACGAAAATTTATGTAATGAGCTATAAAATATAATGAAAATGAATTTGAAATGTCTCATATGATTTTTCCCTTAGGTTTACGAATTAAGCAACCATTCTAGCTTGTTCCACTGACTACCTAATCTGGCAATCTAAGCTCTAAGATCAAGTGTAATAAAATGCCATTTACAATACCTCGATAAATGCTAAATAAACATATATAGTTCTAAATATTATTATCAATGAAGCATCTGAGGAAAAACTAAACAAAAGAGAATTTCACCATGATATCTACATATAACTCACAGCGGAAGAACAAAATATTATATGCCAAGTATATAAGTGCATGAAGGAATAATCAATGCATAAAGGCATGATATTAACTTCCCGAAGGAATAATATATATCAGATATAGGTACAAGGTTGAACATGGATGTTTCCCCACCTTTTGGTCAAGGCCGAGATATCAATAAGTTGGCTAAAAAAGATGGATATCAGGATCGGAGATCGATTGGAAACAAGGTTATGATCGATACCATCAAAATTGGACCAAGCCCCAATCAAGGTGGGATCGATAGGGAATGATAAACAAGGCTAGGTGAGGCTACACTTCAAATTTCAGGTCAAACGGAGTTTGTATGCTCAAGTTATGGATGGATCAATATTCATGGAAAATCAGTTCGTATCGATACTTTCATATCAATCGGAGTAGGCTCGGCTGTTTGTTTTGGATCGATGGGTTTCGTATCGATGCAATGCACATCGATTGGATGGATACGGTAAGGCATGTTGGCATGCTTCGTATCGATCGAAGCTTGGATCGATACGAAGGAAGCAGGACTTGGATGAATATGGACAACACACTTAGAACCTTGCTTCGAATCGATTACAGTACGTATCGATCATGATCGATACGAACCAGAACACTTGGGATCGATACAAAGAAGGGGGCAGGGAATGGATACAAAGGACATGGCCTCGGATGGATACGAAGCAAGGACTTTGGCATCGATACGAAGGCGGGATGCAGGCATCGATACGAAAAGGGAAACAAACTGATGGATACGAAGGGTAGCTACATTGGATTGATCCGAAGGCACACTTCCTATCGATCGATACAAACCGGTCAAGGGAAGAAACGCTCAACATGGATCACTGCACGAAGCTCTAGATGGATATGAAGCCTTCAGCCTTCTTGCAAACTAGAATTTGGATCGATCATAATTCTCATTCTACAAGTCCAAATGCTATGAAATTTTCACAGAGGCTTTCTTATTCACTCAAGAACGTCCATGATCGATCTTAGCTTTATTGGACTATTTTTGGATCGATACGAATTTGATCAGGATCGATCCCAAATGACTCCAGATCGATCTGGTGGGCCCACCTGCGCATTAGAAGAGGTATTTCAAGTTTTGGGGCGGATATTTTCATATCTGCACCTGTAAATAGCAGTTCTATGGCAACTATAAAGGGATCTTCTTCTGCTTTTCTAGGCAAAACTCTACCATTTTGTTTACTGATTTCAAAGGCTTGTAACTGTAATCTCAATATAAAAGGAATAAAAGGATCAATTCAAAGTGGACGTAGGCCGGAGATAGCTGAACCACGATAAATCTCGTGTCTTTTCCCATTTTCTTTCATTTTAATTTCGTTATTTCTACATTTTTATTCTCTACATTATCTGGATCTAAGATCTTTGTTAAGATATTTAGGATTTGTGTGTAAACACTGGTGCTTTCACGACATTCGAGGTTTGTGACCAATTTTGGCGCAAACACTTTGGTGCTTTCACTGAGAAGGACTAGCACCCGCTATACCGGATTTGGAGTTCAGATTTGGAAAGCTAAAGGATCAGATTTTGGGAAGCAATGGCTAAGCAGTCAACAAGGAGACAGAGAACATAAAGGAGTCAGTATGAAGGAAGTCAGGAGGCCTCTTCAGGAGCTAATCAGACCTCAATTTTCATCACCAGAGATGAGATGGAGATGATGATGGATGCTATGTAGGAAGCAATGCTGAAAAGGTAGGAGGAGATGATGTAGAACCTACTCCGACAAGTTGGACAAGCTGGAGTTCAAAATCAAGAGAACGTAACTGCAGGAAATGCTGGAAATAGGGATCGTGAAGCTGGAGCAGCAGGAGCGAAGATAGTTTGTAATCAGGATTAGGAGCATGGAGCAACCGGGATTCAGGATAGAGTGGGACCATCAGGAATAGTCCCTGAGCTAGGGGGCACGCCCCCGAATCATGTTGGCTTAATTCCAGGAAGGGTACCAGGCGGCGCAGTGCAGTTTGGCGTTGATTGGGATATGGAAGCTTGTTCAGAAGGACAGGTTTTAGGATTCCCTCATGGACTCGGGGGGCAGGTTGAAGATCGCAGACAAGGACTACCACTTGATGACAATGACAGGTTAGCGGATATGATCAGACGGGCTATGAGGCGAGGATTGGTGAATAAAGATTTGGAGGACATGAACAGGAGTCCCTTCACTCCTATGATCAGGCAGGCTAGGAATCCACTAGATTTCAAACTACCAACGCTGGAGATGTATGATGGAAGAACCGATCCCGTTGTTCACTTGACGAGGTAGATGAGGCATATGGAAGTACCGGGGGGCATCGGAGGGAGTTATGGCTCGGTGCTTTCCTTTGTATCTAACGGATATAGCATCACTATGGTTCATACAACTGGAGAGCAGCTCAATTTGCACTTGGACGGAGTTGATCGAGATATTTATGAGGCAATTTCGGGTCCACATCGTGAGACCTAAGAATGTGATGACTTTAACATCGATGAAACAATGGAAGGGAGAATCACTTAGGGATTTCTTAACCAGATTCAATGCGGCAATAGCTTCAGTGGATCGACCCAGTCCGTCGATGGTTTTGATGGCAGCGGCCTTAGGAGTTGCGGATGATTCAGATTTAAGATATTATTAGATCGAGATCCGCCGATGGATCTCGAAGAGTTTTATCATGAAGTAGAAAGGTTTTTACGACAGGAAGATGCAAAGGCTAAAAGAGAGGGGAGAGAGGCTGAAGTTTATGCGGTAAAAGGTGGAGGTCCGCCTAGAGAGGATTCAAACAAGGACGATAGAGGCAAAAGGAAAATGAACGACAACGGTAGCACATCGAAAATGCAACAGAGGGAATCTAAATTCTCTTCTTGCATGGATTTAACTAAAACTCTAGAAAGGATTTACTTGGATACTCGAGGGCGCCTCCAGTATCGAAGACTGGCAAAAAGGGAAACCTCTGAATACGAACGGGCATTGGGAAAGCATTGCCTATTCCATGACCTGGATGGGCACAGTGTGATGCCCCACCCCGAGACCTACATTAACAAAGAGTATTACTGGGTAATACCGTCTGCTAATGTGGAGAATAGGGCTAGTTAGGAGTGACCATCTATAGCCTTGTCTTAAATATCTATTAAATATGTCGACAAATGCCATGTATTTTTTTTATAACTCAAGTGGATCGACATATCCAATAAATACTTAACACAAAGCCATAGGTGGCTATAGGATCTATCAGAACAAAATACAACAACTCGAATGCAAAACACATCACAGAACAGCAGATCATCACATATATATACATATATAGATACATCACAGAGTATACAAAATGATACATGTCAAGTGGTATGGTGACCACAATATACAAGCGAGTCAAAAGAATATACATATCAGAGTAGCAAACAAAAGGACAACACAAAAAGCTATAACAAAAAGAGCTAGCAGAATAGAGTCCATGCGGAAGCAGAATAGGCTAAGTCCAAATGTACCTAACCTGAAACACCTCGGCCTGACCCGAGTATAAATACATGGGTCGGTCTAGCTAAACAAATCAGTTTAAGAGAATATACAATAATATGAGCATAAGGATAAAGTGATAATGTTCCCAAGTGAGAAGGGATAATTTAAAGTGTATGGTTACTTCATGTGATGAATGGTATCACCACACAATATATAATCTCAAAAGAGATAAAATAACCCATAAAACGCTAAAAGTAGCATGCCTCATATCTTCGGCATTTCATAAAACATCAAATATGGTTTAAGGGAAAACCTAAACCCGCCATCTTGGCAACCCAAAACATGCACAAAGAGATCCCATCTCAAACACGCCATAAGGCAAATATATCTCCAAAGAGGAGAATATAATCTCATGTAAACGCCAAAAGGCAAATCTCAAATAACGCTAGTGTAGGCAATTCAAATCTCAAAAATAGAACTCCCAAGAGTTCAAATTCCTGAAAAGTAATCACTACAAATATATATCGAATGGTTCAAAGGACCAATTCCAGAAAGGGGCGATACACTAGGCAAAATAGTCAAAGAAATCATCTCAAAAGTTTAGCACGTGCATGTGGTCGAAGCCTTGCCAAGTACTGTTATCTCAAATAGGTACCTCGCCCAAAGGCAAAACGTCACAATGACAAATACGATGCAATGACAAACGCCGCAATGGCAATGACCCGAAGGTCCAGTACTGGCATGCTGCAATGGCAAATGTGTCACAAAGTCTTGGATAGGAACCCGAACTGTGTTAACGTGTGTCCTATACCACACGTTCGCACTGAACGGTTTACTAACCGCTAGTAAATTTCACACTCAAAGCAGTAAAAAGTTTACTCCATCTCATCGGTAAACTCGACTAGAAGGCCAAAACGATCAAACAGACAAGTTAGGAATTAACCGATAAGATAAATGCACGTGTCCCATATCACATGTTTCACCAAACCATTTAATTCTCTTTCTCATTTGCTCGATGCAAAAACGTGTAATTTATATATAAAATAATTTACTTTGGAAAACAAGCTTTGAAAACAAATTTCTGAAATCAATTCTAAAACCCATATTTGAAAATTCTCCTATTATAGAGAATAAATAGATTTTACACTTGAAAATAGTTCAAAATATTATATAATAATTATTTTGAAATGCCCATTAATTTTAAAAATCATTTCAAAACGATTCGGAGAAAACCGTGCTCGAAAACGAATAAAAACAAGGAAAATCACTCAAACCGATATTCGAATTTAAATTCAAATTAAATCCAAATAATTAAAATTTTGAATTTTAAAATCTCCAAAATTTGGCTAGTTTATTGATAGACATCATGGCCTTCAGAAATGATCAAAATCATCACGAAATATAACCAGGAAATGGAGCAAAAGAAGTCGGAAACATCGAAACAAAAGAGGAGAACAAGGCAAAACTTTGCCTTTGCCAGGTCGACCATGAGGCCGACCTGGAGGTCGACCTCTTTGGTCCTTAGGTCAACCGTACGGTCGACCTAGGAGCCTCTGGGTCGACAGTCGGGTCGACCTAGGGAGGGGTGGCAGTCGACCTAGCATACGAACTTTTTTCCAGTTCGATTTCCAGGGTTTTTGTTCAACTTCCAGAGCAAATTTCGACATGCAAACGACAGTATTTTTCAACCAATATTTACAGAGATGGAGTTCAACATGCAACCTATCAAATGCAAGAAATCCGGCAGCATTTTGTTGCTAGAATAAAAAATTATAGAATCTCAAAGATGCAACAGAAACTGATTATAAACAGGGAAAATTCAATTACAGGAAATAACGAACAAAAACTAATTTTTTTCACGATTTCTAGCTTTGGCACTTTTGTTTTTGCTAGATTGTGAGCTTATACAACTCACCTTGCTAATTTTTTGCAAAAACTCGGATTATAGCAGCAAAGAGGAAGCTTTGCTTGAGATTACAAACCTTTAGAACCTGTAGAAAGCAAATATAGAGCATGCAAACAATATACAGTAAAAATTAGAAAGTTGTTTACTGTAATAAAAATTTTGTGATGAAATTGTATGATTTGGTGATGTATACCTTTGATTTATCTCTAACTTGCAAAAAGACTTGAATTTTGGTGAGTTTAATTGAAGATTGAGCTTGATTTTGTAATTTGAGAAATTTTGTTTACTGACTTTTGTTTTTAGGTTGAAGGAGGAAGAAGAGACTGAAAATGAACGAACAGCTAAACACTATTTCCTCTTTTCTTAACCAGGCTAAGACTAAATGGGCTAATCGGGTTTGATAATTAAAAGAAATAAAATGGCTTAAGGTTTAAATCAACACTTAACAAATAAATGTGTACATATCACATATACACATAAATAAAAATGAATTTCTCTCAATTTACACACAAGAAAAATATGAAAACTTGTATACAAACAAAATAAAACATTTTCCATCATATAAAAAGATTAATTTATATTTTTAAATATTTTTATTATTAAAATCCTTAGTTTAACAAAAATACACCATTTACTCAAATAAATGAATAAAACGTTGTTTTTAACTTCTAAAATTCCACAAAATTTATTTTCTCACTTAGAAAAATATTTCAAACCATTTCAAAACAGTATTTATAGCCAAAACTTAATTTAAAACCAATTTCCACCTTTTATTTCAATAAACCACCATTAAAAATTACATACTTCTTTTAAAAATTATTAAAAGGAGCAAATGGGCAATAATTAATATAGTTTTGCATTTTCTCTAAAATGAAATCATTTTCATTATTTAAAGTCCATATTCCATTTATTATCACTCCAAAAAAATCGAATAAAGCTTGGAATTTCATTTTCACATTTTAAATTCCACAATCCATTGTTTATTCCAAATAATCAATCTAATTTCTCTAATTTTAATTTAATTTACAATATTAAATTATAATTATCATTATAATTCAATATTGAAAGGTAATCTCCAAACCAGGGTTGTTGCAGACTCCCCTTCTTAATAAAATTGCGTCCTCGCAATTCCTAGAGAAGAATTTGTATTCAACTATTTAATTTCATCACTCAAAAAAAATTGAGATAAAGAGATATTCTCACCATCACTATGCGAAGAAAGAAAACCGAGATATAAACGCTCGATAAACTCTCTGGTTTCCCAAGTGCAGTCATTGGGATTAGCGGACCATTGAACTTTAACGAGCGACACGTCTTTGTTTCGAAGGCGTCTCACCTCCGAAGCAAGTACGCGAATAGGCTGCTGCACAACAGATAGGTCTGGTGAGATCTCAAGCTCTTGCAAATCAGGAGAATTGATAATAGAATCCGACTCTTGCAGATACTTCCGAAGCTGGGAGACGTGAAACACATTATGAATGTCAGATAGATGAGCTGGAAGCGAAACTCTATAAGCCACAGGGCCTATGCGTTCGGTAATAGGAAATGGTTCTATAAAGCGAGGAGCCAATTTCCCAGTCGTATTGGAACCCTTTTCAGAGGAGAAACGCGAATAAAGACGAGACCACCAATAGAGAACTCGAGAGGCTTTCCACGGTTGTCCGCGTAGGATTTCTGGCGACTCTGCGCCTCTTTCATTCTCTACCGAATCAAAACAATCCTCTCAGATGAATCACGAATAGAATCAAGGACTAGAATAAGCTTCTCCCCAGATTCCAACCAACATGAAGGAGATCGGCATGGCCTTCTGTATAAGGCTTTGAAAGGAGCCATACCGATACTTGACTGGAAACTATTGTTGTAGGAGAATTCCACAAGAGGTAGGTGATCCTCCCAACTACCACCGAAATCCAAGATGTAAGCACGAAGAAGATCCTCAAGAATACGATTCACCCGTTTAGTCTGTCCATTAGGCTGCGGATGATATGTCATGCTGAAATTAAGCTTTGTTCCCAAAGCTTGCTGAAGACTCTGCCAGAAATGACTCGTGAATAACAGATCACGGTCATAAACAATCGAAGTAGGAACACCGTGAAGTCTCACGATTTCCTTGATATATAACTTAGCTAAATGAGAAGCACTCCCATTAGACTTAATAGGATTGAAATGAGCTGATTTGGTGAGGCGATCAACAATAACCCAAATGCTAGAATGGTCTAATCTCGAACGAGCTAGGTTATCAATGAAATCCATCAAAATCTGATCCCATTTCCATAATGGAATCTCTAGAGACTGAAGGAGACCAGAAAGGCGTTGATGCTTGGCTTTAATTAGTTGACAAGTCGTGCAATTACTCACATAACTTGCTACATCGCGCTTCATGCCTTCCCAATAATAACAGTGATGCATATCGGCATACATCTTGCTACTGCCCGGATGAATGGTATACTTAGAACGATGACAGTTGTCGAAAATGTCATGCCTAAGTGCAGAATCAAAAGGCATGACTAGACGGTTCTTCTTACAAAGACACCCATGAGAATCAATACTGAAATCCCTCAACTACTCATCACGGGACTCAGACTCACAAATCTGGATAAGGTGCACAAGATCGGGATCACGTCGCTGAGCATCGGCAATATGATCTAATAAGATGGGTTGAGCTTCCAAATTGAATAATAAAATAGGAGAATCAGAAGATTGAGCTTAATCACGAATATCACAAAGGGATAAGGTCTCAAAAACATCCCACTCGGCTAGCATCATAGAAACAATAGTCAAATGTTTACGACTAAGCGCATCAGCAACACGATTACCCTTACCAAGGGTATACTGGATATCGAAGTCATAGGAGGCAAGGAATTTGAGCCAACGTTGTTGCCTCATATTGAGCTCCTTCAGAGTGAACATATATTTCAAGGACTTGTGATCGGTATAAAGAATGAAGTGCTCACCTAATAGATAATGTCGCTAAATCTTCAGGGCGAAGACAATGGCAGCTAACTCGAGGTCATGAGTGGCATAACGAACTTCATTATGTCGCAGTTGTCTAGAAGCATAAGCAACTACCCGATCCTTCTGCATAAGCATAGCACCGAGGCTACATCTACTAGCATCGGTGTAGACAAAAAGATCATGATTCCCTTCAGGAACCACTAGAATAGGAGCATTAGTGAGAAACTCCTTCAACTGCTGAAAAGAAGCTTCGCACTTGTCGGACCAAATAAATCGAACGCCTTTACAAGTAAGGCTGGTGAGAGGAAGCACAATGCGAGAAAAATCCTTAATGAATCGACGGTAGTAACCCGCCAATCTAAGGAAGCTGCGAATCTCATGAACATTCTCAGGCCTCTTTCGATTCTGGATGGCTTCGATCTTCGAGGGATCGACCGAAATGCCTTCGGAAGAAATAACGTGGCGTAAGAACTCAACCTTATTCTCCCAGAAATGGCACTTGGAGAATTTGGCTTTAAACTGATGATGACGAAGAGTACTCAAGACAATTCTCAAGTGATTAGAATGCTCGGCTTCAGACTTCGAATAAACAAGAATGTCGTTGACGAACACATGGACGAACTTATCGAGATATTCCTGGAATACTCGATTCATAAGATTGACAAAGAAAGTAGGCGCATTTATCAAACCGAACGGCATAATGAGCCACTCGTAAGATTCATATCGAGTGCGGAAAGCTATAAGAGGAATGTTATCTTCCGCAACTCGGAGCTGATGAAAATCAGTGGCAAGGTCGAGCTAAGAAAAGACCTTAGCACCACTCAATTGATCGAACATGTCGTCGATCCTAGGCAACGAATATATATTCTTGATGGTCAACTCGTTAAGCTTGTGATAGTCGATACAAAGCCTAAGAGTTCCATCGGACTTCTTCACGAAGATGACCGCAGCACCCCACGGTGAAAAACTGGACTGAATCAACTGCTTGGACTCAAGCTCTAAAAGCTGCTACTTGAGTTCCTCATTTTCCTTTGTAGACATCCTCGTAGGAGGACGACTAACTGGCTACGCGCCTGGAATGAGATCAATGCGGAACTCGATCGCCCGCTTGGGTGGCAAACCCGAAACAGGCTCAAATACATCAGAGAAATCACAAACAACAGGTATACAAGATATATCATCATCATCTCATGAGTCTAGGGAATATAAATCCACTTCAAAATTTTCCACATTTCGAAGAACAACTGGTAACAGAGCAGACGAATCTGGATGTCGAAGATATAAAACTCTCTTAGAACAAATAATCTTGGCATCGTATCGCACTAGCCAGTCCATACCCAAAATCATATCAAAACCCAAATAAGAAATAACATGCAGATTCACACAAAAAGAAAATCCATATAAAATAATCTCAACATCATCACAAAGCATGCTAAGGGTTGCGAATCCCACGATAGGATTCGCAATCCTCAATGTAGTAACAAGGCATGAAACATCCAAAGAAATAGCATCAATGAGCTCTTTCGATACGAATGAATGCGACGCACCCATATCAAAGAGAACTTGAATAGAACGATCATGAAATAAAATAGAGCCTTCAAGGATAGAAGGAGATATACCTCTACGCTGAGAAGACCCTCCAGAAGCATCCACTACATTCAGCTTGCCAGGCTGGGTATTACTAGGAGCAATGGGACAAGTGGCAAGACGGTGGCCTTCCTTCTTGCAATAACGACAGAAAAGAGGCTTAGGACAATCATGAATCATGTGGTTAGGAGAACCATAATTGAAACATCCCTTCCGAGTAAGAGGTGTTCCACTAGGCTAAGAACTAGGACCAACAAACTTCTTCTTCTTCAGAGGAAAAGACTTCGGCTTATGAAATGGGACCTTCTTCTTATTGGGGTTCTTGTAAACCTCACCTCATCACCACTATCGCACTCCTTCTCGACGACTTCAAGATGAAGCGCCGAGTCAACAAACTCCTCGAAAGAAAGCTTGAGCTGGAGCATCAAAGACTTCTTCAAATACTTCTTAAGACCAGAGACAAACTTCATATTCTTCTTATAGGGAGTGCTGATGTATTCAAGACCATACTTAGACAAGGCCTCGAATGAAGAAACATAATATGAGACGGAGGACTTCCCTTGCTTCAACTCAAGGAAGCGACGGGCCAATAAGCTTTCTCAGATTCAAGAACAAACTTAAGCTCGAATCGTTCCCGAAACTGAGTCCAAGAAATAGTAGACTCATTGAGCTCGGCTATGAGAAGCTCGTACCAGTCAAGGGCACGCTCTTGCAACAGGCTAGATGCTATAAGAACTCTGTCGTGGTCGGAAAGATCCATGCGAGAGAAGATGCGCTCGCACGTACGAATCCAAGCTTGGACCTCTAGAACGGACTCGGAGCCTTTGAACGGCTTTCCTCCGAGATGGGAGAAATACTGCACATGCGCAAAGACAGACTTGCGCGGAGGAGATGCTCGAGTAGGAGCTGAAGGCTGAGTGCTTCTAAATAACTCCATAAACTGATCGACAGACATATAAACGCCGTTCGGATGCGAGCTGTTGGATTGCCCAGCATCCGAGCATCGTCCTCTGCCTCTTCTAGCTATTAGCTGAAAGTTAAGATAAGATAAGAATTATTCATAGGGTAGTTATCATTAATTCAATAAGGAATACTATGGAATTAAAATACACTCATAGATATATTCCCAACTTCTATCTACCCCAAAGGACAAGGCACGATGATTAAGGGATTCGTAACACTTGTATTACACTTAGATGTACCATAATATGTTCTTCTGTTATGTGTTTATCATATTTTGTTCTGAACTCAGCTTTGATACCAAGCTGTGACGCCCTACCCCGAGTCTCAAATTAACAAAGAGTATTACTGGGTAATACCGTCTGCTAATGCGGAGAATAGGGCTGGTTAGGAGCGACCATCTATAGCCTTGTCTTAAATATCTATTGAATGCGTTGACAAATGCCATGTATCTTTTTTCTAACTCAAGTGGATTGACATATCCAATAAATACTTAACACAAAGCCATAGGTGGCTATAGGATCTATCAGAACAAAATACAACAACTCGAATGCAAAACACAACACAGAACAGCAGATCATCACACACACACACATATATATATACACACACACATATGCAGATACATCACAGAGTATACAAAATGATACATGTCAAGTGGTATGGCGACCACAATATACAAGCGAGTCAAAAGAATATACATAGCAGAGTAGCAAACAAAAGGACTACATAAAAAGCTATAACAAAAAGAGCTAGCAGAATAGAGTCTATGCGGAAGAAGAATAGGCTATGTCCAAATGTACCTAACCTGAAACACCTCGGTCTGACCCGAGTATGAATACATGGGTCAGTCTAGCTAAACAAATCAGTTTAAGAGAATATACGATAATATGAGCATAAGGATAAAGTGATAATGTTCCCAAGTGAGAAGGGACAATTTAAACTGTATGGTTACTTCATGTGATGAATGGTATCACCACACAACATATAATCTCAAAAGAGATAAAATAACCCATAAAACACTAAAAATAGCGAGCCTCGTATCATCGGCATTTCATAAAACATCAAATATGGTTTAGGGGAAAACCTAAACCCGCCATCTTAGCAACCCAAAACATGCACAAAGAGATCCCATCTCAAACACGCAATAAGGCAAATATATCTCCAAAGAGGAGAATAAAATCTCAAGTAAACGCCAAAAGGCAAATCTCATATAACGCCAGTGTAGGTAATTCAAATCTCAAAAATAGAACTCCCAAGAGTTCAAATTCCTTAAAGGTAATCGCCAAAAATATATATCAAATGGTTCAAAGGACCAATTCCGAAAAGGGGCGATACACTAGGGAAAATAGTCAAAGAAATCATCTCAAAAGTTTAGTACGTGCATGTGGCCGAAGCCTTGCCAAGTACTGTTATTTCCAATAGGTACCTCGCCCGAAGGCAAAATGTCACGATGACAAATACGCCGCAATAGCAAATACGCTGCAATGGCAAATGCCGCAATGGCAAACGTCTCAAAGACAAATACGCCGCAATGGCAATGACCCGAAGGTCTACTACTAACATGTCGCAATGGAAAATGTGCCACAAACTCTCGGATTGGAACCCAAACAGTGTTAACGTGTGTCCCATACCACACATTCGCACTAAACGGTTTACTAACCGCTAGTAAATTTCACACCCAAAGCAGTAAAAAGTTTAACTCATCTCATCGGTAAACTCGACTCGAAGGTCAAAACGATCAAACAGACAAGTTGGGAATTAACCGATAAGATAAATGCATGTATCCCATACCATGTTTAACAAATTGTTTAATTCTCCTTCTCATTCGCTTGAAATGTGCAAGAACGTGTAATTTATATATAAAATAATTTACTTTGGAAAACAAGCTTTGAAAACAAATTTCCGAAATCAATTCGAAAATCCATATTTGAAAATTCCCTTATTATAGAGAATAAATAGATCTTACACTTGAAAATACTTGAAAATACTTGAAAATATTATATAATAGTTATTTTGAAATGCCCATTAATTTTAAAAATCATTTCAAAAATATTCGGAGAAAACCGTGCTCGAAAACGAATAAAAATAAGGAAAATCACTTAAATCGATATTCGAATTTAAATTCAAATAATTAAAATTTTGAATTTTAAAATCTCCAAAATTTGGCTAGTCTATTGATAGACATCATGACCTTCAGAAATGATCAAAATCATCACGAAATATAACCAGGAAATGGAGCAAAAGAAGTTGGAAACATCGAAACAAAGGAAGAGAACAAGGCAAAACTTTGCCTTTGCCAGGTCGACCTCCTTGGTCCCTAGGTCGACCGTACGATCGACCTAGGAGCCTCTGGGTCGACAGTCAGGTCGACCCAGGGAGGAGTGGCAGTCGACCTAGCATACGAACTTTTTTCCAGTTCGATTTCCAGGGTTTTTATTCAACTTCCAGAGCAAATTTTGACATGCAAATGACAGTATTTTTCAACCAAAATTTACAGAGATGGAGTTCAACATGCAACCTATCAAATGCAATAAATCCGACAGCATTTCATTGTCGGAATCAAAAGTTATAGAATCTCAAAGATGCAACAGAAACTGATTATAAATAGGGAAAATTCAACTACAGGAAATAACGAACAGAAGCTAATTTTTTTCACTGTTTCAAGCTTTGGCACTTTTGTTTTTTCTAGATTGTGAGTTATACAACTCACCTTGCCAATTTGTTGCAAAAACTCGGATTATAGCAGCAATGAGGAAGCTTTGCTTGAGATTGCAAGCCTTTAGAACCTGTAGAAAGCAAATATAGGGCATGCAAACAATATACAGTAAAATTAGAAAGTTGTTTACTATAATAAGAATTTTGTGATGAAATTGTATGATTTGGAGTTGTATACCTTTGATTTATCTCTAACTTGCAAAAAGACTTGAATTTTGGTGATTTTAATTGAAGATTGAGCTTGATTTTGTAATTTGAGAAATTTTGTTTACTGACTTTTGTTTTCAGGTTGGAGGAGGAAGAAGAGACTGAAAATAAACGTACAACTAAACACTATTTCCTCTTTCCTTAACCAGGCTAAGACTAAATGGGCTAATTGGGTTTAATAATTAAAAGAAATAAAATGGCTTAAGGTTTAAATCAACGCTTAACAAATAAATGTGTACATATCACATATACACATAAATAAAAATGCATTTCTCTCAATTTACACACAAGAAAAATATGAAAACTTGTATACAAACAAAATTAAAAAAATTCTATCATATAAAAAGAATAATTTATATTTTTAAACATTTTTATTATTAAAATCCTTAATTTAACAAAAATACACCATTTACTCATATAAATGAATAAAACATTGTTTTTAACTTCTAAAATTCCCCAAAATTTATTTTCTTACTTAGAAAAATATTTCAAACCATTTCAAAACATTATTTATATCCAAAACTTATTTTTAAACCAATTTCCACCTTTTATTTCAATAAACCACCTTTAAAAATTACATACTTCTTTTAAAAATTATTAAAAGGAGCTAATGGAAAGTAATTAATATAATTATTGCATTTTCTCTAAAATGAAATCATTTTCAATATTTAAAGTCCATATTCCATTTATTATCACTCCAAACAAAATAGAATAAAGCTTGGAATTTCATTTTCACATTTTAAATTCCAAAATCCATTATTTATTCCAAATAAACAATCTAATTTCTCCAATTTTAATTTAATTTACAATATTAAATTATAATTGTCATTATAATTCAATATTGAAAGGTAATCTCCAAACCAAGGATGTTACACACAGCATGAACAACTGCAGGCATTTGAAGGATATCGTTGAGGAGCATGAAAGAAATTGTCATCTACAACAATACCTAAGGAATCGAGCTGTGGCCGTGGAATAGGAGAACCCACCGCTCACCTCAAACGAAGATGGCACTGGATCTTGGCATCGTTAGCTTATTATCAGTTGAATGGATTTATGGCTTTGAATAAGTAATAAACCCTGAAGTGATGCGGCTAAGTCACTTACACATGTACGGGATCGAGGACGGTCCCTATGCATGCTCTGAGATGATGATAAACTGTGATGCTCGGGTTTATGAAATCTTGTTTTTTTCTATTTTTTGTGGACTCCGGTTTCTTTCTTGGTACTATGGACATTTGACTTTCTTGGTTGCACGGACTTTTGTGTTGTCAATTGGACTTTGTGTTGATTGGATATTAATGTAATAAATAATACATGTCACGCGATTACGATCCCGACCGGAGAGATAGGGCAGTAATCGCATGTTACAAGTCCCTTTGCTGGAGAGTGATGGAATGGACTCGAACACAATATAAAAGTCCTCGACTAGAGAGTCGAGGCCGAAGAATAGAAAAGTCCTTGATCGTAGAGTCGAGGCCGGAGAATACAAAAGTCCTCGATCGGAGAGTCGAGGCCGGGGAATACAAAAGTCCTTGACCGGAGAGTCGAGGTCGGAGAATACAAAAGTCCTCGACCAGAGAGTCGAGGCCGGAGAGTACAAAAGTCCTCGACCGAAGAGTCGAGGCAGGAGAATACAAAAGTCCTCGATCGGAGAGTCGAGGCCGGAGAATATAAAAGCCCCCGATAGGAAAGTCGAGGCTGGAGCATGATAAAATGACCCGGCGAGGTCTATGGATTTGGATTTGGGCCCGGAGAGGTCCCGGCTTTGGATTTGGACCAGGAGAGGTCCTGACTTTGGATATGGTCCCGAAGCGGTCTCGGATTTGGATTTCGACCCAGAGAGGTCGTGGATTTGGTTATTGGATATGAATTGTTTATAACTCAGTTGACGGGTTCGGATGGATATGGAATTGGCTAAGGATTTGGTTACTGGATTCAAAATCGGATATCGACTCAGAGTAGTCGTGGATTTGGATAAGGATATGGATATAACACTTAGTAGAATGGCTTGACAATGGATTGGATCATGGACCAGATGATATGGCTATGGATGGCATATGGACTTTGGATGTCGGATTTAAAGCTATTCAAAACACACCTTCCTATTGCAAGGCAAGTTTTGAGGGCCAAAAGTTACCTCGCCTTTTGGTCAAGGCCAGGATATAAATAATTTGGCTAAAAAGGATGGATATCAGGATCGGAGATCGATTGGAAACAAGGTTATGATCAATACCATCAAAATTGGACCAAGCTCCAATCAAGGTGGGATCGATAGGGAATGATAAACAAGGTTAGATGAGGCTACACTTCAAATTTCAAGTCAAACGGAGTTCGTATACTCAAGTTATGGATGGATCAATATTCATGGAAAATCAGTCGTATCGATACTTTCGTATCGATCGAAGTAGGCTCGACTGTTTGCTTTGGATCGATGGGTTTCATATCGATGCAATGCGCATCGATTGGATGGATATGACAAGGCATGTTGGCATGCTTCGTATCGATCGAATCTTGGATCGATACGAAGGAAGCAGGACTTGGATGGATATGGACAGCACACTTAGAACCTTGCTTCAGATCGATACGTATCGTTCCCGATCGATACGAACCAAAACACTTGGGTTCGATACGAAGAAGGAGGCAGGGGATGGATACGAAGCAAGAACTTTAGCATCGATACGAAGACGGGATGCAGACATTGATATGAAGAGGGCAACAAACTGATGGATAAGAAGGGTAGCTACATTGGATGGATCCGAAGGCACACTTTGTATCGATCGATATGAACCGGTCAAGGGAAGAAATTCTCAACATGGATCGCTGCGCGAAGCTCTGAATAGGTACGAAGCCTTCAGCCTTCTTGCAAACTAGAATTTGGATCGATCATAATTCTCATTCTACAAGTCCAAGTGCTGTGAAATTTTCACAAAGGCTTTCTTATTCACTTAAGAACGTCCATGATCGACCTCAACTTCATTCGACTATTTTTGGATTGATACGAATTTGATCAGGATCGATCCCAAATGACTCCAGATCGATCTAGTTGGCCCACCTGTGCATGAGAAGAGGTATTTCAAGCTTTGGGGTGGATATTTTCATATCTGCACCTATAAATAGCAGCTCTATGGCAACTAAAAAGGGATCTTCTTCTGCTTTTCTAGGCAAAACTTTGCCATTTTGTTTACTGATTTCAAAAGCTTGTAACTGTAATCTTAATAAAAAAGGAATAAAAGGATCAATTCAAAGTGGACGTATGCCGGATATAGCCGAACCACTATAAATTTCATGTCTTTCTCCATTTTCTTTCATTTTAATTTGGTTATTTCTTCATTTTTATTCTCTACATTATTTGTATCTGAGATCTGTGTTAAGATATTGAGAATTTGTGTAAACACTGGTGCTTTCATGACATTCGGGGTTTGTGACCAATTTTGGTGCAAACAATGGATAACAAACTGATAAGGCAATAAAAAAAATAAATTAGTTTACATAGACTCCATATGTACAGTATACTGAATAGATACATGAATTATCGTACATAGTTTTATACATGAAAAAATGTCTAATATAACGAAGCATACATGGAATAAATAGTATATAAGTAACCAATTCCTACATGTCTCCAAATGATTCAACGGTCCTGCTAATGTGTAACCAAATACCTAACTCTCAGCCTACTCATAAAAGTAACCAAAATTTGTCTAGAAGGAAATAAAAATAGAGAAAACGATGGTCACACGGAATTCTAGTATGGTGCTATCTCTAATTACTACATATGCTTGAAACACACACACATACACACACACACACAAATTAAGTGTGAGCAAGAGCTCTATGGGCACTACTAATCATACCTACACATGTTTAATTCTATGATAATACATACGTCTAATTACTACAAGTTATTGTCATAGAATTGATATGTATTTAATAGAATTGATATGTATTTAATACACAAGCATTGTATTTATGATAAGCCCATCAAATATAGAACAGAAGCAGAACCATGACATGCAAAGAAAATAAAATAATTCAATTTGATCGAATAAATGAGTATATTAGAAAGAGTTCCTAATGTACCTAAGATGAATAAGATTCTATCGCTAAAGTCACTCCTCCCATTGGTATATGATAATGCATCGATAAGGAGTAATCGGACTTTGTTGGACAACAAATGATTGATGATGAGTGAAGTTGAGTCAACTTCAGTCTTTTAGGTCATGTACTTAAAAGTAAGTATATAAGGTTAAAATTAATTTCATCTAAAGTATTTTTACAAGACCATACAGGATAAGGACTTATAATAAACCCCTACATATCATAGGTCAAGGAGTTGACATGTTTGAGTCGAGAGATTGCACATAATACTTATTCACCCACTACAACAAAAAGGACTTTTTATAGCGTTTAAAAACCACTATAAAAACTTTCTATAGCTATTCTATAATCTCCATAGATCAACATGTTGTAAAAAGTCTGGTAGATACTATAGCGTGTCATACTTGCAATGGAAAACGTATTTTTCTTGCCATCTAAAATAGGCCATATTGGTGCAACTGCTTTTCTATAGCATTATGAAACGTGCTATAGAACTTTTTATGACGTATTTTAGTTGCTATAAATATGTCGACATGCTATATTATTATAGCATTTGAACGCGCTATGGAATCATCGTATCAACCTTTTATGACACATTGAAATGCTATAGAAAATTCATTACTATCTATTATAGCACCGTCTTATTGCTATGAAAACTATTTACTCTTTGCAAAATATTTTGTATAGCACTAACATGATGCTATAGTATAACAAAGCTGAACAATTTTTCTTTTTATTGCATAGTTAGAATGCTATAAAAAAATTCTATTGCACATTTTTTGCTGCCATAACATTCAAAGCTTAACTATTTTCAATTCTACTTATATATTATAACTCAAAAAACCACATTCATCACATTAACATAAGTACACAAATTGAGTCATAAGCCAAATCACAAAATATATATATATATATATCCATAATATTTCATACATGAAGAATTAAACGTAAATATTTGTGATAAAAATTAAACATAAGTACACAAATTGAGTGTAGCATACCAAAACGATACATACTAAAAATATTCTAATGACCGTCGATAAGCATGACCGATTTAAAGGAGAAAGAGTGCGACATCATGTATCAACCTCAAAAGCATCATATAACACCTGTGAAGAAGAAACACAAATCAAATTCAAAAGCAAAGAACAAATCAAACTACAACTTCAAGGTTAAACAAAGCATAAGTACAGATTCAAGTTCCAGTTTCAGGTTTCAGATCAGATCAAAACCAAATGTCAGTTTCAAATCTACTGATCAAAAGTTCAAAACCAAGTTTCCAGAATCAAAGCAACTTCTAGTTTTTAAATTTCCAGACAAAACTTCTCTGCTTAATCAACTTCCAGGTGAGAAAACTAACCCATTGATGCTTGAATCTATTTATAAACTTGATGTATGTGAAATAAAGTGATGAAATTATGTTGATAGTCTGTGCATGCTTGTGTATATGTGTATTGGTGCTCTGTTATAGGTTACAGGTTTTAAAACCTGATTAAAATTTCAAATCATTCCACTTACAAACAATTTTAAACCTTGATCTCTGAATGAAAGGTGTTTGTATGTGTATAACATCATTTCTAAAAATAGATTCAAGAGTAAATATCGAGTAAATATTTTGAAAATTTTAAATAATAGTAATAATCTAAATTAAGTCAAAATTCAATAATCAGGGATTCGTGTTTAGATTTCATAATCGAGTTCGTATTAGCAAATAATGATTTTTGATGGAGATATCATGATTTTTAATATAATGGTTGTTGAGATCTTGTGAGTTGAACAGAAAATATGATTCAACATTTGCCTTATGTGTAAAAAAATAATTCTGAATTCCTACTGGTGGTAAAGGATTAACTACCTGAAGGGTATTATTTGATCAAAAAAGTCTTGATTTTATGTGTAATGCAAAATATACAGGAAATCGACAAAGATGAGAGTGTGAGGCTTGCAGACTACTTTGATGTAATTGCAGGAACCAACACCGAAGGCCTGGTCACGGCTATGCTCACTGCTCTGGACAAAGACAGTCGACCACTTTTTGCAGCCAAGGACATTACACCATTTTATTTGGAAAATGGCCCCAAGATTTTTCCTCAAAAGAGGTAATGGGAAAGGGTTTAACTTAACCTTTTCAGAGTAGTACAAATAAATCTTCTTTGGATAACATGATGAATATGTGAACTTGTGCTGCAGGCATTTTGCTTCAATGTGTAATTTTTTCGGCATCATCAATGGACCAAGATACAACGGCAAGTATTTGCATTCCGCAATACAAAAATTACTTAGCGAGACGAAGCTGCATCAAACATTAACTAACATAGTTATTCCAACATTTGATGTTAAGATTCTTCAGCCTTCAATATTTTCAACCATTCAGGTAGGATTTTATTTCTATATTATTTTGACCTAGTATTTTGGTGGTAAACTTATATGTTATAACATGGAAATGGATCATAAAATGTATATTCAGTCAAGGCGTGTACCACTAAAAGACGCTCTTCTATCCGACATATGCATCAGCACATCCGCAACACCAACATATCTTCCTGCTCACGGTTTCGATGTGAAAGATAATGAAGGAAATACTAAAACTTTCAACCTTGTGGATGGAGGCGTGGCTGCTAATAATCCTGTATAACTCATAATCTCTTTTAATTTTGGTATATTTAAAAGAAATAACAAATAATTAAGAAAAATCAACAGACATTAACAGCTATGAGCGTGGTGACAAAGGAGATATTCAAGAAAAATCAAGATTTTTTCCCCATAAAGCCTACGGATTATGGCAAATTTTTAGTGCTGTCTATAGGCATTGGTACTTCAAAAGAAGCAGCAAAATACAGTGCGAAAGAAGCAGCAAAATACAGTGCGAAAGAAGCAGCAAAATGGGGTTTACTTGGATGGCTATACAATGATGGTTCTTCCCCATTGATTAATATGTTTACACAAGCAAGTGATGACATGGTTGATTTTCATGCTTCTGTTCTCTTTCAGGCACTACATTCCGAAAATAACTATCTTCGCATTCAGGTATAATTAGTTTGTAAATTGATCTTCACGTCTTATGTGTTTATATATGGAACTAGAACATTTGTACCTTCAACCATAGCTAATTGAACATCAATAAAACAAAAAAAAATAAAAAAGTAAATAATGAGATTGAATACATACATTTAATGGCGATCAAATCAGGATGATACACCGACTGGTGACACATCATCGGTGGATATCTCAACAGAGGAAAACATGTCAAAACTTATTGGAATAGGACAGGCGCTTCTGAAAAAACCAGTGTCAAGAATGAACATAGAAACTGGAATATATGAAGCATGCAGTTTGAAAACCAATGAAGCAGAACTCATCCGCTTGGCCGAGCTGCTCTCTGAAGAAAGAAAAATTAGGCATTCAAAGGTTGTCAACAAGTAGCAGTGTTTCTTAGGTAAAGGTCGATTGATGGCCAATAACTATGCTTCAGGAAGTGATTTATTTGTTGGAATCAATATACTTGTTGGAAGTAGGCAAATCAGATCTAGCTTTAATGAGCCACTGACTTTGCTCTCTGTCTAAGCTTGCAAGGTTACTGTAATGGAATTTGGTACCACCCCTGATAATATAAACCCACCCAGTCAAAGTAGACAATAGATTTCACATGTGTAGCACACTGTACTTTACATATATATAGTAATATTTACACCAAACAATATATATGTAGTGCATGTATAACTCTACTTGGAGTATATTTGTATAGAAATATTTTCATTGCTGAGAATCAAGGCATGCATTATATTTTGAATGAGCGTGTACTTTTCTACTGTAAATATGAACTGCAGATTCATTATTTATCGTTTATTGATCTTCTGAAATTTAGATTTTATTTTTTGGGTTAACAATGACCATGATAGCCATAGCCACTTGTTCCTTATTTCTTGAAACCGTTCTTTGGTTGTACTCTAACTCATCTATAAGAGGAGAGGACTCTATCCACAATTGAATGGCGTTTTGTCTGCTAGTTTGATTTCTTCCATTATTACACCTAGCTCGATTTAACCTTGCATCATGATTTTTTTTGTTTCCAGTATAACAAATAATATGGAGATATAACATTATATATGAAATGACGTTGCCGGTTTTGTTCTTGTTAAAGTTGATGCTCGGTTCATTTCATTTTCTGATTGAACTGTCATATTTTTTTTTTCTTCAAATGTTATCGCATTGAATAATTGAATCGCATATAAATAAGTTTGATACCTACCTTCTAGACAACTCCGACTTTACTCGTATGATTATTTAATGATGCAGTGTTAACTGTATCGATAACTACTTTCGATTCAAGCCATGAAACTTTGATACCAATGGATATGAATATTTGCACACCTCACAAGAATATTATAGAATAATTTTAGATATCCTGGACAATATTCATAAGCATAAATGGAAGGATTGTATGCAGAAAATAGAAAAATCATTTAATAAAAGGTTCCAAACATTATATCAGTGATAACTAGACAAGAAGACGTCAATTGTATAGTACCTTTGAACCTCTATGTAAAAATGACCGTCTACTTCAAAAGCTAAAACATCGCTAACATAATACTAGTAGCCACCAATGCTAAGGAGATAATTCAACAATGAGTTCTTAGTCATATGCTTAGTAAAAGATAATTTATTTATAATTGTTACACTTGTCTACATGCAATGCAATGACAAATCTTAGAATAAACTAGCAGGATTTATAATTCGTCTGCATGTATAAAACCCCCAAGAGGTCCCAATGATAAATATTTAGTTTTTTCCATCTAGCAAAGTTTAAGATAAATAAATAATTTCAGAAAGGAGAAATATTGTGACATTGTAATCAAAAACAGTACTTGGGTATGAAAGGTGGAGCAAATAAATGAAGATGTAAATGGTTTACACTATTGAACGGAGGCCGGTGAAATCCAAATCTGTAGAACAAGTAAAGCAAGACATGATATATTAAAAGGAAAACCAAAAAGGAACTGAAAACTTGACTGTATGATTATTGATAATTCCGAACGGTGGATACTAACTCCAGATAATATATGATACATTTTATTTGAAGCCAATAACAGGGCAGCTAATGCTTATTTCCTTCAGACATGTCACAATGATATACAAGCCACTGGCTATATCCCTGGCCGAATCAATAGTCCATTAACATTGTCCTAGGATGGTCTTGCGTGGCAATGTTTAAATCACACGACCACACAGTTGGTAAAATTATCAATAATGGTAAGTGGCATTTTAGAAATCTGATCTACCAACTAATATTCATAACTAGATAAAAGACATTTAAATTCATAATGATAACATCTAGGAGTACTTGACTTGTTGCTCAAATAGTGGGAATTGTCCCTGTAGTTAGCTTGGACTTCATTAGAAACAAAAATGTGGTTCAGCCATGGTACAATCAGATCTAGAACAAATGTTGTTCACCAAAAATGTCAAAAACTATATATTTTGCTTTACCAGATAGACTAATTTATTAGAAAAGGACTTGGCAGATGGAATGACTTAGAAGATAAAAGATGTATACTTCGTAATACAGAAGATGAAACTACAACCCACCTATTTTTCAACTGTTCTTTGTCAAATCTCATTTAGGGAAAAATATCAGAGAAGTTAAGAATGCAACAAATTAATTCAACCAACGAGATACAGCAAGTGAGACAACAAATTATCTACCATTGACAACAAATCCAAAGAAAACACATTCAATCTTTTCTATACCAAGGAAAGAATTTACAACTAAACCCTCCAAAATAATTAAATCACAGAAAGGATATAGTGGTATACACCGGCGTTATCACCAATATCACTTACCGACACCCAAGTTCGCGAAGCTTCCTTGAAGAACCGCTTGAGGAATCACTTGAGGAATCGAGCCTAGAAGACGCACTTCAGCTACCTAGAAGGATTCCAGTGAATCACTTGAGGAATCGAACCTTGAGGGTTGCGGAGCCTTGAGGGTTGCGTAGCCTTGAGGAATCGAGACTTGAGGGAATCACTTGGAATCGTTGCGGAGCTTTGAGATTAAAGAAGGATTCCAGTGAAGAGGAGAATAAGAGTGAAGTAAATGTGAAAAAGGAGAAGTGGATTTGAGCGGCACTGAAAAAAGATGGAGGGAAATAAAATTGGACCGTAAAAATTTCTTTATCGGTATTAACAACGGCATTAAGTTAATAATGATGGCGTTAACCTCTACCCTATAGAACCACTAACTAGTTAACTATAGCAAGTAAACCTCCCATGCAATCCCCACTTGCTATTAATATAACATTTTCTTGTAGTGTCATATGGGATCTTATGTGGCCACCCCAAAGGAGTTTGGGATCAATCAATATTGATTGACCAATTTATATAATGAATATAAGTTTCATCAACTAAAAATTAAATCAGTTTTATGCTTATAGAAAGGCAGCTTAGTAAAATGTTAAAATGTACATATTCGGTTGCAGTGAGAAATAATTGTTAGGCCAAGAAATATCAACTTCATATTGGAATTCCTTTTAGACATTATTGGTAGTAAAATGGATTAGGATATGATCCAAAGATAAAACTGATTTCAAAAAATAAAATGAAATCGACCAATCCTAAACGGACATAATTAGAACGTCTAATAAGAACTCTCACATATTAAAGAGAAACTATGATTGTCTTATTGATTTTGAAAAAAAAGAATTTCCTCTATTGTTAATAAGTCGTTAAGAGTATTGACTCTACTATATGATAGTTGCATAAATTTATAATGGATTCTAAGTATGCTGGTAAAATATGATTTTGATAGGTGTAACTGAAGGGACATGATTCATTAATTGTGTCATCTAGATGAAAAACGGAGTAGTTAAAATATAAGCTAGTTAATATAATAACAACATAAATTTCAATTGTTGAAATTAACATAACAGATTCATCATTCAACGTGCTTATGTTGATTCAGATTTTACTCGTAGTATCAATGCTCGATATAGTTTTGAGTTTTGATGTATGCATGTTGAAATAAAAATTCTAAAGAAGGAATTAGAAGATGTTGTTTGTGCTTAATAACCAAAGTGTCTCAAAGTCACCAAAGTGTCTTGAAGTCAGCGGAAGTGATTTTGAACTTGTGGGTTATGGATGTGATCCAAAAAATGATATAAAGTTATTATTCGATAAGCATTAGAGTCAAGCAAGTACTTTGATAGAGAAATTGAATAATTTGATTTTCATTCAGAATGAAGAGGAAGCATGTATCTGTAAGAAATAATATTAATAAGTGTTAAAGTATTTCTAACATTATTAAAAAAACAAAGTTATGATTGTTAACGACGTATTCATGTTAAAATCTTTTCAGTTTGGTTGTTTAGTTCTTAATATAGGATTTGAAAGGGCATCTTTTATAATTAGTACTAAAGGATGTTTGGAATGTCCCAAAATGACATACACAAACACCATATTAAAATGTTTAATCTGGAGCATGTAAGATAGGTTTTTCTGCAGCATTAGCTATAGGAACTATCATACATTCTATATTATCTACAATTCGCATTTAACTTACGTATTTGATACATAAAGCAAGTACCAAATCTGAATTAAGATCACTAAATGATTATTTAGAGCATTCTCCAATATTTATGGAATATTAGAAAATTGTTTATAGAAAGAATGAATTGCTTATGAAGGAGTATGTGGACTCGAACTTCAAAAGTGACAACGAGTATATTATGTCAGTCCTAAATCCATGTTCTACCTGAATTTAAGAACTAAAAGTTGGAAATGTTCCAAACAAAATGTAATGACCTGTAATTTTTAATAATTAAAATAGTTAATTTAATTAGATTTTTGTGATTTAATGTTGGGAGAAATAAAAATTTGTGATTTAATAATAAAGAATATAACTAAAATAAAGTGAAATGGTATTAATTTAAGGTAACCTATAATTGCTTTGAAGGTGATTCTAATTAATTAAAATGATTAAAAATTATAATTGGATATAGATTTGTAAATAAATTATAGTTATGTATGTATTAATTGATAATTGAATTAAAGAGGAAATTGATAATTTAAAGGATGTATTAATTAATGAAATAATGTGAAATAAATAGAAATTGGATAGAATTAGTATGGTAAGTGGCTATAACTTTTATTGTAAATAATAAACTTACAAATGTGATTAAATATAGAAATGGTGACAGTTGTTATTTGTTACCAATTCATTTAGTCAATTGCAATTGAATGTCATTAAATGTTACATTTATGTGAGTTAAGATAATAACTAGAGTGAAACGTAATAATGTAAATTTAAGTTAATTATTAAATATTTTAACGATAATCCAATCAATTGAAATAATTGAAATGTTATACTTGGTTATAATTTGGATACAAGTAAATAAATGTGAATGTTGTATAAACTAAGGAACTAGTATATAATTAATGGAAATTGAATAAAACTTGTGTTATGTAAGAAATTGTAACATTTGTTTGTATAATGAACTTATAAGTGTGATTAAAAGTTAATGGTAACAATTATTATATGTTATCTATTTATTTGGTCTATTAAATTTAATTGGAAACCAATTGCAATTAAATGAAATTAAAAATTATGTTAATAGGAATTAAGATGAAATTGGGGTATATTAATGTACTAAGATATAAACCAATGTTAATTATACCCATAAGATGATAATTGATTGAATAACAAGATTGACAATCAAATAAATGGATTTATTGAAATTTAAATTTATAATTACTTAATTATTTGAAATTGAATTTAAATACTGTAATTTATGCAATATTGAATTTTGAATTGATATGGAATTGTTTTAAAAGATTATAAAGTACTAAGTAATCTAAAATGATAGAAATTGTAAATTATTGAATTTGAATTGAAAAAGTGATCTAATTAATTTAATATTAATTTATTTAATTAAGGTAAAAATAGCCATTTTGACCACTGTCCCAGATTTTGAAAAAACTAGTTTCATCGGATCTGTAATGGTGAATTATTGTAGGCTTTCAAGTTTCGTAGCGATCGGACTTGTCGTTTGATCGTACGGACTCGAAACGCCTAGAAATCGATTCAATTGAAATCAATTTGAAAAAAGCTAATTTTAAGCTAACTTCTTCATACGATAGAAATTGGAATTGGAACCTGTTCCATTGAGTTTAAAATTATTGAAAACATCTGTTTTGATATATGGGATGACCCATTTTCGTTCCGGAGGCAGAATGGGCTTTTCGGGTCGTTTATCGTTCAACTTGAAAATCGATCTTGTCCATTCATTCTATTTTTGATCTACCTATAAATAGTCCATTATAAAACCTAGCTACTCCTTATTTTAATTTTTCTGTACGTACATTTCATCTGTCCACTTCTCCTTCTCAACGGCAGACAAACCAAACAAACTTCTCAATTCAAAATTCAACTTCAAAATCAAATCCCTCCCAACCATATCAAATTATATATCGATTTGAAGCTCTAGACGAGCGCAACCCAAATCTATGATTCATTTTTCAATCAGATTCATCGTTTGGCCAGAAAATTGTAATTTATTCTCGGCCGTTCATGAGCAGCCGACGAGATTCAACGGCGGATCGTCGATTATACGACGATCGGAGGTTGCTGCGAGGTAGAGGGTGTCGAGAGCAGTGCATCCATGGGGTTCGTTTTGGTCGGAGGTGCTCGTATTCGCTGCAATCAGTTGTTGAAAGGGGCAGCAGCGCGAGGTGCTACGGGCGGTCGTAGGCGATCACATGGGGAGGCTTGAGGTCGGCCGAGGATGGGGGCATGGTGGTGGCTCTCGATTGACGTGGCAGGCCTCGTAGGCGCGGCGATAATTGCAAATAGGGGATGATTGGTGGCGGCTTCACGCGTTTGAACGAAGTCAGGCATCGCGAACATTAGGGCTTGCGTGAGAAACCAAGGGGCGGGCTGACATGGATGGTACGTGTGCTTTTCTTTTCTTTTTCCTTTTAATTTGATTTTTATTTAATTTTAAAACGCTTTAACTTATGAAACTTTTGCAAATGAGGTCGGATTTACGCACAGTTTATTTCGCTGGGATCGTATTGAAATTCCAAAAATTTTGATGCTGGTTTGGACGAATTCTGAGACTGTTGAATTTTGGGCCTCATTTTGAATTCCAAATTGATTTGAATTCAAAGGTGAGTGTTTTAACCCACTCACAACTTCTAAAATTTCTTATGTTAGTTAAATTTAATTTATGATGTGATTAGAAATTTATTGATCGATGTTTGGTATATTTAAATTGTCATTCTGGTTAAATTTGACTTTTATTGCATTTAATTATCGTTTAATTTAATATTGAATTTTAAATTGTCAACTTAATACCTGTATTGATTACCAGTTATCTATTGATGTTCATTGATTGATTTGGATGATAATTATGATGTATGTCCGGTTTGTTGATATTGGATGACTAGATGTTGCATTTTATATCGTTATAATACTG
Organism: Allium fistulosum; assembly: GCA_030737815.1. NCBI lineage: Eukaryota > Viridiplantae > Streptophyta > Magnoliopsida > Asparagales > Amaryllidaceae > Allium > Allium fistulosum. Next base: position 888,767,322 of record CM060903.1, on the reverse strand, counting down.
CAAGTTCCCTATGGGTTGAAATGATACATACCCGAATGATTTATAGATTATGGAAAAATCGTTATGAGTTGAAATGATAAACTCGAGCGATTTTATGGATTTTATTTATTTTGGGATTGTGGTTTGAAATGATATATAACCGTAAAATTTTAAATTGCGGATTGAAATGATAAATATCCGTACCACATGACCCTAGGGTAGAAAATTATATATGGACATCGGATTGGTTAAATTAAATGATTTTTGAATCTTTGAAATTTTGAATTCAGTTAATTGGCAATTTGAAATAGAAATGGATTTATATAAACTGGATTATTTTCGAAAATCCAAGTGTTAAAAATGTGAAATTGGGAATTGGCTTAATGAATTGCTCAAAGAATTTAAATTTGAATTTCAAAGTTAAAGTGTCAAATATAAATGGATTTATTAGAATTGGGTTATTGAAATGTTTGGATATAACTTGGAAATCTATTTAAACCAATTTAAACTATTTTAATTAAATTAACTATTTTAATAAATTTGAAACTATTTTTAATTTATATTAATCTATTACAACCTATTTAATCCAATTTAACCTATTTTTCCATTTTTAAATGAATTAAATTTATTTAATTTATTTTAAATCCATTTAATATAATTTAAATATATTTAACCTATTTTAAATTTATTTAATCCATTTTGAAACCTATTTAAGATTAATTAAACCCATTTAATCTATTTTAAATGCATATAGATCATCTTTAAAATTTAATTAAATCAAATTTAAATCTATTTTAACTATTTTACTATTTAAACTATTTTAAATCTATTTAAACTATTTTTAAAACTATATAAACTATTTATAATTACCTAAACTATTTCCTAGAATTTCAGACTGTGTAAAGTTGGAGCATTTATCTTTAAATCCTTGAGGATGATACAACCTAAGTTATAATTTGGAATTGATACCTTTTTGGAAAATGACATATTTGAGTAAATATGATTTTGAAAGTGAACATAGTTTAAAGTGAATATGATTTCGAAAGGGATATGATTTGAAATTGAATATGATATTTTGATATAAATTGTGAATTGACTTTTGAAATATAAAAGAACCGTCCGGTGTAAAATAAGCATTTGGTTGTTAAAGAGACCGGGATCGGATATTGTCATACTCTCTGCCAATACCGAAAACCACTTTAACAACTGTGTACGTGGTGGAGATTCCAGAAATGAAGTAGGATGGTTTGGCGAACGATTTCTATATAAGGTATGACGTGACCCTAACTCCCGTGAGTCAGCATAGATATGACTAAAACAGGAGCTATACCTGGGCTAAGTGAGGTCATTCCTCCGATCGGACATGCTTCTTCGATACCATATTAGGACATTTGTGATGATTTGGTGGCCACCCCTTGATTTTGATTTGGGAGTGTGTTCCGAGGTGGGCGGTAGTAGCTGCTATGCATTACCACCAGCCCGGTTCTGCAATTGGTAAATCTACCCTGGCATTGCCTCGAGTGTCATGTTCACATGCCCTAGAGTGCCTTCTACGAGTTTGTTTTGTACCATACCTATGGACTGCCCTCTGATAGCCCTCCAGTTTACGGAGGAATTACGATACTGTATAGACTATGGGAATATATAAAAATGTGTTAAGAGGGATATGGGTAACTCCTTAACACTAGTTTGATACTTTTACTTTACTGTAGACAAATTATAATAGCGTATTATACTACATAGTAGATAGTTTAATGGATCCTTAGGAGGTGGTAATCCCGAACATCTCTTAAGTTACTGCACTCACATTAGACACTGGATAGGAGATGTCAACCCCGTAAACATCTCTGACGCCTTCACACTCATATTTACCGTTGATTTAACTTACATAAGATCTTTTAGTTCTGACTCGAGTGTTTTGTCTTTTCAACTCTCTCGGGTCAGCCTGAGCATTTCAGGGTTAAAGACCTTATTTCTGGAGGACGAAGACGAAGATTTGTACTAGTATTATTTATTATATTCCACTGCATCATGTTGTTCCGCTGCATTTATTATTTCTTTCTTCCTGTTTCTGTAACTCTGATTCTATGTTGAAAAAGAATAGTCAAATGTATTTATAAAACAACTTCATGAACTATTATTTGATTATTATATTTTGTCATTCTGCTGCGAGATTCTGTATTTGTTTTATTTATTTCTCTTTTTCTTATTTACCCTATAACAATCTGCTCTTTTGAATGGTTTGAGTCTGACATGTGTGTCTGCTTAAAACGTCCAAAAAGGCAGGTCGTTACACAATAAGTGGTGGTTGGTTCAACCAAAGGCTTAGTGCATCCCCTTGTATAAAACTGTAATAAATGAAGTAAGACGGTCAAATGTAGTCAACTTAAAATCAAAGTCTCTAGTCAGACTAGTACAGTTAATAATATTCGTTACTATTGAACCAAAGATTTTTTTTGTTTAGACTAACCAAATTGAATGTGGACGATGTTGGAATTTTCAGCATAACCAAATTGCATAAGTCCTAATATGGTATAGTGTTGACGAAAAAAATTTGTATAAATAATCGTTACTACCAGGTACCACTTATAATAAGTAAAATTGGATTTTGCTGAAAAGATGTGTAAGCAATAAATTCAGCTAAAATGTCATACCACTAGCTAAGGTGACTTGTGAATATTAATATTCGAATTGTTCGATATTAATCGCCGACTGAATTTACACATTTAAGTCGCGCAACTATAAAGATGAATAATCCCAAAAACCACATGATTTAATTAATTCATAATCATTGTAAATTAATTAATATTTATGAATATCAATTACTAAAATTTATTTGTTTGAATACCACTAGTATTTAATAAAGTGTGTGTATAAAGCTTATAAACGCGCATATCAATATTTGATATCGATAAAGAATTTAAAGTGGCTTTAAGTAGATTAATTGTTAAGTGGTAGTGAGAAAATTTGGAGGCCTGCATATCTCTTTTATGGCTGACCATGCATAATTAGGGGGGAGAGGTATCAAATGTGATTTGAAAATCCAAAGGAACAACTAAAGAAAGTAAATAAATCTTCATCATTTACTCTTCTTTGCGACTCGCTTAAAACACATTTATAAATGATTTTTATGTTTTTCACTTCATTCTATTTGCTAAAAATATAAAGAGGAGGGTGATGATTTAATGAGATTTAATGAGGAATTAAATAGGAAAGGTTTTAAAGGAGGAATTAAAAGATTTCAACGTTTTCTTTAAACAAATTCTCTTTCATTCCTTTCAGGATTCCTTCTAGCAATTTACATTTCTTCCTCTCTTCCTCTCCACTCTCTCATGGCTGAAATTCCATGGCACAGTGGAAGAAAAAATTCCAAAAAGATAATCCAAATTAAAACGAATAAAAGGTGGTCTTTATATCTATTAGTTCTTGCAAAATCTAGAGGTCGATTAAGTTGAACCTAGAAACTTTGTTCATTATTCAAGTGAAACTTTTTTGGTTGTATCCTAAGGTGAATTTCAATTTTATTCATTCAAATATATTAACCATGTCCATACATAGTTTGAATCCTTTACATGCTTCATACCAAATATTTATATACATTCATCTTGTAATATGATTTAGATCTTCCTTTTCCATACCTCAATTAATTAACTTTTCATCATGTTAATTGTTAACTGGATTTTAACCCATCGAAATTCAATAAGAATTAGAACATTCAGACTACGCCAGAATAACTCAAGAATCAACCAAAAGGACCAGAAAAAGAAGAAGAGAAAGACCTAAGAGGAAAGATGCCAAAATAAGCTAAGGTGATGGATCGCTAGCGATCCATAAGGCTTGCTCATGGACCCTCCAAACCTCTTGCATCATGATTCATTACCATTTCTATGTATGCTTTCCAAGTTTCATAGCATGCCAAACAATCTAGCTTGAGAAGTGAAGACTCATCTGATTCAAGCTGTTTGGCCAAACTTAGCTAACATAAAATGGATCTACAGAACTCATACTAAATCGGATTGACTTGAAATTTTGGGAGAACATTTAGAAAACATAGGAGAAGGCTCACAAAAAAAGTTGATTTGATGGATCGCTATAGACCCATCTAGAATGGGCCCCACCACCTCAAATTTTTATGGTCGGTCCTTAACACCCTCCAGAGTGTTCCCGCAAAGTTTCATTCGATTTCATTAAGATTTGAGCGAGTTATGAATGATTCTTCTAGACCAAATGACCCATGAAGATGGATGATCAAACTAACTCCAAACAACTTGATATTTGGACAAGGCACCTAAATAGAAGATAGGAAGACAACCAACAAAGATTACTCAAAAATATGCTAAGTGGATGAATAGCTAGTGATCCATCCCCTATGGATAGCTAGCGATCCATCAAGATAGGTCGGATCACCCTCAAACTTTCCGAGCTCCTTCGTAGCACTAAGTAAAGGCTTCTGGTAGAAAAGTATGCTAATTTGATGGATGGATAGCGATCCATCCCCTATGTATAGCTAGTGATCCATCCATTATGGATAGTTAGCAATCCATAAAAATGACTCAGATTGATTTGAGATTTTTGGTGATGACTTGGCCCTTCTGCACCTGGACTTTTGGCCCAATACTCACTGAACTTCCCTATAAATACTCACCTACCTACAACTAGAGATGGACCTTTTCCAAAGAGAGAGCTGACGTTACTTTTCTAGAATTCCTTAACTTCTTCAACTTTTTCTCCCTCACAACAGTCATCAAGGGGGTTACTGTGATTCTCCAGTCAACCCTTGAACTTGTGACTTATTCTAACTCATTGTAACTTATATCTAAGGACTAACTAGTTGATATCTAGAGAGATTCGAATCGTATAATCATAATAAAGATTGATTAAAGTGTACGTAGGCCAGAGTCAACTGAACCACTATAAAATCTTGTGTCTCTTTTCTTAATTCTTCTTTTTATTTGTTGTTTATTTTAGATTTGTGCTATTGATTATCTACACTAGCGCTTTCACACTTGATCTAGGATATTGATCCATTTTTTGGGTTAACATTAATTTATTTTGGATCCCCTTTTATGTTATTCTTCGGTTAATATATGATCCATATGTTGAAGTAACCTAGATTCTTCATCTCATATGATTATTTATTCATATTGTTTGTATAGTTTGATTCTAAAACTTTTATAATGACATTATTTATGCCTAAGTTGTTCGATCCATTTTTGTTATTGTTTTGGAATCATTTTTGGTTGAATACTTTTTGATTATATATATATATGGTTATTTAAATAATTTTGGTTGAAAGTAATTTTGTTAATTTTCAATTAATTGAAAACAATTTTTGATTGAAAACCATTTTAATATGGTTATTTAAATAATTATGGATAGTTAGCAATCCATTATGGACCCTTCTGCACCTGGACTTTTGGCCCAATACTCACTGAACTTCCCTATAAATACTCACCTACCTACAACTAGAGATGGACCTTTTCCAAAGAGAGAGCTGACGTTACTTTTCTAGAATTCCTTAACTTCTTCAACTTTCTTCTCCCTCACAACAGTCATCAAGGGGGTTACTGTGATTCTCCAGTCAACCCTTGAACTTGTGACTTATTCTAACTCATTGTAACTTATATCTAAGGACTAACTAGTTGATATCTAGAGAGATTCGAATCGTATAATCATAATAAAGATTGATTAAAGTGGACGTAGGCCAGAGTCAACTGAACCACTATAAAAATCTTGTGTCTCTTTTCTTAATTCTTCTTTTTATTTGTTGTTTATTTTAGATTTGTGTTATTGATTATCTACACTAGCGCTTTCACACTTGATCTAGGATATTGATCCATTTTTTGGGTTAACATTAATTTATTTTGGATCCCCTTTTATGTTATTCTTCGGTTAACATATGATCCATATGTTGAAGTAACCTAGATTCTTCATCTCATATGATTATTTATTCATATTGTTTGTATAGTTTGATTCTAAAACTTTTATAATGACAATATTTATGCCTAAGTTGTTCGATCCATTTTTGTTATTGTTTTGGAATCATTTTTGGTTGAATACTTTTTGATTATATATATATATATATATATATATATATATATGGTTATTTAAATAATTTTGGTTGAAAGTAATTTTGTTAATTTTCAATTAATTGAAAACAATTTTTGATTGAAAACCATTTTAATCGTTTAATTTACCTTTAAAACAAATACATGCATTACATAATTGTTGTTTGAATATATTTTGTTTGGTTATATAAGTGTAAAAGTTATTTTTATTCAAAAGCCCGTAAGTGGACTTTTGTGTAAAATCTTAAATCATTTGATTCTTTACTAAGTTGAAAGTTGGATTTGTTAACTTTAAATTTATATATGTAAAAATTAGATTGCAATCTTTATACGCATGTTTTGTTTTAAAAAATAAAAAGTTGCTTACAATCATTTATAGATGGACATGTGTATATGTATGTTATTTCGCATATCTTATGAAATGAACTTTTGTATAAAACCATAAATTCAGTTTTAATCATTTTCTTAATTATATATCTATCGTTATACATACATATATTTTAAATATAAATTTCGAACAACAAATGCATATATAAAGAAACAAAAGAGTCTGTTGCGGTGCAAACCTCAACAACTGCATACAGTTACATTAGCCATGTACACTTCATATCTGTAGCATGTGCACTTTACACAAATAGTGTATTTGATATACTTATAAAAATCTTTTATAAATAAATGAAATAAAATAAAAAATTTATTTTAAATATTTTAGATTGGATCTAAAATCCACTTTAGTCTTCATAGGCCCAATAGATCCAAAATAGGAATTATTAGAAATCTACCTATTTCACTTGTTTTTGACACGCCCGGTTCCTTATAGTACATTATCAAAATACAATTTTAATATTTGTACCCAAAAGGATATGGTCCATTAATCATAAATTTTTATTCCAGTAAAAGATGAGTGTAGTTGAATATAGTAAGCAATGCTGATAAGAATAATAATGTAGATTTTAATTGTTAAAATTAACGTAACAGGTTCATCATCAATGTGCTTGAATTATTTCAAATTTTACTCCCAAAATAATTGGTTGGTATGATTTTAAGTTTGGCACATATATGTTTTAATAGAAACTCGAAATAATGATTTAGAATATATTGTTTGCAAATAACAACTAAGGTTACTCGAAGTAAGTAAAAGTGATTTCGAGTTTGTGGGTTTCGGATATGATCCAAGAATTGATATGAAAGAATTGTTCGATAAACATCAAAGTTAAACAAGTATTTTAATAGAATATCAAATAATTGAATTTTCGGTCAAAATGCAGAGGAAGCATGCGTTTGTAAGAAATAACTATAAAGGTACTAAAATACTTCTAAAATAATATATAAGCAACAAACTTACGATTATTAACGATGTAATGGTATTAGAATCATTTTAATTTGGTTGTTTAATTCTCGATATTGAATTTGAAAATAACATCTTCTATTAAATATAAATGGATGTTGGGATAGTCTCATACGATATACATGGACATCATATTAAAATGTCCAATGTGGAGCATATGAGATAGATTCCTTATGCATTGGCAAGATGAACTAGCACATATGCTATGTTGTCTACGATATCCCATTTCTCTTATGTACTTGTTACATTGAGTGAGTATCATGCCCAAATAAAGATCACTGTATGGGATTTTAAAGTGTTCTCGAGTATTTATGAAATGCTTGTGAATCATTTATAGAAACAACGAACTCCTCATGAAGGAATGCATGGACTCGAACTTCATAAATGATATCAAGCATAGTATGTCAATCTTTGTTTAGTCTTAAGTTAAGATCTTTACATTATGTTCCAAGTAATAAATAGTAGCTGACTTTTCCAAGAGGCTAAGTACATCACCTTGAATACCACCATAATAGAAGCAGTGTATATAGATATACAAATTTATAACTGGGATAGGGGTGATTCCAAATGTCGAGAATCTTGTGTCATTGTTGTTAGGGTAAATTTTGAGCTAGACTATTAAGTCAAGACAAGTGAAAGTGGACCAAGGCTGTAATTATGGTAGAATCCATAATAGCATACTTCCATATATTCAACAAGGTAATTATGCAAACTATGCCAAATGCAAGTCCTTTATTACAAAATTCTCAATTACAATTTGCTCTAACGGCCACGAGTTCATAAAATTAGGGAAGGAGGACTTGAAATTTGACCCCATCGTTGGGGGTACCCCTCTATTTATAGAGAATTGGGGCCATTTTGGATCCTCGACACATGGCATTGAGGTAGACGGTCATGATTAGTCCATGTGGCACATGATCAAACTAGTATGTGGCAATGGTTTCTTAATGGATTTTAGTCTGTGATTTGAGTATGATAATGTCTTGGAAACCTTCCACGATGGCTTTAATCTGTTAATCCAAAATTACACACGATGGCTCCCTGGAACCCTTCATAATAGCTTAAATCATCAGTTTTGGAATTGCACTCAATAGCATGGTGAAATTTCTCAAATTGCACACAATGAATTCATTGAACTCCTTACGATAGCCTTAAGTTGTCATCCGAAGATTGCATGCGCTAACATGAGGAAACTTCTCATGATGGTTTGGCTTGTCACCTGGTGGATGGTATGCAAAGCCTTTATAGAACTCCCCACGATGGCTCTTTTACTTTGTCAAGCGACCGCTTTAAGAACTAGTATGATGGCTCTATTCTTTTACATTCAAAGTTATCATGCGAAGGCATTCTACAAATTGCTCTTCAAAGGCTTCTACTTCAATTTGTCATGAAGGCTTCAATTCTTATCATTCGATGATTTCAGTCACCCTTTGATAGCTTCACAAGAACACTCCCTATATCTTTAGAATACTCTCCACGATGACTTATGGGGAATTCTTTATGATAGCTATATAGAATTCTTCATGATAGATGTATGGAACTCTTCACGATGGCTTGACTCCAAACTTGAAGACAAGACGTCATGGCCTTATAGAACTCTTTTTGATGGCTTAACTTCAACATTTGAAAATAGCACATGATGGCCTTATGGAACTCCTTACGAATGTTTGATTGTTGTTATCTCACGATGGCACATGTACTTATCTCACGAAAGCTTCACACCTTGTTTCTACGATGACTTGCATATTTTGGGTATAACACTTGCCCTCCCCCCATATTATAATTTCTTTCTATACTTAGTATAAATAAACGTTTCATATTCAAAAATATTCATCCCAGCCATTAATGCTCTTTCATTTAATCTTAGGGTTATCTTACTCCCCTTTCTTCCTATAAATAGCTATCTTTGTCCTCATTTTCCTTTTACTTGATTTATAAAAGTTTACCCGCTCTCGCTATCTTTCCTAAATATCAGATCTTGCATTCTGCGATTCTCATCTGATAAAAATTTATGTTATTGGTTCATTCCTTTTGTTTCTTTATTGACGTGGTCTTTAGTTTACCTTGATTAATCTTAATTTCATAAGAATTTAATTGGTTTTAGTTATTTGTTTCGATCTTGTTGATTTCTTCATGTTTTCTTATGTAGTAGTCTTTTCAATTAAAATTTATTCGCTTAGCACGCCATTTTATTGTTTATGACTTTCAGGTCTTATGGTTCATGTACCTATTTTCTAACAAACCCGAATTACTACTATATGATATATTTCTATTTGAGGATTTTGTATAGGAAGGCTAAGCCTTCGCGTGCAATTTACGTCAAGGCCTTATCTTCATACTTTATTTGTGAGAGCTATGTTTATTTAGCTCGCGAAAGCCTCTTTTTGTAGTGATTTGACTTGTTACAGGAGGACCTTGTTTCCCAGTTTACTCACGATAATTGTGCTTAAATTTGTCACAAATAATTCTAAATGCGAGGACTATGTGAATTTTTCTCACAATAGCTATACATTTCCAAATTGTCTTATGAAAGTTTGTTGATTTTAATTTATAATGGTTATGTTTTGAATTTAATTTGCATGAGTTTTCTCTTTCTTTCGCATGAAAACTAATCCTTTTGGTTTAACAACCAAAACTTTGTTTGTAGTTCTTCTCGCGGGGCCTATTTTAAGTTTAACGTGAAAATTATTTTATCCAACGGAGCTATGTTTTCGGATTTAACTTAAAGGTTTACATATGAAAACTTTACATGCAATGACTGATCATTGAATAATTAATGTTTGCTCTTAAATTACCACATGATAGGATACAAAATATGCGATTGATTATCATTTCTTTTTCGATTCAACTTTATTTGTAGTCGCTTACTATTCTAGGGCTAGATGGCCTATTGTACGTTCATGTATTGACTATACTAACTGACTTAAATCAGAATCATACAATTTGTTTAGTAATCACTTGAATGGAATGGGATCAACTTCTACAAAGGGAATTGGTTAAAGGAAGTTTTCATAGGGTTAGAAACATACTTTCATGATTATCCTAACCCATATATAACAAGAAAATTATAGTAGTTTTTTTAAGAAGTTGGTAAGCCTTGATAACTACACACACGCATATCTTATGGTATATGTGTGTAATTCATGGACTTATGTTCCCTATCATTTGAAAATTACCTTGATATTTGTACACGTGGTCTCTTGTTTATTTAAATAGTTATTGCAAATTTGTTTGTTTAGTAGCTTAACTAGCTTTACCCTTCATTTTTGACTTAAGAGAGCTTCTCTGTTTTTGTTGTTAGGGTTTTTTCTTTAATAACTAAAATATTTCTACTGTAGACTTGGTTAGAGACAAGAAACCGGCTTCCAAAGGGGAAACAAAATCCCTTGAGACCTAAGCTTACAGGCACTTCCAAGGAAAAAATCTACACTTCTCATCCATCCCATATTACAAAGCAAGAGGACTTCGACTCTGTTCTCTGCCTTTTTACTATTTCAGGGATTGTAACGAGGGTTCGAGGCTCGAATGATCGAATCAACACTCCTTCTGAAGGGTTCTTCACTTTACTCCACTTCACATCTATCATTCATGTTTTCTGCCCTTTAACTCCATTATCCATAAGGTCCTGGCATTCTTGAAGATTGCTTTTATTCAATTAAATCCTAGCTCCTATAGTTACATCAACTCTTTGTTTATTTTGTTCAAAGAACTCAAGTTGGAAGAACCGAATTACTATATCCCTTGCTTCTTAATTACTCTTTAAAGAATGAAGAATCGGCTTGAGAGTTCTACTTATTATCTCAATTCCATCTGTAGTGGAGTAGTAACTGACTTCGTTAACAAGCCTCGAGATTGGAGCCATCGATTCTTCTATGTGAGATGTTACTCTCTAGATATCATTGGAAGGCTATCGATCCCCAATATGCATTTTTGTTGGACTTTTTTCATTTTCTTAATGCTTACATTATTTTTTATCGATTTATGTTTTATTGTTTCTTTTTATTATGAATGCTAGCTGCTACATTAAAGAATATTGATCCTCGAGTTTGGCTAAGATACTTAGGTTTGGGGATGCTACAGCATTTTTGAGGAGCCGGTTGAGGCTTCTTACTGAAGAGAAATTAAAAATGTATTCTTTGATTTTGCCAACTCATCGAGTTTTGGGCAAACCCCCTATGAGGAAAAATAAAATAAATAATTCACTGGCCCTTGTTGTCGATAAGATGGACGCGTTTTCTGCAAACTCTACATCACAACGCTCCATAACTGAAAGCTCAGATACTCCCTAGGTTTTGTTTCTTATTCCTTTTTTCCTTTATTTTGTAGTGATATACATTTCTTTAATGCGTTTTCTTTTGTAAGAAGATCCTTTTGAAGTGCATCTTATAAGCATAGATACTTTATCGCTTGGTAAAGTCACTTTTGAATTATCTGCTTAGTCCAAGGAGACAGTAAAAGTGATAGCTCCCAAAACTACTTTATTGTTTGTTATTGGTGCCGCTAAGATACTATAGCGAAGGCTATGGAAGATATGAAAAGGAAAAGCTCTAAAGCTGCTCTTTCCCTATCTGAGGTTCCTTTAAAAAAGCCAAAAGAGGTCGGACTTACTACTCCCCCACTCCATGCTCCTTCTTCTGGTACTGTCGCCATAGAGACTACTCTTCTGGCTTAAGATTCTGTTACCAACATTTTTGGTCCTTCTCTTAAAGAATTTATAGCTTCTTTGTGTCAAACTTTAGGGATTGATACTCCTCTCAAAGATATCCCTCATTCTCTCTCAAGGACAGGTTCTTCTCATTATGCTAGTTTTGTAGAATTTCTCACAAAGGTCTTGCACTCTGTACTCATTCTACAAGACTTTCTTTTCCTTTTGTATTCATTAGTCAAGACCCTTTGACAGCACTCCTTTTTTGTAGAATCTTTGGAAATTCTTTTACATCATCTTATTCGAGTGATGTTCCCTTGCCTTACCACATCATGAATACCAATTTTAGTTTATTTCTTAGTTTTTAATTTCGCCGTTTTAGATTGGTCATCATTCGTTTGATTTTCAATGGTCATGTGCATCTTCTTCCCAAGACGTGTCCTGATTATAAGAATTGAATTCCTTGTTGTCCGAAAAAGAATCTACCCTCGAAACACAACTTAGTGATCTATGTGCTACTAATGAGTCGCTATCCTCTGAGAATAAGATGATCTCAGTCTTGTTGGAGTCAAAAAAGGAATGGTCTTAGAAGTTGGAAGAAGTGAAAAAGTCATTGGAGGAGAAACTCAAAATTTGTCGAGAGTTAGAGGAGAAAGCAAATCTTTGGAGGACAAACTTTCTCAGGTCCAACTAGAGAATTCCACTCTCATAGCATCTTTGGCAAGGTTCCTGACTTAGAGAAGAGTTTGAACGGTAATAACCTTGCTATTGGCAAGTTCAAATCGTCCCTTCTTGCCATGAAATCAAGGTCTCTTCCTTCCTAAACGATATCCTCCACCGATGGAAAGAACGATGTGCTGAAGTGGTCCTATTTACTACTTACAAAGACAACATTAATCGATTCCTAAACATGTCTTTTTCTTCCTTCGATAAATCAAGAGCAAACAGTAAGAAGAGATTTGACATCTTATTGGGGCATATTCCTATCAATTAGTCTAAGGTTATAAGAGAAGATGTCATTTCCCTGACAAGTCTTTGGCTTTTGATAACATACCAATGGGTGACGATGGTGAGGGAGATGAAAACAAAGGAGTTGAAAAAGCCAATGAAGAATGATGACAATGACAATGAATATGATAATGATGGGAATGATGGCGGTGATGGTCCTTTTGGGATGGACTTTCCAAGAGGGAACGAGAATGGTGATCCAGGTCAAGGTGGGACTGGAGCCTATAAAAGTTTAACTCATGCATCAGACTTCCCTCCTTCAGAAATTACTAAGGGTGTGGATAAAACCCCTTCTCCTGGACCTTCTCTTTCTAAATCAATGCCTTTTGAGTTTGGTGAGAAAGGTCAAACTCCTACTAAGGATCAACCTCCTCTTGATGCTCATACTCCTTCCAATGCTCCCTCCATTTGATCTTTCAAGCCTAGCACTACTATTATTCTTCCACCATTAATTTTCCCATTTTATTTGCTATTTATTTTTATGTGTATGGTCAAAAATCTTTAACATGATTTAACAATCAACATAGGAAAATGAATAGAAATTATGTAGAGATTATTCCATACAAAAAAGGAAATCTTAAGACCCAACCAAGAAGGAGAAAGACTATGCAAAGGCTCGAATGAATCACATGAAAAATATATGAGGATTTTAAAACATCTCGAATATCTTGAGGATTTAAGAATAAAAGGGTTGCATATCTCATTCGAAAACTAAGCTTTTACTGGGATAATTTTCGCAAGGAAAATGAAGAATTAACCATCCTCTTTTGGATGTTGATTGAGGATGGGGCTCAACTTATGGAATGACTACATCTTATGTATACTCAATTTCACATAACTGGCTTTTCTTTTCTAGGTGATGGTTGTGGAGGATTGATTAGACGTCTTCATAAGAGATATTTGGATTTATATGGGACTTACCTTCACCTTGGGGAGTGTTGGAACTTGCCCTGGGTTCTCACCATGCTGTTGACTATCGATTCCCTTTCTCTTAATAAAGTTAAATTTAACAATGGTAGATTTGTTACCAAGTATTATAAATAATTTGTTTTTTATGAGCCTCTGCGATGTCGTAAACTAATTATCCTTTGTTTTTTAAAGCTGAAACTGCAATGATTTTGTGCAATTTGTGTTTTAATATACTTATTACCAATGTGCAGGCTTTTAATTTTATTCTTGTTTATTCATCATCTCCCATGTCAAGAGAAAACTTAAGTAAACTGGACTGGATAAAAAGGAATTTTAATGAAAATTTGTCCTTGATAAACAAGTCACACCTATCAGAATAATGCTTTCTCCGTAACCTTGATCAATTGTATATTCGATTTTCAAATCTAGATTTCAATTTCTTGGGCAGCCCTAAGGACTAATTTCGCCATGAAATCCAGACTAAATATGCCAATCTATTGTGTATTGGACTTATCCTCTTTCCTAAAGAAAGGGACTATCGTGGGCTTCCCTCGATCAATACTCTTTCTGGTGTTGATGCTCCTTTCAGCCCAACATTTTCTATTTCACCTTCCTTTTTCAGAAGATTCATGATGTCCTTTCTAATTCTAAAAACTAACTGTGTTGTAGTTTCTATTATTGTTATTTCTTTCAGATATTATATCTCTTATGAAAAATTGATTGTTTTTTAATGAAAACTTCGTTGTGTTTCTTCCGTCTTTATTGGAATTTTGCTATTATTTTATTATTAGTATTCTTTTTAGGAAAAGGATTATCCTTATCTATTAATGCTCTCGACCTAAATCAACATCTCAAAAATATTCATGCTAAATTGACAACAACATTGAAAGAACGACCCTCTCATTCCATATTCGGTTCCACAACCGCAAATAATAAAGAAGCGAACAAGTGGTATGAGAAATATATTAATGTGAAATCTACTTTCAAATCATCTTAGGAAACAGTAACAGATCTTAAGGAGAAAGTATTGCATAAGGATGCTGATATTTCTATATTGAATGAAAAGATTGGTTTAAGTACTAATTCCCAATGGCGGTTGGAGTTCGATATGAAGATTTCTTATTTAAATCAATGCATCTTCGATGTGGAAGTTGAAGTAATAAAGTACAAAAATGAATACCAATCTTACGAATTAATACCGACCGAAGGCGAAGAAGGGTTGTATGCTCCCTATCCAGTTGACTCATCAAAAAGAAAATCATCACGTCTTTCTTCTTTATCTCAAGGGCATTTAGCCTCTAGCCGAGATACACTCGATTCTTCTCGATTCGATAAATTAGGGGAACTTGCACGGTTGGGTAGAGCCTCTAAGCTAGAGTGCATTCAAAAGGTTAAGGATCAGTGGAACAAGAAGTTTATTAAGACATTCACATCCTAAAGGCAGGAAATTGAGATGCTAGAGTGCCAAAAGAATAAAATAATAACAAAAATCAAAGTTCTTGAAAACAACATTAGTGAGATGAATCGTAGAATTTCTCAACTTAAGGGCGCAAATAAGACTTATGATAAGGCTTTACTAGCTCAAACTGACTCTATTTATTCCCTCGATATTGTTTGTTGTAAGAAGATAAAACTCAAGAAGTACCTCCTAGTCGCCTTACAACACATTGTTGATCTTTCCTCTACACTTGAAACCCTTATGAATGAGGTAAAAGAACTCGAAGATCAATTGGGATTAATGTAGTTTTATTCCACTATGGCTTCCCAACTAGATTCTCTTGCTGATTACTAATCGATGTTGTAGTTGCTTCTCTTATTGATTACTTAATCGAAGTTGCAGTTGCTTTTAACTTAAAAATTGATTTCACATTTTTAGGCATGGAAAGGGATAGCAAAATCAGGAAGGCAATCATATCTTATTATCAAAGATTTCAATATTTTTTCGATACGGATGTTCTGAAGCTTTGAAAGAAATCGAGGGACCTGCAATTTTGTATAAAGAAGCGAGTTTGTCCAGCGAACAACATCTCTATACTTTGAATGTGGAGGGGAAAGGGAAGGGGCTTGTCTATCAACATCACCTACTCCCTTATCCTCTAGGATTATAAATCTTAAGTAACAATTCACTTGTTTTAAAAGAGATAATAGTTTTAAAAGTATTAGAATTACAACTCTTAGTTTGGACGATGACAATTCCATACTAGAGATTATGTTACATTAGTCGAAGAAATTTCACTAGAGCTTCGAGAAGGAGAAAAGCAATCGTACTCAAGCTTCGAAGATCATCGATTAGCATCTATTGGAAGAGCACGTGAAGGTTATTATTTTGTGAATCGTTCTGTTTTACATATATGTTGTAAAAACTCACAAGAACATCATAAAACTATTTCAAATTCTCAAAGATCGTTAAAGGTGATTTTTTTTTTAATTTTTATATATTTTTATAATCTTTTTAAGCTTTTGAAAAATGGACTTGAAATGTCATCAGTGAACCAGCAGAAGCCCACCAGTGCACCGATGCACATATCGAATTAAAAAAATCCTAAAATGGGTTTTAATTTCCTTTCATTCCAACAGTCGTGTTTCTTCTTCCTCCTTTAGATGCTACCTTCTGCAGTGAATAGGAATCATACCCTTTGATTGAATCTCTTTGACTCTATAAATAACTATGATTTCAACAAGTTTAATCACCAAATTACTCTCTGATTTTCTTATCTAATTTCTAAAATCCTACTGTAACACCCCTAATTTTTAATAATATTATTCAGGAGATTTAATTAGATAAATTAAATAGAATAATGTAAATGTTAAAGTGATAAGGGGATTGAGATTTGAAAATAAATTAAGGGTCGTGCTTAATCATTTAAATGGGCTTAAGAATGGCTTATAGGGAAACTAATTTACACAAGGGCTTATTAGGAAATAGCCGCACCTTATTGCCATAACCCTTATAACTCGCGTTTCATTCCTTCTCACGTTCATTTTACAAAAATACAAAACATTTGACAAAAAGAAGAGAAAATCCGGCCATTAGGAGAAAAGAGGAGAAAATCAATTTAAAGCTAAGGATTCACGCTAGGGGAAATTAATCTCAATCAAATCTCAAGTTCCTTATCCCAATCAAGGTGAATGATAATCTAAATCATCTCTATTGTTTTTTATGATCGTTTTTTTTTCAGGTTTAAAATTAAATCCATTATTATGAAGATTTTTGATTGATGATATGCTTGGATTTGGATATGTTAGGTTCAAACAAAATAATTTAATAATTATTCTACACTGTTTTAAGGATAAAACCAATTATAATTATTTTCGTATGCCATGAGAAAATTTTATGTTATGTAAAACATGATTTTATTTTTATAATTTTCCAAGCTATGGAAGATTTATTATAAATTTTTGAAGGAAGAAATGATTAATTTGGGTTTAAAATTATTTCGGTTGTTATTTGGAAGAATTTGGGTCTAAAATTTTTATATGTTGGATAACATATTGAAAGTGAATTTCTGTAATGTTTGGGGATTTTTCCTAAGTAATTTACTATGGAAAATAAATTATTTCAGAAGAAGTATTTAATTGTTTTAATTGTTTTGCTTAATGGAATGGCTTAATTGTGAAAAATTAATCTTTGTTTAGATCTGAAATTATGCGGCAGTTATTTTGGTAAAGAATTTGAAAAGTTATCATAACCAATTAATGTTTACAAATAGGCAAGTTTGTTACAAAGCAATTACTTTAAATGGTATTAACTCAGCCTTTACTCAAAAAAGTAGGTTCCGCCTCTTTTAGAAGTACCTTTCGACCATATGCTTCTGCCTTCATCTAAGTTGAAACCTACCAGGTCGAAACCAATACACAAGGTATCACAATGTTGGTACGTAGTGGATTGGGGAAGGTCGGAAGTCATGGTATCGAAACATCTCTTTCGATGGGGTCGAAACCTTTATTTTATTTTTAAAGGAAATGTGCTTGCCTGTTTTTACTATATGTATTCAAAGGAGTCAAAATAGATTCTTTCGAAGGGATCTTTCTAATTTCTTTCGAAATGGGTTGCCGCTTCTTATTTAAATAGTAGCTTTCAGATGAGTTACTTAGTATAAAATCAATGCTTTCGAAAAGTGTAGTTTTGACCAAGTCAAAACATTCTGTTGTTCCTATGCCTTTCGAAGGGATTGATGTCATCAATGCTTTCGAAAGGTAGCTTTTGTTTTAAACCTGTACTAAGCCACTTTCTAAAAGCTTTCAAATGGGTTCAAGGTTTCCGAAGGCTATGGCTTCGAAAGGAGTTTCGAAGCTATCCTTCAAATGTTTTACTTAAATGGTTTGAGCTTTTGAAAGGATGGTGTCAAAACCATTTGTTTTTCCCCAAACTCTTTTTAGTGGTTTCGAAAGGGATACTTTCGCTTGTATTCACTTAGACCTAATAAGATATGTTTTAAATAAAACCGAATAGTTTAGAAAGAGGTAATTTCAAATGGTTATGAAGATACGCTTCTATAGTTGAATGGTATGACTTTAATACGCTCGAAAAGGTTTCGAAAAAAAGGTTTTAAAGTGTTTCGAAAGGCAAGTGCCTAGTGTTTTGAAAAGAAGATTTGAATGCTTTCGAAAGGAGGTTTTCCAATGGTTTCGAAAGTAAAGATTAAAGATTTTGAAAGGCTTAGTTTTCAAAACAAGGAACCCAATCTCATTTTTAAAGGAAAACCATGGCATAATAATAAAGAAGTTTTTATATGGTTTAAACTATGAAGTTTTTGAAGAAGCTTTCCTTGGTAAAATAATAGGTTAAAGGGATTAACCATGTTTTAAATGAAATTGGTTTCAAGGATATTAAACCACGGGTGTTGGTATTATTATGTTAATATGTTTGCTTCTTCAAATATATCTATATTCACATTATAATGGACCCATAACTGCATTTTGGGAGAAAGGGCAGAATAACCAACTAGGTTGACCCAGTAGTGAATATAAATTGAATTAACTCCTGAATGAGTAGAATTGCATCCAGGAGGTCAGGTAGACTAGAATATAGGATGCCTAAATACTAGTTAAAGAAGTTGTCAAATAGACAGGTTCATAGTAAACCCATGAAAACTGTGCTTAGAATAAGTTATTGGCAGGGGCCAATAGGTTCGTAGTTGTTAGTGCCAAAATTGGTCACTAACACCCAAATCCAGTTGAAAGCACCAAATACCAGTCACAGCTTACAAACAGAATGTATGTAGAGAGTAATGATGTGAAGAACGGTAAAAATTAAAATGAAAGCAGTAAAGAACAACAAATTTTATAGTGGTTCGGCTAACTCCGGCCTACGTCCACTCCAGAAGTATCCTTTTTATTGCTGTAATAATCGATTACCGTTACAAAATGGCAGATTTGCCTTAGCCTTAGAAAAGAGAAAGTAAGAGAGTTGGAAGGAAGATCCCCCTATCTGGAGACCCACATGCTATATTTATATGCTAAACCAGGTTATTGGGCCTCCTGAGTAGTTTGGGCCCACCAAGGCCATAGCCGAACCCTACTTCATCATGCCGACCGACCCTGAGCAGTTGACATGCTGAACGGAAGTTACCCGGGTATTGACCCGAAGCGAGCCTATCCAAAACTCGAAGCAGACTAGTCCAGAACTCGGTGCAAAGCTAGCACCGAACCATGTATTGATGCCGACCCATGTCACCATATAGCCAATGCCGATCCACTTTGCCGAGTCACAATGTTGAGCCATCCTCACCTCATCACGATGTCGAGCGACGTTCAATGCCGAGCGAGGTGCGATGCCGAGCGAGGTACGATGCCGAGTGGGGTGCGATGCCGAGCGGGATGCGATGCCGAGCGGGATGCGATGCCGAGCGAGGTGCGATGCCGAGCGGGGTGCGATGCCAAGCCGCAACCAAACGACCTTCCTAAACTTCCATACCTCAACCAGACCATGCCATGCTGAACGGCCGAGCCACAAGGTCGAACTCCAAACACTTCGAACCACTTCATTCCGACCGAACGACCTATCCTGATCGAGCATCTATCCAAGTGAACATCATCCGTTTAGACCGAATCCGTCATATTTCAGCCTCGATAATCGCGAAGTTGGTTAAGTTGAATCCGCCTCTCCATGGTCTTGCCAAAAGGCGGGTTAACATTTGCCCCCCAAATCATGCCTTGCTATTGGAAGGTGTGTTTTGAATAGCCTCACGTCCGATATCCGAAGTATGTATGTTATCCACATCCATACTTTTCGATTCATAATCCAATCCATTTTATCCAAGTGCCATCGCCGTATCCTTATCCGAATCTACGACTACTCTAAGTCGATATCCAATTCTGAATCCAGTAACCAAATCCTTAGCCAAATCCATATCCATCTGAACTCGACAACCGAGTTCCAATCCATCCATATCCAACGACCAATAACCACGTCCATGACCTCTCCGGGTCGATGTCCAAATCCGGGACCGTTCCGGGTCCATGCCCCAACCCTTAGCTGTTCATAGCCAATATCCAAATCTGTGACCTCTCCGGGTTCTTGCCAAGCGCAATCCACACTTGACGACCTATGTTAAGTAATTGCATGGTGTTCCTGGTTCAGTGTCCCTGAACGTCAAATAATGCCATGGGTTAAGTCCTAAGCCGAATCCTGGTCGCTCCGGACCCTTGCCGAGCATAGTCCATACTCGACGACCTGCATAGGAGACAATATGGGGCCTAAGTCCTAGGCCGAATCCTGATCTCTCCGGACCCTTACCGAGCATAGTCCATGCTCGATGACCTTTCAGCCAAAATCCAAACCAAACTCCAAATTCAACCAGAAAACCAGAAATCCATATCAAAAATCCAAACCAAAAAACAAACATCTAAACCCGAATCCAAACCAAGAAACGAGCAAAACAGGGAGTTCAAACCAAACTCCAAAACCAAATCAGAAAAAGCAAATGTCCAAGTCAAAGGAAAAAATAGATTTCACTAACCAGGGCATCTCGGTAAGCCATCATTTCAGAGCATGCCTGAGGGTTATCTCTGACCCCGTACATGAGTAAGTGATTTAACCGTTTGCTCGGAGTTTGTTACTTATTCCAAACCATCAAGATTAGTTGATGACCAATCGGCCACCATTCCTGGGCCTCATGCCCTCGTCGTTCAAGGTAGGCGGTGGCTGCTCCTGTTCCACCGCCGCATTCCGAGTTCCGACATATTGTCGCAACTGACCATTCCTTATATGCTCCTCGATTATGTCCTTCAAATGCCGGCAGTTGTTAGTATCATGCCCATCCAGGTCATGAAAAAGACAGTGCCTTCCTAACGCCCTTTCTCGTTCTGAGGGCTGCCTCCTCTCCGGCCTTCGATACGGAAGGCGATCTCGAGTATCCAAGAATATCCGCTCCAACGTTGCGTTCAATCCTGTGTAAGTGGAGAACTTTGGTTCTCCCCAGCACTTCCTTTTCCCTTTATCCTTGCCCCCACTCGAGCTTTCGCCGGGTAGTCCTCCATCCTTAATCATGTTTACTTCCTTTGACCTCATGTCCAAACATGCATCCTCTTGTCGAAGAAATCTCTCAGCTTCATGAAAGAATTCCCCAAGATCCAACGGTGGGTCCCGTATCAATGATACTTTGAAATCCGAATTATCTCTGACTCCTGATACCGCAGCCATCAGAACCATTGATGGATCTGGCCGATCCACCGAAGCAACTGCTGCATTAAATCGAGTTAAGAATGTCCTGAGTGATTCATCCGCCCCCTGTTTGACTGACGTTAGCGTCATCACGTTCTTTGGCCTTTTTATGTGAACTTGAAACTGACTTAAGAACTTGTCCACCAGTTCCGTCCATGTTCCAATGGATCCATCCTCCAGCTGTCTGAACCACATAGCAGCAATATTAGTCAAGTATAGGGGAAAACATCGAGCCATAACCTCCTCCGTTGCCCCCAGCACTTCCATATGCCTAGTGCACCTCATCAAGTGGTCAATGGGGTCCACCTTCCCGTTGTATACTTCCAAAGTGGGTAGTTTGAAATCGAGCGGATTCCTAGCTGTCCTAATGTTCCAGGTAAACGGACTTTTGTTAACTCCCTCTAAATCCCTGTTTGTCAGACCTCCGCGAATAGTCCGCCTAATAATGTCAGCCAATCTAGTGTTTCCAACCAAGGGTTGCCCCTATCCATGTTTCCAGACTGCCCTCCAAGTCCTCGAGGAAATTCTAGCACATATTCCTCATCACGTACTCCTGTATTTCTATCGACGTCAAGCCACGTAGCGTCATCCGGTATCCTTCCATGAACTGGTCCAGCATTACCTAGTGGTGTGCCCCCGAGTCTAGGTCCATCTAGATTGTTAGCTGTGTGTTGATTGGGAGCTGCCCTCTGCTGAATCACTCCATCTGTCTGCTGGTTGAGTTCCTCTGGTCCAGTTCCAAGGACTTGAGCACCTGCAGTTCCTGGTTATCCAAATTGCCTAAGAAGAGCCTGCATCATCTCCTCTTGCCGTTTCATCATCTGCTCTTGCATAGAATTCATTATCACCTGCATCTCATCCCAAGTTATGTAGATGGATGCATGATTCTCTCCAGATCCAGAAGAGGCCGCTTGACTTCCTTCCTGATTGCTCCTTTCCGCTGCTTGCTTCCTTGTTGGTGGTCTAGCCATTGCTTTCTAGGATCCAAGTTCCTAACTCCAAAATTCCTGAGTGCTTGCGTTCTCAGTGAAAGCACCAAAATGTTAGCGCCAAAATTGGTCACTAACACCCAAATCCAGTTGAAAGCACCAAATACCAGTCACAGCTCACAAACAGAATGTATGTGGAGTGTAATGATGTGAAGAACGGTAAAAATTAAAATGAAAGCAGTAAAGAACAACAAATTTTATAGTGATTTGGCTAACTCCGGCCTACGTCCACTCCAAAAGTTTCCTTTTTATTGCTGTAATAATCGATTACCGTTACAAAATGGCAGAGTTGCCTTAGCCTTAGAAAAGAGAAAGTAAGAGAGTCGGAAGGAAGATCCCCCTATCTGGAGACCCACATGCTGTATTTATAGGCTAAACTAGGTTGTTGGGCCTCCTGAGTAGTTTGGGCCCACCAAGGCCATAGCCGAACCCTACTTCATCGTGCCGACCGACCCTGAGCAGTTGACATGCCGAATAGAAGTTACCCGGGTATTGACCTGAAGCGAGCCTATCCGAAACTCGAAGCAGACTATTCCAGAACTCGGAGCAAAGCTAGCGCCGAACCATGTATTGATGCCGACCCATGTCACCATATAGCCAATGCCGATCCACTTTGCCGAGTAACAATGCCGAACCATCCTCACCTCATCACGATGTCGAGCGACGTTCAATGTCTAGCGACGTTCAATGCCGAGCGAGGTGCAATGCCAAGCGAGGTGCGATGCCGAGCGGAGATGCCGAGCGAAGTGCGATGCCGAGCGGGGTGCGATGCCGAGCTGGGTGCGATGCCGAGTGAGGTGCGATGCCGAGCGGGGTGCGATGCCGAGTCACAACCAAACAACCTTCCTGAACTTCCATACCTCGACCGGACCATGCCATGCCGAACGGCCGAGCCACAAGGTCGAACTCCAAACACTTCGAACCACTTTATTCCGACCGAACGACCTATCCTGATCGAGCATCTATCCAAGTGAACATCATCCATTTAGATCGAATCCGTTATATTTCAGCCTTGATGATCACGAAGTTGGTTAAGTTGAATCTGCCTCTCCATGGCCTTGCCAAAAGGCGGGTTAATAGTAGTAAACCCATGAAAGCTATGATTAGAAAAAGTTACTGGCAGGGGCCAATAGGTTTGTAGTGAACCCATGAAAACTATATCCAGATTCATTTATTGACAAAAGTCAATAGGTTTCTACTCAACCCATGAAAACTAGGATAAGAGGGAAGTTAGTGGGGATACCAATAGGTTCAGGGAGAAGCCGTGAAACAATGAAGTTATTAGCAGGGGCCAATAGGTTCTTAGTGATCCTATGAAAACTATGAAACTGGACAGGAAGTCCATAAGTGTTAAATAGGTTAATGATCAGCCCATGAAAACTATTAGGTTAATAGCGACCCTAGAAACTATAACTGAGACAGATAGTCAAAAATGAATGGGGTTGGGTAATCCAGAATTGATTTACTTGTTTGCATATCATCGTAATATTTTGAATTGCTATGTTTTAACTATTGTGGGTGCATGAGCACATTATATGATTTTATAAAGTTTTGAATAAGATATTAGAGAGGGGGAAACTCGTTCCGCTAAGCGGCGTGGTCTAACTAGATATCTAAATGATTTGAGATGGTAGATTATTATCCATACTAGGCTTAGTCTGACTCGAATTTTATGTTTTCCCCTTAAACTCTTGGGTGCTTAATTGATTTTAAGTAGTTTGAGAGTTGAGGTTTTCAGGTACCTCTTTAGACGAATAAGCTTCCAGAGACGTGCAGGAGGCATGATAACTATTTAGAGTTCTTCTCTATTTTTGATTCCGCGGTGTTTTGTTGTAAAGGCAAAGTTGTTAATTTCCTAAGCATATACTATGATCATCCAAGGGGGCATCTTCATATGTCGCTCTTGGCGTATGTTGTAATAATTATAATTTCTCTGAACGTGATTCTCGAATATGGGATTATGTAATGAACTTGAAATGTTTTGAAATGTATGAAAGTTATTTGATGGTTTTAAATTTTTTTACATATCCATATGTTTCTGTTATATCAATGTATCTAACAGTACCATATTTGGTCGACGGGGATTAATAACTATGGATGACTGTAGCATCCGTAGCCTTTAGTTTTGGGCCTCCAAGTGGGGAATGTTACACCTATCATATTCCATCGGTAATCATTCTTTAATAATATATAATTCTCTAATTTTCTTACCTACTAAACTTATGTTCATTCAACTACAAACCAGTTCTTATGAGTTGTAGAAGAACAATATTAGGCACAACAGTATATTGAAGATATGTCTACTGCCAAAATATATATACTATCAAGTTAAGTGTAAAAGACCTGTTTAGTGGCTCAGACAAGTGTAAAGGCTTATTCCTTCGGAAAAACGAGGATGTTAATGAGTAAAAGCTAGAATAAGATATTCTAGGAGTGGAGATAGGACAGTGCTCAGAACCGGTATAAAAAGTCTATTATGCAGGCTTTTCACTTTACTTTATTTACATAGTGTTTAGAATACCATTTATATACATAATATAGTTTAGTTGTATATGGTCCTACAAACTTTCACTTGGTATAAGAGTAGGTTATTTTTATAAGCTGTAACAAAGTTTGTTGAATATAATAACATGGCACACATAAGTACTTTCCTAGAAGGACAATCGACTGCTCGACCCCTACTATTTAATGGTAGTTATTATAATTTTTAATCGACTAGAATGAGAATTTATATGGAAGCTAACGGTCTTGGAATTTGGGATGCCATACAAACAAAGTATGAAATTCCAACCATGCCATTAACCGCATGGACTCCCGAACAAAAGACTGTTGTAACCAATAATTCAAAAGCTATGGATATTCTCTTTTGTGCTTTAGATAAAAATGAATTTACTAGAGTTATGATATGCAAAACTGCTTATGGTATATGACATACTTTACAAATCACTCATCAAGGTACAAGCAAAGTTAAACAGTCTTGAATGGTTGTGTTAACAAGTCAACTTCAGAATTTTAGAATGAAAGATAGTTAAGATATTTCTTATATGTATTATCATTTATAAGACATTACAAATGCACTAGAGGAATGGGTGAAACCGATCTGAATTTGATATTGTTACAAAAATATTAAACTCTTTAACCAATGATTAGGAGAGAAAAGTATTACCAATTGAAGAAGCTAACGATATTTCTCAAATCAAGGTTGAGGAGTTAATTGGTAATCTAATGGCCTATGTAGTAAATTTGCAGGGTAGAAAAATTCAAAATCAGGAGAAAAGGACCATAGCATTCTAGGTTAAGGGAGATGAAGAAGAGATGGCCTTTATAGCTAAAAACAAGAAAATCCAAAAGCAAGTTAAGAGAGGGAACGAGAATAACAACAATAGCTTAGGACTCAAATGTTTTGGTTGTAATCAATTCAGACATATCACAAAATATTGTCCATTACAAAATAATGAAAAGAAGAAGTTTAAGGGAAATTAGATTCGAAAACAAGAAAAAATCTACATATCAAGCCACTTGGGATGATTCAGACTCATCATCTTTAATAGCGGTATCGATACTGAACAAGCTAACGTTCGTTTTATGGCCACAAGAGATGAGGTACAATCTGATTTAACTTAAAGTGAATTGTTTGAACTTTGTATAGAGTTAGATGAAAATTTTAGAGATTTAAGAAAAACACACAAAGAAACCATAGTTAACTTAGATAGGGAAGAATTATACTTTACTATGTTAAAAGAAAAGAAAACTAATTTGGAAGAAGTAATTGAAACTTTAAACCAATCTTTTGAAAAATATGTTTTTGAAAATAAAAAAAAATTATTCCAAGAAAAAATGGAGTTATCTAAGGAAAATGAATTTTTAAAGGATTCAAATAACAATTTGAAACTTTCAAATAATAATTTTAATTCTAAGATATATCTTTTAGAAAAAGAAATTAATTCTTTAGAAAATAAAAATTCTAGGTTATGTAAATAATAAAAAAATTAGAGAATTCACAAAATTCATTTGAAATTTTGACAAATAAAATTTCTGTGCAAGAAAAAGAAGTAGATTCATATAGAAATGAGAACATCAAATTGTCAATAGAAAAGTGTGAATTAATTTAAAAAAAGAATTTCTTGAATCTAAAAATCTAGAGTTTAAAGAAAAGTTAGAAAATTTTCTATAAATGTTTCAAAATTTAATAAATTTTGGGAGAATTTATCAAATTTGATAAAAATTCTAGACTAGCACACAACGCAAATGGTTTGGGTTTTAAAATGTACAAGACCAAGAAAAATTCTAAGAAAAATAATTTTATTAAATTTAAAAAATCTAGTTATTCCAAAGAAAAAGGGAATTCTAAAAATAAAACTATAAAGATATGGATTTCAAAATCTAATGATACTCTCATAAGAAAGAAATACATAATTAATATTTTCACTAATATTCATAATAATATTAATTGTTCTTTTAAAGGTTCTACCAAGCCCTGTTGGGTATGGTTACCAAAAAATTAACCCTATTATCCTAACATAGGAAATGGGTACCAATTTATTTATTATTATTATTTTTGCAGGTATCCACTCATATCAGTAAAAAAAAAGATGGATTTTAGACAACGAATGTTCCAACCACATGACGGGGAACTATAACATGCTTACAAATATCAAACCAATGGATGGAGGTACCGTATCTTTCGGTGGTAATTTAAATGGATACATCATCCGAATAGGGGATGTTAGTGATGATGGCAATCCAAATTCACCTTTAATTACCGATGTTTATGTAGTTAAAATTTTAAAACACAATCTATTAAGTATTAGTCAGTTATGCAATAAAGATTTTTAAACTAAATTTGAAAAAGATAGTTGTGGTATCTTTGATCAAAATGAAATATTAGTTTTTGATGGTATAAGCAAACGAAACATTTATATTTTGAATATGAAAGTTAATAATGATAATATCCTAATCCTTATACCAAATTTGAATGATCCATGGATATGGCATAAAACGTTCTGTTATGTTAACTTTAAATTATTAAATAAACTAGCAAAACATGAAATTGTAAGAAGTTTGCCTAAAACAAATTTCAAAGTAAATAATTTATTCGATTCTTGTCAAAAATGAAAACTTAGAAAATCTTCTTTTAAATCTTAAATGAAAATTCTATGAATAAACCTTTAGAACTACTTCAGATAGATTTATTTGGTCCAACTCATGTAAGAACAATAAATCATAATAAGCATGTTTTTGTAATATTGATGATTTTTCGAGAAATATTTGGACCGTGTTTTCAAAACATAAAAGTGAAACTTTCAAAATTAGTAGTTTTGTTAAAAGAATTCAAAATTTACAAGGTTTGAAAGTTAATAATATTCGAAGCGATCATGGAGAAGAATTCGATAATGATGAATTTATTAACTATTATAACAAAATGGGTATTAATAATAATTTTCCTTTTACTAGAACACCACAACACAGTGGTGTTGTGGAAAAAATAGAACTTTGCAAGAGTGTGCCAAAACATTGCTTAATAGTACCACTATACCCCAAATTTTTTGGGCTGAAGCGGTTGCTACTGTTTGCTATGTTCTAAATCGCATTTCAATTCATCCTAAAACTGAAGGTACTTCTTATGAACTTTTTTATCGATGTAAACCAAAAATATCATACTTTAAGGTTTTTGAATCAAAATGTTTTATTTCAAACACTAAAGATAATCTTGGTAAGTTTGACTCTAAAACTGAGGAATTTTTATTGGTTACTCGAAAAGGAGTAAAGCATATCGCACATGTAATAAAAGAACTAACTCAATTGAAGAAACTTTACATGTCTCTTTTTATGAAAATTTTACCAAAATAAATGGTGATAATGAAGTAACCAATGTTAATCAACCATCTACTACTACACAAGGAACAGAATAGGATAAAAATAATGAAGTCACTTAAGAAATAGTTAACTCACTAGAACAAAATAAAAGTAAAGAAACTCCAAGAATTTTAAAAGATCATTCTTTTGAAAATATGCTAGGTGATGTTAGAACTAAAGTATTGACTCGAAGACAATTAAATAAAGTGAGTCACTTAGCATTTATATTTACAATTGAACCTAAAAACTACAAGGAAGTAGGAAAAGACAAATATTAGATTATAGCTGTGCAAGAAAAATTAAACCAATTTGAACGTAATAATGTATGGAATTAGTCCCAAAAACCAAAGATCAAGCTGTAATAGGAACTAAGTGGGTGTACAAAAATAAAAGTGATGAAAATGGTGACATATTTAGGAATAAAGCTAGACTAGTTGCTCAAGGATACAATCAAGAGAAAGGGACCAATTATGACAAGACCTTTGCTTATGTTGCATGATTTGAAGCAATTAGAATACTTTTAGCTTTTACTTGTCGTCATAATATTAACTTATATCAAATGGATGTTAAAAGTGCTTTCTTAAATGGTTTTATAAAAGAAAACATTTATGTTGAGCAACCACCCTTATTTAAAAATGAAAAATAACCGGATCATGTTTATGAACTTAAAAAGGCTTTATATTGTCTTAAACAAGCACCGCATGCTTGGTATGATAAACTAAAAGGCTATTTAATAAATTCTGGATTTGAAATTGAAAAGGTTGACTCAACACTTTTTATAAAATGTGAAAATAATGATCTATTAGTTGCTCAAATATATGTTGATGATATTATTTTTGGTTTAATTGATGAAATACTTTGTATAGGTTTTTATGAAATAATGAGAAAAGAATTTGAAATGTCCCATTTAGACGAATTAATTTTTCAGATTACAAATTAAACAGTCAGAAAATCGAATTTTTATTTCACAAGAAAAATATTGTAAAGATCCGGTTAAAAGATATGGTGTCGATAATATGAGCAGTAAGCCAATGCCAATAAGTACAACTGTTCATCTAGAAAAAGAAGAAAATGGTAAGGATGTCGATCAAAAACTCTATAGGAGTATGATTGAATCATTACTTTATCTAACAATGAGTCGCTTCGATATAATGATGAGTGTGTGTCTTTGCGCCCGTTTTCAAGCTAATCCTAGTGAATCAAATCAACGAGCTGTTAAAAGAATTTTGTGATATCTAATCAAAACTAAGGATTACGGTCTTTTCTATCCTCAAGTGTAACGACCCGGAAATTTTAACGGTTTTTAATAACGCAATTAACTAAATTTTTCATGAAAATAAACAATTATAATTTGAAATAAAAATTTGATATTTGGAATACGTCTAGTTAAACGTAGCAAGTGTCATATTTTCATTGAAAAATATGAAAGTTTGTTCTGTTGTGTAATTTCAATTTTGAATTTAAAACCAGTTAAATTTGCTGGAGATAAAATATTTTTGAAATCTGAATATTTTTATATAATAAAAATTTAAATCATTTTCTGAGTGAGACGTCGTATTTCGTTTCACCAAATTTGGACTGCTTTGGCCCCGTTTACCTTATTTTCGACGTTTTAGCAGCATTTTCGGCAGCGAAAATCGAGTTTTGATAGATGGGTCATATCGCTTATATCCGTGTACCGTTATGTTCGTCTCGTCGTGCTGATCTCCGCAGTATATTCATTTGTGTATTTCGGTTTCCGGTACATGGTGGAATCTGCGAAACGGTTAGCTGTATCGGTATCCATTTTGAGTCTTTTGGTTTCCTGTGACCATTCAATTATCCATAGTGTGAAACCAATAGCTATTTGCCTTTAATATCTTCTTAAATTCAGCTGTTGGATTTTACTATTCCTGTGGTTTCAAAATATATTCCTTGATTTGTTTCCCACCGGTTCATTTCTCTTCCTCTCTTTCATTGTTCGTTCTGTGTTACAAAAAAAATGGAAAGCGAAAATATATATAACTAAGCTTCCATATATCTAAGAAACCCTCCTTATTTTCTTCTATCATCGAATCCCACTCTTCACGCAACCCCCTCCCACCCCCCCCCCCGCAAGCTACTCCCCACCTTCTTTGATCCGTGCGCTTCCTCTTATCAATGCTCCACCCAACACCATTCTCCCTCCCTCCGGTTGTCGCTGCCAAACCCAGTCAGCAACACAACCAGATACGGCCTCACACCCCTTGCACCACACTCGACCAATTTCAGCCCCCTGCCAAGCTTCGTTCTCCACACTTTCCTCGCCTGCAACCGAACGTGATCCACCAACCCATCCACTCCATCCGACCAGAGCAGCTTCTCCAACCCCCGCCACCATCAGCCGAGACAGTTCCACCAATCTCCCCCGACCCGAACACTTCCACCATCTACCCCATCTTTCGCCTTGTCTATAGCCGCCCACCATCTTTTCTTTCATCCATCCTTTGCCACCGCTCCACACTCCCTGCCGAAGCCAACAGCCACACCTAAAACCATCTCTGCTGTCCAACCACACGGCCTCCATCAGTAGCCGAGCAACCCACAACCCCAGTTCGCAGCTCCGCCCCTTCCTCTCCCTTCAATGCTACGGCCCAAACAATCACCCGCCTCCGTACACTCTGACTCCAACCGAGATCCTCTCAGCCAAGCCTTCCCACCGCACACCCGTATTCACCCATCAAAGCTTGCTTCGACCACGCACCTGACAGCCCGTAGTTTTCGTTTTCCAAACGCCATCACCTTCCCTAGCAGCTGCTCTGAACACGAACTCCAGCTTACCTCTGACCTCCAGCCGTTGCTTTCCACCTGACTGCCTCTGCATCAGCCACCATTCACTCCTCCTCCTGAACCGAAGTCATACCACCCCTCCTCGTGCAGCCTTCTCTTCTTATGTTTTACATTATAATATGTAAATTTATGTTAATATATTATGGTTATATATATATTATAAAGTTCTATTTTGTATTCTTTCTATGAAAAAAGTATATGTATAATATGCTTAAGGTGTTTAGTTAAATTTATGTTAATATTCATAAACAGATTTTTTAATAACTTTAAAATATATATTATGTTTAAATATTTATTTGAAGAATTTTGGAAAATATGGATTTTTATAAATATTGATTTTTAAAATATAATATGAAGATTTTTATTTTAAATATATGTTTTTAAATTGAATATTGATTTTAAGAAGAAAATATATATTTTTTGTTTCCATTTATATCAAGCTAGTTTTGATTTGTTTTTTTTCATCGATTCCAAACTACCAGCTTTGCTTTGATCGTCGAATTCGTGTTCATCGTACTTTGCTTTGGAATTTGTTGCTCTGATTCATAGCTCAGTTCATTGTCAAATTTCTCTAGCCTCAAAAGGTGAGCGATCACTCACGATTAACATTCTTATATTTAGTAAGTTGATTTCACATGAAATTATGATTTAATTATGTTGTTAAATTTGAATTTATTAGTAATTTGATAGTTGAATATGATGTGTTAATATTTAAAATTGTTCACCTATGATTGATATATGACACCATAACCTGTTGTATATATTATATTTAATTGTTAATTAGGATATATGCTTGTAAATGTATGTTATGCAATTTTATATTTCTATTGTTCTCACACTGCAAGTTCCCTGATAGTTAGGAAATCCCTATGGGTTGAAACGATACATAGCCGAACGATCTTATAGATTAAGGAAAATTGTTATGCGTTGAAATGATAAACACAAGCGATTTTATTGAATTTTGAATTTTGGGATTACGGGTAACAATGATATATACTCGTAAAATTTAAATTATTGCAGATTGAAATGATAAATATCTGTATCACTTGATCATAGGATAGAAAATTATATACAGACACCGTTGGTCTATTTTTGAAAAATGATTTCCAAAGTTTTGAAAGGAAATATATGGGTTTTAATAAATATTGATTTTTTTTTAAATATAATATAAAGATTTTATTCTAATATGTGTGTAAAATTTAGATTTTTAATTATATGATTGGAAATTTTAAATTTATAAGTTAAGTTTTGAAAAACATAAATTTTAAAATTTTACTTATAATTTTATTATTTCTAAATATATAAAATTATATTTTATACAATATATTTAGTAAAATAAGATTTAATTTAATAATAATTAATATAATAAAATTTAATAAGAATTTAATTTAACTAATATATAATATGTTTTAAATATTTATTTACAATTTATATTAATATTTTAAAATTGATTTTGTAATAACTTAAGTAAATAAAGATTGGAAAGATAAGTTAAAGTGGACTTGAAATTTTATTTAGGAATTGTGTTTAAATGAAATAAAAATTTTGATTTGAAACTTATTAATTTTGAGATTTAAAGATATGATTTTTATAACTTGATAACTTGGTTTTGATTAAAGTGATTAAATGAATATTTTCAAATTTAAATAAGATTGAAATGGAATATTGAATATTGATTTAAATTTGTAATTTGAGATTTTATTTAAATGTTAATAAAAGTGATCAAGTGAATATTTTCAAAATTTTAAATAAGATAAAGTTGAATTTGAAATATAAATGAAATTTATCAAATTGAGTTATTGTAAATTGTTTGAATATTTAAATGTTGAAACCTATTGAATTGGAAGTGGTTTAAATTTGTAGTACAAACCTGGATTTGAAATCGATATAAATTAAAATGGTTATAATAAAAATTTGAATTTGAACCTTTAACCCTTTTAATTGAAATCATTGAACTGAAATTGATTTAAATTGAATTTTGGAACTAAAGTTGATATTGAATTGATTTGTGAAATTGGAAGAAACAATTCCAATTTGAAACTAATTTCGATATATATATATATATATATATATTAATATATAAACTATTTTTAATATATAAACTATTTTAATCTATAACCTATTTTTAAATATAAACTATTTTTAATGTATAATTATTCCAATATATATATACTACTTTCAAATATTCAACTGTTTAAGTTGGAACTGTTATGATTTAGATTTAATGAATTTAAACACGAATACTTTGATATGATGGTTTAAACTATTTTGTGGTTATGATTTTGGAAATGAAAATGATTTAAAGTGAATTATGATTTCGAAAGTGAATATGATTTTGATAGAGATATGATTTTGAAATGAATATGATAATTTGATATGAAGTATGAACTGTTAAATATAAAATGACCATGGTGTGAAATAAGCGTTTGGTTGTCAAAGAACCCGGATCAGATATTGTCATACTGTGTACGTGGTGGAGATGCGAGAATAAAGTAGGATGGTTTGGTGAACGTCTCTATGAGGTATAAACGCAGCCCCGACTCCCTCCAGTCAGCTTGATGTGGCTAAAACAGGAGCTATACCAAGCCAAGTGGGGTCGCTCCCCCTATCGGGCGCATTTCTTTGATACCATTATATTACTTTGTGATTTGATTGGGTGCATCTTTTATTTGGGAGTGTGTCTCGAGGTGGGCGGTAGTAGCTGCTATGCGTTACCACCAGTCCGGGAGTGCAAACAGTAGAATCCTACCCTGGCATTGCCTCGCGTGCCTTGTCACATGCCTTATCGCGCCCACTACGAGTTTGGTTTATGTCGTACCTATGGAGTGCTCCTTGATAGCCTACCGGTTTGGTGGAGTTTACAGTACTGTATAGACTACGGCATTTATATAAAAATGTGTTAAGGGGGATATGGGTAATGCCTTAACGCTATTTTAATAGTTTGCTTTACTATAGACATTATATATGTAGTGTACTATGTATGTAGATAGTTTAACGGATCCTTAAAGGATGGAATCCCAACATCCTTTAAGTTATTTGCATTTCACTTGGACATTTCACTTGAGTTGATTTACTTGCATAAGAATGTTAATCCTGACTCGATTGTTTTGTATTT
This sequence comes from Allium fistulosum, assembly GCA_030737815.1. Classification (NCBI taxonomy): domain Eukaryota; kingdom Viridiplantae; phylum Streptophyta; class Magnoliopsida; order Asparagales; family Amaryllidaceae; genus Allium; species Allium fistulosum. Next base: position 888,732,931 of record CM060903.1, on the reverse strand, counting down.
TGCTTTATGCTCGAGTTAGACTGAGTGTCACAGCATTTGAGACTCACCTTTGGAGCTTGGAGCTTTGCTTGGAGATATATCTTATCTATTCAAGTTTTCAGTTATTTCCAGTTGTTTATGTGCAGACTTGACATTTGCTTATGTATTAGTGACCTCTGTGTATTCATGATTTCTGTTGTATTTTGTTTTAAACTCAGATGCTTATGTAGTAGCTTCATAAACTACTATTTATCTATTTCCGTTGCTTAGTGTTGTTCTGTGTCTGTGATTTTGTGATTGATTTTATTTATTGTATGTGCTAAGTTTTGCCAATTATAAACTAACAATCTGTTGTTTTGAGCAATTCAAGTTCGACATGAGTGGATGTTGTCGATTTGAATGGTTCGAAATAGCAGATCGTTACATAAAGGATGTCCATTCGAATAAGTATCATATAGCGATTCTGATTTTGATGGATGTCGTACTGGTAGAAAAAGCACTAGTGGTACTTGCCATTTAGTAGGCCAATCCTTGGTCTCTTTGTTCAGTAAGAAACAAAATTACGTCTTTATATCTAAATGTGAAGCAGAATATATATCAGCTGCTTTAGCTTGTGCTTAGATAATTTATATGCAGCAAACTCTAAAGGATTTTGGTGTAAACTAAACCAAATCGCATGTTTGCTACGATAACATCGGTGCTATTAATTTAGCAAAAAATCCTATAAATCACTCTAGAACTAAGCACATTGATATAAGACACCATTTTTAAGAGATCATTTTGAAAATGAATGTACTATTCTAGAATTTGTAAACATTGAAAATAAAATATCAGATATATTTACAAAACCATTAAATGAAAATACGTTTATTAAATTACGATGAGAGTTAGGAATCTATTTAATAAATGATATAGTTCAAAAATATGTTCTAGTATATTAAATAATTTTTCAAAATTTCTAGATTTCATATACAATAAACCTAGTTAACATTACATTTACTAATTAAATTAAATTTTGAAATCTATTAAAAGAATCATAAGAAAGATTATAAAATTATAATTTATAAAGAATTTTTTAATTAAATTTTCAACACTCTTAAATAAAATTAATTAAACCGTTTTCTAAATTAGTTTCGAATAAAATTTTTTTGAAAAGAAGTTATACGAATAAAGAAACTAATTTTTATATCACTTTAACATACATATATAAATATAATTCTTTTCAAAAATAAATGATGTTGTTTAAAATTATTATTATTATCTAAATGTATGTTTAAAATATATTAGGTTATAAATCAGTATTAACAAATAAATATCCCTAAATGGTTACTACCACAATTATCTAATAAATATTATACTGCATTAAACTTAATTATATTATTTAATAAATATTATCTAATAAAATATATACAAATATAAATATTTATTAAAAGGAAAAATACTGAAATAAAATACCTCACCGGTGCACCGATCGAGGTCAATCGGTCCAGCAATTATGGTTTTTTATTTCAAAACCGAGCCCCTTTGAAACATTTTCCTCTTTTCCACTTCCATTTCCCCAAACGCAAAAAACGAATTCTCAAGCCCTTGTCCTCATTTCCAGTCCCCAATTTTTCAAATTCTCATCAAATTTTCAAATAAAAATCAAATATTTGGCCATTTTAAGAGGTAGGAGGAGTATCACCAACTTCCTTCGGTTCTATCGATGAAATACTCACCGATGAAGTTTGAAATTGGAAAAAAAATAAACGAGAAAATATCAAGAAGTTCAAGGCTCTACTGCTCAATGGGTATCTATGTGGGCGTCCGGTAAACTAAAATTCTCTCAATTTGTATGATATTCGGAATTTGTTTACCCATGTTGAGTTAGTGGATATTATTAACATGAATGGCTATGAAATCAACATATATCCTTGATGTATAGAAATTTTCTACACTAATTTAGAAGTTGGTCATGATGATAATGGTTTAGTTTTATATACTAGTGTCAAAGATGTAGACATTACCTTCAATAAGAGTGGATTAGGTGAAATATTAGGAATATCATCGGAAGGAATGCCATTAGATGAAATTATTTTTGATGAAGAGCCTATTATGCACCAAATACTCCATAACAATAATAGAAATTGGACCACTTCAATTTTAACTCACTTGGCTTGTTTTATCATTTAGATTCTACAACATAATTTAATCCGAGAACTAGTAGTTTTAATGAGATATGCCCATTAGTCCGTAAAGCCACATCTGCTATTTTGGGAAACGTTTGGGTTAATTGGGTTAATGCAATTATGAACAACATGATGAAAAGTAGATCGAGTGAAAAAAGAAAGAATAATCCATATAAAAATTTAATTATGATAATTATTTGACGATTTGTATTATGTTAGATGACGAAAATCTGATAAGACATCCGTACTCGAGTGTGTTTGATGATAAAGTTTTAAAGGCTATGAAAATCCCATCAACTAAAGATGAGATTACTATTGAGACTCCTATACATGAGTCAGCACAAGAAGACATTTCTGGTCCTTCATCTCTACATCATGCTTCCCCTATGCATACATCTCCAGTGGAAGATCGCATTCTTGCTACTCTCGAGAGGTAAGAATAGCCGATTCAAACAATTTGCGAGGAGAAAATGGAACAAAAGAGAGAGCTAGTAATTATTAAATCACTTCTAACATGACTAAGCGGGTCAGTTAGAGTGGAGTCGGTACTAGTAGTGAGACTAGTGTAGCACTTCAACCCCCACTAGTTTCCCAGCTTTCTGTACATGATATTCATGCAGGACTTTATGGTTTTGGAGCAGCAGAACCTTCATCTCAAGCACTAGACCCAACAGGATGAGATCTAGAGGGAGAGGACCTCTACCACACACCACCGTAACTAATGCTTCAGGATCTCTAGTTCATCCTCCAGCATTACATGGGCAGCATACAGAATATGTAGAGTCAGATCTCACTACTCCTTGAAGATATTATGACTTCCCTCGATTTGCAGCTTCTTCAAGACGGTATCACTTTATGTTTCATCATTCGTATTAATTTATATGAAATTAGTTTGACAATTGTATTTGCATAACTTGTCTTGCATTTAGGTTGTTTACATGTGTTTTGTTTCGTAATCTGGCATTTGACATTTGTATGATTGTCTATTGTGGCCATTTATATGTTCCATGATTATCATTATTCTGTGTTTGTGATTTGGTCTATCGTTTATGGCATATGATGTTCATTTTGTGATATCCACTATATTGCGATTATTATTCTCCTTTTTGATGTGACAAGGGGGAGAAATAATCAGCCATATGCATACACTCAGTGGGAGTAGGCGGAGTACTAAAATATAAAAATATTTTTGTGCATATAGTTCGGGGGTATTGCATTCGTACCATTCATAATAAACATTTCTTTATGAATGCATATATGAGTTGTCATCATCAAAAATGAGGGAATGTTAGAATTATGAATCTCAATTTTGACGATGACAACTCCATACTAGAGATTAAGTTACACTAGTCGAAGAAATATCACTAGAGCTTCAGGCAGGAGAAAATAAAGCATACTCGAGCTTCGAAGATCATCGATTGACATCTATAGAAGAGCACGTGAAGGTTATTATTTTGTGAGTCGTTCTGTCTTAGATATATGTTGTAAAAACTCATAAGAACAACTCAAAACTATTTCATATTCTCAAAGATCATTAAAAGTGATTTTATTTATATTTTTATATAATTTTATAAGCTTCTAAAAAATGGACTTGAAGTGTCCATCAGTGGACCGGAGGAAACCTATCGGTGCACTCATCGAATTCAAAAATCCCGAAACGAATTTTAATTTCATTTCACTCCAACGGTCGCAAATTTCTTTTTTCTCCTTCAAATGCAATCGCCTACAATGAATAGGAATCATACCATTTGATTAAATCTCTTCGATTCTATAAAACAACTATGATTTCAACAAGTTTAATCACTAAATTACTCTTTGATTTTCTTATCTAATTCATGAAACCCTACTCTATTCTATTAGCAATCATTCTTTGATAATATATAATTCTCTTATTTTCTTACCTCCTAAACTCTCATTCATTCAACTACAAATCAGTTCTTGTGAGCTATTGAGATTGTACTATGTTGGGCAAATCTATGTATTTAAGATACATCTATTGTCAAAATCTGTATACTATCAAGTTAGTGTAAAAGACCTGTTCAGTGGCTTAGGCAAGTGTAAAGGCATATTCCTCCAGGCGAAGCATGGGTGTTTGTGAGTAAAAGCCAGAATAAGAAATTATGGGATTGGACATAGAATGGTAGTATGAACTAGTATAAAAAGCCTGGTGTGCAAGCCTTTTACTTTATTTGCATAGTTGTTTATAATATTGTTTATGTGCATAATATAGTTTAGCCATATATGATCCTACACACTTTCACTAAGTAGTTATGTTGTGTCTTTATAAACTATATTGCATTTAGCTCTGGTATAAGATTGTACAGTATAAGTATGTTGACAAGTAAAATAAATTTCCCTTTTAGCGTACCTGACTTTGGTGGTGCATTTTTTTGAGATATGTCCCCCAGTTTATTTTCATGATTTTCCTCGATTGGTGATTTATTTATACCGATCTTGAATAGTTGAATGTTGAATTTTATGAGCGGTGTGCGAGGATTTGCTGTGTTGTCATGCTTTCTGGTTTGTTTCTTTTGGGTATGTTCTTTGGCCAGGCCCGGCGATGGGATTAAAGGCTTAGTTGATCAACTCTCTATGGAATGGAGTTTCGGACGGGCCCATAGGCGGGACCGAAAGCTTTTTGATCATCTTCCTTGGATGGGTGCTTTGGCTAGGCCTGGTGGCAAGACCAAATGCTTAATTGATCATCTCTCTATGGATGGGTGCTTCAGCCAGGCCCAAAGGTGGGATCGAAGGCTTTTCGACTATCTCCATTAGATGGCTGCCTTAGCCAAACCTAACGACGAGACCAAAAGCTTAATTGACCATCTCTATAGATGATTGCTTCAGCTAGGCCCGAAGGCAGGACCAAAGAGTTTTCGACCATCTCCCTTGGATGGGTGCTTTAGCCAAGCTCGGTGATATGACTAAAGGCTTAATCGATTATTACTCTTTAGATGGGTGCTTTGATTAGGCCCGAGGGTGGGATCGAAGGCTTTTCGACCATCTCCCTTGGGTGGGTGCTTTGGCCCAGCCTGGTGGCAGGACCAAATGCTTTTAGAAGATCTATTAATGCCACTCTTGGTTTTAAAAATAGAATTTTTAATTATTGTTGTCTTTTACACATGGATTTGCTTGCTTTTGTTCTCATTCCTCAGACACTGAAGTCCTACAAACTTATGTAGTTCTCCTTTCCTTACATAATACTCGATGATCCCAGATAGAGCTCGAAAATAATTAGTGTGATGGCCCTTTGCTTTGTGATAATGATAGTATATCTCTCCATCGTATCTGTCTACTTTCTCTGGAGCTTTCTTAGAAACCCAGTAGTTTAGCATATCCTTAGTAAAAAAAGTACACTTCCTCCTGAGAAACGAGGAGAGGTATGATGATTTTGCCTTTCAGCGCTCTTGCGTACGATTCCTTCTCTCGTTTCTATAACTTTTATGGGAGCTTTACATTTCGTGACCTTCTTCTAACTTAAGTCTCCTTAATAGAGGTTCCAACTTAACAATTTTTTATTATTTCTAAGCGAATTTCTCAAAATCATGATTCACCTCGGTTTCAAAGAACGTGCCCTATGCTTGAAGTTGAATGCTCCACCTGATCTAAGAAAATGAACACTTTTGAAACTATACGTTATCTCTATTTCTTTGGTATAACTTTTCTGATCCTAGTTTATTGGCTAAGGCAAAGATTGACTTTTCTCCAATATGAAAGGGGTTTAAAATCCATTTACGGGTTATATTGAGGAATCCTTTTCTTTTCAACACTTATTCTTCACTAAATTATTATTTGGTTATTGGGTAAGGTATAAGGTTTAGATATGGTTCGAAAGATCCTTGTTGAGACCTAATTGCCATAATTGGAAGTCTAAACGAGCTTGGTTTATCTTTAAGGAGAGAGTGAGTGAGAGTGATCCTTAGGTTCGGCTCTTAATTAAAGCACCAAACAATGTTAGATTAAAAATTGGGCTAAGCTATTAAATCAAGACAAGTGAAAGTGGACCAAGGCTGTAATCATAGTAGAATTTGTTATATCATACTTTCATATATTCAATGGGGTAACTATGCAAACTATGCTAAATGCAAGTCCTTTATTACAAAATCCACAATTACAATTTAATTGTTTAATCCTTTATTACAAAATCATTTTGATTGAAAACAATTTTTGTTAAAAATCATTTTAATTGTTTAATTCACCTTTAAAATGAATACATATATACATGGTTGTTGTTTGAATATCTTTTGTTTGGTTATATAAGTGTAAAAGCTTTTTTGATTCAAAAACCAATGAGTGGACTTTTATGTAAAATCTTAAATCATTTGATTCTTTCCTAAGTTGAAAGTTGGATTTGTTAACCTTAAATTTGTATATGCAAATATTAGATCGCAACCTTTACACACATGTGTTATTTTAAATACTAAAAAGTTGCTTACAATTATTTATATATGGGCATGTGTATATATATGCAATTTTAGTGCAAATCTTATGAAATGGACTTTTGCATAAAATCATAAATTCAATTTTAAACATTTTCTTAATTATATATCTATGGTTATATAGACATATATTTTAGATATAAACTTCGAACAACAAAGGCATAAATAAAAGGATAAATGGGTCTGTTGCGGTGTAAATCACAATACCTACATATGATCATATTAGCCATATACTTGTCATATCTGCAGTACTTGCACTTTACACAGATAGTGTATTTGATACACTTCTAAAAAAACTTTTCTAAACAAATTAAATAAAATAAAAAATTTATTTAAAATATTTTACGCTGGATCTACCCATTCCAACCAATTTCAAAGGCCCGATAGATCCAAAATATGAAGTTTATAGAGATCTACCTATTTCAACCGCTTTTGACTCACCCGATTCCTTATAGTACATTATCAAAATATGATTTGATGGTTGTACCCAAAGAGATATAATCCATCGACCATAAATTTTTCTTTGAGATAAAAAGATTGTGGTTGGAATATAGTAAGCAATGTTGATAAGAATAACAATGTAGATTTCAATTGTTGAAATTAACATCACAGGTTCATTATTCAATGTGCTTGAATAATTTCAGATTTTACTCGCAAAATAATCGCATGTTATGATTTTGAGTTTTGGTACATATATGTTGAAATAGAAACTTTTAATAATGATTTAGAATATACAGTTTGTAAATAACAACCAAGGTTTCTCGAAGTCGGTAAAAGCGATACCGAGTTTGTGGGTTTCAGATATGATCCAAGAATTGTTTGATGAACATCAGGGTTAAATAAATATTTGATAGAAGATAAATAATTTTACTTTTGGTTAAAATGCAGAAGAAGCATGTGTTTGTAAGAAATAACTAAAAAGGTATTAAAGTACTTCTAAAACTATAAGCAAATAGCAAACTTATGATTGTTGACGATGTACTGGTATTTAAATCATTTTTGTTTGGTTGTCTCATTCTCAAGATTTGAAAATAACATCTTTTATAATGAGTATAAAAGGATGTTGGGATGGTCTCATACGATATACATGGACATCATATTAAAATGTCCAATGTGGATCAAATGAGATAGATTCCTTATCCATTGGCGACAGGAACTATCACATATGCTACTTTCTCTATGATATCACATTTCGCTTATGTCCTTGATACATTAAGCGAGTATAAAGTCCAAATTAAGATTGCTATATGATAGTTTAGATTGTTCTCGAGTATTATGAAATACTTATGAATCGTAAGAATCCCATGTCATTATTGTTAGGGTAAAATTGGGTTAGACTATTAAGTCAAGATAGGTGAAAGTGGACCAAGGCTGTAATCATGGTAAAATCCATAATAGCACACTATTATATATTCAATAGGGTAGCTACGAAAAATATGCCACATGCAAGTCCTTTATTACAAAATCCTTAATTACAATTTTCCCTAACAACCATGAATTCCCAAACAAAAGCTTACCTTCCAAAATTGGAAGAAAAAAGAAAATGAAGGAGAAGGAGGACCTGAGAAATTCGACCCCTTCGTTGGGTGGATACCCCTTTATTTAAAGAGAATTTGGGCTGTTGGATCCTTGACACATAGCACTCCAGTAGACAGTCGTGATTAGTCCACGTGGCACATGATCAAAATGATATGTGGCACAATAGTTTCTTAATCGATTTTAGTTTATGATTTGAGTATGATAATGTCTTGGAAACCTTGCACGATGGCTTTAATCTGTTGCTTCAAAATTACACATCATGGCTCCTTAGAACCCTTCACGATAACTTAAACCATCCATTTTAAAATTACATTCGATAACATGTTGGAATTTCTCAAATTACACATGATGGCTTCAATAAACTCCTTAGGATGGCCTTAAGTTATCGTCTGAAGATTGCATGCGGTAACATGAGAAAACTTATCATGATGGTTTGGTTTGTCACTTGCAAGATGGTAGGCAAAGGCTTTATAGAACTCCCCATGATGGCTCTTTTACTTTTGTCAAGCGACCGCTTCAAGAACTATGATGATGGCTCTATTCTTTCATGTTCAAAGTTATGATACTGAAGATTTCTACAAATTTCTCTTTAAAGGCTTCTACTTCAATTTTTCATAAAGGCTTCAATTCTTATCATGCAATGATTTCAGTCTCCCTTCTATAGCTTTCATAGGAACACTCCTTAATATCCTTAGGAAACTCTCCACGATGACTTACAGGGAACTCTTCAGAAGAGTTGAGGGAACTCTTCGGGATAGTTGTATGGAACTCTTCAAGATTGTTGTATCGAACTCTTCATGATGGCTTGACTCTAACATTTGAAGACAACATGTGATGGCCTTATAGAACTCTTTATGATGGCTTGACTTCAACACTTAAAAATAGCACACGATGCCCTTGTGGAACTCCTCATGAATGTTTGATCACTATTATCTCACGATGGCTCTTGTACTTATCTCATGAAAACTTCCCACCTTGTTAACCTGTGATGACTAGCATGTTTGGGGTGTAACAATTGTTATATGGTAACAATGTCGTGATACAGATCACAAAAGATCCTAAAGCTTGCTAAATCATGAAACATACTCCAAAAAGTTCCACATGACAAAGGCAGTTTATCAACATTGGAGAGAGGTGATTGGTAGAGTATATAATTAAGAGAATATAACATATATGTTCACTAAGGGACTAGCTCGACCGTTTTTGAGAAAATCAATCGAAAGGAATGAAATAAGATTCCATATTTGACCATAAGTGCAAGTGAGAGATTGCTAGAGTTAAGGATATGCCCTAAAGATAATTTTGTAATTTATTACATATATCTAACTTGATAAAAAATCTTGTTCATAATAAAGGTATTTGATTTCTAATATATGCTTTGTTATATAGTGATATAATTACTTAAGTAATTAATTTAAGGTGTATTGATTGGAAAATCCTCAAATAATATGTTATGTGATAGTAGTTACAAAATATTGTAATTGTGAAAAAATTATAACATTGTACAATAACATATTGTTTTAAATAGCCATGGTCAAAATGCTTTGAGAAAGGATATAGATGTGTCTGTCGAAACCAGAGCGCATAACGCTCTTCAGATGTTAAGCAGTGTATTACTCATGGCTGCTGGGGCGTTAAGGGGTTACATACTGATACTTACTGGATAACGATGGAATGACTTATCTATGAGTTTCATGTTGGTTAATAACATCCAAGTAAAATATGAAATCTCTAGTGATGATATTACATAGTTCTCTCGACTTGAGAATACCATTGAACTTCAATGTAGAAACTCCACTTTAATTATAATTAAATCATGGCATGGCATCTACCAAATGATTATAGTTGGGTTTGAGTTGAATCATTGGAAGTGAAACACTATTCAACATAGAATTATTCTCCTCGTTGAATGAAGTTAGTATCACGGTCAACTATAGTCAGTTCAAAGTCAAAATCTTTGGCCAGAGTAGTATGATTAATACTAAAAGTTATTATAAAGCAAGTGTTAATACCACATATATCGATTTTGATGACAATAAAACTGTATAAATATATGTACTAATGTTTTCCTAAGTTGTATAGAATATTTTGCAGAATATTACATAGATACATGATAATTGAGTTTGAAGACTGATCGGTAAAAAGACTAGAGATCAAGATTCAGAGATGATCAAGACAATTGAAGACTCATGAGTTTAAAGACAATGACATGAAGAGTTCAAGACTATAGATAATAGTTAACGGACATTAGATAAAAAATTAAAATCCTTGAATAGCAACTTCTTTTTTTTGAATACTCTTTCACCAAAATATTTATTTTATTTTAAAATATATTTCTACAAATATTTTATAAAAGTTTCATATATTAAAGTACTTAAAAACTATGTTTAAATGATTTTACAAAATGTAAGAAATTTGAAACACCATAAAAACGTTTGCTATTTTTCCAAACATACAAGGGTATGTCGACAAATCCTTCCTAAGTATGTTGACATATATACAATTAAAAAGTTTTTAAAATTTTGAAGAATTGTGATTTTTGGCTCCAACTCTTTGTGAATAGACATGTCCCTTCAAATACTATATGAAGGGGACTAGAATACAAATTTTTTTAACATTGTTTTCTCCATTCTTCTTACTTTAAATTATCGTTACATATTTCACAAAATTAATTTTCTATACTCTTCAAATCCACTCAAATTCAATCTCTACTTCACTGCGTTCATTCTCAATAATTTACTTGCTATTTTGCTAGTATTCTTTCACTAATTCGAAGATCAAAGTGCTACAAAAGGACTATAGGATATTCTGTATCCAAGTTACAACTATTTGTATTTAGAATCAACAACTCTATGCTAATATATTTCTAAGTGTGCTTGTTGCATATTCAAATCAAGTGGCAGTGCTTGTTGGCAGCTCAAACAAGTGGGTGTATTTATTGTCCATTTAAATCAAGTGGGTGATCTTGTTCCCCTGTTAAATAAAGAGAGTCTACCTTACGCTCGGAAAGTCAGAAGGGTGTATCTTGTTGCCTTGAAATCAAGATTGTATTTAGGTTTGCTTGCTACCTGATTAAAGTAGGCATTTGAAAGGAAATCTATACAGATATTGTACAGCACTAGATGTAGGATTTGTCAATCCAAACCAATATAAAAATCCGGGTGTCATATCTCTTACTTTTACTTTATTTTTACTACATTTATATATATAGTGTGTGTGTGTGTGACTGTATGTCAATATATATATATGTGTGTGTGTGTGTGTGTGTGTGTGTGTGTGTGTGTTGATTATCTGTGTTTTGATTTAAATCTTGAAACTATTAGAAAAGTTCTATATAAGTTATAAAACATTGTTCACCCCCCCCCCCTCTCTAGTATTATAGTAGCCTTAAGATCTGTTCATACAAGTATAATATATACAAGACCATTTTCCATACCAAGGACTTTGTTCATAGACAAACCAAGTTGAATATGGACGATATTGAAATTTTGACAAAAACCAAATTTCCATATAGTGATATAATGTTGATGAAAAGAATTAATGTAAATAATCGTTACTAAAAATTTACCTCTTGAATTTTTAAAATTTGATTTTGCTGATGAGATTTGTAAGCGATGGATTAAGTCAAACTGTCACACCACTAGCTAAAATGACGTGTGAACATTAGTATTTAAATTGTTTAAATATTAATCATCGGCTAAATTCACACATGTGAGTCGCACTACCGAACCTTCAGTCTCCGAAACAACGCTCTGATTTATTATAGCTATAAATTAAATTAATCAGATTAATTAATATTTATGAAACATTAATTATTATTTTTATATTTATTGTACGAAATGTGTTTGGTAAAATGGAGTTGCCTCTATAAATGTTCGGGGTGCCATTAGTAATTTATTGGGTACGTATATAAAAGTTATATACATTTGTATCGATGTGTGATAATAACCACAATTTAAATTGGATTTAAATCGAATAAATATTTTATGTTTTGAGTGGTATATCCATGCGGCCGAAAATGGGGGAAAAGAGGTGGTCTTTGGTTTTGAATTGGTAAGAGGGATTTAAAGAGATATTTATTCCTAGATCTCTATATATATTCAATAGCCTCCACTTTCATTTGATCTCTTTTAGCCTCCTCCCTCTTCTCCATTTAAGCCAAAATTGCCAATCCTGCCCACCTCCATTTTTTCTTTTTAGTCACATCCAAACAATCAAACTATATTAATTTGGTTTCTGTACTCCCATCTCTTGCAAAGAAGGGTGCAGATCTGAGAGATCCAAGAAGTTTGAGTTGATAAAAGTGTGAGTTATAAGCCTCGCATCTTAGGTACATCCTTTTATTTACAAATTGATATTATTTGATATGCAACTGTATTTTGTTATTTTCATGTATGTATCCAATTTTAACCACTTTTATATGTGTGTTATTGCCATACAAAACATTAATTTTTCTATGCATAATTGATTATTTTATTATTGCAGTTATCATGTTAAAAAAAGTTATATATATAATACATTCGTCCTATATTTAATTAATATTTATAAAGTGAATTTTATATTAGAAATAGGCATTTGTTTATTAAACATTATTTCAATCAACTCTTTTAGATATACATATTTTAAGTTATACTAAATATAGTATAAGCATATTTTATTGCCAATTTTCTTTTGGCAAAAAAGAAGAAAATAAATTCGTATTGATTTGTAATATATATATATATATATATGTGTGTGTGTGTGTGTGTGTGAATGTGATTCATTAATGTCAGCAAGTGTCGATCTCGATGGTCGAACTTGTGACCTGTAAATGTTTTCAAATTTTTTTCAAAAAATTGACAAAAATGATTTACACACACACGTATATATAACACTAACAACTTGTAAATTATTTTAAATATTATATATATATTAAATTTTAAAATAATATTTTCTAGTTATAAATTATATTTTACTTTTATAATTTAATCAATACTAACATATTTAAAGTTAATATTAAGATATTTAATACGTGTAAAGTTAGTCTTAGATTTAGTTTTAGAATTAAATTTAGTTTTAATTTCAAACCAATATTTATTTAAAATTCAAATCTAAAATTTAGACTTATTCAAAATTCATAAGGTATTTTAAATGATATTTTATATATATTGATAACAATAGTTTTAAATTATATATACATATATGTATGTATGTATGTATGTATGTATGTATTTATATTATAAAATAATATTTTGTAAAATGATATAGACACGCACAGAGTGCCAAGTATGTATGTAATAGATGCAAATCCCACATCTATTTAAGTATATTATTAACCATGTACATCCCATGCTATGTTGCATAAGCATGTTATATACACTTGAATATAATGATGTATTCATAAACTTTATAGTATATCATTTCAATCAATTTCATCAAATCAATTAAGAAAATTAAATAGAATACAATTTTATTTAAATTAATTAGATTAGATCTAATCCTAACTTTAGACTTCATAGGCCCAATAGATCAAAAAATAGAAATTCTTTTTTTTTTGAAATCTACCCTATTTGCACGTTGTGACCCAACCTAATTCCTTCAGCGAATGTTGATGCTGAGAGGACCGTGAAATAGGCTAGCTAAGATACTAGCTTATGCAAATGCACAGACCAGGATGTGAGCAAAGATGCGAGCCAAGACACTGGTTGTTCGAAACCAGCAGGCTGGCCCATTATATACTTAGGAGAAAAAATGAGCAGCGTTTTTAAAAGTAACTGTAGAAATTTTAAAATGCAGGTGCTTGACATTAAAAATTGAATTTTATAATGTAATGCTTGATTGATATATTGATATAAATGAATTATGAATTGAATGTAACTATTATTCATGTATATAATTTATGTTATATAATTATGTATATATAAATCCAAATGAAATTTTTATATTGTAATAAGAATATGTTTAATATTGAAATTTTCGTATTTTTATAATTTACTAGACAAATAGTTTACCGAATTTATATAAATAGTTTTAAGATTATGTAATTAATATATGGATTTCAATGTAAAATATAAGAAGGGGAATGAGGTGAGGGGAGTGTAGATAGTTCTTGAAGTCTTAAAATGTATCTAAAGTAAAAGCATGATTTTCTAATGGACTATATGATGCAACGAGACAGATGATTTTTGATTGAATTTGTCATTATTGATTATGATTATAATTTTTTATGTGTTTAGCATAATTTTTTATTTGATCCAAATTTTAGTTTACCATTTTGGTTAATATGAAAGTGGTATGCATATTGAAATTGTCATATTTGGAAATTATCAAAAGAATAAATACATATGAGTTAATTAGGCTTATTTAAATATCTTAAATTTAATAATTTCTTGTTAATTTAAACGTATAGATCCAAATGTAAAGCAATAAAAGTGAATCACTTATGCTACTTCACTCGGAAATCAACACCCAAATCACTACAAGAACAATCACAGTTGTTAACCTCATGCAGCTCCACCGCCTCGAATTTGTACCCTTAATTCTAATATCCACCTTTTCTTATGCTTTAATTTCTAGTATTGTAGCATTTCTCAAAGTGAACAGAGGAGAACATTTCTAGTCTAGGTGAGGGTGTGGGTTTAAGAGCCAGTGCCCGTCTAAAGAAAACATATTTTATTGTTGTTAACCTTCTATTCTTATGAAAATAAATAATAATACACATTCTAAATTTGTGTATTACTTACTGGTGTTAATTTTTTATTTTTACAAAATTAGTTTTAGCTTTTTCACTGAAAGAAAAGAAGCTATCTTTATAAACTACTAGTGTGTAACCCGTGCGTTGCACACGATAATATTGTTAAAAAATATTATTGATATTTTAATTATTTCTAAAACAATATTTTTATTATGCAATATATGATAAATTTATCGTGATATTTTAATCATAAACTAAAATGAATTGTGACGTTCAGATATAAGGTTAAGGGTTCAGTACTTGCTAACTACATATCTTTGTAAAAAATAATGTTCTAACTCAAAAAAATTATAATTAATTTGTTAATACTGTATATATAAATAATTTATGTTATGTGATATATATATACACATACATATATATACACACACACATATATATAAGCGAATACGTAACTTCACTATTTTGTTAATATGATTGTTGTATATATATTGAATTATCATCTTTCTTGAAGGATTTATAAATGGATTAATGAACATTAATCAAATTGAATTTATTTGAATAATTTGAATTAATGATCGACATAACTAATTAAATGTAAGGAGTTAAATGTAAAAAAAGTTAAAATTGGAAAGGGATTTTTACAAATTTGTAATTGAGAAGAGTATATACCTTATGGTTAGGTTATTTGCATGTGAACTTTTTTTTGAATCAGACGTGGACTTTTATTCATTTTTAAGTTTTCATTTTTAAACAATTTTATCCTTGTAGTTAACCATAAATTTCATGTTCTTGTAGAAGGGTTATACTTACAACTTTGATAGTTGCAAAATAATGTTATGTAGCATTTAGTTGAGTTATGAGTTGGATATGGTTTGATAACATGTTAAAGGTGAGAATATTTGTATAATCTAATTTTTATCGGTTTAATCTGTGCGTTCACATCATAATTTTGTAAAATATAAATTTATCTTTTAAAGGTTGTTAAAAATGAAATTGTGTTATGTAATGTATGATATTTTTTGAGGTAAATGAATTAGAGTAAAAGAGTTATTATTATTTATGTATACATTTATGTTATATGATTTATATATCTTCATATATCTGAATAAAGAAGGAATAAATTTATTATTTTTCTCATATACAGGAATACTGTATATATTGAAATCCTCTTATTTTTATGATTTATTAGATGGATTAATAAATATTAGTTAATCATATTTATTTCAATAGTTTAAATTTTAGATTACACAATTAGTTAAATATATAGACTTAAATGTAAAATATTAAAAGATAATTGCGAAAGGTTTCTAAGTAGTTGTAAAAAAAAATTAATTTTTAGGTATTTGAAATTAATAGAAATTTACAGTGCAACGTATGATAAATTCATTTAGTAAATAAATTATAGAATAAATTTGTTACTGTTATTAATTAACATGTATGATTTTTATTATGTAACTTATACATATTTGCATCTAAATCAATTTTATTTTACCAATTTGTTATGCCCCTATAATATACATATTGAAAATTTCATCATTTAAGATTTGTTAATAAATATTAGTTGATTAAGTTTATCAATTAGTTTAAATTTTAGATTATTTAATTAATTTAAATGTGTGGACTATAATGTAAAATTTTGAGAAAGAACTATGAAATATTTGTAAATAATTGTAGATTCTTTTAATAATAGATATTCAAATGTAAAATAGTGCAAAAAGTTTAGTAGAATAATTGTAAAGTAGTAACCATAGGATTTTGAAAATAAAATATTCACTTAGAGAATTAAGGAGAACACAAATAACTCCTAGAATTAAGGAGAGAGTTTCAAATTCTTCTGCTTTACTATTATTTAATAGATAATAGAAATTTACAGTGCAACGTATGATAAATTCATTTAGTAAATAAATTATAGAATAAATTTGTTACTGTTATTAATTAACATGTATGATTTTTATTATGTAACTTATACATATTTGCATCTAAATCAATTTTATTTTACCAATTTGTTATGCCCCTATAATATACATATTGAAAATTTCATATTTTAAGATTTGTTAATAAATATTAGTTGATTAAGTTTATCAATTAGTTTAAATTTTAGATTATTTAATTAATTTAAATGTGTGGACTATAATGTAAAATTTTGAGAAAGAACCATGAAATATTTGTAAATAATTGTAGATTCTATTAATAATAGATATTCAAATGTAAAATAGTGCAAAAGGTTTAGTAGAATAATTGTAAAGTAGTAACCATAGGATTTTGAAAATAAAATATTCACTTAGAGAATTAAGGAGAACACAAATAACTCCTAGAATTAAGGAGAGAGTTTCAAATTCTTCTACTTTACTATTATTTAATAGATATGTATTTACGAAAATTTAAAACAAAACTAATACAATTTATCAAATGATAACTTGTGATTGATTTATTAAATTGATTTGTGTTAATGAATTACCACAATTTTATAGTAAAAAAATGAAACTCATAAATGAGTTAATTTCATAACTAAGTTTTGTAGTTGATTTCTCTATTGATTTTATTATCCATTAGTGTTAATGAAGTACCATAATTTATAGTATAGAAAGAAGGTTAATTAATACAACTTTTGAAATTCAAATGAAATAGAAAGGGGAAAACATTTGAACTTGTTTAAAATTTAATAAATAGTTAAAAGTCCACGAAAATCATTTGCACTTAACAACCCGCTCTGAAATGGGCCTAAATCCAGACCCAGAAAAGACAAATCGACTCAAAGCTGACTATTGGTTAGTAAAAAGAACAATGTAGAGCTATTTGTCTACACATTTAGAATGTCACGGCGGAAGGATAAAATATAATAATAACAACAATACACATTTTATCATAAATTCAAAATGTCATTTAAAACCATAATAAAATATTCATAACCACCGTTACATATCTATGGTACATAATCCAAAATTACAACATCATTTTAATTTCATGGGTACATCAAAAACTACAGAAAATAACAAATAAATAAATAGACTACTAGCATTCTCATCAAAATCTCCTCCTTCAGCATCGCCCTTCCTGACCTATGTTGTAATGAGGATGGAGTCGGAACAACATATGTCTGGTGAATAAAAATCTCGAGCATTACTATATTAGTACTTAGGCAGTATAAAAATAGGAATATTCTTATGTTTTCTACCTACATCATAAGTCTTTTTAAATATAATCCCGAGGGCTTTTCTTAATCTTAAATAAAAGGCTTTCCAAATATATGCCCATAGCTAACTTGCTATCAACCTAATAACTTATATATATCATCCACAATGTCTTATTGATACAAGATATAATACTCAAGTCACTTAATACCTTTTAAATAGAATTAGGCAGACTCCGACCATTTGATACCTTTACTTAAAGTAGGATCATGTCAATTACTACCTATAATCCCAAGGCGAACTCCTCGCTAATAACTATCTAGTTGACATTGCATGGAATCTCTTCATTCACTTAACACTTCCTATTGAAGCGAGCCCTTTCCTGAGTAATCCTCTATCATGCCTAACCCATAATCCAGACCATTTACTACTTCCTACATAGAGAAGAGGCGGGCCCTCACACAACCACTTATTACATTCAACCTCTGAAGCATATCTTTCGTATTATGACCCGTACCCCATGGTGACGTCTTACATTAGCCCGAGTACTCGTAGGTACTAGTAGCAAGATTAGTTGAGCAGATTTATCCTATAGAATTTGGGACTGTCCTTGCGTCATCGCAGTTACTTATTATAGGCGATGTCTTACATCAGCCTCAAAGTCACACTGGTGGTAGCCAAATTAGTTGGGCAGACTTCTATGTGCTTTTGACTGACCTCACATCCCTATAAATTAGTCATAATCTATATACACTCTACATATATTATCATACATCTCACCGTTTCTATAATCAAGGCCTTATAAGAGATCTTTCTTATTTTGCCTTTAACATTAATTACTTCCCTAAGGGGGATTTAATAAAATTAATAACATATTTAACTATGCAATTATACGTTATAATTATACGTTAATTATGTTATAATATCTGTGTGTGTGTGTGTACACGCGTCTAGTAATTTATAAGCGTGCAGAATTTATTCCCTAAATCAGCGTTTTAATGGCATCTCTTTCAAGAATTATACAAGCCTTTTTCCATATTATCAACAATACAAAAATTGCAATATTCATATCAAAAAATTTCAACCAGTAGCCTTATATACAATAGAAACTTAAACTCAACTTATTGCATCAAAGTAATGGATTATATTGATAATAGAAAGTTACAATTCCAATTTTATGCTCCATTCAACTTCATTTTCACATAAAAATAAGCAAAGGCATTTCTATTTAATTAATGGGAATAAGTGTCGTAAACAACTAATAAAATTCGTACTTTAGATACTATTCCTTAATCAAAACCCTTTAACCAATTTCAAATAAAAAGAATAAGAATTGGAATAGAAGATAAAATTACCAAAACTGCAAATCTACACAAATTCTATTATTTTTACACAAATAATTAAATAGAATTGATATTTCGCATTCAAGGAGTTTTGAGGGTTTATAATATGATGTTTTCGCAAATCAAAACTCCCCAAGGCATATTCAAACTCAAACTATACTAATTAATTACTAAAATAGAAAAGCTAAGATTTCCACTCATGGTATATCCTTAGCTTTGCCTCCTTTGGATTTGTACGCCTTTAACAATCTCTACCGGATCTCTTCTTTTTAACACACAAAAAAAGGGATTTGTATAAATACATTAGATTCGGAAAATTGAAGAAGAACAAATTGGAAAAATAAATAGAAAACAAAATAAATATATAGGATTTCTTATCTGAATTCCTTATAGAGTTTTTCTGAATTTATGAAGAGAACCGACGGAGCTTCGCTAGAGTCTTAAAATATTTTATGAATAAAAGTGAGAGGACTAGGCTCCTATTTATAGTGGTTGAGATACACCAGAACCATTGGATTAAGGTCGGTTAAAAATAATAGAATCGGGTACATTAAATATCTAAAAACCTTAGCCACCACTCAATAGCACAGGTCGACCGCCACTACACACCAGGCCAGCGATCGACCGGTCTAAGGGGAGCGGTCGACCTATACGTGCCATTTTGGGAAGATTTTGTACAGTTGATTTTTAATTTATTTTCTTTCTATAATAACCCATCCTGAAACAGACCTAATTTTGACCCAATAAAAGCCCATCGAACTTTAGGCTCATCTCAAGGCAAGCTATTAAATTGATAAAATTGAAACAATACATAATACATAGTGTAACGACCCAGAATTTTGAACAATTTAAATTGAAAATATTTAATTAATTTTAAATATTTGAACGATGGTTTGATTTGAATTTCAAATTATCAGAAGAATTTGGCGATTAAATTATAAAATTTAATCTATTGTAAGTTGAATAAAAATTTGAATCTTCAGTTTTAAGCTGACTAAAAATATTTTCAAGGCTTAGAAAATTCATATTGATAATTCTGAAGATAATAAAACTTTCAGAATTGGATTTGGAACTGTTTTGTTCAGTTTTGAAATTCCGTCGTTTAAATCGATATTTAAAAATAGCGTTCCGGGGCACAGTCTCGGAATTCGATGAAACCAGTTCCATTGGATCCGTAATATTGTATTATTACCGAATTTCAATTTTAGTGGCAATCGAAGTTGTTGTGTGAACATACGACGTAAAAACGCGTTGAGATTTTATATCGAAAAATTAAATTTAAACTTGAATAATGTATTCTATTGACCAATCGAAATCCTTTCACGTCAAAAACTTTTCCTCCAGCAGCTTTTGCTTTTCTGAATCACTACAGCCTTCACTCTTCACGCAACCATCATCTCAAGTTCAAATCATGTCTTTTTGTTCCCCAACCAGATCTGTCGAAAATAATAGGGATATAACAAAGCCGAGTTCTTCTTTCTCTCTACTCTTCAGTTCGAAAACAATGGCTGACACTTAAAATCTCTTCCCTTCAGTTTCTCAATCGAAATTCATTCGATAAAAAAAATACATGTAAATGGCCGAAGCATTTCGACTCGTCAAATGTAAATCGCACGCGAGCTCGCGACGGCAAATCAAAGTCGATAGGATTCGCGAGGCGGTGTTCGTGCGTAGGGCAGTGTGAGTCGCACGCGCGTAGGCCGAGGCGACGGTGGCATCGAGACTAGGGAGGCGACCGATGTGGTTCGCCAGCAGGGCGTTTGACGTTTGGAAATCACGATTTTGGGTTTGCTCGATTTGTTGTAAGGTAAAATGTTTATCTTTAGTTCAAATAGATAGGTGCGTATCTGAATTTTACAGTAAAATATAAATGAAAGAAAAATTATGTATATAGATCGATTTGATTTTTTTTTATGCAGGAGAAAATTTTATTTATGTACTGAAATAGATACATATACAGTTTAAAAATAAAATAGGAGTTTTTAAAAAGATTGTTTTTGAAACCAGAAAATTTAATTTAGGATATTTTAGAGAATTGAATTAATCTGGAAAGAAAAAATAATTAAAAAGTTAGTTTAAAATTTGAAACCGGTTAATTAAATTACCAAACGAAAATTTGTTATTCGATTATTACGAATATTGATAAATCGTATAAATTGTTTATACAAGGTATAAATCAAGAAAACGAGCTGAAATGGAAATGGATGGCAAATTAAAAAGGCAAAGGTGAGACTTTCTCACTCGAATGAAAAATTGGATTTTACAGTTATTGATTTGATTGATTGACTGTTTGGATGTGATATTAGATATAGTAGGATATATCTATATATATAGCAATATATACATAATGGCATATGTATATATTGGATTGATTGATTTTCCCGCATTGTATAGCGGATGAGACCCTATTGCGCCGTTAGTAAGCGGATGATATTTTTTTATAAAACCCATATAACACGATATTCCACCTCGAAGTGGAATTGGTATTGTGCTAACATCTGTGGATGCAGGGAAACAGGTTGGAGGGATCCAACTGGATTCCTCACCGGTAATTATTTATTTACAGATATTGATGTATTCTGTTATCATATGTTGATATATGATGTTGAATGCCATGATTGATTATTTGGTGCTGTTGCATCATCAGATTCAAATTTTGAAGTTTAAAAATAACGACTTTTACTTTAAAAGGATTTTTAAAATGATTTTTGAAAGTAGACGTTTTATTGAAGTTTTGAATTGATTTATTTCAAATAAATAAACATTTAAAATTTTAAAGTTATAAAAATTATGATTTTTGGTGAATTATAACCGAAAGGTAATTTTTGAAATAAATGGTTGATTGATTTATAAAATGGTTTGAATTGAGATTTTTAAAGTATTATAAACGGTTTACTTAAAAAGATTTAAAAAATTGATATTTATAAATTTAAAATATTGGGAATATAAAACGAGTTTTTATAAGTGTTAAAAATGAAATAAAAATGGATTTCATAAGTGAACGGAATTTATAGATTTATAAATTGTGAAGTTATTAAACGAATAGATGTTGAAAAATAAAAGATTTATAAGTAATTATCTTATAAATCAGACTTTGGCATTTAAATGAGATATGAATGGAATTTGCTAATAAAATAATTTAGAAGTTGAAATTGTTATAAAGTATAAATGTGATTTATAAACGTTGTTTATAAATCCGAAATCACTTATTTTGATAAGTGAATTTTAGAAGTTAATAAAAGGAGATTTATAAATAGAAGTTGTTATAAAATAGAAATAAAATTTATAAACGTTGTTTTATAAATTTGAAAATCAATCAAATTTGATGAATTTAATATAGAAGGTTATTAAAGGAATTTTATCCACGATTTTGGATAGTGGATAATTCTTGAAATAAAATGTGTAGATAATAGTGAAATTTGGTTAGTGAAGTATATTCACGATTTTGGACAGTGAATATATTATTAAGTAAAATGGATCTGTTTTTGGGAAAGTGATATTGGAATAGAATGAAAACGTTTTAAAGATGTTTTAAAATGTATTATGAATCGAAACCATAGATTTCAACATTCATTGTTGAAATAGACGTTTTCGAGAAATAGAAGGAAATGGTGGACTATAACACTGTTGTTATAGTAAATGATTTCCGAAAGGAAATGTTTTTATATAGTATTGTGATTTATATATCTATCTTAATTCCGAATCCCTATACTAGTGGTTTTGAGTTGTCGTAACGATGTTTTACGTAACATTCGCTTTGACTCAAATAGATGTTGTTATAGTAAATGATTTCCTTAAAGAATGAAATATATACTTAATATTGATTTAAGTATATCGAATATTTTCAAATGTTGAAAATAAATGATTTGTGAATTACTTATAATTAAATAAGTATGGAAATGCTTTTCCAATATGAAATGAAGGGTTTGAAATTTTATCTTTTAAAGATAAATTGAAAAGTGAATATTTGAAATTTGTTTCAAACGGTTAAGTGTGGAAATTTTATATCTAGTAAAGATATTTTGGAAAATAAAATAATTTGGGAAAATTATTTGGAATCTGATGATGTTGCGCATCTTTATTGATAGTTAAATAACCGACTATCAATAATTACCTTGAATGGGTATTTGTTGTGAATTGGATGAATTTGAATGCCACACTTATTTTTTAATAAGCGCTCACTATTCGGGTTAGCCGGGAAAGGACCATGGGGTCGTATAACCCATTCCGAATATGTGATACGTCGTTATGAATTGCATTTGATGACCGGTGTTGAAGACCGGATATTTTTGAAAACGGAAGGATTACCGTCGAGTTACTCTACATCGGCTGATCTCCAGTTTAGAGGTTTTATCACCCTTAGTGACGGGAAGTCCGGACGTGATGAGAAAATTATCCGGATTTGCAAGGGCTTCATGAGAAGTGCCTTCGGTTCTGTTCGATCTCGGAATAGACTTGTATGGATTGTATGTCTGACGTTACAAGTTGAGATATAAAGCTGATTTCTTTCAAATACATATCTGTTGGTGGCGGAGAATTTATTCTCTTATCTTAACACCCTTCTCTGAGACGTACGAGCTCAGAGGTTATGTAGTTGAAATTTATCAGCGATATACTCCCAATTTGGTAACGTGACATGCTGAGTGTTGCTGTGAAATGATCATTGTTTAATCATTTGTGATATGATCATTTGTTTGATCATTTATCTTTGTGATCATTTCTTTGATCATTTGTTTGACCCGAAGCATGGCTTTGTGGAAAGCGTAGCTTTGTGGACGATACTTCGTCGGACCTCACACCCCGGAATGGTCGAAACAGGAATCGTGGCAGCAAGGTTTTAGGGAGTAGCGCCCCTTAGTGTTTGTCATTTCCTTCTGGATTATGAGTGGTATCATGGTATGGAGCCCAGATACTTACTTTGTGGTTGCTGCAAATTTATTACTTGTGGTTGTTGGAATCGAGGATCCTCGAATAAAGATCGCATACGATCAGGGGGGTGGCATACGCGTGTCAGTAGTTACCTATTTTTGCAGAGGTAACCCGGCCTTGTGTAGCAGAGATCCGGTTAGGATCCGGGAACGTCACTCCAGAGGCGTTCTATTTTACTTGGGAAGTTCCTTTGCCCGACCATTGTTGGAAAATCCAAACTCCAATACGAACTTTGTACGGTTTTAGTTGTAGAACCTGCCATTTACGTACGGTGGTCACCACTGTTTAGATGGTAGCTATAGTAGGCATACGATACTGGTCGTATGTTGGCTAAGATTAATATTATACTTTCGAAAAGTTTTCTACACTATGCACTAATAATAATATCAAAAAGGATTTGATTTTGCGTAGTAAGCATCTTTGACTATCATAAGAAGAAATCTCCTCCAATTCTGCGTTTGCATTGTGTGTGTGGCGGGAGGTCTTATGGTAGTTTCATTTTCCAAAAGCATTGCGAATCTGTTTTATTTTCTTTGTGAAAAATAACTGTTTTACGATCTCACACCAGTCACCATGACTGACTCGGAGTTTATTGTTCCCTTTCTAAACTCTGGGTGCCCACCAATTTCCACACGGGCAGCCTAGAGTTATTTTATCAGGATATTCTGGATATTCTGGAGCTTTGGAAGCAATCTGGATGGCGAAACGTATCACCTATATTTTGTATTATTCTGCTGTGTATTCTATATGAGGACAAGTTTTATATAACTGTCCATTGTTGTATTGAGTTGTATATTGACTCTGATTGATGTATGTATAAACTGATATAGTTCTTTTGTTTTAAGATTATTCATTTATCTATTATATATTGTTCCGCTGCGATATGTGAGATTCTGATATTGTTTCTGTTTCTAATGTCGTTCTGTTGTTCTTCTTTCTTTTTCTTCTATCTTTTCTTCTACCTCTTCTTTCTTAAAACCCTAAGTATTCGGTTTTCCGGCATTCGATGGCTCGGCAGTCGATACAGTGGACGTATCGATGTCGATATTCGGAAGTTGAAGAATCGGGTCCTTACATATAGAGTTATCTATCTATACTTTCAGAATCTCACAACGGAATGTATAAAATATTATCAAAAAAATATCCATTTCATAAATAAAACCATTTCGAAAACATAACATCTCGCCTTGTGATGGTCTTAAGATTCGATGGGCTTTTACTGAGTCAAAATTAAGTCTGTTTCGGGGTGGGTTGTTACACTTTCTTAATTATTATTTAATGTTAACATTATTTTTAACGTTTACTTAACCTCCAAGTCTAATCATTGTTAATTTCAAATTTCAAATTTAAGAATTATCTAATTATTTGAATTTGAATTCTATTTAAATTATTTTAATTTGAAATTTTCAAATGTCGATGACTTTTTCGTTTGAGCTCCATTTTCAGAACATTATATATAAAAATTGATCAGAATTTTGCCACGAACGCAACTGCATAGCTTCCATGGTCAAATTCTGAGTTTTGCAAAATTTCCATTTTTAGACTTATCTTATTTAATTAATTTATTCATTTTATTTATTTCTTATTAGTTTATACGAGGTGTTACATGCCCAACCCAGCTCATAATTGAACCAAAATAAGCAAAGCTTGGGCAACTTGATTAGAAATTACAATAGTGTCCAATTTTGAAGCATCGAGATATAATCATAAAGGAAACCCTAAGGATAAAACATGAATTTTGCACTTGAAAGCAGCAATATTTGAACATGGCAAAGATTCATTGTTGTTTTCATGAATTTTTAGTCATACTAAGAGAGGAGGTTTAGATTCGCGCAAATATGCTCCTAGAAGCTTAAAATCTATCGATTGAACGTGCTATCTTATGTCCTTTTCTTAGCTTTCCAAAATAATACCGATTTTCAATCTTCGATAGATTTTCATTCTATACATAAGTACTTAATTATTATGATAAATTAATAATTTATTAGTATAAATTAGTCCTATATAGTTTAGAGATATAATTCTGTGCACCGAGCTTGTTATTAATCATTAATCAATCAATTTAGTATCCATACTAAAAGCAAGGAACAATATTAGGTTTCTCTTGATGTTAATTAATAAATTTTACACTGTTTTATTATTTAGAATAATTAGTCGAATATTTAAATTTGTTTCATAATACGACGGTATGGACCATTAGAAGGTGTGATGTTTGCTGATTTATTCCCTATAATCGTGATTGTCATCATTTTTATTATTGTACGGTTAGATTTAATTACATTTTCCGCTCTATTTTCTTTTAAATTAGCTTTAAGAAAATATTTGATTGCTAAAAAGGTTATGTATATTTCATTGATTTTTCAGGTTTTAATATTTGAGATAACGCAAAATTATTGCCTGATGTTGTTATTTCATGTAACGTGGGTAAGATTAAGAATGTTTAGTATGTTATCTAAGATTATTTTTATTTATTATATATGATTACTATCTATGATGACAATAATTTCAATATGAAATTCAAATATTAGATCTTAAAATTCAAAAATTGAATTGAAACAAGATCCAAATCGTGAATCATAAATCCGACTGGGATTGAAAATGTAAGTTGTCAAAATATAGTGTGCTTGTTTGTGAAATTCTACCCTCTTTTTTAATTAATGGAGTAACACTTGTAAAAGTAGAGTGTTCTCATTAATGAAAATTATACAAAAAAATTTGCATTATGAAAGAAAAACTGTATATATATTTGGTTGTCGTTAGAAATTGGATATATAGTCCATGGCTAAATAAATACAACATCAAATTGGTTAGCCATAGAAAAAATCAACTAAAACATTTTATGTAATGTTATATATCTACAGTTAAGTATGTTACACTAATATACGCGCTAAATAAATAAATACTTCATAAGTGTTAATGTTACACAAAAATTTATAGTCGTTAATCATCCAAACATAAAGAAAGTAACTAGCAACCATATAAAGGGAAAAGCTTTTAGAAGTATGATTTCGGTGGTTATCAAAAACATGAAAAGTGTTGGATTTGGACTATTTAGCAACGTTTGAAATGAGTAAATTTCAAAACAATCCCCTAATTGGATGTTAATGGCTTATGAAATCTAATACTTAACATTAGATTCAATAATAAAACTGTATTTTATTTATTGATTCATTTTATTTAATTAATATGTAATAATTAAATATAATATATGTATAATTATGAATGTATGATATATATACACACACACCTATGATATGACATATATGAGTGATGTTTATAATATCAAACAATAGCATGGTCAAATATATACATGTGTAGATAATGAGATTTATATCTACCATGTGTGTATGCTTATATATATACATATTTGAAAATTGGTACACTCTATTGCAAAAACCAATCATATATTTTCTTTATATGTCTCATCAATACCTTACAACACACTAACCTCGGTGGGTAGAAAAAAGAGTACATATAAATTTTATATATTAAAATACAAGTAGTAGGTCCTTAGAAAAAACATTATATATCTTTAACAATAAACAACAAGGCCTAATGTTAATTCAACTGGTTGACGAAAGGAGATAAACCTACAGAATTTTTTTTTTCCAATATTAATTCAACAAAATCAAGCAGGAGAAATAATATTATTCTAAATGACAATGGGTCTTGGTCATCAGCATCAGAAAATATTTCTCTTTCAGCTATAAAATATTTTTCAGACCTTTTCACTACGCCGAGAAATACATTTCAATTTCCAGACATAACTTGCAAGAAAATTTTGTCAGATAATGAAAAAATTAATCTATGCAGACCCTTTCTTCTTGAGGAAGTGAAAAATGCTATTTTTCAAATTAATGACAATAGCTCACCTGGACCAGATGGCATCAACTCCAAATTCTATAAACTCCACTGGGAACAAATCAAATATGATGTATTGTAACGACCCAGAATTTTTGATAATTAAAAATTCGAATATTTAATTGATTTTAATATTAATAAGTGGAATTAAGAAGTCGAATGATTTGTTTTTCGAATATTGGATTTAATTTGACAATTAAATCGATATATTAATAGTGAGATTCCAGGAATAATTGAAATCTGGATTAAATGTGAATGAAAATGATTTGTAAAATCCTATTTAATCATACTGGAGTTATAGAAAGGTTATAGAACTTTTAAAATTGAATTTGGAGTTAATCTGTGAAAATTGAATATTTTAATATTTAATTATCGACTGAAAAATAGCCAATTTTCGAACAGTCTCAGAATTGAACGAAACCAGTTCCATTGGATCCGTAATAGTTAGTTTTTATCGGATTTCAATTTTCGTAGCAAACGGAGTTGTCGTTTGACCGTGGCAGCTCGAAACGCATCGATATCGTTTTAATTTAAATCGTCGAGTTAAAAATAGTCATTTTTCAAACGGTCTCGGATTTCGACGAAACCAGTTTCATCGGATCCGTAATGTGATATTATTGTAAGATTTCAAATTTCGTAATTTTTGGAATTACCGTTTGTCCGGTACAAGCCAAAACGCCTCGAAATCGATTTAAATCGGTTTAATTTAAATTGATCGTTTATTGCCATATCTCACACATACGATCGAATTAGCTTCCGAAACCTGTTCCATTGCGTTCGGAACGCGGGGTAAACCTTACGGACGTCAGCCGGCACGCTCGAATCGGAGTTTGGAAATGCCGGATGAATAGTGTTCGTTAAATCTCTATAAATAGACCATTTATTCACAAATTAGAAAAGAAATCAAAACCCTAATTTCATATGTTCAGCCGCCACTTCTACAATCAATGGCCGAAAAACTCGATCCTTCTCCCTCCATTTTCTTAAAATCCATGCGTCGAATTGGAAAACTTCTAACTGGAAGATTGTAGAGCACAGCACGATACCTCTATCCAACGGTTAAGATTTGAAATGGCGAAGTATGGTGGTTGTAATTCACTCGCGTGCGTGAGTGGTTTGCACACGTCGTTCGAGATTTAGTGATGACCGAGCTTCATGGAATCGCCGGCGATGGTAGGTGGAGGAAGTAGCTTTGAGATGCCAGCACTTGATCGTCGTATAGAGGCTCGAAGATGGTCGCGAAAATGGGATGCAAGCGGCGGCAGTGGGTTACTCATGTTCGAACGCGATTTTATCTGGAGCGGGAAGATGAATGCGTGCGAAGCATGGCCTTTGATCTGGAAGGGAATGAAATGAACGGCCAGATGTAGAAAGGTTTAAAAACAAGAAAAATAAATGTGTAAATTATTTATATTTAAATTTGTAAAATGTTTAAAATTGCATATCTTTTTGCTGCGAGGTCGGAAAAGTACGAAACGAAAAGCGTTGGCTTCGTTTTGTCGAATACTTCGAGATGAAACTGGATTGGAAGCGATCGGGGTCAGTGAAAATTTTGGATAAAATTAAACGCGCGTTTAATTTTATTCGGAAATAAAACGCTGAAATCAGAACTAAAATCTCGGTGAGATCTTCTCACTCAATTGAATGTGGAATTATTTACAGTTATTGATTGATGATTGACTGTTTGGATGTGCTATTAGATATGATAGGATATATCTATATATATATAGCAGTATATACATATTGGCATATGTATATATTGGATTGATGATTTTCCCGCCTCGTATAGCGGATGAGACCCTATTGCGCCGTTAGTAAGCGGATTTATAAAAACCTATATACCGCGATAATTCCGTACTGGAGCGGAATTGGTATTGTGCTAACATCTGTGGATGCAGGGAAACAGGTTGGAGGGATCCGACTGGATTCCTCACCGTATTGATTATTTACAGATATTTTGATATATTCTGTTATCATATGATGATATATGATATTTGACTGTTGTGATGGACTGATTGATGCTGTTGCATCATCGGATTCAGTTTGAAATGTAAAAATAACGACTTTTAATTTAAAAGGATTTTTAAAGTGATTTGTAGAAATATACGTTTTATTGAAATTTTTGAATTGGTTTATTTTAAATAAATAAATGTTAAAATTTTAAATGTTAGTAAAATTGTGATATTTGTGAAATACGACAAAAATGTTATTTTTGAAATAAATAATTGATAAAGATTATGAGATAGTTTAAATTGGAATTGTTGAAGTATTTTAAACAATTCATATAAAAAGATTTATAAAAATTGATATTTTTATAAATTAAAAATATTGGAATTTTGAAATGAGTTTTATTAAGTGTTAAAGTCAAATAAAAATGGATTCCATAAGTGGATAGAAATTTATAGATTTATAACGTGAAGTTATAAAGTGAATAGATGTTGTAGAATAAACGATTTATAAGTAATTTACTTATAAATTAGATTTTTGCACGTAATTGGGATATAAATAGAAGTTATTAAGGGAATTTTATCCACAATTTTGGATAGTGGATAATTCTTGGAATAAAACGTGTAGAAAAGATTGAAATGTAATTATTGAAGTATATTCACGATTTTGGATAGTGAATATATCGTTAAGTAAAGTGGATAGTTTTGGAAAAGGGATATTAAAAATGAAGTTAAACATTCTAGAGATGTTTTTAAAATGTATTATAAATCGAAAGCAGAGATTTCCGCAGTTCTTGTTGAAATAGACGTTTTCGAGGAATTTAAGGAAATGATGGACTATAACACTGTTGTTATAGTAAATGATTTCCGAAAGGAAATGTTTTGATGTAGTATTGGGATTTATATATCTATCTAAATTCGAATCCCTATACTAGTGATTTTGAGTCGTCGTAACGATGTTTTACGTAACATTCGTTTTGACTCAAATAAATGTGTTTAAAGAGAATGATTTCCTTAAAGAATGAATATATACTTAATTTTGATTTTAAGTATATCGAATATTTTCTAAGTGTTGAAAATAAATGATTTTGTGGATTACTTATTTTTAAATAAGTATGGAAATGCTTTTCCAATATGAAATGAACTGTTTTGAGATTTTATCTTCAAAGATAAAATGAAATGTGGAAATTGATTTGAAATTGTTTTCAAATGATTAAGTGTGGAAATAATATATCTAGTAAAAGATATTTTGGAAGATAAAAATAATTTGGGAAAATTATTTGGAATCTGATGATGTTGCGCATCTTTATTGATAGTTAAATAACCGACTATCAATAATTACCTTTAGATAGGTATTTGTTGTGAATTGGATGAATTTGAATGCCACACTTATTTTTGAATAAGCGCTCACTATTCGGGTTAACCGGGAAAGGACCATGGGGTCGTATAACCCATTCCGAATATGTGATACGTCGTTATGAATTGCATTCGAAGACCGGTGTTGAAGACCAGATATTTTTGAAAACGGAAGGATTACCGTCGAGTTACTCTACATCGGCTGATCTCCGGTTTAGAGGTTTTATTACCCTTAGTGACGGGAAGTCCCGACGTGATTGGAAATTATCCGGATTTGCAAGGGCTTCGTGAGGAGTGCCTTCGGTTCTGTTCGATCCCGGAACAGACTTGTATGGATTGTGTGTCTGACATTACACTTTGAGATATAAAGCTGATTTCTTTCAAATACATTTCTGTTGGTGGCGGAGAATTTATTCTCTTAGCTTAACACCCTTCTCTGAGACGTACGAGCTCAGAGGTTATGTAGTTGAAATTTATCAGCAATATATCCCAATTTGGTAACGTGGCATACTGAGTGTTGCTGTGAAATGATCAGTGTTTGATCATTTGCGATATGATCATTTGTTTGATCTTATATCTTTGTGATCATAGGTTGATCATTTTGTTTGACCCGAAGCAGGGCTTTTTGAGAAAGCGTAGCTTTGTGGACGAGACTTCATCGAGCCTCAACAACCCGGAAATGGTCGAAACAGGAATGTTGCGGCAAGGTTATGAGGGTCGCGCCCTTTAGGGTATGTCATTTCCTTCTGGAAAGGGGTGGTATCATGGTATGGAGCCCGGATACTTACTCATGTGGATACACTTTCTTTATGATGTGTGATGTTGGATATCGAGCGCTCGGATAAAGGTCCCAAAGGACCGGGTGATGACATATTCGTGAGTTACCTGTTACAGGGGTAACCCGGCCTTGTTTGGCAGAGAGCAGTTTGTCTCTCGGGACGTCCAGCCAGAGGCGATCCCAATCGGCAGGAGGAAAGGAAGTTCCTTAGCCTGACCATTTGTTGGAAATCCATTTCCCAAATACGAAATTTGTACGGTTTTAGTTGTAGAACCTGCTATCTAATATAGCAGCTATAGTAGGCATAGTATCATGGTACCTATGCTGGCTAAGATTAATACTATACTTTCGAAATGTTTTCTACACTATGCACTAATAATAATATCAAAAATGATTTGATTTTGCGTAGTAAGCATCTTTGACTATCATAAGAAGAAATCTCCTCCAATTCTGCGTTTGCATGGTGTGTGTGGCGGGAGGTCTTATGGTAGTTTCATTTTCCAAAAGCATTTCGAATTGACTTTAAATTTATCCTGTTGTTTATTTTAAAGAATAACTGTTTTACGATCTCACACCAGTCACCATGACTGACTCGGAGTTTATTGTTCCCTTCTAAACTCTGGGTGCCCACAAATTTCCGCACGGGCAGCCTAGAGTTATATTATCAGGATATTCTGGATATTCTGGAGCTTTGGAAGCAAGCCGGATGGCGAGACGTAGTATTTGTATCTGATAGTATTTATTCCGCTGTGTATTCTGTATGAGGACAAGTTTATATAACTGTCCATTGTTGTTTATTAACTCTGATGATATGATGTGATGTAATGTAATAACAGATATAATTCTTTGTTTTAAAGATTATGCAATTATCTATTATATATTGTTCCGCTGCGATATGTGAGATTCTGATATTGTTTCTGTTTCTGATGTTGTTCTTTTGTTTCTTCTTTCTCTTTTCTTCTATCTTTTCTTCTACCTCTTCTTTTAAAAACCCTAATGGTTCGGTTTTTCGTTCACCTTGAGTAAATAGATGGAGATTAGTGTCTATTCAAGGGGTACGGAAAAGCGGGTCATTACAGTTGGTATCAGAGCATATGGTTAAGCGACAACCCTGCTCTGTTGGGTGTTACTCATTAGAGATAGAGTCAGTAGTACTCTAGAATGAGTTGAGTGTAATAATAGATACGAGTGCGTATTTGTTAGTTAATATGAAATTGTTTTATATTGTGATGATTGGTTTGTTGAGTGGTATATGGATTCTGGTCGGTATTGTCCGTACAACTCTATCGATAGGGATCTCTAAACACTTGAATAGAACAATTCGGCACAGTATTGTTTTGAATAGGGTAAATGAAATAATTTTACCCAAATCTATTTTTGTATAGAAAAGAAATGATTTTCTGTAAATTATTACAGTATATGGTTGCATGGTTGTTAGGAAAGTGATAATATTGAAATGTTATCATTATTATATGAAATTGAATAAGAAATTCAAATCGTAACTCCAAAGTTAAGAAACAAAATTCACATATAAATGAAATTTGAGAATATAAATTATAAATGAGAATTGTAATTTAAAACGGAATTCCAGAGAAATATTTGGAAATGTTTTGAAAAGGGTTTGAAAATTTTGGAGATTTGGAAAGTTTAAATCTTTTTGAATTTGAAAATGAATTTCAAAGGTTTTGGAAAAGTATTTTGAAGGAATGAAAAGCTCTAAACTCTTTTCGGTCGCTGGAAAATAATTCCGATGATGATCGCGACATCACCGGTGTTCATTTTCGGGTTTCCAAAAGAGAAATTGCTGCCATTTCATGATATCGCTTTCCCAAAAGAGATATTGTTTTAAAAAGGGAGTTGTTTGAAAATTTTGGATTTTATTTTGAAATTCAAGGGATAATTTGAATTGTTTTCAAAAATGGTTTTGAAAAGATTGAAAAGACTCTGGAATACTATATAAAAATACTTATGAAATAAGAAATAAGTTGATAACTTATACAATTTGAATTTTGGTAGAATAAATTTAACTTAAAAGAATGAAGTTAAATCAAAGCAAGTATAAGTGAATCAATTAAATGAAAATGAAATTGAAAGTTGAAATTCATTTCGAATTCGTAAGCAAATGAATTGAATTGAATAATGTAAATTGAAAGATGAATTAAAATTCATATGCTATTGGAAATCCAGTTTAATATGAGTGATTATAAACCAAAATAGTGAATTGAAAATAAATTTTGGGAATGAACGAAAGAATAAAACTGGAATTGAAACTGAATATTGAAAACAAATTTGAATAAGTGAATTGCAATCTGTGATGAATTAGTAATTGAAACTAATTTAAAAAGAGTGCGGTTATGAATGAAAGATAATCAATAAAATTCAATATTCAGAAATTGAACTGAATCCAATTAAATGTTGGAAATTGAATTCAAATGGAATTGAAATGTAAAGATTGAACGAAATTGAATATATAACTTCAATAGTGAATTAAAGATGATATGGAAGTAAGTATCGAAAATTTTGTAATTAAATGTACAAAATGGTTTGAATATATGTAACTAGATATTATGGCTAGTAGATATACAGGTGTTATAAATTGGATTTGATTTTCAAAGAGAATTCGAATTGCTCGACAAAAGGTACGTATTTGAGTTTTAATATGAGTTTTTGATGATTTCTCTCTAGCCGCTTGGCTTTTTCTTTTTCTTTTTGAAATCTGAGAGTCCGTAGGGACGTTTTGTAGTCGTGCCATATTAGCCGCGCAAAGGAGACGCTGGCGAAATTTTTCGAAAATTTCGAGTGTTAGAAAATTTTGAGAAAATTTTGAAGTTTAAAATTTGAATTTAAACTCGAATTTGAATTTAGAAGTTAAACAATGTTGTTTGAAACTTAAAATTTAAGTTGGAAAGTTAGTTGAGATGATAACGAATCTTTAGTAAGAAGATCCGTTTGAAAAGTGATAAAACTATTAGATTATGGAAAATAGTAGATGAGTTAAGGACCATTTTCTTCCTAACTTGTAATTTCGAGGACGAAATTCTTTTAAGGGGGGAAGTTTGTAACGACCCAGAATTTTTGATAATTAAAAATTCGAATATTTAATTGATTTTAATATTAATAAGTGGAATTAAGAAGTCGAATGATTTGTTTTTCGAATATTGGATTTAATTTGACAATTAAATCGATATATTAATAGTGAGATTCCAGGAATAATTGAAATCTGGATTAAATGTGAATGAAAATGATTTGTAAAATCCTATTTAATCATACTGGAGTTATAGAAAGGTTATAGAACTTTTAAAATTGAATTTGGAGTTAATCTGTGAAAATTGAATATTTTAATATTTAATTATCGACTGAAAAATAGCCAATTTTCGAACAGTCTCAGAATTGAACGAAACCAGTTCCATTGGATCCGTAATAGTTAGTTTTTATCGGATTTCAATTTTCGTAGCAAACGGAGTTGTCGTTTGACCGTGGCAGCTCGAAACGCATCGATATCGTTTTAATTTAAATCGTCGAGTTAAAAATAGTCATTTTTCAAACGGTCTCGGATTTCGACGAAACCAGTTTCATCGGATCCGTAATGTGATATTATTGTAAGATTTCAAATTTCGTAATTTTTGGAATTACCGTTTGTCCGGTACAAGCCAAAACGCCTCGAAATCGATTTAAATCGGTTTAATTTAAATTGATCGTTTATTGCCATATCTCACACATACGATCGAATTAGCTTCCGAAACCTGTTCCATTGCGTTCGGAATGCGGGGTAAACCTTACGGACGTCAGCCGGCACGCTCGAATCGGAGTTTGGAAATGCCGGATGAATAGTGTTCGTTAAATCTCTATAAATAGACCATTTATTCACAAATTAGAAAAGAAATCAAAACCCTAATTTCATATGTTCAGCCGCCACTTCTACAATCAATGGCCGAAAAACTCGATCCTTCTCCCTCCATTTTCTTAAAATCCATGCGTCGAATTGGAAAACTTCTAACTGGAAGATTGTAGAGCACAGCACGATACCTCTATCCAACGGTTAAGATTTGAAATGGCGAAGTATGGTGGTTGTAATTCACTCGCGTGCGTGAGTGGTTTGCACACGTCGTTCGAGATTTAGTGATGACCGAGCTTCATGGAATCGCCGGCGATGGTAGGTGGAGGAAGTAGCTTTGAGATGCCAGCACTTGATCGTCGTATAGAGGCTCGAAGATGGTCGCGAAAATGGGATGCAAGCGGCGGCAGTGGGTTACTCATGTTCGAACGCGATTTTATCTGGAGCGGGAAGATGAATGCGTGCGAAGCATGGCCTTTGATCTGGAAGGGAATGAAATGAACGGCCAGATGTAGAAAGGTTTAAAAACAAGAAAAATAAATGTGTAAATTATTTATATTTAAATTTGTAAAATGTTTAAAATTGCATATCTTTTTGCTGCGAGGTCGGAAAAGTACGAAACGAAAAGCGTTGGCTTTGTTTTGTCGAATACTTCGAGATGAAACTGGATTGGAAGCGATCGGGGTCAGTGAAAATTTTGGATAAAATTAAACGCGCGTTTAATTTTATTCGGAAATAAAACGCTGAAATCAGAACTAAAATCTCGGTGAGATCTTCTCACTCAATTGAATGTGGAATTATTTACAGTTATTGATTGATGATTGACTGTTTGGATGTGCTATTAGATATGATAGGATATATCTATATATATATAGCAGTATATACATATTGGCATATGTATATATTGGATTGATGATTTTCCCGCCTCGTATAGCGGATGAGACCCTATTGCGCCGTTAGTAAGCGGATTTATAAAAACCTATATACCGCGATAATTCCGTACTGGAGCGGAATTGGTATTGTGCTAACATCTGTGGATGCAGGGAAACAGGTTGGAGGGATCCGACTGGATTCCTCACCGTATTGATTATTTACAGATATTTTGATATATTCTGTTATCATATGATGATATATGATATTTGACTGTTGTGATGGACTGATTGATGCTGTTGCATCATCGGATTCAGTTTGAAATGTAAAAATAACGACTTTTAATTTAAAAGGATTTTTAAAGTGATTTGTAGAAATATACGTTTTATTGAAATTTTTGAATTGGTTTATTTTAAATAAATAAATGTTAAAATTTTAAATGTTAGTAAAATTGTGATATTTGTGAAATACGACAAAAATGTTATTTTTGAAATAAATAATTGATAAAGATTATGAGATAGTTTAAATTGGAATTGTTGAAGTATTTTAAACAATTCATATAAAAAGATTTATAAAAATTGATATTTTTATAAATTAAAAATATTGGAATTTTGAAATGAGTTTTATTAAGTGTTAAAGTCAAATAAAAATGGATTCCATAAGTGGATAGAAATTTATAGATTTATAACGTGAAGTTATAAAGTGAATAGATGT
The DNA here is from genome assembly GCA_030737815.1 of Allium fistulosum. Classification (NCBI taxonomy): domain Eukaryota; kingdom Viridiplantae; phylum Streptophyta; class Magnoliopsida; order Asparagales; family Amaryllidaceae; genus Allium; species Allium fistulosum. The sequence continues at coordinate 888,695,367 of CM060903.1, read as the reverse complement.
TGTAGAATAAACGATTTATAAGTAATTTACTTATAAATTAGATTTTTGCACGTAATTGGGATATAAATAGAAGTTATTAAGGGAATTTTATCCACAATTTTGGATAGTGGATAATTCTTGGAATAAAACGTGTAGAAAAGATTGAAATGTAATTATTGAAGTATATTCACGATTTTGGATAGTGAATATATCGTTAAGTAAAGTGGATAGTTTTGGAAAAGGGATATTAAAAATGAAGTTAAACATTCTAGAGATGTTTTTAAAATGTATTATAAATCGAAAGCAGAGATTTCCGCAGTTCTTGTTGAAATAGACGTTTTCGAGGAATTTAAGGAAATGATGGACTATAACACTGTTGTTATAGTAAATGATTTCCGAAAGGAAATGTTTTGATGTAGTATTGGGATTTATATATCTATCTAAATTCGAATCCCTATACTAGTGATTTTGAGTCGTCGTAACGATGTTTTACGTAACATTCGTTTTGACTCAAATAAATGTGTTTAAAGAGAATGATTTCCTTAAAGAATGAATATATACTTAATTTTGATTTTAAGTATATCGAATATTTTCTAAGTGTTGAAAATAAATGATTTTGTGGATTACTTATTTTTAAATAAGTATGGAAATGCTTTTCCAATATGAAATGAACTGTTTTGAGATTTTATCTTCAAAGATAAAATGAAATGTGGAAATTGATTTGAAATTGTTTTCAAATGATTAAGTGTGGAAATAATATATCTAGTAAAAGATATTTTGGAAGATAAAAATAATTTGGGAAAATTATTTGGAATCTGATGATGTTGCGCATCTTTATTGATAGTTAAATAACCGACTATCAATAATTACCTTTAGATAGGTATTTGTTGTGAATTGGATGAATTTGAATGCCACACTTATTTTTGAATAAGCGCTCACTATTCGGGTTAACCGGGAAAGGACCATGGGGTCGTATAACCCATTCCGAATATGTGATACGTCGTTATGAATTGCATTCGAAGACCGGTGTTGAAGACCAGATATTTTTGAAAACGGAAGGATTACCGTCGAGTTACTCTACATCGGCTGATCTCCGGTTTAGAGGTTTTATTACCCTTAGTGACGGGAAGTCCCGACGTGATTGGAAATTATCCGGATTTGCAAGGGCTTCGTGAGGAGTGCCTTCGGTTCTGTTCGATCCCGGAACAGACTTGTATGGATTGTGTGTCTGACATTACACTTTGAGATATAAAGCTGATTTCTTTCAAATACATTTCTGTTGGTGGCGGAGAATTTATTCTCTTAGCTTAACACCCTTCTCTGAGACGTACGAGCTCAGAGGTTATGTAGTTGAAATTTATCAGCAATATATCCCAATTTGGTAACGTGGCATACTGAGTGTTGCTGTGAAATGATCAGTGTTTGATCATTTGCGATATGATCATTTGTTTGATCTTATATCTTTGTGATCATAGGTTGATCATTTTGTTTGACCCGAAGCAGGGCTTTTTGAGAAAGCGTAGCTTTGTGGACGAGACTTCATCGAGCCTCAACAACCCGGAAATGGTCGAAACAGGAATGTTGCGGCAAGGTTATGAGGGTCGCGCCCTTTAGGGTATGTCATTTCCTTCTGGAAAGGGGTGGTATCATGGTATGGAGCCCGGATACTTACTCATGTGGATACACTTTCTTTATGATGTGTGATGTTGGATATCGAGCGCTCGGATAAAGGTCCCAAAGGACCGGGTGATGACATATTCGTGAGTTACCTGTTACAGGGGTAACCCGGCCTTGTTTGGCAGAGAGCAGTTTGTCTCTCGGGACGTCCAGCCAGAGGCGATCCCAATCGGCAGGAGGAAAGGAAGTTCCTTAGCCTGACCATTTGTTGGAAATCCATTTCCCAAATACGAAATTTGTACGGTTTTAGTTGTAGAACCTGCTATCTAATATAGCAGCTATAGTAGGCATAGTATCATGGTACCTATGCTGGCTAAGATTAATACTATACTTTCGAAATGTTTTCTACACTATGCACTAATAATAATATCAAAAATGATTTGATTTTGCGTAGTAAGCATCTTTGACTATCATAAGAAGAAATCTCCTCCAATTCTGCGTTTGCATGGTGTGTGTGGCGGGAGGTCTTATGGTAGTTTCATTTTCCAAAAGCATTTCGAATTGACTTTAAATTTATCCTGTTGTTTATTTTAAAGAATAACTGTTTTACGATCTCACACCAGTCACCATGACTGACTCGGAGTTTATTGTTCCCTTCTAAACTCTGGGTGCCCACAAATTTCCGCACGGGCAGCCTAGAGTTATATTATCAGGATATTCTGGATATTCTGGAGCTTTGGAAGCAAGCCGGATGGCGAGACGTAGTATTTGTATCTGATAGTATTTATTCCGCTGTGTATTCTGTATGAGGACAAGTTTATATAACTGTCCATTGTTGTTTATTAACTCTGATGATATGATGTGATGTAATGTAATAACAGATATAATTCTTTGTTTTAAAGATTATGCAATTATCTATTATATATTGTTCCGCTGCGATATGTGAGATTCTGATATTGTTTCTGTTTTTGATGTTGTTCTTTTGTTTCTTCTTTCTCTTTTCTTCTATCTTTTCTTCTACCTCTTCTTTTAAAAACCCTAATGGTTCGGTTTTTCGTTCACCTTGAGTAAATAGATGGAGATTAGTGTCTATTCAAGGGGTACGGAAAAGCGGGTCATTACAGCAATGCTATGAATGGTATTCTTCACACTGGGAAAATTATTAAAGAAATCAATCATACGTTTATTTGTATTATCCCAAAAAAACCAAATGCTATAGATATGACTAACTTCAGACCGATATCATTATGCAATGTGTTGTATAAAATTCTAGCGAATCTTCTCTGTAATCGTATGAAAAGTTATTTGGATGATCTTATCTCGTATAATCAGAATGCTTTTATTCCTGGTAGAGTAATCACAGAAAATTCCCTTATGGCTTACGAAATGATTAGAAGCTTTAACAGGAAAAATTCTAACAATTTATGTCTGAAAATTGATTTGCATAAGGCATATGATAAAATCAACAGAGAATTTATTCATCATATGCTGATATCAATGAACTTTCCCCCTCAATTTGTGGATCTTATTTATGAATGTGTCTCTACCCCAACTTTTTCGGTTCTAATTGAAGGCACACCATATGGGTTCATTAACAGTTCGAGAGGTCTTCGGCAAGGTGACCCCCTCTCACCGTATCTATTTTCCATTGCTATGGAACTACTGACTATAAAATTTGACATGGAATTCCTCAAAGGTAATATAAAACCCATATACCCAACAGAACCGTTGATTACTCACTTGATATATGCAGATGACATTCTGATCATAGCCAAAGCTTCTATTGAAAATGCCGAGTGTATCAAGCATATCTTTCAAGATTTGAATAGTATTGCAGGTTTGGAATTAAATAGCAATAAATCTATGCTGTTTCTTAGTAAAGGTGCCACAAACAAAAATCAAATAGCTAGCATTTTAAACTTGAGCATTGGCAGTCTGCCAATAATTTATTTGGGCATCCCTTTATCGAATAATAAATTAAGAGCAAGGGATTTCGGATTGCTGATAGACAAAATAAATAAAAAATTCAACCATTGGCAAAGTAAGATGCTAAATATAAGTGGTAGAGCTGAATTAATAAAAACTATCATTCACCCTTTGATTCAGTTTTGGCTGTAGTTTTCACAATTTCCAGTAACTGTTATACAAAGAATCAACTCATTGTGTGCTAATTTTTTGTGGAAATCTAAAAATCATAAAATGAGTTGGGAAGATGTGTGTAAAACTAAGGACGAAGGAGGCTTTGGTGTAAGGAAAATTGAAGATTTATCTAAAGCAGTGGCTGTTAACCTATTGTGGAAATTAATTAATGGTGAATCGCTATGGGCTAAATGGACTAAAAATAGATACAGTAAAAAGATAACTTCTAGTCTGCTACTATGAATCCAACTGCTTCATTCATTTGGAAAACATTACTTCGTGCTAGACAGTGGTGCAATGGTCTCATAAATAGGAATATTATTAATGGAGAAACCACAAATCTATGGTTTGATCCATGGATCAATGGATCTACATTAATTAATAGAGTTGGCAGGAATGCCATGGATGTGGTAAATGAGCATAATACAACTGTTTCTGTGTTAATTTCTAATAATAACTGGAAACAAAGCATGGACAATATTCCTTCTCAATTTCATAATATTATTCATAATATTAACATTCAAACACAAAAGGAAAAAGACTATTGGGTCTGGAACCCGAATAGCAATGAACAATGTTCAATGAAATCAGCATGGAACCATGTCAGAAACAAGCATACAGAACATTTCTGGACCAAAATTATATGGGATAAAGGGTGTGCGCCGAAAATGTCTATTTGTGCGCTTACGGCCATACAGAATAAGTTGAACACTAAGGAGCGCGTTAGCAGATGGAACTCTAATATAGATCAATAATGTACTCTATGCTCAAATCATTTAGAAGACAGGGATCATCTTTTTTTAACTGTCCATATTTGAGAAGATTACTAGACAATATCATGCAGAAAATTAAGATTGACTGTAATCGTAATTGCAACATTAATCAAATTCTGGAATGCATTAGTCAAAGACAGGGAAAGGACACTATACGTAGACAAATTACCAACTTAACTTTCACTTCCCTAATTTGGAACATTTGGTGCGAAAGGAACAGCAGAATTTTTAGAGGAATCAAGATGCCGCAATCTGTCAGAACCACCCTAATTTTACAAGATGTTAAAATACTTTTGAAGTATATATTGAAAAATCAAGTGATGAATTCAGAGACGGGACTTATCTTGGATAATCTGAGTTTCGAAGTTCATCAGCAACCTCCATGAATGATACTCGGTCTTATCTCGAATGCTTATGCTTAAGCTCTTGTTATTCTTGCCTCCGCTCTTCTTCGAAGAATCTGGATTCTGGAACTGGTGGTTGCTTTTGGATTTTTTATTAGATCCATTTTTTTTTCAGATCTAGTTACATGTTTTCTCAATCCTGGACGATGCTAATTCCCTGAGATAGCTTATTCTTCGTTCTGCTGGAGCTGATGCCTTATCCCACGTGTAGTCCTCTTGTTGGTTTCATGTGTTTGGTTCTTTTATTTCTTTTATTTGTATTCTCATGTCTATAGATCAAGGTGCTTTTACGGATGATTTTGAGTGCGTCTTGTGTTAGTTTACTCCTCCATCTTTTCAACACCTTGTTTTCTATAGACATGATTTTGTAATGTTAATATATGGAAGTGATATGTACTCTTTTTCCTTGTAAGGCACCCGTTTAGGTTAGGGGGATTGCAAGGTTTTAATGAGGCATATCATGGAAATATATGCTTTCTTCTCTATTGTTAATAAAGTACCATTTTCCAAAAAAAAAACAAGGCCTAATGTAATGCTTCAACTCTCTTTCTTCATTTCCAATCAACCTGCATTAAGCTGTCAAACCTTTCTCTGAAGGAAAACAAAAACATGGTGGCTCTTCAACCATTATCGGATAACTCTATCCCCTATCGTCGCAGCAGCTTCGTGTTCCTAGAATTGTTCTCCATTTTGCTTCCATCATTCCTTATCAAGTAAACTATCTTCTTTTCAATTTGTCTACTTTTCTGTAATTTATCAATTGTCCTGCCTTTAAAAATTCAATTATTTCATTCTTGCTAGATGTGACACACTATTGCAGGAATGCGGAAAAAGCTAAGGGTCCATTTGGTTTGCTATTTTTAGTTTTGTGTTTTCGTCTAAACAAAAATGCGCATTTCTTATGCATTGTTGGAAAACACACAATTTTGAAAAATGAAATTAACATAGAAAATAAAAACAAGTTTATTTGATTTTTCGTGTTTTGAGACATAACAAAAGGACGAAAAACAATTCCTCCCCTCCATTTCCCGTCCATCGTTGTAATGGCTAAGAATTGTAAAAAAATTCTCATGTTTTCTTGTATTTTGTAGTGTATGTTGAAAGCACAAAACTCAAAACGAAACCAAACGGGCCCTAAGTCCTTTAGCCGATCTTTGTTGTTGAAGGTGAATATAAGCATATGTATCTCATCTTCTAACGTTGGCATGATGCCAGGTGGCATCTTCAACTTAAGCTTTAATAAACTTCAAATGTATCTAGTGTAAGAACACTAAAAAAAGATGATGTTTACTTTTTGCTTCACTTTCACACAGAACACAGATCTCTTCAGTAGTAATTTTAAAGTGTGATAATATGTCTTTGGTATTGAGACAGTAAAGCAATGCTAAATATGTTATAAAGGATATTCTTCTATTATTTTTGTTGTGTCAAACTAATTTTGTCCAATTTTGCTTGATATTTCTATGTCTGATCTTATTCCAAGCAATATGGAAACTGAACTTGTTTCCTTCACACCATTTATAAGAATCAATGTTATAGTTTGTGTTAACGTGCACTTCCTAAATTTGATTTGCAATTTCTCTGGTTGCATTATTTAAATATGGGTTAATGACACCATTGTCAACTATGTTAGCAACTATTAACTATGAAGAACCTATCAAATAAAATCTGTATAATCCCAATAAATCTACCAAGCATTTACAATTAATCCAAGGCTCATGCCATAATGATGTAGTTTCCATTTGAGATAACTCTGTTAAACAAATTTTTGCCTTATGTACTTAGTCCAAGCATATGTTTCCATATACATGAAGCATTGTTGTCAATAGGCATATACCGAAAAAAGCAACATTTGTAGTATTTTACTTTCATCCATAAACTCCATAGATTATCCTTCATCGAAAAATTCCATACAAGTTTCAAACATGCTTCTTTATTTAGATCTGAAAGCAATTTAAGAACAGTTCCTCCTTTATTTTTTAGGTTTACATAAAATGTTCCATTCTACTTTATGCTTTCTTCCTGCCCAAAAAAAGACTACACATAAGGTGTTAAACTTGTCTATAGTTTGCTCTGGTATTTGATATATGAATATCCAATATAACACTGTAGGAGTTACTACTGAATTCAGTTTTTTTGCTCTTCCTGTAAAACTAAGAAAATGCGAGTCCCGAAATTGTAATTTGGTTTGAATTTTTGTAACATATGCTGACATTGAGAATAATGAAGATATGTAAAGGAAAGGGGCACACCCAAGTAAGTTATAGCTAATTTTCCTTCTTCAAATTGTAGTCATGTCATCATGTCTTCTTTTCTTGTTGCTTCTCTACTTAAAAAAATTTAGACTTCAAAGTATTAACACCAAGTCCAGAACTAATAACAAGTTTATCAAATACTGATTTGATTGTGTTTACTGCCTTTATATCCATCTTCCCAAAATCATTAAATCATCAGCGTAAAGCAAATGATTGATTTTTGGCCTGAATTTGTAGACTGGTATAATTTTTTTAGCATGCCTGCCTCATTTATTGAATAGGTAGAGTATTCCATGGCTATATTAAACATATAAGGAGATAATGGATTACCTTGACGTAAGCCTCTATTGCAAATAATAGAACCTTTATGGACTCCTTGCAATAATATTTAGAAAGTAGGAATATTTATACATTCCTATATGATATTAATGAAATGAGTAGGAAAACCCATTTTCCTAATAATATAGCATATAAAACTCCTATTGATCATGTCATAGGCTTTTCGTAGGCCCATATTTATATAGAATTTATCAACACCCTTCTTATTGAAGTCTCATAGAAGTTCACGTGCTAGTAATATATTTTCACATATATATCTCCCGACAATATAGGCATTTTGGTTTTCAGATATTAAATAAGGTAGGAAGTGCTTCAATCTATTACATAACACTTTACTGTAAACTTTGTAATACATATTACAACAAGAGATTCGTCAACAATGTATTATGTGACTTGATCTTTCAACTTTTGGTATTAATGTAATAAATGTGTGATTGATACTCTTAGGAAGTTTACCAGATTTAAACATGTCCTGTACAGCAATAAATAGCTTTCTTGAATATCATCCCAATGTAATTTCATAAATTTTGCATTCATCCCATCTGGTCCTTGGCTTTTTTCATCGTGATATGTGAAAACTACCTTCTTTCTTTCTTCCATAGTAATTTCCCTTGGGTAGAAAATTCTACCTGCATTAATCTCTAAAATACTTTGAAAATCTGGAAAATCAATCTCAAGATCGTCATTGAATAATTTTATATAATACGTAATTGCCTCAGGTTCAATTTCTTTAGGTTGTACATTAGATTACCATCAGAATCTATTAATGCATGTATGTTCTTAGTATGTCTTCTAAAAGACATTCTGGAGTAGAAAAAATTGGAGTTGGTATCTCCCTGTTGTAGCCATTGAATCATTGCTTTTTATCGTAAACTCCATAATTTTATTTGTTGTTAAAATTGAAATTTATGCCATACTTGTAAAATTTCCTCATATAATTATAGGTTTTCAGGATCATCATTTACTGCTAATTCTAGAGCTTCTAATTCTTCTTTTTCATGTTCAAGATGAATATTTCCTTCTTTCTTAACATATTCCATGATTTTAGTTCATTTTTGCAAGCCTGTTATTTATAATAAAAGTCATAACATGGAGATCCTCATGTATTACTGCTCAAAACCCTTGATATGCATATGTCATAGCCTTCCTTCAAGTGCCACTCATTATCATATCTGAAGGGGTATCCTTTATCTTCTGAATTAAGTGCAAAAGTAATGGGTTATGATCACTAGAAAGTTGAGATAGAGTTAGTGCCTTCATATAAGAGAATTTTTTTAGACATATATTATTCAAAAGGATTTTATCTATATTTTTTACCACTCCCTTTCTTCTAAAAGTATAGTTATATCACAATACCTTAATTTCTACCAGGCCTGGCTATAGCAAGTAGTTATTGAAAGCTCGTAATTAGTTGCAGGGTATAGGTAGGCAATCTTGTTTATCAAGAGTTGATGATGCGTTGTTGAAATCCACCATTAAAATCCATGCATCGAAAATAGTAGATGATTCTTGTATAGTATGTTTCCATAAATCTCGCCTTTCTACAAAAATATTACTACCATATACTACTGTGAAGATCGGTCTGAATCACCTAGCATTGATTGCAGTCATAGTGATGTGTGCATTAGATGATGATAATGTGGAAATGCATCAAATCTTAGTATCCCAAATGACTAATATTCTCCCCTTTACTTGAGATGCGTTGTTAGTAAAAATATCTATTATACATCTAAGTAAATAAAGAATAGCAGTATTTAACTTATTTTCTACTAAGCCAACTATTGTTGGCTTAGATTTTGTTAGGAGTTTAAACACATCATTAACTCTTTGTGGTGTAGTTATAACCCTAACATTCCAAGTGATAATACTCATTTAATTTTGGAGTTGCTCCTTAATAGTCTTTTAGGGGGAGCTTGTTTATGAATAGACCTTGTCCTTTTCCAGAGAATTTGGATTTATTGTTATAAATTCTGACACATCTATTTGCTCATCTTCATTATGAATTTCATCTTCTATTGTATCTAGCACATTATGTAATGCATTAATCTCTATAGAATGTGGTAGTTCATTGTTGAGAAATTCCAAGTGATCATTTATTTTAGTGATCTGATTTCCCGCTGTAGTTGAATTGTTTTGATGTTCTGTTTTAGTATTTGCTTCCTTATTTCCTTCCTGTGACTCATTATCTAATGAGGCATTATCATGTACTTCAAAAAATCCATTTGAATTTTCTTGGGTGTATGAATTTTCTTGATTTTTTCCAAATGATTCACCTGTCTTTGTATTTTTCTTCGGGATCCACTGTGGTTGTGTTGAAGTGAGGTGAAGGGATGATTTATGGCAAAAGACATTGCACTTATCACATTTTGGTGGGATGTATTTGTATTCAACAAGCATGTTTTTCTTAGTACCATTATGTAATAAAATAGGGGCTATTGTAACCAAGTTAGACTGCACAGGAACTTGAATTTGAATTCTGGCAAACTTTGTGTATTTCTTTTGGATTGTATTATCATCTAATTATAAATGTGTGCCACTAAAACTTCCTATGATAGATAAAGCATTAGGCGTCCAAAGTTCCATATATAGATTATACATTTTAACCCATACTTGTACTTCTTAAACTTCATGCTTCTTGAATTCGTAGCTTGTAACGACCCGTAAATTAATCACTTAAAATTTGAATACTTAAAATATTTTTAAATATTTAAATAATGTATTTTATAACTCGAATAAACATCTTTTAAGTAATAACTAATGATGGTGATGTTGTTTTAAAATTTGGTTTACAAAAATAATTAGTTCGGAGAAAAATCGAAAATGTGACTAGAAATCGTTTTTCGAATTTTTGACTTTCATCGTTTAAAAGTTGTCAGAAAACATTCTGTACATTTGAGTATATATGCTCACTATAACAACCCGTATTTTTATATACCAGGATATTTAAATAATCGATTTATTTAAATATTAAATTGTTAATTTACTCGATGTGTTGAAAACTCAACTTTCACAAATGGACGAATTAGGACTTGAGACCACTTTAATTGAGTTCGGATCGTCCGAGTGGTTGAAAATGAGTATAAACATCGATATGTTTTGACCGATGGATTTTTTAGTTAGCAGCATGCATTCAATTAGTAAGTCAATCCAAAAGGCTAACTTATGTATATGATGGAATTAGGCATCAAACCTTTTCCATTGGGTTCGGGGTATGGGTATTTGGTTATGAACGACAGTAAGCATGCTTCGTTTAGAGTTGCAGATTTCTTGATAGAAATTTGTGGTCTCTACGTTCGAAATTGACCATCCGGGAAGTAGTCTCGGATTGTGTCGTTTTTTATACCATCGAGACCAGAAAAATGCGCGGAGTCGCACGGTTCGAGAATCGTTTTGATCGGAGCTTGTTATAGCTCGTATGGGTCAAAAATATGAAGTAAAAATTAGATAATATAATTTTATTTAATTTTTATTGGCATAAAATAATATTCTCTTTCATCCTAAATCCATGTGTGAACTTCCAAATCAACGATCGAAAACTTCTTCGGCTTGGATCTCCTCCTACATGGCGTATCAGGCGATGGTGCCTGAAGGCGAAATGATCGCCTTGGCTAGACCTTGCTTCGGCTAGAAGCGGTTGGGGAGATGCGCTGCATGGTGGCGTGGATCTGGATCCGATGGTGGTTACTTTGGAGGGCTCAATCTCGAGCAATGGTCGATGATAGGAGGGGAGGTTGGTGGCTTTGGGTCGTTCTTGACCTGGGCTGTTGTTTAAGAGGGGTGTGATGGCTGGAGTTCACCTAAGGTGACGGTAGTTCATGAATGAATGGAAGCGAGAACGGTGGCCGATTTGTGATAAGGGTTGATGAAGTTAATTATCTTAATTGAGTGATTAGTGAATTAATTAATATTTAATTAATTCAAAATCTTATTAAATTCGTATCTTGTTCATACGAGGTCGGATTTGAACATGGTTTCTTGCATTGCACTTGTGGAGTTGTCGCCTTCACAATGGAACAACTATGGTTGCATTATGGACGACCGAAAAATATGGCTAAGGTGAGTAGAATGATAACTCATTAGTTAATTATCGTATAAATTGTATTAACCCAGAATTTTAGTCATTCGAATTTGGAATATTTAATTGATTTTAAATATTGAAAAATTAATTTTATAAGTTAAATAACATATATTTCGAATAGAGCAATCAATTTGATAATTAAATTATTAGATTTAATATTTGAAATTGTTTAAATAATTGAATCTTAAATTTAATATGAATGAAAAACGATTTGTAAAGTCAATTTAAAATCTATTTGAATAAGAATAAAGTTAGTAAACTTCTAATTTAGATCTAAAAGTGAATAAACTGAAATTGGAAATTACTCGTTTTAATTAACGTGTAAAAATAGTCTTTTTGGGCACTGATTTGGATTTCACGAAACCAGTTTTATTGGACCCATAATAGTGAATTATTATATGCTGTCGAATTTCATCGCGATCGGACGTATCATTTGATCATGCGAGTTCGAAATGCGTAGAAATTAATTAAAGAAATTTTACTTAATATAATGTGATTTTGAAAAGCTATCTTCTGAATATGATGGAATTGGCTTCCAAAATATATTCCATTTTCTTCAGAATAGGGGTATAACATATAGAACACTAGGCAGCACGCTTCGTTTGGAGTTCGAAATTTTCACGGATAAATAGTGCCAAGTTTATTTTCTATACATAGCCCTCAACTTTCCTCCATTTGGAAACTCTAACCCTAAATTTATTTCAGCCGCCATTAAAAACATTACCATCCAATGGCTATCGTTGATCGGAGCCTCTAGGAGCCGAATTAGCCTTCGACTTCAACTAGAGAAATGTAGAGCATGACCATACGAGCTTAACCAACAGTTGGATTGAGCTATCATTGACCGAGGCAACATCAATTCACTCGCATTCGAGCTGTAGGTGTGGGGTTTTTCATGCGTCCGCGTGCGCGCAGGTAGGCGGCTTGGCTGGGCGAAGTGGCGGCGGCTCGCTGGGTGGAGGCGGAGGCACGGCGACGTGCCTTGGGGCATACGATTGACATTGAACAAAAAAAAAAATAATTCGCATTCGGACTGTAGAAGAAGGCGTATAAGGAGGGAAGAAAGAAAAGGGTAAAAGTTTAAATTAAATTTATTATGTTAATTATAATTAATTATATCGGATGTTAAATAATTCATAACTTGTTCGAATGAGGTCCATTTCGAGTGTGACAGTTGTGTTGCGTTCGTATCAGCAAGCACTACACTATGGAGCTGGATTGGACCAATTCGGAGCTAGTAGGAATTTTGAGTTAAATTGAACGACCGTTCAATTTTAATTCAAACCGGAGGGCTTAGGCAATTTCTGAAATTTTTGTGAGTAACTCACCTCTCTGGTCTGCTTATATTTTTATATAAGTGGGTATAATTTTATTTATGTTGTTTGTTGCTTATTTGGATGATATACTATATTTATTAGTTGGTTTGGATATATATTCTTGCTTATTGAAGCGGATGAGACCCTATTACGTTCCCCTGTAAGAGCGGATGACCCTTTGTATATGAATCCACCTCGAAGCGATTGATTTATATTTTTATGATTATATGCTCTCTATGATGCGGGGGACAAGTTGGAGGGATCCAATAGGATTCCAACCACCATTGTTGATTTTATTTTTCATATATATGCTGATATATGATGTGTTGGATGCTATGTTGATGACATTGATATGATTTGACTTATTTGGTGCTATGGTAGTACTGGGCCTTATTTTTGGTATTTTGAAATACTAAAAATGATGATTTTGATTTGAAAAGGATTTCGAAGTGATTTTGGAAGTATAAATATGTTTTAATGATTTTTAAAAATTTTAAAAGGAAAGGAATTTGTATTAAAGAAATAAAAAGTTATGATTTTTGATGTTATAAAAGTATAGTTTAGAGAAATATTTTAATCTAGAGATTTTTGAATAAGTTTATAAAAAAGATTTAGAAGGTAATATTTTTATCAATAAAGAAGTTGATCCATAATTGAAATTTATAAATATTTTGTAAATGGTTATGGAGTTGATTTAGCAAATGGATTTATAATAGATTTTATAAATAAAATTTGATTTATAAAGAAATGAATTTTGATAGTAATATTAGTTTTTATAAAAGAATGGATTTATAAATGGAATTTTGTAAATAAAGGAATTTTATAAAATAGAAGTTTTATAAAATCGAAGGAGATTTATAAAAATAGTTTTGTAAATATGGATTTTTATTTAAAGGAATGTTTGAAAGAAATATTTTGATGAAGTTAAATGTTTTAAAAGTAATTTATCTTTTGGAAGTAAAGGTTTTGGACGTAATAATTCCAAATGGAATTTAAATGTTTGAAATGTTTTAAAATGTGATAAGTAACAAAAACATAGATTTCAACATTTATTGTTGTAATAGACGTTTTCGGAGAAGTATGGAAGGCATGGACTATAACACTGTTGTTATAGTAAATGATTTCCAAAAGGAAATGTTTTATATAGTATATGGGATTTATATATATATATATATATATATATATATTAGTTAATCGAATCCCTATATTAATGTTCTTAGGTTGTCGTAACGATGTTTTACGCAACATTCATTTTGACCCGATAAATTATGTGTTAACCTTCCATTGTGAAATACACGAATTGGTTCTTATGATCGTACTAAAGGCTCGGTGGTGTAGAGCATTGCTTCCTATACTTAACACCCATCCGAAGGCGTACGAACTCTGGAGTTGTACTGTTATAGAAATCTATTTGACGTGTCTCCAAATGGTAGTGTTATTAAATATACTTATACCGTTGATATAAGTATATGGAAATATTTTCTAAGTATTGAAAATGAAATGATTTGTGAATATGCTTATACTATTGATATAAGTATATGGAAATGTTTTTCATTATCAATATTTTGAAATGGTTTTGTGAATATATCTTTTTAAAGATAATTTGAAATGAATATTTGGAGACTGATTTAATTAATGAAAGATTTATTAACTGGGCCTAGTGATTGCTTTTGGTGCTAGATATTATTGTTTGCTTTGATAGTTAAATAATCAACTATCAAATATTTGGCCTCTTTATCGTTGTTGATCCGGAGCGACCGGGATCGGATTTATCCGAGAACCACTTCGGACCAATGTATATGCATTCGAATGTGCAAGTTTAGGAGACACTGATATATTTGTGATTTTCGTAATGAAGGATTGTTTGTTGATCATTTGGGAATAAACTCCCAATATATACATATAGTAGCAGTGGTCTCTTCGTTATGAAATATCCAATGCAAGGACTAATCGGTATTAATCCTAGGGGTGATTCCCGACAGGATCTGATAGGAGAAGTGTCTTCGGTTTGTCCTGTTCCTGGACAACTTGTATGGATGGATGTCTGACATTGCATTTTTGAGATTACATCGTTGACTTTTACAAACGTACATCTGTTTGGTGGCGAAGAAGGAAATTTCTCTTAGCTTAACACCCTTCTCTAAGACGTACTAGCTCAGAGGTTGTATGTTTGTGAAAGTCAATAGTGATCGAAGGAATGACAATGTGTCATTCAAAGAGAAAAATGATGTGCTATGTGAAAGGTAAACGTGACCTCAGGCCTCACACCCGGAAATGACTGAAATAGGGTAGATGTGGCAAGTCCATGTGGTTCACAACCATTAGGATATGATCATCCCCTTCTAGATATATTTATTCCCGCTATGTTGTTCGAGTTTTAAATTATTATGGATGTATGCTATGAGGGCCCTCGGATAGGTCGGTAACGACCGGGGTGATGACATATTCGGTACTATCTAGGAAGAGGTAGGTCGGTCGTGTGTTGGTAGAGGACCAGCAGTTGGGCCTCGGTACATTCCTCTAGAGATGTACTACCGGAAGGTAGTCCCTTCACCTGGTCATTTGTATGGAAATCCAACCTCCATTACGTGCCTACCATTTTGTTTGTAGAACCCACGATTGTGGCTAGTATGCTAGAATTTAATCAGTGTAAGTTGTGACTGAAATTATTTGTATACTAGACACTAGTATAATATAACAGGATTTGATATGAAAGTTTTTGGTTATCGTAAGGTAGAAACCCGTTTGTGTTTATGTGTGGGCGTGGTCTTACAAGATACTTTTGTTTTGATAAAGAAAAGTTTTTATAACTTTAAAATTTAGTTGAGATGTGTTTTCTTACGTTGGTCTACCAGACTGATCCGGGCGTTCTTCCCATTCAATGCTTGGGTCAGACCGAGTATATTTACAGATTCAGATTTGGATGCTTTGGAGCTTCAGCAGATGAGTTGGAGGTCTTTGGGTCGTATTCACGTATATGTTTATTTTTTTGTTGCATTATTGTTTAAATTATCAGCATTTGTAAGTACAAGTCATTATAACTGTCCAGGTTGATGATTAGTGATTGAATGGTGTACTCTGATGGATGTATGTATATTACAGTTTCTGTCTTGTAAAGAACATTGATATTATATTATATATGTTGTTCCGTTGTGATTGTGAGATTCTATGATTGTTTTAGTTTCTTTTTCTTTTTTCTAGTTTCTTTCTCTCTTCTTCTTCTCTTCTCTTCTTCTCTCTTTCTTTCCGTCTTTCCGTTCGGTTTGGCTTAGACATGTGTGGTTTATTGTTAGCTCTAAACGGGTCGGATTTGCGGGTCGTCACATAAATCCTAGTATTTTTGTATACTAGTTTATATGATTAGGACGACTGAAAAATATGGCTAAGGTGAGTGGAATGATAACTCACTAATTAATCGTCGTATAAATCCTAGTATTTTTGTATAGCGGTTTATATGATTAGAATGATGTAGAGTAGTGTGGTTCATTGATATATGGTGTTTGGATGGATCATTATCTACATAGGATAGTTGTTGAGTTCCTAGGTAAATGTCGATGACCCAGTTATGTTATTTATTTAATAATTCCCCTATTCGATTGGATTGATTCGAATGGATATTCGGATGATTGATTTAGATCTCATATACATACATACATACATACATACATACATACATATGAAGATCTATTCTTATTGAATAGAGCTGGAGGGGTTGATATTAATTTATAACGCAGTTACAAATCAATTCAACCCCAGTTTGTAGTTTAAATTAGTGATTGAAATATTGGTACATATCTTATTACTAATAGGGATTTAAAAATATGACTGTTAAAAATAAGTCCGAAGACTTAAAATTGATGGAACGATTTGTAGATTTGAGAAATGGATTTATAATTAATTATATTTGGTAAATTAAGTGTTATAATTACTTAAAACTTGTTTGGATTAAATGGAATATTTTATTAAACGTTGTTATCATTTTATAAAGTAGGGTGAATGAAACATACTCGATTTAATTTGATAAATTAAGTGTATTATAGCTTAGTGGTTTTTAAGCAGATATGATATTTTACAAAATGAATTATGGATTTATAAAATATTATGAGGTGAAATATATTACTTAAATCGGTATTAAGTATATAATGATATTTTTATAAAATGGTTATGATTTTATAAAAATAGTATGGAAGTACATATTTAATTATAATTGCATAGTTAAATAAAAATATGCTTTTAAATGATTTATAAGCTTATAGATGTTTCATGAATAATATATTATGTTTGGAAATAATATATTAAGGAATGAATTATCCCTAGATTACCATATGGTATAACGAGTTGATTAATGATTGAAATGCATAGTTTGATGCCATTGTTTTTAATTGGTTGAATTAGTGGAATTGACTGAATTGATTATAGATTATAATTGAATGATAGATAAGTAGATTATTTGATTATTGATTGGTTTGACTTTAAGAGGTGAACAATTATTTTGGTTGTGTATTGCCTTTATATAGATAAATGGGCATGAGATGTATTGGTTAGTTACATATAGGCAAACAGTTGTATATTTACCCACACGTAGTTTATGTGTGTTATATACGACTATATTTATATCTAGTTCTGGTATGTTGTACTTGGGACTACTGGAAGGGATACATAATATTTTATAGATATTCATTGATATGCGGTTTCAAGCATATGTATATAGTTCCGGTATGTCCGACTTGGGACTGCTGGAAAAAGGCATGAAATACTTTGTATACATTCATTGATATGATGTTTAAGGCATATGTATGTAGTTCTGGTATGTCCGACTTGGGGCTACGGGAAGGTGGCATGGAATATTATATTTATATTCACTGATATGCCATTTAAAGCGTGTGTATGTAGTTTCGATATGTCCGACTTGGGACTATCAATGGGTGCAAGGGAATCCATTGTACCTCGGGACAACACGACATGCATACGTGGTTTCAAAGCAGGGGCGGAGAGAGGCTGGGATACCAGTCTAAAGTAGGTCATATACTATTACATAATACTCTCGGAGGCTACGACGGGACCTACAGGCTAACTTCTTTTTGAGGTGTTGGTTTTTAAGGGAGTTCATAATATAGTTGTGGCTCTCGATAGGCCTTAAAGGTATCTAATGGCAATTCAAGATGATTTATCCATCCACACGGGAACGACAATACTTTAGCATTGTATGCCCGTGTGGAAAGGATGTACGTAAGTTTAGCGCTTACATACGTTTCCGGTATGTCGGTATTGACAACCAGGAGTAAAA
The DNA here is from genome assembly GCA_030737815.1 of Allium fistulosum. Lineage (NCBI taxonomy): Eukaryota > Viridiplantae > Streptophyta > Magnoliopsida > Asparagales > Amaryllidaceae > Allium > Allium fistulosum. The sequence continues at coordinate 888,677,180 of CM060903.1, read as the reverse complement.
GACGCTAGGATAGGAAAGCATTGTACCATTTAGATGACATGACCTACAGATGTGATCCCAGAACAATGGCGGAGAGAGACTAGAACGTCGGTCTAGATTAGGTTATATACTGTTGCTTAGTACTCTTGGAGGATATGACGGGACCTACAGGCCAACTTCTTTTGAGATGTTGGTTTTCAGGAGAGTCCACATGTAATGACCCTAAAATAAAATAAAATAAAAATATATACATTTAATATATATGGGGCATTTTCTGTTTTATATATAAAGTTATAATTGTGCCAGAAATAATTAGCATAGTATATGTGATTTTTAATTTAAATGTACAAAGGAGATTTTCAGATTCTCTAAACTTATAAAAAGAAATGAATAAAGGATCACATGCATATGGCATGAACAAAATAGAAACATGAAAATAGCATGCAGTGTTTAAAATGTTCAACTCCCAAAATAACCAATTAAAGTAACCTGATGTGTACATTTCCCATTTAGGACCACACAGGAATGAGATGTATGCATGAACAGCTAAGGGTATTAGGAGAATTACCCATTTTCTGAAACCCTAGAATGGATTTATAAATAACTGCACATGGCCAAAACCATCATTCTCTCGGGATCAAAACAAAGATAAAAAAAATAAACTAGGAGAAACACTAGCTTGGGGCTTTGGGGGATTTGCTGTTCAAAAGATTAAAGCAGTGAAAGGAAAAACATAATGTGAGTATTTATCCTTTGTATGCAATGGCATTAAGCCCTATTGCAGGCAGCCTAAAATATTATGAGACATTCAAATCTCTGAAGTAATTTTGTTATGGGTGATATGGATGTTTGTTTGTGCATTTTTTTGTTTGTTTGGAGTATTAATCTGTAAGTGGGTTTTTGGTGCTAACATGATTGGAGCATTCTTGTTCTATCTTAGTATCATTAAACATGAATATAGATTAAACAGGGGAACATGGGGTTGAATCAGAAAAAAATATACAAGCAGTTATATCTTTCTGAAATATGAATGAAAGAAAAAACTAAATTGGTCACTTGGGAGTCAGTCAATGATTTGCTTACTTCAGGTGGAAGCAAGTATATGCATGGTGCAACTGCACCCTGAGGCCTTTGTGTGTTGGAATAATTTAAACAACCTGGGAGTTTCCTTCACAATGCATACATAGTATTCATTTGACAAGGAGTTAAAGACCATAAAATAAATGGGGACAGGGGTTTAAAAATCTGGGTTATAAATATCCAGATATGGTGTTAATTTAATCAAGTTAAACTTGTTCATTGATTAGTTGGTGGGTGAAAATTTGGAGTATGAAACTTGGGTTTATTTATCTAGATTTGGGGAGAATAAATCAAGAATTATACATATGTTTTGCTGTGTATTTGTTTGAATAGATGAATGTGTTTTTGTATTACCTTGTATGAACCAAAACATGCTAAGTATAAACATCTGTTAAACTAGGAAGGCACTGCAAGATTATGTTTTAAAATCATGAATATGTATACAAAATTGATAAATGCTCATACCAGTGAAAACTGACCCTTTTGGTTGCCCTTGCAATCATCTGGGTGTCTCAAAAATTCTTTGGGGCAGCTAAATGATTTGCTTGCAGGAAATTGAAGTTGGCTTGATGAGTAGAGAAGGCATTGGCTGCTAGTATAAATAAGAGAGAGACTTGTTTTTAAAATTTGCAGATGCATTGTAATGAAATTACTAGGCACATTTTATTTTCTGCAATTGAAGTTACTTTTAGGAAACTTTTTAAGTATTTTGAGTTGAAGATATGTACTTAATCAAAACCTGTTATGAGTGATCATTGATGATGTTTTTGATAACTACTAAATTTATTTTATGAATGTCTGATTTGGAGAAAATAAGGGGTTAGACATGTCATATACATTTGATATGGATACATATATATTTGAACTCTGATTTTCATTGCTTATGTTTTGCCTTATGGAAATTAATAAGCCAAGGGGATTGATTTTTAATGAACACTCAAGAATTTAGTAGAATATTCAAGTGAGATGAATTTGTGCATGGCAGGTAAGTGATACTTGCATATGCACGAATTCTGGAAATTTTGTAAGTAATTGAGTATTTAAGTTTAACCTCTGAGAAAACTTGTCAACAATTTTAGACGTCTAAGATCAAATTAGACGTCTGTCATAATAATTTAGACGTCTGAGATTGAATTTAGACGTCTGTCAATAAAATTTTAGATGTCTGAATTTAGTTCAAAATGTTTTCTACTCTCTGTTTAAAATTTAGACACTCTGAGACGTCTGTCATAATAATTTAGACGTCTGAGATTGAATTTAGACGTCTGTCAATAAAATTTTAGATGTCTGAATTTAGTTCAAAATGTTTTCTACTCTCTGTTTAAAATTTAGACACTCTGAGACGTCTGTCATAATAATTTAGACGTCTGAGATTGAATTTAGACGTCTGTCAATAAAATTTTAGATGTCTGAATTTAGTTCAAAATGTTTTCTACTCTCTGTTTCAATTTTAGACACTCTGAGACGTCTGTCATAAAAATTTAGACGTCTAAGATCCAATTTAGACGTCTGTCATAAAAATTTAGACGTCTGAACTGCTGATTTTGCCAAATTTGTCTATTTTCGAGTAAATTTCCAAGATTTATCGATTTTAGTCGATCCAACTTATTGTTATTAATTATTATCAACTTTGATAACTATCATGAGATCAAGTAAATGCTATTTTAGTGTTAAATAGAATTATCTAGGCAAGATATATATATATATAAGTGTTAGTATTTGTCAAAGTGCACCTATGGCAGTAGAACATGACTTAGAAAAGAAATAAGTGGCTATGTCAATAGCTTGTATGGTATTTTAATTTCTTTTTGATTTAAATTCCCTCTGATAAAAAAAATATAATAATAATAAAGAAACAATTGTATATCATCAAATATACAATCGACTTAGTTTGTTTGTACACTGATATGATTATATTGGTAAAACCCGGGGTCTTGGGAAAAATATTTGGAAATTACATAAATATTCAAATATAAAAGAATTGGGGTTTAGTGGTGAAGGCCTCTTGAAAGTTAAAAAAAAACTACGTGTTATAGAGTGAGGGTCACCACACCACAAGTTAGTTGTGGCTCTCATAGGTCTCATTGATAGCTAATGGAAGTTCGGGACGGTCAATTATGGATATCTGTATTTTGGTTTTCTAGGTATAAAGATGCTATGTCGGTAGCATTGTTATATAGCCGTATTTGTTTTGCATTTCAAATGCTTTGATGGGGATCGTTGGATCGATTGGCGTCTATAGCGGACCCCACTTACTAGTAATGATGGGTATCATCTTATTCTTTGGGTGTCGGCTATTATTATGGTTGTGCATGTTATATTGGATGGTTGATTACCATTATTTAAAATTGGTTGTTAGACTTATATTGGGATGTTTATATTACTACTGCGGTGGTACATTAGGTCGAGTCTATCATAGAATGTTGTTACGTTTCAGTCATATTGTATTGGTTGTGCTGACTCGTTGGTTGCAGGAGAAGAGGAGGTTATGGTGTGAACCCCTACTTTTAAGTTGGGTTTACTTTAGTTGTTTAAGAGTAGTCCGGGTTATCCCTGAGCCACGTTTGTGGGGAGGACTAACTGTACTACACTATTTCCCTATATATTTTTATATGGATTTGATATACAATACGTTGAGATTGTTCCCCTCACACCAAGCTTTATGTCTGATTGGTGTTTTGTCGTCGTCTGATTATGTCATGACAACTCTCGGGTACTCGATTGGGTAGTTTAAGAGTCAGGTGCTTCTGGGGATACGCTTTAAGGACAGCTGAAGAACTTTGGAGGCGAAAACGGTACTTTGGATAAATATACTTGATGTTGTAGTTATACGTGACAGACATGTTACTTATATATGAGACTTGTTGTATCAGATATTGTATTCTGACTTTCAGATTTAATATCCATTTATCTGTTATTTCCATCAGTAGTCTCTTATGTATTGCTTATCCTATTGCTCATTTATATTCAGTATATTATATATTATCATTCCGCTATGAGATTCTACCGTTGTGCCTTAATAGTGTATAGTTTTTATTTTAATTTTTTTACCCCAATGGACCATCTTTTGTGGTATTTAGGAGTCAGATATTGCCATTCAATTACTTATTTAGGGTATTAGAAAGGACGGGTTGTTACACTTAGTATCAGAGCCTAGGCTCAAAACTTAGGACCTTGTATACCAGTTTGGGTTAAGCAACCTGGTAAGTGGAGATACGTTTAGTATTTTCTACTATATACAATGCCTACACCACTTGTCCTTTGGACTTAGATTTATTTCAATCGCTAGCTACCAAGGTGTCACCGTTCAAGCTATCACGATTAGCAGACGGAATATAAGAGCAACTACGGATAGGCAGTTTGGGATGCCTAAATAGTTCAAAGACTGTTTTTCCATAGCACGGGATGTTCTACTGTACGGGAACATCCCATCAGTTGTGGTAAATTTTGAATGTGGTGTAGCCCTTTAGGCATAGTAGTAGAAGGGATTATCTAACTGACCATAACTTGGATTGATTCTAAACGTCGCTTCGAGTCTCAATTTATTTCTAAGATCACAGAGGACATACAGCTAGAGCAAATGACTTATACGTTTTGCGTAGAGTCATTCATTTTAAAGTGTTTTTCCTTATGTTTGTAAACCTTAAGCGATGGGAGTAATCCCCTGTGCCAAAGAGGTATTTTCTAAAGATTAGTACATTTACATACCAGTTCTTAATCCCTAGTTTGAGCGCACAAGGTGATTTTCAGTAGTTGGGCAAGGGTTGTTCAATTAATTCTTAAAGGAAAGCACTTGAGTCGGATTCTTGAGATGACTGGGATATTTCTGAAGCGTGACCCTGGTTGTGTTAGGAAGTTTTGTTGGTTGGACCAAGTAACTGGATTAGAGTTCGCACGAGAGGAGTCGGGTGACCGACCCTAATTTAACAAAGGAACCTTGCGAGCAAATAAAAGATTTGATCGGGCATTGTAATCATTGGGGATGATCTTTATTCATTGTAAAATTATGTTTATGGTATAATATAGTAAGAATGGCTTATGATAGTTTAGGAAAGATTGCTTGACTAGTTTTGTGAAGAGTTGGATAATCTTTTAAGTGGTGATATGGTGCTTTCCTAGGCAAGAGTCGTGTTACACTTAGTATATTATCCTTATTATCATTGTGCAGTTAAGGTGTCGGTTTGAACCTAAGTGAGCTAAGAATTTGTAGATCGTTATTTAGTGATGGTTTAGTTTTAAAGTTTTCTCTTTTGGAAAATGATTTCTTTTCAAAGGAGAAAGGAAGATTGGGACTTAATTCGCTTGATTTATGCGGGAGTTTTGAGGATCGGGATCTGGCATATCGACTAAGTTTTCGTTTTCAAAGTAGGTGTGATGGCCTTTCATGTATAGTATTCATGAAAGGAGTTGCACCACTTAAGCATTTGGGTCATCTAGGATGTCAAACGGACTTATTGGGGGCATATAGTAGGCATGTTACGTTATGACTATTGTTGGTCACCTTATATGTCGATATAAATTCTTTAGTATGTTTCATTGTTTGGAATGTGTGTGTTGTTTGTTGTTGCTTGCTATTATTTGATGGTTGGTTTATTATTGTTGCTTGTTGTTATTTACTGTTGTTAACTACTAATTGATTTTTTATTTTTTATTGATTGGTTGCTTATTGTTGCTTAATTATTGGTTGATGGGTTAATTTTGCTGATTGATTTTTTGTTTTTGATTTTTATGTTGTTGTGTTTGTTAGTATAAGTGTGTAATTCTAGTGATGTCGTCATGATAAGTCGACTAGAATAAGTGGAAGTGAACCGAATGTGACTTAGACCTCGAGGGCCTATTCATTTATGGGAATACGGCTATGTGGCTTCAGACCAGTAGAGTTAAGCTCGTCCGTGTTAGGTGGGGCTCGTATTGATATGCCTCTAGTTACTGAAGGGAAATTTTGATTTTTTTTCCTTTTTGTTTTTTTAAAATGTAAGAAAGCGTGTGAAAGTCTATAGTATGGTGGACCGATTATACAAATGACAAGTATATAACTAAATTAAACTATAGTGTAACGATAGTAAAGAATGTAAATAAGAATAATCACACCAGGATTTTATACTGGTTCGGACCTCCCATCCTACGTCCAGCCCCGAAGCTCCTCTTCAGAATTTCCTTTCACCAAATAACCCTCACTTCACCCGGAGGAAAGGTTTACAATAGCAAAGTTTCTTTGTCAACTGTGTGTTCTCTATTACATGGATTTTGACTATATAGTACAAATGCTTCCAATATATATCTAGAGAGTATGGTCTATGAGGAACTGTATATTTGGAAGAGTAGAATACAAGTATAGATTGCTAGAGATCAAGAATATATCAGAGTATAAGAGTAAAGAGCACAAGTAAGTTAGGTTGTCAGGTGTGTTCTTTCTCTTGATTCCTGATGCTATATATAGTTTCAGATAGGTATGTTGAGTAGTTGCATCTATTAATGAGTGCTCTATAGTTGCTTCTGTTGATGATGAAGAGTTGCAGCAAAGAGAAGCGAAGATGCCTTTCAAATGCGGCAGTTGTAATTTGAATTTTCAAATCCGAGTTCAGCACCAGACGTCTGGTATTTGTTTCAGACATCTGGCTATATATATTTTTTGTATACAGTAGCCTTTCAGACGTCTGAGTACATTAACTAGATGTCTGATCCTTTCTGTTTTAAATTCCAGAGGATTTCTTCAGACGTCTGGCTAGTGCACCTAGACGTCTGAAAACTGTGCATGTCCTTTTGTGCATGTTTCTTGTTGCTTCTTTGATCTTATCGACTTGTAGTCTCTTGTATTGTTCTTTGCACCTTGTTCTTGTCTTTCTAGTGATGTTGCTCTAGCAAGTTCATGTATATATACATATATATGTACATTTGATTTTCTTTGTATAGTTGTTGTCATTAAAACCATGAATTTGATTTCTTAACAGCATGGTGTAGAGCTTGCTTTGTTGTTGCTTGTATTTTTTAAGTGTGATTGTTGTTTTCGATAACAATATATTTATTTTGAGATACTTGTTGCACATGGATTTATGTCATGCTAGAGTTTACATGCAGATTTGCACCAGGCCATGGTTACATTCATGGTAGGGTTGCAAGTTGCATTCATGTAGAATTTCAAGTTGTAGCATGTTTTGAATTGCATTCATGGTTGTGTTTTGCTTGCTTGGTTGTCATTCATGCTTTAGTTTCCATATTATGGTGATGTGTATGCATCTATTGTTTGGATAAGCATGTTGTAACAATTTTGCTACTTATTCTTGTATATGGTGAATATAAGGGAGTATATTGATTCTTTTTTATATACATGACTTTCTTTTTTGTTATGTAAGTGAAGTGCAGATGCATGGATGCAAAGGCTTGTTAGCTGCTCTTGGTTTCATGGGTTGAGTAAGCTTGCTCGCTACATGGTACATGTTTATGCTTAACGGACGTGTTTTCTACGTGACACACACTCTATAAGGTATATCATAGGTATATATTTTTGTTGTGTTGTTCTCAAATATGGGAGGTCCCGGATATGGGCATATATTGTTGTTTGGGAGTGGTTGTGGATTTTCGAATTGAGCCGCGCATAGGAGGTGCTGTCGAAATTTTCCATAACCTTGGTCGAATTTGTAAGAAAAGTTAACAAGAAGGTTGTTAGACGTAGCCGATAGTCAAGAGAGTTGGTAGCGTAGCAAGCTAGTTAACTTCTCATTTGAATTGCAAGTTTGTACTTCGTTTTCCATTTGCATTTCTTTGGAAACTTGTGTGTAGATTAGGCGTTTAGTTTAGTCGATTAGGGTTTCTTTGTAATTGTACTTGAGAAATAAGGATTGGCGACTAGGGACTAGCCTAAATCATTTTCCTTCGTAGCGATCATTTGAGGTTGGTGATTCATTGTTTAGATTTTGAATATTTGCAGATGCTCGATTATTGAGATGCATCATGTTGTAGACACGTGTATTTTCATGTGTGTTTCCATGTGTGTCTTGTGTTGGCTAGAGCCGAGATGTGATGGTATAGGACCTGCTTGTTATGAGTTACTATATGTTGCATGTGAATTTACTAGCGAACGATTCTTATTGTTGTGTTGGTGTTCGGTTGTTATAGCATATGGATAAACGATGATTTAACTGTAATGTCGTATATGACGGGGTGGTAGGGTGGAGTTACATTTTTTAATTGAAATTTCGAGGACGAAATTCTTTTAAGGAGGGAAGAATGTAACAACCCATATTTTTGTACACTAAGATATTTAAATAATAGATTTATTTAAATATTATATTGCTAATTTAATCGATGGGTTGAAAACTCAACTTTCATAAACGGACGAATTAGGACTCGAGACTACTTTCGTTGAGTCCAGATCATCCAAGCAGTTGAGAATGAGTATAAGCATCGATATGTTTCAATCGATGGAGTTTTAGTTGGTAGCATGCGTTCGATTAGTAAGTCAATCAAAAAGGCTAACTTTTGTATACGATGGAATTAGGCCTCGAAATCTTTTCCATTGAGTCCGGGGTATGGGTATTTGGTTATAAACGATAATAAGCATGCTCCATTTGGAGTTGCGGATTTCTCGATAAATATTTGTGATCGCTACGTTCAAAATTGGCCATCTAGGAAACAGTCTTGGATTCTGTTGTATTTTATACCATCGAGACCAGAAAAATACACCAAGTCACGCGGTTCAAGAATTGTTTTGATCGGAGCTTGTTACAACTCGTATGGGTCAAAAATGTGAAGTAAAAATTAGATAAGTATAATTTTATTTAATTTTTATTGGCATAAAATAATATTCTCTTTCATCCTAAATCCATGTCGTGAACTTCGAAATCAATGGTCGAAACTTCTTGGCCTTGAATCTCCTCCTACATTATGTATTAGGCGACGATGCCTGAAGGCGAAATGATCACCTTGGGCAGACCTTGCTTTGCCTAGAAGCGATTGGGGAGAGGCATTGCATGGTGGCATGGATCTTGATCTGATGGTGGCGACTTTGGAGGGCTCGATCTCGAGCTGTGGTCGATGATAGGAGGGGAGGTTGGTGGATTTGGGTTGTTGTTGGCCTGGGCTGCCATTTGAGGGGGATGCGATGGCCGGAGTTCACCTGAGGCGGCGACATTTCATAAATGAATGGAAGCGAGAACAGCGGCCGATTTGTGATCAAGTAGATGAAGTTAATTATCTTAATTGAGTGATTAGTGAATTAATTAATATTTAACTAATTTTAAATCTTATTAAATTTGTGCCTTGTTCATACGACGTCGGATTTTAACTCGGTTTCTTGCGTTGCATTCGTGGAGTTGTCGTCTTCGCAGTGGAACACCTTCGGTCGCATTAGGACGATTGAAAAATATGGCTAAGGTGAGTGGAACAATAACTCACTAGTTAATCATCATATAAATCCTAGTATTTTTGTATAGCGGTTTATATGATTAGAATGATATAGAGTAGTGTGGTTCATTGATATGTGGTGTTTGGATGGATCATTATCGACATAGGATAGTTGCTGAGGTCCTGGGTAAATGTCGATGACCTAGTTATGTTATTTATTTAATAATTCCCCTGTTCGATTGGATTGGTTCGAATGGATATTCGGGATGATTGATTTAGATCCCGAATATGTGTGTGTGTGCGCGCGCGGAGATCTATTCTTAATGAATAGAGTTGGAGGGGGTTGATATTAATTTATAACGCTGTTATAAATTAATTCAACCCTAATTTGCAGTTTAAATTTGCGATAGAGATATAGGTAAATATCATATTACTAATAGGGATTTAAAAATATGATTGTTAAAGATAAGGCCGAAGACTTAAAATTGATGGAACGATTTATAGATTTGAGAAATGGATTTACACTTAGTTATATCTGGTAAATCAAGGGTTATAATTACTTAAAACTTGTTTGGATTAAATGGAATATTTTATAAAATGTTCTTATAATTTTATAAATAGAGTGAATGAAACATACTTGGTTTAACTTGATAAATTAAGTGTATTATAGCTCAAAGTGGTTTTTAAGTAGATATAATATTTTATAAAAGGATGTATGGATTTATAAAATATTATAAGGTGAAATATATATTACTTAAATCGGCTATAAGTATATAATGGTATTTTTATAAAATGGTTACGATTTTATAAAAATAGTATGGAAGTACATATATAATTATAATTGCATAATTGAATAAAAATAAGCTTTTAAATGATTTATAAGCTTATAGTTGTTCTAAATTATATGTTATGTTTGGAAATAATATATTAAGGAATGAATTATCCCATAGATTACCACATGGTATAATGAGTTGATTAATGATTGAAATGCATAGTTTCATGTCATTTTTTCAATTGGTTGAATTAGTGGAATTGACTGAAGTGATTGTAGATTATAATTGAATAATAGATAAGTAGATTGTTTGATTTGTTGATTAGTTTGACTTTAAGATAGTGAACAACTTTTTTTGGTTATGTACTGCGTTCAGATAGATAAATGGGCACGAGATGTACTGATTAGTTCCATATAGGTGGAGTAGTTGTATATTTACCTACACATAGTTTATGTGGGTTATATACGACTATATTTATATATATTTCTGGTATGTCCAACTTGGGACTACTGGAAGGGACATAGAATATTTTATAGATATTCATTGATATGCAGTTTCAGGCATATGGATATAGTTCTGATATGTCCGACTTGGGACTACTGGAAAGAGGCATGGAATACTTTGTATATATTCATTGATATGTTGTTTAAGGACTATGTATGTAGTTTTGGTATGTCTGACTTGAGGCTACTGGAAGGAGGCATGGAATATTTTATTTATATTCACTGATATGCAATTCAAAGCATGTGCATATAGTTTTTGTACGCCTGACTTGGGACTACCGATGGGTGCAAAGGAATCCATTGTACCTCGAGGCGACACGACCTGCATATGTGGTTCCGAAGCTGGGGCAGAGAGAGACGGGGACACCAGCCTAAAGTTGGCCATATACTATTGCGTAGTACTCTCAGAGACTACGAGGGACCTACAAGCCAACTTCTTTTTGAGTTGTTGGCTTTCAGTTAAGTCCACAATATAGTTGTGGCTCTCCATAGGCCTCGAAGGTAGCTAATGGCAATTCGGGATGATTTATCGATCCACACGGAAGCGACAATACTTTGGCATTGTGTACCCATGTGGAAAGAATGTATGCAAGTTTAGCGCTTACATACGTTTCCCGTATGTCGGTATTGACAACCGAGAGTAAAAGATGCTAACATGGGAATCCATTGTACCATTGAGACGACGGGACCTGCAAACGTGATCCTGGAGCAGGGGTGGAGAGAGACTGGAACGTCGGTCTAGAGTAGGTTATATATTGTTGCGTAGTACTCTTGGAGGCTACAACGGGACCTACAAACCAACTTCTTTTGAGGTGTTGGTTTTAAAGGCAGTCCGCAAGTTAGTTGTGGCTCTCAATAGGTCTCACTAGTAGCTAATGGAAGTTCGGGATGGGTATCAATTATGGATATCCGTATTTTGGTTTTAGGTATAAAGATGATGTGTTAGTAGCATGTTATATAGCCGTATTTGTTTTGCATTTAAGATGCTTTGACAGGGATCGTTGGATCGATTGGTGTCCGCAGTGGAGCCCATTCACCAGTAATGATGGGTATCATCTTAATCTTTGGGGTCGGCTAATATTATGGTTGTGCACGTTATATTGGTTGGTTGATTACCATTATTGAACATTGGTTGTTAGACTTATATAGGGATTTATATTACTCCTGTGGATTATATTAGGTTAACTCTATTATAGAATGTTGTTACATTTCAGTCACATTATATTGGTTGTGCTGACTCGTTAGTTGCGGGAGAAGAGCAGGTTATGGTGTGAACCCCTACTTTTGAGTTAGTTTTACTTTACTTGTTTAAGAGCAGTCCAGGTTATCCCTAAACCACGTTTGTGGAGAGGACCGGCTGTACTACACTAATTCCCTATATATTTGTATATGGATTTGATATACAATACTTTGAGATTGTTCCACTCACACCAGGCTTTATGTCTGACCTTGTCATTGTCTGCTTATGCCCTAACAACTCTTGAGTACTCGATTGAGTAGTTTGAGAGTCATGTGCTTCTGGGGATACGCTTTCAGGACAGCTGGGGCACTTTGGAGGCAAAAACGGTACTTTGGATATATATACTTGATGTTGTAGTAATACGTGACGGATAAGCTACTTATATACGAGACTTGTTGTATCGGATATTGTATTTTGACCTTTTGCTTTGATATCCATTTACTTGTTATTTCCATTAGCAGTCTCTTATGTATTGTTTATCTTATTGCTCATGTATATTCAGTATATTATATATTATCATTCCGCTGTGAGATTCTACCATTGTGCCTTGATGGTATTTAGTTTTTATTTTACCCCAATGGACCATCTTTTGTGGTATTCAGGAGTCGGACGTTGTCATTCAATTATTGATTTAGGGTATTACAAATGACGGGTTGTTACACTTGGTATCAGAGCTTAGGCTCAATACTTAGGACCTTGTATACTGGTTTGGATTAAGCAACCTGGTGGGTGGAGATACGCTGAGAGAGTGTACTTGTATTTTTCTGCTATATATATTGCCTACACCACTTATTCTTTGGATTTAGATTTATTTCAATTGCTAGCTGCTAAGGCGTCGTCGTTCAAGCTATCATGATTAGCAAACAAAATACAAAAGCGACTATGGATAGACAGTTTGGGATGCTCGATTAGTTCACAGACTGTTTTTCCACAGTACGGGATGTTCTGCCATACGGGAACTTCCCATCAGTTGCGGTAAGTTTTGAATATGGTGTAGCCCTTTGGGCATAGTAGTAGAAAAGATTGTCTAATAGACCATAACTTGGATCAAGGTTCTAAATCTCCCTCATCTCGCTCGAGATAGAAATCCGAGATTTTACCCAAAATCCAAGATTTGACAACTTTTTTAGTTATCAGCATTTTAAATCTCATTCATTTCAACCGAGATATCAGCCTGAGATTTTCTTTAATCTGAGTTGAAACCTTGACTTGGATTGATTTTAAATGTCGCTTCGAGTCTCATTTTATTTCTGAGATCAAAGGGGATGTGTAGCTAGAACGAATGACTTGTACATTCTGCGTAGAGTCATTCGTTTTAAAGTGTTTTTCCTTGTGTTTGTAAACCTTAGGTAATGGGAGTAATCCTATGTGCCTAAGAAGTTTTTTCTAAAGATCGATACATTTACGTACCAATTCTTAATCCCTAGTTTGATCGCACTAGTTTGACAAGGGTTGCTCACTTGATTCCTAAAGGCGAGCACTTGAGATGACTGGGATATTTCTGAAGCATGACCTTGGTCGTGCTAGGAAGTTTTGGTGGTCAGATCAAGTAACCGGATTAGAGTTTTCACCAGAGGAGTCGGGTGACCTACTTTAATTTAACAAAGGAACCCTACGAGCAAATAGCGGATTTGATCAGGCATTGTAATCATTTGGGATGATCTTTATTCCTTGTAAAATTATGTTTATGGTATAATATAGTTAGAATGGCTTGTGATAGTTCAGGAAAGACCACTTGAGTAGTTTTGTGATGAGTTGGATAATCTTCTAAGTGGCGATATGGTGCTTTCCTAGGCGAGAGTTGTAGTACACTTAGCCTATTATCCTTATTACCGTTTTTCGGTTAAGGTGTCGGTTTGAACCCAAGCATGCGAGGCTTTTGTAGATCGTCATTTAGTGATGGTTTAATTTTAAAGTTCTCTCTTTTAGAAAATGAGTTCATTTCGAAGGGGAAAGGAAGATTGAGACTTAGTTCACTTAATTTATGCGAGAGTTTTGAGGATCGGGGTCTGGCATATCAACTAAGTTTTCCTTTTCAAAGTAGGTGGTGTGATAGTCTTTCATGTACGGTATTCATGAAAGGAGTTGCACCACCAAGCATTGGGGTCATCTAGGATGTCGAACGGACTTATTGGGGCATATAGTGGACATGCATGTTTTATCTATTATTGGTCATCTTACGTTTCGGTATAAATTCTTTGTTATGTTTCATAGTTTGGTATGTGCGTTGTTTGTTGTTGCTTGCTATTATTTGATGTTTGGTTTCTTATTGTTGTTTGTTGTTATTTGCTATTGTTAACTACTAATTGATTTTTTATTTTTTATTGATTGATTGCTTGTTGTTGCTTAGTTATTGATTGATGGGTTAATTTTGTTGATTGATTTTCTGTTTTTTTTAGTTGTTGTTGTTTACAATTTTTTTGTTAGTATAAGTGTGTAATTCTAGTGATGTCGTCATGATAAGTCGATTAGAATAAGTGGAAGTGAACCGAATGTGGCTTAAACCTCGAGGGCCTATTCATATATGGGAACACGGCTATGTGGCTTCAGACCGGTGTGGTTAAGCTTGTATGTGTTAGGTGGGGCTGCGTATTGATATGTCTCCAGTTACTGAAGGGAAATTTGATATATTTTTTTCCTTTTTGTTTTGTTAAAATGTAAGAAAGCATGGTATAGAGCTCGCTTTGTTGTTGCTTGTATTTTTCAGGTGTGATTGTTGTTTTCGATAACAATATATTTACTTTAAGATACTTGTTGCATATGGATTTATGCGTGCTAGAGTTTACATGTAGATCTGCACCATGCCATGGTTGCATTCATGGTAGGGTTGCAAGTTGCACTCATGTAGAATTGCAAGTTGTAGCATGTTTTGAATTGCATTCATGATTGTGTTTTGCATGCTTGGTTGTCATTTATGCTTTGGTTGCCACGTTGTGGTGATATGCATGCACGTGTTATTTGGATAAACATGTTGTAACAATTTTGCTACTTATGCTTGTATGTGGTGAATATAAGGGAGTATATTGATTCTCTTTGATATACATGACCTTCTTTTTGGTTATGTAAGTGAAGTGCAGGTGCATGGATGCAAAGGCTTGTTAGCTGCTCTTGGTTTCATGGGTTGAGTTAGCTTGCTCGCTACACGGTACATTTTTATGCTTAACGGGCGTGTTTGCTATATGACATACACAATCTATAAGGTATATCATACATATATATTGTTGTTGTATTGTCCTTGGATATAGAAGGTCCAGGATATGGGCATATATTGTTGTTTGGGAGTGGTTGTGGTTTTCCAGATTGAGCCGCGCAAAGGAGGCACTGCCGAAATTTTCCGTAACCTTAGTCGAATTTGTAAGAAAAGTTAACAAGAAAGTTGTTAGACATAGCCGATAGTTAAGAGAGTCGGTGGCGTAGCATAGCTAGTTAACTTCTCTTTTGAATTGCAAGTTTGCACTTCGTTTTCCATTTGCATTTCTTTGGAAACGTGTGTGTAGATTAAATGTTTAGTTTAGTCGATTAGACTTGGATTTGTTTGTGATTGTACTTGGGAAATAAGGATGAGCGACTAGGGACTAGCCCAAATCCTTTTCCTTTGTAGCGATCATTTGATGTTGGTGATTCGTTGTTTAGATTTCGAGTATTGCAAATGCTCGATTATTGAGATGCATCATGTTGTAGACACGTGTATTTTCATGTGTGTTTCCAAGTGTCTTGTATTGACTAGTGCTGAGATGTGATAGTATAGGACCTGCTTGTTGTTAGTTGCTATACATTGCATCTGAATTTACTAGCGAATGATTCGTATTGTTATGTTGGTGTTCGGTTGTTATAGCATAAGGATAAACGATGATTTAACCATATGTCATATGTGATGGGGTGTTAGGGTGGAGTTACATTTTTGCTTTGGAATTTCGAGGAAGAAATTCTTTTAAGGGGGGTAGATGTAACAACCCGTATTTTTATACACCAAAATATTTAAATAATTGATTTATTTAAATATTAAATTGTTAATTTAATCGATGGGCTAAAAACTCAACTTTCACAAATGGACTAATTAGGACTCGAGACCACTTCCATTGAGTCCGGATCGTCCGAGTGGCTGAGAATGAGTATAAGCATCGATATGTTTTGACTGATGGATTTTTTAGTTAGTAGCATGCATTCGATAAGTCGGTTGATCCAAAAGGCTAACTTTTGTATATGATGGAATTAGGCCTCGAAACCTTTTCCATTAAGTTTGAGGTATATGTATTTGGTTATGAACGACAGTAAGCATTCTTCATTTGGAATTGCAGATTTCTCGATAAGTATTTGTGATTGCTACATTCAAAATTGACCATCTGGGAAGCAGTCTCGGATTGTGTTTTATTTTATACCATCGAGACCAAAAAATACGTGGAGTCGCATGGTTCGAGAATCGTTTTGGTGGAGCTTGTTACAGTTAGTATGGGTCGAAAATGTGAAGTAAAAATTAGATAAATATAATTTTATTTTATTTTTATTGGCATAAAATAATATTCTCTTTCATCTTAAATCCATGTCGTGAACTTCCAAATCAACGTCCGAAACTTCTTGGCCTTGGATCTCCTCTTACGTGGCGTATCAGGCGACGGCGCATGAAGGCGAAATTATCACCTTGGCCAGACCATGCTTCGCATAGAAGCAATTTGGGAGAGGCGCTGCGTGGTAGCGTGGATCTGGATCTGATGGCGGCGACTTTGGAGGGCTCGATCTCGAGCTGTGTTTGATGATAGGAGGGGTGGTTGTAGCTTTGGATCGTTCTTGACTTGGGCTATCGTTTGAAGGGGGTGCGGCGACCGGAGTTCGCCTGAGGCGGCGGTAGTTCATGAATGAACAGAAATGAGAATGACAGTCAATTTGTGATTAGGATAGATGAAGTTAATTAACTTAATCGAGTGATTAGTGAATCAATTAGTATTTAACTAATTTGAAATCTTATTAAATTCGTATCTTGTTCATACGAGGTCAGATTTAAATACGGTTTCTTATGTTGCATTTGTGGAGTTGTCGCCTTTGCATGGAACACCTTTTGTCACATTATGGATGACTGAAAAATATGGCTAAGGTGAGCGGAACGATAACTCATTGGTTAATCATCGTATAAGTCCTAGTATTTTTGTATACCAGTTTATATGATTAGAATGATATAGAATAGTGTGGTTCATTTAAATGTGGTGTTTGGAGGATCATTATCAACATAGGATTGTTGTTGATATCCTAGTTATATGTCGACAACTCAGTTATGTTATTTATTTAATGATTTCCCTATTCGATAGGATTGGTTCGAATGGATATTCAGGATGATTGATAATATAAGCTTGTTATTTATTTATTTTATGACAACCCAGTTATGTTATCAACATAGGATTGTTGTTGATATCCTAGTTAAACCGATGGAAGTACATATTTAATTATAATTGCAGAGTAAATGAAAATAAGCTTTTAAATGATTTATAAGCTTATAGTTGTTTCCTAAATAATATATTATGTTTGGAAACAATATATTAAGGAATGAATTATCCCCTAGATTACCATACGGTATAACAAGTTGATTAATGATTGAAATGCATAGTTTCATGTCATTGTTTTTAATTGGTTGAATTAGTGGAATTGACTGAATTGATTGTGGATTATAATTGAATGATAGATAAGTAGATTGTTTGATTCGTTGATTGGTTTGACTTTAAGATGGTGAACAATTTTTTTGGTTGTGTATTGCCTTCATATAGATAAATGGGCACGTATTGATTAGTTCCATATAGATGTACTAGTTGTATATTTACCTACACATAGTTTATGTGGGTTATATATGACTATATTTATATATAGTTCTGGTATGTCTGACGTGGGACTACTGGAAAGGACACAGAATATTTTATAGATATTCATTGATATTTCGTTCCAAGCATATGTATATAGTTCTGGTATGTCCGACTTGGGACTACTGGAAAGAGGCATGGGATACTTTGTATAAATTCATTGATATATGGTTTAAGGTATATGTATATAGTTCTGGTATGTTCGACTTGGGGCTACTGGAAGGAGGCACGGAATATTTTATTTATATTCACTGATATGCGATTTAAAGCGTGTATATATAGTTTCGGTATATCCAACTTGGGACTGCCGATGGGTCCAAGGGAATCCATTGTACATTGAGGGGACACGACCTGCATTTGTAGTTCTGAAGCAAGGGCGGAGAGAGACTGGGACACCATTCTAATGTTGGTCATATACTGTTGCATAGTACTCTCGTAGGCTACGACGTGACCTACAGGCCAACTTCTTTTTGAGGTGTTGGTTTTTAGGGGAGTCCACAATATAGTTGTGGCTTTCGATAGGCCTCAAAGGTAGCTAATGGAAATTCAGGATGATTTATCGATCTACATTGGAGCAATAATACTTTGACATTGCGTACCCATGTGGAAAGGATTTACGCAAGTTTAGCGCTTACATACGTTTCTGGTATGTCGGTATTGACAACCAGAGTAAAAGACGCTAGTATGGGAATCGATTGTACCATTAAGATGACACAACCTACAGATGTGATCCCGGAGTAGGGGCGGAGAGAGACTGGAACACCAGTCTTAAGTAGGTTATATACTATTGCGTAGTACTCTTGGAGACTAAAACGGGACCAATAGGCCAACTTCTTTTGAGGTGTTGGTTTTCAAGGGAGTCCACAAGTTAGTTGTGGCTCTTGATAGGTCTCACTGGTAGCTAATGGAAGTTCGGGATGGGTATCAATTGTAGATATCCATATTTTGGTTTTTGGGTACGGAGATGCTTGGTTAGTAGCATTGTTATATAGTCGTATTTGTTTTGCATTTCAAATGCTTTGATGGAGATCGTTGGATCGATTGGTGTCTATAGCGAACCCCACCCACTAGTAATGATGGGTATCATCTAGGGCTGTCAATGGATACCCGAAAAATCTGAAATCCGCCCGCATCCGAAAATTATCCGTCTAGCTTTTGTCAAAATTATAGTTCAAATTATGTGTATTTTAGTGCAGTTAAAAATATTTATATATTATTTTATTAAGTTAGTAGTTTATATTATATGCACTTAATGCTTATTAACTGCTCGAAACTATTTATTATCATCATATTTGTTAATTTTTAACACTTATATAATCAATGGAAATGAAAAATATTTATGTTAAACTAAAATTTCCTTTTACAATTCTTGATTAATTGGTCGTTAGCGGATAGGATAATTATCCGATATCCATCTGTATCCGCGGATGCGGATATCCGATATCTGAAAATGATTTCGGATGCGGATGCGGATGCGGATATGACACTATCCGCATCTGAAAGTATCCGTTGACAGGCCTAGTATCATCTTATTCTTTGGGCGTCGGCTAGTATTATGGTTGTGCGTGTCATACTGGTTGGTTGATTACCATTATTGAACATTGGTTGTTAGACTTATGTAGGGATGCTTATATTACTTCTGTAGTGGTACATTAGGTTAACTCTATCATAGAATGTTTTTACGTTTCAGTCACATTATATTGGTTGTGCTGACTCGTTGGTTGCGGGAGAAAAGCATGTTATGTGTGAACCCTTACTTTTGAGTTGGGTTTACCTTACTTATTTAAGAGTAGTCCAGGTTATCATTGAGTTATGTTTGTGGAGAGGACCGACTGTACTACACTAATTCCCTATATATTTATATATGGATTTGATATACAATACTTTGAGATTGTTCCCCTCACATCAGGCTTTATGTCGGACCCATATTTTGTCGTTGTCTGCTTATGTCATGGCAACTCTCGCGTACTCAATTGAATGGTTTAAGAGTTAAGTGCTTCTGGGGATACGCTTTCAGGACAGCTGGAGCACTTTGGAGGCGAAAACGGTACTTTGGATACACACACACACACGATGTTGTAGTAATACGTGATAGATAGGCTACTTATGTACAAGATTTGTTGTATCAGATAATGTATTTTGACTTTTTGCTTTGATATCCATTTATCTGTTATTTCCATCAGCAGTCTCTTATGTATTGCTTATCCTATTGCTCATGTATATTCAGTATATTATATATTGTCATTCCGCTGTGACATTCTACCGTTGTGCCTTGATGGTGTTTATTTTTTATTTTACCCCAATGGACCGTCTTTTGTGGCTATTCAGGAGTTAGACGTTATCATTCAATTATTGATTTTGGGCATTACGAAGGACGGGTCGTTACACACACTTATATAACAACATGTCTTATTAATAAAGTAATTTGATTATCATTTAGTTTAAAAACATACTTAAGTAAAATTAGTAAACACTGACTTATCTTTTTAAATTTAAAAAGTGAAATATCCAAAAATAAGATAACATCACATCATGACAACTCATCCAAAAAGTTAAGATGTAATGGAATGAAGAAGGTAAGGGATGAAAACATGTGGTGCAAGGTAGAGAAGAGTGAGGTGACAAAAATTTAAGGAGGGTAAAGGACTAAGGGAAAAAGAGTAATTTTCCTATCTCATTTTATATAAAAACAATTCTTTTTTTATTTCTCATTTTCCATTTCATTCTTATTTTCAAAATATCCATCTTCTTTTTCAAGCTTCCATCCATGGCTTCCAAAAGTTTGAAATTTAAAAATCCTTTCTTTTTCATCCTTTCCTTAAACAAAATCACTAAAACTTTTTTTTTCTACATCACTATTTCCACCAAAACAAGACTCATCTCCACCATTTTAAATCAAGGCCGAGCCGTATAGCCCCTTAGGCCGTACCATTTAGACCTCATCTAGGTCTTAAAGTCGAAATTTAGCAAAAAGAAACTCTGTCCATGTGTCGGTTGAAAGTTTGATTTAAGTTCATGCTCCTTTAAGTGAGTAGATATCACTTTTTAAAAGAAAGTTTTAACTTTACTATTGTCATGACAATATATATATTAATTACTTTATGTTTATATATGTGTTAGAAAGTGATTGATTGTTGGTTTGGTTCCGGTTTCAAAAAGATTTGGTAATTAGTTAACGGCTAGAGATTAGCAGAAAAAGTAGTAAATGATATAAGTGATACTCTCTATATGTTGTATAGCTGTTATTTGCCTTTGTATATATGTCCATACTTATGTTATATGATGCATGGATAAATAAACGACATATGAAAGTGGCTATGGAAGTGTCCGTATAGCGACTATCGCTACAACGGCACTTTGAAAAATGTCATCTCTTTTGAAATCTTTTGGTTTAATCTTGTGCTTGGGTTTTTACAAAGTTGATTAATTATTCAAGTAAGGATGTGTTTGAAGTTAAACAGTCATTCTAATAATGATATTTAAAATTTATTAATCATTTTAAATAATGATGATTAAGTTTAATTAAGTATTTAAACAATGATGGATTTAAATTTAATTAATCATTTTATTAATGATGTTTAAATTAAGTAATCATTTTAACTAATAGTGTTTAAGATTAATTAATCACTTAACAAGCATCATTGTCCAAGTGGTTAAGTGATTCGGCTTTGGTGCGAGAGGTCACAAGTTCGAAACTTGCGTAGCGTGATTCGAACGTTTATTAACATGTGATATGTTGTTCCAGTGATATGTTGTATATAAAGTATCATTTCAAAAAAAAATTAATCACTTTAATAATAATGTTTTAAGGTTTATTAATCATTTTAATAATGATGATTTAAGTAATTACTCACAATTAAAGCTAATTAATCATTTTAAATAAAGATGTAATCATTGATTAAAGTTGACTGCTCATTTTGAATAACTAGTGCGTGGCCCATGCCACGCACACGGTAGTGTCGGTAACCATAGCGATAAAATAAGTTCATGTTATATTGATCTAGATCATGAATACGGTTTTCACTCAAAAGTGGATGTCTTTTGCTATCTTGAAAATAATGATCTGTCTCGAGTTGTATGCATACTAAAAATAATGCATACAGCAGACAGTCATCCCTCGATCGATGGCTCCCTTCCTATTGGTGAATTTTTAAAGTGTACACAGAAAGGTTCTGCATTAAAGAAACATCTTTTGGATGAAAAAGAACTAATTAATATCTCATTCAATCACTCTAGAAAGAGCAGCAAAATTGTCATTAAAATATGCTTCAACAAAATTGACTAAGAAAGCAGTTTACCTCAAAGGAAGAGAAGAAACCTCCATAGGAGACGTACATGCCTCTTCATTTGCAGCCTTAAGAAACCAGGCTTGTAATCCATGTTGGTGTACTGCTAAGGTGACCGTAGGGAAGCATTGTCGGAGATGGAACTTAAATGAAAAAAGTAAATACTGCATAGCAAGTTACACTAAATCTGGCTAAAGAAGCTTGGAGTAGCCAGGAAAGGAACTCGCCTAATCATCCAAAGTGTTGGTTTGAAATATCAAGTCCAAAACCATCATATTTCGTTTTTCTGTTGGGTATGACGTAAATCGAAGAACCTATATTATAGCGGCCGCAGATTCTAACAATAGTTATGTTTCTATATTCCTGTATTTTTATATTATGCAAGAACACTATTTCTGGAGATGAGTTTCTCTGAATATAAATTTGTAAACATCTTGTCCTATGATGAAAAGAACAAAGAGTTAAAAATGTTGCAAAGTTATTTTTAATTATGCACATTATTTGCATGAAGACAGGCGTGATGTATGAAGTATTTAATTTATTAATTGCACCACCACTGCTTTTTTTCCTTTAATTTTTTTGAACATGCAAATTGCACATCAACATGAACATCACATGCTAAAGAATGTGATAAATATTAGGGTTCGCTGCCTTAATAAGTTAAAAATCCTTGGATAATACTATAGTACTTGCCAAACCATTTTTTATTACTCAAAGCAAGTATGTAGATAAAAAGTTCAGTCACCATAATATTATGTATGTATTTCATGCTAAAATATCCACATCAACCACACTAAATTGTAAGTCTGTCAATTAATATATTTCTATAAACAAATCAAACCCTGCTAAATGCGTAATCAAATATTACATATTCGATGGATATAATCATGCAACAAATCAGGGCCGGCCCAGGGGCTTGCCCCTGGGCTGGGGCAGCCCACTGAGCCGGGCAACAGAAAACATCTGTTTTACTTCAAAGTTACAGCTCAATAGCCATCTCCATGTTTGCGATGCTTGAACCCAAAAAAACTAGGGTTTCAAAAATCAATGCCTTCTAAATAATCATCGCTGCATACTCGGCTATTCCATCAGCCATCGTCGGCTCATCCTTGCCTCCTACGCGATATTTTCTACTGCTGATTTGAAGTCCTGCTACAGTCTCTTTATACTGCCACTGCTAATTAATTATGCGAATTTCTTGTTTTGAGTTGTCTAATTTTCTAAAATTGAGTCGCCCTTTTACTGCTTTAGATTTCATTAACATTGAAAACGCCTGAAGCTAATAACTTATTAGTATTTAGTTATAAACAACTAGTTTTCTGTAAATAATCGTTTAGGAATTGAAATTTGAAAGCCGAAGCTAAAAAACTAATAATTATGTAGCAACTGATACTTACATCGATGTCCTATTTTTCCTGCAGTGTGTGTATGTCTACCCGCAAACATTTAGACAGAACCCAATATGATTTGCCTGTACACTTAACTAGATAACTAGTTTGTAAACTTGATACATTTAGTTAAAAATTAAATACACTGTTTTGTAAACTATTTGAGACTATAAGTATTGCAGCCCACTTAATGTGGCAACTTTTGTATAAAAAGTTGGTACTTTGTTATGTTATAGTTTTATATGTGATTTTATGCTTATATATAAAAAAGAAAATTTTTAAAAATTGACATGTTATATAGTAAGAGGCAAAAAAATTCACATTGGGCTTGGGCAACCGATTCTTTGGGCCGCCCCGGTGTCAGTCATAGTCTCCTTGAAGCGATTGTCCATAGAATTACTGTTAAATAAATAAAAGACAATTGATGAGTTAGTGTAGCCTTGATTATGTTGATGTCCATATTTAACATTTAGATGACATATCTCTTCGGTCAATTCATGTTGAATAATTTTAAGTAGGTCTATACAAACCACCACCACAAGAACCAACATTGTCACTATCAGCAGTACCATAATCTTCAATTGAAGATTATCTATTGTTTCATTACTTTAGTTCATTGCTGTCCATATGTACATTGCGCCATGCCAAATGTTTATTCAAACGTATTACACCACCTTCATTAATTTGCTTAATATTGTACAAGATACACTTTTCGTAGTTTCCATGGGGTGCTATAAATCCAACTAATCTCGCCAAGCTTGATTTGCATACCTGAAATTACTAAGTGATATAATCATCTATAGCAAACTTGGATATAATCTAACATAACTAAACAACCTAAAATAAAAGTAAGCCAACTTAAATATGAATTAAATCAAATTCAACTTAATTTAGCTAAGTTAAAAGTGAAGTAAATAAAATTAACCTTTCATATTAACTTCCATATTTAACAAGCTAAGCCAAAAGTATATATAAAACATAATATCAAATTGTTTCTCCGTTCTTATTTCTCACATCACGAAACCGCACCACAAGATCCGTAACCAGCAGCTCCGCCGCCTCTCTCTCCTCGCCGCGTGCTTCCCTTCCACTGCCTCGCGTCTCACTGCCCCAGCCGACTCCATCCCCTCAAAATCAGAAGATCGACCTCAAATCCTCAACAAAATCAGCAGACTACATCCTCTCTCCCTCTCGTATATTGTCGTAGTTCTTGTTCCACGTCGTTCCAAAAGAATCAGGGCAACAAAGTTAAAAGTAAGAAGAAGGGAAAAAAAACTTCACTGGTTAAGCTTCCGTCGATTCGATAATTATAAGGAGGGAGTCGAATTTTGAAAGAGATTCGAATTTGCTTGAGGTATGTCTTCCGTTTTCGTCGTCTATTCATAAGCTTTCAAAGCAATTACTTCGTTCATATTTACCGTTTCTTCACATTTAAAATTATTTTGATGTAAGTGAAGATTCGAATTTGTTTGGAGTTTAGTTACTTTTCCTTTTGATTTCATACATATAAAAGTTATTTCATTTATTGAAAAATCGTGGAAGAACAAAACTATAAAAAATTGTTATTCAGCTTGGTCAATCAAAACCTTTCGGCCGGCCCTAGCAGGTTGCCAAATGGCGATAACTTCATTGAGGCATTGCAAAAATATTCCAATCCAAATGGATTATACTGTCAATTTACAGCATACTTTTCCTTATTTTACTTTATATCCTGTTTATTCACCATCCTAAGGGCCTTACAAGTCTGACATTTCCTACCTGAAAGTTTCTCGTACATTATTACATTTAGGTGGGGATATTACTTGGATATCCTATATACAAGTAGGAGGTAAAGTTGAAATGTAAAGGGCGGCCGATGTAACTTTTGTTTATATAGTATTTTGTAAACATGCTTCAAAAGTATATTTACTTTGTTTTTGTTATGTGCTCCACCTTGTTTCTATAATATGATTCAGGAGTATGTCTGTAATTGATTTTGTAACATGCTTCTAGACTTTTAGTGCATTCCTATGTGATCATCACATTTAAACCATGCTTTAGTTTGTACTAGTATGGATATGGTTCGGTGTCTGTTGTATTGGCATTAATTTTTGTGCTACCGCTTCATCATTGTGCATGCTGCGGTTTTGGTGTAATATGCTGCACTTTGTATGGCATGTTTTGCAGTTTTTGTTTTCTATGAATTTTATTATGGTGAGTTAAGAAATTTTGCATGAATCATACACACCACTTGGATTTTCATTGATTTGTTAAATGTTATTTTTGGATCCTTTGAAAAAGAAAAAAAATCTTATCAAGAATATGTAAAGTTTTATGACACGATTATTGAACTCTTCTTGTGGCGATAGATCAAGAAAAAGTGCCTTATCAAATTTGGCATGTTGCATTCCTAATTATCTAGAATATGTCCTCATGCAAGCTCCCCGACGTCTGTGTTTCTAATATAATTGAGCTCTGGTCAACTATGAGATTCTACTTATTATTTTTGAAATATAATTTGCTAATAAGACATAAGCCTCATTTGTCAACTTGAAGTATTAAGAATTTAAAATATAAGTCTCATTTGTCAACTTCGCCGTTGGAATGCAGTTTAGGTTTTTTTTTAACTTACGAAATTGATTTTAGGCATGAAAAATAACCAAATAGGATTTGAGGTACTCCTTAAGGTAGCCAAGGCGAAGAAGCTCAAGGCGCCTTACTTGCGCTGTTTCTCCGGTTTCAGCTAAAATTTCAGCAACTAAAAACTAATGCTAAAACTGGCTTTTTCATAATAAAAATTGCATATACGTATATTCATCCTAGACCAAAGTAAGAAGTCAAAAATAAGTCTGTAATAAACAAATACTTAGAAAGTACAACTTAATTGCTTAAGAGAGCTTAAAACGTTCAACATCAAAGCTAGCGTCATCCTTCTTCAAACCATATGCGCTTAATCCTCACCTCTTTCGAATTACAATCCAGGTACTCTTTGTCCTCCAAAACATCATCAAAAATTGCATCTTCTTCGTTTTTCAACATTTGTAGATCATATGGTAGAAGTTGAACTTGAAGCTTTTCTTTTCCTTTTGCTTTGGCATGTTGCCTAGTCATGTGTGTTTTTTCCCAACTCCAAAACGCTCGTTATACAACATCCAATGTCATGCATCATCTTCAAAAACCAAATCATTTTCTAACATATGAATTGTCTTCCTCAATACCCATCTTCCACTCACCTGAATTATCTATCTCATCCAAAGAAATACGATTGATTATATCCTTCCATTTGAAGTGTTTCTTTGACTTCTGAAGTTTTTGCAGCATTTATGTTAAAGTTTATTTTCAGCTTTTGCTAGATATATATATTAATTTAATTTTGATATAGGCTTTGTGGAGAATATAAATATTCTAAACAGTTCTTACGTGCTCAAAGGCAGTCTAATTTCTTTCACAACCTAAAGCATTATAAGGGAGACTTTTAATTTTGATCGTAAACTTTTGCAATGTAGGATTGAATTACCATATAAAACAATAAACTAATCACTTTCAAACATCAGTGAATTTGAACTTTGAAGGTCTAATAGTTAATATACTTAGAATACTTAATCATTTAATTTTTACTAGTGAAATATATGGTTATTTTGGGATTTTGTGTCTCTTGACTTGATCGTCGAGTTAATGCCAAATTGACCTTTCGCTTTTGTGTACAAAGACAATTCATCCATAGCTTTTACTTGATCATTTATTGAAAGAAGTCTTTCAATATATTTATATACGTAACTTTTTTATAATGTCCAATAATGTGGTGTTTGTAGAAGAATCGTAGATTCGAAAAAAAAATTGTTGCGAATAATGGTTGATGAAACTAGCATTTTCATCTTTTGTCGATTATAGCAGAAATGTCTTTGTATCTATCGTTTTTCCCAGCAAATGATCTTTCAATAGCTTCTTTTGCTTTATTCGTTTTCATATATATGTATGTATGTGTGTATGTGTGTGTGTATAACCCCTACAGAAAGTTTTTTAATCACCATCAATAAGTTATAGGACTCGAACAAGAGAACCCATTACTAAATATTTATGAGATACTATTCTAAAAACGTTATCGTCAAAACGTTATCACTAGTTTGTTCGCTTGTCCACCGACTTCTTACTCACTCCTTTATGTGTATATGACTCGAAGATTTTTTTTGTTTTTTTGTTTATTCCACTTTTGCAAGGAAAGAAAACTAGTTGCAAATCGAGTTACACCAAATCTAATGAGCTCTTATTTTGAAACCACCTCTTATATTCAAAATACCACTATTTTTAATTGGTTATAAATAAATCCGAGCTAATATTTTTTAAATTCCGCTTCCAACTTTCTTTATTTTCCAATATGTTCATGCATAAAATCAAGAAAATGAGCAGCAACACAAGTTCACTATATGTAGATTTCCTTTTCGCCATAAGCAACTCTCTTATGTAAAATAAGCAAAAAAATTACTTAGTGAATGACACTATAAAAAATAGGTACGCTTGTGTTTTATAAAAGACATCGAAGTTTTATTATAGAACACTTAATGAGTGTTACAAAAAAAGTTAAGTTTATGTGTTAACTATGTTGTTCGAGGCGGAGCGGAGCGCTAGGCGCTAACAATGTCTTTAGACCTCAAGCGGAGTCCAAGCGGAGCCTAGACGAAAATAAGCGTTCACTATATAATTTGATACAAATTAATTTTTCATTAAGTAGTAATAAAAACAGTAACTATGTATAATTATAAACACAATTTATGTTGATTAAATCACCACTATTTATTATTGTAATATGGATGATATATACAGACATAATTAAAATTTATCGTCGATAAACTAAAAAAACAGAATCCTATTATACTTTACAACAGTAATGAAACTTATACATAATTATACATAATGAAATTTATGCTATAATTATAACTAAATATTTGTGTACTTAACAATTCTGACTTCAAAAACTATAATAATATTGAATAATTTAATGAAATTTATGCTATAATTATAACTAAATATTTGTGTACTTAACAATTCTGACTTCAAAAACCATAATAATATTGAATAATTTAATTTTTAATTTTAGTAGAATATATCAGGTTACACTCCAAAAATACTTAAAATGGAATTTAAAAATTAATGGAATAAGAAAGTGAAAGGAAGAACCATTAAAGTCATATTGCAAAGAAGTGAAAAGTTAACGAATAATTATTGTTGTATATTTTTTTTGAACCAGAAAATTAATTAAGCAAGCTCTGGAAAACATGAAAATTTCATGTTTATTTTGAATTAAAAAACGAATATTAATTTAATGATTTTTTTATATATTTTAATATGAATTATATAAAACGTAAATAAATTTTAAAATTATACTAGAATAGAATTTCAATAAATAAACAAAATAATTGAGTCTTTTTGGTGTAATTATATTTAATTTAGTCAATGTAAAAAAATGTTACACCAAAAACGTCTATTTTTTTTAGCACCCCAAGAAAAACTTAACGCTCAGACGGCGCCTCAAACAAGGGGCGGAATAAAGCGCCAAAGAAAAAAAGCGAAGCACTAGAATTGTCAAATAGCGCCTAGGCGGCGCCCCGGCGGTGCCCTTGACAGCATAGTGTTTTAAAGATATTAACTAAGTTTTACTTTAAAAAACCTAACCAGGTTTTATATAAATATTAACCAAGTTTTATTTTAAATTTATGTCTTATGAATATTAGCTAAGTTTTATTTAAAAAACCTAACCAAGTTTTATATAAATATTAACCAAGTTTTTTTTAAAAAAACCAGCCGAAAAAAATTAACTAGGTTCAAGTTTTATAAAAATTAAGTTTATGTTTTATAAAAGTACCGAGTTTTATTTATAAGAAACTAAGTAAGTTTTGTAAAAAAAATAACAACTGAGTTTAAGTTTTTACTATTATAAAAATTTAGTAAATTTATGTTTTATAAGAATTAAGTTTATGTTTATCAAAATTAATCAAGTTTTATAAAACAAGTTAACTAAGTTTGTGTTATATGAAAAGAAAGTAAGTTTTACTAAAAAAAGATTAAATATGTTGAAAAAAAAGTTAACTAAGGTTATGTTCTATAAAAATTAGCTAACTTTATGTTTTACAAAATTAAATTTATGTTTTGTATTTGGAGCAAAACATACAAGTCACGCTATCGAGGTTATTGTCATCCGTCAAAAAATTATATTTCCAACCAATATCTAAATCATGGTCTCTATTTGTAGCCATGGTCGAGGAAGAATTCCCTGCATTAGCCTTATCTTTTTATCCATGGCCTGAATGTAAAACAAAAGGAGAATAAGTTAATTCATGACTCGTAAGTCATTACTAAGTATAGATGTTTAAATTCTAAAACTTCAAAGTTTTTAATCAAAATCAAATATACTTTGAAGCATTTTATAAATTTTACATTTTAAACTTGATACTACTTATATTACAGTTTATTTATAAATAAGAATTAAAATTTAAAGTTTGATCAAACATACTTAAATCTGTTTATAGAGTTTAAATTTAAACTGTTTTGAAAATAATCTGAAATCAAATCAGTTTTTGAAGCTTAAATCAGTATATAAACCTTATTTGATATAAAATTCAAATTTATATTAACGTCATTGAACACCGATCAATTTAAACTTGATGTTATGATTTTCTACTAAATTAAAAATCAATTTAGAGTTTAAACTTCAAAATCTGAACTAAATAAGATTAAAATATTAACTTTAAAACAAAATTTATAACTAAAATAGAAGAAAATTTACCTTGAATTAGGGCAGCAATCGAATTAGAACATAGAAGTATCGGCAGAGACCAGAGAGCGGCGGTTCTGAAGAGGAGACTGGCAGCAGCTTTGGAGAAGAGATGGACAGCTCTGGATTAGTAGCAGGTCGGCGGTAAGCAGGAGAAGCAGATCAAGAGTCTCAAGATGAGGCGAGGTTGATGTTTGTTTTATTTGATGTGTTTTTCTGCTCTGCTGAACGAGGGATTTAGGTAAACAGAATCGGGTTAGGGTCGATATTGGGTACAAAGCCCAAAAAAATTAATCCATTTGCAGCAGATAAGTAAAACTCACTTCTTTTTTTACGTGTGGAGCTTTTTGTGCTATCAACGCCTTTTGTGCGCCTTACCAGGTATGCCTCGACGCCTTAAAAATGCTCAGAGCTTGTGCCTGGCTCTTTCCTTGACTGCCTTGATACTACTTGGTAAAAACTAGTTTTTCCTCTAAAAGTGAAGCAAGGGCTAATCTACGGATTGAGGGGGGGCTAAAACTTTAATTCGATGGCATTAATAGCAAACCAAATAAACAGTGAGTTAGCGACTTTGATCCTTACCAAATTTAAGTGGGTTGCTTGTTAGCAATCCACCAAAACAATATTGCATGTAGGTGTTGTTTATTTGTCCAAACGAGGATTAAATGCCCCATGCATTATGGTTATATCTGAATTACAATTTTGTGTCTTTTGATTTTATATATTCAATATACTAATGTTTAATTATATTTATTTCTTATTGTTCTACGGTGTGAGTGAGTAAAAATTGGTGTGAATGAATGTAAAGGATGATTAAAAATTAGGAGTTGGTTCTGTAGTGTTAGGTCTGGTCAAAATAAAGACTTGGTCAATGAAATACCCATTGAACATCTAAAACACCATATATTCAAAAAATACACAAAATGATAATCTTGAAATTGAAAACTGAATGGGCACGTTGGAGATTAACGCAATTTGAATGGACATGTGTGTATGTTATAAACAAATATAGAATATAATTATAATATTCAAATATGTTTGTGTATGCCATTGCTTCATAAACAAAATCAAATTTAACATAAAATTATTACCTGTGTGGTCAAGGCGTGCATCTAGGTGCAAAACGCACCAAGTGGGCTTTTTGAAACTCAAGGCGCAAGTGTTAGTGAAGCGGAAAAGAAAAAGCTCTAAAGCGTCAAAGGTACGGAGCAATAAAAAGCGCGCTTTATATCAATCTGATTTGACTGAAACTAAATTAAATTTTCGAGTGAAGCCCATTATGATCCATTAGGCCCCAAATCGCACCCGGGAAAAAAAAACCTATATCCACTTAACGGCAGAACAAAACATACGCACCCAAAATCGATAAAAAACCCTAAAACCTCATCTCGACCTGCTACGTGATCTCGTCTGTGCTACCTGCCGTCGATCTCGATCGTCGTCGATTCGCCTGTGCCTGCCGTCGACCTTGCCTGTCCCTGCCGTCGTCGCTTTTCAGCCTTCTGTCGCCAGCCAATCTCGAGCTTCTCAATGGTATGCGTTCTTCTTAATCTTTAATTTTAATTTATTTAAGTTTATTGTTTAATAAAAATGATTTGTGTTAAATTTGTTTGAAAATTTATAACTGATTTGTTTGAAACTTCAAAATTAAAAGTTAAAATTTGTTATAAGTTTAAAAAATAAATAGAACCGATCTGATTTGTAATGTTAATGTTTAAAATTTGCTTAAAATCAAAATTTTTAAATAAAACATTTTACTTTGAAAAATAATTTGAAGTTTAATGTTTGTTTTTTACATAACATTTTTATTATGAAGTAATTTTACAAATTTTAAAATAAAATGTTTAAACTGATTTGAAGTAATTTTTTTTAAAAAAGAAATTAGAAGTTTAAACAAATTTGATTTGATTGAAACTAATTATAAAATTTTGTATTATTTTGGTTTGTGATGCACGCTTATGAAGTTTTATTCTCAAAACTGCACGTATATGCAATTTTTTATTATCAAAATTGCATTTTTAGTAGTAGTTTTAGCTGCAGTTTTGATAGCAGGGCAGCTGGAAAAAAGCGTGTCTAAGGCGCATAGAAAAGCGCAAATAAGCGCTACGTACAAGCATTGCGTTTTTTATGCTTTTCGCCTTGACTACACTGATTATTAGTATTGAAAAACCAAAATAAATGAACAATAAATTAAACCATTTGTGCATCACACTTCATCCAGATTGACTGAGCATATGACATGTATTTTAATGAAACAAACGAACAGTTTATACTTGTCAAGTAGAGGTAAAACATATTCAGAATGCAGCTAAAACTACTACTAAATATGCAATTTTAAAACTTCATAAGCGTGCATCACAAACCAAAATAATTCAAAATTTTCATAATACAAAATTTTATTATTAGTTTCAATCAAATCAGATTTGTTTAAACTTCTAATTTCTTTTTTAAAAAAATTTACTTCAAATCAGTTTAAACATTTTATTTTAAAATTTGTAAAATTACTTCATAATAAAAATGTTATGTAAAAAACAAACATTAAACTTCAAATTATTTTTCAAAGTAAAATGTTTTATTTAAAAATTTTGATTTTAAGCAAATTTTAAACATTAACATTACAAATCAGATCGGTTCTATTTATTTTTTAAACTTATAACAAATTTTAACTTTTAATTTTGAAGTTTCAAACAAATCAGTTATAAATTTTCAAACAAATTTAACACAAATCATTTTTATTAAACAATAAATTAAAGATTAAGAAGAACGCATACCATTGAGAAGCTCGAGATTGGCTGGCGGCAGAAGGCTGAAAAGCGACAACGGCAGGGACAGGCAAGGTCGACGGCAGGCACAGGCGAATCGACGGCGATCGAGATCGACGGCAGGCAGCACAGACGAGATCACGTAGCAGGTCGAGATGAGGTTTTAGGGTTTTTTATCGATTTTGGGTGCGTATGTTTTGTTCTGCTGTTAAGTGGATATAGGTTTTTTTTTCCCGGGTGCGATTTGGGGCCTAATGGATCATAATGGGCTTCACTCGAAAATTTAATTTAGTTTCAGTCAAATCAGATTGATATAAAGCACGCTTTTTATTGCTCCGTACCTTTGACGCTTTAGAGCTTTTTCTTTTCCGCTTCACTAACACTTGCGCCTTGAGTTTCAAAAAGCCCACTTGGTGCGTTTTGCACCTAGATGCACGCCTTGACCACACAGGTAATAATTTTATGTTAAATTTGATTTTGTTTATGAAGCAATGGCATACACAAACATATTTGAATATTATAATTATATTCTATATTTGTTTATAACATACACACATGTCCATTCAAATTGCGTTAATCTCCAACGTGCCCATTCAGTTTTCAATTTCAAGATTATCATTTTGTGTATTTTTTGAATATATGGTGTTTTAGATGTTCAATAGGTATTTCATTGACCAAGTCTTTATTTTGACCAGACCTAACACTACGGAACCAACTCCTAATTTTTAATCATCCTTTACATTCATTCACACCAATTTTTACTCACTCACACCGTAGAACAATAAGAAATAAATATAATTAAACATTAGTATATTGAATATATAAAATCAAAAGACACAAAATTGTAATTCAGATATAACCATAATGCATGGGGCATTTAATCCTCGTTTGGACAAATAAACAACACTTACATGCAATATTGTTTTGGTGGATTGCTAACAAGCAACCCACTTAAATTTGGTATGGATCAAAGTCGCTAACTCACTGTTTATTTGGTTTGCTATTAATGCCATCGAATTAAAGTTTTAGCAAACTTCATCCAGAATGCACAAATTAAACCATTTGTGCATCACACTTCATCCAGATTGACTGAGCATATGACATGTATTTTAATGAAACAAATGAACAGTTTATACTTGTCAAGTAGAGGTAAAACATATTCAGAATGCAGATCATATGAGTAAAGAATCCAATTTGTATAAGATAACAAAAGATTACATGACCTATACTCGCATAAATGACCTATATTCATCATGCTTTCTGTCGAGTAACTTTTATAGCATAACAGATAAAATTATCATAATCCCTGGTAAGAGGGGTCAATTTGGAAAATGAAAAATATCCAGAATAACAAAATAATTTGTGGGAGGGACCAGCTGCTCACTCTCAGCTAGCTGTGCATTCACCACTGAAGTGAAGTTACCAAATGGTTAATGACAATGGTAGCTGTTTTATTTTCTTTTTTGCAGTCATGCTTCAAGAGTATGTCTATATTATATTTGTTATATAATCCACTTCGTTTCTATATTATGATTCAGGAGTATTTTTGTAAATGTGCTTTCCTATTCAACAGTCGGTTAAGCCATGTTTTAGTTTGTGCCAGCAGTATTGATATGCTTCGATTCTTGTGTTATCGGCATTATTTTTTGCATTAATGCTTCAGTGCTGTTTGATATGCTGCAATTTTTGTGTGCTATGTTGCAACTTTTTGTGTTATATTTTTTTGCAGGTTTTATTTTTATTTTTTATTGTTCAGTTTTTGGCATTTTGTGGTGCAGTTTTGGTGTTCGGTGGTTCAGTTTTTGTGCTTTCTGGCACAATTTTTTGTTATACTATGCCAAATTCAATCATATTATTACATAACGGAGAAGTACTAATTGTATTTTACTTTTATTTTAGTGCAATAACAAGTTAGAATGTTTGTTTTAGATGCATTATGAAACTTTATATGATGAGAATGAAATAGATTGCATCACTCCATGTATTATGTTCTATTTCAATAGGCTAAATGATTGAGCTTTTATTTGAATTCTTTTTTCTTTTTTCTTGTACAAAGCTCTTGCACTAGTGGCGGCTAATTCTTAAATTGTGATAGCCAACAACCTAGTCCCAAAAACAGGAAAATGAGGGCGGTGACTGGAATGATAACTTCAAGAGAACCGGCAACAGTAAAACAAGCAGCAAAAGTCATCACCAAGTTTTGCAAGTCCATGGATTTTGGTGGTCGACGCGATGTTGCTGCCTACTTAAGCCGTACTTCTGCTGCTGTTGAAGATCTTTATCTGTTTCACCGCGGTTTAAGAAAAAAAGGTAAGACCTTGGAGCAGCAAAAACAAGAAACATCAGTTGAAATTAAAGAGAAGAAAGAAGCTGCAGAAGTAAATAAGGAGAAAGTTGAAGAAGAAAAGGACAGCAAGAGAAAGAAGAAGAGAAGCAGAGAAGTAAAATTGGAGATCGCCGATGCAGTCGGAGAAATTGAGCATGGTAGTGATAAAAGAGAGGAGGAGAAGAAGAAGAAAAACAAAATTGAGGAATAGAAATTGTTTTCTGTAGCAGTTTTGTAGCAGTTGTTTTATTATCTGTTGAAAATGGAGGAATGTTAGCTGAGTTTCCGACCTAATTAACATATTTTTTAACTGAAGCTGTTTGTTATCGCCATCAATCACTCAAAACTCAGGTGACCTTGTACTTTACTGAATTTGATTTTTACATAGTTCTCGTTGGCAAAACCTATTTATGATAATATTTATGATAATGTTTGCTGTGTTAGATTGTATGTGTGCAGTTTTGGGTATCATTCTTATCATCTGATGAAATGCAGCTGGTGATGGTAAAATCGTTCTTATGTTCCGAATATGACTTTACCTTCCGTTCCCTAATATTTTTGAACCAGCTGTTTAAATCCATCTTTATTTTGCTTTTAGTCGTGATTTCTGTAGTTTATATCATACTGGTCGTTTATCATCTCAGAGGAGATTTATAACAGGGAACGTTCGCCATACATCTTTAATAACTTTCATAATTTACCAAACATTCCTTAGATATAAAACATAAAAATTTCATCCCTAATTTTAAACACAGCCTTTTTTTTTTCAAGCTACCCTAAAAAAGCATCGTGAAACCCTGAACCCACGCTTTTTTTATCGTTCAACCTTTGATACAATTGAAATCACATTTTCTTCAACAAAATCCGAAAATTCTACAAAATCGAACAACAGAACAACCAAAATCTAGTCGAAAATCTCACGTTTTCAAAATCAAACGAGGCAAAATGGGAAGATCGAAGGTGATATATCTCAATTTCATAAGTAGTCGATTTATATTCCACTGTTTTAAATCGATAGATCTTAGGGTTTTGCAAGGATTTTAGAGATTCTCGAGTTAGTCATGCATGTAATCGAGCTTTTTTACGGTAATACAAAGAAAATTAAGAATGCAGACGATAAACTAAAAAACATTCTGTAATTACTGCAATTTTTGTAAAAAATTATTCAAAAAACTGTTTCCTCTCTTCAAATTTTAAGCAGATGTTATTAATGTGTTTTTTGCATATTTTTAAGCAATATATTCGTTCAATGTCTGTATTTGTCTATAATTTTTCATAATAATTACAAATCTAACAGTTAATATCATAATAATGTCAATTAATCGCAATTATTGCAGACAAATATGCAACTGTGTTGAATTTTTTTTGAATTTCTCTACAACATTTGTGTATAAGCGAAATTAAGTAAACATTACTGAAAATATCACATATGGCTGCAAATAATTAACCTTAATTGCTTACTTTTTAGTAATAAAACAATAAACTTAGTGTTATCTGTAATTTAAAATAGTTTAATGTCAATTATTCATATTATTGCCGACAGATATGCAACTATACTGAGCACTGTTGAATATCTTTGCAACATTTAAGTATGAAGAAAAATAAGCATTACTAACAATATTGTATATATGTAGTAGCAACAATTCAATTTAACTGCTTACTTTTCAGCAATAATTCAATTAAACAGAGTAATCTCATTTTTATATGCTACTTTTTGAACAGTTTCATTGAAATACCAATTTATTTGGAAAAACTGAAGAAAAAAAAACTGATAATATTTATAATAACAAAAGCCATATTTTAAAGTTTACAGTCATTCAAATTGTTGCTGAAAATTAAACAAATAATTTTTAAAACTGCTGACATATATGCAAGTACAACATATTAAAGAAAAGTTTTTATAAGCTAACAATTTTTTTAATACTTTCATTGGATTACCATTCTATTTCCAAAAAGTGAAGGAAATTCGAGAAATATGTATGATTAGAAACAATAAAATTTTGATATCATAGTTATTGAAATAATTGCTGAAATATAAGCAATTGTTTTTTAACACTGCTAAATTATATGCAACAATTTCAAATATATGAAAATTTGCATATACCTTAAAATTTGCTGAACAAACTGCAATTATTTAATATATTGCATACATTTTTGTTTTTTCTGCATATTCATTAACTGCAAGTATTTAACATCACCTATCATATTATTAAATTGTGCATATTTATTTCATAATTTTTAATTTACTTTTATAGAAGAATACGAAAGAAGAAATAAAAGAAGGAAAAAAAGTAATGTT
The DNA here is from genome assembly GCA_030737815.1 of Allium fistulosum. NCBI lineage: Eukaryota > Viridiplantae > Streptophyta > Magnoliopsida > Asparagales > Amaryllidaceae > Allium > Allium fistulosum. Next base: position 888,639,610 of record CM060903.1, on the reverse strand, counting down.
GGAAACATCAATTGTTCCTGTTGAACAACAATCAGGATCAAATATTCTACAGAAAAAAGAAAAACAATCAATGAAGAGAAAATTACATCAAGAGAAGATAACTACAAAAATAATTTTAAGGCCTTTCATCGATGTTCTTGGCAGGATTAAGAATGAAGAATTGCTGACAGTATCACATACAAAATATCTCCAAAATTTACCTTTCTACAAGTTCATTCATATGATCTATGTTGGAATTATACCTGCAAAGCAAAACACAAAAAACTCAACAACAATAGACATAATCATTAAAGCATACATAAAGAATTTGAACTGCTTCCAATTTGAAGATATGTTACTAACATTCACAAAGGATGATATAAGCCAATTGTTATCAATTCCTACAGAGGGTCAGCAAATCAAAACTTCTGGCCATATGAAAAAAGAGGGTAAAAGCAATGCTCAGTTTACATCATTCATCAGCAAACACTTTGAAGGAGAAACAAGTGTCAACAAAAAAAACATAGAAAAGGAATTGTTTGCAACAATAAAAGGAACATCAAAAGAAGAAAAAGCAGATACGACAAAGCTTTTGCAATTGCATTTGGTTGCAACATTCTTAATATCAAATCCAAACTCAACTGTATCATGGAATATGATTCCATATTGTGTCTGTGAAGATAAAATGCAGCATATATCATGGCCAAAAACGATTCACAAACATTTGATAAATCAAATTGAAAAATATATTGACACCCCAAGGAAAATAAATGCATGCGTTACATTATTACTGGTATTAAATTTTTGATTAATTAGATAAATATCCTATTAATTAATAATTTATTCTAATACTAATTGTCTTTTTTGCAGTGGTGGATCTGTGAGAAAACACAAATTTTGAAATCTGCTAAATAGCAATACAACAACTCGTATCCCTTGGCTGGCAAATGGGATATATCAAAACTCAAGCGAATAATGTTGTTGACCATAGAATACAACTCAGTAAGTATAACTGCAATTTAATTTGTAGAATTGTTAAGCTTCAGTAAAAAAATAGCCAGTACTCTATTTAGTTAAGGTTTAAATTTTTTTAATTATATTTTAATCATTTATTTAAAGTAATTATCTATACTTTAATTTCTAATTAAAGTTATCTAGTTATATTGATTTAAGTTATTTAATTGTATCTATAGGTTAATTAGTTATCATACTAATATTAGTTTAAAGCTGATTAATTATTGTTTAATAACGTTTTAAAGTTATTTAATTATTATATTAATATTGTTCTGAAGTTAATTTATTTATACAATAATAATGTTTAAAATTAATTTAATATATTATTAATGAGATTTAAGTTATTATTTTAAATGAGATTTAAATTTAAATGAAAAGAAGGATGGGTAAATAATAACTTATTATCTTAAGTTATTTTAAATAATGTATGGTTTATCAAAGGACCTTGTTGACCTAAAGGGTTTATTTAACAAGTTGTTAAATTGGGAACAATTTTATAAATGGTTTTGGATATTTATAAAAGGTTTTTTAAACGAGTTTTAAAGATTTGAAAAGAAGAAGTTTTATAAATGGAGTTTTGATATATATAAAAGATGTTTTAGAAATAGATTGAAGATTTATAAAGAAGCTTTCCAAATAGATTTGGAAATATTTATAAGATAAAGGAATTTGGAAAGAGAGGGTTGATATTCATGGAGTAATTCGAGGGGCTGAGATTGCCTACAGTTTACTATGAATTCGCTGGGATAACGACGTAACCATTGTGTAAGCTGCGATCCATAGTCGATATTGAATGGTACTTTCCATATCTATTTTTAAGAGTTTTTTAAGTTTCTATGTTTTGAAAGTAAAATGGTTTGTGAATATGCTTATACCATTGAGATAAGTATATGGTTATATTTTCCAAGTATCGAAAATATAGTGGTTTGTGAATATACTTATCCTGTTGAGATAAGTATATGGAAGTGATTTCCAAGTATTTGAAATGTGATTTTAAATTAATAAAGATTTATGTAAAGAGGCTTGGTGATTTCCATGGGAAATGCAATCTTTGTGTTGAATTGATAGTTAAATAACCGACTATCAAATCTTGGCCTAAATATGTAATCCTTCTTAATTTTGGTAGTAGGAAAATATTTCCTACTTAACACCGAAGGATTTTGACTCTGGAAACATCTAGGGGAAACACGATAATTATATGGTACAGTTACCATCGGGAGTGCTATACTGTACGTATAAAATCGTTTTGTTCTTCTAGGAAAAATGATAAGGAAATCCGTCCACTGAAGCGGTTAGGGGGTGATCTCCGCTCTTATGTATTGCCTGATTATTTTCTAAAGAACCGGTATTGAGCATTTCGGAAATCGGCGATTGGTTTGAGGAGCGCGCGAGAAGCAGAAGAGTGTACTCGTAAGAGATGACTCGAAACCCGTTACCACTCTGAAAACCATATACGGTTCTATGGAGGAGTTTCATGATATATTGAGATGTTGGGATCCATGTGTGATTCCGAGATCTGTTGGGGTATGAGAATCCGGATGTGATTCCAAGACCTAATTGTGATATAGGAATCTATGTGTGATTCCGAGACCCGTTGGGGTATTGGAATCCATGTGGGATTCCATGATCTATTTGATGGCGGTGCGTAAGCTAGAATGCTGGATGTAGCCTCATCAGCGGAATTGGCTAAAACCAGAGATATGAGGCATGTCCAATAGGGTTGGCAAACCCATAGGGTGTAGTCGGCTCCTCCTAGATGTCACTCTCAGTTGTTATGCATGCATGGGGCGATGCACTCGGTCTTAGCGAGACCAGCTATGTTTTTCCTACGGTACATCACAGGGGATGTATGCTGCTTCGGAAGGATATCTCTGATCCTTGTGCAAGGGGATTGTTCCTCTAAGTACTGAGAGGACCTCTATGAAAATCCTACACAATTAGCGAACGTGCATTATCGATTTTCAATTATATACGTAATATTGTTGTGATGTACACTCACGAGCATCACAGCTACTTGATTATTATTATTTTCGCCCTTAGACATTATTATAATATCACTGGATTTCTGATATAAAAGGTTTTGGTTATCGTAAGGTAAAAACTCGTTTGTGTTTATGTGCGGCGTGGTCTTACGAGATATCTTTGTTTTAAAAGGTTATTTAAACTTTAAGAATCTATTTGGTTGTGTTTCTCACGCTGGTTTCCAGACTGACCTGAACGTTGTTTTCTTATAATGCTCGGGTTCAAACCGAGCATATTTTCAGGTTTAGTTATATATTTTTGGAGCTTCAGGAGAGGAGCTGGAGGCCCAGAGACGTATTCACGTACATGGTTTTTTTTCCATTGCATTCATGGTTGTATATTATTTAGCAATTGTGAGGACAAGTTGTTATAACTGTCCAAGCTGAAATAGGTTAGTATACTCTGATTGACATCTGTATATACTTATACCACAGTTTTGTTTTTGTGTAAAGATTTGTCATATATTATAAATTATTCGTTACGCCGTGAGATTCTATGTTGTTTAGTTTTTTCTTGTCTTTTTTTTCCTAACTATCCGCCTTTCCGTTCAATTTGAGTGGTTCATATGTGGTTTATTGGCCGCTTAAACTGTACGGAAAAGTGGATCGTTACACTATGCCTTCCATCTTTAAGGTCAACAATATTTTTGAATTCAATAATTAGGCTAAGAGCATAACATAATGGACCAATTGGTCTAGGAGTAATATAAACCCAAAAAATAATAATTGATAATTAGTACATAGTATATATCTAGGATTATATAGTCCAACGTGGATTAATTTTATAAGCTGGTTCAGAAACACTCATTTTCATTTTGAAATCAATGAATAAAATTCCACAGAGGTACCGGAATGCAAATCCTTGTACGTTAGAGGAAAGCACCACAAATCTTTGAAGTATCCATTCCATAGGATAGAAGGTTATTTATGTTTTATTATTAATATCCTATCGTTTATTTTCCAAATACCACCTCTAACATAAAATGAAATTACCAATTTACTCATACCACTAGAATCATTTTAGCGTACTAATATGTGCATCTTCAACATAACTATGTTTAGATCTTTGAGTTTGATACAATTAACTATATATTTATATAAGTTTTTTATAAGTTAAATAAATCTATAGATTTTAAGTACTTAATAGTTTGTCATACCTCAGCAGTATGATTTTGGAGCAATGCATGATTGATAGTTGGCTGCTTATGAATATTAATATAGTCTGCAATATCACCATCTTCGCTCTAATAAGGAAAAAGTTCACAGTTATTTAGTTTTATTTGTAATAGAAGTGATAAAAATGTAACATAATCAAGACAATGCTTTTTATAGCAGGCCCATTAACTTACTTTAACATTTGTTCACCTGCATTTGTACGTCACATGAAAGTAAGCATCCCAATGATAAATAAAAGGGTGAAAATTGCTAAGTACAAATATTCTCATCGTCCAAGTTTTTATGTTCAAATAAAGAGAGCTGCTAGTTGCACTTGTGTTCAACGACCGTAGATAACATTTGTAATTTTATTGGGCAATCCAAACCTATGGGACCCACTAGTATTTAGTGTGCTACAATTCAACGAATATTCAACCAATAGAGTGTCGAGTCGAGTGTCAGCCAACAATTATTAAAGACTTACTAGAATTTCTTTAAACATGGGCACATGCATTTTCCATAGTAAAACATAACATGGAGCATTTTCCTTTTTAATTTCTGAAATGTAGTTGCTAAGAAGGATTATAGTATTACAAATTCAAAGTCCACAAAGAAAATAAATTAGACATATCAAACAAATTATCATGATGTATTTAGTGAAATAAGGGAAAGGAAAAAATAAATGCAATCAAACAATTAAGTAACTTCAAATTCAAAGCTGTTATAACTATGGAAATAAGCAAAAAAATTAACTAAATTAGCATGCTCTATATATGCTAACATATGCAGAATTAAAGGTTTCAATCAGGTTCATGTACAGATGCACCATCATGAGAAAACAAATAGTCGGATGCTCACATTCGAAGTTACCATATCTATTATATTATTCTATTATATAGTAACCGGTAGAGATATTCTATCATGTTTGCACAAGGCTTAGCACTGTATAACACTACTAGAAAGGCTTCAGAATTCTAGGCTTCAGAAAGCGACATAGCCTAACGACGGCTAGCAACGGCTAAAAAAAGCGGCCGTGTTAGCCGTCGCTTATCGCGTTATACAAACCTGCAGCCGAGAGAAAACAGTTTCATTCTCCCTCTCCCCAATCTGCTCCCAAATCCCCTCAGATCCGCCACCAGCCACCACCAGAAGCCGTCGCAACCTTCCGTCGCTAATTTCAACCTCTCCAAACTTGCCGGTATCTCCTATTTTCCATTATCTTTGTTTAATTTAGGTTTAAATTAAATTAGTTGATGATTTAGGGATTTGGAATTGGATGATTTAGGGGTTTGGAATTGATGAATATATGTTATTAGTTTATGATATATAGTTTATTATTTGAATTGTGTATATAATGGTAAACCTAATTTAGAAAATTAGTTGATTATGTGTTTGAAAATGGTGATTATTGTGTAATAGATGATGATAATTAGTGTTGATTTGGTGGTATTAATTAGTGAATTTATTGTTTACTATGTTGTTAAAAATTATGGCTAATTTAAAATCCAAAAAATAGTCCATGATTATTGAATAATATCCTTATTGATAAGTTTACGAGAATGTTTGTTATACTATTGTAAGTGCTAACTACTTATTTAGTTCACAAAATCGTTAATTAAAATTTATGTAGTTAAACAAAAGTTAAAATACATTTTAAAATTTTAGATTTAATTAATAAATATTTAAATAGTTAAATGAATTATAAAATAGTTTTTGTAGTTGTTAAAATAGTAACTCATGGTTCCATTTGTGAGATAAGGCATATTTTTCGAGTTACTGAAAGTTCTCATGGATTTTGATTCGTAATTAAACGAATTCTATTTGGCTACATTACTAAAAAAAAATTAAGATCATTATTTCACTACAGACCACTAATACTTCAATATTAATATTTTTTAATTTGTGCTTTATTTATGTGAAACCCTTAGAGAATTTTTGGTCCCGTCTGACAAGTGTTGTATATGATCGTTATATGGATATTCACTTTTCCACAGAGCGGACATCTAAATTCATCCGATACAACATTTGTTGGATTTGTCCTAGTATTTGGACAAGTTACAAACACAATAAAGTAATCATATTTTATAAATTATTTCAGTTTAAATGGTTCAGAAAATTTCGATGGCACTTCCTTTTTTTCTTGTGTACATGCATTTGTGTACGATACAGGGAATAAAGGAAAGTGCTGCTGAAATTTTTTAGAATCGTTTAACCTAAAATAATTTATAAAATATGATTACGTTATTGTATTTGTAATGGGAAATAGGATAACCGGCCATCAAAGTAAAAAAACAATAAACTTAAGAATTGAAAATTTGAATGCAGTATTTAGTTAAATTTGTTAAAATAGTAAAGGGTTATATATGAATTTTTACAAGACTTAAATATGAAGTGTGTTATTCAATCTTCTAACCTACATTTTACAAATCAGGAAATATGTTGGATTATTTTCTCGATCGTAATTGGATGTATGAACCTCGAAAATGTATGAAAGAATCAATAAAAGAACGTTTCTGTAACAGTGTACACGTATTTATTAGATTTGCTCAATCTAATAATCGAAATAACGTAGGCATTCGTTGTCCGTGTAGTAAGTGCAAACATCTGAAGCATTGGAAACCAGATGTAGTAGAAATGCATTTGTACAAATTTGGTTTTGTGCCGAATTATTACTTATGGGATCGTCATGGGAGAACTTGTTCAACCTACACCTAATCCTGTAGTGTTAGAGGACGATAATACTATGACCAATCCTATAGAAAACATGGTGCAAGATGATGCACGATCAATGTTTCATACCTTTGACCAAGGTGATGATGGGAACGAAAATGTTGACGAAGAACCGACCGTGGAAGCTAAAAAAAATTATGATTTATTGGATTCTGCTAAGAGACCATTGTGAGATGGATGTACAAGCGGAACTTAATTATCTGTAACCGCCGAATACATCACTACGAAATCGAAATTTAATCTTATAGAAGCTGCATTTACAGCAGTTGTACAAACTACAAAACGACACATGCCACCTAATAATTTGATGTGTGATAGTCATTATAAAGTAAAAAAACTTATGTCTGCTTTTGGATTGTCGTACTAGAAGATAGATACATGTGTAAAAGGTTGCATGCTATATTGGAAAGAAGACGCTCATCTTACTAAATACAGAATATGTAACGAGGAAAGATACAAACCAAGAAAAAAAAATAATAATAAGTTCCATATAAGAGGATGCATTATTTACCCATCACTCCCAGACTTCAACGGTTATATGCATCTTCTGCTTTACATCGTGGTGGCTCAAAATCCTTCCAACAACACAGGAGGGAATTGGTAAATAAATTAACCAATATTTATGTTATTGATGTATATAGTTACTAGTGTCTCTTTACCATATATTCTATTCTTGTATACAATCAATTCTTGTATATACTCATGCAAATTATCAATATAATATATTCTTGTATATATTCAGTGGGCAAAGTATGAAAGGGAGCCTACAGCGGCTGAGGTTTTCAGAGTCACACATGCAGTGGAGCATACAAATGAGGATGAGAATGTTTCATATGATTGGTCGGACGACAAGGCTGCTTCTGTAATGGTAAATATATTTATTTCTGTAATGGAAATATTTCATATTCGTTCATTTCACAGTAAATACGTAAATTGTATAGCAATTGTGCCAAATATCTGTTCGTAATTGTAGGAAAGATATAAAGCAGAGCATGCACGAGCGATACAAGCGAGTGGACGGGAGTCGCTTACGGTTGATGAGTCTAATCGGATATGAGATTCAATCATTGAACCGGCAAGTCGAAACAGGCGTTACAGTTTCAGCAATATGGTATGTACTCAACGTTTACACAATAGAAACTTATATGTCATGAACTTCTTATTCACTTGAGTTTATTACCAATAACTTGAGTTTTCTTATTGTTATTGTATGCCATGAACTTCTTATTCACTTGAATTATTTCACAGGCTCTTAATTTCCAAAAGGCATATAGGAGATCCATAGATGAGGAAGAGATTGCTCGGATGCAAACACAATTGGATGAGCTCAATGATTGGTGAAAGAGTCAGTTGGCGACGCAGATAGATGAGCGTATTGCTGCCTTCTATCAGGAGTATGAGTCGATGCCCGGGGAAGGAGGTGCAGATGTTGCTGCTGATGATGATGCTTAGTTGGTTTGTTTGATGGGTACGCTATATATATATATATATACATATATATATATATATACATATATATATATACATATATATATATACATATTATGATGGGTTTGACATTTGGTACTTTGGATATTGTGATTGATACTTAGTGTTTTGGTGGATTTGGTATTTTGGTTGTTGTGATTGATGTGATTTGGTTTGATGAATTTTCATATTTGGTTATGTTGATTTTCTTATATGATTTTGTTAATATATATTGGAATATGCAATATTTGATGATTTGGTTGTGTTGATATTGATTATATGGTATGATGGAATAGTATTATATGTGTGGAATGATGAAATTATATTATTTGGATTGATTGGGATTGAGGGTTGAAGGTGCTGCAATGTGGCAGCAAATATATCTCAGGTTTGCAACGGCTAGCGACGGCCCTTTGGTCATATATAGCGACGGCTAGCAACGGCTATATTACAACGCTTTGCAACGGTTTGCATCAGCAACCCCAACGGTTGCTGCCACGTGGATACTTAGCCGTTACAAGCCGTTGCAAAATGAACAACGGAGCCGTCGCTAAGGCCGTCGCTTTCTTCAGTTGCAACGAGATATTTTGCAACGGCTATTAGCGACGGCCAGCGACGACCGCCAACGGCTATTAGACGTCGCAAAACAGTGCTTCTTTTGTTGTGTAAGCATCTTGCTAGGATTCTGTGAATCAAAGGAGTTGTGTTCGGGTGCATCAAAGTAACTGCCTTCTTTTGCTTCTGATGGTGAACTGTACTTGAGATATTGATTGGTGTTGGATACATCAAGTTACATCTTTCTTGGTTAAATGTAGAGCAGATGCGAGAAATCCTTCAAAATATACTTGTAGTTATTGAAATGGTTGAGTGAGTTCTCTGTCATTTGACTGTGCATGCCAATTTGCTCCCTAAAATAAAACAACTGAAATCGAATTGCTAAAGGATAAATGAGTGTATTTTTTAGCAAATACATTATAGAGCTGTTATTATTTCAATTGTAATAGATTGTAGATTAGGACTGAATACAAATTGATTGCTTAGCTGCATACATGATGATGAAAAAACATACAACCATATACTGAACAATTCATATGGTTCTTGGTTTGAGCTGTGAACTATGCTCTCTCGAATCGTACTTCTGTATATAGTGAAGAAAATGAATTATACCACTCTAGGAATGTTTCGTAAGACTATTTGAAATTCCTCAAACTTTCAGTGTTCAAACAATAAAAAATTAAGTGTAAATATCTAGAAATGGTGATACCTGGATAAAAAGCAGCATATATTTTGAATCTAATTGATATCTAAAACACAACAAAATAGAAAGATATATGGAAGAAATTTGTGACATGTTTCATTGTAAGTTCAAAAGTTGTTGCTTTGGTGAAAGGACAATAATAATAAATTATTTTAACATAATTTATGAAATGTCTTTCGCACTTCCAATGTTCACAAATAACTCTAGTGAACGCCTAAATTATCTAAATAAACCATATTTTTTAACAAATATCTATATGAAGAACAAATATGGTTTAATAATTGAAAGAGGGTTTCATTCTTATCAGTATATTTTAGTCCCAAGCCAACGTTCAAATAACTGTTTAGAACCATCTAAACAACAGTTCTTGAAAACTAAAAATACAACCGTAATAGCTTGTACACAAATTAAAAGGTTTTCACCGAAAAGAATAAAAGAGTATAAGTCTTACTTCACCATCATTGTTATACTATGTCTATATGGGAAAGAGATTAGAAACAAAAAGACTATGCTTAAGTTTTAGATATGAATACATAGTTAGTTTTTTAAGGATATACAGAACAAAAATTGTTTGAACTCTAAATTTGATAATCTTTATCCATAAAAAAGGTAGAATTTGTAAAATCAAAGTCACTTTATCTCTAAAGGAACAATGAAAAAAAAAATCATCAACGGATGTAAAAATCTCCGATTAAATGCAAAAAAAATCCTTTGAACCAACATATGAAAATCTATATGCAACTTGCTAAATTCTTGTTTAACAAAATTTTCTGCTCAAATATGCTAAAAGGTGGAGCAGGTACAATCCAACCATTTATTATGAAATTGAAAGAAAAATGTAAACTCTGATGTAAATTCCATGTTGCCTGAACTACTGAAATACCAATCAGAAATCGTAGTGTATGTTTTAACGTAAATATATCATTCACAAACTTATTTATAGTTAATTTTGTAGGTTATAACTAAAAGAAGCACCTCACTCTCCTAGCATTATACTGTCATGAAAGAAACCCCTTTAGTTATAACTATATTTTCCAAAAAGTGACGATACAAATAAGCAATTATATGCATGATCATCGAAAATACATGAAATTGATAGCAACATTAACATCATAGGGGTAGTGAAATCTGCATATACCATTATATTTAAATAAAGATGATCAAATAGCATAGTTTCAAATTATAAAGCATAGAAAACAGTTAAAAATTAAACTATTACTTCATCCATTGATATATTAATGGAAATCTTAATATCAAAGAAAGCAACTCATGAATTGCAAAATTATAGAAAATAATACATATCATTTACTGCGTAATGTGGATGGTATACTCTTTTATTAGATTAAAAAGTAAATATACCATTATCCACATACACTTGCACAGAAAAAAAGCAAAAGAAAAATGAATTTTCTGCTCAAATATGCCAAAAGGTGGAGCAGGTACAATCCAACCATTTATTATGAAATTGAAAAAAAACAAGTAAACTCTGATGTGAATTCCATGTTGCCTAAACTAATGAAATACCAATCAGAAATCGTAGTGTATGTTTTAACGTAAATATATCATTCACAAACTTATTTATAGTTAATTTTGTAGGTTATAACTGAATGAAGCACCCCACTCTCCTAGCATTATACTGTTATGAAAGAAACCCCTTTAGTTATAACTATATTTTCCAAAAAGGGACGATACAAATAAGCAATTATATGCATGATCATCGAAAATACATGAAATTAATGGCAACACTAATATCATAGGGGTAGTGAAATTTGCATATACCATTATATTTAACTAAAGATGATCAAATAGCATAGTTTAAACTTATAAAGCACAAAAAACAGTGAAAAATTAAACTATTACTTCATCCATTAATATATTAATGGAAATCTTAATTTCAAAGAAAGCAACTCATGAATTGCAAAATTATAGAAAATAATACATATCATTTACTACTTAATGTGGATGGTATACTCTTATTTATTAGATTAAAAAGTAAATATACCATTATCCACATACACTTTCACAGAAAAAAAAGCAGAAGAAAAATGAATTTCTTCAAAAAACATGAATACAAATTAATTAGTATTGGCTAATCCACGAAGTACAACACAAAAGGAAAGTTAGTATATAATATGAGACATGTGATTTTGATAGAGTGAAAGTAACCAATTTAATGACGATCCAGTCAAAGATAACAATATTATCATAAATTTTGCTCTATTATCCAAATAGGTATCCGTGGACGTAATGAAATATGACAATTGAACATGGGAATCAATACTATTAGATCCTTCATTTTATATCACCAAAAAAGTGTGTGTGCTTTATTCAGAAGAAGATTGGTGACAACTAACAAAAAACATATTGGTACTTAAAATAATTATTTATCCAATTTACCCATAATAATACACACATACAGAGAACTCAACACCTTGATGAAATATTTGAAGTGGGACTTCCGGAAAACTTCAGATAGAAAGAATTGATAAAAAAAAATTAACTTTTGCAACGTTTAGAAACTTTGATCTATTTTCAAACTGTAGTCAAATCTAGTTTTGTACTCGGATTGCTAATTATTTCAAGCCGACAACAGTCTAAAGATACCACCACCCTAGTTTCCTCCAAGAAACTCCATCTACAATAATCCACGGTTCATACTCACTCAGTAGAATAAAACAACTGATAGAAGTGGTACAATATAGTTTGTTAAATATATGTAACAAAAGAAAATTAGAGCATGAATGCAACCTCACTGTCAATATTCAACAAACATAGCAAAGTGGGAATTAACAACAAAGCACCCATACTCGTCGTTGAAAAGTACGGAAAGAAAAAAATAAAGGCAGTAGGAATATAAGATCTGTAAAAAAATGGCATTTAGAAACCAGACAGTGATCTCAGAAAATTTATGGCAATACAAAATGTAAATATTTAGTTATATGCTTTGTTGGTCATTTTTTTATTCAATCATTTTCAAATAGTTGGAATATAGTTTATCGCAAAAAAACTTTGCTTTTCATTGCCCTAAAAAGGTTTTCATAGAAAGAGCTGTATAATATCAAAATTTGACTGATTGCAACTAATTAATATATGCAGAATGTAAAACCGATCATCGTATCAAAACCAGTTCTCAATATATATAGATTATGTAGAAAACAAAATTTCAATCATATGATTGTTACTTATAGCAAAATATATCATAAATATTACATACAAATTCAAATTTTGAACTTATTCTTAAGATTAAATTCATCAAACACATAATTTGCATCAGTAATACTCATGCCACAAAACAACAGACACTTATATGTGATGCAAGATATATACCTACATGAATATGAATATTTATAACAACTATTATATTTTAAATGATGTACATCAATATTGTAGATTCTAATTATAAATCAAAAAACCTTGGAAGAAGAAAAAGAATAGACCAGTGGGAATAGAGAAAATTGGGGTATAAATAAACTTACATGAACGCCGATGACGGTTATCATATCGAGAATAGGAATTAGAGATGAACGGTAAATCTATAATTGAACAATCAGATGGAATTTTTACCGAAGGAGGAGGAAGATGGATGGTTAATTAACCGCCGGGATAGTAATAATTAGAGCACGAAGGAAAACAGTACTGTAACCAGTTGTTGCCTTATATAGAAATCACTGTAGCGACACATGGAAATAGAAATGTGTACGCCACTTGTCAGATCGTGGTTACTTGTAAAGTTTGGTATCTCCTTTACAATATAAGCAATATATGATATTGAATAAATTAATCATGTTTAAAGTTAATTAATCATTTTTGATACTGTTGTTTAAAGTTAATATTTGAAATGCGAAATTCTAGCACAAGTTCTGTTTAAAAGTTAAAAAGTTTGATTCAGTTATGGAAAGGATAAGAAATTTAATTTTTCGTAATCCGATATCGCTTATATGGAAAGTATTTAGTCATACTCTTAGCACTAAATGTCGAGGTATGGAAACTCATCCCTATCTCGAAAGTTAAAAATGTCATCAAGGCAATCTCTAGAGGTAAAACTACATTCACTTGTCTGACTACATTTTCAACCAAGAAATAGTACGAGTTTGAAATCAATGAGTAATGATAAGAATATAAGATTTAATTTCCATATACGATCATTTTGAATATCCCCGATAGTTGATGTATTGACCATCGATTCAGCTTTCTTCTTTGTGTATCGTCAATTTGAGACGATTTGTTGCTCGTTTGAGTGCTGATATCCTTTGTCGGAAATGACTAAAACCAAAGTGCAAGTGAGGGCCAAGCTATGTGGGGTTGCTCCCATTAGGGTATTATAACGTCTACTCTAGATTGGTTTCGGTTATATGCACACTAAGATGTGAAAAACTCGGATTCTCGGTAAAGGTTAGCAGGGTCCGGCTTGGAGGTTTTCGGGAGCCATCGTAGTCTCAAGTATATTCTAAAAGTATATTTTCGGTAAGGGGGTGCACTCTCCTAGTCATTGTTGGAAAAAATTTCTTTCCTTACCTTTGATTCAGAATTTTGAATTTGTTTTCTTAATGCATCGGGAAGTGCTAGGAGCTCTTCTTAGTGCTCAATTATTTGTGCCCATTCTCTGAGTTTGGATTTTGATCTTATTTAGGCTCATTCTTTCAAGTTTGGGTTTGGTTCTAAATTGTTCTCATTACTTGTGGTTGGATGTTGTTATTGTGAGGGGAAACCCATTACGCATTTGGTGCACTGGTCTCACATTGTTGGTTATTTCCACCTTTGTTTAGAGTTTACTCATACTAGACTTATTGTATGACTTGAGTTGTTTGTTTTCCCTAAACTTTCGGGTACTCAATTATTTTTTAGTAGTCCGACATTATCAGGTTACTTTGGTCTCTTTTGAAGATGATGGACGAGTAAGAGGGTCCTTATCTATTTAGTTAACTATTTCCGATGTCATGTAATTATGTATGTATTTCATATCAGCAAGTGTAAAGGCAGGGTGTATAACTGCCTAGGCTGATGGTAGTGGTACTTTTGTGTAACTCTAATAACTCCATGTTAAGGAGTAACCTTATGTACTATATTATTATTGTATTATATTTAACCATTCCATTGTGAGATTTTTCTGTTCTGTTCTTTTATTTTACCCCTCGACAACTCATCTTTCGGATGCTTGGTAATAACATACGAATACCGAAGGATGTATTAAGTGTCGTTCCCATGGTTCAAAAAGGTGGGTCGTCATAGTTGGTATCAGAGCTTTGGTTGAGCGAACATCTTAGCCTAATTAGGGTACAACTCATTAGAGACAGGGAAAAAGTGGTTCCCTAGATTGAGTAAATCTTAAAAGAGCATATTTGTTATTTTTATAATAGTATCTTTCCTATAAAGTTTCATTTTAGATCCTTTGGTGTTTTTTCCTTAAACCATTTTAATCTCAATCCTGTATTCTAAAGACACATGTTATTTGTTCAAGTGATATAAGACGGACACAAGAAGAGAAGGAAGGAGAGGATCTAGAACCAACATGGATACTAACGGTAGGGTACCTAGAAATACTACTATGCCAGCTGTAGATCCAGTGGAGGAAGTGGTAGCGCAAGATCAACCCCCTATGAATTTTGCGACTTTGTGCAAGAATTACACCACTTTAGGCGGAAAACTGTTCTATAGAACTGAAGATATTCTTGGAGTGCAGATGTGGCTCAGATCTTGTGAATAGATATTTGGAGATCTGCGGTTGGTAGATGTAGAGAAATGGCTGTTGGCACTGCGACAACTTCAGAAATCGACGATGAATTGGTGAGATTCGGTGATAGCTAATACTCTGGAGGAGGAGTTTTCTTGGGATCATTTCAAGGAATTTTTGAAGTGCGGTTTATCCCAGAAGCTGGAAGGACTCGGTTGTTTAGGAGTTTCTTGGATTTAAAGCAATGTGATATGACGGTGGCATGGTATGAGCATAAGTTTAATGCAATGTCCGTTTTGGACTTAGATTGATAGACACACCGCTCAAGAAGAATGAAATGTTCGTGAATGGGATGCGACTAGAGTTCCAGAGAGAATGACCAATCATCTTACTGGTATATTCACCAACCTTATCAGTATGGCCTAGAGATTTTGAAGCTCTTAATATTAAGAAAGGAGTCCAAAAAGGAGTTGTGCCTACAGTTAGTGCTAAGCCATTTTCAGTTATACCAATTGGAGGCAAGTCAAATTTTAAGCACAAGTTTAAAGGGAAGAAGCAATGGGCAGAGATGAAACCCGGAGGAGGGGTTCCAACATAGAAGAAGCAGTTCGACTTAAACAACATTCTTTGTTTTAAGTGCAATAAAATGGGTCATTTTGCACCCAAGTTCTCAACTACAATCTGCTACAATTATCACAAGCAAGGACACATGAAGAATGAGTGCCTTTTCCAAAGAAGGGGTTGTAAGGACATGCTTTTGCTATTAAAGAGATATCATCCACTTCTTTAGGACAGAATGGGAAGCAAGTGTTATAAGATACAATATTCATTTATGATATTCCTATAAGAGTATTATTTAATACGAGTGCTTTCCACAATTTTATTTCAGTTGATCTCGTTGATAAACATAACCTTAAACCCATCTTTGTGATTAATCCTCTTTGTTTATCAAACCCTATTGGGGGTTCGACCAAGCTTAGCACCTTTTGTTCAAAAATGCATGTTTCCTATCGAAATCATCTCTTTCTTTCTGATTTGTTTGTTCTTGGGTTCATGAGTTTTGGATTGTTAGTAGGAATTGATTGGATGTCTAATTTTAAAGCGGTCTTGGATTGTGATCGAAGGAATGTCAAAGTTAGTAATGATGGGGATGTTGGTGTTAATATATGTTGTAAAAAGCCTAATGAGCTAACGAGCAGTTTTCTTTATTCACTCGAAGTAGCTAAAGAGGAACTAAGAGATATACCGGTCGTTCGGGATTTCACGGATATTTTTGATGAAGTGCAAGGTTTACCTCCTCACAGTGCAGTGGAATTCCATATTGGTTTGATCCTAGGAAACAAACCTATTGTATAACCCCTTTGAATTTTAGCTCTAAAAGAAATGTGGGAGTTAAAAGGGAAAACATTGGACTTGTTGCATAAGGGTTTGATAAGACGTAGTACCTCGACTTGGGGATCGTCGGTCATCTTTGTTACAAAGGTGGACGGTTCTTTAAGGTTATGTGTAGACTACCAGGAGTTGAATAAAAGGACTATAAAGAATAAATACTATTTACCAAGGATCGATGACATGTTTGATCAGCTCCACGGTGCTCGAATATTTTCTCAATTGGATCTTGCCACCCGTTTTCACCAATTAAGGGTAGCAGAGGAGAGTGTGCCCTTAACAGCTTTTAGGACTCCAAATAGTTTCTATGAGTGGTTAGTCATGCCATTAGGCTGACAAATGCACCTGCTTACTTTATGGATTCAACGAATCGAGTATTTCAAGATGTTCATAATAAATTTGTTATTGTCTTTATTGATGACATTCTTGTCTATTCAAAAACGAAGGAGGAGCACAAGTACCATCTTCGATTCATGCTCAATATTTTAAGAAGACATGTGTTGAAGGCTAAGTTTGCTAAGTGTCGTTTCTGGAAATCCGAAATTAGGTTTTTGGAGCATGTTGTTTCGAGAAAAGGCATATCAATTGATCCAGCAAAAGTTGTTGCAGCTCAAGACTGGAAGAAGCCCGAAAATGCGGCGGAAGTTAGAAGTTTCTTGGGATTGGCTGAGTTTTACCAAAGGTTCATCAAAGATTTCTTGAAGATTGTTTCTCACCTTACGAAGTTAACAAAGAAAGATGTTAAATTCGTATGGACGCCTAAGTATGATCAAGCATTTAATGAATTGAAGGAGAAGTTGATTAGTGCTCCTATTTTGACAATTCCCGATGGGAGTGGAGGTTTAACTGTGTATACGGACGCTTGTGGTATTGGTTTGAGAGCAATTCTGATGCAGCATGGGAATGTTATTGCCTATGCGAGTCGACGGCTAAAGCCACATGAGAAAAATTATGCTACACACGATTTGGAGCTTTTAGTTGTTGTCTTCACACTGAAGATGTCGAGGCATTATCTCCTGGGTACAAAGTTTGAGTTATACACGGATCACAAATCCTTAAAATATCTCTTTAACCTGTAAGATTTGAATTTGAGGCATTAGAGATGGCAGGAGTTCTCACTTCTTATGATTTGGAGATTCTTTATACCCTTGGGAAAGCAAATGCTATTGCAGATGCACTGAGTAGGAGTGTAGTGATGGTTGCAAACTTAGAAGTTAAGCCGGTATTGATGGAGAGGATTGCAACTAGTCGGGAAGAAGATCCTATTTTGGCTCGACTC
Organism: Allium fistulosum; assembly: GCA_030737815.1. Taxonomy (NCBI): domain Eukaryota; kingdom Viridiplantae; phylum Streptophyta; class Magnoliopsida; order Asparagales; family Amaryllidaceae; genus Allium; species Allium fistulosum. The sequence goes on along the minus strand of CM060903.1, from coordinate 888,621,647 downwards.
AAGAAGGATGTTCAAGAAGGTATTATTTCTGGTTTTGAGATTGATCAATGGAGTATATTGAAAATGAACGGGTGCATTTGTGTTCCAAATGTTAATGGACTTGGGAGAAAAGTGTTAGTTAAATGTCACCGTTCAAGGTTATCTTTCCATTACAGAGTGACCAAGATGTTCTAAGATATGAAGAGGGTATTCTGGTGGAAGGGGATGAAGCAAGATGTTTCGATCTTTGTGAGTCAGTGTGCCAACTTCCAGCAGATTAAGAGTGACCAGTAGAAGTCAACTAGGCTACTTTAGCCACTTGAGATCTCGAAGTGGAACTGTGAGTAGATCTCTATGGACTTTATTGATGGATCCTAGGTCAAGAAGAGGGAATGAAAGCATTTGGGTTATAGTTGATCGGTTGACTAAGAGTGCTCATTTCATTTATGTTAAGCCAACTAGGACTGCTGAAAGTCTGGCGGGTTTGTATGTGAAGGAGACTGTGAGGCTCCAAGGTATTCCTTGTAGTATTGTAAGTGAACGAGACCTGATATTCACTAGTTGGTTCTGGAAGGGACTGCAAACTGCCTTAGGGACCGAGCTGAATCTGAGTACAGCTTACCATTCCCATACAGATGGGCAAATGAAGAGAGTGAACATGATCTTGGAAGATTTATTGCAAGCATGCATTCTTGACTTTAGAGGTTCTTAGGAAGATCGTTTACCCCTAGTCGAATTCACTTACAATAACAGCTATCAGGAAAGTATTTGGCATGGCTCCTTTCGAAGCTATATATGGTTGTTCGTGTCGTTCTCCTTCATATAGGGTTGAAGTCTGGTAATAGAATTGTCCGTGGGCCCGACATGATCTTAGAAGCTAGTGAGAAGGTAGCTGATATCAGAAGGAAGATAAATGAAGTGCAGGATTGGTAGAAGTGTTATGCGGTCGAAGGCGTAGAGATCTTGAGTTCTCAGTTGGAGCTTCGGTATTTGTAAAGGTCTCTTTATTGAGAAGTGTTGCGAGGTTTGCGAAATCAGGGAAGCTAGCCCCTCGATTTAATGGCCCTTTCCCCATACTCGACTAGATTGGTAGACTTGCGCATAGAGTAAAGTTGCTAGATAGACTATCAGATATGCACAACGTATTTCACGTATCTTATTTAGGTAAATATGTACACGACCCTTCGACGATAGTAGAACCAGCACAACAAGTTAATTCAAAAATTCAGCCTAACCTAACCATTCTTAGGTAGTCTATTTGTATCATCACTCGAGATATAAAACGATTGAGAATGAAGGTTTGAGCCTTGTTATGGTTCAGTGGAGTGAGGACGTTAATGATTATACTTGGGAAACCGAGGACTCTATTAAGGATTCTTATCCCGATTATCGTAGTTGTTTGTATGTTATTGTATCTTTTTTTGTGTACTCACCAGTTGCGGTGAAGTCACTTTCTTTGTACCTGTTTGATTAAATGATACCATTTGAGTTTCTTTTGGTATCTTTTGTTGTGCATGATTAATTTCGGGGATGAAATTTCCTATAAGGAGGGGAGGATGTAACGGCCCGTAATTTAATCATTTTGAATTTGAATATTGAAAATATATTTAAATAATGAATTTTATAACTCAAATAAATCTCTGTTAAATAATAACTAACGATGGTAATATTTTTTTAAAATTTAGTTTACAAAAATAATTAGTTCGGAGAAAATAAAAAATGTGACCGAAAATCGTTTTTCAAATTTTCGACTTTTCATCGTTTAAAAGTTGTCGAAAAACGTTGTGTACATTAGAGTACATATGCGCGTACGCTTATATAACAACATATGTCTTATTAATAAAGTAATCTGATTAGATTTTAGTTTAAAACATACTTAAGAAAGATTAGTATATGTTGACTTATCTTTTTAAATTTAAAAAGTGAAATATCCAAAATGAGATAACACTACATCATGACAACTCGTCCGAAAAGTGAAGATGTGATGGAATGAAGGAGGTAAGGGATGATCAAGGTAGAGAAGGGTGAGGTGGAAAAAGGTTAAGGAGGGTAAAGGACTAAGAGCAAAAGAGTAATTTTCCTATCTCGTTTTTTATAAAAACAATTCTCTTTTTTTATTTCTCATTTTCCATTTCACTCTCTTATTTTCAAAACATCCATCTTCTTTTTCAAACTTTTCAAGCTTCCATCCATGGCTTCCAAAAGTTTTGAAATTTAAAAATTCTTTCTTTTTCACTTTTTCCTTAAACAAAATCACTAGAACTCCTTTCTTTCTTCTCTACATCACTATTTCCACCAAAACAAGACTCATCTCCACCATTTTAAATCAAGGCCGAGCCCTATAGCCCCCTAAGCCAAACCATTTAGACGTCATCTAGGTCTTAAAGTCTAGATTTAGCAAAAATAAACTTCGTCCATGCATCGGTTGAAAGTTTGGTTGAAGTTCGTGCTCTTTTAAGCAAGTGAATCTCACCTCTTGAAAGAAAGTTTTAACCTTTATTATTGTGGTGAAAATATATATTAATTGTATTAGAAAGTGACTGATTGTTGGTTTGGTTCCCGTTTCAAAAAGATTTGGTAATTAGTTAACGGCTTTAGATTAGTCGAAAAGGTTTAAGTAAATGGTATTAGCGATGCTCTCTATATGTTGTATAGCTGTTATTTGCCTTTGTATATATGCTCATACTTACGTTATGTGATGCATGGATAAATAAATGACATATGAAAGTGGTTATGGAAGTGTCCGTATAGCAACTATCGGTATATCAGCACTTTGAAAAATATCATCTCTTTTGAAATCTTTTGGTTTAATCTTATGCTTAGGTATTTACGAGCTTAATTACCTATTCAAATAAGGATGCATTTAATGTTAAATAATTGTTTTAATAGTGATATTTAAAATTAATTAATCATTTTAAATAATGATGATTAAGGTTAATTATTTATTTAAATAATGATGGGTTTAAAGTTAATTAATAATTTTATTAATGTGTTTAAAATTAATTAATCATTTTAACAAATGATGTTTAAGATTAATTAATCACCTTAATAATAATGTTTTAAGGTTAATTAATCATTTTTAAAATGATGTTTTAAAACTAATTAATCATTTTAACTAATAGTGTTTAAGATTAGTTAATCACTTCAATAATAATGTTTTAAAGTTAATTAATAATTTTAATAATGATGTTTTAAGGTTAATTAATCATTTTAATAACGATGTTTCAAAATTAATTAATCACTTCAAAATGATGATTAAAGTTAATTAATAATTTTAAATAATGATGATTGAAGTAATTAATCACGGTTAAAGCTAATTAATTATTTAAAATAAAGGTGTTTGAATTAATTAATCATTAATTAAAGTTGATTAATCATTTTAAATAATTATATTGAATAAATTAATCATGTTTAAAGTTAATTAATCATTTTTGATAGTGTTGTTTAAATTTAATATTTGTAATGTGAAATTCCAGTAGAATTTCGGTTTTAAAAGTTAGAAAGTTTGATTCGGCTATGGAAAGGATGAGGAATTTAATTTTCCATAATTTGATATCACTTACATGGAAAGGATTTAGTCATACTCTTAGCAATAAATGTCGAGGTATGGAAACTCGTCCATATCGCTAAACTTAAAAATGTCATCACGGCAATGCCTAGAGGTAACACTACCTTCACTTGCCCGACTTTGTTTTCAACCAGGAAATATTACAAGTTTGAAATCGACGAGTAGTGATAAGAATATGAGATTTAATTTCTATATACGAACATTTTGAATATCCTGATAGTTGATTTATTGACTATCGATTCAGCTTTCTTCTTTGTGTATCATCCATTTAAGACGCTTTATTGCTCATTTGAGCATTAATATCCTTTATCGGAAATGACTAAAACCAAAGCATGAGTGGAGGCCAAGCTATGTGAGGTTGCTTCCATTAGCGTATTATCACATCTACTCTACATTGGTTTCAATTATATGCGCACTAAGATGTGAAATACTCGGATTGTTGATAAAGGTTAGCGGGATCCGACTTGGAGGTTTTCGAGAGCCATCATAGTTCTCAAGTATATTCTAGAGGTATACTTTCTATAAGGGGAGTGCACCATTCTAGTCGTTGTTGGAAAATTTCCCTTTCCTTGCCTTTGATTCTAAGTCGTTTTTTAATTGCATTGAGAAGTGCTGGGAGCTCTACTCAATGTTCAATTATTTGTGCTTATTCTCTAAGTTTGGATTTTGATCTTGTTTAGGCCCATTCTTTCAAGTTTGGGTTTGGCTCTAAATTGTTCCCATTACTTATGGTTGGATGTTGTTATTGTAAGGGGAAACCCGTTCCGCATTTGGTGGTGTGGTCTATCATATTGTTGTTTATTTCCACTTTTGTTTATAGTGTACTCATACCAGACTTATTGTCTGACTCGAGTAGTTTGTTTTTCCCAAACTCTCGGGTACTCTATTATTTTTGAGTAGCCTGAGAGTAACATGTTACTTTAGGCTATTTTGAAGATAATGGACGAGCAGGAGGCTCCTTATCTATTTAGTTATCTATTTCCGCTGTTATGTTAACTATGTGTGCATTTTGTATCAGCAAGTGTAAAGGCAGAGTGTATAACTGCCTAGGCTGATGGTAGTAACACTTTTGTGTAAATTTGATAACTCCATGTTAAGGAGTAACCTTATGTACTATATTATTATCATATTATAGTTAACCATTCCATTGTGAGATTATTCAGTTATGTTCTGTTATTTACCCCTTGACAACTCGCCTTTCGGATGCTTGGGTAACGATGCACGAATACCAAGAATGTATTAAGTGTTGTTCCCAGGGGGCCAGAAAGGTAGGTCATCACATAGCTAGGATGCCATGAGTCGAGTAATAGTAACCTACCAAAGTAAGAGTAAGTCCAGTTGCTAAGAATTTTGTCATAGTTGACTGCACTGCATAATAGTAGTTAGTGCGTTGTGTATCAGGTAGTTACCTTTGGGTTTCCAAACTTTTTGAATATGCTGCTAAATCTTTCATTACTAGATCTAGCTTTAGATCTCCATTGTACTCTGCATGTAGTCAACGCCTCTAAATTTTTCCACTCAGCTATCATTGCCAATACTGCATTTTGATGTTTTCTGCTAAGTGCATCAGCAACCTTATTGCCTTTTCCTAGTGTGTATTCAATACCAAAGTCATATGCGGCTAAAAACTCAGAGAATAAATACCTCAGAGACTTATGATTCATATACAACTTGAATCTTTCTCCCAACAGGTAATGTCTCTACACCTACAATGCAAAAATTACTACAGCTAATTCCAAATCATGTGTTGGATATTTAACCTCATGCGGTCTGAGCTGTCGAGAAGCATAGGCAATCACTTTACCTCTTTGCATTAACACAGCTCCTAATCATGTCCCACATGCATACGTGTACACCACTAAGTCTTGATTCCCCTCTGTAATAACTAACACAGGTGCATTCGTCAATAAGTGTTTTATCTTCTGGAATGCTTCCTCACACTTATCAGTCCAGACAAACATCACATCTTTCCGTGTTAGCTTAGTCATCGGTGCTGCTATCCGTAAAAAATCCTTAATGAATCTCTGATAATATCCAGCTAATCCAAGAAAACTTTTTATCTTAGTCACTGTCTCGGGTCTCTTCCAATTATTCACCGCCTCAATCTTAGTCGGATCTATAGACAACCCTTTCTCTTAGACTACATGACCAAGAAACTTCACTTCTCTCTTTCAGAAATGACACTTCAAAAATTTTGCCTTCGGTTGATGCTGCCTCAATGTCTCAAGTACCACTCTAAGATGAACTTCATCCTCTCTTTCATCCTTAGAGTATATCAAAATATCATATATAAATACCAACATGAACCTATCCAAGTGCTCTTGGAAAATTTGGTTCATCAAATCTACAAAGAATGTTGGTGCATTAATAAGTCCGAACGACATCACTAACCATTCGTACTATCCATATCTGGTCCTAAACGCCGTCAAAGGAATACTATCCTCAACTACTCTAAGTTGATGGAACCTCGTTGCTAAATCCAACTGAGAAAATACTTTGGCTCTACTCAATTGGTCGAACAAATTGTCATAAGTAAAGGATATCGATTCTTTATCGTCTTCTCATTCAACTAACAATAATCGATACATAACCTTAATGATCCGCCCGGCTTCTTAGCAAACACTGTGGCTGCTCCTTAAGGCAAACCGCTTGGTCTGATAAAATTCTTACCTTCCAAACCCACCAACCGCACCTTTAACTCCTTCATCTCGGTAGGTGTCATTCTGCTTAGTAGTCTACTCATCGGTTCTATTCCTGGTACCAAATATATTCGAAACTCAATAGCTCGTTTTGGTTGTAGTTCTATCACAGACTCAAAGACATCTGCGAATTCTCTAACAACGAAAACTTGATTTAACTTGTCTTCTACCTCCACAACACCCAACAAGGGATTAACCTCAAAACTAGGGTTTTCTACGGTATATACAATCCGATCACTACAGTCAGGGTGTCTAAGTGATATTTTCCTATTATGGCAAAATATTCTAGCATCGTATTTACTTAACCAGTCCATACCCAAAATAATTCTGAATCCTACGAAATCAAACACATGCAAACTGCAAATAAATGTATGACCTAACAACTCTAGGTGTCACATCCATCTCAAGAGTCGCATAACCTCCTATCAGATTTACAACCCTTAAAGAAGTAACTAGGTACGAGGGTTCTAGGTTAAGCTTATCCACCAAATAATGAGATATAAATGAATGCGATGTACCAGTATCAAATAGAACTCTAACTGGTACACCACGAATCCAAAGCATACCTCCCAACACAGCTTTTCCCTTCTCCTTTGCAGTTGGTGTCGAGGTAGCTGGTTCCAATGCAAACATATTGCCTTTCCCATCCTTGGCTGGCTCCTTGCACTGGTTCTTATAGTGTCCAACCTGATCGCAGTTGAAACACCTTGCTCCTTTCTTCTTAATGGCTTTCTTTCCTTTGACTGTCCGGTATTCATGAGCGTAGTGTCCTTTCTTATCACACTCGGATGACTTCTGCCTTCCCCTTCTTAGCAGCTCCACTCTTCTAAGCTCATTTATTATTAAAACTTCCTCTTCTAATTTTTCCCTCCTTGGGTTTCCTTGGCCTTGTTTCCTTTAAGATAAGCAAGCATCTCTTCCTGCCTCAAAGTCATCTCAATAACAACATCGCATAGATCTCTAATATGCGATAGCGCGGCCTTAGCAAGCTCAGGGTTCAACCCACAAATGAACTTTTCATTCCTTTTGATGACAGTATCAACCGTAGCGTATCCATATTTCGCTAGCTCCTCAAACCCGGTTGCATACTCGAACATTGTCATAACTAACTGCTCCAACTCAGCAAACTTCCTGAGTGGAGTAGACTTAGCAATCTTCAACATAAATCTTTCTTCAAACCTCCTCCTAAACAGGCGTGATGTATGAAGTATTTAATTTATTAATTGCACCACCACTGCTTTTTTTCCTTTAATTTTTTTGAACATGCAAATTGCACATCAACATGAACATCACATGCTAAAGAATGTGATAAATATTAGGGTTCGCTGCCTTAATAAGTTAAAAATCCTTGGATAATACTATAGTACTTGCCAAACCATTTTTTATTACTCAAAGCAAGTATGTAGATAAAAAGTTCAGTCACCATAATATTATGTATGTATTTCATGCTAAAATATCCACATCAACCACACTAAATTGTAAGTCTGTCAATTAATATATTTCTATAAACAAATCAAACCCTGCTAAATGCGTAATCAAATATTACATATTCGATGGATATAATCATGCAACAAATCAGGGCCGGCCCAGGGGCTTGCCCCTGGGCTGGGGCAGCCCACTGAGCCGGGCAACAGAAAACATCTGTTTTACTTCAAAGTTACAGCTCAATAGCCATCTCCATGTTTGCGATGCTTGAACCCAAAAAAACTAGGGTTTCAAAAATCAATGCCTTCTAAATAATCATCGCTGCATACTCGGCTATTCCATCAGCCATCGTCGGCTCATCCTTGCCTCCTACGCGATATTTTCTACTGCTGATTTGAAGTCCTGCTACAGTCTCTTTATACTGCCACTGCTAATTAATTATGCGAATTTCTTGTTTTGAGTTGTCTAATTTTCTAAAATTGAGTCGCCCTTTTACTGCTTTAGATTTCATTAACATTGAAAACGCCTGAAGCTAATAACTTATTAGTATTTAGTTATAAACAACTAGTTTTCTATAAATAATCGTTTAGGAATTGAAATTTGAAAGCCGAAGCTAAAAAACTAATAATTATGTAGCAACTGATACTTACATCGATGTCCTATTTTTCCTACAGTGTGTGTATGTCTACCCGCAAACATTTAGACAGAACCCAATATGATTTGCCTGTACACTTAACTAGATAACTAGTTTGTAAACTTGATACATTTAGTTAAAAATTAAATACACTGTTTTGTAAACTATTTGAGACTATAAGTATTGCAGCCCACTTAATGTGGCAACTTTTGTATAAAAAGTTGGTACTTTGTTATGTTATAGTTTTATATGTGATTTTATGCTTATATATAAAAAAGAAAATTTTTAAAAATTGACATGTTATATAGTAAGAGGCAAAAAAATTCACATTGGGCTTGGGCAACCGATTCTTTGGGCCGCCCCGGTGTCAGTCATAGTCTCCTTGAAGCGATTGTCCATAGAATTACTTTTAAATAAATAAAAGACAATTGATGAGTTAGTGTAGCCTTGATTATGTTGATGTCCATATTTAACATTTAGATGACATATCTCTTCGGTCAATTCATGTTGAATAATTTTAAGTAGGTCTATACAAACCACCACCACAAGAACCAACATTGTCACTATCAGCAGTACCATAATCTTCAATTGAAGATTATCTATTGTTTCATTACTTTAGTTCATTGCTGTCCATATGTACATTGCGCCATGCCAAATGTTTATTCAAACGTATTACACCACCTCCATTAATTTGCTTAATATTGTACAAGATACACTTTTCGTAGTTTCCATGGGGTGCTATAAATCCAACTAATCTCGCCAAGCTTGATTTTCATACCTGAAATTACTAAGTGATATAATCATCTATAGCAAACTTGGATATAATCTAACATAACTAAACAACCTAAAATAAAAGTAAGCCAACTTAAATATGAATTAAATCAAATTCAACTTAATTTAGCTAAGTTAAAAGTGAAGTAAATAAAATTAACCTTTCATATTAACTTCCATATTTAACAAGCTAAGCCAAAAGTATATATAAAACATAATATCAAATTGTTTCTCCGTTCTTATTTCTCACATCACGAAACCGCACCACAAGATCCGTAACCAGCAGCTCCACCGCCTCTCTCTCCTCGCCGCGTGCTTCCCTTCCACTGCCTCGCGTCTCACTGCCCCAGCCGACTCCATCCCCTCAAAATCAGAAGATCGACCTCAAATCCTCAACAAAATCAGCAGACTACATCCTCTCTCCCTCTCGTATATTGTCGTAGTTCTTGTTCCACGTCGTTCCAAAAGAATCAGGGCAACAAAGTTAAAAGTAAGAAGAAGGGAAAAAAAACTTCACTGGTTAAGCTTCCGTCGATTCGATAATTATAAGGAGGGAGTCGAATTTTGAAAGAGATTCGAATTTGCTTGAGGTATGTCTTCCGTTTTCGTCGTCTATTCATAAGCTTTCAAAGCAATTACTTCGTTCATATTTACCGTTTCTTCACATTTAAAATTATTTTGATGTAAGTGACGATTCGAATTTGTTTGGAGTTTAGTTACTTTTCCTTTTGATTTCATACATATAAAAGTTATTTCATTTATTGAAAAATCGTGGAAGAACAAAACTATAAAAAATTGTTATTCAGCTTGGTCAATCAAAACCTTTCGGCCGGCCCTAGCAGGTTGCCAAATGGCGATAACTTCATTGAGGCATTGCAAAAATATTCCAATCCAAATGGATTATACTGTCAATTTACAGCATACTTTTCCTTATTTTACTTTATATCCTGTTTATTCACCATCCTAAGGGCCTTACAAGTCTGACATTTCCTACCTGAAAGTTTCTCGTACATTATTACATTTAGGTGGGGATATTACTTGGATATCCTATATACAAGTAGGAGGTAAAGTTGAAATGTAAAGGGCGGCCGATGTAACTTTTGTTTATATAGTATTTTGTAAACATGCTTCAAAAGTATATTTACTTTGTTTTTGTTATGTGCTCCACCTTGTTTCTATAATATGATTCAGGAGTATGTCTGTAATTGATTTTGTAACATGCTTCTAGACTTTTAGTGCATTCCTATGTGATCATCACATTTAAACCATGCTTTAGTTTGTACTAGTATGGATATGGTTCGGTGTCTGTTGTATTGGCATTAATTTTTGTGCTACCGCTTCATCATTGTGCATGCTGCGGTTTTGGTGTAATATGCTGCACTTTGTATGGCATGTTTTGCAGTTTTTGTTTTCTATGAATTTTATTATGGTGAGTTAAGAAATTTTGCATGAATCATACACACCACTTGGATTTTCATTGATTTGTTAAATGTTATTTTTGGATCCTTTGAAAAAGAAAAAAAATCTTATCAAGAATATGTAAAGTTTTATGACACGATTATTGAACTCTTCTTGTGGCGATAGATCAAGAAAAAGTGCCTTATCAAATTTGGCATGTTGCATTCCTAATTATCTAGAATATGTCCTCATGCAAGCTCCCCGACGTCTGTGTTTCTAATATAATTGAGCTCTGGTCAACTATGAGATTCTACTTATTATTTTTGAAATATAATTTGCTAATAAGACATAAGCCTCATTTATCAACTTGAAGTATTAAGAATTTAAAATATAAGTCTCATTTGTCAACTTCGCCGTTGGAATGCAGTTTAGGTTTTTTTTTTAACTTACGAAATTGATTTTAGGCATGAAAAATAACCAAATAGGATTTGAGGTACTCCTTAAGGTAGCCAAGGCGAAGAAGCTCAAGGCGCCTTACTTGCGCTGTTTCTCCGGTTTCAGCTAAAATTTCAGCAACTAAAAACTAATGCTAAAACTGGCTTTTTCATAATAAAAATTGCATATACGTATATTCATCCTAGACCAAAGTAAGAAGTCAAAAATAAGTCTGTAATAAACAAATACTTAGAAAGTACAACTTAATTGCTTAAGAGAGCTTAAAACGTTCAACATCAAAGCTAGCGTCATCCTTCTTCAAACCATATGCGCTTAATCCTCACCTCTTTCGAATTACAATCCAGGTACTCTTTGTCCTCCAAAACATCATCAAAAATTGCATCTTCTTCGTTTTTCAACATTTGTAGATCATATGGTAGAAGTTGAACTTGAAGCTTTTCTTTTCCTTTTGCTTTGGCATGTTGCCTAGTCATGTGTGTTTTTTCCCAACTCCAAAACGCTCGTTATACAACATCCAATGTCATGCATCATCTTCAAAAACCAAATCATTTTCTAACATATGAATTGTCTTCCTCAATACCCATCTTCCACTCACCTGAATTATCTATCTCATCCAAAGAAATACGATTGATTATATCCTTCCATTTGAAGTGTTTCTTTGACTTCTGAAGTTTTTGCAGCATTTATGTTAAAGTTTATTTTCAGCTTTTGCTAGATATATATATTAATTTAATTTTGATATAGGCTTTATGGAGAATATAAATATTCTAAACAGTTCTTACGTGCTCAAAGGCAGTCTAATTTCTTTCACAACCTAAAGCATTATAAGGGAGACTTTTAATTTTGATCGTAAACTTTTGCAATGTAGGATTGAATTACCATATAAAACAATAAACTAATCACTTTCAAACATCAGTGAATTTGAACTTTGAAGGTCTAATAGTTAATATACTTAGAATACTTAATCATTTAATTTTTACTAGTGAAATATATGGTTATTTTGGGATTTTGTGTCTCTTGACTTGATCGTCGAGTTAATGCCAAATTGACCTTTCGCTTTTGTGTACAAAGACAATTCATCCATAGCTTTTACTTGATCATTTATTGAAAGAAGTCTTTCAATATATTTATATACGTAACTTTTTTATAATGTCCAATAATGTGGTGTTTGTAGAAGAATCGTAGATTCGAAAAAAAAATTGTTGCGAATAATGGTTGATGAAACTAGCATTTTCATCTTTTGTCGATTATAGCAGAAATGTCTTTGTATCTATCGTTTTTCCCAGCAAATGATCTTTCAATAGCTTCTTTTGCTTTATTCGTTTTCATATATATGTATGTATGTGTGTATGTGTGTGTGTATAACCCCTACATAAAGTTTTTTAATCACCATCAATAAGTTATAGGACTCGAACAAGAGAACCCATTACTAAATATTTATGAGATACTATTCTAAAAACGTTATCGTCAAAACGTTATCACTAGTTTGTTCGCTTGTCCACCGACTTCTTACTCACTCCTTTATGTGTATATGACTCGAAGATTTTTTTTGTTTTTTTGTTTATTCCACTTTTGCAAGGAAAGAAAACTAGTTGCAAATCGAGTTACACCAAATCTAATGAGCTCTTATTTTGAAACCACCTCTTATATTCAAAATACCACTATTTTTAATTGGTTATAAATAAATCCGAGCTAATATTTTTTAAATTCCGCTTCCAACTTTCTTTATTTTCCAATATGTTCATGCATAAAATCAAGAAAATGAGCAGCAACACAAGTTCACTATATGTAGATTTCCTTTTCGCCATAAGCAACTCTCTTATGTAAAATAAGCAAAAAAATTACTTAGTGAATGACACTATAAAAAAATAGGTACGCTTGTGTTTTATAAAAGACATCGAAGTTTTATTATAGAACACTTAATGAGTGTTACAAAAAAAGTTAAGTTTATGTGTTAACTATGTTGTTCGAGGCGGAGCGGAGCGCTAGGCGCTAACAATGTCTTTAGACCTCAAGCGGAGTCCAAGCGGAGCCTAGACGAAAATAAGCGTTCACTATATAATTTGATACAAATTAATTTTTCATTAAGTAGTAATAAAAACAGTAACTATGTATAATTATAAACACAATTTATGTTGATTAAATCACCACTATTTATTATTGTAATATGGATGATATATACAGACATAATTAAAATTTATCGTCGATAAACTAAAAAAACAGAATCCTATTATACTTTACAACAGTAATGAAACTTATACATAATTATACATAATGAAATTTATGCTATAATTATAACTAAATATTTGTGTACTTAACAATTCTGACTTCAAAAACTATAATAATATTGAATAATTTAATGAAATTTATGCTATAATTATAACTAAATATTTGTGTACTTAACAATTCTGACTTCAAAAACCATAATAATATTGAATAATTTAATTTTTAATTTTAGTAGAATATATCAGGTTACACTCCAAAAATACTTAAAATGGAATTTAAAAATTAATGGAATAAGAAAGTGAAAGGAAGAACCATTAAAGTCATATTGCAAAGAAGTGAAAAGTTAACGAATAATTATTGTTGTATATTTTTTTTGAACCAGAAAATTAATTAAGCAAGCTCTGGAAAACATGAAAATTTCATGTTTATTTTGAATTAAAAAACGAATATTAATTTAATGATTTTTTTATATATTTTAATATGAATTATATAAAACGTAAATAAATTTTAAAATTATACTAGAATAGAATTTCAATAAATAAACAAAATAATTGAGTCTTTTTGGTGTAATTATATTTAATTTAGTCAATGTAAAAAAATGTTACACCAAAAACGTCTATTTTTTTTAGCACCCCAAGAAAAACTTAACGCTCAGACGGCGCCTCAAACAAGGGGCGGAATAAAGCGCCAAAGAAAAAAAGCGAAGCACTAGAATTGTCAAATAGCGCCTAGGCGGCGCCCCGGCGGTGCCCTTGACAGCATAGTGTTTTAAAGATATTAACTAAGTTTTACTTTAAAAAACCTAACCAGGTTTTATATAAATATTAACCAAGTTTTATTTTAAATTTATGTCTTATGAATATTAGCTAAGTTTTATTTAAAAAACCTAACCAAGTTTTATATAAATATTAACCAAGTTTTTTTTAAAAAAACCAGCCGAAAAAAATTAACTAGGTTCAAGTTTTATAAAAATTAAGTTTATGTTTTATAAAAGTACCGAGTTTTATTTATAAGAAACTAAGTAAGTTTTGTAAAAAAAATAACAACTGAGTTTAAGTTTTTACTATTATAAAAATTTAGTAAATTTATGTTTTATAAGAATTAAGTTTATGTTTATCAAAATTAATCAAGTTTTATAAAACAAGTTAACTAAGTTTGTGTTATATGAAAAGAAAGTAAGTTTTACTAAAAAAAGATTAAATATGTTGAAAAAAAAGTTAACTAAGGTTATGTTCTATAAAAATTAGCTAACTTTATGTTTTACAAAATTAAATTTATGTTTTGTATTTGGAGCAAAACATACAAGTCACGCTATCGAGGTTATTGTCATCCGTCAAAAAATTATATTTCCAACCAATATCTAAATCATGGTCTCTATTTGTAGCCATGGTCGAGGAAGAATTCCCTGCATTAGCCTTATCTTTTTATCCATGGCCTGAATGTAAAACAAAAGGAGAATAAGTTAATTCATGACTCGTAAGTCATTACTAAGTATAGATGTTTAAATTCTAAAACTTCAAAGTTTTTAATCAAAATCAAATATACTTTGAAGCATTTTATAAATTTTACATTTTAAACTTGATACTACTTATATTACAGTTTATTTATAAATAAGAATTAAAATTTAAAGTTTGATCAAACATACTTAAATCTGTTTATAGAGTTTAAATTTAAACTGTTTTGAAAATAATCTGAAATCAAATCAGTTTTTGAAGCTTAAATCAGTATATAAACCTTATTTGATATAAAATTCAAATTTATATTAACGTCATTGAACACCGATCAATTTAAACTTGATGTTATGATTTTCTACTAAATTAAAAATCAATTTAGAGTTTAAACTTCAAAATCTGAACTAAATAAGATTAAAATATTAACTTTAAAACAAAATTTATAACTAAAATAGAAGAAAATTTACCTTGAATTAGGGCAGCAATCGAATTAGAACATAGAAGTATCGGCAGAGACCAGAGAGCGGCGGTTCTGAAGAGGAGACTGGCAGCAGCTTTGGAGAAGAGATGGACAGCTCTGGATTAGTAGCAGGTCGGCGGTAAGCAGGAGAAGCAGATCAAGAGTCTCAAGATGAGGCGAGGTTGATGTTTGTTTTATTTGATGTGTTTTTCTGCTCTGCTGAACGAGGGATTTAGGTAAACAGAATCGGGTTAGGGTCGATATTGGGTACAAAGCCCAAAAAAATTAATCCATTTGCAGCAGATAAGTAAAACTCACTTCTTTTTTTACGTGTGGAGCTTTTTGTGCTATCAACGCCTTTTGTGCGCCTTACCAGGTATGCCTCGACGCCTTAAAAATGCTCAGAGCTTGTGCCTGGCTCTTTCCTTGACTGCCTTGATACTACTTGGTAAAAACTAGTTTTTCCTCTAAAAGTGAAGCAAGGGCTAATCTACGGATTGAGGGGGGGGCTAAAACTTTAATTCGATGGCATTAATAGCAAACCAAATAAACAGTGAGTTAGCGACTTTGATCCTTACCAAATTTAAGTGGGTTGCTTGTTAGCAATCCACCAAAACAATATTGCATGTAGGTGTTGTTTATTTGTCCAAACGAGGATTAAATGCCCCATGCATTATGGTTATATCTGAATTACAATTTTGTGTCTTTTGATTTTATATATTCAATATACTAATGTTTAATTATATTTATTTCTTATTGTTCTACGGTGTGAGTGAGTAAAAATTGGTGTGAATGAATGTAAAGGATGATTAAAAATTAGGAGTTGGTTCCGTAGTGTTAGGTCTGGTCAAAATAAAGACTTGGTCAATGAAATACCCATTGAACATCTAAAACACCATATATTCAAAAAATACACAAAATGATAATCTTGAAATTGAAAACTGAATGGGCACGTTGGAGATTAACGCAATTTGAATGGACATGTGTGTATGTTATAAACAAATATAGAATATAATTATAATATTCAAATATGTTTGTGTATGCCATTGCTTCATAAACAAAATCAAATTTAACATAAAATTATTACCTGTGTGGTCAAGGCGTGCATCTAGGTGCAAAACGCACCAAGTGGGCTTTTTGAAACTCAAGGCGCAAGTGTTAGTGAAGCGGAAAAGAAAAAGCTCTAAAGCGTCAAAGGTACGGAGCAATAAAAAGCGCGCTTTATATCAATCTGATTTGACTGAAACTAAATTAAATTTTCGAGTGAAGCCCATTATGATCCATTAGGCCCCAAATCGCACCCGGGAAAAAAAACCTATATCCACTTAACGGCAGAACAAAACATACGCACCCAAAATCGATAAAAAACCCTAAAACCTCATCTCGACCTGCTACGTGATCTCGTATGTGCTACCTGCCGTCGATCTCGATCGTCGTCGATTCGCCTGTGCCTGCCGTCGACCTTGCCTGTCCCTGCCGTCGTCGCTTTTCAGCCTTCTGTCGCCAGCCAATCTCGAGCTTCTCAATGGTATGCGTTCTTCTTAATCTTTAATTTTAATTTATTTAAGTTTATTGTTTAATAAAAATGATTTGTGTTAAATTTGTTTGAAAATTTATAACTGATTTGTTTGAAACTTCAAAATTAAAAGTTAAAATTTGTTATAAGTTTAAAAAATAAATAGAACCGATCTGATTTGTAATGTTAATGTTTAAAATTTGCTTAAAATCAAAATTTTTAAATAAAACATTTTACTTTGAAAAATAATTTGAAGTTTAATGTTTGTTTTTTACATAACATTTTTATTATGAAGTAATTTTACAAATTTTAAAATAAAATGTTTAAACTGATTTGAAGTAATTTTTTTTAAAAAAGAAATTAGAAGTTTAAACAAATTTGATTTGATTGAAACTAATTATAAAATTTTGTATTATTTTGGTTTGTGATGCACGCTTATGAAGTTTTATTCTCAAAACTGCACGTATATGCAATTTTTTATTATCAAAATTGCATTTTTAGTAGTAGTTTTAGCTGCAGTTTTGATAGCAGGGCAGCTGGAAAAAAGCGTGTCTAAGGCGCATAGAAAAGCGCAAATAAGCGCTACGTACAAGCATTGCGTTTTTTATGCTTTTCGCCTTGACTACACTGATTATTAGTATTGAAAAACCAAAATAAATGAACAATAAATTAAACCATTTGTGCATCACACTTCATCCAGATTGACTGAGCATATGACATGTATTTTAATGAAACAAACGAACAGTTTATACTTGTCAAGTAGAGGTAAAACATATTCAGAATGCAGCTAAAACTACTACTAAATATGCAATTTTGATAATAAAAAATTGCATATACGTGCAATTTTGAGAATAAAACTTCATAAGCGTGCATCACAAACCAAAATAATTCAAAATTTTCATAATACAAAATTTTATAATTAGTTTCAATCAAATCAGATTTGTTTAAACTTCTAATTTCTTTTTTAAAAAAATTTACTTCAAATCAGTTTAAACATTTTATTTTAAAATTTGTAAAATTACTTCATAATAAAAATGTTATGTAAAAAACAAACATTAAACTTCAAATTATTTTTCAAAGTAAAATGTTTTATTTAAAAATTTTGATTTTAAGCAAATTTTAAACATTAACATTACAAATCAGATCGGTTCTATTTATTTTTTAAACTTATAACAAATTTTAACTTTTAATTTTGAAGTTTCAAACAAATCAGTTATAAATTTTCAAACAAATTTAACACAAATCATTTTTATTAAACAATAAATTAAAGATTAAGAAGAACGCATACCATTGAGAAGCTCGAGATTGGCTGGCGGCAGAAGGCTGAAAAGCGACAACGGCAGGGACAGGCAAGGTCGACGGCAGGCACAGGCGAATCGACGGCGATCGAGATCGACGGCAGGCAGCACAGACGAGATCACGTAGCAGGTCGAGATGAGGTTTTAGGGTTTTTTATCGATTTTGGGTGCGTATGTTTTGTTCTGCTGTTAAGTGGATATAGGTTTTTTTTTCCCGGGTGCGATTTGGGGCCTAATGGATCATAATGGGCTTCACTCGAAAATTTAATTTAGTTTCAGTCAAATCAGATTGATATAAAGCACGCTTTTTATTGCTCCGTACCTTTGACGCTTTAGAGCTTTTTCTTTTCCGCTTCACTAACACTTGCGCCTTGAGTTTCAAAAAGCCCACTTGGTGCGTTTTGCACCTAGATGCACGCCTTGACCACACAGGTAATAATTTTATGTTAAATTTGATTTTGTTTATGAAGCAATGGCATACACAAACATATTTGAATATTATAATTATATTCTATATTTGTTTATAACATACACACATGTCCATTCAAATTGCGTTAATCTCCAACGTGCCCATTCAGTTTTCAATTTCAAGATTATCATTTTGTGTATTTTTTGAATATATGGTGTTTTAGATGTTCAATAGGTATTTCATTGACCAAGTCTTTATTTTGACCAGACCTAACACTACGGAACCAACTCCTAATTTTTAATCATCCTTTACATTCATTCACACCAATTTTTACTCACTCACACCGTAGAACAATAAGAAATAAATATAATTAAACATTAGTATATTGAATATATAAAATCAAAAGACACAAAATTGTAATTCAGATATAACCATAATGCATGGGGCATTTAATCCTCGTTTGGACAAATAAACAACACTTACATGCAATATTGTTTTGGTGGATTGCTAACAAGCAACCCACTTAAATTTGGTATGGATCAAAGTCGCTAACTCACTGTTTATTTGGTTTGCTATTAATGCCATCGAATTAAAGTTTTAGCAAACTTCATCCAGAATGCACAAATTAAACCATTTGTGCATCACACTTCATCCAGATTGACTGAGCATATGACATGTATTTTAATGAAACAAATGAACAGTTTATACTTGTCAAGTAGAGGTAAAACATATTCAGAATGCAGATCATATGAGTAAAGAATCCAATTTGTATAAGATAACAAAAGATTACATGACCTATACTCGCATAAATGACCTATATTCATCATGCTTTCTGTCGAGTAACTTTTATAGCATAACAGATAAAATTATCATAATCCCTGGTAAGAGGGGTCAATTTGGAAAATGAAAAATATCCAGAATAACAAAATAATTTGTGGGAGGGACCAGCTGCTCACTCTCAGCTAGCTGTGCATTCACCACTGAAGTGAAGTTACCAAATGGTTAATGACAATGGTAGCTGTTTTATTTTCTTTTTTGCAGTCATGCTTCAAGAGTATGTCTATATTATATTTGTTATATAATCCACTTCGTTTCTATATTATGATTCAGGAGTATTTTTGTAAATGTGCTTTCCTATTCAACAGTCGGTTAAGCCATGTTTTAGTTTGTGCCAGCAGTATTGATATGCTTCGATTCTTGTGTTATCGGCATTATTTTTTGCATTAATGCTTCAGTGCTGTTTGATATGCTGCAATTTTTGTGTGCTATGTTGCAACTTTTTGTGTTATATTTTTTTGCAGGTTTTATTTTTATTTTTTATTGTTCAGTTTTTGGCATTTTGTGGTGCAGTTTTGGTGTTCGGTGGTTCAGTTTTTGTGCTTTCTGGCACAATTTTTTGTTATACTATGCCAAATTCAATCATATTATTACATAACGGAGAAGTACTAATTGTATTTTACTTTTATTTTAGTGCAATAACAAGTTAGAATGTTTGTTTTAGATGCATTATGAAACTTTATATGATGAGAATGAAATAGATTGCATCACTCCATGTATTATGTTCTATTTCAATAGGCTAAATGATTGAGCTTTTATTTGAATTCTTTTTTCTTTTTTCTTGTACAAAGCTCTTGCACTAGTGGCGGCTAATTCTTAAATTGTGATAGCCAACAACCTAGTCCCAAAAACAGGAAAATGAGGGCGGTGACTGGAATGATAACTTCAAGAGAACCGGCAACAGTAAAACAAGCAGCAAAAGTCATCACCAAGTTTTGCAAGTCCATGGATTTTGGTGGTCGACGCGATGTTGCTGCCTACTTAAGCCGTACTTCTGCTGCTGTTGAAGATCTTTATCTGTTTCACCGCGGTTTAAGAAAAAAAGGTAAGACCTTGGAGCAGCAAAAACAAGAAACATCAGTTGAAATTAAAGAGAAGAAAGAAGCTGCAGAAGTAAATAAGGAGAAAGTTGAAGAAGAAAAGGACAGCAAGAGAAAGAAGAAGAGAAGCAGAGAAGTAAAATTGGAGATCGCCGATGCAGTCGGAGAAATTGAGCATGGTAGTGATAAAAGAGAGGAGGAGAAGAAGAAGAAAAACAAAATTGAGGAATAGAAATTGTTTTCTGTAGCAGTTTTGTAGCAGTTGTTTTATTATCTGTTGAAAATGGAGGAATGTTAGCTGAGTTTCCGACCTAATTAACATATTTTTTAACTGAAGCTGTTTGTTATCGCCATCAATCACTCAAAACTCAGGTGACCTTGTACTTTACTGAATTTGATTTTTACATAGTTCTCGTTGGCAAAACCTATTTATGATAATATTTATGATAATGTTTGCTGTGTTAGATTGTATGTGTGCAGTTTTGGGTATCATTCTTATCATCTGATGAAATGCAGCTGGTGATGGTAAAATCGTTCTTATGTTCCGAATATGACTTTACCTTCCGTTCCCTAATATTTTTGAACCAGCTGTTTAAATCCATCTTTATTTTGCTTTTAGTCGTGATTTCTGTAGTTTATATCATACTGGTCGTTTATCATCTCAGAGGAGATTTATAACAGGGAACGTTCGCCATACATCTTTAATAACTTTCATAATTTACCAAACATTCCTTAGATATAAAACATAAAAATTTCATCCCTAATTTTAAACACAGCCTTTTTTTTTTCAAGCTACCCTAAAAAAGCATCGTGAAACCCTGAACCCACGCTTTTTTTATCGTTCAACCTTTGATACAATTGAAATCACATTTTCTTCAACAAAATCCGAAAATTCTACAAAATCGAACAACAGAACAACCAAAATCTAGTCGAAAATCTCACGTTTTCAAAATCAAACGAGGCAAAATGGGAAGATCGAAGGTGATATATCTCAATTTCATAAGTAGTCGATTTATATTCCACTGTTTTAAATCGATAGATCTTAGGGTTTTGCAAGGATTTTAGAGATTCTCGAGTTAGTCATGCATGTAATCGAGCTTTTTTACGGTAATACAAAGAAAATTAAGAATGCAGACGATAAACTAAAAAACATTCTGTAATTACTGCAATTTTTGTAAAAAATTATTCAAAAAACTGTTTCCTCTCTTCAAATTTTAAGCAGATGTTATTAATGTGTTTTTTGCATATTTTTAAGCAATATATTCGTTCAATGTCTGTATTTGTCTATAATTTTTCATAATAATTACAAATCTAACAGTTAATATCATAATAATGTCAATTAGTCGCAATTATTGCAGACAAATATGCAACTGTGTTGAATTTTTTTTGAATTTCTCTACAACATTTGTGTATAAGCGAAATTAAGTAAACATTACTGAAAATATCACATATGGCTGCAAATAATTAACCTTAATTGCTTACTTTTTAGTAATAAAACAATAAACTTAGTGTTATCTGTAATTTAAAATAGTTTAATGTCAATTATTCATATTATTGCCGACAGATATGCAACTATACTGAGCACTGTTGAATATCTTTGCAACATTTAAGTATGAAGAAAAATAAGCATTACTAACAATATTGTATATATGTAGTAGCAACAATTCAATTTAACTGCTTACTTTTCAGCAATAATTCAATTAAACAGAGTAATCTCATTTTTATATGCTACTTTTTGAACAGTTTCATTGAAATACCAATTTATTTGGAAAAACTGAAGAAAAAAAAACTGATAATATTTATAATAACAAAAGCCATATTTTAAAGTTTACAGTCATTCAAATTGTTGCTGAAAATTAAACAAATAATTTTTAAAACTGCTGACATATATGCAAGTACAACATATTAAAGAAAAGTTTTTATAAGCTAACAATTTTTTCAATACTTTCATTGGATTACCATTCTATTTCCAAAAAGTGAAGGAAATTCGAGAAATATGTATGATTAGAAACAATAAAATTTTGATATCATAGTTATTGAAATAATTGCTGAAATATAAGCAATTGTTTTTTAACACTGCTAAATTATATGCAACAATTTCAAATATATGAAAATTTGCATATACCTTAAAATTTGCTGAACAAACTGCAATTATTTAATATATTGCATACATTTTTGTTTTTTCTGCATATTCATTAACTGCAAGTATTTAACATCACCTATCATATTATTAAATTGTGCATATTTATTTCATAATTTTTAATTTACTTTTATAGAAGAATACGAAAGAAGAAATAAAAGAAGGAAAAAAAGTAATGTTGGAAACATCAATTGTTCCTGTTGAACAACAATCAGGATCAAATATTCTACAGAAAAAAGAAAAACAATCAATGAAGAGAAAATTACATCAAGAGAAGATAACTACAAAAATAATTTTAAGGCCTTTCATCGATGTTCTTGGCAGGATTAAGAATGAAGAATTGCTGACAGTATCACATACAAAATATCTCCAAAATTTACCTTTCTACAAGTTCATTCATATGATCTATGTTGGAATTATACCTGCAAAGCAAAACACAAAAAACTCAACAACAATAGACATAATCATTAAAGCATACATAAAGAATTTGAACTGCTTCCAATTTGAAGATATGTTACTAACATTCACAAAGGATGATATAAGCCAATTGTTATCAATTCCTACAGAGGGTCAGCAAATCAAAACTTCTGGCCATATGAAAAAAGAGGGTAAAAGCAATGCTCAGTTTACATCATTCATCAGCAAACACTTTGAAGGAGAAACAAGTGTCAACAAAAAAAACATAGAAAAGGAATTGTTTGCAACAATAAAAGGAACATCAAAAGAAGAAAAAGCAGATACGGCAAAGCTTTTGCAATTGCATTTGGTTGCAACATTCTTAATATCAAATCCAAACTCAACTGTATCATGGAATATGATTCCATATTGTGTCTGTGAAGATAAAATGCAGCATATATCATGGCCAAAAACGATTCACAAACATTTGATAAATCAAATTGAAAAATATATTGACACCCCAAGGAAAATAAATGCATGCGTTACATTATTACTGGTATTAAATTTTTGATTAATTAGATAAATATCCTATTAATTAATAATTTATTCTAATACTAATTGTCTTTTTTGCAGTGGTGGATCTGTGAGAAAACACAAATTTTGAAATCTGCTAAATAGCAATACAACAACTCGTATCCCTTGGCTGGCAAATGGGATATATCAAAACTCAAGCGAATAATGTTGTTGACCATAGAATACAACTCAGTAAGTATAACTGCAATTTAATTTGTAGAATTGTTAAGCTTCAGTAAAAAAATAGCCAGTACTCTATTTAGTTAAGGTTTAAATTTTTTTAATTATATTTTAATCATTTATTTAAAGTAATTATCTATACTTTAATTTCTAATTAAAGTTATCTAGTTATATTGATTTAAGTTATTTAATTGTATCTATAGGTTAATTAGTTATCATACTAATATTAGTTTAAAGCTGATTAATTATTGTTTAATAACGTTTTAAAGTTATTTAATTATTATATTAATATTGTTCTGAAGTTAATTTATTTATACAATAATAATGTTTAAAATTAATTTAATATATTATTAATGAGATTTAAGTTATTATTTTAAATGAGATTTAAATTTAAATGAAAAGAAGGATGGGTAAATAATAACTTATTATCTTAAGTTATTTTAAATAATGTATGGTTTATCAAAGGACCTTGTTGACCTAAAGGGTTTATTTAACAAGTTGTTAAATTGGGAACAATTTTATAAATGGTTTTGGATATTTATAAAAGGTTTTTTAAACGAGTTTTAAAGATTTGAAAAGAAGAAGTTTTATAAATGGAGTTTTGATATATATAAAAGATGTTTTAGAAATAGATTGAAGATTTATAAAGAAGCTTTCCAAATAGATTTGGAAATATTTATAAGATAAAGGAATTTGGAAAGAGAGGGTTGATATTCATGGAGTAATTCGAGGGGCTGAGATTGCCTACAGTTTACTATGAATTCGCTGGGATAACGACGTAACCATTGTGTAAGCTGCGATCCATAGTCGATATTGAATGGTACTTTCCATATCTATTTTTAAGAGTTTTTTAAGTTTCTATGTTTTGAAAGTAAAATGGTTTGTGAATATGCTTATACCATTGAGATAAGTATATGGTTATATTTTCCAAGTATCGAAAATATAGTGGTTTGTGAATATACTTATCCTGTTGAGATAAGTATATGGAAGTGATTTCCAAGTATTTGAAATGTGATTTTAAATTAATAAAGATTTATGTAAAGAGGCTTGGTGATTTCCATGGGAAATGCAATCTTTGTGTCGAATTGATAGTTAAATAACCGACTATCAAATCTTGGCCTAAATATGTAATCCTTCTTAATTTTGGTAGTAGGAAAATATTTCCTACTTAACACCGAAGGATTTTGACTCTGGAAACATCTAGGGGAAACACGATAATTATATGGTACAGTTACCATCGGGAGTGCTATACTGTACGTATAAAATCGTTTTGTTCTTCTAGGAAAAATGATAAGGAAATCCGTCCACTGAAGCGGTTAGGGGGTGATCTCCGCTCTTATGTATTGCCTGATTATTTTCTAAAGAACCGGTATTGAGCATTTCGGAAATTGGCGATTGGTTTGAGGAGCGCGCGAGAAGCAGAAGAGTGTACTCGTAAGAGATGACTCGAAACCCGTTACCACTCTGAAAACCATATACGGTTCTATGGAGGAGTTTCATGATATATTGAGATGTTGGGATCCATGTGTGATTCCGAGATCTGTTGGGGTATGAGAATCCGGATGTGATTCCAAGACCTAATTGTGATATAGGAATCTATGTGTGATTCCGAGACCCGTTGGGGTATTGGAATCCATGTGGGATTCCATGATCTATTTGATGGCGGTGCGTAAGCTAGAATGCTGGATGTAGCCTCATCAGCGGAATTGGCTAAAACCAGAGATATGAGGCATGTCCAATAGGGTTGGCAAACCCATAGGGTGTAGTCGGCTCCTCCTAGATGTCACTCTCAGTTGTTATGCATGCATGGGGCGATGCACTCGGTCTTAGCGAGACCAGCTATGTTTTTCCTACGGTACATCACAGGGGATGTATGCTGCTTCGGAAGGATATCTCTGATCCTTGTGCAAGGGGATTGTTCCTCTAAGTACTGAGAGGACCTCTATGAAAATCCTACACAATTAGCGAACGTGCATTATCGATTTTCAATTATATACGTAATATTGTTGTGATGTACACTCACGAGCATCACAGCTACTTGATTATTATTATTTTCGCCCTTAGACATTATTATAATATCACTGGATTTCTGATATAAAAGGTTTTGGTTATCGTAAGGTAAAAACTCGTCTGTGTTTATGTGCGGCGTGGTCTTACGAGATATCTTTGTTTTAAAAGGTTATTTAAACTTTAAGAATCTATTTGGTTGTGTTTCTCACGCTGGTTTCCAGACTGACCTGAACGTTGTTTTCTTATAATGCTCGGGTTCAAACCGAGCATATTTTCAGGTTTAGTTAGATATTTTTGGAGCTTCAGGAGAGGAGCTGGAGGCCCAGAGACGTATTCACGTACATGGTTTTTTTTCCATTGCATTCATGGTTGTATATTATTTAGCAATTGTGAGGACAAGTTGTTATAACTGTCCAAGCTGAAATAGGTTAGTATACTCTGATTGACATCTGTATATACTTATACCACAGTTTTGTTTTTGTGTAAAGATTTGTCATATATTATAAATTATTCGTTACGCCGTGAGATTCTATGTTGTTTAGTTTTTTCTTGTCTTTTTTTTCCTAACTATCCGCCTTTCCGTTCAATTTGAGTGGTTCATATGTGGTTTATTGGCCGCTTAAACTGTACGGAAAAGTGGATCGTTACACTATGCCTTCCATCTTTAAGGTCAACAATATTTTTGAATTCAATAATTAGGCTAAGAGCATAACATAATGGACCAATTGGTCTAGGAGTAATATAAACCCAAAAAATAATAATTGATAATTAGTACATAGTATATATCTAGGATTATATAGTCCAACGTGGATTAATTTTATAAGCTGGTTCAGAAACACTCATTTTCATTTTGAAATCAATGAATAAAATTCCACAGAGGTACCGGAATGCAAATCCTTGTACGTTAGAGGAAAGCACCACAAATCTTTGAAGTATCCATTCCATAGGATAGAAGGTTATTTATGTTTTATTATTAATATCCTATCGTTTATTTTCCAAATACCACCTCTAACATAAAATGAAATTACCAATTTACTCATACCACTAGAATCATTTTAGCGTACTAATATGTGCATCTTCAACATAACTATGTTTAGATCTTTGAGTTTGATACAATTAACTATATATTTATATAAGTTTTTTATAAGTTAAATAAATCTATAGATTTTAAGTACTTAATAGTTTGTCATACCTCAGCAGTATGATTTTGGAGCAATGCATGATTGATAGTTGGCTGCTTATGAATATTAATATAGTCTGCAATATCACCATCTTCGCTCTAATAAGGAAAAAGTTCACAGTTATTTAGTTTTATTTGTAATAGAAGTGATAAAAATGTAACATAATCAAGACAATGCTTTTTATAGCAGGCCCATTAACTTACTTTAACATTTGTTCACCTGCATTTGTACGTCACATGAAAGTAAGCATCCCAATGATAAATAAAAGGGTGAAAATTGCTAAGTACAAATATTCTCATCGTCCAAGTTTTTATGTTCAAATAAAGAGAGCTGCTAGTTGCACTTGTGTTCAACGACCGTAGATAACATTTGTAATTTTATTGGGCAATCCAAACCTATGGGACCCACTAGTATTTAGTGTGCTACAATTCAACGAATATTCAACCAATAGAGTGTCGAGTCGAGTGTCAGCCAACAATTATTAAAGACTTACTAGAATTTCTTTAAACATGGGCACATGCATTTTCCATAGTAAAACATAACATGGAGCATTTTCCTTTTTAATTTCTGAAATGTAGTTGCTAAGAAGGATTATAGTATTACAAATTCAAAGTCCACAAAGAAAATAAATTAGACATATCAAACAAATTATCATGATGTATTTAGTGAAATAAGGGAAAGGAAAAAATAAATGCAATCAAACAATTAAGTAACTTCAAATTCAAAGCTGTTATAACTATGGAAATAAGCAAAAAAATTAACTAAATTAGCATGCTCTATATATGCTAACATATGCAGAATTAAAGGTTTCAATCAGGTTCATGTACAGATGCACCATCATGAGAAAACAAATAGTCGGATGCTCACATTCGAAGTTACCATATCTATTATATTATTCTATTATATAGTAACCGGTAGAGATATTCTATCATGTTTGCACAAGGCTTAGCACTGTATAACACTACTAGAAAGGCTTCAGAATTCTAGGCTTCAGAAAGCGACATAGCCTAACGACGGCTAGCAACGGCTAAAAAAAGCGGCCGTGTTAGCCGTCGCTTATCGCGTTATACAAACCTGCAGCCGAGAGAAAACAGTTTCATTCTCCCTCTCCCCAATCTGCTCCCAAATCCCCTCAGATCCGCCACCAGCCACCACCAGAAGCCGTCGCAACCTTCCGTCGCTAATTTCAACCTCTCCAAACTTGCCGGTATCTCCTATTTTCCATTATCTTTGTTTAATTTAGGTTTAAATTAAATTAGTTGATGATTTAGGGATTTGGAATTGGATGATTTAGGGGTTTGGAATTGATGAATATATGTTATTAGTTTATGATATATAGTTTATTATTTGAATTGTGTATATAATGGTAAACCTAATTTAGAAAATTAGTTGATTATGTGTTTGAAAATGGTGATTATTATGTAATAGATGATGATAATTAGTGTTGATTTGGTGGTATTAATTAGTGAATTTATTGTTTACTATGTTGTTAAAAATTATGGCTAATTTAAAATCCAAAAAATAGTCCATGATTATTGAATAATATCCTTATTGATAAGTTTACGAGAATGTTTGTTATACTATTGTAAGTGCTAACTACTTATTTAGTTCACAAAATCGTTAATTAAAATTTATGTAGTTAAACAAAAGTTAAAATACATTTTAAAATTTTAGATTTAATTAATAAATATTTAAATAGTTAAATGAATTATAAAATAGTTTTTGTAGTTGTTAAAATAGTAACTCATGGTTCCATTTGTGAGATAAGGCATATTTTTCGAGTTACTGAAAGTTCTCATGGATTTTGATTCGTAATTAAACGAATTCTATTTGGCTACATTACTAAAAAAAAATTAAGATCATTATTTCACTACAGACCACTAATACTTCAATATTAATATTTTTTAATTTGTGCTTTATTTATGTGAAACCCTTAGAGAATTTTTGGCCCCGTCTGACAAGTGTTGTATATGATCGTTATATGGATATTCACTTTTCCACAGAGCGGACATCTAAATTCATCCGATACAACATTTGTTGGATTTGTCCTAGTATTTGGACAAGTTACAAACACAATAAAGTAATCATATTTTATAAATTATTTCAGTTTAAATGGTTCAGAAAATTTCGATGGCACTTCCTTTTTTTCTTGTGTACATGCATTTGTGTACGATACAGGGAATAAAGGGAAGTGCTGCTGAAATTTTTTAGAATCGTTTAACCTAAAATAATTTATAAAATATGATTACGTTATTGTATTTGTAATGGGAAATAGGATAACCGGCCATCAAAGTAAAAAAACAATAAACTTAAGAATTGAAAATTTGAATGCAGTATTTAGTTAAATTTGTTAAAATAGTAAAGGGTTATATATGAATTTTTACAAGACTTAAATATGAAGTGTGTTATTCAATCTTCTAACCTACATTTTACAAATCAGGAAATATGTTGGATTATTTTCTCGATCGTAATTGGATGTATGAACCTCGAAAATGTATGAAAGAATCAATAAAAGAACGTTTCTGTAACAGTGTACACGTATTTATTAGATTTGCTCAATCTAATAATCGAAATAACGTAGGCATTCGTTGTCCGTGTAGTAAGTGCAAACATCTGAAGCATTGGAAACCAGATGTAGTAGAAATGCATTTGTACAAATTTGGTTTTGTGCCGAATTATTACTTATGGGATCGTCATGGGAGAACTTGTTCAACCTACACCTAATCCTGTAGTGTTAGAGGACGATAATACTATGACCAATCCTATAGAAAACATGGTGCAAGATGATGCACGATCAATGTTTCATACCTTTGACCAAGGTGATGATGGGAACGAAAATGTTGACGAAGAACCGACCGTGGAAGCTAAAAAAAATTATGATTTATTGGATTCTGCTAAGAGACCATTGTGAGATGGATGTACAAGAGGAACTTAATTATCTGTAACCGCCGAATACATCACTACGAAATCGAAATTTAATCTTATAGAAGCTGCATTTACAGCAGTTGTACAAACTACAAAACGACACATGCCACCTAATAATTTGATGTGTGATAGTCATTATAAAGTAAAAAAACTTATGTCTGCTTTTGGATTGTCGTACTAGAAGATAGATACATGTGTAAAAGGTTGCATGCTATATTGGAAAGAAGACGCTCATCTTACTAAATACAGAATATGTAACGAGGAAAGATACAAACCAAGAAAAAAAAAAATAATAAGTTCCATATAAGAGGATGCATTATTTACCCATCACTCCCAGACTTCAACGGTTATATGCATCTTCTGCTTTACATCGTGGTGGCTCAAAATCCTTCCAACAACACAGGAAGGAATTGGTAAATAAATTAACCAATATTTATGTTATTGATGTATATATTTACTAGTGTCTCTTTACCATATATTCTATTCTTGTATATACTCATGCAAATTATCAATATAATATATTCTTGTATATATTCAGTGGGCAAAGTATGAAAGGGAGCCTACAGCGGCTGAGGTTTTCAGAGTTACACATGCAGTGGAGCATACAAATGAGGATGAGAATGTTTCATATGATTGGTCGGACGACAAGGCTGCTTCTGTAATGGTAAATATATTTATTTCTGTAATGGAAATATTTCATATTCGTTCATTTCACAGTAAATACGTAAATTGTATAGCAATTGTGTCAAATATCTGTTCGTAATTGTAGGAAAGATATAAAGCAGAGCATGCACGAGCGATACAAGCGAGTGGACGGGAGTCGCTTACGGTTGATGAGTCTAATCGGATATGAGATTCAATCATTGAACCGGCAAGTCGAAACAGGCGTTACAGTTTCAGCAATATGGTATGTACTCAACGTTTACACAATAGAAACTTATATGTCATGAACTTCTTATTCACTTGAGTTTATTACCAATAACTTGAGTTTTCTTATTGTTATTGTATGCCATGAACTTCTTATTCACTTGAATTATTTCACAGGCTCTTAATTTCCAAAAGGCATATAGGAGATCCATAGATGAGGAAGAGATTGCTCGGATGCAAACACAATTGGATGAGCTCAATGATTGGTGAAAGAGTCAGTTGGCGACGCAGATAGATGAGCGTATTGCTGCCTTCTATCAGGAGTATGAGTCGATGCCCGGGGAAGGAGGTGCAGATGTTGCTGCTGATGATGATGCTTAGTTGGTTTGTTTGATGGGTACGCTATATATATATATATATATATATACATATATATATATATACATATATATATATATACATATTATGATGGGTTTGACATTTGGTACTTTGGATATTGTGATTGATACTTAGTGTTTTGGTGGATTTGGTATTTTGGTTGTTGTGATTGATGTGATTTGGTTTGATGAATTTTCATATTTGGTTATGTTGATTTTCTTATATGATTTTGTTAATATATATTGGAATATGCAATATTTGATGATTTGGTTGTGTTGATATTGATTATATGGTATGATGGAATAGTATTATATGTGTGGAATGATGAAATTATATTATTTGGATTGATTGGGATTGAGGGTTGAAGGTGCTGCAATGTGGCAGCAAATATATCTCAGGTTTGCAACGGCTAGCGACGGCCCTTTGGTCATATATAGCGACGGCTAGCAACGGCTATATTACAACGCTTTGCAACGGTTTGCATCAGCAACCCCAACGGTTGCTGCCACGTGGACACTTAGCCGTTACAAGCCGTTGCAAAATGAACAACGGAGCCGTCGCTAAGGCCGTCGCTTTCTTCAGTTGCAACGAGATATTTTGCAACGGCTATTAGCGACGGCCAGCGACGACCGCCAACGGCTATTAGACGTCGCAAAACAGTGCTTCTTTTGTTGTGTAAGCATCTTGCTAGGATTCTGTGAATCAAAGGAGTTGTGTTCGGGTGCATCAAAGTAACTGCCTTCTTTTGCTTCTGATGGTGAACTGTACTTGAGATATTGATTGGTGTTGGATACATCAAGTTACATCTTTCTTGGTTAAATGTAGAGCAGATGCGAGAAATCCTTCAAAATATACTTGTAGTTATTGAAATGGTTGAGTGAGTTCTCTGTCATTTGACTGTGCATGCCAATTTGCTCCCTAAAATAAAACAACTGAAATCGAATTGCTAAAGGATAAATGAGTGTATTTTTTAGCAAATACATTATAGAGCTGTTATTATTTCAATTGTAATAGATTGTAGATTAGGACTGAATACAAATTGATTGCTTAGCTGCATACATGATGATGAAAAAACATACAACCATATACTGAACAATTCATATGGTTCTTGGTTTGAGCTGTGAACTATGCTCTCTCGAATCGTACTTCTGTATATAGTGAAGAAAATGAATTATACCACTCTAGGAATGTTTCGTAAGACTATTTGAAATTCCTCAAACTTTCAGTGTTCAAACAATAAAAAATTAAGTGTAAATATCTAGAAATGGTGATACCTGGATAAAAAGCAGCATATATTTTGAATCTAATTGATATCTAAAACACAACAAAATAGAAAGATATATGGAAGAAATTTGTGACATGTTTCATTGTAAGTTCAAAAGTTGTTGCTTTGGTGAAAGGACAATAATAATAAATTATTTTAACATAATTTATGAAATGTCTTTCGCACTTCCAATGTTCACAAATAACTCTAGTGAACGCCTAAATTATCTAAATAAACCATATTTTTTAACAAATATCTATATGAAGAACAAATATGGTTTAATAATTGAAAGAGGGTTTCATTCTTATCAGTATATTTTAGTCCCAAGCCAACGTTCAAATAACTGTTTAGAACCATCTAAACAACAGTTCTTGAAAACTAAAAATACAACCGTAATAGCTTGTACACAAATTAAAAGGTTTTCACCGAAAAGAATAAAAGAGTATAAGTCTTACTTCACCATCATTGTTATACTATGTCTATATGGGAAAGAGATTAGAAACAAAAAGACTATGCTTAAGTTTTAGATATGAATACATAGTTAGTTTTTTAAGGATATACAGAACAAAAATTGTTTGAACTCTAAATTTGATAATCTTTATCCATAAAAAAGGTAGAATTTGTAAAATCAAAGTCACTTTATCTCTAAAGGAACAATGAAAAAAAAAATCATCAACGGATGTAAAAATCTCCGATTAAATGCAAAAAAAATCCTTTGAACCAACATATGAAAATCTATATGCAACTTGCTAAATTCTTGTTTAACAAAATTTTCTGCTCAAATATGCTAAAAGGTGGAGCAGGTACAATCCAACCATTTATTATGAAATTGAAAGAAAAATGTAAACTCTGATGTAAATTCCATGTTGCCTGAACTACTGAAATACCAATCAGAAATCGTAGTGTATGTTTTAACGTAAATATATCATTCACAAACTTATTTATAGTTAATTTTGTAGGTTATAACTAAAAGAAGCACCTCACTCTCCTAGCATTATACTGTCATGAAAGAAACCCCTTTAGTTATAACTATATTTTCCAAAAAGTGACGATACAAATAAGCAATTATATGCATGATCATCGAAAATACATGAAATTGATAGCAACATTAACATCATAGGGGTAGTGAAATCTGCATATACCATTATATTTAAATAAAGATGATCAAATAGCATAGTTTCAAATTATAAAGCATAGAAAACAGTTAAAAATTAAACTATTACTTCATCCATTGATATATTAATGGAAATCTTAATATCAAAGAAAGCAACTCATGAATTGCAAAATTATAGAAAATAATACATATCATTTACTGCGTAATGTGGATGGTATACTCTTTTATTAGATTAAAAAGTAAATATACCATTATCCACATACACTTGCACAGAAAAAAAGCAAAAGAAAAATGAATTTTCTGCTCAAATATGCCAAAAGGTGGAGCAGGTACAATCCAACCATTTATTATGAAATTGAAAAAAAACAAGTAAACTCTGATGTGAATTCCATGTTGCCTAAACTAATGAAATACCAATCAGAAATCGTAGTGTATGTTTTAACGTAAATATATCATTCACAAACTTATTTATAGTTAATTTTGTAGGTTATAACTGAATGAAGCACCCCACTCTCCTAGCATTATACTGTTATGAAAGAAACCCCTTTAGTTATAACTATATTTTCCAAAAAGGGACGATACAAATAAGCAATTATATGCATGATCATCGAAAATACATGAAATTAATGGCAACACTAATATCATAGGGGTAGTGAAATTTGCATATACCATTATATTTAACTAAAGATGATCAAATAGCATAGTTTAAACTTATAAAGCACAAAAAACAGTGAAAAATTAAACTATTACTTCATCCATTAATATATTAATGGAAATCTTAATTTCAAAGAAAGCAACTCATGAATTGCAAAATTATAGAAAATAATACATATCATTTACTACTTAATGTGGATGGTATACTCTTATTTATTAGATTAAAAAGTAAATATACCATTATCCACATACACTTTCACAGAAAAAAAAGCAGAAGAAAAATGAATTTCTTCAAAAAACATGAATACAAATTAATTAGTATTGGCTAATCCACGAAGTACAACACAAAAGGAAAGTTAGTATATAATATGAGACATGTGATTTTGATAGAGTGAAAGTAACCAATTTAATGACGATCCAGTCAAAGATAACAATATTATCATAAATTTTGCTCTATTATCCAAATAGGTATCCGTGGACGTAATGAAATATGACAATTGAACATGGGAATCAATACTATTAGATCCTTCATTTTATATCACCAAAAAAGTGTGTGTGCTTTATTCAGAAGAAGATTGGTGACAACTAACAAAAAACATATTGGTACTTAAAATAATTATTTATCCAATTTACCCATAATAATACACACATACAGAGAACTCAACACCTTGATGAAATATTTGAAGTGGGACTTCCGGAAAACTTCAGATAGAAAGAATTGATAAAAAAAAATTAACTTTTGCAACGTTTAGAAACTTTGATCTATTTTCAAACTGTAGTCAAATCTAGTTTTGTACTCGGATTGCTAATTATTTCAAGCCGACAACAGTCTAAAGATACCACCACCCTAGTTTCCTCCAAGAAACTCCATCTACAATAATCCACGGTTCATACTCACTCAGTAGAATAAAACAACTGATAGAAGTGGTACAATATAGTTTGTTAAATATATGTAACAAAAGAAAATTAGAGCATGAATGCAACCTCACTGTCAATATTCAACAAACATAGCAAAGTGGGAATTAACAACAAAGCACCCATACTCGTCGTTGAAAAGTACGGAAAGAAAAAAATAAAGGCAGTAGGAATATAAGATCTGTAAAAAAATGGCATTTAGAAACCAGACAGTGATCTCAGAAAATTTATGGCAATACAAAATGTAAATATTTAGTTATATGCTTTGTTGGTCATTTTTTTATTCAATCATTTTCAAATAGTTGGAATATAGTTTATCGCAAAAAAACTTTGCTTTTCATTGCCCTAAAAAGGTTTTCATAGAAAGAGCTGTATAATATCAAAATTTGACTGATTGCAACTAATTAATATATGCAGAATGTAAAACCGATCATCGTATCAAAACCAGTTCTCAATATATATAGATTATGTAGAAAACAAAATTTCAATCATATGATTGTTACTTATAGCAAAATATATCATAAATATTACATACAAATTCAAATTTTGAACTTATTCTTAAGATTAAATTCATCAAACACATAATTTGCATCAGTAATACTCATGCCACAAAACAACAGACACTTATATGTGATGCAAGATATATACCTACATGAATATGAATATTTATAACAACTATTATATTTTAAATGATGTACATCAATATTGTAGATTCTAATTATAAATCAAAAAACCTTGGAAGAAGAAAAAGAATAGACCAGTGGGAATAGAGAAAATTGGGGAATAAATAAATTTACATGAACGCCGATGACGGTTATCATATCGAGAATAGGAATTAGAGATGAACGGTAAATCTATAATTGAACAATCAGATGGAATTTTTACCGAAGGAGGAGGAAGATGGATGGTTAATTAACCGCCGGGATAGTAATAATTAGAGCACGAAGGAAAACAGTACTGTAACCAGTTGTTGCCTTATATAGAAATCACTGTAGCGACACATGGAAATAGAAATGTGTACGCCACTTGTCAGATCGTGGTTACTTGTAAAGTTTGGTATCTCCTTTACAATATAAGCAATATATGATATTGAATAAATTAATCATGTTTAAAGTTAATTAATCATTTTTGATACTGTTGTTTAAAGTTAATATTTGAAATGCGAAATTCTAGCACAAGTTCTGTTTAAAAGTTAAAAAGTTTGATTCAGTTATGGAAAGGATAAGAAATTTAATTTTTCGTAATCCGATATCGCTTATATGGAAAGTATTTAGTCATACTCTTAGCACTAAATGTCGAGGTATGGAAACTCATCCCTATCTCGAAAGTTAAAAATGTCATCAAGGCAATCTCTAGAGGTAAAACTACATTCACTTGTCTGACTACATTTTCAACCAAGAAATAGTACGAGTTTGAAATCAATGAGTAATGATAAGAATATAAGATTTAATTTCCATATACGATCATTTTGAATATCCCCGATAGTTGATGTATTGACCATCGATTCAGCTTTCTTCTTTGTGTATCGTCAATTTGAGACGATTTGTTGCTCGTTTGAGTGCTGATATCCTTTGTCGGAAATGACTAAAACCAAAGTGCAAGTGAGGGCCAAGCTATGTGGGGTTGCTCCCATTAGGGTATTATAACGTCTACTCTAGATTGGTTTCGGTTATATGCACACTAAGATGTGAAAAACTCGGATTCTCGGTAAAGGTTAGCAGGGTCCGGCTTGGAGGTTTTCGGGAGCCATCGTAGTCTCAAGTATATTCTAAAAGTATATTTTCGGTAAGGGGGTGCACTCTCCTAGTCATTGTTGGAAAAATTTTCTTTCCTTACCTTTGATTCAGAATTTTGAATTTGTTTTCTTAATGCATCGGGAAGTGCTAGGAGCTCTTCTTGGTGCTCAATTATTTGTGCCCATTCTCTGAGTTTGGATTTTGATCTTATTTAGGCTCATTCTTTCAAGTTTGGGTTTGGTTCTAAATTGTTCTCATTACTTGTGGTTGGATGTTTGGTAATAACATACGAATACCGAAGGATGTATTAAGTGTCGTTCCCATGGTTCAAAAAGGTGGGTCGTCATAGTTGGTATCAGAGCTTTGGTTGAGCGAACATCTTAGCCTAATTAGGGTACAACTCATTAGAGACAGGGAAAAAGTGGTTCCCTAGATTGAGTAAATCTTAAAAGAGCATATTTGTTATTTTTATAATAGTATCTTTCCTATAAAGTTTCATTTTAGATCCTTTGGTGTTTTTTCCTTAAACCATTTTAATCTCAATCCTGTATTCTAAAGACACATGTTATTTGTTCAAGTGATATAAGACGGACACAAGAAGAGAAGGAAGGAGAGGATCTAGAACCAACATGGATACTAACGGTAGGGTACCTAGAAATACTACTATGCCAGCTGTAGATCCAGTGGAGGAAGTGGTAGCGCAAGATCAACCCCCTATGAATTTTGCGACTTTGTGCAAGAATTACACCACTTTAGGCGGAAAACTGTTCTATAGAACTGAAGATATT
Organism: Allium fistulosum; assembly: GCA_030737815.1. Classification (NCBI taxonomy): domain Eukaryota; kingdom Viridiplantae; phylum Streptophyta; class Magnoliopsida; order Asparagales; family Amaryllidaceae; genus Allium; species Allium fistulosum. The sequence continues at coordinate 888,584,359 of CM060903.1, read as the reverse complement.
CTTGGAGTGCAGATGTGGCTCAGATCTTGTGAATAGATATTTGGAGATCTGCGGTTGGTAGATGTAGAGAAATGGCTGTTGGCACTGCGACAACTTCAGAAATCGACGATGAATTGGTGAGATTCGGTGATAGCTAATACTCTGGAGGAGGAGTTTTCTTGGGATCATTTCAAGGAATTTTTGAAGTGCGGTTTATCCCAGAAGCTGGAAGGACTCGGTTGTTTAGGAGTTTCTTGGATTTAAAGCAATGTGATATGACGGTGGCATGGTATGAGCATAAGTTTAATGCAATGTCCGTTTTGGACTTAGATTGATAGACACACCGCTCAAGAAGAATGAAATGTTCGTGAATGGGATGCGACTAGAGTTCCAGAGAGAATGACCAATCATCTTACTGGTATATTCACCAACCTTATCAGTATGGCCTAGAGATTTTGAAGCTCTTAATATTAAGAAAGGAGTCCAAAAAGGAGTTGTGCCTACAGTTAGTGCTAAGCCATTTTCAGTTATACCAATTGGAGGCAAGTCAAATTTTAAGCACAAGTTTAAGGGGAAGAAGCAATGGGCAGAGATGAAACCCGGAGGAGGGGTTCCAACATAGAAGAAGCAGTTCGACTTAAACAACATTCTTTGTTTTAAGTGCAATAAAATGGGTCATTTTGCACCCAAGTTCTCAACTACAATCTGCTACAATTATCACAAGCAAGGACACATGAAGAATGAGTGCCTTTTCCAAAGAAGGGGTTGTAAGGACATGCTTTTGCTATTAAAGAGATATCATCCACTTCTTTAGGACAGAATGGGAAGCAAGTGTTATAAGATACAATATTCATTTATGATATTCCTATAAGAGTATTATTTAATACGAGTGCTTTCCATAATTTTATTTCAGTTGATCTCGTTGATAAACATAACCTTAAACCCATCTTTGTGATTAATCCTCTTTGTTTATCAAACCCTATTGGGGGTTCGACCAAGCTTAGCACCTTTTGTTCAAAAATGCATGTTTCCTATCGAAATCATCTCTTTCTTTCTGATTTGTTTGTTCTTGGGTTCATGAGTTTTGGATTGTTAGTAGGAATTGATTGGATGTCTAATTTTAAAGCGGTCTTGGATTGTGATCGAAGGAATGTCAAAGTTAGTAATGATGGGGATGTTGGTGTTAATATATGTTGTAAAAAGCCTAATGAGCTAACGAGCAGTTTTCTTTATTCACTCGAAGTAGCTAAAGAGGAACTAAGAGATATACCGGTCGTTCGGGATTTCACGGATATTTTTGATGAAGTGCAAGGTTTACCTCCTCACAGTGCAGTGGAATTCCATATTGGTTTGATCCTAGGAAACAAACCTATTGTATAACCCCTTTGAATTTTAGCTCTAAAAGAAATGTGGGAGTTAAAAGGGAAAACATTGGACTTGTTGCATAAGGGTTTGATAAGACGTAGTACCTCGACTTGGGGATCGTCGGTCATCTTTGTTACAAAGGTGGACGGTTCTTTAAGGTTATGTGTAGACTACCAGGAGTTGAATAAAAGGACTATAAAGAATAAATACTATTTACCAAGGATCGATGACATGTTTGATCAGCTCCACGGTGCTCGAATATTTTCTCAATTGGATCTTGCCACCCGTTTTCACCAATTAAGGGTAGCAGAGGAGAGTGTGCCCTTAACAGCTTTTAGGACTCCAAATAGTTTCTATGAGTGGTTAGTCATGCCATTAGGCTGACAAATGCACCTGCTTACTTTATGGATTCAACGAATCGAGTATTTCAAGATGTTCATAATAAATTTGTTATTGTCTTTATTGATGACATTCTTGTCTATTCAAAAACGAAGGAGGAGCACAAGTACCATCTTCGATTCATGCTCAATATTTTAAGAAGACATGTGTTGAAGGCTAAGTTTGCTAAGTGTCGTTTCTGGAAATCCGAAATTAGGTTTTTGGAGCATGTTGTTTCGAGAAAAGGCATATCAATTGATCCAGCAAAAGTTGTTGCAGCTCAAGACTGGAAGAAGCCCGAAAATGCGGCGGAAGTTAGAAGTTTCTTGGGATTGGCTGAGTTTTACCAAAGGTTCATCAAAGATTTCTTGAAGATTGTTTCTCACCTTACGAAGTTAACAAAGAAAGATGTTAAATTCGTATGGACGCCTAAGTATGATCAAGCATTTAATGAATTGAAGGAGAAGTTGATTAGTGCTCCTATTTTGACAATTCCCGATGGGAGTGGAGGTTTAACTGTGTATACGGACGCTTGTGGTATTGGTTTGAGAGCAATTCTGATGCAGCATGGGAATGTTATTGCCTATGCGAGTCGACGGCTAAAGCCACATGAGAAAAATTATGCTACACACGATTTGGAGCTTTTAGTTGTTGTCTTCACACTGAAGATGTCGAGGCATTATCTCCTGGGTACAAAGTTTGAGTTATACACGGATCACAAATCCTTAAAATATCTCTTTAACCTGTAAGATTTGAATTTGAGGCATTAGAGATGGCAGGAGTTCTCACTTCTTATGATTTGGAGATTCTTTATACCCTTGGGAAAGCAAATGCTATTGCAGATGCACTGAGTAGGAGTGTAGTGATGGTTGCAAACTTAGAAGTTAAGCCGGTATTGATGGAGAGGATTGCAACTAGTCGGGAAGAAGATCCTATTTTGGCTCGACTCAAGAAGGATGTTCAAGAAGGTATTATTTCTGGTTTTGAGATTGATCAACGGAGTATATTGAAAATGAACGGGTGCATTTGTGTTCCAAATGTTAATGGACTTGGGAGAAAAGTGTTAGTTAAATGTCACCGTTCAAGGTTATCTTTCCATTACAGAGTGACCAAGATGTTCTAAGATATGAAGAGGGTATTCTGGTGGAAGGGGATGAAGCAAGATGTTTCGATCTTTGTGAGTCAGTGTGCCAACTTCCAGCAGATTAAGAGTGACCGGTAGAAGTCAACTAGGCTACTTTAGCCACTTGAGATCTCGAAGTGGAACTGTGAGTAGATCTCTATGGACTTTATTGATGGATCCTAGGTCAAGAAGAGGGAATGAAAGCATTTGGGTTATAGTTGATCGGTTGACTAAGAGTGCTCATTTCATTTATGTTAAGCCAACTAGGACTGCTGAAAGTCTGGCGGGTTTGTATGTGAAGGAGACTGTGAGGCTCCAAGGTATTCCTTGTAGTATTGTAAGTGAACGAGACCTGATATTCACTAGTTGGTTCTGGAAGGGACTGCAAACTGCCTTAGGGACCGAGCTGAATCTGAGTACAGCTTACCATTCCCATACAGATGGGCAAATGAAGAGAGTGAACATGATCTTGGAAGATTTATTGCAAGCATGCATTCTTGACTTTAGAGGTTCTTAGGAAGATCGTTTACCCCTAGTCGAATTCACTTACAATAACAGCTATCAGGAAAGCATTTGGCATGGCTCCTTTCGAAGCTATATATGGTTGTTCGTGTCGTTCTCCTTCATATAGGGTTGAAGTCTGGTAATAGAATTGTCCGTGGGCCCGACATGATCTTAGAAGCTAGTGAGAAGGTAGCTGATATCAAAAGGAAGATAAATGAAGTGCAGGATTGGTAGAAGTGTTATGCGGTCGAAGGCGTAGAGATCTTGAGTTCTCAGTTGGAGCTTCGGTATTTGTAAAGGTCTCTTTATTGAGAAGTGTTGCGAGGTTTGCGAAATCAGGGAAGCTAGCCCCTCGATTTAATGGCCCTTTCCCCATACTCGACTAGATTGGTAGACTTGCGCATAGAGTAAAGTTGCTAGATAGACTATCAGATATGCACAACGTATTTCACGTATCTTATTTAGGTAAATATGTACACGACCCTTCGACGATAGTAGAACCAGCACAATAAGTTAATTCAAAAATTCAGCCTAACCTAACCATTCTTAGGTAGTCTATTTGTATCATCACTCGAGATATAAAACGATTGAGAATGAAGGTTTGAGCCTTGTTATGGTTCAGTGGAGTGAGGACGTTAATGATTATACTTGGGAAACCGAGGACTCTATTAAGGATTCTTATCCCGATTATCGTAGTTGTTTGTATGTTATTGTATCTTTTTTTGTGTACTCACCAGTTGCGGTGAAGTCACTTTCTTTGTACCTGTTTGATTAAATGATACCATTTGAGTTTCTTTTGGTATCTTTTGTTGTGCATGATTAATTTCGGGGATGAAATTTCCTATAAGGAGGGGAGGATGTAACGGCCCGTAATTTAATCATTTTGAATTTGAATATTGAAAATATATTTAAATAATGAATTTTATAACTCAAATAAATCTCTGTTAAATAATAACTAACGATGGTAATATTTTTTTAAAATTTAGTTTACAAAAATAATTAGTTCGGAGAAAATACAAAATGTGACCGAAAATCGTTTTTCAAATTTTCGACTTTTCATCGTTTAAAAGTTGTCGAAAAACGTTGTGTACATTAGAGTACATATGCGCGTACGCTTATATAACAACATATGTCTTATTAATAAAGTAATCTGATTAGATTTTAGTTTAAAACATACTTAAGAAAGATTAGTATATGTTGACTTATCTTTTTAAATTTAAAAAGTGAAATATCCAAAATGAGATAACACTACATCATGACAACTCGTCCGAAAAGTGAAGATGTGATGGAATGAAGGAGGTAAGGGATGATCAAGGTAGAGAAGGGTGAGGTGGAAAAAGGTTAAGGAGGGTAACGGACTAAGAGCAAAAGAGTAATTTTCCTATCTCGTTTTTTATAAAAACAATTCTCTTTTTTTATTTCTCATTTTCCATTTCACTCTCTTATTTTCAAAACATCCATCTTCTTTTTCAAACTTTTCAAGCTTCCATCCATGGCTTCCAAAAGTTTTGAAATTTAAAAATTCTTTCTTTTTCACTTTTTCCTTAAACAAAATCACTAGAACTCCTTTCTTTCTTCTCTACATCACTATTTCCACCAAAACAAGACTCATCTCCACCATTTTAAATCAAGGCCGAGCCCTATAGCCCCCTAAGCCAAACCATTTAGACGTCATCTAGGTCTTAAAGTCTAGATTTAGCAAAAATAAACTTCGTCCATGCATCGGTTGAAAGTTTGGTTGAAGTTCGTGCTCTTTTAAGCAAGTGAATCTCACCTCTTGAAAGAAAGTTTTAACCTTTATTATTGTGGTGAAAATATATATTAATTGTATTAGAAAGTGACTGATTGTTGGTTTGGTTCCCGTTTCAAAAAGATTTGGTAATTAGTTAACGGCTTTAGATTAGTCGAAAAGGTTTAAGTAAATGGTATTAGCGATGCTCTCTATATGTTGTATAGCTGTTATTTGCCTTTGTATATATGCTCATACTTACGTTATGTGATGCATGGATAAATAAATGACATATGAAAGTGGTTATGGAAGTGTCCGTATAGCAACTATCGGTATATCAGCACTTTGAAAAATATCATCTCTTTTGAAATCTTTTGGTTTAATCTTATGCTTAGGTATTTACGAGCTTAATTACCTATTCAAATAAGGATGCATTTAATGTTAAATAATTGTTTTAATAGTGATATTTAAAATTAATTAATCATTTTAAATAATGATGATTAAGGTTAATTATTTATTTAAATAATGATGGGTTTAAAGTTAATTAATAATTTTATTAATGTGTTTAAAATTAATTAATCATTTTAACAAATGATGTTTAAGATTAATTAATCACCTTAATAATAATGTTTTAAGGTTAATTAATCATTTTTAAAATGATGTTTTAAAACTAATTAATCATTTTAACTAATAGTGTTTAAGATTAGTTAATCACTTCAATAATAATGTTTTAAAGTTAATTAATAATTTTAATAATGATGTTTTAAGGTTAATTAATCATTTTAATAACGATGTTTCAAAATTAATTAATCACTTCAAAATGATGATTAAAGTTAATTAATAATTTTAAATAATGATGATTGAAGTAATTAATCACGGTTAAAGCTAATTAATTATTTAAAATAAAGGTGTTTGAATTAATTAATCATTAATTAAAGTTGATTAATCATTTTAAATAATTATATTGAATAAATTAATCATGTTTAAAGTTAATTAATCATTTTTGATAGTGTTGTTTAAATTTAATATTTGTAATGTGAAATTCCAGTAGAATTTCGGTTTTAAAAGTTAGAAAGTTTGATTCGGCTATGGAAAGGATGAGGAATTTAATTTTCCATAATTTGATATCACTTACATGGAAAGGATTTAGTCATACTCTTAGCAATAAATGTCGAGGTATGGAAACTCGTCCATATCGCTAAACTTAAAAATGTCATCACGGCAATGCCTAGAGGTAACACTACCTTCACTTGCCCGACTTTGTTTTCAACCAGGAAATATTACAAGTTTGAAATCGACGAGTAGTGATAAGAATATGAGATTTAATTTCTATATACGAACATTTTGAATATCCTGATAGTTGATTTATTGACTATCGATTCAGCTTTCTTCTTTGTGTATCATCCATTTAAGACGCTTTATTGCTCATTTGAGCATTAATATCCTTTATCGGAAATGACTAAAACCAAAGCATGAGTGGAGGCCAAGCTATGTGAGGTTGCTTCCATTAGCGTATTATCACATCTACTCTACATTGGTTTCAATTATATGCGCACTAAGATGTGAAATACTCGGATTGTTGATAAAGGTTAGCGGGATCCGACTTGGAGGTTTTCGAGAGCCATCATAGTTCTCAAGTATATTCTAGAGGTATACTTTCTATAAGGGGAGTGCACCATTCTAGTCGTTGTTGGAAAATTTCCCTTTCCTTGCCTTTGATTCTAAGTCGTTTTTTAATTGCATTGAGAAGTGCTGGGAGCTCTACTCAATGTTCAATTATTTGTGCTTATTCTCTAAGTTTGGATTTTGATCTTGTTTAGGCCCATTCTTTCAAGTTTGGGTTTGGCTCTAAATTGTTCCCATTACTTATGGTTGGATGTTGTTATTGTAAGGGGAAACCCGTTCCGCATTTGGTGGTGTGGTCTATCATATTGTTGTTTATTTCCACTTTTGTTTATAGTGTACTCATACCAGACTTATTGTCTGACTCGAGTAGTTTGTTTTTCCCAAACTCTCGGGTACTCTATTATTTTTGAGTAGCCTGAGAGTAACATGTTACTTTAGGCTATTTTGAAGATAATGGACGAGCAGGAGGCTCCTTATCTATTTAGTTATCTATTTCCGCTGTTATGTTAACTATGTGTGCATTTTGTATCAGCAAGTGTAAAGGCAGAGTGTATAACTGCCTAGGCTGATGGTAGTAACACTTTTGTGTAAATTTGATAACTCCATGTTAAGGAGTAACCTTATGTACTATATTATTATCATATTATAGTTAACCATTCCATTGTGAGATTATTCAGTTATGTTCTGTTATTTACCCCTTGACAACTCGCCTTTCGGATGCTTGGGTAACGATGCACGAATACCAAGAATGTATTAAGTGTTGTTCCCAGGGGGCCAGAAAGGTAGGTCATCACATAGCTAGGATGCCATGAGTCGAGTAATAGTAACCTACCAAAGTAAGAGTAAGTCCAGTTGCTAAGAATTTTGTCATAGTTGACTGCACTGCATAATAGTAGTTAGTGCGTTGTGTATCAGGTAGTTACCTTTGGGTTTCCAAACTTTTTGAATATGCTGCTAAATCTTTCATTACTAGATCTAGCTTCAGATCTCCATTGTACTCTGCATGTAGTCAACGCCTCTAAATTTTTCCACTCAGCTATCATTGCCAATACTGCATTTTGATGTTTTCTGCTAAGTGCATCAGCAACCTTATTGCCTTTTCCTAGTGTGTATTCAATACCAAAGTCATATGCGGCTAAAAACTCAGAGAATAAATACCTCAGAGACTTATGATTCATATACAACTTGAATCTTTCTCCCAACAGGTAATGTCTCTACACCTACAATGCAAAAATTACTACAGCTAATTCCAAATCATGTGTTGGATATTTAACCTCATGCGGTCTGAGCTGTCGAGAAGCATAGGCAATCACTTTACCTCTTTGCATTAACACAGCTCCTAATCATGTCCCACATGCGTACGTGTACACCACTAAGTCTTGATTCCCCTCTGTAATAACTAACACAGGTGCATTCGTCAATAAGTGTTTTATCTTCTGGAATGCTTCCTCACACTTATCAGTCCAGACAAACATCACATCTTTCCGTGTTAGCTTAGTCATCGGTGCTGCTATCCGTAAAAAATCCTTAATGAATCTCTGATAATATCCAGCTAATCCAAGAAAACTTTTTATCTTAGTCACTGTCTCGGGTCTCTTCCAATTATTCACCGCCTCAATCTTAGTCGGATCTATAGACAACCCTTTCTCTTAGACTACATGACCAAGAAACTTCACTTCTCTCTTTCAGAAATGACACTTCAAAAATTTTGCCTTCGGTTGATGCTGCCTCAATGTCTCAAGTACCACTCTAAGATGAACTTCATCCTCTCTTTCATCCTTAGAGTATATCAAAATATCATATATAAATACCAACATGAACCTATCCAAGTGCTCTTGGAAAATTTGGTTCATCAAATCTACAAAGAATGTTGGTGCATTAATAAGTCCGAACGACATCACTAACCATTCGTACTATCCATATCTGGTCCTAAACGCCGTCAAAGGAATACTATCCTCAACTACTCTAAGTTGATGGAACCTCGTTGCTAAATCCAACTGAGAAAATACTTTGGCTCTACTCAATTGGTCGAACAAATTGTCATAAGTAAAGGATATCGATTCTTTATCGTCTTCTCATTCAACTAACAATAATCGATACATAACCTTAATGATCCGCCCGGCTTCTTAGCAAACACTGTGGCTGCTCCTTAAGGCAAACCGCTTGGTCTGATAAAATTCTTACCTTCCAAACCCACCAACCGCACCTTTAACTCCTTCATCTCGGTAGGTGTCATTCTGCTTAGTAGTCTACTCATCGGTTCTATTCCTGGTACCAAATCTATTCGAAACTCAATAGCTCGTTTTGGTTGTAGTTCTATCACAGACTCAAAGACATCTGCGAATTCTCTAACAACGAAAACTTGATTTAACTTGTCTTCTACCTCCACAACACCCAACAAGGGATTAACCTCAAAACTAGGGTTTTCTACGGTATATACAATCCGATCACTACAGTCAGGGTGTCTAAGTGATATTTTCCTATTATGGCAAAATATTCTAGCATCGTATTTACTTAACCAGTCCATACCCAAAATAATTCTGAATCCTACGAAATCAAACACATGCAAACTGCAAATAAATGTATGACCTAACAACTCTAGGTGTCACATCCATCTCAAGAGTCGCATAACCTCCTATCAGATTTACAACCCTTAAAGAAGTAACTAGGTACGAGGGTTCTAGGTTAAGCTTATCCACCAAATAATGAGATATAAATGAATGCGATGTACCAGTATCAAATAGAACTCTAACTGGTACACCACGAATCCAAAGCATACCTCCCAACACAGCTTTTCCCTTCTCCTTTGCAGTTGGTGTCGAGGTAGCTGGTTCCAATGCAAACATATTGCCTTTCCCATCCTTGGCTGGCTCCTTGCACTGGTTCTTATAGTGTCCAACCTGATCGCAGTTGAAACACCTTGCTCCTTTCTTCTTAATGGCTTTCTTTCCTTTGACTGTCCGGTATTCATGAGCGTAGTGTCCTTTCTTATCACACTCGGATGACTTCTGCCTTCCCCTTCTTAGCAGCTCCACTCTTCTAAGCTCATTTATTATTAAAACTTCCTCTTCTAATTTTTCCCTCCTTGGGTTTCCTTGGCCTTGTTTCCTTTAAGATAAGCAAGCATCTCTTCCTGCCTCAAAGTCATCTCAATAACAACATCGCATAGATCTCTAATATGCGATAGCGCGGCCTTAGCAAGCTCAGGGTTCAACCCACAAATGAACTTTTCATTCCTTTTGATGACAGCATCAACCGTAGCGTATCCATATTTCGCTAGCTCCTCAAACCCGGTTGCATACTCGAACATTGTCATAACTAACTGCTCCAACTCAGCAAACTTCCTGAGTGGAGTAGACTTAGCAATCTTCAACATAAATCTTTCTTCAAACCTCCTCCTAAACAGGCGTGATGTATGAAGTATTTAATTTATTAATTGCACCACCACTGCTTTTTTTCCTTTAATTTTTTTGAACATGCAAATTGCACATCAACATGAACATCACATGCTAAAGAATGTGATAAATATTAGGGTTCGCTGCCTTAATAAGTTAAAAATCCTTGGATAATACTATAGTACTTGCCAAACCATTTTTTATTACTCAAAGCAAGTATGTAGATAAAAAGTTCAGTCACCATAATATTATGTATGTATTTCATGCTAAAATATCCACATCAACCACACTAAATTGTAAGTCTGTCAATTAATATATTTCTATAAACAAATCAAACCCTGCTAAATGCGTAATCAAATATTACATATTCGATGGATATAATCATGCAACAAATCAGGGCCGGCCCAGGGGCTTGCCCCTGGGCTGGGGCAGCCCACTGAGCCGGGCAACAGAAAACATCTGTTTTACTTCAAAGTTACAGCTCAATAGCCATCTCCATGTTTGCGATGCTTGAACCCAAAAAAACTAGGGTTTCAAAAATCAATGCCTTCTAAATAATCATCGCTGCATACTCGGCTATTCCATCAGCCATCGTCGGCTCATCCTTGCCTCCTACGCGATATTTTCTACTGCTGATTTGAAGTCCTGCTACAGTCTCTTTATACTGCCACTGCTAATTAATTATGCGAATTTCTTGTTTTGAGTTGTCTAATTTTCTAAAATTGAGTCGCCCTTTTACTGCTTTAGATTTCATTAACATTGAAAACGCCTGAAGCTAATAACTTATTAGTATTTAGTTATAAACAACTAGTTTTCTATAAATAATCGTTTAGGAATTGAAATTTGAAAGCCGAAGCTAAAAAACTAATAATTATGTAGCAACTGATACTTACATCGATGTCCTATTTTTCCTACAGTGTGTGTATGTCTACCCGCAAACATTTAGACAGAACCCAATATGATTTGCCTGTACACTTAACTAGATAACTAGTTTGTAAACTTGATACATTTAGTTAAAAATTAAATACACTGTTTTGTAAACTATTTGAGACTATAAGTATTGCAGCCCACTTAATGTGGCAACTTTTGTATAAAAAGTTGGTACTTTGTTATGTTATAGTTTTATATGTGATTTTATGCTTATATATAAAAAAGAAAATTTTTAAAAATTGACATGTTATATAGTAAGAGGCAAAAAAATTCACATTGGGCTTGGGCAACCGATTCTTTGGGCCGCCCCGGTGTCAGTCATAGTCTCCTTGAAGCGATTGTCCATAGAATTACTGTTAAATAAATAAAAGACAATTGATGAGTTAGTGTAGCCTTGATTATGTTGATGTCCATATTTAACATTTAGATGACATATCTCTTCGGTCAATTCATGTTGAATAATTTTAAGTAGGTCTATACAAACCACCACCACAAGAACCAACATTGTCACTATCAGCAGTACCATAATCTTCAATTGAAGATTATCTATTGTTTCATTACTTTAGTTCATTGCTGTCCATATGTACATTGCGCCATGCCAAATGTTTATTCAAACGTATTACACCACCTCCATTAATTTGCTTAATATTGTACAAGATACACTTTTCGTAGTTTCCATGGGGTGCTATAAATCCAACTAATCTCGCCAAGCTTGATTTGCATACCTGAAATTACTAAGTGATATAATCATCTATAGCAAACTTGGATATAATCTAACATAACTAAACAACCTAAAATAAAAGTAAGCCAACTTAAATATGAATTAAATCAAATTCAACTTAATTTAGCTAAGTTAAAAGTGAAGTAAATAAAATTAACCTTTCATATTAACTTCCATATTTAACAAGCTAAGCCAAAAGTATATATAAAACATAATATCAAATTGTTTCTCCGTTCTTATTTCTCACATCACGAAACCGCACCACAAGATCCGTAACCAGCAGCTCCACCGCCTCTCTCTCCTCGCCGCGTGCTTCCCTTCCACTGCCTCGCGTCTCACTGCCCCAGCCGACTCCATCCCCTCAAAATCAGAAGATCGACCTCAAATCCTCAACAAAATCAGCAGACTACATCCTCTCTCCCTCTCGTATATTGTCGTAGTTCTTGTTCCACGTCGTTCCAAAAGAATCAGGGCAACAAAGTTAAAAGTAAGAAGAAGGGAAAAAAAACTTCACTGGTTAAGCTTCCGTCGATTCGATAATTATAAGGAGGGAGTCGAATTTTGAAAGAGATTCGAATTTGCTTGAGGTATGTCTTCCGTTTTCGTCGTCTATTCATAAGCTTTCAAAGCAATTACTTCGTTCATATTTACCGTTTCTTCACATTTAAAATTATTTTGATGTAAGTGACGATTCGAATTTGTTTGGAGTTTAGTTACTTTTCCTTTTGATTTCATACATATAAAAGTTATTTCATTTATTGAAAAATCGTGGAAGAACAAAACTATAAAAAATTGTTATTCAGCTTGGTCAATCAAAACCTTTCGGCCGGCCCTAGCAGGTTGCCAAATGGCGATAACTTCATTGAGGCATTGCAAAAATATTCCAATCCAAATGGATTATACTGTCAATTTACAGCATACTTTTCCTTATTTTACTTTATATCCTGTTTATTCACCATCCTAAGGGCCTTACAAGTCTGACATTTCCTACCTGAAAGTTTCTCGTACATTATTACATTTAGGTGGGGATATTACTTGGATATCCTATATACAAGTAGGAGGTAAAGTTGAAATGTAAAGGGCGGCCGATGTAACTTTTGTTTATATAGTATTTTGTAAACATGCTTCAAAAGTATATTTACTTTGTTTTTGTTATGTGCTCCACCTTGTTTCTATAATATGATTCAGGAGTATGTCTGTAATTGATTTTGTAACATGCTTCTAGACTTTTAGTGCATTCCTATGTGATCATCACATTTAAACCATGCTTTAGTTTGTACTAGTATGGATATGGTTCGGTGTCTGTTGTATTGGCATTAATTTTTGTGCTACCGCTTCATCATTGTGCATGCTGCGGTTTTGGTGTAATATGCTGCACTTTGTATGGCATGTTTTGCAGTTTTTGTTTTCTATGAATTTTATTATGGTGAGTTAAGAAATTTTGCATGAATCATACACACCACTTGGATTTTCATTGATTTGTTAAATGTTATTTTTGGATCCTTTGAAAAAGAAAAAAAATCTTATCAAGAATATGTAAAGTTTTATGACACGATTATTGAACTCTTCTTGTGGCGATAGATCAAGAAAAAGTGCCTTATCAAATTTGGCATGTTGCATTCCTAATTATCTAGAATATGTCCTCATGCAAGCTCCCCGACGTCTGTGTTTCTAATATAATTGAGCTCTGGTCAACTATGAGATTCTACTTATTATTTTTGAAATATAATTTGCTAATAAGACATAAGCCTCATTTGTCAACTTGAAGTATTAAGAATTTAAAATATAAGTCTCATTTGTCAACTTCGCCGTTGGAATGCAGTTTAGGTTTTTTTTTAACTTACGAAATTGATTTTAGGCATGAAAAATAACCAAATAGGATTTGAGGTACTCCTTAAGGTAGCCAAGGCGAAGAAGCTCAAGGCGCCTTACTTGCGCTGTTTCTCCGGTTTCAGCTAAAATTTCAGCAACTAAAAACTAATGCTAAAACTGGCTTTTTCATAATAAAAATTGCATATACGTATATTCATCCTAGACCAAAGTAAGAAGTCAAAAATAAGTCTGTAATAAACAAATACTTAGAAAGTACAACTTAATTGCTTAAGAGAGCTTAAAACGTTCAACATCAAAGCTAGCGTCATCCTTCTTCAAACCATATGCGCTTAATCCTCACCTCTTTCGAATTACAATCCAGGTACTCTTTGTCCTCCAAAACATCATCAAAAATTGCATCTTCTTCGTTTTTCAACATTTGTAGATCATATGGTAGAAGTTGAACTTGAAGCTTTTCTTTTCCTTTTGCTTTGGCATGTTGCCTAGTCATGTGTGTTTTTTCCCAACTCCAAAACGCTCGTTATACAACATCCAATGTCATGCATCATCTTCAAAAACCAAATCATTTTCTAACATATGAATTGTCTTCCTCAATACCCATCTTCCACTCACCTGAATTATCTATCTCATCCAAAGAAATACGATTGATTATATCCTTCCATTTGAAGTGTTTCTTTGACTTCTGAAGTTTTTGCAGCATTTATGTTAAAGTTTATTTTCAGCTTTTGCTAGATATATATATTAATTTAATTTTGATATAGGCTTTATGGAGAATATAAATATTCTAAACAGTTCTTACGTGCTCAAAGGCAGTCTAATTTCTTTCACAACCTAAAGCATTATAAGGGAGACTTTTAATTTTGATCGTAAACTTTTGCAATGTAGGATTGAATTACCATATAAAACAATAAACTAATCACTTTCAAACATCAGTGAATTTGAACTTTGAAGGTCTAATAGTTAATATACTTAGAATACTTAATCATTTAATTTTTACTAGTGAAATATATGGTTATTTTGGGATTTTGTGTCTCTTGACTTGATCGTCGAGTTAATGCCAAATTGACCTTTCGCTTTTGTGTACAAAGACAATTCATCCATAGCTTTTACTTGATCATTTATTGAAAGAAGTCTTTCAATATATTTATATACGTAACTTTTTTATAATGTCCAATAATGTGGTGTTTGTAGAAGAATCGTAGATTCGAAAAAAAAATTGTTGCGAATAATGGTTGATGAAACTAGCATTTTCATCTTTTGTCGATTATAGCAGAAATGTCTTTGTATCTATCGTTTTTCCCAGCAAATGATCTTTCAATAGCTTCTTTTGCTTTATTCGTTTTCATATATATGTATGTATGTGTGTATGTGTGTGTGTATAACCCCTACAGAAAGTTTTTTAATCACCATCAATAAGTTATAGGACTCGAACAAGAGAACCCATTACTAAATATTTATGAGATACTATTCTAAAAACGTTATCGTCAAAACGTTATCACTAGTTTGTTCGCTTGTCCACCGACTTCTTACTCACTCCTTTATGTGTATATGACTCGAAGATTTTTTTTGTTTTTTTGTTTATTCCACTTTTGCAAGGAAAGAAAACTAGTTGCAAATCGAGTTACACCAAATCTAATGAGCTCTTATTTTGAAACCACCTCTTATATTCAAAATACCACTATTTTTAATTGGTTATAAATAAATCCGAGCTAATTTTTTTTAAATTCCGCTTCCAACTTTCTTTATTTTCCAATATGTTCATGCATAAAATCAAGAAAATGAGCAGCAACACAAGTTCACTATATGTAGATTTCCTTTTCGCCATAAGCAACTCTCTTATGTAAAATAAGCAAAAAAATTACTTAGTGAATGACACTATAAAAAATAGGTACGCTTGTGTTTTATAAAAGACATCGAAGTTTTATTATAGAACACTTAATGAGTGTTACAAAAAAAGTTAAGTTTATGTGTTAACTATGTTGTTCGAGGCGGAGCGGAGCGCTAGGCGCTAACAATGTCTTTAGACCTCAAGCGGAGTCCAAGCGGAGCCTAGACGAAAATAAGCGTTCACTATATAATTTGATACAAATTAATTTTTCATTAAGTAGTAATAAAAACAGTAACTATGTATAATTATAAACACAATTTATGTTGATTAAATCACCACTATTTATTATTGTAATATGGATGATATATACAGACATAATTAAAATTTATCGTCGATAAACTAAAAAAACAGAATCCTATTATACTTTACAACAGTAATGAAACTTATACATAATTATACATAATGAAATTTATGCTATAATTATAACTAAATATTTGTGTACTTAACAATTCTGACTTCAAAAACTATAATAATATTGAATAATTTAATGAAATTTATGCTATAATTATAACTAAATATTTGTGTACTTAACAATTCTGACTTCAAAAACCATAATAATATTGAATAATTTAATTTTTAATTTTAGTAGAATATATCAGGTTACACTCCAAAAATACTTAAAATGGAATTTAAAAATTAATGGAATAAGAAAGTGAAAGGAAGAACCATTAAAGTCATATTGCAAAGAAGTGAAAAGTTAACGAATAATTATTGTTGTATATTTTTTTTGAACCAGAAAATTAATTAAGCAAGCTCTGGAAAACATGAAAATTTCATGTTTATTTTGAATTAAAAAACGAATATTAATTTAATGATTTTTTTATATATTTTAATATGAATTATATAAAACGTAAATAAATTTTAAAATTATACTAGAATAGAATTTCAATAAATAAACAAAATAATTGAGTCTTTTTGGTGTAATTATATTTAATTTAGTCAATGTAAAAAAATGTTACACCAAAAACGTCTATTTTTTTTAGCACCCCAAGAAAAACTTAACGCTCAGACGGCGCCTCAAACAAGGGGCGGAATAAAGCGCCAAAGAAAAAAAGCGAAGCACTAGAATTGTCAAATAGCGCCTAGGCGGCGCCCCGGCGGTGCCCTTGACAGCATAGTGTTTTAAAGATATTAACTAAGTTTTACTTTAAAAAACCTAACCAGGTTTTATATAAATATTAACCAAGTTTTATTTTAAATTTATGTCTTATGAATATTAGCTAAGTTTTATTTAAAAAACCTAACCAAGTTTTATATAAATATTAACCAAGTTTTTTTTAAAAAAACCAGCCGAAAAAAATTAACTAGGTTCAAGTTTTATAAAAATTAAGTTTATGTTTTATAAAAGTACCGAGTTTTATTTATAAGAAACTAAGTAAGTTTTGTAAAAAAAATAACAACTGAGTTTAAGTTTTTACTATTATAAAAATTTAGTAAATTTATGTTTTATAAGAATTAAGTTTATGTTTATCAAAATTAATCAAGTTTTATAAAACAAGTTAACTAAGTTTGTGTTATATGAAAAGAAAGTAAGTTTTACTAAAAAAAGATTAAATATGTTGAAAAAAAAGTTAACTAAGGTTATGTTCTATAAAAATTAGCTAACTTTATGTTTTACAAAATTAAATTTATGTTTTGTATTTGGAGCAAAACATACAAGTCACGCTATCGAGGTTATTGTCATCCGTCAAAAAATTATATTTCCAACCAATATCTAAATCATGGTCTCTATTTGTAGCCATGGTCGAGGAAGAATTCCCTGCATTAGCCTTATCTTTTTATCCATGGCCTGAATGTAAAACAAAAGGAGAATAAGTTAATTCATGACTCGTAAGTCATTACTAAGTATAGATGTTTAAATTCTAAAACTTCAAAGTTTTTAATCAAAATCAAATATACTTTGAAGCATTTTATAAATTTTACATTTTAAACTTGATACTACTTATATTACAGTTTATTTATAAATAAGAATTAAAATTTAAAGTTTGATCAAACATACTTAAATCTGTTTATAGAGTTTAAATTTAAACTGTTTTGAAAATAATCTGAAATCAAATCAGTTTTTGAAGCTTAAATCAGTATATAAACCTTATTTGATATAAAATTCAAATTTATATTAACGTCATTGAACACCGATCAATTTAAACTTGATGTTATGATTTTCTACTAAATTAAAAATCAATTTAGAGTTTAAACTTCAAAATCTGAACTAAATAAGATTAAAATATTAACTTTAAAACAAAATTTATAACTAAAATAGAAGAAAATTTACCTTGAATTAGGGCAGCAATCGAATTAGAACATAGAAGTATCGGCAGAGACCAGAGAGCGGCGGTTCTGAAGAGGAGACTGGCAGCAGCTTTGGAGAAGAGATGGACAGCTCTGGATTAGTAGCAGGTCGGCGGTAAGCAGGAGAAGCAGATCAAGAGTCTCAAGATGAGGCGAGGTTGATGTTTGTTTTATTTGATGTGTTTTTCTGCTCTGCTGAACGAGGGATTTAGGTAAACAGAATCGGGTTAGGGTCGATATTGGGTACAAAGCCCAAAAAAATTAATCCATTTGCAGCAGATAAGTAAAACTCACTTCTTTTTTTACGTGTGGAGCTTTTTGTGCTATCAACGCCTTTTGTGCGCCTTACCAGGTATGCCTCGACGCCTTAAAAATGCTCAGAGCTTGTGCCTGACTCTTTCCTTGACTGCCTTGATACTACTTGGTAAAAACTAGTTTTTCCTCTAAAAGTGAAGCAAGGGCTAATCTACGGATTGAGGGGGGGCTAAAACTTTAATTCGATGGCATTAATAGCAAACCAAATAAACAGTGAGTTAGCGACTTTGATCCTTACCAAATTTAAGTGGGTTGCTTGTTAGCAATCCACCAAAACAATATTGCATGTAGGTGTTGTTTATTTGTCCAAACGAGGATTAAATGCCCCATGCATTATGGTTATATCTGAATTACAATTTTGTGTCTTTTGATTTTATATATTCAATATACTAATGTTTAATTATATTTATTTCTTATTGTTCTACGGTGTGAGTGAGTAAAAATTGGTGTGAATGAATGTAAAGGATGATTAAAAATTAGGAGTTGGTTCTGTAGTGTTAGGTCTGGTCAAAATAAAGACTTGGTCAATGAAATACCCATTGAACATCTAAAACACCATATATTCAAAAAATACACAAAATGATAATCTTGAAATTGAAAACTGAATGGGCACGTTGGAGATTAACGCAATTTGAATGGACATGTGTGTATGTTATAAACAAATATAGAATATAATTATAATATTCAAATATGTTTGTGTATGCCATTGCTTCATAAACAAAATCAAATTTAACATAAAATTATTACCTGTGTGGTCAAGGCGTGCATCTAGGTGCAAAACGCACCAAGTGGGCTTTTTGAAACTCAAGGCGCAAGTGTTAGTGAAGCGGAAAAGAAAAAGCTCTAAAGCGTCAAAGGTACGGAGCAATAAAAAGCGCGCTTTATATCAATCTGATTTGACTGAAACTAAATTAAATTTTCGAGTGAAGCCCATTATGATCCATTAGGCCCCAAATCGCACCCGGGAAAAAAAACCTATATCCACTTAACGGCAGAACAAAACATACGCACCCAAAATCGATAAAAAACCCTAAAACCTCATCTCGACCTGCTACGTGATCTCGTATGTGCTACCTGCCGTCGATCTCGATCGTCGTCGATTCGCCTGTGCCTGCCGTCGACCTTGCCTGTCCCTGCCGTCGTCGCTTTTCAGCCTTCTGTCGCCAGCCAATCTCGAGCTTCTCAATGGTATGCGTTCTTCTTAATCTTTAATTTTAATTTATTTAAGTTTATTGTTTAATAAAAATGATTTGTGTTAAATTTGTTTGAAAATTTATAACTGATTTGTTTGAAACTTCAAAATTAAAAGTTAAAATTTGTTATAAGTTTAAAAAATAAATAGAACCGATCTGATTTGTAATGTTAATGTTTAAAATTTGCTTAAAATCAAAATTTTGAAATAAAACATTTTACTTTGAAAAATAATTTGAAGTTTAATGTTTGTTTTTTACATAACATTTTTATTATGAAGTAATTTTACAAATTTTAAAATAAAATGTTTAAACTGATTTGAAGTAATTTTTTTTAAAAAAGAAATTAGAAGTTTAAACAAATTTGATTTGATTGAAACTAATTATAAAATTTTGTATTATTTTGGTTTGTGATGCACGCTTATGAAGTTTTATTCTCAAAACTGCACGTATATGCAATTTTTTATTATCAAAATTGCATTTTTAGTAGTAGTTTTAGCTGCAGTTTTGATAGCAGGGCAGCTGGAAAAAAGCGTGTCTAAGGCGCATAGAAAAGCGCAAATAAGCGCTACGTACAAGCATTGCGTTTTTTATGCTTTTCGCCTTGACTACACTGATTATTAGTATTGAAAAACCAAAATAAATGAACAATAAATTAAACCATTTGTGCATCACACTTCATCCAGATTGACTGAGCATATGACATGTATTTTAATGAAACAAACGAACAGTTTATACTTGTCAAGTAGAGGTAAAACATATTCAGAATGCAGCTAAAACTACTACTAAATATGCAATTTTGATAATAAAAAATTGCATATACGTGCAATTTTGAGAATAAAACTTCATAAGCGTGCATCACAAACCAAAATAATTCAAAATTTTCATAATACAAAATTTTATTATTAGTTTCAATCAAATCAGATTTGTTTAAACTTCTAATTTCTTTTTTAAAAAAATTTACTTCAAATCAGTTTAAACATTTTATTTTAAAATTTGTAAAATTACTTCATAATAAAAATGTTATGTAAAAAACAAACATTAAACTTCAAATTATTTTTCAAAGTAAAATGTTTTATTTAAAAATTTTGATTTTAAGCAAATTTTAAACATTAACATTACAAATCAGATCGGTTCTATTTATTTTTTAAACTTATAACAAATTTTAACTTTTAATTTTGAAGTTTCAAACAAATCAGTTATAAATTTTCAAACAAATTTAACACAAATCATTTTTATTAAACAATAAATTAAAGATTAAGAAGAACGCATACCATTGAGAAGCTCGAGATTGGCTGGCGGCAGAAGGCTGAAAAGCGACAACGGCAGGGACAGGCAAGGTCGACGGCAGGCACAGGCGAATCGACGGCGATCGAGATCGACGGCAGGCAGCACAGACGAGATCACGTAGCAGGTCGAGATGAGGTTTTAGGGTTTTTTATCGATTTTGGGTGCGTATGTTTTGTTCTGCTGTTAAGTGGATATAGGTTTTTTTTTCCCGGGTGCGATTTGGGGCCTAATGGATCATAATGGGCTTCACTCGAAAATTTAATTTAGTTTCAGTCAAATCAGATTGATATAAAGCACGCTTTTTATTGCTCCGTACCTTTGACGCTTTAGAGCTTTTTCTTTTCCGCTTCACTAACACTTGCGCCTTGAGTTTCAAAAAGCCCACTTGGTGCGTTTTGCACCTAGATGCACGCCTTGACCACACAGGTAATAATTTTATGTTAAATTTGATTTTGTTTATGAAGCAATGGCATACACAAACATATTTGAATATTATAATTATATTCTATATTTGTTTATAACATACACACATGTCCATTCAAATTGCGTTAATCTCCAACGTGCCCATTCAGTTTTCAATTTCAAGATTATCATTTTGTGTATTTTTTGAATATATGGTGTTTTAGATGTTCAATAGGTATTTCATTGACCAAGTCTTTATTTTGACCAGACCTAACACTACGGAACCAACTCCTAATTTTTAATCATCCTTTACATTCATTCACACCAATTTTTACTCACTCACACCGTAGAACAATAAGAAATAAATATAATTAAACATTAGTATATTGAATATATAAAATCAAAAGACACAAAATTGTAATTCAGATATAACCATAATGCATGGGGCATTTAATCCTCGTTTGGACAAATAAACAACACTTACATGCAATATTGTTTTGGTGGATTGCTAACAAGCAACCCACTTAAATTTGGTATGGATCAAAGTCGCTAACTCACTGTTTATTTGGTTTGCTATTAATGCCATCGAATTAAAGTTTTAGCAAACTTCATCCAGAATGCACAAATTAAACCATTTGTGCATCACACTTCATCCAGATTGACTGAGCATATGACATGTATTTTAATGAAACAAATGAACAGTTTATACTTGTCAAGTAGAGGTAAAACATATTCAGAATGCAGATCATATGAGTAAAGAATCCAATTTGTATAAGATAACAAAAGATTACATGACCTATACTCGCATAAATGACCTATATTCATCATGCTTTCTGTCGAGTAACTTTTATAGCATAACAGATAAAATTATCATAATCCCTGGTAAGAGGGGTCAATTTGGAAAATGAAAAATATCCAGAATAACAAAATAATTTGTGGGAGGGACCAGCTGCTCACTCTCAGCTAGCTGTGCATTCACCACTGAAGTGAAGTTACCAAATGGTTAATGACAATGGTAGCTGTTTTATTTTCTTTTTTGCAGTCATGCTTCAAGAGTATGTCTATATTATATTTGTTATATAATCCACTTCGTTTCTATATTATGATTCAGGAGTATTTTTGTAAATGTGCTTTCCTATTCAACAGTCGGTTAAGCCATGTTTTAGTTTGTGCCAGCAGTATTGATATGCTTCGATTCTTGTGTTATCGGCATTATTTTTTGCATTAATGCTTCAGTGCTGTTTGATATGCTGCAATTTTTGTGTGCTATGTTGCAACTTTTTGTGTTATATTTTTTTGCAGGTTTTATTTTTATTTTTTATTGTTCAGTTTTTGGCATTTTGTGGTGCAGTTTTGGTGTTCGGTGGTTCAGTTTTTGTGCTTTCTGGCACAATTTTTTGTTATACTATGCCAAATTCAATCATATTATTACATAACGGAGAAGTACTAATTGTATTTTACTTTTATTTTAGTGCAATAACAAGTTAGAATGTTTGTTTTAGATGCATTATGAAACTTTATATGATGAGAATGAAATAGATTGCATCACTCCATGTATTATGTTCTATTTCAATAGGCTAAATGATTGAGCTTTTATTTGAATTCTTTTTTCTTTTTTCTTGTACAAAGCTCTTGCACTAGTGGCGGCTAATTCTTAAATTGTGATAGCCAACAACCTAGTCCCAAAAACAGGAAAATGAGGGCGGTGACTGGAATGATAACTTCAAGAGAACCGGCAACAGTAAAACAAGCAGCAAAAGTCATCACCAAGTTTTGCAAGTCCATGGATTTTGGTGGTCGACGCGATGTTGCTGCCTACTTAAGCCGTACTTCTGCTGCTGTTGAAGATCTTTATCTGTTTCACCGCGGTTTAAGAAAAAAAGGTAAGACCTTGGAGCAGCAAAAACAAGAAACATCAGTTGAAATTAAAGAGAAGAAAGAAGCTGCAGAAGTAAATAAGGAGAAAGTTGAAGAAGAAAAGGACAGCAAGAGAAAGAAGAAGAGAAGCAGAGAAGTAAAATTGGAGATCGCCGATGCAGTCGGAGAAATTGAGCATGGTAGTGATAAAAGAGAGGAGGAGAAGAAGAAGAAAAACAAAATTGAGGAATAGAAATTGTTTTCTGTAGCAGTTTTGTAGCAGTTGTTTTATTATCTGTTGAAAATGGAGGAATGTTAGCTGAGTTTCCGACCTAATTAACATATTTTTTAACTGAAGCTGTTTGTTATCGCCATCAATCACTCAAAACTCAGGTGACCTTGTACTTTACTGAATTTGATTTTTACATAGTTCTCGTTGGCAAAACCTATTTATGATAATATTTATGATAATGTTTGCTGTGTTAGATTGTATGTGTGCAGTTTTGGGTATCATTCTTATCATCTGATGAAATGCAGCTGGTGATGGTAAAATCGTTCTTATGTTCCGAATATGACTTTACCTTCCGTTCCCTAATATTTTTGAACCAGCTGTTTAAATCCATCTTTATTTTGCTTTTAGTCGTGATTTCTGTAGTTTATATCATACTGGTCGTTTATCATCTCAGAGGAGATTTATAACAGGGAACGTTCGCCATACATCTTTAATAACTTTCATAATTTACCAAACATTCCTTAGATATAAAACATAAAAATTTCATCCCTAATTTTAAACACAGCCTTTTTTTTTTCAAGCTACCCTAAAAAAGCATCGTGAAACCCTGAACCCACGCTTTTTTTATCGTTCAACCTTTGATACAATTGAAATCACATTTTCTTCAACAAAATCCGAAAATTCTACAAAATCGAACAACAGAACAACCAAAATCTAGTCGAAAATCTCACGTTTTCAAAATCAAACGAGGCAAAATGGGAAGATCGAAGGTGATATATCTCAATTTCATAAGTAGTCGATTTATATTCCACTGTTTTAAATCGATAGATCTTAGGGTTTTGCAAGGATTTTAGAGATTCTCGAGTTAGTCATGCATGTAATCGAGCTTTTTTACGGTAATACAAAGAAAATTAAGAATGCAGACGATAAACTAAAAAACATTCTGTAATTACTGCAATTTTTGTAAAAAATTATTCAAAAAACTGTTTCCTCTCTTCAAATTTTAAGCAGATGTTATTAATGTGTTTTTTGCATATTTTTAAGCAATATATTCGTTCAATGTCTGTATTTGTCTATAATTTTTCATAATAATTACAAATCTAACAGTTAATATCATAATAATGTCAATTAGTCGCAATTATTGCAGACAAATATGCAACTGTGTTGAATTTTTTTTGAATTTCTCTACAACATTTGTGTATAAGCGAAATTAAGTAAACATTACTGAAAATATCACATATGGCTGCAAATAATTAACCTTAATTGCTTACTTTTTAGTAATAAAACAATAAACTTAGTGTTATCTGTAATTTAAAATAGTTTAATGTCAATTATTCATATTATTGCCGACAGATATGCAACTATACTGAGCACTGTTGAATATCTTTGCAACATTTAAGTATGAAGAAAAATAAGCATTACTAACAATATTGTATATATGTAGTAGCAACAATTCAATTTAACTGCTTACTTTTCAGCAATAATTCAATTAAACAGAGTAATCTCATTTTTATATGCTACTTTTTGAACAGTTTCATTGAAATACCAATTTATTTGGAAAAACTGAAGAAAAAAAAACTGATAATATTTATAATAACAAAAGCCATATTTTAAAGTTTACAGTCATTCAAATTGTTGCTGAAAATTAAACAAATAATTTTTAAAACTGCTGACATATATGCAAGTACAACATATTAAAGAAAAGTTTTTATAAGCTAACAATTTTTTCAATACTTTCATTGGATTACCATTCTATTTCCAAAAAGTGAAGGAAATTCGAGAAATATGTATGATTAGAAACAATAAAATTTTGATATCATAGTTATTGAAATAATTGCTGAAATATAAGCAATTGTTTTTTAACACTGCTAAATTATATGCAACAATTTCAAATATATGAAAATTTGCATATACCTTAAAATTTGCTGAACAAACTGCAATTATTTAATATATTGCATACATTTTTGTTTTTTCTGCATATTCATTAACTGCAAGTATTTAACATCACCTATCATATTATTAAATTGTGCATATTTATTTCATAATTTTTAATTTACTTTTATAGAAGAATACGAAAGAAGAAATAAAAGAAGGAAAAAAAGTAATGTTGGAAACATCAATTGTTCCTGTTGAACAACAATCAGGATCAAATATTCTACAGAAAAAAGAAAAACAATCAATGAAGAGAAAATTACATCAAGAGAAGATAACTACAAAAATAATTTTAAGGCCTTTCATCGATGTTCTTGGCAGGATTAAGAATGAAGAATTGCTGACAGTATCACATACAAAATATCTCCAAAATTTACCTTTCTACAAGTTCATTCATATGATCTATGTTGGAATTATACCTGCAAAGCAAAACACAAAAAACTCAACAACAATAGACATAATCATTAAAGCATACATAAAGAATTTGAACTGCTTCCAATTTGAAGATATGTTACTAACATTCACAAAGGATGATATAAGCCAATTGTTATCAATTCCTACAAAGGGTCAGCAAATCAAAACTTCTGGCCATATGAAAAAAGAGGGTAAAAGCAATGCTCAGTTTACATCATTCATCAGCAAACACTTTGAAGGAGAAACAAGTGTCAACAAAAAAAACATAGAAAAGGAATTGTTTGCAACAATAAAAGGAACATCAAAAGAAGAAAAAGCAGATACGGCAAAGCTTTTGCAATTGCATTTGGTTGCAACATTCTTAATATCAAATCCAAACTCAACTGTATCATGGAATATGATTCCATATTGTGTCTGTGAAGATAAAATGCAGCATATATCATGGCCAAAAACGATTCACAAACATTTGATAAATCAAATTGAAAAATATATTGACACCCCAAGGAAAATAAATGCATGCGTTACATTATTACTGGTATTAAATTTTTGATTAATTAGATAAATATCCTATTAATTAATAATTTATTCTAATACTAATTGTCTTTTTTGCAGTGGTGGATCTGTGAGAAAACACAAATTTTGAAATCTGCTAAATAGCAATACAACAACTCGTATCCCTTGGCTGGCAAATGGGATATATCAAAACTCAAGCGAATAATGTTGTTGACCATAGAATACAACTCAGTAAGTATAACTGCAATTTAATTTGTAGAATTGTTAAGCTTCAGTAAAAAAATAGCCAGTACTCTATTTAGTTAAGGTTTAAATTTTTTTAATTATATTTTAATCATTTATTTAAAGTAATTATCTATACTTTAATTTCTAATTAAAGTTATCTAGTTATATTGATTTAAGTTATTTAATTGTATCTATAGGTTAATTAGTTATCATACTAATATTAGTTTAAAGCTGATTAATTATTGTTTAATAACGTTTTAAAGTTATTTAATTATTATATTAATATTGTTCTGAAGTTAATTTATTTATACAATAATAATGTTTAAAATTAATTTAATATATTATTAATGAGATTTAAGTTATTATTTTAAATGAGATTTAAATTTAAATGAAAAGAAGGATGGGTAAATAATAACTTATTATCTTAAGTTATTTTAAATAATGTATGGTTTATCAAAGGACCTTGTTGACCTAAAGGGTTTATTTAACAAGTTGTTAAATTGGGAACAATTTTATAAATGGTTTTGGATATTTATAAAAGGTTTTTTAAACGAGTTTTAAAGATTTGAAAAGAAGAAGTTTTATAAATGGAGTTTTGATATATATAAAAGATGTTTTAGAAATAGATTGAAGATTTATAAAGAAGCTTTCCAAATAGATTTGGAAATATTTATAAGATAAAGGAATTTGGAAAGAGAGGGTTGATATTCATGGAGTAATTCGAGGGGCTGAGATTGCCTACAGTTTACTATGAATTCGCTGGGATAACGACGTAACCATTGTGTAAGCTGCGATCCATAGTCGATATTGAATGGTACTTTCCATATCTATTTTTAAGAGTTTTTTAAGTTTCTATGTTTTGAAAGTAAAATGGTTTGTGAATATGCTTATACCATTGAGATAAGTATATGGTTATATTTTCCAAGTATCGAAAATATAGTGGTTTGTGAATATACTTATCCTGTTGAGATAAGTATATGGAAGTGATTTCCAAGTATTTGAAATGTGATTTTAAATTAATAAAGATTTATGTAAAGAGGCTTGGTGATTTCCATGGGAAATGCAATCTTTGTGTTGAATTGATAGTTAAATAACCGACTATCAAATCTTGGCCTAAATATGTAATCCTTCTTAATTTTGGTAGTAGGAAAATATTTCCTACTTAACACCGAAGGATTTTGACTCTGGAAACATCTAGGGGAAACACGATAATTATATGGTACAGTTACCATCGGGAGTGCTATACTGTACGTATAAAATCGTTTTGTTCTTCTAGGAAAAATGATAAGGAAATCCGTCCACTGAAGCGGTTAGGGGGTGATCTCCGCTCTTATGTATTGCCTGATTATTTTCTAAAGAACCGGTATTGAGCATTTCGGAAATCGGCGATTGGTTTGAGGAGCGCGCGAGAAGCAGAAGAGTGTACTCGTAAGAGATGACTCGAAACCCGTTACCACTCTGAAAACCATATACGGTTCTATGGAGGAGTTTCATGATATATTGAGATGTTGGGATCCATGTGTGATTCCGAGATCTGTTGGGGTATGAGAATCCGGATGTGATTCCAAGACCTAATTGTGATATAGGAATCTATGTGTGATTCCGAGACCCGTTGGGGTATTGGAATCCATGTGGGATTCCATGATCTATTTGATGGCGGTGCGTAAGCTAGAATGCTGGATGTAGCCTCATCAGCGGAATTGGCTAAAACCAGAGATATGAGGCATGTCCAATAGGGTTGGCAAACCCATAGGGTGTAGTCGGCTCCTCCTAGATGTCACTCTCAGTTGTTATGCATGCATGGGGCGATGCACTCGGTCTTAGCGAGACCAGCTATGTTTTTCCTACGGTACATCACAGGGGATGTATGCTGCTTCGGAAGGATATCTCTGATCCTTGTGCAAGGGGATTGTTCCTCTAAGTACTGAGAGGACCTCTATGAAAATCCTACACAATTAGCGAACGTGCATTATCGATTTTCAATTATATACGTAATATTGTTGTGATGTACACTCACGAGCATCACAGCTACTTGATTATTATTATTTTCGCCCTTAGACATTATTATAATATCACTGGATTTCTGATATAAAAGGTTTTGGTTATCGTAAGGTAAAAACTCGTCTGTGTTTATGTGCGGCGTGGTCTTACGAGATATCTTTGTTTTAAAAGGTTATTTAAACTTTAAGAATCTATTTGGTTGTGTTTCTCACGCTGGTTTCCAGACTGACCTGAACGTTGTTTTCTTATAATGCTCGGGTTCAAACCGAGCATATTTTCAGGTTTAGTTAGATATTTTTGGAGCTTCAGGAGAGGAGCTGGAGGCCCAGAGACGTATTCACGTACATGGTTTTTTTTCCATTGCATTCATGGTTGTATATTATTTAGCAATTGTGAGGACAAGTTGTTATAACTGTCCAAGCTGAAATAGGTTAGTATACTCTGATTGACATCTGTATATACTTATACCACAGTTTTGTTTTTGTGTAAAGATTTGTCATATATTATAAATTATTCGTTACGCCGTGAGATTCTATGTTGTTTAGTTTTTTCTTGTCTTTTTTTTCCTAACTATCCGCCTTTCCGTTCAATTTGAGTGGTTCATATGTGGTTTATTGGCCGCTTAAACTGTACGGAAAAGTGGATCGTTACACTATGCCTTCCATCTTTAAGGTCAACAATATTTTTGAATTCAATAATTAGGCTAAGAGCATAACATAATGGACCAATTGGTCTAGGAGTAATATAAACCCAAAAAATAATAATTGATAATTAGTACATAGTATATATCTAGGATTATATAGTCCAACGTGGATTAATTTTATAAGCTGGTTCAGAAACACTCATTTTCATTTTGAAATCAATGAATAAAATTCCACAGAGGTACCGGAATGCAAATCCTTGTACGTTAGAGGAAAGCACCACAAATCTTTGAAGTATCCATTCCATAGGATAGAAGGTTATTTATGTTTTATTATTAATATCCTATCGTTTATTTTCCAAATACCACCTCTAACATAAAATGAAATTACCAATTTACTCATACCACTAGAATCATTTTAGCGTACTAATATGTGCATCTTCAACATAACTATGTTTAGATCTTTGAGTTTGATACAATTAACTATATATTTATATAAGTTTTTTATAAGTTAAATAAATCTATAGATTTTAAGTACTTAATAGTTTGTCATACCTCAGCAGTATGATTTTGGAGCAATGCATGATTGATAGTTGGCTGCTTATGAATATTAATATAGTCTGCAATATCACCATCTTCGCTCTAATAAGGAAAAAGTTCACAGTTATTTAGTTTTATTTGTAATAGAAGTGATAAAAATGTAACATAATCAAGACAATGCTTTTTATAGCAGGCCCATTAACTTACTTTAACATTTGTTCACCTGCATTTGTACGTCACATGAAAGTAAGCATCCCAATGATAAATAAAAGGGTGAAAATTGCTAAGTACAAATATTCTCATCGTCCAAGTTTTTATGTTCAAATAAAGAGAGCTGCTAGTTGCACTTGTGTTCAACGACCGTAGATAACATTTGTAATTTTATTGGGCAATCCAAACCTATGGGACCCACTAGTATTTAGTGTGCTACAATTCAACGAATATTCAACCAATAGAGTGTCGAGTCGAGTGTCAGCCAACAATTATTAAAGACTTACTAGAATTTCTTTAAACATGGGCACATGCATTTTCCATAGTAAAACATAACATGGAGCATTTTCCTTTTTAATTTCTGAAATGTAGTTGCTAAGAAGGATTATAGTATTACAAATTCAAAGTCCACAAAGAAAATAAATTAGACATATCAAACAAATTATCATGATGTATTTAGTGAAATAAGGGAAAGGAAAAAATAAATGCAATCAAACAATTAAGTAACTTCAAATTCAAAGCTGTTATAACTATGGAAATAAGCAAAAAAATTAACTAAATTAGCATGCTCTATATATGCTAACATATGCAGAATTAAAGGTTTCAATCAGGTTCATGTACAGATGCACCATCATGAGAAAACAAATAGTCGGATGCTCACATTCGAAGTTACCATATCTATTATATTATTCTATTATATAGTAACCGGTAGAGATATTCTATCATGTTTGCACAAGGCTTAGCACTGTATAACACTACTAGAAAGGCTTCAGAATTCTAGGCTTCAGAAAGCGACATAGCCTAACGACGGCTAGCAACGGCTAAAAAAAGCGGCCGTGTTAGCCGTCGCTTATCGCGTTATACAAACCTGCAGCCGAGAGAAAACAGTTTCATTCTCCCTCTCCCCAATCTGCTCCCAAATCCCCTCAGATCCGCCACCAGCCACCACCAGAAGCCGTCGCAACCTTCCATCGCTAATTTCAACCTCTCCAAACTTGCCGGTATCTCCTATTTTCCATTATCTTTGTTTAATTTAGGTTTAAATTAAATTAGTTGATGATTTAGGGATTTGGAATTGGATGATTTAGGGGTTTGGAATTGATGAATATATGTTATTAGTTTATGATATATAGTTTATTATTTGAATTGTGTATATAATGGTAAACCTAATTTAGAAAATTAGTTGATTATGTGTTTGAAAATGGTGATTATTGTGTAATAGATGATGATAATTAGTGTTGATTTGGTGGTATTAATTAGTGAATTTATTGTTTACTATGTTGTTAAAAATTATGGCTAATTTAAAATCCAAAAAATAGTCCATGATTATTGAATAATATCCTTATTGATAAGTTTACGAGAATGTTTGTTATACTATTGTAAGTGCTAACTACTTATTTAGTTCACAAAATCGTTAATTAAAATTTATGTAGTTAAACAAAAGTTAAAATACATTTTAAAATTTTAGATTTAATTAATAAATATTTAAATAGTTAAATGAATTATAAAATAGTTTTTGTAGTTGTTAAAATAGTAACTCATGGTTCCATTTGTGAGATAAGGCATATTTTTCGAGTTACTGAAAGTTCTCATGGATTTTGATTCGTAATTAAACGAATTCTATTTGGCTACATTACTAAAAAAAAATTAAGATCATTATTTCACTACAGACCACTAATACTTCAATATTAATATTTTTTAATTTGTGCTTTATTTATGTGAAACCCTTAGAGAATTTTTGGCCCCGTCTGACAAGTGTTGTATATGATCGTTATATGGATATTCACTTTTCCACAGAGCGGACATCTAAATTCATCCGATACAACATTTGTTGGATTTGTCCTAGTATTTGGACAAGTTACAAACACAATAAAGTAATCATATTTTATAAATTATTTCAGTTTAAATGGTTCAGAAAATTTCGATGGCACTTCCTTTTTTTCTTGTGTACATGCATTTGTGTACGATACAGGGAATAAAGGGAAGTGCTGCTGAAATTTTTTAGAATCGTTTAACCTAAAATAATTTATAAAATATGATTACGTTATTGTATTTGTAATGGGAAATAGGATAACCGGCCATCAAAGTAAAAAAACAATAAACTTAAGAATTGAAAATTTGAATGCAGTATTTAGTTAAATTTGTTAAAATAGTAAAGGGTTATATATGAATTTTTACAAGACTTAAATATGAAGTGTGTTATTCAATCTTCTAACCTACATTTTACAAATCAGGAAATATGTTGGATTATTTTCTCGATCGTAATTGGATGTATGAACCTCGAAAATGTATGAAAGAATCAATAAAAGAACGTTTCTGTAACAGTGTACACGTATTTATTAGATTTGCTCAATCTAATAATCGAAATAACGTAGGCATTCGTTGTCCGTGTAGTAAGTGCAAACATCTGAAGCATTGGAAACCAGATGTAGTAGAAATGCATTTGTACAAATTTGGTTTTGTGCCGAATTATTACTTATGGGATCGTCATGGGAGAACTTGTTCAACCTACACCTAATCCTGTAGTGTTAGAGGACGATAATACTATGACCAATCCTATAGAAAACATGGTGCAAGATGATGCACGATCAATGTTTCATACCTTTGACCAAGGTGATGATGGGAACGAAAATGTTGACGAAGAACCGACCGTGGAAGCTAAAAAAAATTATGATTTATTGGATTCTGCTAAGAGACCATTGTGAGATGGATGTACAAGAGGAACTTAATTATCTGTAACCGCCGAATACATCACTACGAAATCGAAATTTAATCTTATAGAAGCTGCATTTACAGCAGTTGTACAAACTACAAAACGACACATGCCACCTAATAATTTGATGTGTGATAGTCATTATAAAGTAAAAAAACTTATGTCTGCTTTTGGATTGTCGTACTAGAAGATAGATACATGTGTAAAAGGTTGCATGCTATATTGGAAAGAAGACGCTCATCTTACTAAATACAGAATATGTAACGAGGAAAGATACAAACCAAGAAAAAATAAATAATAAGTTCCATATAAAAGGATGCATTATTTACCCATCACTCCCAGACTTCAACGGTTATATGCATCTTCTGCTTTACATCGTGGTGGCTCAAAATCCTTCCAACAACACAGGAAGGAATTGGTAAATAAATTAACCAATATTTATGTTATTGATGTATATATTTACTAGTGTCTCTTTACCATATATTCTATTCTTGTATACAATCAATTCTTGTATATACTCATGCAAATTATCAATATAATATATTCTTGTATATATTCAGTGGGCAAAGTATGAAAGGGAGCCTACAGCGGCTGAGGTTTTCAGAGTTACACATGCAGTGGAGCATACAAATGAGGATGAGAATGTTTCATATGATTGGTCGGACGACAAGGCTGCTTCTGTAATGGTAAATATATTTATTTCTGTAATGGAAATATTTCATATTCGTTCATTTCACAGTAAATACGTAAATTGTATAGCAATTGTGTCAAATATCTGTTCGTAATTGTAGGAAAGATATAAAGCAGAGCATGCACGAGCGATACAAGCGAGTGGACGGGAGTCGCTTACGGTTGATGAGTCTAATCGGATATGAGATTCAATCATTGAACCGGCAAGTCGAAACAGGCGTTACAGTTTCAGCAATATGGTATGTACTCAACGTTTACACAATAGAAACTTATATGTCATGAACTTCTTATTCACTTGAGTTTATTACCAATAACTTGAGTTTTCTTATTGTTATTGTATGCCATGAACTTCTTATTCACTTGAATTATTTCACAGGCTCTTAATTTCCAAAAGGCATATAGGAGATCCATAGATGAGGAAGAGATTGCTCGGATGCAAACACAATTGGATGAGCTCAATGATTGGTGAAAGAGTCAGTTGGCGACGCAGATAGATGAGCGTATTGCTGCCTTCTATCAGGAGTATGAGTCGATGCCCGGGGAAGGAGGTGCAGATGTTGCTGCTGATGATGATGCTTAGTTGGTTTGTTTGATGGGTACGCTATATATATATATATATACATATATATATATACATATATATATATACATATTATGATGGGTTTGACATTTGGTACTTTGGATATTGTGATTGATACTTAGTGTTTTGGTGGATTTGGTATTTTGGTTGTTGTGATTGATGTGATTTGGTTTGATGAATTTTCATATTTGGTTATGTTGATTTTCTTATATGATTTTGTTAATATATATTGGAATATGCAATATTTGATGATTTGGTTGTGTTGATATTGATTATATGGTATGATGGAATAGTATTATATGTGTGGAATGATGAAATTATATTATTTGGATTGATTGGGATTGAGGGTTAAAGGTGCTGCAATGTGGCAGCAAATATATCTCAGGTTTGCAACGGCTAGCGACGGCCCTTTGGTCATATATAGCGACGGCTAGCAACGGCTATATTACAACGCTTTGCAACGGTTTGCATCAGCAACCCCAACGGTTGCTGCCACGTGGACACTTAGCCGTTACAAGCCGTTGCAAAATGAACAACGGAGCCGTCGCTAAGGCCGTCGCTTTCTTCAGTTGCAACGAGATATTTTGCAACGGCTATTAGCGACGGCCAGCGACGACCGCCAACGGCTATTAGACGTCGCAAAACAGTGCTTCTTTTGTTGTGTAAGCATCTTGCTAGGATTCTGTGAATCAAAGGAGTTGTGTTCGGGTGCATCAAAGTAACTGCCTTCTTTTGCTTCTGATGGTGAACTGTACTTGAGATATTGATTGGTGTTGGATACATCAAGTTACATCTTTCTTGGTTAAATGTAGAGCAGATGCGAGAAATCCTTCAAAATATACTTGTAGTTATTGAAATGGTTGAGTGAGTTCTCTGTCATTTGACTGTGCATGCCAATTTGCTCCCTAAAATAAAACAACTGAAATCGAATTGCTAAAGGATAAATGAGTGTATTTTTTAGCAAATACATTATAGAGCTGTTATTATTTCAATTGTAATAGATTGTAGATTAGGACTGAATACAAATTGATTGCTTAGCTGCATACATGATGATGAAAAAACATACAACCATATACTGAACAATTCATATGGTTCTTGGTTTGAGCTGTGAACTATGCTCTCTCGAATCGTACTTCTGTATATAGTGAAGAAAATGAATTATACCACTCTAGGAATGTTTCGTAAGACTATTTGAAATTCCTCAAACTTTCAGTGTTCAAACAATAAAAAATTAAGTGTAAATATCTAGAAATGGTGATACCTGGATAAAAAGCAGCATATATTTTGAATCTAATTGATATCTAAAACACAACAAAATAGAAAGATATATGGAAGAAATTTGTGACATGTTTCATTGTAAGTTCAAAAGTTGTTGCTTTGGTGAAAGGACAATAATAATAAATTATTTTAACATAATTTATGAAATGTCTTTCGCACTTCCAATGTTCACAAATAACTCTAGTGAACGCCTAAATTATCTAAATAAACCATATTTTTTAACAAATATCTATATGAAGAACAAATATGGTTTAATAATTGAAAGAGGGTTTCATTCTTATCAGTATATTTTAGTCCCAAGCCAACGTTCAAATAACTGTTTAGAACCATCTAAACAACAGTTCTTGAAAACTAAAAATACAACCGTAATAGCTTGTACACAAATTAAAAGGTTTTCACCGAAAAGAATAAAAGAGTATAAGTCTTACTTCACCATCATTGTTATACTATGTCTATATGGGAAAGAGATTAGAAACAAAAAGACTATGCTTAAGTTTTAGATATGAATACATAGTTAGTTTTTTAAGGATATACAGAACAAAAATTGTTTGAACTCTAAATTTGATAATCTTTATCCATAAAAAAGGTAGAATTTGTAAAATCAAAGTCACTTTATCTCTAAAGGAACAATGAAAAAAAAAATCATCAACGGATGTAAAAATCTCCGATTAAATGCAAAAAAAATCCTTTGAACCAACATATGAAAATCTATATGCAACTTGCTAAATTCTTGTTTAACAAAATTTTCTGCTCAAATATGCTAAAAGGTGGAGCAGGTACAATCCAACCATTTATTATGAAATTGAAAGAAAAATGTAAACTCTGATGTAAATTCCATGTTGCCTGAACTACTGAAATACCAATCAGAAATCGTAGTGTATGTTTTAACGTAAATATATCATTCACAAACTTATTTATAGTTAATTTTGTAGGTTATAACTAAAAGAAGCACCTCACTCTCCTAGCATTATACTGTCATGAAAGAAACCCCTTTAGTTATAACTATATTTTCCAAAAAGTGACGATACAAATAAGCAATTATATGCATGATCATCGAAAATACATGAAATTGATAGCAACATTAACATCATAGGGGTAGTGAAATCTGCATATACCATTATATTTAAATAAAGATGATCAAATAGCATAGTTTCAAATTATAAAGCATAGAAAACAGTTAAAAATTAAACTATTACTTCATCCATTGATATATTAATGGAAATCTTAATATCAAAGAAAGCAACTCATGAATTGCAAAATTATAGAAAATAATACATATCATTTACTGCGTAATGTGGATGGTATACTCTTTTATTAGATTAAAAAGTAAATATACCATTATCCACATACACTTGCACAGAAAAAAAGCAAAAGAAAAATGAATTTTCTGCTCAAATATGCCAAAAGGTGGAGCAGGTACAATCCAACCATTTATTATGAAATTGAAAAAAAACAAGTAAACTCTGATGTGAATTCCATGTTGCCTAAACTAATGAAATACCAATCAGAAATCGTAGTGTATGTTTTAACGTAAATATATCATTCACAAACTTATTTATAGTTAATTTTGTAGGTTATAACTGAATGAAGCACCCCACTCTCCTAGCATTATACTGTTATGAAAGAAACCCCTTTAGTTATAACTATATTTTCCAAAAAGGGACGATACAAATAAGCAATTATATGCATGATCATCGAAAATACATGAAATTAATGGCAACACTAATATCATAGGGGTAGTGAAATTTGCATATACCATTATATTTAACTAAAGATGATCAAATAGCATAGTTTAAACTTATAAAGCACAAAAAACAGTGAAAAATTAAACTATTACTTCATCCATTAATATATTAATGGAAATCTTAATTTCAAAGAAAGCAACTCATGAATTGCAAAATTATAGAAAATAATACATATCATTTACTACTTAATGTGGATGGTATACTCTTATTTATTAGATTAAAAAGTAAATATACCATTATCCACATACACTTTCACAGAAAAAAAAGCAGAAGAAAAATGAATTTCTTCAAAAAACATGAATACAAATTAATTAGTATTGGCTAATCCACGAAGTACAACACAAAAGGAAAGTTAGTATATAATATGAGACATGTGATTTTGATAGAGTGAAAGTAACCAATTTAATGACGATCCAGTCAAAGATAACAATATTATCATAAATTTTGCTCTATTATCCAAATAGGTATCCGTGGACGTAATGAAATATGACAATTGAACATGGGAATCAATACTATTAGATCCTTCATTTTATATCACCAAAAAAGTGTGTGTGCTTTATTCAGAAGAAGATTGGTGACAACTAACAAAAAACATATTGGTACTTAAAATAATTATTTATCCAATTTACCCATAATAATACACACATACAGAGAACTCAACACCTTGATGAAATATTTGAAGTGGGACTTCCGGAAAACTTCAGATAGAAAGAATTGATAAAAAAAAAATTAACTTTTGCAACGTTTAGAAACTTTGATCTATTTTCAAACTGTAGTCAAATCTAGTTTTGTACTCGGATTGCTAATTATTTCAAGCCGACAACAGTCTAAAGATACCACCACCCTAGTTTCCTCCAAGAAACTCCATCTACAATAATCCACGGTTCATACTCACTCAGTAGAATAAAACAACTGATAGAAGTGGTACAATATAGTTTGTTAAATATATGTAACAAAAGAAAATTAGAGCATGAATGCAACCTCACTGTCAATATTCAACAAACATAGCAAAGTGGGAATTAACAACAAAGCACCCATACTCGTCGTTGAAAAGTACGGAAAGAAAAAAATAAAGGCAGTAGGAATATAAGATCTGTAAAAAAATGGCATTTAGAAACCAGACAGTGATCTCAGAAAATTTATGGCAATACAAAATGTAAATATTTAGTTATATGCTTTGTTGGTCATTTTTTTATTCAATCATTTTCAAATAGTTGGAATATAGTTTATCGCAAAAAAACTTTGCTTTTCATTGCCCTAAAAAGGTTTTCATAGAAAGAGCTGTATAATATCAAAATTTGACTGATTGCAACTAATTAATATATGCAGAATGTAAAACCGATCATCGTATCAAAACCAGTTCTCAATATATATAGATTATGTAGAAAACAAAATTTCAATCATATGATTGTTACTTATAGCAAAATATATCATAAATATTACATACAAATTCAAATTTTGAACTTATTCTTAAGATTAAATTCATCAAACACATAATTTGCATCAGTAATACTCATGCCACAAAACAACAGACACTTATATGTGATGCAAGATATATACCTACATGAATATGAATATTTATAACAACTATTATATTTTAAATGATGTACATCAATATTGTAGATTCTAATTATAAATCAAAAAACCTTGGAAGAAGAAAAAGAATAGACCAGTGGGAATAGAGAAAATTGGGGAATAAATAAATTTACATGAACGCCGATGACGGTTATCATATCGAGAATAGGAATTAGAGATGAACGGTAAATCTATAATTGAACAATCAGATGGAATTTTTACCGAAGGAGGAGGAAGATGGATGGTTAATTAACCGCCGGGATAGTAATAATTAGAGCACGAAGGAAAACAGTACTGTAACCAGTTGTTGCCTTATATAGAAATCACTGTAGCGACACATGGAAATAGAAATGTGTACGCCACTTGTCAGATCGTGGTTACTTGTAAAGTTTGGTATCTCCTTTACAATATAAGCAATATATGATATTGAATAAATTAATCATGTTTAAAGTTAATTAATCATTTTTGATACTGTTGTTTAAAGTTAATATTTGAAATGCGAAATTCTAGCACAAGTTCTGTTTAAAAGTTAAAAAGTTTGATTCAGTTATGGAAAGGATAAGAAATTTAATTTTTCGTAATCCGATATCGCTTATATGGAAAGTATTTAGTCATACTCTTAGCACTAAATGTCGAGGTATGGAAACTCATCCCTATCTCGAAAGTTAAAAATGTCATCAAGGCAATCTCTAGAGGTAAAACTACATTCACTTGTCTGACTACATTTTCAACCAAGAAATAGTACGAGTTTGAAATCAATGAGTAATGATAAGAATATAAGATTTAATTTCCATATACGATCATTTTGAATATCCCCGATAGTTGATGTATTGACCATCGATTCAGCTTTCTTCTTTGTGTATCGTCAATTTGAGACGATTTGTTGCTCGTTTGAGTGCTGATATCCTTTGTCGGAAATGACTAAAACCAAAGTGCAAGTGAGGGCCAAGCTATGTGGGGTTGCTCCCATTAGGGTATTATAACGTCTACTCTAGATTGGTTTCGGTTATATGCACACTAAGATGTGAAAAACTCGGATTCTCGGTAAAGGTTAGCAGGGTCCGGCTTGGAGGTTTTCGGGAGCCATCGTAGTCTCAAGTAGTCCGACATTATCAGGTTACTTTGGTCTCTTTTGAAGATGATGGACGAGTAAGAGGGTCCTTATCTATTTAGTTAACTATTTCCGATGTCATGTAATTATGTATGTATTTCATATCAGCAAGTGTAAAGGCAGGGTGTATAACTGCCTAGGCTGATGGTAGTGGTACTTTTGTGTAACTCTAATAACTCCATGTTAAGGAGTAACCTTATGTACTATATTATTATTGTATTATATTTAACCATTCCATTGTGAGATTTTTCTGTTCTGTTCTTTTATTTTACCCCTCGACAACTCATCTTTCGGATGCTTGGTAATAACATACGAATACCGAAGGATGTATTAAGTGTCGTTCCCATGGTTCAAAAAGGTGGGTCGTCATAGTTGGTATCAGAGCTTTGGTTGAGCGAACATCTTAGCCTAATTAGGGTACAACTCATTAGAGACAGGGAAAAAGTGGTTCCCTAGATTGAGTAAATCTTAAAAGAGCATATTTGTTATTTTTATAATAGTATCTTTCCTATAAAGTTTCATTTTAGATCCTTTGGTGTTTTTTCCTTAAACCATTTTAATCTCAATCCTGTATTCTAAAGACACATGTTATTTGTTCAAGTGATATAAGACGGACACAAGAAGAGAAGGAAGGAGAGGATCTAGAACCAACATGGATACTAACGGTAGGGTACCTAGAAATACTACTATGCCAGCTGTAGATCCAGTGGAGGAAGTGGTAGCGCAAGATCAACCCCCTATGAATTTTGCGACTTTGTGCAAGAATTACACCACTTTAGGCGGAAAACTGTTCTATAGAACTGAAGATATTCTTGGAGTGCAGATGTGGCTCAGATCTTGTGAATAGATATTTGGAGATCTGCGGTTGGTAGATGTAGAGAAATGGCTGTTGGCACTGCGACAACTTCAGAAATCGACGATGAATTGGTGAGATTCGGTGATAGCTAATACTCTGGAGGAGGAGTTTTCTTGGGATCATTTCAAGGAATTTTTGAAGTGCGGTTTATCCCAGAAGCTGGAAGGACTCGGTTGTTTAGGAGTTTCTTGGATTTAAAGCAATGTGATATGACGGTGGCATGGTATGAGCATAAGTTTAATGCAATGTCCGTTTTGGACTTAGATTGATAGACACACCGCTCAAGAAGAATGAAATGTTCGTGAATGGGATGCGACTAGAGTTCCAGAGAGAATGACCAATCATCTTACTGGTATATTCACCAACCTTATCAGTATGGCCTAGAGATTTTGAAGCTCTTAATATTAAGAAAGGAGTCCAAAAAGGAGTTGTGCCTACAGTTAGTGCTAAGCCATTTTCAGTTATACCAATTGGAGGCAAGTCAAATTTTAAGCACAAGTTTAAGGGGAAGAAGCAATGGGCAGAGATGAAACCCGGAGGAGGGGTTCCAACATAGAAGAAGCAGTTCGACTTAAACAACATTCTTTGTTTTAAGTGCAATAAAATGGGTCATTTTGCACCCAAGTTCTCAACTACAATCTGCTACAATTATCACAAGCAAGGACACATGAAGAATGAGTGCCTTTTCCAAAGAAGGGGTTGTAAGGACATGCTTTTGCTATTAAAGAGATATCATCCACTTCTTTAGGACAGAATGGGAAGCAAGTGTTATAAGATACAATATTCATTTATGATATTCCTATAAGAGTATTATTTAATACGAGTGCTTTCCACAATTTTATTTCAGTTGATCTCGTTGATAAACATAACCTTAAACCCATCTTTGTGATTAATCCTCTTTGTTTATCAAACCCTATTGGGGGTTCGACCAAGCTTAGCACCTTTTGTTCAAAAATGCATGTTTCCTATCGAAATCATCTCTTTCTTTCTGATTTGTTTGTTCTTGGGTTCATGAGTTTTGGATTGTTAGTAGGAATTGATTGGATGTCTAATTTTAAAGCGGTCTTGGATTGTGATCGAAGGAATGTCAAAGTTAGTAATGATGGGGATGTTGGTGTTAATATATGTTGTAAAAAGCCTAATGAGCTAACGAGCAGTTTTCTTTATTCACTCGAAGTAGCTAAAGAGGAACTAAGAGATATACCGGTCGTTCGGGATTTCACGGATATTTTTGATGAAGTGCAAGGTTTACCTCCTCACAGTGCAGTGGAATTCCATATTGGTTTGATCCTAGGAAACAAACCTATTGTATAACCCCTTTGAATTTTAGCTCTAAAAGAAATGTGGGAGTTAAAAGGGAAAACATTGGACTTGTTGCATAAGGGTTTGATAAGACGTAGTACCTCGACTTGGGGATCGTCGGTCATCTTTGTTACAAAGGTGGACGGTTCTTTAAGGTTATGTGTAGACTACCAGGAGTTGAATAAAAGGACTATAAAGAATAAATACTATTTACCAAGGATCGATGACATGTTTGATCAGCTCCACGGTGCTCGAATATTTTCTCAATTGGATCTTGCCACCCGTTTTCACCAATTAAGGGTAGCAGAGGAGAGTGTGCCCTTAACAGCTTTTAGGACTCCAAATAGTTTCTATGAGTGGTTAGTCATGCCATTAGGCTGACAAATGCACCTGCTTACTTTATGGATTCAACGAATCGAGTATTTCAAGATGTTCATAATAAATTTGTTATTGTCTTTATTGATGACATTCTTGTCTATTCAAAAACGAAGGAGGAGCACAAGTACCATCTTCGATTCATGCTCAATATTTTAAGAAGACATGT
The DNA here is from genome assembly GCA_030737815.1 of Allium fistulosum. Classification (NCBI taxonomy): domain Eukaryota; kingdom Viridiplantae; phylum Streptophyta; class Magnoliopsida; order Asparagales; family Amaryllidaceae; genus Allium; species Allium fistulosum. Next base: position 888,542,444 of record CM060903.1, on the reverse strand, counting down.
GTTGAAGGCTAAGTTTGCTAAGTGTCGTTTCTGGAAATCCGAAATTAGGTTTTTGGAGCATGTTGTTTCGAGAAAAGGCATATCAATTGATCCAGCAAAAGTTGTTGCAGCTCAAGACTGGAAGAAGCCCGAAAATGCGGCGGAAGTTAGAAGTTTCTTGGGATTGGCTGAGTTTTACCAAAGGTTCATCAAAGATTTCTTGAAGATTGTTTCTCACCTTACGAAGTTAACAAAGAAAGATGTTAAATTCGTATGGACGCCTAAGTATGATCAAGCATTTAATGAATTGAAGGAGAAGTTGATTAGTGCTCCTATTTTGACAATTCCCGATGGGAGTGGAGGTTTAACTGTGTATACGGACGCTTGTGGTATTGGTTTGAGAGCAATTCTGATGCAGCATGGGAATGTTATTGCCTATGCGAGTCGACGGCTAAAGCCACATGAGAAAAATTATGCTACACACGATTTGGAGCTTTTAGTTGTTGTCTTCACACTGAAGATGTCGAGGCATTATCTCCTGGGTACAAAGTTTGAGTTATACACGGATCACAAATCCTTAAAATATCTCTTTAACCTGTAAGATTTGAATTTGAGGCATTAGAGATGGCAGGAGTTCTCACTTCTTATGATTTGGAGATTCTTTATACCCTTGGGAAAGCAAATGCTATTGCAGATGCACTGAGTAGGAGTGTAGTGATGGTTGCAAACTTAGAAGTTAAGCCGGTATTGATGGAGAGGATTGCAACTAGTCGGGAAGAAGATCCTATTTTGGCTCGACTCAAGAAGGATGTTCAAGAAGGTATTATTTCTGGTTTTGAGATTGATCAACGGAGTATATTGAAAATGAACGGGTGCATTTGTGTTCCAAATGTTAATGGACTTGGGAGAAAAGTGTTAGTTAAATGTCACCGTTCAAGGTTATCTTTCCATTACAGAGTGACCAAGATGTTCTAAGATATGAAGAGGGTATTCTGGTGGAAGGGGATGAAGCAAGATGTTTCGATCTTTGTGAGTCAGTGTGCCAACTTCCAGCAGATTAAGAGTGACCGGTAGAAGTCAACTAGGCTACTTTAGCCACTTGAGATCTCGAAGTGGAACTGTGAGTAGATCTCTATGGACTTTATTGATGGATCCTAGGTCAAGAAGAGGGAATGAAAGCATTTGGGTTATAGTTGATCGGTTGACTAAGAGTGCTCATTTCATTTATGTTAAGCCAACTAGGACTGCTGAAAGTCTGGCGGGTTTGTATGTGAAGGAGACTGTGAGGCTCCAAGGTATTCCTTGTAGTATTGTAAGTGAACGAGACCTGATATTCACTAGTTGGTTCTGGAAGGGACTGCAAACTGCCTTAGGGACCGAGCTGAATCTGAGTACAGCTTACCATTCCCATACAGATGGGCAAATGAAGAGAGTGAACATGATCTTGGAAGATTTATTGCAAGCATGCATTCTTGACTTTAGAGGTTCTTAGGAAGATCGTTTACCCCTAGTCGAATTCACTTACAATAACAGCTATCAGGAAAGCATTTGGCATGGCTCCTTTCGAAGCTATATATGGTTGTTCGTGTCGTTCTCCTTCATATAGGGTTGAAGTCTGGTAATAGAATTGTCCGTGGGCCCGACATGATCTTAGAAGCTAGTGAGAAGGTAGCTGATATCAAAAGGAAGATAAATGAAGTGCAGGATTGGTAGAAGTGTTATGCGGTCGAAGGCGTAGAGATCTTGAGTTCTCAGTTGGAGCTTCGGTATTTGTAAAGGTCTCTTTATTGAGAAGTGTTGCGAGGTTTGCGAAATCAGGGAAGCTAGCCCCTCGATTTAATGGCCCTTTCCCCATACTCGACTAGATTGGTAGACTTGCGCATAGAGTAAAGTTGCTAGATAGACTATCAGATATGCACAACGTATTTCACGTATCTTATTTAGGTAAATATGTACACGACCCTTCGACGATAGTAGAACCAGCACAATAAGTTAATTCAAAAATTCAGCCTAACCTAACCATTCTTAGGTAGTCTATTTGTATCATCACTCGAGATATAAAACGATTGAGAATGAAGGTTTGAGCCTTGTTATGGTTCAGTGGAGTGAGGACGTTAATGATTATACTTGGGAAACCGAGGACTCTATTAAGGATTCTTATCCCGATTATCGTAGTTGTTTGTATGTTATTGTATCTTTTTTTGTGTACTCACCAGTTGCGGTGAAGTCACTTTCTTTGTACCTGTTTGATTAAATGATACCATTTGAGTTTCTTTTGGTATCTTTTGTTGTGCATGATTAATTTCGGGGATGAAATTTCCTATAAGGAGGGGAGGATGTAACGGCCCGTAATTTAATCATTTTGAATTTGAATATTGAAAATATATTTAAATAATGAATTTTATAACTCAAATAAATCTCTGTTAAATAATAACTAACGATGGTAATATTTTTTTAAAATTTAGTTTACAAAAATAATTAGTTCGGAGAAAATACAAAATGTGACCGAAAATCGTTTTTCAAATTTTCGACTTTTCATCGTTTAAAAGTTGTCGAAAAACGTTGTGTACATTAGAGTACATATGCGCGTACGCTTATATAACAACATATGTCTTATTAATAAAGTAATCTGATTAGATTTTAGTTTAAAACATACTTAAGAAAGATTAGTATATGTTGACTTATCTTTTTAAATTTAAAAAGTGAAATATCCAAAATGAGATAACACTACATCATGACAACTCGTCCGAAAAGTGAAGATGTGATGGAATGAAGGAGGTAAGGGATGATCAAGGTAGAGAAGGGTGAGGTGGAAAAAGGTTAAGGAGGGTAAAGGACTAAGAGCAAAAGAGTAATTTTCCTATCTCGTTTTTTATAAAAACAATTCTCTTTTTTTATTTCTCATTTTCCATTTCACTCTCTTATTTTCAAAACATCCATCTTCTTTTTCAAACTTTTCAAGCTTCCATCCATGGCTTCCAAAAGTTTTGAAATTTAAAAATTCTTTCTTTTTCACTTTTTCCTTAAACAAAATCACTAGAACTCCTTTCTTTCTTCTCTACATCACTATTTCCACCAAAACAAGACTCATCTCCACCATTTTAAATCAAGGCCGAGCCCTATAGCCCCCTAAGCCAAACCATTTAGACGTCATCTAGGTCTTAAAGTCTAGATTTAGCAAAAATAAACTTCGTCCATGCATCGGTTGAAAGTTTGGTTGAAGTTCGTGCTCTTTTAAGCAAGTGAATCTCACCTCTTGAAAGAAAGTTTTAACCTTTATTATTGTGGTGAAAATATATATTAATTGTATTAGAAAGTGACTGATTGTTGGTTTGGTTCCCGTTTCAAAAAGATTTGGTAATTAGTTAACGGCTTTAGATTAGTCGAAAAGGTTTAAGTAAATGGTATTAGCGATGCTCTCTATATGTTGTATAGCTGTTATTTGCCTTTGTATATATGCTCATACTTACGTTATGTGATGCATGGATAAATAAATGACATATGAAAGTGGTTATGGAAGTGTCCGTATAGCAACTATCGGTATATCAGCACTTTGAAAAATATCATCTCTTTTGAAATCTTTTGGTTTAATCTTATGCTTAGGTATTTACGAGCTTAATTACCTATTCAAATAAGGATGCATTTAATGTTAAATAATTGTTTTAATAGTGATATTTAAAATTAATTAATCATTTTAAATAATGATGATTAAGGTTAATTATTTATTTAAATAATGATGGGTTTAAAGTTAATTAATAATTTTATTAATGTGTTTAAAATTAATTAATCATTTTAACAAATGATGTTTAAGATTAATTAATCACCCTAATAATAATGTTTTAAGGTTAATTAATCATTTTTAAAATGATGTTTTAAAACTAATTAATCATTTTAACTAATAGTGTTTAAGATTAGTTAATCACTTCAATAATAATGTTTTAAAGTTAATTAATAATTTTAATAATGATGTTTTAAGGTTAATTAATCATTTTAATAACGATGTTTCAAAATTAATTAATCACTTCAAAATGATGATTAAAGTTAATTAATAATTTTAAATAATGATGATTGAAGTAATTAATCACGGTTAAAGCTAATTAATTATTTAAAATAAAGGTGTTTGAATTAATTAATCATTAATTAAAGTTGATTAATCATTTTAAATAATTATATTGAATAAATTAATCATGTTTAAAGTTAATTAATCATTTTTGATAGTGTTGTTTAAATTTAATATTTGTAATGTGAAATTCCAGTAGAATTTCGGTTTTAAAAGTTAGAAAGTTTGATTCGGCTATGGAAAGGATGAGGAATTTAATTTTCCATAATCTGATATCACTTACATGGAAAGGATTTAGTCATACTCTTAGCAATAAATGTCGAGGTATGGAAACTCGTCCATATCGCTAAACTTAAAAATGTCATCACGGCAATGCCTAGAGGTAACACTACCTTCACTTGCCCGACTTTGTTTTCAATCAGGAAATATTACAAGTTTGAAATCGACGAGTAGTGATAAGAATATGAGATTTAATTTCTATATACGAACATTTTGAATATCCTGATAGTTGATTTATTGACTATCGATTCAGCTTTCTTCTTTGTGTATCATCCATTTAAGACGCTTTATTGCTCATTTGAGCATTAATATCCTTTATCGGAAATGACTAAAACCAAAGCATGAGTGGAGGCCAAGCTATGTGAGGTTGCTTCCATTAGCGTATTATCACATCTACTCTACATTGGTTTCAATTATATGCGCACTAAGATGTGAAATACTCGGATTGTTGATAAAGGTTAGCGGGATCCGACTTGGAGGTTTTCGAGAGCCATCATAGTTCTCAAGTATATTCTAGAGGTATACTTTCTATAAGGGGAGTGCACCATTCTAGTCGTTGTTGGAAAATTTCCCTTTCCTTGCCTTTGATTCTAAGTCGTTTTTTAATTGCATTGAGAAGTGCTGGGAGCTCTACTCAATGTTCAATTATTTGTGCTTATTCTCTAAGTTTGGATTTTGATCTTGTTTAGGCCCATTCTTTCAAGTTTGGGTTTGGCTCTAAATTGTTCCCATTACTTATGGTTGGATGTTGTTATTGTAAGGGGAAACCCGTTCCGCATATGTGGTGTGGTCTATCATATTGTTGTTTATTTCCACTTTTGTTTATAGTGTACTCATACCAGACTTATTGTCTGACTCGAGTAGTTTGTTTTTCCCAAACTCTCGGGTACTCTATTATTTTTGAGTAGCCTGAGAGTAACATGTTACTTTAGGCTATTTTGAAGATAATGGATGAGCAGGAGGCTCCTTATCTATTTAGTTATCTATTTCCGCTGTTATGTTAACTATGTGTGCATTTTGTATCAGCAAGTGTAAAGGCAGAGTGTATAACTGCCTAGGCTGATGGTAGTAACACTTTTGTGTAAATTTGATAACTCCATGTTAAGGAGTAACCTTATGTACTATATTATTATCATATTATAGTTAACCATTCCATTGTGAGATTATTCAGTTATGTTCTGTTATTTACCCCTTGACAACTCGCCTTTCGGATGCTTGGGTAACGATGCACGAATACCAAGAATGTATTAAGTGTTGTTCCCAGGGGGCCAGAAAGGTAGGTCATCACATAGCTAGGATGCCATGAGTCGAGTAATAGTAACCTACCAAAGTAAGAGTAAGTCCAGTTGCTAAGAATTTTGTCATAGTTGACTGCACTGCATAATAGTAGTTAGTGCGTTGTGTATCAGGTAGTTACCTTTGGGTTTCCAAACTTTTTGAATATGCTGCTAAATCTTTCATTACTAGATCTAGCTTCAGATCTCCATTGTACTCTGCATGTAGTCAACGCCTCTAAATTTTTCCACTCAGCTATCATTGCCAATACTGCATTTTGATGTTTTCTGCTAAGTGCATCAGCAACCTTATTGCCTTTTCCTAGTGTGTATTCAATACCAAAGTCATATGCGGCTAAAAACTCAGAGAATAAATACCTCAGAGACTTATGATTCATATACAACTTGAATCTTTCTCCCAACAGGTAATGTCTCTACACCTACAATGCAAAAATTACTACAGCTAATTCCAAATCATGTGTTGGATATTTAACCTCATGCGGTCTGAGCTGTCGAGAAGCATAGGCAATCACTTTACCTCTTTGCATTAACACAGCTCCTAATCATGTCCCACATGCGTACGTGTACACCACTAAGTCTTGATTCCCCTCTGTAATAACTAACACAGGTGCATTCGTCAATAAGTGTTTTATCTTCTGGAATGCTTCCTCACACTTATCAGTCCAGACAAACATCACATATTTCCGTGTTAGCTTAGTCATCGGTGCTGCTATCCGTAAAAAATCCTTAATGAATCTCTGATAATATCCAGCTAATCCAAGAAAACTTTTTATCTTAGTCACTGTCTCGGGTCTCTTCCAATTATTCACCGCCTCAATCTTAGTCGGATCTATAGACAACCCTTTCTCTTAGACTACATGACCAAGAAACTTCACTTCTCTCTTTCAGAAATGACACTTCAAAAATTTTGCCTTCGGTTGATGCTGCCTCAATGTCTCAAGTACCACTCTAAGATGAACTTCATCCTCTCTTTCATCCTTAGAGTATATCAAAATATCATATATAAATACCAACATGAACCTATCCAAGTGCTCTTGGAAAATTTGGTTCATCAAATCTACAAAGAATGTTGGTGCATTAATAAGTCCGAACGACATCACTAACCATTCGTACTATCCATATCTGGTCCTAAACGCCGTCAAAGGAATACTATCCTCAACTACTCTAAGTTGATGGAACCTCGTTGCTAAATCCAACTGAGAAAATACTTTGGCTCTACTCAATTGGTCGAACAAATTGTCATAAGTAAAGGATATCGATTCTTTATCGTCTTCTCATTCAACTAACAATAATCGATACATAACCTTAATGATCCGCCCGGCTTCTTAGCAAACACTGTGGCTGCTCCTTAAGGCAAACCGCTTGGTCTGATAAAATTCTTACCTTCCAAACCCACCAACCGCACCTTTAACTCCTTCATCTCGGTAGGTGTCATTCTGCTTAGTAGTCTACTCATCGGTTCTATTCCTGGTACCAAATCTATTCGAAACTCAATAGCTCGTTTTGGTTGTAGTTCTATCACAGACTCAAAGACATCTGCGAATTCTCTAACAACGAAAACTTGATTTAACTTGTCTTCTACCTCCACAACACCCAACAAGGGATTAACCTCAAAACTAGGGTTTTCTACGGTATATACAATCCGATCACTACAGTCAGGGTGTCTAAGTGATATTTTCCTATTATGGCAAAATATTCTAGCATCGTATTTACTTAACCAGTCCATACCCAAAATAATTCTGAATCCTACGAAATCAAACACATGCAAACTGCAAATAAATGTATGACCTAACAACTCTAGGTGTCACATCCATCTCAAGAGTCGCATAACCTCCTATCAGATTTACAACCCTTAAAGAAGTAACTAGGTACGAGGGTTCTAGGTTAAGCTTATCCACCAAATAATGAGATATAAATGAATGCGATGTACCAGTATCAAATAGAACTGTAACTGGTACACCACGAATCCAAAGCATACCTCCCAACACAGCTTTTCCCTTCTCCTTTGCAGTTGGTGTCGAGGTAGCTGGTTCCAATGCAAACATATTGCCTTTCCCATCCTTGGCTGGCTCCTTGCACTGGTTCTTATAGTGTCCAACCTGATCGCAGTTGAAACACCTTGCTCCTTTCTTCTTAATGGCTTTCTTTCCTTTGACTGTCCGGTATTCATGAGCGTAGTGTCCTTTCTTATCACACTCGGATGACTTCTGCCTTCCCCTTCTTAGCAGCTCCACTCTTCTAAGCTCATTTATTATTAAAACTTCCTCTTCTAATTTTTCCCTCCTTGGGTTTCCTTGGCCTTGTTTCCTTTAAGATAAGCAAGCATCTCTTCCTGCCTCAAAGTCATCTCAATAACAACATCGCATAGATCTCTAATATGCGATAGCGCGGCCTTAGCAAGCTCAGGGTTCAACCCACAAATGAACTTTTCATTCCTTTTGATGACAGTATCAACCGTAGCGTATCCATATTTCGCTAGCTCCTCAAACCCGGTTGCATACTCGAACATTGTCATAACTAACTGCTCCAACTCAGCAAACTTCCTGAGTGGAGTAGACTTAGCAATCTTCAACATAAATCTTTCTTCAAACCTCCTCCTAAACTCAGCCCAAGTCATGGTCTCCTCGTTGACTCCGACAGTAACACTATTCCACCAATACAGTGCAACCCCTTGTAGCCATCTAGAAGCAAGTCTCCTTTTCTGCTTATCATTGAGCCCCAAATCAACAAAAAATCCTCTCGCAATAAAGTAACCAATTCCCCACTTTGATTGCGTCTTCAATACCGATAAACGGTTTTCCTGCCAACCGAGCATAATCTCTACTCAACACAACATATATATTGACCACTGGAGCTTCTTGATTTCCTCTTTCAGCATTCCCTCCAGCTAACCCCGTAGCAACTCCTGCTTGCATCTTGTTAACGAAGAACTGATACATTGCTCCTATATCGATGTGGGACTCCAGCACCCACATTTGCAACTTGTGCCTAACCTGGGTTCCTCCTGGTATTTGGTCTGGCATTTTCATTGGTTGTGGTGCTTCCCCTACCAATGTTAACCCTTCCTCCTTTAGCATCCATATCTTACGTCCGTGAAATCTGCATTCGAGTCTTTGTAAGATATAGAAGAATAGCCTAAGAGAGATGAGAGAATAGAGATAATGCGTATACTTATATATAACATATACAAGTACGTTACTATAGCGTTATGCCATACCCCAATCTTTTCTCTAATTCCTTAGGATTATGTTTTCAAAATCGTTTTAAGTTTGAAAATTCTTTTAAGTTTTTCATAAACCTATGCTTTGATACCAAGTTGTAACATCCCCTATCTTAAGGCCCAAAGCTAAGCGCTACAGATGTTGTAGTCATCCATGATATTAACTTCTGGTGACAAAATACAGTAATGTTAATGGTATCCATAATATCAAAAGCACATGAATATGAAATAAAATCAACCCAGATTAAAACAACTTTTCTGGTTACATTTCAAATCAATATTTCATACTCAAATACATAATCCCAAAAGGATTCTCAGATTTTGATCAAATATAATTATTACAAAATATGCCAAGAGCGACATATGAGGATGCCCCTTTGGATGATCAGAGTACTCAATAGACATAGTAGCCTTAATACATCACAGTGGAAATAAAAATAATAACTCCTAAGTAGCTAACTTTGCATCATGCACGTCTTCGTAAGCTTTATTTGTCCACCTACTAAACTTGAAAAAAAACCTTAACTCTCAATCTACTCAAATTAATTTTGTGTATCCCTGAGTTTAAGGGGAAAACATAAACTTCGAGTCAAACATAAAGCCGGTGTGAATAATACTATTACATCTCGGTTTACTGATATTAAGTGAGACCACGCCACTTAGTGAAACGGGTTTCCCCTCACTAATACCCATTTAAAATATATATTTTTGCAAATCAGAATCCTGCAATCAAACTCTAGGCCAGAAGGCCAAAACATACCTTTCGAAACCATTTATAATAGCCCTTTCGAAACCATTGAAAGAGTCTTTCGAAAGCTTTATAAAACTCTTGACATCCTCTTTTCAAAACATTTCAAACTTGCCTTTCAAAAGCATTGGAAACCTTCTATTTAACATTAAAGGTAAACCTTTCGAAAACATTGGGGAATCACCCCTTCAAAACCTTTATCATATACCTTTCGAAAGCATTGGAGTCCTTTACTTAAAACAAACCTTTCGAAAGGATTGGGTTCAAGTATAAATATGTGGAACTTATTTTTGAAACCATTATAACCATTCCTTTTGAAACCTTTGGGTTTAGCTTTCAAAATATTAAAAGAGTCCTAAAAGAACTGGAACAAAAGCAACTCTTTTAAAAGCATTTTCCTAAATAAAAGAAGTGGACGGTGTCGAAACCAACCCATTCGAAAGCATTGGAGAAACGGCTCTAAGATTAAAGCAAAAGAACCCTTTCGAAGGCATTGCTTCAAAAGGTAAAATGGAACAACATGGGTTTCGACCCCTTCGAAAGCTCTATTTAAAACAAAAGGATGCAACCTCTTTCGAAAGCTCTTTTCTTTAAAACAATCGACCAAGTCGAAAGCCATCTCATTCGAAAGCCTCATTTACAACCAAATTTGTTCTAAGTTTTCAGAAGCTACTTCAACCCCTTCAAAAACCTGTTTCGACTCCATAGCTTTCGCCTAACCCCAATCCACTACGTACCGAAGCTGATGCCATGTATATTCTTTTCGACTTAGATGGAGGCGGCGGTATGAGGTCGAAAGGTGCTGCTATAAGTGGCGAAGCAGTAAAACCTTGTAAAACTGATTTTTAACTTTATAAAGTAATTTCTTTCTAACTAACATGGTTTGTTTGTCATCATGTGATTGGTTGCCAATACTTTTTCAAAATCTTTTCTAAAAATGCTTCTAAATTTCAGAGAATAACAATTTAAAACTTTTACAAATTGTCCCTTTTCCTTTTATAAACATATAAAACATTTAAGTCCCATACCTTAAATAATTTTATATTCTAATTAAAACACTTAGGAAAATTCTCCAAAAATTCCCATAAATCACTTTTAATATGTTTTCTGACATATATAAATTTCTGACCCAATGCTAATATATAATAGTCGCAACTAATTTTAAACCGAATTTAACTATTTTCCTCACTTGAAAATTCATAATAAATCCACAATAATTCAAAAAGTTATAAAACTTGAAACACATCCCTAAAATAATATTTCTGACCTTATATCAAAATCGCAAGGTATTTGGATGTCATTTGATAAGTTTTTCAATCATAACTTATCACAAAAATCTATATGAACAAACAAGATTCATCAACAAGCATATATATGTATATCATTCAAAACATGGAAAAAAAAACTTTGCATAACATATTCAGATCTGATCTAGAACCGAAAATAAGAAAATATGAGATGTAACCTATTATTCAGCTTAGCTTGTTGTTAAGGAGTTGAGATTTGCTTTTGAATTAAATTGATTAAGTTTCTTCCTCTTGATTTTAGCTTATCTTTCTCCTGCTTTCTCCTAATGGTGGCCGACCTCTCTTGAATTTAGTTTTGTTTGTGAACGTGTAAAATGAGAGTGCATGAGGGTTTAGGGTATAAGAATATGACCCATTACTATTTTCCCATTTACCCATTACCCTTACTTATTTCATTTTAATTCCCTTTTGTTCATTTGTTTATTAGGCATGGCTACCCTCTAATTACACCAATCTCAATCGCTTAATCATTTACATTATTTCATTTAATTACCTAATTAAATGTCCTAAATAATGTTAATCAAAATTAGGATTATTACAACGGTCCACATTGAAGTTTAATAATATTCTCAAATCGAGAGAACTTTGTAATATCGTCACTCTGAGTTTTCCTATTTGGCCTAGTTATTATCTACTAATAGGAAATTCTCGAACAGTCATTTCATTCTATAGTTATCGAATAACCATGAGTACGCAACCCTTTGGTGTCCCAGTAGTCATGATTAATGCACTTCCAAACATTTGAAGAGCGTTAAGAACTCTGGTCTCAACGGATATACCAGCGTCCTTTCTTGAAATACTTGACCAGAATTATTTAAAACAAAATGCTATTATGTGTTATGATTTATTACTTGATTGCAGTTAATTGCAATTACAATCGCATAACAATTTATTTAAGGACTTTCTTATTTATATACTTTTAGTTAATTACTTTATATCACAATATAACAAATCATATAAAAGAAATCAAATACCTTTTATTTTGAACTAGATTTATTATAGAGTTAGATAATTTATAATAAATTACACAATTATAAAGTTAGAAAATCTACCACTAGTATCAAGATAAATCCTCTTTGGGGTCTCAGTCAACTCAATGTAAGAGGAAAACTTTGGTTCCCTCTTTTGTCGCTTCGATCATCCTAAGCCATCATCAACTTTTCCTTTTTCCTTTGTATTTTCCTGACCCTGCCTTGGATGGTCCTTTATCCTCAACAACGTTAACTTCATCGCTCTTGGTTTTGTGTCCTCTTGGTACAAATATCTCCCAGTTTGATAGTAAAAGTCCGCAAGATCCACTGGCGGTTCTCTTTTCAATGCTTTCTTAAAATTGGTCTTACTAGCGACTCCGAAAACCATCGTCATCATCACTATCGACGAGTTTGGTTTTTGAAATAGTGGAGCTATTGCGATAAATCTAATTAAGTAACTCTACAAAGCTCATTCTCTTTCTGCTTTGCACTTGAAAGTGTCATCGTATTCCTTGGTCGAACTATATGAATTCTGAATTGGCTCCTAACATGGTCCACATACTGAGTCCATGTGCTAATCATGAACCCATCATCTAGTTGGTGAAACTACATGGCGGCCAAATTAGTCAAGTATAATGAGAGCATCGTCCTATCATCTCCTCCAAAGCTGCTAACACTCTCATATGTTGGATGTATCTCATTAAGCGAACGGTTGGATCTGTCCTTCCATCATACGGCTCCAAAGCAGGTAACTTTAAATTAGTGGATTCCTAGCATATCATGTGTTTGAGGGTGAAATGGTTTCCGTTCACATCCTCCAAAGTTCGATCTGTAGCTTTACCTTGAAGTACCCGTCTTACCATCTCAGCCAAGTGATCATCTAGATTAAGTTGAAATCTCTTTGCACGTCTGTGATTCAAATCTTCTTTCTTCCTCCGTTCATGCGAGGAACTTTTGGTTCTAATCCTTGTGGTTGCAAGTTTGCATTCTAATCTTGATTTTGAGGCTCGACATCATCTATCTAACGCGTCTTTCCATGCTCGACATTCAGATCGACCATGTCCTCCATCCAAACATGTTGGTACCGATTGGTCTAGACCTCTCGATATCGACTTGTTGGGATGTTGGGAGAAGGTTCCAACTTGTTCTGCTTCATTTCCTTGTGTATCTACTTTGCATTATAGCCTTTGGTTCTGGATTTCCAACAACTCCAACTGTTCTTTATTATTTCATCCTTTAGAAGAATCCATTCATCATCTTTTCTTACCGAGCCATCAATCTTCCTTGCAAACTTGTCATCGTCCCTTCCATCTCCTCTCTAGTCACATACATCAAATGTGGATTTGAACTAATGAACATCTCATGGTTGCCCCATGTTGTGGTTGTCTTAGTCCAATAATGACTCTTATAGTATGTCTCTTCATCTTCTCCAATATTAGATCTAAATTTGTTTTACTGGAAGCACCAAAAGTGTTGCCCAAAAAATTGGTAGAACACCCTAGTGATTCGGTAAAATTTCGGCATACATCAACCCAATCGGTTTTATCTATGAATTCTCTTTGTAACACACAACTTACAATCAAATTCGAGTTATAGTCTAGTATATCTCGATTTTCTCAAAATTTTATGAAATAGAAGACGAAGAAGATCGATCCTCTTTTTAGTTGAAGATAAACTGCTATTCATAGATGAGATTCAACATGAATTTCGCCATTCTCGGTTTGAACGAGTCATTTCTTCTAGATACGAACTTTCAACATGAAGAATAGGTCGCCATGCACGTTTCCCAAGACAACCAAACATATCGGTACCAACATGTTTTTGTGTATCAAACCTTTATTTTTCTTCGTAGCTTGAGTCCTAAACCTCCAAATGGCCAAATCAAGGTCTAAAATTATATTGGTATCGACCAAATCATGTCGATATCGATATATTTTTATTATTCAAAACTTTGTCAAATTTTATGTAACAGTCAGGGTTCTCGACCCTTGCAAATCGACACTAATACGTCCACTGTATTACATGCCAAGCAATCGAATGCCGGAAAAACCAAAAGTTAAGGGAAAAGAAGAAAGAAGATAGAAAGAAAACTAAACAACACAGAATCTCACAGCGGAACGGATAATCTATAACATACAATAAATCTTTACATAAAAGAAAAACTGCAATATGTATATATAGAAATCAATCAGAGTATACTAACCTATTTCAGCCTGGACAGTTATAACAGCCCGTCCTTACAATTACTAATAGATACAACAATGAACACAGCGGAAAAATAACCATCTACATGAATACGTCTCTATGACTCCAATTCATCTCCTAAAGCTCCATAGCATACTAATTTGTAATATGCTCGGTCTGACCCCATCATTATAATAAAATAACACCTGAGTCGGTCTAGAAAACCAGCATGAGGAAACACACCCAACTAGATTTTAAGTTATAAAAAAATCTTTGAAATCAAAGTATCTCGTAAGACCACGCCGCACATAAAAACGGATGGGTTTTTACCTTATGATAACCAAAACCCTTTCTATAGAAAATCCATTGATATTATAATAATGTCTAAGGGTGAAAATAATAATAATCAAGTTGCCGTAATGCTCGTGAGTGTACATCACAACAATACTAGGCATATAATCGAAAACCAATAAGGCTCGTTCGCTAATTGTGTAGGATTCCATGAAGGTGCCCTCAGTACTTCGAGAACGGTCCTCCTGCATAAGGATTAGAGATATCCTTCCGGAGCAGCATACATCCCCAGTGATGTACCATAGGAAAAACATAGTTGGTCTTACTAAGACTGAATGCATCGCCCCATCATGCATAATAGCTGTACGTAATGTCTAGGAGGAGCCAATTGCATCCTATGGGTTTGCCAACCCTATTGGCCATGCCTCCTATCTTTGGTTTTAGCCATTACCGCTGATGAGGCTACGTCCGGCGCTCCAGCTTACGCACCGCCACCAGATAGATTACAGAATCCCATATGGATTCCCATACCCCAACGGGTCTCGGAACCACACATGGATTCCAACATTTCAATATATGTCCCGAAACTCCTCCATAGAATCGTATATGGTTTCAGAGTGGTTACGGTTTTTGAGTCGTCTCTTACGGGTACACTCTTCCATTTCCCTAGCACTCCAAAAACCAATCGTCGATTTTCCGAAAAGCTCAATACTGGTTCTTTAGGAAATAATCAAACAATACACAAGAATGGGAATCACCCCCTAATCGTTTAGGGATGGATCTCCTTATCATTTATTCTAGAAGAACGAAATGAGTTTATATGTATAGTATAACACCACCGACGGTAACTGTACCATATAATTCCCGTGTTTCTCCTAGATATTTCCCGAGTTAAAATCCTTCGGTGTTAAGTAGGGAATATTTACATACCACCAAAATTAAAAAGGATTACATATTTAGGCCAAGGTTTGATAGTCGGTTATTTAACTATCAATAGACACACATTCAAAACAAAGGTTTATTCCATAGGGAAAAACAACATCGGTTAAGCACATAAGCAACCGCTAGCCTCCTTTTAATAAATCTTTCATTCTTAAAAAAAACTTTGTAAATTACTTGTTCCAAAATACTTTTACAAAGGTATACCCACAAATCCCTATATTTTCAGTACTTAGACAATATTCATATACTTATGTTAATGGTATAAGTATATCCACAAAATTGAGAAAGATTTTCTTTTTATTCGATTCTCAAATCATTTATAAATTCCTTACAATTCTCCAAAACCATTTATAAACCATTTTATAAATCTCCAGAAAATCATTTATATTCCCTTTATAAAAAATCAATCGCTTATAAACTCTTTGTACATTTCAAAAATCATTTATAAACCCTTTATAAATCCATGAAAACATTTATAAAACTCCTTTTATAAATCTATAAACCCGTTTCTAAAATCCTTTTCTAAATATCTAAACATTTATAAACTCTTTAAGCTTATAAATAATCTACCCTTAAGTCTTCAAACCATTTTATAAATTCCTTTATAAAATCCAAATCTTCCAACTCTATTCACGGGTCTCAAAAAGATTTATAAATAATTAAAAATCTTTTACTTTAAAACATTATTATTATATAATAATAATTATTAACAATAAGCATTATAAATAAATTAAAATTATTAACTTTAAAACATCTTAAAAATAATAATTAACCTTTCAAAATATTAACATTTTGATAAATTCTTTAAAATAATATTAACTATGAACAAATAACTTTAAAATAATACTAATATAATTAAATAACCTTAAAATAATATTAATATAAATAACTTTAGAACAATATTAATATAACTAAATAACTTTAAAAACAATATTAATATAATTAAATAACTTTAAAATAAAATATTTCGGAAACCCAATTTCGAATTTATTTATCATTTTGTCTCAAAAACCAATTCCACATCAAATGGAAATTTATAGTATTTCAAAATACTAATTCAAGGCCAATAGCCACCCAACGCCTAACCAATATTGATATTGATTTTCTATCACTACTGGGTTTTAGTTTTCAAACATTAACAATGTTATAACCATAGTGTCCACAATCAGGTTCATTTTTCAATAATCCATATAAAAGAAATATTATTGAAATGATTCAACAATAGCGAGGAATCCCATTGGATCCCTCCAAGCAGTTTCCCACTGCATCACAAACGTTATATAATTATATAATATAAATCAATCGCTTCGAGGCAGGATTCGTATACAAAGGGTCATCCGCTCTTACACGGGAACGTAATAGGATCTCATCCGCTCTAAGGGCGGGAATATATCCAAATGAACAATATAAACAGTATATCATCCAAACATCCAATCAATAATTTTGATCAACTATAAATATTACTGGTTAGCCAAAAATGCGAGTTTAACTCACCGAAATTTTTTGCCGTCACCGAGGCATTCTAGTTTGGAACTAAAATCGAATGACGTTCGATTTTAGCCTAAATTTCGGCTATCTTCAAATTCGTCCAAACTAGTTCAATCATGAAGCTTTCATTATTATGAGTGTAATGCAAAAATCCGCGTCTCGATTGGACCTCGTATGAAAAAATTATTAAAATTTTAAGTTGTCGATTTTTAAACTAATAATAATTAAATAAACTAATTACCCAACTTCATCATATTCACAAGTTTGCCCCTACCATCATCTTCCCCAATCCCTCGTTCATGCCTGTGCATGTTAGCCCATCACCGAGCGTGCACGTTTTCGGTGATACGGCGAGATACTTCACGAAATCAACTCGCGCCTTCACCAAACCAATTCTCTCCGCGTACTCCACCTACCCGGCACCTTGCCTTCCCTTCCGATCAACCACCCTTCATCGCGATCGAGCAGCAACCATCCCTCCCTGTCACGACGCGATCCACAATCCTCGACCGAAATCCACAAATTTTTGCGCCTAGGTGCCATTCGCTTCCCCGAACCTAGATATGATAACTAAAACACGAATCGATGACTAAAACTTTGAAAAACTTAAACTCTAGCCAAAGAAACCCATTCGACATTGCTGTCGAACTCCATAAATCACTACCGCATCCTCTAATTCATGCATAGATTAGAAGCTCTAGTTTAAACGAGATTTTTAAAGCCTTTTTCATGATTTTTAACTTAGTATAGGACTTGTTCTTGAATTAAGAGTTTTGATTTCAAAAGAGAGCTCCATTTTTGGTTATAGGAAACTATGATATAAAGCAGGAAGGGCATGGGCTTGTATACGAGAGCATGGGCATGGGTACGGTAGAGGAACGATGGGATATGGCCTTAAAATATAGGGTTTATATGTATATTATTATTATTTTAAATTATCCCACAAAACATAACCAAAAATCTCGAACTCCAAACGAGACGTGCCGCTTGACGTTCTATATGTTATACCCTTATTCCAAACACAATGGAACTTATTTCGAGACCTAATTCGATCGTATGCAGAAGATAGCTTTTCAAACCCAGTTAAAATATTAATTTCCAAAATTAATTTCTACGCGTTTCGATTTCGCACGTCTAAACGATACGTCCAATCATCATGAAATTCGTTATCATATAATAATACATTATTACAGATTCAATGACGATGGTTTCGTCGAAATCCGAGACAGTGCCTTGGAAGGCTATTTTCACTTAAATAAAACAAATTATTTTCAAAACCAGTTAAATCACTTTTAAATCCAATTTAAAAGTTTTATTATCTTTATTCTTATTAGTATAATTTTAAATAAGCTTTGAAATCATTTTTACCTAACTTAAAACCCAAGATTCAATTATTTAAATAATTTCAATTATTAAATTCAACAATTAAATTATCCAATAATCGCTATATTTGAAGTTCGGGTTATTTAATCTAGAAAATTAACTTTTCAATATTTAAAAATTTAAATATTCCAATTTCAGATGACTAAAATTTTGAGTCATTACATTTTATGTACTCCTTTCTTTTATTATTCTTGATGGTTCTCAAATTACGTCGGTACCAATTATGTCGGTATAAAATATGTCGGTGTCAACCTGTTTCGTATTTTAGAAACTTGGCCAAATCTTTGATTTCTTCAATATTGACATTTCCAATCTTCTCGACTTATTCTTTCGTTAATTTGTAGTTTAGTTTCTCTTATCTAAGTCAGTTCAAAGGCTGTAATAAATTTATCAAAAACAGTCGTCGATTTGAATATCTAGCAATCGATGAACAAAAATCGAATGAAGGAAAAAGTAAAACCGGAGATGCTTTTGTATTTAAAATTAATACCAAATGCCTATGAATAATGTTTGAATGCGTTTTATGAAAAGGAAAAAACTTTAATGTATGTTTGTATATGATAAACAAACAAAAATAAATTAGCGGGAGGTAGATGATGGACGGATTATTTGGATGGGCGGGTGGGAGGACAAATGGTTAGGGCGATAATTTGGTTTGTGGAGATATCAACACCGACCCAATCTTTAACACTCTGTGTCAATCATCTTCCTCCCTAAGCTTAGGGTTTCTAGTCCAAAAATAGAAGAGAAAAATAAATCAATTTGCCTCTGAATCCTAGATTTTTCAATTCAGGTTTGCTGCTGCTGCTTCTTCATATTCCTCCTTTCTTTTTTCTTTTTTGTTGAATCGAGATCGCGATGGCGGACTAAATCTCTTTTGATTTTGTTTCAATTCGATGTTTAAATTGAAATTCCGATTCAGTATTGGACTCCAATATATCCATTCTGAAATAGGATCGTACGTTTTACATGGGTTGCGATCCAATTTAACTCTTGGATCGGGAAGGCTGCGATTCCTTCCAAATCGCGCTTTGGAACATACGATCTCGCCATTTTTGCAATCACTGTCTATGAGCAACATAACAGCTTATTTTCCTCCCTATTGACTTATAAGTAACCCTGTCAAAAAAGGGTTTGGCAACTACTTATCATTTCCTTCATTTCTGTCAATAACTAACAATTTCATTAGGCAACTAAATTTCGTTTCTTTAGTTCTCCTTTTATTGGATTTGTTTGTATATACATCATTTGTTTGCTGACCACCTTAGATTTTGATAATTTGGTAGAAACTGAATAATTTTTATTTTATCCTGACTACTGTAGATTTTTTTTTTCTTTCCCTTTTTTTAATACTAAATTTTAGATTTGGTCACTTAAAGATAATCTTTTTGTATCCCACGGAGGACACAGAGATTATCAAACATATATCATGTCGTTCAATCTTCAAACTTATACTGCTAAGTACATTATATAACACTAGACGCCACCGTTTACTTCATAGAATACAGTTCCAATAATTGGCAGTTGTATACGTTTTGTAAAAGATGCACAATCTTCTATTTTGAACTAGTCAGTCTTTCGTTACCGGCATAAAAACAGTATAAAATTGAGTAAACCCAAAATTACTAACAGCCAAAATTTAAAATGCATGATAATTTTTTTTGTTCCCATTCATTTTGTGAATGCGGAGTATGTAACATGAATAAGTTATTGAGTTGTTACTTTTTCGTCTCATGGGTGCTATGCTTACACTTATACGAGCAAACAAATTCCTATTGACATGTGAAAGTCTCCCATTAGCAATCCGTCCTTTAAACCTTTTTAATCCAATCATAACCTAGGTAGTCTGAATTGTAACACTTTACGAATATTACCCATAATTGGTTCTCACTGATCGCCAATGAAGTTAAACCAATACTTGATCCTACATCATTCTTCAATACAAGTCCTTTAGATGATAATTACGCTCTCATCTAGATAAAACAGACCATGAGCCACCGTGTTTCAATAATTTATAGTTTAGATAACTTTCTGCAGAAATAAGTGCAGACAATTTTTTGAAGGCTAAAATCTGGATTCACCCATTTAATTCAAATCAGGTCACGGTCTTATAACCAAATAACAAAAAATTGCGCACTGCAATGCAACTGCAATCAAACTATAATTTGATTAAATTTCATGAATTATTCACAGTAAACAAGTAATGATAATCTAAAAAAGGAATGAAAAAGAGAAAGCTTTGCCCTGTACGTCGAGAAGTCCAGTGATAGGTAAATCAGACAAGAATCAAAATGATTAGCTTTTGTGCTGAAACATGAGAGGAAGACCAGTGTTTGGTGATGGCAATAAATAGGATTCACTAGGTTTCAATTTGTGGCTTAAGGGTGTCTGGACAAATTTTTCGTTGAATTGGAATGCATTAATTGGCTTTCTTTAGTCACCACCCTGAACTATCTGATCTAGCTGGCCAAATGTTTGATTTATGTTTTTCCATGTTACGTACTCGACATTTCGCAAATCGGTAACAATCACACCTAAGTGAACATAATGATTATATAACCGTTAGATAACAAATACAGGTATCCGTGCATTTTCAGAAACTTTAAACAATCAGTTTCTGAAATCATGTGCAAGAAAGAATAGGATACTGTGATTTTAGAAGTTTCATATAAAAGGACGAGTGCGTACTTTAGATGTTTCACTGTTTATTTTTTATTATTGTTCGACAAAATAATTCTTTAACCATATTTAGTTATCATTTCTATTTGCTGTCTATTGATTCCAAGTTTGAAAATGTAAGCATTATCAATCAAATAAGCACTCCCTAGCCTGTTCTCTTTGAACAAATCTGTAAATTATTATCATGGAAATCTTATGTGCGCATGTGCGCGTGCTCTTCTAATATAGAGCTTGTCTAAACCTCCACTTAAAGCTAATTCCATTTTCATAACTTTGCATTTGAACAGGCATTTATTGATTTGTCAACGGTTTTCTTATGACACGTGTTTCCCAGTTGATCCGCAACTCATACCAGGTTTCTCATTATTCTTGTTTTTTTTTATGCGCTTCAACTTTAGAATCATGATACTTTTTGTTCAGTTTGAGTTGGCTCGTGTAGCCGTATCTTCTTTCCATTGTTTGGATGTATAATCTTAAAATGGTTATAAGCAGATTCAGATTAAGAATTTTCCGATTGAGCAATATGAATTCCTCCACATTAATGGTTTATGTACCTCTATTTTCTTCTTTGAATCATGTAGCATTTTACGTTTTCTTGTAATGCATAATACACACACATTTTTAATTATTCAATTCTTTCCTTTACAGCTTAAAAGTGCTCGAAAAGCACTGCAAAATAAGCATGCTGGCTCAATACGTAATTATTCTAAGGTCGCTAATCAGTTACTTGGGAAAGTAGAAGGTACATATTTACATATTAAGTTGTATATGAGAATTATTGGCTTAGTTCTTTTAATAAGTTACTCCAAATGTTGTATGACTAGTACCATGTATATCATCCATTTCAATTTTGTCCTAAAATGCCATATTTGTCTTTTTTAAAACGGTAGTCATTACAAATGTCTTAAATGTATCATGTGTCACCAGAATCATGGACTTTCTTTTTGATGTGGAAGTAAGTATCTGGAATTTTTTTTAACCCTCAACTTATTCTATTGATTTGCATCTGTGTGTGAACTATTATTGCCTCACTTTTAGCTAGCATGTAGAGTCATGTTTAAATACAAGCTTGTGATTTGAGTTATGCAGTCATAGACTGTTTTGAATTTCCTTATGTAGTCAATCTCTTTGTCGTCTCTTCTGCTTAAAGATATCAACAAGCCTTAACATAAGGTTATGGACCGGCTAAACAAGCAATGTTCAGGTTTTTATTTGGTTCTTGCTTGCTATGTTGAACGCAAATTCTTTTCTGAAGCAACATTACATTGGCCTATGTTACAACTGTATGCTAGTCAGTTTTCCATTTTATCATATTTGGAAGCCGTCTTCAGTTTCTTATAAATGTCTTGTTTGTTATTGGATATTTGAAAAGAATAACTATTGCCCATCTCTCTTTGTTATTGATTTGATAAGCTGATCAATAACTGCATGGCTCGAGATCTCGGTTTCGGTCTCGGTTTCGAGTTTCGATAAAATTTGCGTATTCATATATATTTGAAACTCACATTAATTATTTTATTTTCTTATGTAAAAATTGAAGTTCAGTAATTAACAAAAAAAATTAGAGTTTCGATTTAGTTTCATTTCGGTGTCCACTAGAACCGAAACAAAATGACCAGAATCTCAGAGTTTCTGTTGAAACCTCAAACCTTGAATAATTCAATACAATATATTTTGTCTACTTCCCAATGCTATTTTGTCAACATGTTTTGTCTAGAGGTAAAGCCTTGGCGCAACGGTTAGGTCACCCGCATGGTGATCTGGGCGCCCAAGTTTGAGCCGGAAACACTCTTTGCAATGCGCGGAAAAGACTGCGTACATTATCGATCTTTCCAGAGCCCGCTATCGTGCAGGAGTCTTGTGCATTGGGTTCCACCTTATTAGAATACTCATTTGACTATATGTTTTAAATACTTGCTTTGAAAATCTACCAACATCCAAGGAGAACTTGTGATAAATTGTTTCCATCTCTAATATGTAAAGCGTATACCTTGAGCATATGCTATACCTAGTGGTTCATTATTACCATTTGTAAATGCATTTTATGCTGCTGAATATTTGACTATTATTTTTACATTGTTTGCTATATGCTTTTAGGTTTTATAACGATTAACACTCTGAACATGCTTTTATTACCATTTTTTAGGAACTAGCAATGTTGGCTTGCATGGGAAACAAGTGGGGGTTTCAAACCTTTTCACAAAATTAGAATGTTTTGACAGCTTTAAGGTGATGATTCTTGATGCTATATTTCTTACCTTTTGAACCTGCTGTGGTCTGTGACCTAATCATAGATGCAAAATAATTGTTTTAGACGTTATCAAGTGGACTGCCAAAAAATGCACCATCAAGGACACTATCTACAATTAAGTTATCAGTGACTAGAATGGTAACAGCCCCCTGTCGTAGTTTATGAGTTCCTCTACATTTCCTTCATTGTTTATTACCAACTTGTATCTCTAAGTGGGTATTCATTTGCCATCATGCAGGCACCACTTATAAAACGTAGATGCTATTCTTCAGGTATCTTCGTTAATATAGCTTTGTTTACTAATTCGGAATTTTCCTTTTCTGCATTAAACGTTTGTTGAATTACGGTTTTCTACACAGAGTACACACATAGATATATGTGTGTTGGTTGGGGAGGTGTGTGTGGGTAAGGATCTGCTACACCCCCCTTTTGCTGCACTTCATTCTACACTTCTACCGTTTTTAATGCTACGCTATTCGAAATCAAATGAAACTTTAGGATGTTCAATGTACACTATGAACATCTTTACAAAAATGAGATTATTTCAAAACTTCTAACATGCTCAAAATGTTAAATTAACATCAACGTTTAAAATATTTATTTCAATCGTCGATTTGAAATATTGTTTTGAAAATGTAATGATTCAAATTGTCTGAATATTTTTGGAGATAATCTTGAGTCATGTAAGAACATATCTACAAATTTTCGTTAGATTTCAAATTGTCTAGCTTCAGAAATTGTAGGGATGTAGTAATATCCTTTCGTGTGTGCACGCCCGCGCGCATGTGAGAGATTTTTAGCGTTAGTAAATAAAATACTATATAAAATATTATAAAATGTGAGGATGAAAGAATATTCAAATTAACATTTTTTTTAATTAATTAACATTAAATAGTATTTTGAATTTTGAGTTCTCTCTCTCTCTCTCTCAGTTTAGTTAATTATTTAACTTGTGTGTGTGTCTAATACGGTTCTTGTTTAATGCTATGGGAAATTTTCACCTTCAAGCAAATGGTTGAATTGATTTTCTAATAATTTCAGGTCTACCTGCACATCAAGAAATTGGAATGCCGTCTCTTTCTCCTACAATGACTGAGGTATGATTCTTCATATGCCGATGCATGCCATGAATTATCTGTTCTAACCCATGTTTTCATTTATTTAGGGAAACATTGCTAGGTGGTTGAAGAAAGAAGGGGATAAAGTTTCTCCTGGGGAAGTACTATGTGAGATTGAAACGGTAAACTCTTCTTCCTGCCATATTGATGCATCTGATATCGTTATACGTTGTTATTCTTAAATAAAAATAAGAATTGCTTCTTATTTCAACAGGATAAGGCAACTGTTGAAATGGAATGTATGGAAGAGGGATACCTAGCTAAGATTCTTCATGGAGATGGTGCCCAAAATATCAAAGTTGGAGAGGTATTTCTTTTACTTAATATACTTAATATATGTGTAATATGTTTTCTTATAAATTAGTATTTAGGTGTTATATATTAACAAAAACACCCAACTAACAGAATGTCTGATGATTGTACTTCTTCAACACAAATATATGTACATCTTTTGTATATTAGTATATAAGGTCATTAGCAGCAAAATGTTTGACTAACATGACATCTGATAATTGTATATCTTCAACACACAACCACACGCACGTACACAGAATCACACATATTATACCTGATCTATTTATAAATCTGGGATTATTTCAAATTAATATTTTTGGATTCATTGTCTTTTCATATTTTGGCTGTTCAAATATTTAGCTTTATTTCACAGAAGAGAAAAAAAACAATTAGCGAAAATATTTGAAATAATCGATACTATTGTCAAACAACTACTAACAAAAATACACAATGATCAAAACTATTGTCTATAAGATATTTGTTTTTCAAAATATTAATTCTCTTTTAGTGCATAAAATTTATTAAATTTCATTCTTTGAAGCGCGAATTTTTTTTCTTTAATACTTTTTAAGTTTGTTTTAGCTCCTGTTTTTTTTCCTGAAATATGAGTTTTCTAAGTTTGTTTTTTTTGAATTTTTCTACATCAATAAAATTGAAAATTTTGACATAGTTTTTTCTTTTATAAAAATGTTATTTATGGCATGTTTGGATAGCTTTTAGACAGTATTTGCAAAAAAGCAAAAACTTGAAAGTCAATTTTGATACAAAAATAAATAAATAAGCATCTTTTTAACAAACTCACTGGTCAACTTATTAGCCTTTTCAAGTAAAGTTGCCTTCTAAATTATGCATAAAACATTTTTACTTTTGGTTGCCAAATGTACTCTTAGTAAATTAGTAAAGCGTGTAGGTCATGTATGGGACAGTTTGACATGCCTAGCAATGAGTAACTTAAAATTACACAATGACCATATGTATTGAAAAATAACTCTTAAATTCTCTTATAAAAAGGAATGCTGTTTCTTTATTCTGTAAATTTAATTTATTTCTTGACAGATTATTGCCATTACCGTCGAAGAGGAGGATGCCATTGAAAAATTTAAAGATTATAATGCCTCAGCTCCTGCGGCCGTACCTGTCAAACCAGCTGCATCTGAGGCACCTGTTGAATCTGCTTCACCATCAACCAATTTAGGTGCATTTCTGTACTGAGACACATCTAAAGATTCCATCATAGATTATCGTGTTCATTATATACCTCATAGACTCGTATTGGATTCGTCAAAACTGAAATTGTGCTAAAAGGAATATCATGCATATGATTAAATTAGCATATAGATTATTAATATAACATTTACATATCCTCAGCTAATGGTTTTTTATTCCAATGTGTGTACAAATACAAACATCAAGTTAAAAAACAATAAAATTGTATCTAGTTTTTTTGGCCATATTGAGACAATATTGGCACTAAGAACAGCAATGGCTCTCAAAACTATTGGCCACCATACAAACTTACATGCTTGCTATTACACCACATTATTTTGTTTTATCATATAGGCACCCAAACACCGTTTGGCCGTTTATTACCGTACGGCAGTGCAAACCGTTAATAATTGTAAAGCAACGATAGTTGAACAACCGTACGGCAGTGAATGACCATTGTAAAACAAAGCACACAGCTGTTTTGGGCTGAATGGAAAAATAGAATTTGGTGGCAGCATATAACAAAAACTGTTAACTATTAAAATTTTAATGGTAACCAAAAGTGCTTTTGTAGGTGCTCATAACAGCACACTATTCATTTTTTTAAAAATATTTTTTATGCAGAGACCAAATACAAATTGGATATTAACAGTTGTGTACAGTATAAATAATTAAATACACAAGAAGGAAACCACATAAATTGATTAGTATCCAATATAAACTTGGATATTTGTAGTTTATACAAATAGCACATGAATTCTGTATGTAGAGCTAAACATCCCTTTTAACATTGAAAAATGTGTTGGTCCTTTAGTATTAGCTTATTAGATATGTATGAAACGTTCTCTATCCTAATTCAGAGCATCAAACACCATGTTTCACAGACATTTGAATTGTAAATTAGCTTATTTTGTTTGTTCTATATATTTATGTCCGCTATCTGGATTCTGCTACAGGTACTCTGATAATAAAAATATCCATATTTAACACATTGTTGTCGACCGACTGACCGACAGACCCTACTATAAGTATATAACAAAGAAGACTTCAGACCCACTGTTGTTCATTAGTGGATATTAGTTTATTGTTTGTCTACATAATATGGCTAGATCACACCAGTTCTGAAGAGGGATTCATATCCCATTCATCTTGAGTCCTTTTGTAGCCCTCTAATATCCATCGTTGGATTTCATGAATGGATTTAACCTTATTCTCTTTCCTAGTATTGATATTCTCTTTCTTACATCACCATCTAATCCATCCATTTATTTGTGATATCCAACGGTGCGAATTAGGGGTTACAAAGGAGCTAAAAATGATACCAATATTAATCCGTAGATTATAATTTATACTCAGAGTTAATCGTTGACACCTATATGATATACCTGGATTCACTGTGGTCCACTTAGATGATGAAAGAAAATATGCATGTACCATGCTGGGTCTTGATGCTTAATATGAAACTGGAGTTTGCACCTTTTAGAAATCTCCTATATGAGGTGTGAAGCTCGTGAAGCTGTGACTATTGAACTTGCTCACTGGAAAGTTTTAGAGACTATAGTTGATTGCAGTGGTTATGAGTTATAAATCATGTCTTTAGCCATAATTTTTTGTGTGAATGCTTCTTTCTTAAGACAAAGTTAACCTAAAAGACGAGTTGACGAATAAGCTCTTTACCAAAGTCTATCCAACTTGTTTTCAGATCTACCTCCACATCAAGAAATCGGAATGCCTTCTCTTTCTCCGACCATGACTGAGGTGCCTATCTTTCTTATATTTTTTCTTTCTTTCTGGAAGTCTAGTACAATATTACCAAAAAGTAAATTTTATGTTGGCATTGGCTGTAGGGGAACATTGCAAGGTGGCTGAAGAAAGAAGGGGACAAAGTCTCTCCTGGTGAAGTTCTGTGCGAAATTGAAACTGTAAGATTTGTTTTTGTATATTTGTTTCTCTTGTTACTTGGAAAGTATATATAGTATAAAATAATTGTGTTACGTTTTTTTCTAGGACAAAGCAACTGTCGAAATGGAATGCATGGAAGAAGGCTTCCTAGCTAAGATAATTCATGGAGATGGAGCCCAAAACATAAAAGTTGGGGAGGTACTTGTCCTGTCAATGAAATTATGCTGGCATTTCTTTTTACGTTTGAATAAATATCAAGCATTTTCTTTTTCTTGGCATAAGAGTATATATGTGTATTTAATCAGTATGGTTTTGAACATTTAGAAATCATATAAATGACTTTATATAATAACACTAACTTTGTAGAATTGCCTTAATGCTTGGATGGCAACTGATAGTTTTTTAGTCATCCTAGTAACATGTTTGCTTACTGGAATTAATGGAATGGCTTCTTTCACTTTTTCAAATGATAAAATAAAATAAAGCTAAACAACAGAAGCATAAAATGTTTGTTTAATAGCAAGAACTGGTAGCATACACACTGTTTTCCAAAAGATGAAACGCTTTACATTCATTAGGCCGGGGTTAAAATGTGCAACCTTAGAATTATGTCACTAATACCCTATTTGATGGCAGCATTTGCTGAATAGGTCTCATACAGTGCTTTCCTTGTGGTGGCAACATATTTATCAGGACTAATCAATTGCTTACTGTCGTATGTACAACTAGATAATTGCTGTCACTGTTGAAGATGAAGATGAAATCGGGAAGTTCAAAGATTACAAACCTTCACAATCCTCACCACCTGCTAAGCCCAGCTCTGCACCTAAGAAGGTAGAGCAAGGGCCTACCAAAACTCCTTTGTCAGCGCCATCAAGGCCTCAAGAAGCCAAGAGTGCTAAAGAACGTGTATTTGCTAGTCCTCTTGCAAGAAAATTGGCGGAAGATAACAATGTACTATATTCACTATACTTTGCAATACTTATCTATAATTTCTCATGACAGAATGTGGTTTGCTAACTTTCTTTTATGTAATTTACGAAACGAACAGGTTCCACTTGCAAGCATTAAAGGTACTGGTCCAGATGGCCGAATTTTGAAGGCTGACGTTGAAGAATATTTAGGTACTAATTTTACAAATATGCTTTCATGTTACCTCTTATTGTTGAAGCTGTATCTATTTGCAGTTTCACAACCTATTACAAGGGTATTTACCTTCAGTGGTCATGTG
Source organism: Allium fistulosum (assembly GCA_030737815.1). Classification (NCBI taxonomy): domain Eukaryota; kingdom Viridiplantae; phylum Streptophyta; class Magnoliopsida; order Asparagales; family Amaryllidaceae; genus Allium; species Allium fistulosum. The sequence continues at coordinate 888,513,616 of CM060903.1, read as the reverse complement.
CAATGGATAATATTAGTTTACTATCTATTAGAAGCATGCTCAGCATCACATACATGTATAATTATGCTAATAGTATCTGAATCAGTTAAGAATTAGGAAATCTCTTGGAGTTTTATCACTTTATGTACATTTGAAGCTTGTACTTTGAAGATGGAATGCCTTCATAATCAATGGGTACTGGCATATATTATTTAGTTACAAATGATTAAAATTGGTGCCATGAGCTTCTATACTGTTTTTTGTAAGGAGAAGTCTATAGGTTGCTAATCTCTGTGATTCTGAACCACATTAGCACAGTGCATTAGTGGCTTGGCTTTTCTCCTGCTGGTTATGAAGCATCACATCATGCTGAAATACACATAAGATGTTAAAATTTCATTTTTGTTTACAATAGAAATTAAGCTATTGTGATTTGGTTGATACTATTCTTTTTATCGGTATCAGCATCCCCTGCGAAGGATGCAAAGGCAAAGGATACACCAGCTCAAGTGTTATCAGCTCAAGGATTAAGTTACTCAGACATTCCCAACGCTCAGATTCGAAAAGTAATTTCTGTGTAAAGCTGTACTACTTTTTCTTACATTTGTTGAAAGTTTACAAGTGGCTTGATGATCCATTATCTCTATCTTGAATAGGTCACAGCTTCACGTTTACTTCTCTCTAAACAAACCATCCCCCATTATTATCTAACGGTTGACAGTTGCGTTGACAAACTTATGGAGTGAGTATATACCTTAATTCACGTTGCTATGTTGCAGAATCTACATTTTGTGTTCAATATGATTTAATGCTAATGTTAATCGAAATTGTAATTGTGTGCAGGCTAAGAAGCCAACTTAACTCCATACAAGAAGCTAACGGAGGAAAAAGAATATCTGTGAATGACCTTGTTATAAAGGTAACTCCATACAAGAAACTGGTTGATACTATGATTTCGTACTGATATATCTTGCATCCTTTTTTCCGCGAAAGTTGCTGTCTCAGAACCTTTTGATATAGGGAAAAAAAAGCGTGACGTATATCACAGAACATACTGTAGAAAAAAGAGATGTTTTTCTCCGGTGGCTCAGGAAACAGTGAAACAAAAACGTACATCTGTAAGAGTGTGCTCAAAATTAGACAAAATTAAAATACAACAGAATAAACTGAACGAGTATAAAGTGTACAAAATAGAGAAAATTAGTGCAAGTTTGTGGAAGTACCTGTAATAGAGGTGATAACAAATATGTTCATGCGTATATGTCTGCAGAATGCAAGTGTGATGTGAGACATGGCTATAAATCATGACTATAACTTAAAAAATAGCGTGTACGATACAAACATAGATACATAGATATATATAGATACATAGATATATATATATAGATACATAGATACATAGATACATAGATATGTATATATGTACATAGATACATAGATATATATATATATATATGTATATATATACATAGATACATAGATACATACATACATACATATACATACATACACATATATACATATGCGTGTGCGTGCGCGTGCGTGTGCATGTGCATGCATGCTCGTGCATTAAAGCTGATCTTGTATTTTTGCAACAGGCTGCTGCTTTGGCTCTTCGCAAAGTTCCAGCATGTAACAGTTCATGGATGAATGATTTCATTCGACAGTAATACCTTGATCCATCTATCTTAAATAATAACGATAACAACAGTTGTATGTTGTCCTTACAATATCATTTGTTTCCAGGTACCATGATGTGAACATTAATGTTGCTGTTCAAACTGATAATGGACTATTTGTTCCCGTCGTTAGGGTAACAGCTGGCCCAAGTGCACTTTTTTTCTTTTTAACCTTTCTTTCATCTTCCTGTCATATACAACAATTAAATATTTTTACAGAATGCGGATAAGAAAGGATTGTCCGTTATTTCAGAAGAAGTTAAACATTTGGCCCAAAAAGCTAAAGATAATAGTTTAAAACCAGAAGACTATGAGGTGATGTATAATGGTGTTATAAACTCCCTTAGTCTGCATTTATTTGAAACTATATATTGAATTAGTATCCAACTATAGGGAGGTACATTTACTGTATCAAATTTGGGAGGCCCATTTGGAGTGAAACAATTCTGTGCCATAATAAATCCTCCTCAGTCCGGGATCCTTGCTGTCGGCTCTGGTAAAATTTTTCTTTCTTTCCTTTTTTTTCCCGGTCTGTGTAAAATTCAATGTACATGGGTTTTAATTTTTTTAACTCAAATACTATGGTCTTTTGTTTGGTTATAAATTATTTTTGTACAAAGCAAGAGTATGAAATATGCCATTCAGGGGGTACATCAAGATTCATCCTATGACATGAATGCTGTATGTAATTATCACTATGGGCAATCTTGAGCTAGTGGACGGTAGTTAGGATTTTCTACAAGACATGATTTTTCATAAGACAATGGAACAGTCTAGATTACTATATTGGGTATTCATACACTCATCGTTTCATACTAGTCACTTTTTTTTTACTTCTAGTAGGAAAAAAAAACTTATTAAAGGACAGCGTAAGTGCATGATAATAGAAAGTATACACATCATACATGCTTTTCAAAGATTGAATATGGATTTATATCCCTGGGTGGATTGCATTGTGATCGATCCTGGGCAACTATCATCTTAGAGGTTGAGATCCTAATTCATAGGGCAAAGCTCTATTGTGACATATTTCGAGGGAGTTCTGTTTAATCTGTACCATCTGAAAACCTAAATTATACTGCTTTAAGAATATAATACACATATTAGCTTTCACCGGGAAAACAGATCATGTTTAGGTTGAATCGCTGGGCCCCATCAGGTTGGTTCCACTGTAGTCATCTATATCTGTGATCTGTTTACGCACTAAAACTTGTTAAACAAAGCAAATTATTAACAATTTTATGATACCGTGCATTATAAAGGATATGATCACAATGCCCATTAGGCACAACTTTTCTTTTTAGATGAATATTGCTCTTTTTTATAATTGATGGTCTAAATGTTTGTTATAGCCGCTTAATAAAAATCAGCGGTTGAAAAGACCTTGCAATAATATAGAGTTAATATATATATCTTCTATGCACGTGCAGCTGAGAGAAGGGTTTTACCTGGTTCTGGATCTAACCAATTTGAGTTCCGATCATATATGTCAGTCACATTAAGTTGTGATCATCGCGTCATTGATGGTAATAATGATATCACAAATTAACTTTTTTTGCTGACTATTCCGTACATTGAGCATGGAACTAATAATCTTCATCATCTTTACAGGTGCAATTGGTGCTGAATGGCTGAAGGCATTTAAAGGGTACATTGAGAACCCTACTTCCATGTTACTGTAAACCGCTGCCACTGCGCAATGGCAGATTATTTTTTTGCTTTATGAATAAGGTTCTATGCCCGTTTGATTCTTTTGTAAATCTCCGCAAATTGTTAATTTGTGTTATTTTTGGAGGCTATACACAAAACCAAGAGCTGGAAGTCAAATGTGATTGTGTTATTTTCAGGATTGACAAAGGGAACTTTGAGCAACTCTTAGTTATGAATGATGTTTCATTCGAACTCAACATTGATCAAGATTTTGCGCATCTTGCAAACATTTAATATTTCAAGAATTACTTTCCTACGTCTTAACCTTTATTCTGTGTTTTTATATAAACCGAGATGAAATAATCCAACGTTTTTACTTTATAAAATGGCTTTGATATATAATTATGTTGGATCATTGAATGTTTGGACTTACTGTACAAACAGTAATGAATGATGATGCACACTGGATTGTTATACTGCGAACGTTAATGCGGTTTTATGTTTATAGAGTTTGGTGGTGAGTAGTGAAAGCTCACGTACTTAAGACAAATTGACTGGTTATGTTTTGTGAAATAAAGTTGTGCGATTAACCTGTATTTTTGAAAAATTAATGGCTTATGGTTCGCATTATCTTTATCTTTACTATTAATAATGAGAATTCAATGAATAGAATTCAATTGTGTTTCTTTGAATTTTCTAAAATGCCATTTACATCTCCATAGTAGTTACATCTCCATAGTAGCTAAAATTATTCATCTTCAAGTTTGCATGTCATCTATTCATGGGCCGTATTATTAAATTTCATGACATCATCTCAATTCAATTAGATGTTATTGAAAACATCTTTCTTTATCTCTTGGCTTATATACAACAACAATTAATATATTTTTGACGATGTGGGACAAATTACTTTTGAATAAAACGTGTATACCGATGCACGATGCAAAGTGTAGTATAATTATGAGGAGACGGAAAGAACTAAGGCAACAAACGAAATAAATAAAAAGTAGTACATTAATCGGAAAAGGTGGGATTGTGTGGTGGTGCTTGAATCGATTTGCTTGGAACAGCAAAAGCAACTGTTGGTCCGATTTATCTATCTCCAATCAGACGTCTTTGGTTTTGGTTGCTTCACACGTACACGCATATACACGTACATGCATGCGCCCGTGAAGTGACTTGATGGAACCCGTGAATATATATATATATATATATATATATATATATATATATATATATATAATGTAAGATATCAAAATTTTAATCTGTTTTATTAGAGACTCTAGAGAGGTGTTAATGCATAAATTAGTTTTATTGGAGACGTATGTGATTCAATGAGCTAATTGTATTAAATTTACACTGCCAATCAATATGTGATTTGCTTTTACATGCAAGTATGACGTAATATATTGATATATGATTTGAGGATATAAATGAGATTTGGTGTTAGATAGAGCTATTTGATATTTAACATTTCTAAATGTTAAACAGTAGAATTAACAATTCTGCATATAAGCAGCTGCTTATATTCTGCAACAACCAATCATGCACATATAAACTTAAACTGTTTATGATTTTGCACTTTTATAATGAATTGTGAGTAAATGCTTACTGAGCATCAGACAATTCATTTTTTCGCTTCAAACTAGAAATATAATGTTGTTGTTTGTCGTCTTCAATTTGTAATTTATTCTGGCTAGTGGGTTAAATTAGAGCGCAATTAAGTGAGTGGGTGGGTCAGGTTGGAGCATGTTAGTCAATACTTTTTTTAATCACCGAGTGAGCAGATTCACGTTGTTCTCTAAATCTGTTTCTTTGTTTTAGTTAAAGTGGTTGGTTTATTGAATTATTATCTTTGCAAAAATAAGGTTTGCATAGTTATATAGTTACAACGTTTGAGTAATATACATCAAGTATGCGATTTTTTATGTAATATAAGTCGTAAATAAAATTTTATCTAAAAAATTGTTGATCTAGCTACAAAAAACTTAACCGTTCTTCGTAGGTTTTTTTAATTAAAAATAAGGTTATGATCACGCCTATCAAATTTAAAGAGCTAATGTTGGAATGTGCAAACTCAATGCTCCTTTTATTTTTAAGTTTAGTTTGTGAATTCAGTAAATGCGCAAACTATATATAAAAACATTTATATTTTTATAATTAGTTTTGAAACATTACCATTGTTCAGAAATGTTTGTTTTTTGAATCCTAAATCAAAATTTTGTCCTCGAAAAATATAGTAGTGGTTTGCGTTAGGTAATCTAATGTTTTGCAGATTGTAAATAAATGAATTGTTGGTAAGGACCATCAAGTTTGTACTTTTTTTTTCTTTGTACTAAACGAAACGAACGTACCAAATTGAGCCACGTGGCCCTGATGCAGATGCAGTGTTGATTGCATGTTAATGCTACCAACCAATCCAAATACATATGCACATAAATATATCCACGTGCTTTTACTCGTTTTCATAATTCTAAAAGTTAAAAAGTTGAATATGATGTATACGAATGTGTTTTATCATTTTAGAAAAGATATAGCCAACAATTTTTTCCGTGCAAATATTTCAGAATAATTAGCTGAATGTTAAAAGATGTTACAATTATTTGTATTATCAAAATATACGATTAGAATGTGTTTGCGGCGAAGTAACAGGAGGCCGGGACGCGTAAAAGAAGCTGGAAAATTGATGTAGAAAGGGAAAATGAAATGAATTGAAAATATCAGAATTTAGATTAGAAATATATGAGTACAAACATATAATCTTATTTTTCATACATATAATCTTATTTTTGAGTTGTATTAGTTGCTTTGAAAATAGCTTCCAAGCTTAAGAAAAAAAATGAATGTCATATATGCTATTTCGAAAAGACAATTTATTTATGATTGAATGAAATTGTACATAATTTTTCAAATATTAAGAGCATCTTTGTTGGTTACTATTATCCATATAACTTCAATATCGGAAGTAATGATATAAGCGGTGACATCACGAGGAGATTAAGGCTATGAAGTCTAATACTGAAGAATAAACCACTCTTAGCCAACAATGTACCTATTCGAGGGTATTTCTTCGTGCTTAGTCGTTTCGTCAATAACATACCTCTTCGAAGCTGAAAAACGTCCATCTCCCATGTATACCTCATCGCCTCTCACATAGCACTAAAACCCAAAGACGTGCCAACCACATTTTATACCAGCGGGGCTAGGAAGGACTGCGACCTTAACTGCACCGCACATTACCGACACCATATTCAAATGACTTTGAAGGTATTAAGTATCAATGATAGGTTGATATCGAAGAGGCATTTCATTAATAGTCGAAGAAACTATCAATACCACAACGACATTCCATCTTACAAGCACTTCGAAAGCATTTAGGTCAGATAAGGTTACATCGCTCCTTGTTGAAAATCACAATGCTCTTCGACCATTGACCCACTTCGCCGTTCATAAAGAACCACATGATCAAGCAAGAGGATGTCAATGGTAAGCACCATCGTTAGCTGCGAAGACTTTTGCACAGTTTAAAGGACATCGCTAGTAGCATCATCAACCATCTCGAAGGCCCTATGTTATATAAACGTGGAGACATGATCCACAGTGCCTCGATGATACCATTCTTACAGTAACAGTGATGGTTGACAACATTGAAGACATGAAAATAAGACGATGCTGCCTCTATAAAGACCAAAACAAGGATAAATACCGCCGAAGTCACAAGCCATAGAAGCCTATCAAGTCGAAGATGGAAGATGCGAAGAGGGGGATCGTCTACCTCTATAAATACGACCCTAGGGTCGACATTTGAGAGGCCGATTTCCATTTCTCTTTCTCTTCTCAAATTAATGTCTTGTAACCCTAAATCGGATTAGAGATAATTCAATTTGACTGTAATCATATTCGAATTAAATGAACATGAACTTAGCCTTGCGTATTGACTTTGATTATGACTTTGTTGAACATTATTGATTTGGACTTGCATAATATGAACTTGTAATGACCAAACCGACATGAACTTAGTCGAAGTGCCTTGGATTATGATGAACTTCTATAACTATGGACTATGGACTTTGAACATAAGGATAAGATGCCAGCCTAGTGTCATAAATAATGGACAATAACACGACTTCATGACTTATCTTCTTTGCCTATTGAACATATGGCATAGCATGAGCCCTTTGGATTGTCTTATCTAAAGGCTAATATGGACTCATATATAGATGACACTTCTAATGGCCTTAGAGGACTTCGAGTATATTAAACAATAGTGATATAGATAATAGATGAACTTTTCCTCAGAGGCCATTTGTCTTCCACTCTTTAATGATCCTATCATATGATTAGTCTCAAAATAATAAGTTATACCTTGATGAATCATTATGTCACTGTGATGTCCTCAATCACGTCGATATGAGGTCCTCATGTGCACTAATCACATCAGTATGATCAGCCTTTTCTTGACTAAGGTCTTCACACATGTACTGGACAAGTCGATGAGATTAGCTTATTATGACTCCATATATATTCAAATCAATGAATGATTTATTACATTTGGCATCTAAGGTGTTATACTATTTTTGGTCTAACATTTTTGACGCTAGAAGGAGGGCCCAAACCTCTGATCATGTTTGATCTTTCTCTTAAACTAATCAAGAAAAGTTTTATTTCAGGAAATGACAAAATTGAAGCGAACTAACATCGTAGGTGGCGAAGTGCCGCAAGCAACAACACTAGAAGAGAACGTTACTCCTAATTTCAACCCCAGGAATGTTGAACCAGGACATCCATCTGCACCAGTGCAACCATCCAACAACGAGGCCAAAATTAAAAGTTTGGAGCGGCAATTAATGGATATGAATGGATTATTAGAAGCCGTGCTTGCCCAGAGATCTTCTAAGAATACTAAACTCACAAACGGAGAGAGGCGGAATCTCCAAGGAGAAACTTAAATGCTTACCTGTTCGAAGATAAAAGAAAAGGCAAGTTTACTCAAGCTCAACAGAAAAAAGGAAATGATAAACAAGCTAAGACGGACTATCAGGGAAGGATGAAGAGGAAACTTGGAGAGCAGTCTGGAAGTTCGACTTTAGAGGGATACAAACCAGAGAGGAGAAATTACCAAAATGACGAGTCTTACTTGAAGGATTTGGCATAGAAGGTGGCAAAGGACATACTCAACCCCAAAGGAAAGAGGACTTTAGATGATCGGGTTAATGATACCAATGAGAGGCTCCTTTTACTGACGAAATCATGGCCGAGAAGATTCCATTCTCTACCAAGGTTCCTACTATCAAATATAATGAAACCACTAATCCAGATGTTCATCTATTAGCCTTTGAAAGTCAAATGGATTTGTATAATACATCCGAAGCTATTCGTTGCAAACTATTTCCAACCACATTCCAAAGAACGACAGCTAAGTGGTACCGGAAATATCCGGATAGGAGTATCTATTCATGGAAGAAATTTTCCTATAAGTTCTCAGCACAATTTTGCATCTGCAAAGACCCTACCGTAGAATACACTGTAGTAACCAATATCAAGTAAAGACCCGTGGAGCTGCTAGGTGATTATCTTAAGAGATTCAATACGGAATTTTTAAAGGTAGAGAACATGACTGACAGAGACAAGTTAGTAGCTGTGCATTCGGGGTTAATTAAGCAAACTCCATTCTGGCGGGAGCTTTACATCCACTGGTGTAAAGACTTGCAGGACTTCCATTTTCAAGTCGACAAATTCATCTGCATGGATGAAACGTACCATGCTAGGAAGAAGGTTCAAGTTAAGAAGGAAATAGGGTAATTCAACAATGGCTGTAATCATAAAAAACCAAGATGGAAAGAAGATTCAAATGCTAGTCATGTCGCTCTGAATAAGCCACTCTCCTATATATATGCCGCCATGAAGGAGAAGGATGATTGCCCTATTTCTTATAAGGCCAAAACCGACCTCAAACCAAGAAAGGGTGGCGACTACTGTGCACATCACAAACCAGAGGGACACAAGACAGATGAGTGTAGGGTGTTGGCAGGAATAATCCAGATGATGATCCGCAACATGCAACTAAAGGACTTTGTTTAAGATGGACAAAAGGCTACCTATTCTGGAAACAACAAATAAAGGCCACCAAGAAACACTGCAAATATGGTGAAAGACGATGTTCAAGTTGATTTCATTCCACCTATTAACCGGATTGATGTAATTTATGGAGGCCCGCATTTAGCTAGGAGCAGCAGAGTAGCTAGAAGTCGATATGCCAGGGAAGTGAAGGAAGGGATTTTCTCCATTCAGGAAGAATCACCGCTCAAAAACCCAAGACTTCAGATTCAAATGCACACTTTGACGATGACTCCACCAGAACTAAGAGGAGTTCACCATCCACACAATGATCCAATGATGATTACCGCATAGATCGGACTCTCTGTGGTCTCCAAGATTTTAATTGATACTGGTAGTGCGGTCAACGTAATCTTTAAACACGCTTTTGACCAAATGAGGATTCTAGAGGAGAAGATGGAACCAAGCTTGGAGCCCATCTTTGGGTTCAATAACAAGGGGTTGACTCCAGTAGCACAACTAAAGTTCCTTGTACAAATGGGAATTCTGCCATGTTGCGGGACCTTTGAAACCCTCTTCATTATTATGGACCAACCATCTTACTATAACGCTATCTTTGGGAGGCCTACTCTAGATGAGGTAGATGCTTTCGTGTCACCAAAATACTTGATGGTGAAATTTTTGACAAAAAAGGATAGGGAACTATAAGGGGTGAGCAATTCAGTGCTCGAGATGTATTTTGCAACCGTTGAACAAAATGAACGAAGTTATCTTTCTCGTTATGATTTGGAGGGAAACAAACAAACTAAAAGTGATAGTAAAAAGCCTTTGGATGACGATTCTTCAAACTCATCACCCAAAGCTAGGGCAAATCTTGATAAGACAACTAGGTATATGCCAAGAAAATTTAACTTCTCCAAGAAGAAAAGGAAAAGAGAAGAGGCACACTTAATTAAGGATAAAATAGAGGAAGAAGAGATTGATACCGAGCTGGATTGCAGGAACGAGCAAGAAAGAATGAAATCGACAAAATACCTTAAGGAAGTATGAATAAATTTGACAGATAAAATGAAAATGGTGAAGATTGAAAAAGAACTAGATTAAACCGAGGAAGAGTTAATTTAATTTCTCCTATCTTGCAAGGACGTGTTTGTCTGGACTCATTCGGACATGGTCGGGATAGACCCAACCGTCATGTGTCATGCCTTGAACATAGATTCGAACGTCGTGCCAGTTCGACAAAAGAAAAGACAATTTGACAAGGTTCGATCTAATGCTCTAAAGGAAGAAATAAAAAGGCTGCCTGTGAATGGATTCATAAGGGAAGTATTATATCCAAAATGGTTAGCCCCAGTGCTAGTTAAAAAGTCCAATGGAAAATGGAGGACATAATTACACTGATTTGAATAAAGCATGCCCGAATGACTATTATCAGCTCCCAAGGATAGACCAGTTGGTTGACGTGACAAGTGGACATCAATTCCTATCTTTTATGGATGCATATATGGGTTATAATCAAATCCCAATGTTCAAACCAAATAAAGGACATACCATCTTTATAACATATTGGGGAACCTATTATTACAAGGTAATGCCTTTTGGCTTAAATAATGCTGGAGCAACCTATCAAAGACTAGTGAATTGAATGTTTATGGAACAAATGAGCTGCAACATGGAAGTGTATGTAGATGACATGCTGGTTAAGTCCCAAGAAAAAGGTAATCATCTAGGAGATCTAGAAGAGATTTTCAGTGTGTTGCGAAGATACCAAATGAAGCTTAACTCACAAAAGTGTTCTTTTGGGATCCAGTCCGACAAGTTCCTAGGATATATTGTTAGCGCAAAAGGAATTGAAGCCAACCCTGATCAAATCAAAGCAAGAAGAGACATGGCAGAGCCTAAGACAAGCAAAGATGCGATGAGCCTGAATGGAAGAGTGGCAGTATTAAATAGGTTTGTTCTAAGGCCACTGAAAAATGCATTCCATTCTTCAATGTAATAAAGAAGAATTCGAATTGAGTGAAGATTGTCAAAAGGCTTTTGAAGAATTGAAAGACCATCTGAAAAAACCACCGATTCTTTTTAGCCTGGTAGATTGGGAAAGTCTCTACCTTTATAGGGTAGTTTTCGAGCATGCTGTTAGTTTGGTGCTATGAAGAGAAGAAAAGGGAACACAACTTCCGGTATATTATACTAGTAAAAGGCTCAAAGATGTGGAAACCAGATTCCCAGTTATGGAGAAGCCAACATACCGATTAATGCTTATGGCACACAAATTAAGAACCTACTTTCAGGTAGACCCAATCAAAATCTTGACTAAATTTCCACTCAAGCAAGTCTTTATTAAGCCAGAGGCTTCAGGAAGATTGGTTAAATGGAGGATTGAGCTTCGTCAATACGATATCCAAATTTTACCGCGAGTATTAATCAAGGGGCAACCTCTGGCTGATTTTGTTAATGAATGCACAGGGTTCATTACGGAGCAATCAGAAAATGAGAAAGACTTAAAACCTAAATGGAAACTATTCGTACATAGAGCTTCAAATAAACAAGGGGCTGGTGCTGGATATGTGGTCATAACTCCCGATGGACATCGATTGCACTATGCAATGAAACTAGGCTTTTGAGCCACCAATAATGTAGCAGAATACGAGTCTATGAAAGTAGGACATACCCTAGCTCTTCAGTTGAAAATCCCAAGAATTAAAATCTTCAGTGATTCAGAGTTGATGGTAAACCAACTAAACTAGAAATACCAGACAAAGGATCTTAAGTTAACATTATATGTCAAGAAAATATTGAAAATGCTAACTCAATTCGAAGATTTTTCAATACATCAAGTACCCAGATACAAGAACTCTCAAGCTAACTCTTTGGCTAAGCTAGCAAGCACACGAGGAGTGCCAGAAGCCTGAATTATACCCATGGGATATCAGGAAAATCCTAGCATCAAGGAGAATAAAACTAACTCAGAAAATGAAGTTTTATTGTTGAATAGATCTTAGGCTTCAACACATAAAGAGAAGGGAGATGGAATTGGGATTCCTTAGAAAGAGCTCCCCCATATAGGAACTAAGGATCAATACGAGGACAATTGGATGACTCCTATTGTTGAGTATATAACAAAAGAAAAACTGCCAACGGATAAGAAGAAAGCGAGAAGGTCATGGAAGATGGAATAATCTTATAAAAGGGGATATTCGCTCCCTTACTTGAGACGCGTTACTCTCGAAATAGGGCCAAGTTACTCAAGGAGGCCAACGAAGAATTTTGTGAAGACCATTCTAATGGAATAAGAGTGGCTAAGAAAGTTATTAGATAAGGCTTTTATTGGCATTAGATGATTAGTTAGGCCGTCGACTATGTAAGGAAATGTGACAAGTGCCACAAATTCTCTAAAATTCCTCGTTTACCTCCAAGTGAACCGACTTCTATATCAAGCCCATGGCATTTCGATGTATGGAGAATTGGTTTGATAGGACCACTGCTAGTGTCCAAAGGAGGAGCTAAGTACGTAGTGGTAGCCATTGATTATTTTACAAAGTGGGTGGAAGATGAACCCTCTCAAACATCACATCGGGAAAGTTTCTCAAATTTGCAATAAAAAATATCGTTACCCGATTCAGAAGTCCGCACAAGATAATTTTCGACGATGGAACCTAATTCGAACCTGAGGAATTCATCCGATTTTGCAATAAAAACGGGATTATAAAAAAAATTCATCTATAGCCCATCCCAAAGAAAACGGAATAGTTGAAGTAGCCAAAAAAAATCGTAAAGACTATTCTGAATAAACGGTTAGATAAAGCAAGATGAAAATCAGTGGAGGAGCTACCCCTTGTCCTGTGGGCATATAGAACTTCTACTAAAACTGCGAAAGGGCACAACCTATACTCCCTCACATATGGATGTGAACCCATGCTTCCAATCGAAGTCAAGTTGCCTTCTCACTGAAGGATCGCATATGCATTTGATCCAAATCAAGAGTTAAAGAAAGAACCTTTAGACCTAATTAATGAATTAAGAGACGAAGCAGCGGTCCAAACGGTTGAGTACCAATGGAGAGAAACCAAGTACTATAATTCAAGAGTAAGAGAACGGTTATTCCAAAAGGGAGATCTAGTGCTCCGATGAGTCATGACAAATACCAAGAATCCTACGGATTGAACGTTAGGGCCAAACTGGGAAGGACCCTTAATCGTGTACAAAGTAATCCCGCCAGGGACTTATAAACTTTGCCAACCAAATGGTAGTGTCATAGCAAGAAATGGAATGCCGAACATTTACGGCCTTACTTCCCGATAATGGATGAATAAAGAAGGAATTATCACTTTAGTTGTAGAAAGAAGTAAGGCTCTCTCAGGGCAAAGGAAAGGCCCCAGCCATCAAAGGCTTGACCGTAAGAGGTCCCGACCATCAAAGGCCTTAGCCATCAAAGGCTTGACCGCAAGAGATCCCGGCCATCAAAGGCCCTAACCATCAAAGACTTGACCATGAGAGGTCCGGACCATCAAAGGCCTTAAGCCTTTAGGGTCGTCATCAAAGGCCTCACTGAAGCGCCTCCTAGAGAGAGGTCGGGTAAGCCTTTAGTGCATGCCATTATATGTCCTCACTAAAACACCGGGAAAGCCTTAAGTGCCTGTCATCAAAGGCACTCGCTGAAGCGCATCCTAGAGGGAGGTCGGGTAAGCCTTTACTGCCGTCATCAAAGGCCTCACTAAAGCACTAGGAAAGCCTTTAATCCTTGCTTATGTGGCTTGGTTAAAGTACCTCCTAGAGGAAGGACAGAGTAAGCCTTTAGTGCCATCATCAAAGGCCTCACCGAAGCACCGAAATCTTTAATAGGAAGATCAATCAAAATCAAGAGCCAAGCAGTGCTCCAAAGTCAATCAAAATCAAGAGCCAAGTAGTGCTCCAAAGTCAGTCAAGTCAAGAGCCAAGTAGTGCTCTCGGTCAATCAAAATCCAAGTCAAATAGTGCTCCCAATCTTTCAGACTCCGAGCTAGGTGGTGCTTCAAATGGAAGCAATTCTTTTCGAGGAAGGAAGCATCGAGTACATGAATTTCTGGTCTTCTATTATTATTTCCAGATATGGATTTATGGTCTTCTTATATGATTTTTTGATCTTCTATTATTATTTTCGGTATGGATTTCTGGTCTTCTTAAATGGGTTTCTGGCCTTCTATTATTATTACCGGATATGGATTTCTGGTCTTCTTATATGGATCATTGGTCTTCTTATATGGATTTACGGTTTTCTATTATTATTGCTAGATATGAATTTCTAGACTTCTTATATGGATTTCTGGTCTTCTATCAGATACAGATTTTTGGTCTTCTCATATTAATATCAAACGTGGATTTATTGTTCTTTTTACTATTATTCTCAGATATGGATTTCTGGACTTCTATCAGATACAAAATTTTGGTCTTCTCATATTAATATCAAACATGGATTTATTGTTCTTTTTACTATTATTCTCAGATATGGATTTCTGGACTTCTATCATCATTGCCAGATTTATGGCGTCCTGCTCTTCTGCTATATTGATTTCTAATATAAATTACTAGCTTTCTTTTGTTGAAGGGTGTTTCATTATCAAATAACCTTTTAGCCTCCACTATTTGCCAAAGAGAATCTCTTATTCCTAAATCGACGACATGATCGATTGATCTTATGAGCTTTTGCTTGAAAACTTATTATTATTCATTAATCTCTTATAATGGAATTACAAACTTGAATGCACGTTGGAAAATATGGACAATAAATGCCAATTAATACCCAGAAGGATAATTGCTAACAAAAATGTCACTCACTTCATGTTTTACAGGAAAACAAGGCCGACAAGGGAATCTCAATGAAAGATTGGGCAATGAAAGAGTCGTTGGTTTTACCTTAAAGAGTAAAATTTTCTCTCATACTAGGGGCTAAATGTTATTCATATAACTTCAATATCGGAAGTAATGATATAAGCGGTGACATCACGAGGAGATTAAGGCTATGAAGTCTAATACTGAAGAATAACACCACACTAAGTCAACAACGTACCTCTTCGAGGGTATCACTTCATGCTTAGTCATTTCATCAATAACATACGTCTTCGTAGTTGAAAACGTCCATCTCTAATGGTATACCTCATCGCCTCTCACATAGCACTAAAACCCAAAGACATGCCAACCACATCATATACTAGCGGGGCTAGGGAGGACTTCGATCTTAACTGCACTGGACATTACCGACACCATATTAAAATGACTTTGAAGGTATTAAGTATCAGTAGAGGTTGAAATCAAATAGGAATTTCATCAATAGTCGAAGAAACTATCAATACCGCAACGACATCCCATTTTACAAGCAACTCGAAAGTATTTAGGTAAATAAGGTCACATCACTCCTTGTTGAAAATCACAATGCTCTTCGACCATTGACCTACTTCGCCGTTCATAGAGAACCACATGATCAAGCAAGAGGATGTCGATGGTAAGCACCATCGTTAGCTGCGAAAAACTTAGCATAGTTTAAAGGACGTTGCTGGTAGCATCATCAACCATCTCGAAGACCCTATGTTACATAAACATGGAGACATGGTCCCCAGCGCCTCGATGATACCACTCTTACACTAACAGTGATGGTTGACAACATCGAAGATGTGAAAGTAAGACAATGCCGCCTAGCCCGCCTCTATGAAGACCAAAACAAGGATAAATACCGCCAAAGCTGCAAGCCATTGAAGCCTACCAAGTCGAAGACGGAAGATGCGTAGAGGGGGGCCGCCTACCTCTATAAATACGACCTTAGGGGCGACATTTGAGAGGCCGATTTTCCATTAATCTTTCTCTTCTCAAATTAAAGTCTTGCAACACTAAATCAAATTGGGGATAATTCAATTTGACTATAACCATATTCGAATTGAATGAACATGAACTTAACCTTACATATTGACTTTGATTATGACTTTGTTGAACATTATTGACTTGGACTTGCATAATATAGACTTATCATGACCAAATCGAGATGAACTTAGTCGAAGTGCCTTCGATTATGATAAACTTCTATATGTATATTTATATGAACTATGAACCATAGACTATGAACTTTGAACATAAGGGCAAGATGCCTAGCATAGTGTCATAAATAATGGATAATAGCATGACTTCGTGACTTATCTTCTTTGCCTATTGAACATATGACATGCATAAGCCCTATGGATTATCTTATCTAAAGGCTAATATGGACTCCTATATAGATAACATTTCTAATGGCCTTAGAGGGCTTCGAGTATATTAAACAATAGTGGTATAGATGAACTTTTCCTCAAAGGCTATTTGTCTTCCACTCTTTAATGATCCTATCATATGATTAGTCTCAAAATAATAAGTTATGCCTTGATGAATCATTATGTCACTGTGATGTCCTCAATCACGTTGATATGAGGTCCTCACACATGCACTAATCACGTCGGTATGGTTAGCCTTTTCTTGACTAAGATCTTCGAACATGTAATGGATAAGTCAATGAGATTAGATTATTATGACTCCATGTATATTCAAATTAAGGAATGATTTACTACATTTGGCATCTGAGGTGTTATACCATTTTTGGTCTAACAGTTACATTTTACATTTTCCAACAGTTTAGCGATCCAAGCATCTATTGAACAAAAACATAGATATAAGACATTAGTTTCACAGACGCTTGAGATTAGGTGCTTGTTCAATGGGCACTTGCTTCTTAACGCGAGCGCCGAGGAGTGAAGCATCATTGGACAGACACCGAATGCACATACGCCCGTTCAACTGGCACCCTCCATCGGGCACATATATCAAGTGCTTGAAGCCATTATCCCTCATTTCTCACCCTGCAGTATTGCTCATTTTAGTTCTTAATTCAAAAGAACATCGAAATGCTGCCATGACCATTCAAACTTGCGAGACTTACTGTCTGTTATACGACTGTTGTTGATGCTAGTCCAGCACATACAATTCCAAACACTGGTGCAATTGCAGATTATCTACGTTGCTTACACGAGTTGCCAGAGACAAAGGTGCATCAATTGAGTGTAATGTTAGCGTTTTCAAAAGCATATTTTTAATATATACAATTTTAGTAAATAATTCGATCTATCAGAAAATATTACCACCATCCTTTGGTTAGTTTAGTGTCAATTTTATATAATTACTTACATATGCTAGTCATATAGCCATGCACAATAGTTGGCATAAGTGCACAACTGAGTACTTTAGCACATTACCTCAACGGATTAAAGATTATATGCATCACCATTCAGTGATTTTCTTCAGTTACCACCGTTTGCATAGGTAGACTGTTGTGTAGAAGAGACTTATAGAGAGATGGTTGCCTAATACACAAACATTTTATTTTCAGGATTTCAAGTTATATGTTGATATGTACACTATGTTACATGTGCTTTCCTATTACATCCTTTTAATTTGATATTTTTTTTCAAACAACAAAGGCACCATTCGACTTGGATGTCTTATTGGATTGGTTGATATCGATGGACTTCATGCTTATGATAATGGTACTTCCATCCTTAATTATTTGTATATAACCCTGGATATGTATGCTTTACGGGAATCCAAATGGTTGTTTGGATTTTGGTATATTTCTCATACTGGTAGTACGAGTATACGACCAAAATAAACCCATGACTTATTGATGAAACAGGCGTCGATTCATATATTTATTTCCTTAGATTACGTTGTTGGGGCAATGTTTTACATGTACATCATGTTAAGAAAGGGGTACATAATGAGTTGATTGAGGCCATGTAACAGATGGATTTGAGGAGGCATAGTTACATTATCCATTGTCCCTGGCATGAGCATACGGTTTTTATAGAGCTTGATGCTGAGCATGCTGTTACATTTTAGTTTCGATCTCTAAACATCAGGTAAGCTTTCAGTTTCATACTTGTCTATATGGTATTTAGGGGAGCGACGTTTGTTACAACTATTTGGCTTAGTGCATATTCCTTTTGATCCACTCACACATGACGATACGTTTGGATCTGTTTGTGTCAGTACTGCTTATATAGTTGCTTGGACGGATGCTGGATGGGTAGATTAGGGGGGATCCTTTTACTATAGGTGGAGACTTTGATGCTTACTAGACTTAAGGATCTCCACATGCTTACTCATTACCTAATTATATACGTGGTTTGAACTTCGATCATATTGATCCTCGTTTGTCCTCTGGAAGAGTTCCTATTCCCGCTGCGACTTTTGAGCCTTCATCCTTACAATATACACAACCTTCTTTGTCTGCTCCCACTCAACATGTTTTAAGAGCGTACAATTTACATGGTGCAGTCGCAGAGTTTCTATTGTAGTATCCATATGAATTCATCGAGAGTGTACCTTCTGCTGGTTTATATAGTTCGCATGAGGTATGTACGATTGTATAATTTTCGTATAGTTGACTACTATTTTGCTTTGACACATGTATAATATTATTTTTTCTAGATAGCATGCATAGTAATTGAATAATTAATTACCGCATATAAGAGCATAATGCTTGATTACACTTCGAGTTTGTATCAGACTTACTAGATTAAGTTACATTAGCAGCTGACTCAATATCAGACAAAGTGTCAAACTCAGGCAAAGCAGTATAAGGAATAGATATAGGGTTATCGGCTTAGATTTTGGAGTTGCAGCAGTAACAGCTGCCACCACCTGATCCACATGACTTCGATGATGTCAAGAATGATAATAGTGATGCTAGTGGCGATGGGAGTGAGATCGGGCCATATCATATTGATGATTGAGGATGTTTTGATCTTGTTTTCATTTTCATGTATGTGAGATATTGTTTATGTATTGATGATTGAGGATGTTTTGCTGATTTCTATATCCGAGATGTTCTTCATGTATTGCTGATTGTGGATGTTTTAATATTCTTTTATATGATATTTTTTTATGTGTTGATGATTCAGACTATTTTCTTTTGCATTTCATACTAGAATCATAATGTTATCCGACTTATTAACCAAGAAGATTTTAAACGAAAAAGATAAGATAAAGACAAAACAATTTAAGGACTTGGAAACATGCTTAGATGGATGATAGGAATAGACTCAAGAATTTGGGGTAAGGTTGGAGCTAGGGAAAATGCTCGATATCGATCAATATCTTGTCAGTAGCAACCACTTTTTATGCTTCATGTGGAGGCATGGAGCCATGACACGTAGATGGTTGGCTTGTGTAATCATCTCGAGGTGCATTTTTGAAGGGTTAGGCAAACAGCTTCAAGGAAGTATTAAAGGAAATAATGCAAGTACCGGAGGTATCAGAATTTCTCGAAAACAGTATGATCTCTAAGAAAAAGTGCGCGGAGCTCGATAGGTTAAAGATAGGAGAACCGAGGAGGGAAGATGGGACAACCCCCATCATAATACATGTCAGCATCGATCAGAAGTGATCGATACTGAGATGAATTTATCGATCTGGGGACTTTGCCTACCTCTCCGCCTTCCTCTCCAACATTCTCGGATCCGAAGTTAGACTTAGTATGTTGGTATCTGGTGTTTCTACTGGACGGTTTCCCTATAAACAACACCCATGCCATTTAAAAAAAGACTTTTTTCTTTCTTCATCTTCTATCTCTCCTCAACCTTAGTCACTAAGAAAGTTTGTACTTGTGGCTATAATCTATAACCAATAATAATACAATGGACATAGATATTGAATTTGCCAAACCACTATAAAAACTTTGGTGTTCTCTCTGTTTTATTTATTTTTCTTGCAAGATCTCTTGTTTATAATTTGTTTTGGGTGCTGTGTTATTTTTTGACTCAACAATTTAGTGATTTCACTGAGAGAGACCATTCTTAGGCATAGATCTAGTTATCTCTGTGGAATGGAGAGTCCAAAGGTTAGATCTAGAAGGTTTTCATAAAGAAACTTGATGAATTTGCATGCAGGAACCAATGTCACCATCAAAGGAATCTAATAGATCTGGAGCATTAACTAATGCAGAGGAAGTAGCTTCTCATCGTACAAATGTTAGTAACCTACCGACAGAAGCCTTGGTAGGACCGTCTACTCCTCAGAAGATGATTACCAGAGTGGAGTTTGATAAGGCGACGTAGGGGCTGAATTAGAGGATGATTGATAGTCAGAGTGCTCTGTTGGAAAAGATGAACGCTAGCATAACTTTGCTGACCCAGTAATCACAAAGAACAAAAGGAGTAGGAGGGAAACTTCACCTACTAGATCTGAAGAGGAGAACTTGTCTACTTCTGGTCGAAATAGAAGAGATGGAAAACAGAAGTAGATGAAAAAGGCTACTAGAGAAGCATGGACAGTTGCTGGAGAAAGTGGGAGAGCTCCCTCTAAGGAGATTCATATCGGTACTGACCAGAATCATGTCAGTACTAAGATGAATCTTGGACCCTTAGAGGGGCGGGGAGCTGAGGCTACTGACTTATATGATTTTGAGGATGATCTGCAGCATGATGGCGATGGTTATGAACTGGAATTTAAAGTTCGAGATGCTAGTATATGGACAACCGCTGCCAAGCTTATCAAACTTCAGAAAATAGCTAAAGGAGTGGTTCTCCTAGAGACTAGAGAACCTAGATATCAATGAGCAAACCGATATCGTTTGCAGAGTTAAACACTCAACGCAGCTCTTGACGGTCGACCTTTGGAGTTCTATGCTAGTGAGGAGTACATATCAGACATGGTTAAGTGGTTGGTAAAAGAAAATAAACGAAGGAAAAATAAGGACTTGGGTTCCGTGCCAAGCAGAGTTCCATTCATGGAGAATATTTTAAGGGAGGAGTATCCTGGGAAGTTAACGATGCCAACAATGCCATCGTATAATAGGACTACCGATCCTAAGCAGCACTTGTTAAATATGAATGACATATAGATGGTGCTAAAGTGATGAACGTTTTTTGGTGTAGATGTTTTTTATTTTTCTAGAAGGTGTTTCATCGATGTGGTTTACTCGGCTCATGTCAAAATCCTTATCAACTTTCAATGAGTTGGAAAAGAAATTTGTAAAGCAGTTCAGGTTCCACACTGCTCGACCTAAGGAATGATGTCCTTATCAAGCCTTTCCCAAGGACTTCAGGAATCATTGAAGAGGTTCTTAAATAGGTTTAACATTATAGTAACGGAGGTTAGTAATCGAAGGAAGATTTGGTTTTTATGACATTGGTCCAAGGCATACAACCAGATATGGACTTTGGAAAATGGCCGAAGATGAAGCAGCTGACAACTATGGAGGAAATCCACCAGAAAGCTAGTCACTTCTTGCGTTTGGAAGAAGCAAGTCAAGCTGCTGGAAAGATTGACGGTGGATAATCAAAGGAGGTGATTTAGATCAACATGGCAATTGAGCTAACCGAGGAGTGTTCCGGTAATGTGGTAGTAAACATGGGAAATTCTAATAATCAGAAAACGAGAAATCAAGGCTTTAGAGGCAAGCGAAGTGAAGCAAAGAAGCGCCCGAGGAATATAAGGCTGGATGAGTATACACTTTTGAATGATATGTTTGAAAATATATACCTTGTCACGCAAAGCACGGAGAGGTATAAAAAGCCACTTAAGAGGGAGGCGACCGAGGAAGAGCGGGGCTTAGGCAAGTACTATTGTTTCCATGAAACTCATGGACACAACACGAATGAGTGCCGGCACCTTAAAGATTTTATCGGAGTGTTAATAAGAAAGAAAAAATTACAACAGTATGTGAGTGATCCGTAGGAATGTGGTCAAAGTGCAAGACCCCAAGGGCCAAATGCCCAAGGAAATCAACCTAGGTCCAGTAGAGAGGGGCCTAGGTAGACTGATGGAAGGATAGTCATAAATACTATAAAGGGAGGACCTCATCCTGCAAAGAAAAGATGGAGGGAAATGGAGCGGTATGTGAGTTCATTAAAGCACGTACCACAAGAGAGCTTTTGCTATCAAAGACGGAGCTTTGTTTAAGCAGAAAAGGATGATAATTGATGATATTATGTTCAAGAATAGGGACTCTGATGGAGTCAAACCACCGACCTTTGACCTTATGGTGATTGCAGCTGTTATTGGCCCAACTACGGTACATCGGGTCCTGGTGGACATTAGAAGTTCTTTAAATATTATATTTAAAAGTACTTTCGATCAAACGAAGATTAGTATAAGGGATGTTAAGCATTGTAAATCCAGGATTCAAGGATTTATAGGTGAGGCGAAACAACCAATTGGGGCAATTGACTTGTCCATATAGTTAGGTGATGGAGACTGTAAGGTAATGGGGATTCAAAAGTTTGTTATAGTGAATGAATATTCAGTATACAATGCCATTTTGGGCCGACCAGCCCTTGTTGATTTTAGGATAGCACTGGCTCCTTGATGCTTAACGATGAAGTTCCCAATGGAGAGTGGGGTCGGATCAATTAGAGGAGACTAGAGCGTAGGCATGAAATGTTATGTCGCCGACAGAATGTAGAGAGAGCTCTCTGCATTTAAAACTTGGAAGCATAGCAACCAAAGCCCAACCCCTAGCTTGGGAACCATAGCATGTTTGATAAGTCTATGGATCCTAGGAAGAATTCAGAGGAAGTGTGGGTAGCATCGGCTGAGTTGATTATAAACGTTCCAATCGATATGGATGATCCCACTCGGGCTCTATAGATCAGATCTCAATTCAACACAGGATTGAGGAAGGAGTTGACTAATTTTCTACGAGCAAACTTAGAAGTGTTCACTTGGACACATTTGAATATGTGTGAGCTATCGTAGGAGATATTGTGCCATGCACTGAATGTGGACCTAAAGTTTTCATTCGTGAAGCAAAAAAGGTGCAGCCTGGGTTTGGAGCGATCAACTGCATTGAAGGAGAAAGTAGATAAATTGAACGCGAATGGTTTTATCCGTGATGCTTTATACCCAGAATGAGTATCGAATCCCTTATTAGTCAAGAAGTCAAATGAAAAATGGTGGACGTGTATTGACTATTCGGACTTGAATAAAGCATGCCCGAAGGATAGCTTTCCTTTGCCTGGGATTGACCAGCTGGTGGACAGGACTGTAGGACATGAGTTTCTCTCTTTTATGAATGCGTATTGTGGTTACAAACAGATACCAATGCATGTTCTGGATCAGGAGCACACAAGCTTTATAACGAACTTGGGATTTTACTGTTATTAGGTGATACCGTTAAGTTTGAAGAACATAGGGGTTACATACCACAGGTTGGTGAATTCTAAGTCCAGGAAGAAAATCGGATGAACGATTGAAGTGTACATGGGTTGTATGCTTGTGAAGTCACGGCTATCAAGGAATCAAATGGACGACATTTCAGGGATGCTCATGGTATTGTGGAAGTATGGAATGAAGTTAAATTCATTGAAATGCTCTTTTGAGGTTGCATCGGGGAAATTTTAGGGATTTATCATGAATTCAAGGGGCATTGTTAGGACAATATATGTAAAGCTTCCAAAATTTCACTTGAAATTTTTTCTTTGATTAAAAAAATAATATCAATTTCGAAAATATTCCTTAGTACCAAAATTTTAGAATTTTTTTAGGAGTCTCCTTTGTATGGAGAGCCCTCCAATAAAATATATATACGTCAACCAAAACATAGGCGAAAACAACATACATACATACATAATTATACATACATACATACATATATATAGATTTTATGCTGTGTTGAAATTTTTTTTAGTAGAGCTAATAGGGAGGAACTAGCCCTTACCAGATATGTTAAGAGAAGAAAAAATATTATGATAACAAGTTATCACAATATATGGTAAAACAAGACAAACATAACATAACCAGCCTAGAACCTTTTGGAATTTCATTTAAAAGACCAAAATCAGGCCAAAATGAAAATCCAAAAGATCACTTCAGCAGGCCGTAAAATTACAAAGTCAGCTTCATAAGAAGACGTATAACCGCTAAAATGGTTCTTGATTCATGCTTGAACAATCTTGTGTTTCTTTCCTCCCAAATGATTGAGGCAAATTTCTTTATATATATATATATATATTAAATTTTTTCCACATAGCATAAAATCCACAATATATATATATATATAACTCATAAGTAAAAACATACATTTTTTTAAGCATTAAGAAATTTATATACCTTTGAATACATAAAGCACGTGACAATCCTTGACTCTAAACCATCCCAAAGAGCCTATGCCTAACCCATAAAAATCAATTAATGTTAAATATAAGTGGTTTGAAAACATGACATTCATATTCAAGGCTTTTACTTTAATACTCATACCCATTTGTATTGCCAAAAGTATTTAAAATACACTATAACTTAATTATTATAAATTAAATTCAAAGACTATAAATAGGCTTCTCAAACATCTTTAAAAACTTCAAAAAATAAAATATTTTATTGAGTTTGATTAATTTTTCTCTATAAAGCGACTCTGAAATTGACTTATATAACACTAAGTCAATGCTTTGAAACTTAGTTTTTCTTATAGTAAACCTCAAAAATTTTAAAAATACTTAAAACAAAAGTTTCTCCTTGCAATCTTAGCTTTCCTATAAGTATAAAATCATCAAAATCTGATCAGAGGTTCATAATCTTGAAAAGTAATAAAATCAATTTCTCTTTCTACTCTTAAAAATCCCGGGATAGAATTCTTGCCTCTAATAAAAACAACTTTACTATAATGGTGCTTCATAATCTTGAAAAGTGATAGACATAGAAGTTATCCACCATGGAAATATCTTTCTACTGCCAAAAGGATCGCTAAAATCTATTTGAAAATTAAAAGTTATGGTTGCTTTACTACAACACTTTAAAATGTCAATATTCTAAATTCTGTCTAAACTTTTTATTCTACTTCAGATCAAATTTTCACTTTGGAAACTTCAAATCTGAAAAAGCCACCCTTTACCAAAGTTATTCATCTTCAAGTCTACTTTCTATAAAACCATAAATCTCAGAAATCCGATTTTTTTACCATAGGTTATTCTTTTAAAATGGATATGGTTTTTCAAAGCTACTTACGTATGTCTTGAAAACATTTCATAAATTTGAATTCCATTTTAACTAAAATTATCTAAAATATCTCTTTTATATCTCAGTTTAAATTTAAAATCATATTCTTAAAGCTTATTAATTTTGCACATCACTCAAATTTTAAATTCTTTATTAAGATATAAATCAAATATATAACACATCCTTTTGAAAAATAATTTCAAAACAAACATTACTTCCTTAACATAAATTTTTTCTAAACCATTTGTGTAATGACCCCACCGCGATGCCTAGTTTAGCAAAGAACATTAAAAGTAATGTCGTCTACTAATCCGGAAAATACGGCTTGTTAAGGACGATCGAATGTGAATATATCTTTATACTAACACTGACACATCATTTATAACTTTTTAACTTAATATCTGAACTGAATTTGATGTGTACAGTATTAATACAAAGTAATAGACACACCTATTTCTCAGAATCAGAACAATATATCATATAAATAATAGTCACAAATCACAGCGGAATAAATCTCAACTTATACATATACAAATTTTGAGTTTACAAAATGAAATACTAAACTCGATTTTTATACAAGTTTTACAATTCCCTAATCTCAATTGTATATCTTATAAACATATTCACAAACTTCCTAAATGAGATAAACTAAAAAGTCAAAAGTGTTTATCTCCTTGCTAGCCCAAACATCCAAAGGTCAACTTGTCCTATAACCTGAAAAGTCTCGGCCTGACCCGAGCAAAATAACACCCGGGTCAGACTATCTCTAAACATCTGATAGGGTGAAAACAGAATATAATCACAAGAATAACAACATATAAGTAAATACAAATGTCCAGGATATAACGGGTTACGACATTAATTTAACTCAGAACATGGTTATGAGTTTAAGTCAAAACACGAACTAGTTACTAAACATAGAATAATAAAATTAACTTAATTTAGAATCCATCACAAGACACAAGAATATGTATTTATTTCACAAACACAAGACATAAAAATATATGTTTATTTCACTAACACAAGACACAATAATATATATTTATTTCACGAACACAAGACCCAAGAATATATATTTATTTCACGAACACAAGACCCAAGAATATATATTTATTTCACGAACACAAAATAGTCACAGGATCAAAATATCCAGAATCCAAGAGATCTTACTCAAAATGATCGTAATGATCGTACACAGAACCATAGCAAACAAACAAACAATTTGGTATCACACGAACCAGCCCGATACCGAGGATCGTACATAGAACGGGAATCACAGGATCACAAGATGATCTCAAGGATAGCAACCATGACCGAATCTTTCAGATTAATTTTTGGTTATTACACTTGAAAAGAAATCCAGGAGTGAACTTCCTAAGGATCTAGCAGCCACTTGCCTCACATCAAAAGAAAGTAAGATCTAAAGTGCCAAATACTATCACATTCAATAATCATTAGAACTTAACCAATACGTCCCATACCATATGGATACCACAGGAAAACCTGAACTACACTCTTAAGGATCTAGCAACCACTTGTCGCACACCAGAAGAGAATACAACTCTAAAGTGTTAAGTACTTTCCCAAATATGATCAAAAGAATTTAACCAAGGCATCCCATACTACCCGGTGAAATTCGAGTATTCGCTAATGGGTTAGTAAATTCTACTCAAACATTCTATTCAATGGGTTGTGTTTCGAAAGCATTTAAACCAATCGATAACACTAAATCGATTATTTGTACTCCCCAAGTTATAGAATTAAGGTTCTCAAAACATTTTTAAATTTGTCACTTATCAAAATATTCTATTATTCCAAATTGTTCCAAGAGTATTTATTTTACAAAACAAGATCATGTTCCAAAATCACATTGATTCTTTGAATTCCACAAGGTTATAATGTTTACACACCATATTTCAAAAGCCACTTATAAAAGTATTCATTTATTTGTGAGTCCATAAATCCGTTTTCAAAACCAATTTAGTATTTTGATAATTAATTAAAATCTCGTACACTTATATTTAAAATTCCAAATCCATAAAATAATTATAAAAGTAATTAAGCTATTTTAGAAAACAAGTTTGACATTTAGAACTTAAATAAACTCTCTCTGCGAAATTATTTGTATACAAAACAAAGCACTTATATGCATTTGAAAAATAGATAGATTTAAGTTTATAAATTTCCAAAGCTTTGAATAAAAATGATTCAAAGTCCATAAAGCACAAAAAATTCACTATTATATATCACAAGATTGTAATGACCAATAGTTCCATAAGGTTTGATTTTAATATCCTCTCTAAATACAATTTATAACTTAACAAGCCAATGGAGATATATATATATATATATATATATATATATATATCAAAACGATCACAACCGAATATTCAAAGCACATTGAAACAACATCACAAACATAGCAACGAATCACGGATCACGACAGATTTTCAATTTTGAAACACTATTTCGACCCATTTAATCTCAGAATTTTCAAAAACTTACAACATGAAAGTTGTTCCTTAAAGTCTCAGATTTCCAACAAAAGAAGAACTGCACAACTTGGATTTACGGTTAAAAAGTTATGGTGATTTTAGTTTTAGTTTCAACTCAGAAAATTGACAGAGCAGAGCGTGTATATCAGTTTCAAACCCAATTTCGACCCCTTAAAACGCCGAATTTCAAAAAATGATTAAAAGATAACTTGTAGCTTATTGAAATAATTTTCTACCACAAAAAGAGTGAGTCAATTTGGACTATTATACACTGAGATATCGCTATTTTTCTACAGAGATCTTCACAAATAAATTTCAGCAAACAATCAATGCACTCATCCAATCAAACTAACAATTCACAATCAAATTGAAAGCAATTCAACAACAAATAATCCAATTCAATCCAAATAGCACCTAAAAATTATTTTCATATATTAGAGATAGTACTGTGAGTGATTAATTTACCTTTTAACTTTATATAGCTTGCTAGATCCGCAAATAATCCTTGCTAAACCCTTAGCTTCACCAAAATCACCTAAAACTCAAGAACAAAAATCCAACCAGCAAGCAATTCTAATTACTACAAGATCAAAATCACACTTTTATGGTTCTAAAAGATAGAGATAGGGTTTAGAACACTTATCCTATCATTATTGAACAAAAGCCCTATGTTTTGCAACTTGATTTGGGGTTCTACGGTTTACAATTGGAAAGAGGAAGAAACTTTTGATTCAGCTGAAGGAAAAATGAGAAATGAATTGTACGTATCTCATTTCTCACACTAGTATTAGCTACATGGGCCAAGTTGGTATGGTTTTAACCCATTAATAAAATGTTACTAAATCCTAGATGTTACTAATTTTTATTTTGCTTTTAACACTTATAAAATACAATTTTCTCCTTAAACAATGTTTTATTTAACATGCTTAGATTTTCCCAAATTTCCCAAAAAAACCAAATACAAGTTAAATATTCTCATATCTTTTAATTATAGAATTATTCTATACAGTTAAATGTAACCTTTTAAATAAAAGCCATTTTCTTTATTTTCAACAGAATAAAGTAAACTATTAGTTGTAAAATCTAATTATAAAACAATAGATCTTAATATTAATATTTAATTAAGTTTCCAATTTATTTAATCTCGAATTCATTTTAATTTAGAAATTATAACTAATAAAATTTTCAATTTTATCTTAAGACTAATTAAGATAAATCAAATCAACTATTCATAAAAACTGGATTTAATTTCACAATTAAATTTCACGAAACACAATTTAAAATTAATTATCCATAACTAATCTTAATTAATTAGGTAATTAACAACAGGGTTGTTACAACTTAAAATGAATATATTTTCCTTTTAAATTCTACTTCTTTAAATCATACATACATTTTTAAAATAATTAGCACTTTCGTGACGACCGCCCTATACCACCGGAATAAATGTGATTAAATAGTGCGCTGTAACCATGCCCGGCCAATATAGAATGATCATCTAGATTCAAAATGAATAAATGCAGCATATAACCTATCATATATGTCACAGTGCATGGATAAAATATAATATCACATATACAACAAAGTAGTGAGTGGTAACCAAGTGAAACAACCTCACAGTAATATCACAGGGTTATACAAATGTCATATAGAATGTATACAACAAATCCACATGACAATAATCTCTCAACAAAACAAAGAAACAAAAGTAGTAGCACTGCAAAGGCTCCACAGTGCTACCCTGTGAAAGCGAAGGAGTCCGTATATATAGTATAGTATACATCATAGCTCCTCCAAGCTCGCCCTCCGAACAGCCGCCATGTCACCTAAACCTGTCATCTAGTCTACTCATTTAAGAGTACCCAAGATAATAAGAAGCAAAAACATGAAACCTTGGGTCAAACAACAGTCTAGTATGCATGGTAAATAAGTCTTAAAATGCTACGTAGGAAAATATAGTAATAGACAAAGTCACATGATTCATACCAGACCTGTCCCAACAACCAAAAAGTTAGCACATATAATAATATGCTAAATAACAACATCATAAGGATACCATACGCAACATAGGATGGAAAGAATCCAATCGGCCCTATCTTCAGTACACCCTCTCCATAATAACTATAGGTGATAGCCTTCCCAAAGAGCAACCATAACAACCATAACATCCATCAAGCAAAATCTAGCCATCACCCTCTATATGTCTGAACATATGATAAACTCATACGGCCATCTTCAAATACAAGGGACTAATGGAAATCCTATTTCTCGTTGTACTCTCTATCACCTAGCCTTAAAGCTAGACATTAGACCCAATCCAGCGGTCCAGGGTATACAGATCCTCGCTATCAATCCTTGGGCATCCCTACTATACAATACCCCTCCTTTGAGTACAACAAGAACACTACGAGTTATCAATGATTCCTTGGCACTCCCATACCACCCGAACCTTCACTGCTCCATATTGGATAACGATTCCTACTTACTCAATCCATTCTGTTATTCGCAGCCTCGTACATCCCGAGCTGCCATCTTCGGTACCTACTCCAAAAACGACCAACCGAAGAAACATAGCTTTATCATGTTGTTATACCACAATCCTTCATAATGTGAACGAGCTACCACATCCAACATATCCTACTGAACCTCTATATCCATCCTTAGAAGTTGCACATCCCTTGGACCTCCGTGCTAAACTCGGTACCGAAACAAACTCCTCAACTCGGGCCAAATTAGTCACTTAGCCAGAGCTTGGTCCATGTTTCTTTCCAGCTTCTTATGCCTTCATTCTAGATGCCATAGACCCCGACCTATCAATCTTAGCATCCAGGTCTTCTCTTCCAAGCATCCACCTTCAAGTCATAGAAGTTAACTCGTATCATCCTTCCACACTTAGCCAATTTCCTACTTCAAGCTATAGGCAATATCCCAATACCTTGCTTACTTTATCCCTAAATTCACCATGCCCCATGAGTTATCCCCTAATCTCGATGCTGAATTAAGCCACTAATTCGATACTGAATTTAGGACTTAGCTCCATTTTCAACACGAATTTCCATGTTGTCTTCCACATGCTCCAGAGCGTATCCTCTAAGTTTCATCCAATTCCGACTAACTTAGCTTCCGATATGCTCAATTCTCCGATCTAATTTCCGATGCAATCGCAACACTAGAAAACAACACCAAAGCATAGCATCCAAACAAAATATAGCAGCAATTCATCCAATCAAACATGCAAATCATCAAAACAAAACAAGCAATCATTTTCTAATCATGGATCTACCTAAAATCATGAATATGCATACACACACACACATATATATATGATGCAATTTAAGCCAATTTAGATCGTATGCTATTTAAACATGTAATTAGGGTTAAATTATGTTTCTTCTACCAAATTATGTTAGATCATACCGAATTCATGTCAAACCTCATAATTCTAGCATATAATCATAAAAACCTAACATATAATCCTACAAAGAAGAGTGAGAAGTCATAAACCACTCACCAATCACCAATTCAAGCAAAACAATGGTAGTTCCGATTCAGACAGTAGCAAATCACCCTTCAAATCGAGCAAGACGATGAGCGCAATCTTCTAAATGAAGATATAATCACTAATTAGCAATCTAGTGTGATTTAGGATGAAATCTAGGTGAATTAGAGAAGATCTAGGGCAAATTAGGGTTTGGAACTGATTTAGAATGAGAGAGAAACCTCTCATTATGCTAACTCTGTCCCTATTTATAGTGTCATCTAATTAGACTAATGGGCCAACTAATTGGGCTTACTAATTACACACTAATTCTGACCAGTAATTTATAAAACTTAAAACATGCATAACTTCCTAACCGTAGGTCCGATTTTCTAATATGACCACTCCACGGAATGTGAAACCACCATCCGGAAGAAATGGAACATGTTAGAGCCCTAATTCGACTATTATCAAAAGTTATAAGCCAAACAAAATTTTTAGGGTCAAAATGTTTACATAGAAATTCGAAAAATCACAAGTGTGTAAAATACCCCTAAGAGTCATATCCTAAAAGTTTAGAATCATATGACCTCATATGAATTAAATAAAAATATATTACGATCTATCGATACGTAAAACACTGCCCATTACATTCTCCACCTCTTTTAGGAATTTCGCCCCCGAAATACCAAACCAGTCAAAGTATAAGCAACCATTAGTCCATTTCTATCCCGCATGCCTACCAGCCACTTACAACCATCAAACATATCAACCAGGCAGCCATGCAACCAATAAAAAAATAAGCCTACCCTAGCATGCGCAATACTAATCAACCATCCATAATATACAATGGTGAAAGTAGATATGATAAACAATGGGTCTCACCTATTCAAAGAACTCCGAATATGTCGCCCTCATACTTTCTTCTGTACCCCATGTACAATCGCTATCACTTTCGCTCCATTATACCTTAACTAACTTAACTATCTTTCTCCTAAGTTGTTTCGTATCATACTCAACAATACGAAACGGCTTATGAGTCCTAGAAATTTCTAGTTCTACCTCAACATCTTCTAGCTGATCCGGTGCTATTACAGTGCCCAAGTCGTGCACAAACTTTGTAGATAAGAGATATGAAAAACGTTGTGCACGCCCACTATCTCCTGAGGCAAGTCGACTTTATATGCTAATTTCCCAATCCTCTCTATTATCGGAAAGGGTCCTACAAACCTAGGTGCCAACTTCCCCTTTATGTCGAATCGAACTACGTTCCTTAGAGGAGAAAGCTTCACAAATACCATATCTCCGATAGAAAACTCCAAATCTTTCCTTCTCTTATCTGCGTAACTTTTCTATCGATCCTGAGTAGCTTTCATTCGTTGCTTGACAAGCTCAATTTTATCTGAAGTCTCCCTTATCATTTCTAGCCCAAGTATCAATTTTTCGTCCGCTTCCCACCAACATGAAGGTGCGTTACATGGTCGTCCATACAATGCTTCATACGGGGCCATTTCAATACTTGACTGATAGCTGTTATTGTATGCAAACTCTATCAAATGAAGATGATCATCCTATAATCCTCTAAAGTCTATGATGCAAGCTCACAAAAGGTCCTCCAATATACGATTCACTCACTTAGTCCGCCCATCCGTCTAAGGATGATAAGCTATACTAAGATGCAGTTCGGTTCCCAATACTTCCTGTAAGCTCTTCCAAAATCAAGTAGTAAACATCGGGTCTCTATCGCTCACAATGCTTTTCAGCACACCATGGAATCATACAATCCTCTTCACATACAAGTCAGCCAGCCAGCTTGGATGCCATCCTATTTAATTTGACAAGTATGAACCTTACACTCTTGGTCAGTCGGTCTACCACCACTCATATGCTATCATATCATTTTTTAGTCCTCGGCAATCCATCTACAAAATCCATAGATATTTGCTTCCATTTCCACTCAGGATCGTCTAGTGACTGCAGTAACCAACTAGGCTTCTTCTGCTCTGCTTTCACTAACTGAAAGTTCACACTTTGAGATAAATTTCCCAACATCCCTCTTCATGCCTTCCTAGTAGTAAGTTTGCTTCATATCTCTATACATCTTATTTCCACTATGATGAATAGTTAATCTGGAACGACGACACTTTTAGCACTTCATCTCGTAATCTATCAATATCTGGAATAAACAGTCTCCCATCCTTAGGAAGCCAAACTTATTGGTCGAGTTTGTATTGCTTCATATCTTCAGATTCTACTTCCTCTTTTATCCTTGCCATTATCTTGGCTAATTTAGCATCTCGCTTTTGACTAGCACTAATTCTTTCTATAGAAGTATGTTCGATTAACAAACTTGTTGTAACATCCCCCATTTGGAGGCCCAAAACTAACTGCTACGATGTTGCAGTCATCCATAGTTATTAATTTTCGGTGACCAAATGCGGTAATATTAGATACATTAATATAACAAAAACATATGGATATAAAAAATTTCAAAGTCATAAAACAAATTTCTCATTCCACTTCAAATCACATTTCAAATATATTACATAATTCCAATTCGTAAACCACGTTCAGAGAAATATAATTATTACAAGATTCGCCAAGAGCGACATATGGAGATGCCCCTTGGTTGATTAGAGTCTAAATATAGGAAAATAAACAACTTTGCCATTACATCCAAAACATAGCGGAATCAAACAGAAAGAACTCCTAATAGCTAGCTTGCCTCCTGCACGTCTATGGAAGCTTATTCCTTTAAAGGAGAACCTAAAAACCTTAACTCTCAAACTAGTATTCCATGCAGTCTAACTATATTCTTCATAAACAATTTAGCTAGAACATGTTCCGTCATGGTTGACTTAACCGACATGAAATGGGCACTCTTGGGCAACCTGTCTACTATGACCCATATACTTTCATTTCCTCGATTCGAGTTTGGCAACCCATTTATAAAATCCATGGATATTGTGTCCAAAGGTTGAAGCAATCCACTCGGCTTCTAATGCTCGGCCTTCACTTGTTGATAGTTTACACACTGCCTTACCCACAAGCCAACATCATTCTTCATACCTTCCGAGTAGAAACTCCTCTTTATGTCTTGATACATCTTGGTTCCCCAG
Source organism: Allium fistulosum (assembly GCA_030737815.1). Lineage (NCBI taxonomy): Eukaryota > Viridiplantae > Streptophyta > Magnoliopsida > Asparagales > Amaryllidaceae > Allium > Allium fistulosum. Next base: position 888,479,169 of record CM060903.1, on the reverse strand, counting down.
GATGAATTGTAAATTTGGATCGATGACATTCCCTAAGGACTTCTCTTCTTAAGTCCCTAATATTCGGAACACACCACCGTCCCTTTTTTCTCAACCATCCCTTCCGGTCAAGACTGAAATCTTTTAGATCATCTATCCCCGATCCAACCTCAAGCCTGTTATTCTTCTCGAATAAAAATGGATCTTCTTTCTGCTTAGAAGCAATCCTTTTGATCAGTATTGGTTGAACTTCTAAGCAGGATAACATGGCAGTGCTATGACTAGAACTAGCAGTCGATCTTAATTGCATACTGCAAGTAGTCAAAGCCTCCAGATTCTTCCATTCTGTTAACATAGCTAACACCATATTATGATGTTTCCTTCTAAGAGCGTCCGCTACTTTATTTCCTTTTCCGAGTGTATACTTTATACCAAATAATAAGCTGCTAAAAACTCCAGCCACCTCTGCTATCTCATATTCAACTCATTCTGAGAGAATAAATCCTTAAGGACTGATGATCCGTTTATAACTCAAATCTCTCCCCTAAGAGATAATGTCTCCATACTTTCAGTGCGAAGATCACCGCTGCCAAATCTAGATCATGAGTAGGATATCTCACTTCATGCGGTCTAAGCTGTTGTGAAGTGTAGGCAATAACTTTACCTTTCTGCATCAACACAGCCCCTAATCCAGTTCCACAAGCATCGGTGTACTATACTAATCCTTGATTCCTATTTGGAACTACTAATACAGGCGCGGTAGTCAACAAATGCTTTAACTTAAGGAATGCTTCCTCACATTTGTTAGACCAAATAAACTTCACGTCTGTTCTGGTTAGTTTAGTTAAAGGCGCTGCTATCCATGAGAAATCCTTAGTGAATCTCTGGTAATAGCTAGCGAGTCCAAGAAAACTTCTAATCTCAGTCACCGTCATCTGGTCTCTTCAAGTTATTAACATCCTCGATCTTATTTGGACCAACTGACAAACACTTCTCTGAAACCACGTAACCAAGAAACTTTAATTCTTTCTTCCAGAAATGACATTTTGAAAACTTCGCTTTCAGTTGATGCTGCCTTAGTGTCTCAAGCACCAATCTAAGATGAACTTTATGCTCTTTTTCATCCTTAGAGTATATTAAAAGGACATCTATGAATACGAATACGAACTTATCCTAGTGCTCTTGGAAAACTCGGTTCATCAAATCCATGAAGAAAGCTGGTGCATTTGTTAACCCGAATGGCATTACTAACCACTCGTATGAACCATATCTAGTCCGAAACACTGCCAATGGAATACTATCCTCTGCCACTCTTAGTTGATGGAAACCTATCGCCAAATCCAATTGGGAAAATACTCTAGCTCCACTCAGCTGATCAAATAAATCATCGATTCTCGGCAAATGATACTTATTCTTGATCATCTTCTCGTTTAACTTACGAGAGTCGATACACATCCTTAACGACCCATCTGGTTTCTTCACGAATACCGTGGCCGCTCCCCAAGGTGAACTGCTTGGTCTAATAAAATTCTTTCTTTCTAAATTCACTAACTGCACCTTCAACTCCTTCATCTCAGTAGGTGTCATCTTACTAAGTGGTCTACTTACAGGTTCTGCTCTTGGCACAAGATCTATCTGAAACTCAATGGCTCGCTTCGGAGGTAGTCCTGTGGCTGGCCCAAAAACATTCACAAACTATCTTGCTACCAAAACCTGATTCAACTCTTCTTTTACTTCCATTACATTCAGCAACGCACAAGTACTTGAGTCTAATTTCTCCATCGAGTATATAATTCGATTACGATTATTAGGGTGTCTTAACGATATTTCTCTATCTTGGCAAAATATTCTAGCATCGTATTTATCTAACCAATCCATACCCAAAATGATCCCGAAGCCGATGAAATCAACAACATACAAACTACATGCGAATCTATGACCTAACAATTCAAGTTCTAACTGGTTATGTCTCATCCCTAGAGTTGCATGCCCTCCTATCGGATTCGCAACCCTTAAGGAAGTAACAAGGTATGAGGGTTCTAAACATAACCTATGTACCAAACATTGAGATATAAATGAATACGATGCACTAGTATCAAATAGTACCCTAACTGGTATACTATGAATCAAAAGCGTACCTTCCATCGCAGTCTTTCCCTTTCCAGCAGCAGCCGGTCCAGAAGGAGATGGTTTCAAAGTAAAAAAACCTTTCCCTTGTCCACTCTGACTGGTTCTGGACACTAATTCTTATAATGTCCAATCTGGTCACAGTTAAAGCACTTCACTCCTTTCTTATATGCAACCTTCTTCCCCTTTCCAGTTCGACATTCATGAGCATAATGTCCTTTCTTTCCACACTTGTAGCAGACTACATCGGCCTTCCCTTTCTTAGCAGCTCCCCCTTTATGAGCTCCTTTTCGTTTAAAGAACTTTCTTTTCTTTCCCTGGGGATCTTGAACCTCAACTGACTTCCCCATACTAAGCATAGAGAGCATCTCTTCATTCCTGATGGCCATATCCACTATGACATTGCTTGGGTCATGGAGGTGTGGAATGGTTGCCTTGGCAATCTCTGGCTTCAGTCCTCGAATAAACTTTTCCTATCTCATGATGACGGTGTCAATTATGGCATACCCCTATCCAGACAGCTCATCAAACTTCGTAGCATACTCAATTACCGACATCTCACCTTGCACTAAGTCCATGAACTTTCTCAGCAATATTGACTTGGCAACTTCAGAAAAGAACCTCTCTTCGAATCTCCTTAGAAATTCTACCCAAGTTAACTCTTCCTTGGGAACTCCCACGGTAACACTATTCCACTAATAAAACACTTCTCCTTGCAACTATCTAGAAGCAAGTCTCCTCTTCTGCTCATCATCAAATCCCAAGTAAGCGAAAATTCTTTCACTATGCAATAACCAGTTTTCTACTTCGACAGCATTCTTTGTCCCCAAAAATGGCTTCCCACCAAGACTGATATAATCCCTGCTCCGCTTGGCATAATTATTGCCAACTAGGGCCACAGGATTAGCTCCTCCCATATTCACAGCATTACCCCCAGCTACTCCTGCAGCTGCTCCAGCTTGCATCAGATTGACAAAGAACTGATACATCATCCCCATATCTACTGGCGGGTTTCCAACACCTATGTTGGCATTTGCATTTGGATTAGCATTTTCCTATCGACCCGGATTCCTCTTGGTGTTGGGTCGATCATTTCAATTAGTTGTGGTGCTTCTTCCGCCTAGATTTCCTCTTCCGTTTCCTGCCTCCATATCTTCCTTTCTCGTAAATATGCATACGAGCCTTAGTAAGATATATAAGAACGGTCTAAGAGAGAGGGTAATACGTACTCTAGATATATATAACAAATACAAGTACGTTACTATAGCATTAACCCAAACCCTGATCTTATTTTCTGATTCATTGAGATATGTTTTGAAAATCTTTTAGGTTTAAGTTTCTTTTAAATTTGCATAAACCTATGCTTTGATACCAACTTGTAACATCCCTCATTTGGAGGCCCAAAACTAACTACTACGGATGCTGCAGTCATCCATAGTTATTAATTTTTGGTGACCAAATGCGGTAATGTTAGATACATTAATATAACAAAAACATATGGATATGAAAAAGTTTAGAGACTTAAAACAAATTTCTCATTCCACTTCAAATCACATTTCAAATTCATTACAGAATCCTAATTCGTAAACCACATTCAGAGAAATATGATTATTACAAGTACGCCAAGAGCAACATATGAAGATGCCCCCTTGGTTGACCAGATTTTAAATATAGGCAAATAAACAACTTTGCCATTACATCCAAAACATATCAGAATCAAACAGAAAGAACTCCTAATAGCTAGCTTGTCTCATGCACATCTCAGGAAGCTTATTCATCTAAATGAGAACATAAAACCTTAACTCTCAAACTATTCAAAATCAATTGAGCACCCGAGAGTTTAAGGGGAAAACATAAACTTCGAGTCAAACAAAAAGTCCAATGTGAATAAAAACCTACCATCTAGAACCATATAGATATCTAGTGAGACCATGCCGCTTAGCGAAACAGATTTTCCCCTTACTAGTATCTTAACCCAATTTATAATAACCATATACTGTGCACCTGCATCCACAATGGTTAAGACATCACATAATAAAATGTATCATGATGATATGCAAACATGCAATATGCTACGGATTTCCAAATATCCATTCATCTGATTATCTATCTCAAGTTATAGTTTCTATGGTCACTATTAACCTATTAGTTTTCATGGGCTAACTAATAACCTGTTCCAAGCTTACGGACTATCTGTCCAGTTTCATAATTTTCATGGGATTACTAAGAACCTATTGGTATCTACCAATAACATCATCCAATTATAGTTTTTATAGGCTCACTATGAACCTATTGGGTTCTCCAATAACTTCTCTTAAGTCATAGTTTTCATGGGCTGACTATGAACCTATTGATCTCTTTCAATAACTTATTTCCGAACATAGTTTTCATGGGATCCCTAAGAACCTATTGGCCCCTGCTAATAACTATTTCTAGACATAGTTTTCATGGGCTTACTATGAACCTGTCTAAGCCAATAATCCTTTGATCGGCCCTTGGGCATCCTATATTCTGGTCTGCCTGACCTCCTAGAGGCTATTCTACTCACATAGGTGTTAACTCAATGTATATTCACTACTGGGTCAACCTAGCAGGTTATTCTGCCCTTAACTCCCCAAAATGCAGTTATTGGTTGATTATAAAGTGAATATGTTTACAGAAGAAGCATACATGATAATTGACCATAACATAATAATATAAACAACTATAGTTTAATTTTATTGTAACCATTTCTTTCAAATGAATCATGGTTAATACCCTTAACCCACTGTCTTTAGGAAGGAAAGCTTCTTCATAAACTCCAAAGTTAAATGTCATTTCAAAACTCTTTCATATTGCCATGGATTTATCTTTAAAAATGAGATTGGGTTTCTTGTTAGAAAACTAAGGCTTTTGACTATATCCTTTGTATCATTACTTAAAACCTTAAGCCTTCATTTTCGATATCATTAAAAACATACCTTTCGAAATACTTAAACATATCTTTCGAAACACTTAAAGCTTATCTTTCGAAATACTTAAAACATACCCTTTGAAATGCCTAAAACATATCCTTCGAAAGACTTAAGGCATACCCTTCGAAAGCATCATAGAAACCATTTAAAAGTGTTCCTTTCGAAACCATTGGGTTTAACACTTAATATAGCCATTGGGTCAAGAAGAACAGAAGTGGAATTACCCCTTTCGAAAGCATTGTTTTTAAGTAAAGAATCTGGGGAAGAGGATGGTTCTGAAACCTTCCTTTCAAAACCATTGCCTCTAAAACTCTTGTTAAAAGCAGCTAAAAATAACCCTTTCGAAAGCACTGAGAAGATGACTTCAAATTTTATAAGGACGAAAATTTCCCTTTTGAAAGCATTGATTTGAGGCGGTAAAGAAAGCGGCCTTCAACTAATTCAAAAGGCATAAATGCAGCAGCTAGGTTTCGAATAGGTCCAAAAGCGGCTACCCTTTCGAAAGCTCCTTTGAAAACAAAACAAGCGGCAACTCGTTCGAAAGCTTTTTCTAAAACAAATGCATGCTAATTGATTCGAAAGCTATTTAAAAGTAATTTCAACCCTTTCGAAAGCAAGCCTTAGACACCATCCCTTCCATCTTCCTCCAATAGACAACATATCAATTTCTTAATACCATGTGCATTTGTTTCGAATGGGTTCGAAAGGCCTATAGAGAATGGTTTCGAAAGCAAGCAAACGGAAGTGGCAAGGTTGTAATTCAGAACAAAACTGATTTTATGCCTTTAAAAGAAATTATTTTTTACCTAACTTGCCTAATTTATAAAAATATGATTGGTTGCCAAATTCTTTATCAAAAATTCTTTTATAAAAAGGCTACCGAATTCAATAATTTATAATTGAAATTATTTTAACAATAAACCATTCGCTTCAACAAAACATTTAAACATTTAAGTCCTTCAAGTTAAATAATTTAATAACCATATTAAAACACTTAGAAAAATCCCCAAAAATCATCATAATTCAGTTTTAATATGTTTTCTAACATACATAAATTTCTAATCCAAAATCATTATATAATTGCCTTAAATAATTTAAACCCAAAATTATCTATTTCTTCCATTCAAAAATTCATAATAAATTATCAATAGCTTGGAATAATATGAAATTTTAGAACCATATCCCAAATAATGTTTTATATAACATATTCAAATATCATGGTATTCGAAATTAATTTACACGATTTTAACCTTAAAATCGAGATATATCATTACACAAAAATCCTTGTTTAAATCAAAACATGACATATAATCAAAGCATATAATCATTCTTCCATCTAAATGGTTTTAAAATTTTAAACCCAAAATTAAAATGTTCAATAAAACATATATGTGATGGTTTAGATTATCATTCACCTTGTTTGGATTATGAACTTGAGATTTGTTCTTCACTTTAATCTTCCTAGCTTGAATCTTAGCTTCTAATTGATTTTGAACTCCTTTCCTCCTAGGGTTATGGCCGACCTTGATCTCCTTAGTTTATGTTTTTGTTTTTGTAAGAATGAAATGAGAATGGAATGGTTATAAGGGTTTTAGGGGTTTTGCGGTTCAGTTATTCCCTATCTTACCCTTGCCTTATTTTTCTTAAGTATTTACCTTATGGACCATGCTTATAAATTAATTTGTTAAGGAACGTCCCCACTTGGTTTTCAAATCTCAATTCCCTTATCACTCTACTCTCTACATTATTCTATTTAATTTATCTAATTAAATCTCCCTAATAATGTTATTTAAAATTAGGGGTGTTACATGCACCCCTCCTTAAAAAATTTCGTCCTCGAAATTCAGCAAGGACTACATACTAATCATAGCAATCATCTATAACATCTCCTAACTACCATACTAGCCTACCTGACTAGCAAACAGTCTACACAAAGCAAATATTGAACATACCCTTAATGTAGATCAGGATAAGTATTCCTAATCCTATCTTCTGTCTCCCAAGTACAGTCCTTCTCGCTGTCACTCCATAGAACTTTCACCAACTTGACTGTCTTGTTTCTTAACATCTTCTCATCTCTCGCTACAACCCGAACTGGTTACCTAACAAAAGTCAATTTTGGTTCTACTGTTAAATCTTCCAATGCAGTCGGAGGAATAGTAGTCTCTGGACCATGCACATACTTACGAAGATGAGACACATGAAACACATTACAGACACCTGCCAAACTACTCGGCAACTCTACTCTATATGCGAGCTTTCCGATCCTCCCTATAACTGGAAATGGTCCAACATACCTCGGTGCTAGTTTCCCTGACTTTCCAAATCGTACCACACCCTTCATCGGTGGTACTTTAATGGAAACCTTATCTTAACTGAGAACTCTAGATCCTTACGCCTCTTATATGTGTAGCTCTTTTATCTTGACCGAGCTTTCTTCATCCTACCTCGGATCAACTCAATCTTCTCTGTTGCCTCTCTTACCAGATCTGGACGTAAGACTAATCTGTCTCCAATTTCCAACCAACATGCTGGTGACTTGCATAGCCTTCCATATAAAGCTTCGTAAGGCGCCATTCCTATACTTGTCTGATAACTATTATTATAGGAAAACTCAACTAAATGTAGGTGGTCTTCCCATGATCACCAAAATCTAGCACACAAGCTCTCAATAAATCCTAAAGTACCTTATTGACCCTCTCTGTTTGCCCATTTGTCTAAGGGTGATAAGCAATACTCATCTTGAGCTTGGTACCTAACATATCCTATAGACTCTTCTTGAAATCGCTAGTAAACAAAGTATCTCTATCACTTACTATACTACAAGGAATCCATGTAGTCTAACTATGTTCTTTATACACAATTTAGCTAAAACATGTGCTGTCATGGTTGACTTAACCGGAATGAAATGTGCACTCTTGGTCAACCTGTCCACTATGATCCATATACTTTCATTTCCTTGATTCGACCTTGGCAACCCGTCTATAAAATCCATGGATATCGAATCCCATTTCCAAACTGAAATTTTCAAAGGTTGAAACAATCCACTCGGCCTCTGATGCTCGGCCTTCACTTGTTGACAGTTCACACACTTCCTTACCCACAAGCCAACATCCTTCTTCATATCTTCCCAGTAGAAACTCCTCTTCATGTCTTGATACATCTTGGTTCCCCCAGGGTCAATCGTAAATTTGGATCGATGACATTCCCTAACGACTTCTCTCCTTAAGTCCCCAACATTCGAAACACACAACCGTCCCTTCATTCTCAACCATCCCCTCTGGTCAAGACTGAAATCTTTTAGATCATCTATCTCCGATCCAACCTCAAGCCTTTTATTCTTCTCAACTAACAATGCATCCTCTTTCTACTTGGAAGCAATCCATTTGATCGGCACTGGTCGAACTTCCAAGTAGGATAACATGGTAGTGCTATGACTAGAACTAGCAGTCGATCTTAATTGCACACTACAAGTAGTCAAAGCCTCCAGATCCTTCCATTCTATTAACATAGCTAACACCACATTCTGATGTTTCCTGCTAAGAGCATCCGCTACTTTATTTCCTTTTCCGAGTGTATAATCTATACCAAAATCATAAGCTGCTAAAAACTTCAGCCACCTCTGCTATCTTATATTCAACTCCTTCTGAGAGAATAAATACCTTAAGGACTTATGATCTGTGTATAACTCAAATCTCTCCACTAAGAGATAATGTCAACATACTTTCAGTGCGAAGATCACCGCTGCCAACTCTAGATCATGGGTAGGATATCCCACCTCATGCGTCTAAGCTATCGTGAAGCATATGCAATAACTTTACCTTTTTGCATCAACACAGCCCCTAATCCAGTTCCACGGGCATCGATATACACTACTAATCCTTGATTCCCATATGGAACTACGAATACATGTACGTTAGTCAAGAAATGCTTTAACTTAAGGAATGCTTGCTCACATTTGTCAGACTAAATAAACTTCACATCCTTCCTGGTTAGTTTAGTCAAAGGTGCTGCTACTCGTGAGAAATCCTTAATGAATCTCTGGTAATAGCCAGTGAATCCAAGAAAACTTATGATCTCAGTCACCATCTCTAGTCTCTTCCAGTTGTTAACAGCCTCCATCTTATCCATATCAACTGACAAACCCTTCTCTAAAACCAAGTGACCAAGAAACTTAACTTCTTTCTTCCAGAAATGACACTTTGAAAACTTTGCTTTCAGTTGATGTTGCCTCAGCATCTCAATCACCAATCTAAGGTGAACTTCATGCTCTCTTCATCCTTAGAGTATATTAAAAGGTCATCTATGAATACGAATATGAACTTATCCAAGTGTTCTTGGAAAACTCGGTTCATTAAATCCACGAAGAAAGCTACTGCATTTGTTAACCCGAATGGCACTACTAACCACTCATACAAACCATACCTAGTCCGAAACACTGTCAACGGAATACTGTCCTTTGCCACTCTTAGCTGATGGAAGCCTATAGCCAAATCCAATTGGGAAAATACTCTGGCTCCACTCAACTGATCAAATAAATCATCGATTCTCGGCAAATGATACTTATTCTTGATCGTCTTCTCGTTCAACTTATGATAGTTGATACACATCCTTAAGGACCCATCTGGTTTCTTCACGAACACCGCGGCTGCTCCCTAAGGTGAACGGCTTGGTCTAATAAAATTCTTTCTTTCTAAATTCATTAGCCGCACCTTCAACTCCTTCATCTCGGTAGGTGTCATCCTGCTAGTTGGTCTACTTACAGGTTCTGCTCCTAGCACAAGGTTTATCGAAAACTCAATGGCTCTCTTCGGTGGTAGTCCTGTGGTTGGCTCAAAAACATCCGCAAATTCTCTTGCTACCAAAAATGATTCAAATCTTCTCCTACTTCCATTGCATTCAACAACGCTCAAGTACTTGAGTCTAATTTCTCCACCGAGTATATAATTCGGTTATGATTATTGGGATGTTTTAAGATAATTTCCTATCTCGGAAAAATATTCTAGCATCATATTTATCTAACCAATCCACACCCAAAATGATCCCGAAGCCTACGAAATCAAAAACATACAGACTGCATACAAACCTATGACCTAACAATTCAAGTTCTAACTGGTCACGTCTTATCCCTAGTGTTGCATGCCCACCTACCGGATTCGCAACCCTTAAGGAAGCTATAAGGTATGAGTGTTCTGAACATAACCTATCTACCAAACACTAAGATATAAATGAATGTGATTCACCAGTATCAAATAGTACCCTAACTGGTATACTATGAATCAAAAGCGTACCTTCCATCATAGTCTTTCCCTTCCTAATAGTAGTTGGTCTAGAAGGAGATGGTTCCAGAGTAGAAAACTTTCCCTTGTCTGCTCTGACTGGTTCTAGACACTAATTCTTGTAGTGTACAATCTGGCCATAGTTAAAGCACTTCACTCCTTTCTTATCTGCAACCTTCTTCCCTTTTCTAGTTCGACATTCATGAGCATAATGTCCTTTCTTGTCACACTTGTAGCAGACTACATCGGCCTTCCCTTTCTTAGCAGCTCCCTCTTTCTACGCTCCTTTTCATTTAAAGAACTTTCTCTTCTTTCCCTGAAGATCTTGAACCTCAACTGACTTCCTCTTACTAAGCGTAGAGAGCGTCTCTTCATTCCTGATGGCCATCTCCACTACGACATTGCTCAGGTCACAAAGGTGTGGCATGGTTGCCCCAGTAATCTCTGGCTTCAGTCCTCGAATAAACTTTTCATTTCTCTTAATGATGATGTCAATCATGGCGTATCCCTACCTGAACAGCTCATCAAACTTCATAGCATACTCAATTACCAACATCTCACCTTGAACTAAGTCCATGAACTTTGTCAGCAATACTGACTTGGTAACTTCAGACAAAAACTTCTCTTTGAATCTCCTTCGAAATTCTGCCTAAGTTAACTCTTCCTTGGGAACTCCCATGGTAACACTATTCCACCAATAAAGCGCTACTCCGTGCAAATTTCTAGAAGAAACTCCCATCTTCTGCTCATCATCTAATCCCAAGTTAGCAAAGATTCTTTCATATTACAATAACTAGTTTTCTACTTCGACAGCATTCTCTGTTCCCAAAAATGGCTTCCCACCAAGACTGGTATAATCCATGCTTAGCTTAGCATAATTATTGCCAACTGGGGCCACAGGATTAGCTCCTCCTACATTCACAGCATTACCCACGGCTACTCTTGCAGCTGCTCCAACTTGCATCAGATAGACAAAGAGCCGATACATCATCCCCATATCTACTGGCGGGGTTCCAACACCTATGTTGGCATTTGCACTAGGATTAGCATTTGTCGACCCGGATTCCTCCTAGTGTCGGGTCGAGCATTTCCATTAGCTATGGTGCTTCTTTCACCTAGATTTCCTCTTCCGTTTCTTGCTTCCATATCTTCCTTTCTCGTAAATCTGCATACGAGCCTTAGTAAGATACAAAATGGTCTAAGAGAGAGGGGAATACGTACTCATAGATATATATAACAAATAAAAGTACGTTACTATAGCGTTAACCCAAACCCTGATCTTATTTTCTGATTCATTGGGATATGTTTTGAAAATCTTTTTGGTTCAAATTTCTTTTAAATTTGCATAAACCTATGCTTTGATACCAACTTGTAACATCCCCCATTTGGAGGCCCAAAACTAACTACTATGGATGCTGCAGTTATCCATAGTTATTAATTTTCGGTGACCAAACGCGGTAATTTAGATACATTGATATAACATAAACACATGGATATGAAATTTTTTAAAATCATAAAACAAATTTCTCATTCTACTTCAAATCACATTTCAAATTCATTACATAATCTCAATTCGTAAACCACGTTCAGAGAAATATGATTATTACAAGATACGCCAAGGGCGACATATAATGATGCCCCTTTGGTTGATTAGAGTCTAAATATAGGCAAATAAAAAACTTTGCCATTACATTCAAAACATAGCGGAATCAAACAGAACTCCTAATAGCTAGCTTTTCTTCTACATGTCTCCAGAAGCTTATTCGTCTAAAGGAGAACCCGAAAACCTTAACTCTCAAACTACTCAAAATCAATTAAGCACCCGAGAGTTTAAGGGGAAAACATAAACTTCGAGTCAGACGAAAAGTCTGGTGCGAATAATAGCCTATCGTCTCAAACCGCATAGATATCTAGTGAGACCACGCCGCTTAGCGAAACGGGTTTTCCCCTCACCAGTATCTTAACCCAATTTATAATAACCATATATTGTGCACCTACACCACAATGGTTAAGACATAACATAATAAAATGTATCATGAAGATATACAAACATGCAATATGCTCTGGATTTCCTAATATCCATTCATCTAACTATCTGTCTTAAGTTATAATTTCTAGGGTTTCATGGGCTAACTAATAACTTGTTCCAATCTTACGGACTATCTATCTGGTTTCATAGTTTTCATGGGATCACTAAGAACCTATTGGTATCTACCAATAACATAATCCAATTATAGTTTTTATGGGCTCACTATGAACCTATTGGGTTCTCCAATAACTTCTCTCAAATCATAGTTTTCATGGGCTGACTATGAACCTATTGACTATGTCGATAACTTATTTCCGGTCATAGTGTACATGGGATCATTAAGAACCTATTGGCTCCTGCCAATAACAATTTCCATACATAGTTTTCATGGGCTTACTATGAACCTGTCTAAACTAATAATTCTTTGATCAGTCCTTGGGCATTCTATATTCTAGTCTGCCCGACCTCTTGGAGGATATTCTACTCACACAGGAGTTAACTCAACGTATATTCACTACTGGGTCAGCCTAGCTGGTTATTCTTCCCTTAGCTCCCCAAAATGCAGTTATGGGTTGATTATAAAGCGAATATGTTTATAGAAGAAACATACATGATAATTGATCATAACATAATAATATAAACATATACAATTTAATTTCCCCGTAAACATTTCTTTCAAATGAAAAACGGTTAATACCTGTTTGTGCCAAAGTTAGGCACAACACTCTTCGGATGTGTTTGAAGATAAAATGAAGAATATAAATGGAAAAGAGGAAGATCTAACAAACACACCAATGATAAACAAGAAAAACACACAGAAACACACAGATTTAGAGTGGTTCGGCGTATGGCCTACGTCTACTATGAAATGGCTGACTTTTATTGATTTTGCTTGCTGTTTACAACGAGTTACAACAGTAAAATTCGAGTACAACGGTGATTTCGGCAGAGTCTGGATGTAGAAGAGCCAAAAGTCCCCTTTTAGTAGGTCCTGGGCCGCTATTTATAGGCGTAGGCAGCAAATATCTCGCTTAGATCTCGGAAGACCTCTTCTCTCACGTGGGTGGGCCCACGCGATCGATCCCCAGCCATTTGAACTCGATCCGTGGTCGATACAAATGGATTTCGCATCGATCAAGATTTGGCCCAATCGAGTCGAGATTGATCATGAACATTCTTGAGGTTGCATGTAAGCTCCTGTGAAAATTTGGTGGCATTTGGACCTGTATATTTTGAGTTATGATCGATGCAAGTTTGGATTTGTAGAAGGTTGCTGAAATCGCATCGCTTTTGTTAGCATTGATCTGTTCAGATCAATCAGTTCACGTCGCTCCCAGGCACGTGCTTGCTAGGTGACGTGGTGCTAACTTTTAGGATCGATCCACTTTTCATGCTGAGTGTCCGAGTCTTCCACTTCTACGTGCTCTGTTCGTATCGACTTGGTGGATTCATTTCGTATCGATGCCTTCATCTCTATTTCGCATCGATGTATGAGGTTGCTTCGTATCGATGACTTGGGGGATGTTTCACATCGATCACATGCAGATACTTTGTATCGATGGTGCTTGGCTTGTTTCGTATCGATAGAAGATATTACTTCATATCGACCGTTCAGTGGCTTATTCGTATCGATTGTTGATCGATCAATACGAACTGTACAATTGGAATCGATACGAATTGACGTTGATCAATCGATACGAATCCAAGTAAACGTGATGGATACGAAATAGAACCAGGCAAATGGATACGAAGTAGAATAAGCATGATGGATACAAAACAGAACCGGGCAAAGTGGATACGAAGTGAAGTAGAGGTGATGGATACGAAAAGGATCGATGCGAAACAGATGGATACGAAATGGATCGATGCGAACCGATGGATACGAACAGAACGTGTTTCTCACAGAATTTGATCGATCCATAACTCGAGCATACGAACTCCGATTGACTTGAAATCTTGAACATTGGCTTTCATAGCTTTGTTTGTCATATCATGTTAATTGCAGCTCAATCCGGACTTGGGAAAAATTTACCAGCATCCACAACAAACCTTTGTATAACCGTTTTTCGGGATGAACCGTCTTTGATTTCCAGTCAATTCCTTGGTATCACGGCCTTGCCAAGGCGGGATAACATTTGCCCGCCAATGTACGTCTTATGAGGACATGATGTGCTTTGAAAGCTGCAATCTTCATTCTGAAAAATTCCAATTGACTTGTTGAATGGTTGTTGTCTTCTCGTCGGAAGATGTAACCTTCGATTGTTCTTCAGTAATACAAATAATGAACTGTTGACTGCCAATTATTGTACTGCACATTGTTGTAACTGAGTATTGAATGATAGCAAGCTGTTGTTTGTTGTCGTAACTATCATCTGGTGAGCATTTGATCCCTGTGAATTTCGAAGATTAAATGTTGATTTATTTCACACAAAACATATGTTAACCCGACTCTCGTTAACGTTTGTACGTTCACGAGTCATTGTCAGCTTTTTTGTATCGAAGCCCATATCGATGTGAAATTCGAGTTGTAACAACGTTCGACGGTTGTTGTAACGATCCAGAATTTTTGATAATTAAAATTTGAATATTTAATTAATTTTAAATATTAATAAATGAATTTAAGAAGTCGAATAATTTATTATTCGAATATTGGATTTAATTTGGTCAATTAAATCGATAATTTAATGATTGAAATTCCAGAAATAATTGAAGTATGGGTTTAATGTGCTGGAAATGATTTATAAAGTTATATTAAATCATACTGGAGTTATAGAAATATTTTAGAACTCTTAAAATTGAATTTGGAGTTAATCTGTGAAAATCGAATATTTTAATATTTAATTATCGACTGAAAAATAGCCAATTTTCGAACAGTCTCAGAATTGAACGAAACCAGTTCCATTTGATCCGTAATAGTTAGTTATTATCGGATTTCAATTTTCGTATCAATCGAAGTTATCGTTTGACCGTGGCAACTCGAAACGCATCGATATCGTTTTAACTTTAAATCGTCGAGTTAAAATACTCATTTTTCAAACGGTCTCGGATTTCGACGAAACCAGTTTCATCGGATCCGTAATGTGATATTATTGCATGGTTTCAAATTTCGTAATTTTTGGATTTACCATTTGTCCGGTACAAATTAAAACGTCTCGAAATCGATTTAAATCGGTTTAATTTAAATTGATCGTTTTTCTCCGTATCTCGCACAGATGTCCGAATTAGCTTTCGAAACCTGTTCCATTGTGTCCGGAACGTGGGATAAACCCCAGAAATGCCAGTTACCACTCGTAAATCGGATTCCGGAAAACCCGGATGAATAGTGTTCGGAAATTCTCTATAAATAGCACATTTTCTCAACAAATAAAAAGAAAAAAAATTATTAACCCTAACCCTAAGAATGCCGGCCGCCACTTTCAAATTCGAAGGCCAGAAATCACTCGTCTTCTCCCCTAAAATTCTTCCAATCCACTCAATAATTTCACAAACTTTCAACTGCAAAGTGGTAGAGCGTCTCGAGCTCGATAGATCCGTACGGTGAAGTTGGTTCTCGTCGACCATAAGTGGAGCTGCGTGCTCGCGTTCATAGCCGTGTCGCGCGCGTCGTTCGAGGTAGTGGGGCGACCGAGTGACTTGGTTTTCGCGGTGGAGATAGGCGAGGGGTTGGGCTTCAAAACGGCGGTGGCTGATCGTCACGAGGATGGACGGAGTGGGTTGCGACATTAGGGTTTGGAGGCGGCTACATGGGTTTGTTCGCGTGAGATAGCCTGGGAACGAACGTGATGGGAAGAAACGTACGAGCGGCCAGATTTCCATCATCAAGAATCAACAGCTGTGATGTGGGTTTGGAAAATAATTAAATAAAAGATGTAAATTTATTTATATAAATCGTGTAAACTTTAAAATGTAATATCTTTTTGCTGCGAGGTCGGAATGGAACGAAACGAAAAGCGTTGGCTTCGTTTTATCGAGCACTTCGCGATGCAACTGATTTGGAGTCGATTGGAGTCAAGGAAATTTTTGGGTAAAATTAAACGCCCGTTTAATTTTATTCGAAATAAACGCTGGAATCAGAATTTAAAATCAAGGTGAGATCTTCTCACTCAATTGAATGTGGAATTATTTACAGTTATTGATTGATGATTGACTGTTTGGATGTGCTATTAGATATGATAGGATATATCTATATATATTGGCATATGTATATATTGGATTGTTGATTTCCCGCCTCGTATAGCGGATGAGACCCTATTGCGCCGTTAGTAAGCGGATTTATAAAAACCTATATACCGCGATAATTCCGTACTGGAGCGGAATTGGTATTGTGCTAACATCTGTGGATGCAGGGAAACAGGTTGGAGGGATCCAACTGGATTCCTCACCAGTAGTTATTTATTTACAGATATTTTGATATATTCTGTTATCATATGATGATATATGATATTTGACTGTTGTGATGGACTGATTGGTGCTGTTGCATCATCGGATTCAGTTTTGAAATGTAAAAATAACGACTTTTATTTGAAAAGGGTTTTTAAAGTGATTTTTGAAAATATACGTTTTATGGAATTTTTGAATCGATTTATAAACGTAAAATTTTAAAGTTATAAAAGTTATAATTTTTAGTGAAATATAACCGAAGTGTCGTTTTTGAAATAAAAGTCGATTTATTTGTAAAATGGTTTAAGTTGGGATTTTTGAATAACTATAAACGATTTGTATAGAAAGGTTTATAAATTTGATATTTTATAAATCAAAATATTGGACTTATAAAACGAATTTTATAAGTGTTAAAAATGAAATATTATGGAATCCGTAAATGAATGAAATTATAGATTTATAAATTGTGAAGTTAAAATGAATGAAATTATAGATTTATAAATTGTGAAGTTAAAATGAATGAAATTGTAGAATGGAAGGTTTATAAGAAATTAACTTATAAATTGGGTTTTTGCCTTCAAATGAAATATGGATCGAATTTGTTAATAAAGGAGATTTACAAATCGAAGTTGTTATAAAGTAGGAATAGAATTTATAAACGTTGTTTATAAATTCGAAATCAGTGGAATTTGAGAAATTAAATATATAAGATTTTTAAAGAAGATATATTCGCGATTTTGGATAGCGAATTTTTATTTAAATAAAATGTGTAGAAAATAGTGAAATGTAATTAGTGAAGTATATTCACGATTTTGGACAGTGAATATATTGTTAAGTAAATGGATTTATTTTTGAAGAAGTGATATTAAAAATGAAGTTAAACATTTTAAAGATGTTTTAAAATGTATTATGAATCGAAAGCATAGATTTCAACGTTCATCGTTGAAATAGGCGTTTTCGAAAATATAAGGAAGTGATGGACTATAACACTGTTGTTATAGTAAATAATTTCTGAAAGGAAATGTTTTTATGTAGTATTGGGATTTATATACCTATTTTAATTTCGAATCCCTATACTAGTGATTTTGAGTCGTCGTAACGATGTTTTACGTAACATTCGTTTTGACTCAAATAAATGTGTTTAAAGAGAATGATTTCCTTAAAGAATGAATATATACTTAATTTTGATTTTAAGTATATCGAATATTTTCTAAGTGTTGAAAATAAATGATTTGTGAATTACTTATTTTTAAATAAGTATGGAAATGCTTTTCCAATATGAAGTGAACTGTTTGAGTTTTTATCTTTTAAAGATAAATTGAAAAGTGAATATTTGAAATTGTTTTCAAATGGTTAAGTGTGGAAATTTTATATCTTATAAAGATATTTTTGAAGATAAATAAATTGGAAAATTTTTGGGAATCTGATGATGTTGCACATCTTTATTGATAGTTAAATAACCGACTATCAATAATTACCTTGAGTAGGTATTTGTTGTGAATTGGATGAAATTGAATGCCACACTTGTTTTTGAATAATCGCTCACTATTCGGGCTAGCCGGGAAAGGACCATGGGGTCGTATAACCCATTCCGAATATGTGATACGTCATTATGAATTGCATTCGAAGACCGGTGTTGAAGACCGGATATTTTTAAAAACGGAAGGATTACCGTCGAGTTACTCTACATCGGCTGATCTCCGATTTAGAGGTTTTTATCACCCTTAGTGACGGGAAGTCCTGACGTGATTAAAAATTATCCGGAAATGCAAGGGCTTCGTGAGAAGTGCCTTCGGTTCTGTTCGATCCCGGAACAGACTTGTATGGATTGTGTGTCTGACGTTACAATTTGAGATATAAAGCTGATTTCTTTCAAATACATTTCTGTTGGTGGCGGAGAATTTATTCTCTTAGCTTAACACCCTTCTCTGAGACGTACGAGCTCAGAGGTTATGTAGTTGAAATTTATCAGCGATATATCCCAATTTGGTAACGTGGCATACTGAGTGTTGCTGTGAAATGATCAGTGTTTGATCATTTGTGATATGATCATTTGTTTGATCTTATATCTTTGTGATCATAGGTTGATCATTTTGTTTGACCCGAAGCAGGGCTTTTTGAGAAAGCGTAGCTTTGTGGACGAGACTTCGTCGAGCCTCACACCCCGGAAATGGTCGAAACAGGAAGGATGCGGCAAGGTTCTAGGGAGTAGCGCCCCTTAGTGTATGTCATTCCTTCTGGATAGAGGTGGTATCATGGTATGGAGCCCAGATACTTAACCTATGTGGTTACTGCATTATTATTATCTATGTGGTTTGTTGGAAATCGGGGATCCTCGGGAAGATCGGTTACGATCGGGGGATGGCATACGCGTGTCAGTAGTTACCTATTTTTGCAGAGGTAACCCGGCCTTGTGTTGGCAGAGATCTAACCGTAATGTTAGGTTATTTCTCGGGTCGTCTATTCCAGGGACGTACCCATCGTGGAAAAGGAAGTTCCTTAGCCTGACCATTTGTTGGAAATCCAAACTCCAATACGCACCTTGTACGATATTAGTTGTAGAACCTGCCATTTACGTACGGTGGTCACCACTGTTTAGATGGTAGCTATAGTAGGCATACGATACTGGTCGTATGTTGGCTAAGATTAATATTATACTTTCGAAATGTTTTCTACACTATGCACTAAAAATAATATCAAAAAGAATTTGATTTTTTCGTAGTAAGCATCTTTGACTATCATAAGAAGTTATCTCCTCCAATTCTGCGTTTGCATTGTGTGTGTGGTGGGAGGTCTTATGGTAGTTTCATTTTTCCAAAAGCATTGCGAATTGACTTTAAAATTCTCTGCTGTCTATTTTTAAAGAATAACTGTTTTACGATCTCACACCAGTCACCATGACTGACTCGGAGTTTATTGTTCCCTTCTAAACTCTGGGTGCCCACCAATTTCCACACGGGCAGTCTAGAGTTAGATTATCAGGATATTCTGGATATTCTGGAGCTTTGGAGATAAGCTGGATGGCGAGACGTAGTATTTGTATCTGATAGTATTTATTCCGCTGTGTATTTTGTATGAGGACAAGTTATATAACTGTCCATTGTTGTATATGACTCTGATTGATGTATGTATAAACTGATATAGTTCTTTGTTTTAAAAGACTAGTGTTATCTATTATATATTGTTCCGCTGCGATGTGTAAGATTCTGATATTGTTTTCTGTTTTGATGTTGTTCTGTTGTTCTTCTTTCTTCTTCTCTCTTTTTCTTCTATCTTCTTCTTCTTCTACTTTTTCTTTTTCTTAAAACCATAACTTTTCGGGTTTCCGGCATTCGATGGCTCGGCAGTCGATAAAGTGAGTATCGATGTTGAATTTTCGAAAGTCGAAAATTTTCGGGACGTTACATTTGGTATCAGAGCATATGGTTAAGCGACAACCCTGCTCTGTTGGGTGTTACTCATTAGAGATAGAGTCAGTAGTACTCTAAAATGAGTTGAGTGTAATAATAGATACGAGTGCGTATTTGTTATTTGAATATAAAATTGTTTTATATTGTGATGATTGGTTTATGGAGTGGTATATGGATTCTGGTCGGTATTGTCCGTACAACTCTATCGATAGGGATCTCTAAACACTTATATAGAACAATTCGGCACAGTATTGTTTTAAATTGGGTAAATGAAATAATTTTACCTTGATTATATTTTGTATATAAGGAAATAATTTTTCAGAATTATTAAAGTGTATATGAATTGATTGTTAAGTTGTTTGAATAAGTTGAATTAAAACAACAATTGTGAAAGAGTAAATTGTATAAACCAATGAATTATAAAAGATGAAGTTATAATTAATATGATTTACAATTGTGGAATAATCTTATATATATAAAGTGAAGTTATATAAGTAAAAGATTTGTAATTGTGATTTATAATCTGAAATAAAATTCCAGAGAAGTGTTTTGAAAGGATTTGATATTTTGGAAAAATGTTTTAGAGTGATGAAAGCTCTAAACTCTTTTCAGGTCGCTGGAAAATAATCCTGATGATGATGGCCACATCATTAGAATTCATTTTCGGGTTTCCAAAAGAGGAATTGCTACCAGAATATTTTAAACAAAAGTTGATTGGAAAAATTTGGATTTTGTTTTGCAAATTCAGAAGATAATTTGAATTGATTTCAAAAATGGTTTTTAAGATTGAAAAGACTCTGGAATCCTATCTAAATATTTATGGGAATGATAAATGAGTTTATAACTTATACAAATAGAAATTGTTAATGTAAATTATGTAATTGTGATTGGAATTAAAGTTCATTAACAAATGAAATCTATAAATGTGAATTGAAAGTATAAGGAAATAAATTCATATATGAACAAAAATTATGAATATGAATTGTAAATATGATTCATAAATGAAAATAGAATTCCAAAAAGATAATTGAAAATAAAATTCCTTAATAAAATGGAATTGTGAATGTGAATGTATAAATGATTGTATAAATCAAGATGTAAATAAGTTGATAACTTATAGAATATTTGAAATCTGATTGGAATGAAATTCAAAATGAAGACGAATGAATTAGTAATTGGAACTAATTTAAGATAGTGCAGTTGTAAATGACAGATAATTGATAAAATTCAATATTTCAGAATTGAAAGTGAATTGAATCCAAATTAGATTGGAATTGTGAATTGAACTCAAATGAGAAATTGAAATGTGAAATTGAATTCAAATAAAATTTGAAATGTAAAATTGAAGATAATGGATATAACTTCAATAGCGAATCTAAAGATGATATAAGTAGTTTATATTGAAGTTTTTGTAATAAAATTTGCAAAATGGTTTGAATATTTGTAACTAGATATTATGGCTAGTAGGATATACAGGTGTATAAAGGAATTGGATTTGATCTTCAAAGATGAATTTGAATTTGCTCGAAAAAGGTATGTATTTGAATTATAATATGAGTTTTTGATGATTTCTCTCTAGCCGCTTGGCTTTTTCCTTTTCTTTTTGAAATCTGAGAGTCCGTAGGGACGTTTTGTAGTCGTGCCGTATTAGCCGCGCAAAGGAGACGCTGGCGAAATTTTCTGAAAATTTAAGGCGTTAGAAAATTTTTGAGAAAATTTGGAAGTTTAAATTTGAATTTTGAAGTTAAACAATGTTGTTTGAAACTTATAATTGAAGCTGGAAAACGAGGTGAATGATAACGAATCTTTAATAGAAAGATTTGTTTTGATAAATTTGAGAAAACTATTAGATTGTGGAAAATAGTAGACGAGTTAAGGACCTTTTTCCCTAACTTGTAATTTCGAGGACGAAATTCTTTTAAGGGGGGAAATCTGTAACGACCCAGAATTTTTGATAATTAAAATTTGAATATTTAATTAATTTTAAATATTAATAAATGAATTTAAGAAGTCGAATAATTTATTATTCGAATATTGGATTTAATTTGGTCAATTAAATCGATAATTTAATGATTGAAATTCCAGAAATAATTGAAGTATGGGTTTAATGTGCTGGAAATGATTTATAAAGTTATATTAAATCATACTGGAGTTATAGAAATATTTTAGAACTCTTAAAATTGAATTTGGAGTTAATCTGTGAAAATCGAATATTTTAATATTTAATTATCGACTGAAAAATAGCCAATTTTCGAACAGTCTCAGAATTGAACGAAACCAGTTCCATTTGATCCGTAATAGTTAGTTATTATCGGATTTCAATTTTCGTATCAATCGAAGTTATCGTTTGACCGTGGCAACTCGAAACGCATCGATATCGTTTTAACTTTAAATCGTCGAGTTAAAATACTCATTTTTCAAACGGTCTCGGATTTCGACGAAACCAGTTTCATCGGATCCGTAATGTGATATTATTGCATGGTTTCAAATTTCGTAATTTTTGGATTTACCATTTGTCCGGTACAAATTAAAACGTCTCGAAATCGATTTAAATCGGTTTAATTTAAATTGATCGTTTTTCTCCGTATCTCGCACAGATGTCCGAATTAGCTTTCGAAACCTGTTCCATTGTGTCCGGAACGTGGGATAAACCCCAGAAATGCCAGTTACCACTCGTAAATCGGATTCCGGAAAACCCGGATGAATAGTGTTCGGAAATTCTCTATAAATAGCACATTTTCTCAACAAATAAAAAGAAAAAAAATTATTAACCCTAACCCTAAGAATGCCGGCCGCCACTTTCAAATTCGAAGGCCAGAAATCACTCGTCTTCTCCCCTAAAATTCTTCCAATCCACTCAATAATTTCACAAACTTTCAACTGCAAAGTGGTAGAGCGTCTCGAGCTCGATAGATCCGTACGGTGAAGTTGGTTCTCGTCGACCATAAGTGGAGCTGCGTGCTCGCGTTCATAGCCGTGTCGCGCGCGTCGTTCGAGGTAGTGGGGCGACCGAGTGACTTGGTTTTCGCGGTGGAGATAGGCGAGGGGTTGGGCTTCAAAACGGCGGTGGCTGATCGTCACGAGGATGGACGGAGTGGGTTGCGACATTAGGGTTTGGAGGCGGCTACATGGGTTTGTTCGCGTGAGATAGCCTGGGAACGAACGTGATGGGAAGAAACGTACGAGCGGCCAGATTTCCATCATCAAGAATCAACAGCTGTGATGTGGGTTTGGAAAATAATTAAATAAAAGATGTAAATTTATTTATATAAATCGTGTAAACTTTAAAATGTAATATCTTTTTGCTGCGAGGTCGGAATGGAACGAAACGAAAAGCGTTGGCTTCGTTTTATCGAGCACTTCGCGATGCAACTGATTTGGAGTCGATTGGAGTCAAGGAAATTTTTGGGTAAAATTAAACGCCCGTTTAATTTTATTCGAAATAAACGCTGGAATCAGAATTTAAAATCAAGGTGAGATCTTCTCACTCAATTGAATGTGGAATTATTTACAGTTATTGATTGATGATTGACTGTTTGGATGTGCTATTAGATATGATAGGATATATCTATATATATTGGCATATGTATATATTGGATTGTTGATTTCCCGCCTCGTATAGCGGATGAGACCCTATTGCGCCGTTAGTAAGCGGATTTATAAAAACCTATATACCGCGATAATTCCGTACTGGAGCGGAATTGGTATTGTGCTAACATCTGTGGATGCAGGGAAACAGGTTGGAGGGATCCAACTGGATTCCTCACCAGTAGTTATTTATTTACAGATATTTTGATATATTCTGTTATCATATGATGATATATGATATTTGACTGTTGTGATGGACTGATTGGTGCTGTTGCATCATCGGATTCAGTTTTGAAATGTAAAAATAACGACTTTTATTTGAAAAGGGTTTTTAAAGTGATTTTTGAAAATATACGTTTTATGGAATTTTTGAATCGATTTATAAACGTAAAATTTTAAAGTTATAAAAGTTATAATTTTTAGTGAAATATAACCGAAGTGTCGTTTTTGAAATAAAAGTCGATTTATTTGTAAAATGGTTTAAGTTGGGATTTTTGAATAACTATAAACGATTTGTATAGAAAGGTTTATAAATTTGATATTTTATAAATCAAAATATTGGACTTATAAAACGAATTTTATAAGTGTTAAAAATGAAATATTATGGAATCCGTAAATGAATGAAATTATAGATTTATAAATTGTGAAGTTAAAATGAATGAAATTATAGATTTATAAATTGTGAAGTTAAAATGAATGAAATTGTAGAATGGAAGGTTTATAAGAAATTAACTTATAAATTGGGTTTTTGCCTTCAAATGAAATATGGATCGAATTTGTTAATAAAGGAGATTTACAAATCGAAGTTGTTATAAAGTAGGAATAGAATTTATAAACGTTGTTTATAAATTCGAAATCAGTGGAATTTGAGAAATTAAATATATAAGATTTTTAAAGAAGATATATTCGCGATTTTGGATAGCGAATTTTTATTTAAATAAAATGTGTAGAAAATAGTGAAATGTAATTAGTGAAGTATATTCACGATTTTGGACAGTGAATATATTGTTAAGTAAATGGATTTATTTTTGAAGAAGTGATATTAAAAATGAAGTTAAACATTTTAAAGATGTTTTAAAATGTATTATGAATCGAAAGCATAGATTTCAACGTTCATCGTTGAAATAGGCGTTTTCGAAAATATAAGGAAGTGATGGACTATAACACTGTTGTTATAGTAAATAATTTCTGAAAGGAAATGTTTTTATGTAGTATTGGGATTTATATACCTATTTTAATTTCGAATCCCTATACTAGTGATTTTGAGTCGTCGTAACGATGTTTTACGTAACATTCGTTTTGACTCAAATAAATGTGTTTAAAGAGAATGATTTCCTTAAAGAATGAATATATACTTAATTTTGATTTTAAGTATATCGAATATTTTCTAAGTGTTGAAAATAAATGATTTGTGAATTACTTATTTTTAAATAAGTATGGAAATGCTTTTCCAATATGAAGTGAACTGTTTGAGTTTTTATCTTTTAAAGATAAATTGAAAAGTGAATATTTGAAATTGTTTTCAAATGGTTAAGTGTGGAAATTTTATATCTTATAAAGATATTTTTGAAGATAAATAAATTGGAAAATTTTTGGGAATCTGATGATGTTGCACATCTTTATTGATAGTTAAATAACCGACTATCAATAATTACCTTGAGTAGGTATTTGTTGTGAATTGGATGAAATTGAATGCCACACTTGTTTTTGAATAATCGCTCACTATTCGGGCTAGCCGGGAAAGGACCATGGGGTCGTATAACCCATTCCGAATATGTGATACGTCATTATGAATTGCATTCGAAGACCGGTGTTGAAGACCGGATATTTTTAAAAACGGAAGGATTACCGTCGAGTTACTCTACATCGGCTGATCTCCGATTTAGAGGTTTTTATCACCCTTAGTGACGGGAAGTCCTGACGTGATTAAAAATTATCCGGAAATGCAAGGGCTTCGTGAGAAGTGCCTTCGGTTCTGTTCGATCCCGGAACAGACTTGTATGGATTGTGTGTCTGACGTTACAATTTGAGATATAAAGCTGATTTCTTTCAAATACATTTCTGTTGGTGGCGGAGAATTTATTCTCTTAGCTTAACACCCTTCTCTGAGACGTACGAGCTCAGAGGTTATGTAGTTGAAATTTATCAGCGATATATCCCAATTTGGTAACGTGGCATACTGAGTGTTGCTGTGAAATGATCAGTGTTTGATCATTTGTGATATGATCATTTGTTTGATCTTATATCTTTGTGATCATAGGTTGATCATTTTGTTTGACCCGAAGCAGGGCTTTTTGAGAAAGCGTAGCTTTGTGGACGAGACTTCGTCGAGCCTCACACCCCGGAAATGGTCGAAACAGGAAGGATGCGGCAAGGTTCTAGGGAGTAGCGCCCCTTAGTGTATGTCATTCCTTCTGGATAGAGGTGGTATCATGGTATGGAGCCCAGATACTTAACCTATGTGGTTACTGCATTATTATTATCTATGTGGTTTGTTGGAAATCGGGGATCCTCGGGAAGATCGGTTACGATCGGGGGATGGCATACGCGTGTCAGTAGTTACCTATTTTTGCAGAGGTAACCCGGCCTTGTGTTGGCAGAGATCTAACCGTAATGTTAGGTTATTTCTCGGGTCGTCTATTCCAGGGACGTACCCATCGTGGAAAAGGAAGTTCCTTAGCCTGACCATTTGTTGGAAATCCAAACTCCAATACGCACCTTGTACGATATTAGTTGTAGAACCTGCCATTTACGTACGGTGGTCACCACTGTTTAGATGGTAGCTATAGTAGGCATACGATACTGGTCGTATGTTGGCTAAGATTAATATTATACTTTCGAAATGTTTTCTACACTATGCACTAAAAATAATATCAAAAAGAATTTGATTTTTTCGTAGTAAGCATCTTTGACTATCATAAGAAGTTATCTCCTCCAATTCTGCGTTTGCATTGTGTGTGTGGTGGGAGGTCTTATGGTAGTTTCATTTTTCCAAAAGCATTGCGAATTGACTTTAAAATTCTCTGCTGTCTATTTTTAAAGAATAACTGTTTTACGATCTCACACCAGTCACCATGACTGACTCGGAGTTTATTGTTCCCTTCTAAACTCTGGGTGCCCACCAATTTCCACACGGGCAGTCTAGAGTTAGATTATCAGGATATTCTGGATATTCTGGAGCTTTGGAGATAAGCTGGATGGCGAGACGTAGTATTTGTATCTGATAGTATTTATTCCGCTGTGTATTTTGTATGAGGACAAGTTATATAACTGTCCATTGTTGTATATGACTCTGATTGATGTATGTATAAACTGATATAGTTCTTTGTTTTAAAAGACTAGTGTTATCTATTATATATTGTTCCGCTGCGATGTGTAAGATTCTGATATTGTTTTCTGTTTTGATGTTGTTCTGTTGTTCTTCTTTCTTCTTCTCTCTTTTTCTTCTATCTTCTTCTTCTTCTACTTTTTCTTTTTCTTAAAACCATAACTTTTCGGGTTTCCGGCATTCGATGGCTCGGCAGTCGATAAAGTGAGTATCGATGTTGAATTTTCGAAAGTCGAAAATTTTCGGGACGTTACATTTGGTATCAGAGCATATGGTTAAGCGACAACCCTGCTCTGTTGGGTGTTACTCATTAGAGATAGAGTCAGTAGTACTCTAAAATGAGTTGAGTGTAATAATAGATACGAGTGCGTATTTGTTATTTGAATATAAAATTGTTTTATATTGTGATGATTGGTTTATGGAGTGGTATATGGATTCTGGTCGGTATTGTCCGTACAACTCTATCGATAGGGATCTCTAAACACTTATATAGAACAATTCGGCACAGTATTGTTTTAAATTGGGTAAATGAAATAATTTTACCTTGATTATATTTTGTATATAAGGAAATAATTTTTCAGAATTATTAAAGTGTATATGAATTGATTGTTAAGTTGTTTGAATAAGTTGAATTAAAACAACAATTGTGAAAGAGTAAATTGTATAAACCAATGAATTATAAAAGATGAAGTTATAATTAATATGATTTACAATTGTGGAATAATCTTATATATATAAAGTGAAGTTATATAAGTAAAAGATTTGTAATTGTGATTTATAATCTGAAATAAAATTCCAGAGAAGTGTTTTGAAAGGATTTGATATTTTGGAAAAATGTTTTAGAGTGATGAAAGCTCTAAACTCTTTTCAGGTCGCTGGAAAATAATCCTGATGATGATGGCCACATCATTAGAATTCATTTTCGGGTTTCCAAAAGAGGAATTGCTACCAGAATATTTTAAACAAAAGTTGATTGGAAAAATTTGGATTTTGTTTTGCAAATTCAGAAGATAATTTGAATTGATTTCAAAAATGGTTTTTAAGATTGAAAAGACTCTGGAATCCTATCTAAATATTTATGGGAATGATAAATGAGTTTATAACTTATACAAATAGAAATTGTTAATGTAAATTATGTAATTGTGATTGGAATTAAAGTTCATTAACAAATGAAATCTATAAATGTGAATTGAAAGTATAAGGAAATAAATTCATATATGAACAAAAATTATGAATATGAATTGTAAATATGATTCATAAATGAAAATAGAATTCCAAAAAGATAATTGAAAATAAAATTCCTTAATAAAATGGAATTGTGAATGTGAATGTATAAATGATTGTATAAATCAAGATGTAAATAAGTTGATAACTTATAGAATATTTGAAATCTGATTGGAATGAAATTCAAAATGAAGACGAATGAATTAGTAATTGGAACTAATTTAAGATAGTGCAGTTGTAAATGACAGATAATTGATAAAATTCAATATTTCAGAATTGAAAGTGAATTGAATCCAAATTAGATTGGAATTGTGAATTGAACTCAAATGAGAAATTGAAATGTGAAATTGAATTCAAATAAAATTTGAAATGTAAAATTGAAGATAATGGATATAACTTCAATAGCGAATCTAAAGATGATATAAGTAGTTTATATTGAAGTTTTTGTAATAAAATTTGCAAAATGGTTTGAATATTTGTAACTAGATATTATGGCTAGTAGGATATACAGGTGTATAAAGGAATTGGATTTGATCTTCAAAGATGAATTTGAATTTGCTCGAAAAAGGTATGTATTTGAATTATAATATGAGTTTTTGATGATTTCTCTCTAGCCGCTTGGCTTTTTCCTTTTCTTTTTGAAATCTGAGAGTCCGTAGGGACGTTTTGTAGTCGTGCCGTATTAGCCGCGCAAAGGAGACGCTGGCGAAATTTTCTGAAAATTTAAGGCGTTAGAAAATTTTTGAGAAAATTTGGAAGTTTAAATTTGAATTTTGAAGTTAAACAATGTTGTTTGAAACTTATAATTGAAGCTGGAAAACGAGGTGAATGATAACGAATCTTTAATAGAAAGATTTGTTTTGATAAATTTGAGAAAACTATTAGATTGTGGAAAATAGTAGACGAGTTAAGGACCTTTTTCCCTAACTTGTAATTTCGAGGACGAAATTCTTTTAAGGGGGGAAATCTGTAACGACCCAGAATTTTTGATAATTAAAATTTGAATATTTAATTAATTTTAAATATTAATAAATGAATTTAAGAAGTCGAATAATTTATTATTCGAATATTGGATTTAATTTGGTCAATTAAATCGATAATTTAATGATTGAAATTCCAGAAATAATTGAAGTATGGGTTTAATGTGCTGGAAATGATTTATAAAGTTATATTAAATCATACTGGAGTTATAGAAATATTTTAGAACTCTTAAAATTGAATTTGGAGTTAATCTGTGAAAATCGAATATTTTAATATTTAATTATCGACTGAAAAATAGCCAATTTTCGAACAGTCTCAGAATTGAACGAAACCAGTTCCATTTGATCCGTAATAGTTAGTTATTATCGGATTTCAATTTTCGTATCAATCGAAGTTATCGTTTGACCGTGGCAACTCGAAACGCATCGATATCGTTTTAACTTTAAATCGTCGAGTTAAAATACTCATTTTTCAAACGGTCTCGGATTTCGACGAAACCAGTTTCATCGGATCCATAATGTGATATTATTGCATGGTTTCAAATTTCGTAATTTTTGGATTTACCATTTGTCCGGTACAAATTAAAACGTCTCGAAATCGATTTAAATCGGTTTAATTTAAATTGATCGTTTTTCTCCGTATCTCGCACAGATGTCCGAATTAGCTTTCGAAACCTGTTCCATTGTGTCCGGAACGTGGGATAAACCCCAGAAATGCCAGTTACCACTCGTAAATCGGATTCCGGAAAACCCGGATGAATAGTGTTCGGAAATTCTCTATAAATAGCACATTTTCTCAACAAATAAAAAGAAAAAAAATTATTAACCCTAACCCTAAGAATGCCGGCCGCCACTTTCAAATTCGAAGGCCAGAAATCACTCGTCTTCTCCCCTAAAATTCTTCCAATCCACTCAATAATTTCACAAACTTTCAACTGCAAAGTGGTAGAGCGTCTCGAGCTCGATAGATCCGTACGGTGAAGTTGGTTCTCGTCGACCATAAGTGGAGCTGCGTGCTCGCGTTCATAGCCGTGTCGCGCGCGTCGTTCGAGGTAGTGGGGCGACCGAGTGACTTGGTTTTCGCGGTGGAGATAGGCGAGGGGTTGGGCTTCAAAACGGCGGTGGCTGATCGTCACGAGGATGGACGGAGTGGGTTGCGACATTAGGGTTTGGAGGCGGCTACATGGGTTTGTTCGCGTGAGATAGCCTGGGAACGAACGTGATGGGAAGAAACGTACGAGCGGCCAGATTTCCATCATCAAGAATCAACGGCTGTGATGTGGGTTTGGAAAATAATTAAATAAAAGATGTAAATTTATTTATATAAATCGTGTAAACTTTAAAATGTAATATCTTTTTGTTGCGAGGTCGGAATGGAACGAAACGAAAAGCGTTGGATTCGTTTTATCGAGCACTTCGTGATGCAACTGATTTGGAGTCGATTGGAGTCAAGGAAATTTTTGGGTAAAATTAAACGCCCGTTTAATTTTATTCGAAATAAATGCTGGAATCAGAATTTAAAATCAAGGTGAGATCTTCTCACTCAATTGAATGTGGAATTATTTACAGTTATTGATTGATGATTGACTGTTTGGATGTGCTATTAGATATGATAGGATATATATATATATATAGCAGTATATACATATTGGCATATGTATATATTGGATTGTTGATTTCCCGCCTCGTATAGCGGATGAGACCCTATTGCACCGTTAGTAAGCGGATTTATAAAAACCGATATACCGCGATAATTCCGTACTGGAGCGGAATTGGTATTGTGCTAACATCTGTGGATGCAGGGAAACAGGTTGGAGGGATCCAACTGGATTCCTCACCAGTAGTTATTTATTTACAGATATTTTGATATATTCTGTTATCATATGATGATATATGATATTTGACTGTTGTGATGGACTGATTGGTGCTGTTGCATCATCGGATTCAGTTTTGAAATGTAAAAATAACGACTTTTATTTTAAAAGGGTTTTTAAAGTGATTTTTGAAAATATACGTTTTATGGAATTTTTGAATCGATTTATAAACGTAAAATTTTAAAGTTATAAAAGTTATAATTTTTAGTGAAATATAACCGAAGTGTCGTTTTTGAAATAAAAGTCGATTTATTTGTAAAATGGTTTAAGTTGGGATTTTTGAATAACTATAAACGATTTGTATAGAAAGGTTTATAAATTTGATATTTTATAAATCAAAATATTGGACTTATAAAACGAATTTTATAAGTGTTAAAAATGAAATATTATGGAATCCGTAAATGAATGAAATTATAGATTTATAAATTGTGAAGTTAAAATGAATGAAATTATAGATTTATAAATTGTGAAGTTAAAATGAATGAAATTGTAGAATGGAAGGTTTATAAGAAATTAACTTATAAATTGGGTTTTTGCCTTCAAATGAAATATGGATCGAATTTGTTAATAAAGGAGATTTACAAATCGAAGTTGTTATAAAGTAGGAATAGAATTTATAAACGTTGTTTATAAATTCGAAATCAGTGGAATTTGAGAAATTAAATATATAAGATTTTTAAAGAAGATATATTCGCGATTTTGGATAGCGAATTTTTATTTAAATAAAATGTGTAGAAAATAGTGAAATGTAATTAGTGAAGTATATTCACGATTTTGGACAGTGAATATATTGTTAAGTAAATGGATTTATTTTTGAAGAAGTGATATTAAAAATGAAGTTAAACATTTTAAAGATGTTTTAAAATGTATTATGAATCGAAAGCATAGATTTCAACGTTCATCGTTGAAATAGGCGTTTTCGAAAATATAAGGAAGTGATGGACTATAACACTGTTGTTATAGTAAATAATTTCTGAAAGGAAATGTTTTTATGTAGTATTGGGATTTATATATCTATTTTAATTTCGAATCCCTATACTAGTGATTTTGAGTCGTCGTAACGATGTTTTACGTAACATTCGTTTTGACTCAAATAAATGTGTTTAAAGAGAATGATTTCCTTAAAGAATGAATATATACTTAATTTTGATTTTAAGTATATCGAATATTTTCTAAGTGTTGAAAATAAATGATTTGTGAATTACTTATTTTTAAATAAGTATGGAAATGCTTTTCCAATATGAAGTGAACTGTTTGAGTTTTTATCTTTTAAAGATAAATTGAAAAGTGAATATTTGAAATTGTTTTCAAATGGTTAAGTGTGGAAATTTTATATCTTATAAAGATATTTTTGAAGATAAATAAATTGGAAAATTTTTGGGAATCTGATGATGTTGCGCATCTTTATTGATAGTTAAATAACCGACTATCAATAATTACCTTGAGTAGGTATTTGTTGTGAATTGGATGAAATTGAATGCCACACTTGTTTTTGAATAATCGCTCACTATTCGGGCTAGCCGGGAAAGGACCATGGGGTCGTATAACCCATTCCGAATATGTGATACGTCGTTATGAATTGCATTCGAAGACCGGTGTTGAAGACCGGATATTTTTGAAAACGGAAGGATTACCGTCGAGTTACTCTACATCGGCTGATCTCCGATTTAGAGGTTTTTATCACCCTTAGTGACGGGAAGTCCTGACGTGATTAAAAATTATCCGGAAATGCAAGGGCTTCGTGAGAAGTGCCTTCGGTTCTGTTCGATCCCGGAACAGACTTGTATGGATTGTGTGTCTGACGTTACAATTTGAGATATAAAGCTGATTTCTTTCAAATACATTTCTGTTGGTGGCGGAGAATTTATTCTCTTAGCTTAACACCCTTCTTTGAGACGTACGAGCTCAGAGGTTATGTAGTTGAAATTTATCAGCGATATATCCCAATTTGGTAACGTGGCATACTGAGTGTTGCTGTGAAATGATCAGTGTTTGATCATTTGTGATATGATCATTTGTTTGATCTTATATCTTTGTGATCATAGGTTGATCATTTTGTTTGACCCGAAGCAGGGCTTTTTGAGAAAGCGTAGCTTTGTGGACGAGACTTCGTCGAGCCTCACACCCCGGAAATGGTCGAAACAGGAAGGATGCGGCAAGGTTCTAGGGAGTAGCGCCCCTTAGTGTATGTCATTCCTTCTGGATAGAGGTGGTATCATGGTATGGAGCCCAGATACTTAACCTATGTGGTTACTGCATTATTATTATCTATGTGGTTTGTTGGAAATCGGGGATCCTCGGGAAGATCGGTTACGATCGGGGGATGGCATACGCGTGTCAGTAGTTACCTATTTTTGCAGAGGTAACCCGGCCTTGTGTTGGCAGAGATCTAACCGTAATGTTAGGTTATTTCTCGGGTCGTCTATTCCAGGGACGTACCCATCGTGGAAAAGGAAGTTCCTTAGCCTGACCATTTGTTGGAAATCCAAACTCCAATACGCACCTTGTACGGTATTAGTTGTAGAACCTGCCATTTACGTACGGTGGTCACCACTGTTTAGATGGTAGCTATAGTAGGCATACGATACTGGTCGTATGTTGGCTAAGATTAATATTATACTTTCGAAATGTTTTCTACACTATGCACTAAAAATAATATCAAAAAGAATTTGATTTTTTCGTAGTAAGCATCTTTGACTATCATAAGAAGAAATCTCCTCCAATTCTGCGTTTGCATTGTGTGTGTGGTGGGAGGTCTTATGGTAGTTTCATTTTTCCAAAAGCATTGCGAATTGACTTTAAAATTCTCTGCTGTCTATTTTTAAAGAATAACTGTTTTACGATCTCACACCAGTCACCATGACTGACTCGGAGTTTATTGTTCCCTTCTAAACTCTGGGTGCCCACCAATTTCCACACGGGCAGTCTAGAGTTAGATTATCAGGATATTCTGGATATTCTGGAGCTTTGGAGATAAGCTGGATGGCGAGACGTAGTATTTGTATCTGATAGTATTTATTCCGCTGTGTATTTTGTATGAGGACAAGTTATATAACTGTCCATTGTTGTATATGACTCTGATTGATGTATGTATAAACTGATATAGTTCTTTGTTTTAAAAGACTAGTGTTATCTATTATATATTGTTCCGCTGCGATGTGTAAGATTCTGATATTGTTTTCTGTTTTGATGTTGTTCTGTTGTTCTTCTTTCTTCTTCTCTCTTTTTCTTCTATCTTCTTCTTCTTCTACTTTTTCTTTTTCTTAAAACCATAACTTTTCGGGTTTCCGGCATTCGATGGCTCGGCAGTCGATAAAGTGAGTATCGATGTTGAATTTTCGAAAGTCGAAAATTTTCGGGACGTTACAGTTGTTTTGCAATATCTTTTCGTATCGATCCTCTCCTAGATCGATGTGAAAAGTTGAAAAATTGTTTTCATGTCAATAACGATCGATTTGAGTTTGCTTGGTGCTTCAATGTCGTTCGTATTGATGGATACGAGTCTTTTTGGGCTTCACGTTAACGGATACGAACAGGGTAGTTCGTATCGATGGACATGAACCTCTGTGGACATTAAGTTGATGGATACGAACTCGTCATTTCATATCGGTGCATCCTTAATGGTTTCGAATGGCACAGGTAAGCCCTAGCCTTGTACTTCATATTGATCGATGGATGGATACGAATGAACGTTGCTTTAGATAGAGGGCGCATGGATACGAATAGCTCTCTTCACATCGATTGGAGAGGAAATTTGTTTTAATCGGTCAAAACAACTTGGGGTCGAATCGTCATTTCCCTTCATCCCTCATATCCATATAAAAGCCTTTTGTACTTAGCCATTTTCTTTCACTTGCTCATTTTTCCGTTACACTTCTATCACTCCGAGTTGAAAGAAACGTGAATTGCCTTCGCCTTCGAATCGAACCATGCTTCTAATCCCTTTAACTGACTGCTAAACCTAGGTAATTAGACCACAAATCTTATGTTAGAAAAATGAGACTCCGAATCTATGGCCACCTCATTCGTTTCCGTGACCTATTCTGGTGAAGTGGCGGTTGTGGATGGCCGGAGTGAGGTCAAGGATGATGGAGGGACGATGCATGAATGGATTTGAAGATGAAGTTTGGGATACGAAGGATCTGTGAGGTGATGGCTTGGCCCTGTTTTCGTATCGATGATGGAGGAAGGATGGATCGTATCGATCCGGGGTGAGAGTCATTCGAATCGATCTGGCTAATAGGACTTCATGACGATCAAGTGGAGGTCTTCGTATCAAGTGATGATGGGGTTTCGAATCGACTCGAGATGATCGATTCGAAGGCTTTGGACTTGCTGATCGATACGAAGGGGTTGCACTTGATCGATACAAAATCCAATGTTCCTGATCGATACGAACTACATGCCAGGAGGTCGATACGAAGGCATCTTTGATGATCGATACGAACTCGTATCTTGATGGATACGAATAGCTTCCTTGATCGATACAAATTGGAGCTTTGGTGATGATACGAGTTGAACCTTGATGAACTTGAAACCCCTTGCGCATTTGAACATATGACTCCGACGAGCTTCTGCCTTGCATCATTGGACTCAGTCGTTCCACCACATATTTGACTGCCTTTCGAAGCTCGTCAAAGGAACTTGTAACTTGACAAAATTTAACAAATTTTAACTCAGATCGGTCACGAAATTCTGGATGGCATGGTCGTGACGGTCAGTGATGACGGTCATTCCGGTTGAATTTCAAAGTCTCGTCGTTCGAACATCTTGCTAACCTTTGTAGAACTTTCTTAAGTACTTTATAATATTGCATTGCACAATACACTCATGCATTTCACACTGGGAACACACGGGCTTATTATCATCTAATGATGGTTTTTACTGAGTTGATTAGCTATGGAACCAAGGAGCTCACAGCAGCAAGAGGCTCCAAGTTCACCTCCCTCGACAATAAAGACGTTGGCCATCGCGGCCGAAGTCATAATTCCAGCTCCAGATGAGCTGCCAGGAGCAATCTTTATTGCGAATCCCCAAGATTCTGTACCATCCAATGTCTTCGAAGTTATGTTGGGGAGAATCCTCTTAAGACATGGTCTACCACTAGATGACGTTCTGCTACCAGGACCGAATGACATGCCACACTTTCCCCCAGAAGGATTCACCGGTTTTAACCGACATTCGTGCACAGTTGGAACACTTCCTCTATTTAACCAATATATTCGAGAAGTGTTAGCTTTCTTTGGAATCGCTCCATCACAGTTACATCCAAATGGATATGCATTGTTGAACGGTCTATTCATCATTTTCATGGAACATCTCTTTCGACCGCCGACTTCGGCAGATGTCAGATTCTTGTTCAATGTCGAGAGTCGGGGAGATAACCCGTCATTCACATTCCTAGAGGCAGTCAAGAATTGCCAAGTGGTGACTGGATCCTGGACTAGGCTTAGCTACTTCAAGACAAAGTGGTTCTACATTCGGTGCCCCCCAGGGTTTGCCAAACGGTGGTTAGTCAGACGTAAGTGTCGCAATTTTTCAAGTAGCTAACGAGATAGTTGTATCCAATGCTGAGTTTAACATTTTCTTTCCTTTATAGTGTAATATCCCGGAAATTTTAACAATATCAATTTAATAATCTGTTGAATAATTAAATTGATATGGATAATCTTTGATAATAAGATTTGAATTTAATTTAATAATCTGATTAAATTAGTATTAATTGATGATTTTATCTTTTAAAAGTTAATAAGATATTTTCTATTTGAATATATATATTTATTTATATATATTGTAAATAGAAGCTTTGGTAAATTGGAAATTTATATTTAATTTAATCTGGACTTTTCAAAGATATTTAAATAAGTAATTTTATAGTTTTAAAATATTTTAAGTAAATATTTTAATTGGTTTAAGATATTTTTACTTAAGCTTAAAAATAAATAAGATTTACAAAATGGTTTGTTTTATTTCTTTTTTAAATATTTCTTGATAATATAATCTCTTGTTTAAATTATAAAATATGTTATTTTCAAATAATAAGTATAATGTATTATTTTTAATATGTATGAATTTTAATGCTAAAAGGAATTGTTATTTTAAATTGAATAAATAGTGTATGTAAATATATATAACTTAACTTTTAAATTGAATCTTAGGATTTAATTTTATTTAAATTTGAATTTAAAGTTTTGAAATTCAAAAGAATATATATTTAAATTGTTTTGGATTTTAAAATATTTGTATAAACTTTTATTTATAAATGTAATTAGCTTTTGTTTCTCTTTAAAATAGATATATAGATAAGTGTTTAAATAAATAAGAAAAGGCTTTTTAAAAAAATTTAAAATAAAAAGAATTATGAGTAATTACTTAAAGGACATGTGTCATTTATCTAAAGCTTTGTAAAACATGTGTAATTAAATAAACAAATGTATAGGACAAGTGTCCTTATCTATTTTCATTTTCTTTTATTTTTATAAATCAAAAATATACATGTATGTAAACATTTGCATTTCTTCAATTCATTCTTTCTAAACTCTTTTTCAAAGCCAAGAGAAAAACAAATTAGATCTTTCCTCTAATTCAATTCTGAAACAAATCAGAGAATCAAATGCCTCAAACCAAAAAACTAAATTCAACAATTTGTAAACAAGTTTCCAAATTCAAATCCTGAAACTCTTTTTCAAATCAACTCTTCAGCCTTCATGCATTTCTCCATTTTCAAAAAGAAGCCTGAAATCAAATGCTTCAAACTGAGGTCAGTAAACATCTTCCTCAAAACCAAATTCATTTTCTCAAATCTAGAATCAACTCAGTTCAAACTGTCTGCATTCTTCTCAAAACTGGAAGCAAGCATGCAATTTTAAATCAAAGCTTTGGATTTCGAAATTCTTCAAACTGGGAGCAACATGCATGTAGTTTAGATCAGTAAAGCTCCATCAACTCAAGCATTTTATCAATTCCAGTCTTAAGTCAAAACAGTTTTCAAAAGAATAAGGCTCTGTCTCCATTTTTATTGGTAAGTAACATTTTTACTTAAATTAAATTAGGAAATCATGATGCATGTTTAACCCGGTGATAAATATTGTTTGGATGTGAATGTTTGTTGATGATTTTGTATATACATGAATGTATATAAGTGTGCATGTATGATATTGTTCTCTGATCTGTTTATTGCCAGACTCCAGAATTCTCCTTTAAATCTCTTTCTACTTGATTTAGTTTTTATTAGGATTTAACTTATAAGTAAGTATTGTTTAACTATCATATACTAAGGTTTAAAAAGCCTAGTTAAGTCAAAATTCATACCTGGTTGCCCCTGTAATCTAAAAACAACAGAGACATGTTTTATAAAGTGAAAATTTAAACTCTGTAATTTATAAATTCAAATGTATAAATTGAAAACATAGATGATAATATGATTTTTAGCATGAATATCATAGTTTTTAGTTTAGTTTAATAAGAGCAGTTCTGGTTTATGTTAGAGATGAAGTTCTGGTGATTTTGATCATCTCAGTGAAATTGGAAGTTCGAAATCTTTAGTAATGGTAGTGGAATGATCATGGATGATAGGAAAATTGTCAGGAGAATTTTTAAGGTAGTAAGACAGAAATGATTTAGGTTTGAAATTTTTAAACCTAGTTTTACTGGGTTAGGGAAAGATGATCGAAACGGGATCTGTAGTCGATCGAGTTGAACGAGGATTTGGCAGATGGAAGTTTAGGTATAGACGTAGTCATGGCCAGAGAATTAGTTTCTCTGATGGTCGGAATCGCGAGCACGAGCGATGTTGCCAGGTTTTGGTCATTGCGATGGTTCTGTTCCAGGTTTTGGTTTTTAGGCTCGATTTTGATTTGGTGAATGAATCGAAGATAGGATGATCGTTTTCTAGTATGTGGATGAACGTGGACTGATGGAAGATGTCGTCGATGACCGGAGTTGCCGTAGGTGAACGTGCACGTGCACGAGATCGAAGATTGTATCTGGGTGAAGTCTGTTTCACTGGAGAAGACGAATGCAAGTTTTTCTCGGGTTTGTTCGTGGGAGTCTCGGGAATTTTGATGGGCGACTCGAAGTATTTAGAGCTGGAGTGTTGGACTCAAGTGGCAGAGAAGGACTCGAGACTTTTGAGTGTTTTTGCGAGGGAGACTCGGGGAATTTAGGGTTGCGACTCGAAGTGATTTAGTGGAGACTCGAGTACTTTTAGTGTTGCCAGGTTTTATACCTGTCAGTTTGAAATTTAAATCTAATTTAAATTTTGAAGCAATAGTTAATCAGTAAATCAAAGTTTGATATATGAAGACAAGTTTAGTTTTAAACTTTAATATTAGATAAATAGTTTTATGAATTTAAATGTTTAAATAGGTTTAAATGTAGTTATGTTTAAATGTTTTAAATCTAAGAAGAAATTTGATTTAAGTTCTTTTAAAAACTTCTTAGAAAATATAAGAATTTTAATAAGTAAAAGTTTTTAATTTGGTTTTAAAAACTTAGTTAAAAATAAATTGGTATTCATTTTAAATACAGAATTTAAAATGAAATTTAAAAGTAGATTTGAAATGGATGTTTCAAATATGAATGGTAAATGATAACTTGTTTATCAATAAGAATAAAGTTTATCTTAAAATAATTAAAGACTTGTGTTTATTTAATTTATTAGGAGATTTAATAGATAATTAATTTAATTTGATTAATTAATCATTTGGATTAATTAAATAGGTAATTAAAGGTTTAAACTAATTTATGTATGATTAAGATTAATTAATTAGGGATGATTAATTTGTAGTTAGGGATTATAAATTAGAGTATTAATTAATGGTTAAGAATTAATTAATAGAGTAATTAAATATTAATTTAGTTATGGTTAACACTTAATTAATTTAGTAATTAGAGATTAATAAATTGGTTATTAAGATTTATTAATTTAGGATTAATAATAATTAATATAAGTTAATTACTTAAGGAAAGTAATTAAATAATAGTTAATAAAGTCATTAACTATGGGTTATTAAATAATTAATTAATAGGATTAATTTAATAGTTAATTAGATTAATTAATTTAAAGATAATCAATTATAGAATTTGTTTAAATGTAATTACTTATTGGAAGTAATTAAGAATTAATTACTTATTGTAATTAATTGAAGTTAATTTGATTTAGTTAAATTAATTAATTAAGTTTAATTAATTTAGAATAATCAAGAGATGATTTGATAATAATTACATAATGTAATTATTAAGGTAAGTTTATTTAGAGAAGTAAATAATAAGATAATTACTGGAAGTAATTAGTTGAATAAATGATTTTATTAATAGAAGTAATTTGAGTTAATTACTTTGAATAATTAATCAAGGGATTAATTAAGAAATTAATTAATGAGTAATTAATTTAGTTAATGAAAGTAATTAAGGGTAATTAATTACTGATTGAAGATTAATCAAGGTGATTAATAAATATTGTTTAATTAAAGATTAATTACTTAATGTAATTAATTTAATTGAGTAATTAATAATTAAGTTGTAATTAAGGATCATTAATTAATATAATTAATGATGTAATTAAGATTGATTAATTTAGTAATAATTAATAATGAAGTGATTAATTAATGTAATTAATTAAGGATTAATGTAATTAATTATAGTTGATTAAGTTAATTAATTTTAGTAAATTAATTAATGAAGTAATTAAAGGTTAATTATAATAAGTGGTTAAGGATAATTAATTAAAGATAAATTACTTGGATGTAATTAAAAGATAATTAATCAAGATGATTAATTGAAATGAATTATTAGAGGATAATTAATTAATTGATGGTAATTAATTAATGGTTAAGTAAGAAGGATTTATAAAATGAAGTAATTAATTTAATTCACTTTAAATTAATTAGAGATGATATAAATCATTACTTATGGATGGATGATAATACTGAATGCTTTGTATTGATTGATATCTCTAATGAGATATATGCTGTATGATATGGATGTTAGTTGAATTGTGATGATAATATGGATTATCTGATAATGTTGATTATCTGTATGAATTATCTTCCTTTGTGAATAAAGATAATGAATTGAATTGTTCTAACCTTTAAAACAACTTGGCCTTAAAAGATACGCTTTGGATTTCGATGAGACCGGGATCGGGTTTCCGTATACCGGATTTCCAGGTCTGGAGACCCGAATACCACATCGATCCAAATTTACGATAGGTCGTGAATCAAGTGAAGATGAAGATTTAGAGTGCAAGGGTTATTGTTGTTAACTCTGAGGGTGATTCCAAAACGAGTGTAACGAGATAATGCCTTCGGTTTCGTTCGAACCCGGAACGAACTTGTATGGATTGAATGCTTTCAGCACATTGTCAGGTGGACGATGAGCATTCTAAGATAGATGTGTTCTGATTAAAGGTAATCGTGACCTCAAGCCTCATCAAACCGGGAATGGCTAAAACAGGGGAGGTGCAGCAAGGTTAGTGGGTAGCACCCAAGTAGGACAAGATTACCTCTGTCTAGATGTCCCTTTCTATTTTCGACTTAGTGGTGCGGTTGCTGATCCCAACCGTGAGGTATCTTGTGCGGGAATTATCCAGTAAGGGATGTTCCGACCTTGTGTTGCAGGGGATTGGGAGTGATCCTCGGTACGGTGATCTAGGCCACGTACTGTGACGGGCGGTACCCCGGTAGCCCTGCCATTGTATGGAATCCAATTTCCAATAAGTGATAACGGACTTGATTGTATAACCCACTTTGTTGGCTAGTATGCTGGAATTTAATAATGTAACAATTTCAGCTATTTCATATTTATTTGAAAACCCTAGACCCTATTATAATACAATCGAATTTCCTATCAAATGTTTTGGTTAGCGTAAGGTAAAAACTTACCCATGTTTATTTGTGGGGAGTCTTACGTGATACCTTTTCTTTCAAAAAGGTTTTGAAGTTAAACAAGTTTAACCTGTTACTCACACCAGACCCATGTCTGACCCAAGTTGTTTATTTCTGTTTTATAAACTCTTGGGTACTCAAATTTTTACGAGTAGCCAAGGGATTCAGGTTAGCTTTGACGAGTAATCTGGAGGAGCAATGGAGCAGGAGGCTTCAGCGTTGTAGATATAGATAGTAGTTTCCGCTGTGTTGATCTTGTTTAGATCTTTGTTTTGTATTGAGATGTAATAACTAGACAGATGTTTATAACTGTCTAGTATATGATATGTAATCTATGTAACTCTGATAAGTGTTGTATATGATACTATGTAATATTTATGTGATATAATATATTTTGTTCGTTTCCGCTGTGAGTATTTGTGTTTGTTTCTTTTCTCTTCTTCTCTTTTCTACTTCTCACCCCTTTCTTTCTTATTAGCGATACGACTTTCTATGGAGGTTAAAAGCCTAGGTCGTCACAGTGGTATCAGAGCCAGGTTGAGCGAATGCCTAAGCTTTTGGTTAAGTGAATATCAGAACATTAGGTTGAGTGAATACCTAAGCTATGGAGTGGTGTCTATCTTGAGAGCGCGTAATTGTTAGTTATATAAAAATGATTTTATATTGTGTTAATTGATCGGTTGAG
Organism: Allium fistulosum; assembly: GCA_030737815.1. Taxonomy (NCBI): domain Eukaryota; kingdom Viridiplantae; phylum Streptophyta; class Magnoliopsida; order Asparagales; family Amaryllidaceae; genus Allium; species Allium fistulosum. The sequence continues at coordinate 888,436,446 of CM060903.1, read as the reverse complement.
TGGTATATGGATTCTGGTCAATACGAGTAGCTAACGTTATTGATAGGGATCTCTAAACACTTGAACCAGGCCAACGGACACAATATTGTTTTAAAGAGGTAAATGAAATAATTTTACCCAGAAATAATTTCTATATAAAAAGTATCATTTTAAATATATATATATTTCTACCTATTTGTTGGGTTACCTGTTCGGGTTTTCCAATATAAGTTATAAAGGTAGATGGGGTAGTGGTGTGTGAAACACGACTACCAATGGTTGGAGTTTAAATGTTGAGGTTGGAAGTGTATTTGTCGAGACTGTAGACCCAATACCGTCTCGAGTAAGCTTTGCTGTGGTGAAGGATTTCATCGATCTCCGAAGGAAACTGTAATGGTTCGGAGTTTATCTCTGAAGTTTGGATGAGTAGAGTTGGATCTGTCGATGAGGCAGAAGCGAGTGATGGTACCTTGATACCTCAGGTAATAGTAGCTGTATGATGAGATACAGTGACGATGGATGTTCCCGAAGATGTTTTCTTTGGAACAAGATTAAGGAAGTGTGTATGCTTTGGTATTGTGGCTGAGTTCAGCATGGTGTTTCTGTTTGGTTTGGAGTTCGAGTTTCTCGAAGATCTTTGGAGTAGGAAGTCCTTGGCATCAGTGTCAGCAGTGCAGCTCGGAGTATTCAGTGATGGCAAGAAGTTTTCTGGCTGAGCAGTTTTTCTGAAGGTGAAGTTCAGAAGCAGCAGAGTGGATCCATTTCTTCGATAAATTGGATAAATAAGTGTAAGCTGTTCTGATTGGTAAAGAGAGAACAGTCTGTTTGGAATTAGGATGGGTTGATCGCAAAAGTGACTTGCGATTGTCTGAGTGTTCTCTTGGGTTGTCAGAATTTTTCTGGATGTCTTCAGAGAAGTCAGAAGTTTGTCCGCATCTGAAGGTTGAGTTTTCTTATCGACTGGATTCCATGAGTGATACCGGTGGTTCAGTCTAGTGGAAGGATGTTTCCTAGAGATGGAGTTTGGTGAAGCAGCTCAAGTTTTGCTGGAATATCTGAGTTTTCTGTGTGGATCCGTGAACCTTATTTCTGGAATAAGTTGTCCAGTCTGTGCTTGTGTTCTACCTCAGATCAGAGTTGAGCAGCGAAAGCAGTTTGGAGTGTATCTCTGGATGGGAGAAGTAAGTTTGGAATCTACTGATGTTGTGAAGTAGAGTTATGTTTGGATCTCGTCTGTGTTCTGATTTGGATAAGTAATTGGTCTACTTGGTTGAATTGTCAATTTGGATGACTGGAATTCATTGAGTTTTACGTATCTCTGAGGGAGTACGTGTTTGATCTATCTTTGGTTTTGGAATCTGCAGTTCTGGAAGTTTGATTGTAGAGTCAGACTCGTCTGTAGTCTGATATTCTGTTTAGTTCTATAAATCTAGATGAGTAGGAGATCTATAGCTTAGTTGTTTAGATTATTTGTAGAGCGAGTATCCTGGTATATATATATATATATACTTGGGGAAACTCGAGGAATTTTATCTAGAATTTAGTCTAGATAGTTAGAATTGTTTGATTGGATGATTTGGTTGCTATGGTTGCTAGCATATGGATGATAGTAGATGCTTGTGTTTTGAATTTAAATCTTTAATAAGCTTATTAAATTACCTTTGTTTAAATTTCGGGGACGAAATTATTTTAAGGGGGGAGGAATGTAATATCCCGAAAATTTTAACAATATCAATTTAATAATCTGTTGAATAATTAAATTGATATGGATAATCTTTGATAATAAGATTTGAATTTAATTTAATAATCTGATTAAATTAGTATTAATTGATGATTTTATCTTTTAAAAGTTAATAAGATATTTTATATTTGAATATATATATTTATTTATATATATTGTAAATAGAAGCTTTGGTAAATTGGAAATTTATATTTAATTTAATCTGGACTTTTCAAAGATATTTAAATAAGTAATTTTATAGTTTTAAAATACTTTAAGTAAATATTTTAATTGGTTTAAGATATTTTTACTTAAGCTTAAAAATAAATAAGATTTACAAAATGGTTTGTTTTATTTCTTTTTTAAATATTTCTTGATAATATAATCTCTTGTTTAAATTATAAAATATGTTATTTTCAAATAATAAGTATAATGTATTATTTTTAATATGTATGAATTTTAATGCTAAAAGGAATTGTTATTTTAAATTGAATAAATAGTGTATGTAAATATATATAACTTAACTTTTAAATTGAATCTTAGGATTTAATTTTATTTAAATTTGAATTTAAAGTTTTGAAATTCAAAAGAATATATATTTAAATTGTTTTGGATTTTAAAATATTTGTATAAACTTTTATTTATAAATGTAATTAGCTTTTGTTTCTCTTTAAAATAGATATATAGATAAGTGTTTAAATAAATAAGAAAAGGCTTTTTAAAAAAATTTAAAATAAAAAGAATTATGAGTAATTACTTAAAGGACATGTGTCATTTATCTAAAGCTTTGTAAAACATGTGTAATTAAATAAACAAATGTATAGGACAAGTGTCCTTATCTATTTTCATTTTCTTTTATTTTTATAAATCAAAAATATACATGTATGTAAACATTTGCATTTCTTCAATTCATTCTTTCTAAACTCTTTTTCAAAGCCAAGAGAAAAACAAATTAGATCTTTCCTCTAATTCAATTCTGAAACAAATCAGAGAATCAAATGCCTCAAACCAAAAAACTAAATTCAACAATTTGTAAACAAGTTTCCAAATTCAAATCCTGAAACTCTTTTTCAAATCAACTCTTCAGCCTTCATGCATTTCTCCATTTTCAAAAAGAAGCCTGAAATCAAATGCTTCAAACTGAGGTCAGTAAACATCTTCCTCAAAACCAAATTCATTTTCTCAAATCTAGAATCAACTCAGTTCAAACTGTCTGCATTCTTCTCAAAACTGGAAGCAAGCATGCAATTTTAAATCAAAGCTTTGGATTTCGAAATTCTTCAAACTGGGAGCAACATGCATGTAGTTTAGATCAGTAAAGCTCCATCAACTCAAGCATTTTATCAATTCCAGTCTTAAGTCAAAACAGTTTTCAAAAGAATAAGGCTCTGTCTCCATTTTTATTGGTAAGTAACATTTTTACTTAAATTAAATTAGGAAATCATGATGCATGTTTAACCCGGTGATAAATATTGTTTGGATGTGAATGTTTGTTGATGATTTTGTATATACATGAATGTATATAAGTGTGCATGTATGATATTGTTCTCTGATCTGTTTATTGCCAGACTCCAGAATTCTCCTTTAAATCTCTTTCTACTTGATTTAGTTTTTATTAGGATTTAACTTATAAGTAAGTATTGTTTAACTATCATATACTAAGGTTTAAAAAGCCTAGTTAAGTCAAAATTCATACCTGGTTGCCCCTGTAATCTAAAAACAACAGAGACATGTTTTATAAAGTGAAAATTTAAACTCTGTAATTTATAAATTCAAATGTATAAATTGAAAACATAGATGATAATATGATTTTTAGCATGAATATCATAGTTTTTAGTTTAGTTTAATAAGAGCAGTTCTGGTTTATGTTAGAGATGAAGTTCTGGTGATTTTGATCATCTCAGTGAAATTGGAAGTTCGAAATCTTTAGTAATGGTAGTGGAATGATCATGGATGATAGGAAAATTGTCAGGAGAATTTTTAAGGTAGTAAGACAGAAATGATTTAGGTTTGAAATTTTTAAACCTAGTTTTACTGGGTTAGGGAAAGATGATCGAAACGGGATCTGTAGTCGATCGAGTTGAACGAGGATTTGGCAGATGGAAGTTTAGGTATAGACGTAGTCATGGCCAGAGAATTAGTTTCTCTGATGGTCGGAATCGCGAGCACGAGCGATGTTGCCAGGTTTTGGTCATTGCGATGGTTCTGTTCCAGGTTTTGATTTTTAGGCTCGATTTTGATTTGGTGAATGAATCGAAGATAGGATGATCGTTTTCTAGTATGTGGATGAACGTGGACTGATGGAAGATGTCGTCGATGACCGGAGTTGCCGTAGGTGAACGTGCACGTGCACGAGATCGAAGATTGTATCTGGGTGAAGTCTGTTTCACTGGAGAAGACGAATGCAAGTTTTTCTCGGGTTTGTTCGTGGGAGTCTCGGGAATTTTGATGGGCGACTCGAAGTATTTAGAGCTGGAGTGTTGGACTCAAGTGGCAGAGAAGGACTCGAGACTTTTGAGTGTTTTTGCGAGGGAGACTCGGGGAATTTAGGGTTGCGACTCGAAGTGATTTAGTGGAGACTCGAGTACTTTTAGTGTTGCCAGGTTTTATACCTGTCAGTTTGAAATTTAAATCTAATTTAAATTTTGAAGCAATAGTTAATCAGTAAATCAAAGTTTGATATATGAAGACAAGTTTAGTTTTAAACTTTAATATTAGATAAATAGTTTTATGAATTTAAATGTTTAAATAGGTTTAAATGTAGTTATGTTTAAATGTTTTAAATCTAAGAAGAAATTTGATTTAAGTTCTTTTAAAAACTTCTTAGAAAATATAAGAATTTTAATAAGTAAAAGTTTTTAATTTGGTTTTAAAAACTTAGTTAAAAATAAATTGGTATTCATTTTAAATACAGAATTTAAAATGAAATTTAAAAGTAGATTTGAAATGGATGTTTCAAATATGAATGGTAAATGATAACTTGTTTATCAATAAGAATAAAGTTTATCTTAAAATAATTAAAGACTTGTGTTTATTTAATTTATTAGGAGATTTAATAGATAATTAATTTAATTTGATTAATTAATCATTTGGATTAATTAAATAGGTAATTAAAGGTTTAAACTAATTTATGTATGATTAAGATTAATTAATTAGGGATGATTAATTTGTAGTTAGGGATTATAAATTAGAGTATTAATTAATGGTTAAGAATTAATTAATAGAGTAATTAAATATTAATTTAGTTATGGTTAACACTTAATTAATTTAGTAATTAGAGATTAATAAATTGGTTATTAAGATTTATTAATTTAGGATTAATAATAATTAATATAAGTTAATTACTTAAGGAAAGTAATTAAATAATAGTTAATAAAGTCATTAACTATGGGTTATTAAATAATTAATTAATAGGATTAATTTAATAGTTAATTAGATTAATTAATTTAAAGATAATCAATTATAGAATTTGTTTAAATGTAATTACTTATTGGAAGTAATTAAGAATTAATTACTTATTGTAATTAATTGAAGTTAATTTGATTTAGTTAAATTAATTAATTAAGTTTAATTAATTTAGAATAATCAAGAGATGATTTGATAATAATTACATAATGTAATTATTAAGGTAAGTTTATTTAGAGAAGTAAATAATAAGATAATTACTGGAAGTAATTAGTTGAATAAATGATTTTATTAATAGAAGTAATTTGAGTTAATTACTTTGAATAATTAATCAAGGGATTAATTAAGAAATTAATTAATGAGTAATTAATTTAGTTAATGAAAGTAATTAAGGGTAATTAATTACTGATTGAAGATTAATCAAGGTGATTAATAAATATTGTTTAATTAAAGATTAATTACTTAATGTAATTAATTTAATTGAGTAATTAATAATTAAGTTGTAATTAAGGATCATTAATTAATATAATTAATGATGTAATTAAGATTGATTAATTTAGTAATAATTAATAATGAAGTGATTAATTAATGTAATTAATTAAGGATTAATGTAAATAATTATAGTTGATTAAGTTAATTAATTTTAGTAAATTAATTAATGAAGTAATTAAAGGTTAATTATAATAAGTGGTTAAGGATAATTAATTTAAATAATTAATTAAAGATAAATTACTTGGATGTAATTAAAAGATAATTAATCAAGATGATTAATTGAAATGAATTATTAGAGGATAATTAATTAATTGATGGTAATTAATTAATGGTTAAGTAAGAAGGATTTATAAAATGAAGTAATTAATTTAATTCACTTTAAATTAATTAGAGATGATATAAATCATTACTTATGGATGGATGATAATACTGAATGCTTTGTATTGATTGATATCTCTAATGAGATATATGCTGTATGATATGGATGTTAGTTGAATTGTGATGATAATATGGATTATCTGATAATGTTGATTATCTGTATGAATTATCTTCCTTTGTGAATAAAGATAATGAATTGAATTGTTCTAACCTTTAAAACAACTTGGCCTTAAAAGATACGCTTTGGATTTCGATGAGACCGGGATCGGGTTTCCGTATACCGGATTTCCAGGTCTGGAGACCCGAATACCACATCGATCCAAATTTACGATAGGTCGTGAATCAAGTGAAGATGAAGATTTAGAGTGCAAGGGTTATTGTCGTTAACTCTGAGGGTGATTCCAAAACGAGTGTAACGAGATAATGCCTTCGGTTTCGTTCGAACCCGGAACGAACTTGTATGGATTGAATGCTTTCAGCACATCGTCAGGTGGACGATGAGCATTCTAAGATAGATGTGTTCTGATTAAAGGTAATCGTGACCTCAAGCCTCATCAAACCGGGAATGGCTAAAACAGGGGAGGTGTAGCAAGGTTAGTGGGTAGCACCCAAGTAGGACAAGATTACCTCTGTCTAGATGTCCCTTTCTATTTTCGACTTAGTGGTGCGGTTGCTGATCCCAACCGTGAGGTATCTTGTGCGGGAATTATCCAGTAAGGGATGTTCCGACCTTGTGTTGCAGGGGATTGGGAGTGATCCTCGGTACGGTGATCTAGGCCACGTACTGTGACGGGCGGTACCCCGGTAGCCCTGCCATTGTATGGAATCCAATTTCCAATAAGTGATAACGGACTTGATTGTATAACCCACTTTGTTGGCTAGTATGCTGGAATTTAATAATGTAACAATTTCAGCTATTTCATATTTATTTGAAAACCCTAGACCCTATTATAATACAATCGAATTTCCTATCAAATGTTTTGGTTAGCGTAAGGTAAAAACTTACCCATGTTTATTTGTGGGGAGTCTTACGTGATACCTTTTCTTTCAAAAAGGTTTTGAAGTTAAACAAGTTTAACCTGTTACTCACACCAGACCCATGTCTGACCCAAGTTGTTTATTTCTGTTTTATAAACTCTTGGGTACTCAAATTTTTACGAGTAGCCAAGGGATTCAGGTTAGCTTTGACGAGTAATCTGGAGGAGCAATGGAGCAGGAGGCTTCAGCGTTGTAGATATAGATAGTAGTTTCCGCTGTGTTGATCTTGTTTAGATCTTTGTTTTGTATTGAGATGTAATAACTAGACAGATGTTTATAACTGTCTAGTATATGATATGTAATCTATGTAACTCTGATAAGTGTTGTATATGATACTATGTAATATTTATGTGATATAATATATTTTGTTCGTTTCCGCTGTGAGTATTTGTGTTTGTTTCTTTTCTCTTCTTCTCTTTTCTACTTCTCACCCCTTTCTTTCTTATTAGCGATACGACTTTCTATGGAGAGAAAGTCGTGGTCGTTACATATAGCCCCAATTCCGCGACCCGAAGGTGCCCAATTTAAAGAAATAGTGCGGATTCTCCGAGAGGTGCCTGGTGAGATGAGCAAAATTGACTCGGTGCTGACAGATGAAAATTTGAGGGCCATTGGGCTAATTGGTCAAGATCAGAGCATAAGACTTGAGGGACCTCTTAGGGAAACTCTGACAAGACAGGCTAAGCGTAAAGCACCCAGGGTTGTAATAGCTGAGGAGGGCAACGAAGAAGATATGCCCACTGAAGATGAGCCTGTAGCTGGGCCCCCAGACTGTTCTCGGGATTTAGAGGGAAGGAGGAAAGGTAAGGCTGTTGCACATAAACGTCTTAAGTCTTCGACATGGAAATTTGTGGTCGTGTCCCTGCCAGCCTCCGGTGTTAGAATTTTGGAGGCTCCTCCCTTGCAAATGGAGAATCCTTTTGAAGGGCTCGCCGACATTCCAATTCCGGACTATGTGTCGCTCCAACACGACACCGGATTAGAAGGGCTTCAAAGTGCTTTAGATTTAAGCGATTCACTTCCTACGAGTGTGGCCGACATAACCGGTTGGTCAGGGGTTTAGCACATGCATAAGAACACTTCATGGCACTACACGATTTCCAATCATAAGTTGTTCATTTTTGGAGATTATTAACTCTGCTTCTCTTTCTATTTTACAGCTGCGATGACTAGGCGAGAATCCATGCTAGGAAGCCTCCGCTCGGCACGCCGGTCATCCAGTTCATATTAAAAGTCCCACTGAAGGGAAGCCGATAGAGACCGCGATCGCGATATTCTAGCCAGGAGCGTGATGAAAGGGAGAGGGATAGAGAATATAGACATCGATCCCGATCACGCTCTCCACCTCCTCGAGCTCCAACACAACCCTCCAGTCATGGGAAACAACCCTGGGAGTCTCCACGCCAAAAACCATCTTCTCAAGTTCCAAGGTCCAGTTCACATCGCCGTAGGGTCGAGGCTGAAACTCCCATTATCACTGAGCAAGCTATCATCGAGCCTACTGGGGAAGGAGCGATCAGGATTGCCCAGTTGAAGAAAGACTTTCCAAACATTTGTTTCGACGGCTTCATATTCCCTCCGCATTTGAAGAGAATTCCAGTTGAGGCAGAACAAACTATGCATGGTTATATCATGATGTTTACAGCCAATATAGGGAGTGGATGAAGACTGCAGATAAGGCATCGGCAGTAGCCTTTGAGCGGGCAAAGGTAATCAAAAAATTAGAAGCTGATCTATCTCAAAAGGACCGCATAATACAAGTGCTCTACAGTAAGGCTAAATCTTCTAGGAAATCGGAAATAGAGGCCAACAAAAAAAGCCGATGAGGCAAATCAGTCTATGGAAAGGATGCGACAGAAGCATTCTGCCTTGGTTGAGGAGATGGGTCATCGAAACACCACTGTTATGGCTGAAAGGGACGCTGCGCTGAAGGAGCTTGAGGAGCTTAAGGCCAAGTTTGCCAAAATCATCAAGGAGAAAGACAATGCAAACAAAGTAGCTCAGGAATTGTGTGAACAAGTTGTGGTGCTCCGGATGAGAGGGACGTGGCAACGCTCAAAATTCAGGAAGCCGACGCCAGGGTTGAGAATGAAGTGAAAGTGGTGGAGGCCAGGTTAGACACTGTCATCGAAGATCTTCTCATCACATACAACGCTAAAGTATTGAAGCACCGAAACCTAACCTGGCTCGACAACTATCCATCACACTTGTATAATGCTTGCCGCTACTTGGTAGAAGATGAGAAAGCCGAGCATCAAGCTGAATCTATTGATGAATTTGAACTGGAGAACCAGGCGCTGAATGAAGACGAGAGAAGAGTTATCCATGACATTACTATCACATATGAAAAGGAGAAACTTGGCACTCAACATTCGGAAGCTGGAGAGGGTTCTGTTGTTGAGCACCACGATGCAGGTTCTGAAATTCTTGTGCCAATTCAGCCTGAATCTACATCTGCGGTTGATCCTCAGTCTGTTCCTGCATATAATCCCGATCAATCGCGGTTATCTCCAGTTCACGAGCACATCACTGAAGCTGCTCCAGTTCTGCCTACAAGTCATTCCGAGGAAGGTATTCTGAACATCTCTTGTGCTCATTCAAAGTGAGAAGCGTTACTTGAAGCAATCACCAATAACTTTTTCTTTGTATTTATTCAGTGATAGGAGCTACATCTGCCGCACTTCCTACAACTCAAGAGCCATACCACGAGCAAGAGGCAATCATAATAGAACGACCACTACAATGGTTACTGCGCCAACCAACGGAGCATAGGGGAGCACACTTTGCTTTGATGAACAGATGATGGAGGAACTGCTCGGTCATCACAGTGACCCTTTTGCTGACTTGCCATTTGTTATGGGTGGAGGCGTGCCTGTGATCAGCTCCTCAGGCCCAACTGCTAGCATCCCCAACGATGCCCAAACAATCCACGAAGAGGAGATACTAGCTTAAATCAACGCCGAGGTGGAAGCAGCTGCGCGGGGTAGTGGCTTTGGAGGTGGAATGGCGGGACCTGGTCCAGCCCTTTTGCGGATGATTTTTCCAGGTGGTACCATTGTCAACACCGGTGTGCCTCCTGCTCCTTCCAAGATCGATCCTATCCCTCTGACTCCGCCTTCAGGAAGCATTCCAATCCATGTGAGTTCGGAGGAGGAGGTCACCATAATGCCCCCGGTTGGAGATCAACCGCCAAAAGACAAGGGCTTAAAGAGGCAGCCAAGTGATAGTTCCAGCAGGTCGACACCGAAGAAGAAGCCGAGGAAAAAGAGAGAATAGACATGTCTTCTCGGTTCATTTTTGGTAGATAGATAGGAGTCTACTTTTGCTTTTTGTAGGCCATGTATAGATGCGGGTTCGGCTTCCGCTAGTAGGATTTTTGGAATAATTTTGTACTTATCCTTCTTTTTCGAAGTATAGTTGAAATAAAATTCCATTTTGTCTTCAGCTCAGTTTGTGTTTATTCGCTTAAGTGTTTCAGCGTTTGAACTTCAAGTCATGGTATTTATGAAGTTTTTGTCTTTGAATTCGGACCCGAATTTAGCCGCTAAGTTTTGGAGCTACGGCTTCGGGCCACGATCGAGCGTTAAGTCGAATTCCGATATCACACTGTCTCAATCAGTGGCTGGCACTTAAGTTCTGCCCCAGTTCCGGGGATAAGTTGAAAAGATTGGTTAACAATCGTTGTTTATCTTTAATACATCGAGCTTAACTTCGCTGAAGAAAGACTGAAACAAGACGAGTTCAGGTGGTAAAATCACACTTGCTCATCTATTGATGACCGCATCCACACTTTGGGGATGGCACTTATAGATCGGCGGTCGGTCACACCCGCTTAAGGTTTGGAGATACATCCATGCTCCAGGGACTTAAGTTATTTTATGGGCGGTTAGTCACACCCGTTTGATATTAAGAACTTCGTCCGCACTCTGGGGACTTAGATTGATTCGTGGGTGGTCAGCCACACCTATTTTGTGCTTGTACCCCAACCCGCACTATGGGGCCTGGAGTTGTCCTACGGGTGGTCGTTTCACACCCAACTTGTGTTTATACTCCAATCCGCATTCTGGGGATGTAGAGTTAGTCGATGTTTATATTCCAGTTTGCACTCTGGGAATCCGGAGTTATTTGATGTTTATACTCCGGTTCGCACTCTGGTAATCCGGAGTTAGTTGATGGGTGGTCAATCACACCCATTCGGTATTTATATTTATACTCCAGTTCGCACTCCAAGAATCTGGAGTTGGCCGACAAATGGTCAGTCACATTTATTTAGGCTTTAGGATTTCGTTCGCACTTCGGGAACGACGGATCTGTCAAGATCGTGGATGGTCGACTCACATCCACCTTGAGTCAACAAGTGAGGTCACTGGATGGACGGGTCCATCCTCCTCGAACTTGGTTTGAATACGGGCGAAGTCATTAGGTGGACGGATCCACCTTCTTCGAAACCGTATTTGTAAGATTATACCCCAGTTCGAACTCTGGGAACCTGGAGTTAGTTAAAGGATCGTGTATCATTCCTTTTTTGGCTTCAGTGTGATGGCTTGTCGCCGAGCTCGGGTTTCACTAAGCGAGTGACCGGTCGTATCACATTCACTCCCTATTTGAATAAATCCCACCGTATGGTGGAACTTAGCTCTCCGTGCATAGTGATGGTCATATAACGCATTTCAAAATATCACAGCTCTGGCTCGAAGAGGTTGCATTTTATTGCTGAAATAAGAAAATACGACAAAGTCAGTTGCCTCATTACAAATTCAAATTTCGAAATGCATAAGCAAATTGCAAATGAAAAGTAGACTGAATAAATAAACAGAGCTTGTTATGTGTAGTAGCGACGAAGACTCTTGATGTTCCAGGCTCTTGGCAAAGTAAGACCGCCAACGGTCGACAATTTAAATGTGCCGTCTCCGAGCTTTTGTTCGATGACATATGGCCCTTCCCACGTTGGCTTCATATGTGAAGGAACCGAGTAAATTCTTTTAAGTACGAGATCACCGAGTTTGAAGTTTCGGGGTCGGACCTTAGCATTGTATAATCGGGCGACTCGACTTCGATATGCGGCTGCCCTCAAATCAGCCTCTTCTCGTTTCTCATCCAATAAATCTAGAGATTCGACAAGTAATATAGCATTCGTTTTCGGATCATAATAAGTCACACGATGAGAAGGTACCTCCATCTCGACTGGAATAACGGCTTCTGAACTGTAGGAAAGGGAGAATGGAGTGTGGCCGATGGCGGATTTGTGGGTTGTCTGATATGCCCATAAAGCCATAGGGAGTTCGTCGACCCATTTGCCCTCGGCCTTTTCCAGTCGTTTCTTCAGAATAGACTTTATAACTTTATTAATAGCTTCAACCTGTCCATTCGCTTGAGGGTATGCAACTGCGGAGAACTTCTTATGGATGTGGAATCGTCGATAGAAATTCTTAAATTCAACACTTTCGAATTGGGCTCCGTTGTCAGTGACGATGGTATGTAGGAGACCAAATCGACAGATAATGTTGCGTACTACAAAGTTGATCACTTTCTTCATTGTTATAGTAGCAAGGGGCTCAGCTTCTGCCCATTTGGTAAAGTAATCAACTGCGACGATGGCGTACTTCGCACCACCTCTGGCCAGAGGTAGAGAACCAATAATGTCAATCCCCCATACTACAAACGGCCATGGACTGACCATCTGAGTTATTTTGGTAGGTGGGGCTCTTGGAATTAGAGTGTGTTTTTGACATCTGTCACATTTTCTAGCATAGTCCGATGCATCCCGATTTACAGTCGGCCAATAGTATCCATATCGGACTTTCTTAGCAAGAGCTTGCCCCCCGGTGTGATCGCCACATTCTCCTTTATGCACGTCGTGCAATACTCGTTTGATTTCATCATGGGCGATACACCGGAGTAAAGAAACGGAGTACCCTCTTCTGTACATGATTCCATTCTGAATAGTGAACCGCGAAGCTTTTCGAAGAACTTGTCTCTTTTCACTCCTGCACTCCGGCAGGGTTCCATGCTCGAGATAGTTTCTAAACGGAGTCATCCATGACTACTTGTCGGGAATGACCTCAAATGCCCAATCTGTTTCCATCTGATCGATGCTTGGGGAAGATAATGTTTCCACGGGAACGATTCTCATTTGTTGTGCCTCACCTGTACTGGCTAACTTTGCTAATGAATTGGCTTTCTAATTGCGCTCTCGGGGTATGTAGTAGATGGCATAATAATCAAACAGATTCAATATCTCCTGAACTCGAGCAAGGTAAGCAGCCCGTCTTTGATCTTTGGCTTGGTACTCCCCTCGAACTTGACACACGACCAATTGCGAATCATAATAAATCTCCACAACAATGATTCTTAAATCCTTGGCAAGTCTCAATCCGGCGAGCAGTGCTTCGTATTCGGCTTCATTGTTGGTCGCACGAAAATCAAACTTTAAAGCATAGCATATAGATCGGCCTTCAGGAGTTTCAAGTACAACTCCGGTGCCTGAGCGACTGTCGTTTGATGCACCATCAGTATGCAGCTTCCAGATATACTTGGGAGATTCACCGGTTTCGAGCAAATCCTCCGAGATAGTGAATTCAGCGATGAAGTCTGCTAGGACTTGTCCTTGGATAGCTCGCCTTGGAGTGTATGTAATGTCAAACTGATTTAGCTCGATATTCCACTTGAGTAACCTACCAGACGTCTCAGGCCGCGTAAGGACCTATCGTAATGGCTGGTCGATGTAGACGGTGATAGGATGAGCCTGGAAATACGGACGGAGCTTCCTTGAGGCAATGACAAGACAATAAGCCAACTTTTCTAGATTCAGATAATTTCTCTTTACTCCCGTTAGCCATTTACTAATGTAATAGATCGGCCGTTGTATCCGGTCTTCCTCCCGAATCAGGGCAGCACTAATTGTGTTTTCTGACACTGCCAAGTAGATGTATAATCTCTCATGATCAATGGGCTTCGACAGAATAGGTGGTGTGGAGAGGTGTTGAATTAGTGCTCAGAATGCACCCTCACATTCCGTACTCCATTCAAAGTTTCGTTTCCCTTTTCTGATCAGGTCGAAGAAGGGAATGCATTTGTCAGTGGATTTAGAAATGAACCTGCTCAGTGCTGCTACTTTCCCGTTGAGACTCCGGACTTGCTTTATAGTCCTTGGAGTTTCAAGATTTCTGATGGTCCAGATCTTCTCAGGATTGGCTTCAATTTCTCGAGCATTGACGATAAATCCAAGGAATTTTCCAGATGCGACCCCAAAGTGGCATTTCAATGGGTTGAGTTTCATTCTATATTCTCGGAGGATGCTGAACATCGATTCCAGGTCTTTGATTTGATCAGTGGAGAATCGCGACTTCACAAGCATGTTTTCCACATATACCTCCATGGTTTTTCCGATCTGGTTAGCGAACATTCGATTAACTAACCGTTGGTAAGTTGCCCTGGCGTTCTTGAGTCCGAACGACACGACTTTGTAGCAGTAAAGTCCTAGATCGATTACGAAACTGGTATGCTCGTGATCAAGCAAGTGCATGGGTATCTGATTGTAGCTAGAATACGCATCTATGAAGGATAATAGTTCATGTCCAGCTGTTGAGTCTACGAGCTGATCAATTCGGGGAAGTGGAAAACTATCTTTAGGGCAAGATTTATTCAAGTTTGAGTAATCAACGCATGTTCTCCATTTCCCGTTTGGCTTTAGGACAAGCACAAGATTTGACACCCATTTCGGATATAATGCATCTCGGATAAACCCATTCGATTTGAGTTTATCTACCTCTTCCGTAAGGGCGGCAGATCTCTCTGGATCCATACCACGTCTTTTTTGTTTGACCGGGATGTGCCGCGGGTCAATATTCAATGTGTGGCTCGCGATGTCTGGCAAAATCCCACACATTTTAGAGTGTGTCTAGGCAAACACGTCGGGGTTCGCCCAAAGAAATTCAACCAATTCCTCATGCATCTGTTGGCTTAGCTGAGATCCAATCTTTATCATTTTAGAATCGTCACTATCATCGATCGGAACATCGATCATCAGCTCGGTCAAGGAAGCTTGACTGTCTTTACCTTCGTCTTCACTTTTAGTATCTCTCGGGTCAAGATCCCTTGGGAATTGGTTGGGGTGCCCGGGCCTAGGCCCAGGCATTAGCTGTCAATTTTCCGCAAAGCGGACGTAGAGAGATTCCTCTACGCCCTTTCCTTTTTCTTTTCACTGCACCTCCCGCAACTCAAAAACATAACAGGCTCGTCCAACAGCCTGGTCTCCCTGAACAACTCCGACTCCGTTGTCGGTAGGGAATTTTAAAGTCAGGCACCAAGGGGCAATGGCAGCCCTGAACTCAGCTAGGGCCGGTCGGCCCAAGAAAGCATTGTATGGCGAGTCTATGTCCAATACAACAAACTGTAATACTCAAACTCTCCGGCGTTCTCCAATTCCCAACTCCACTGGTAGCTCCATCATCCCAGTGGGTATAGTCGCACTTCCATTAAAGCCATGGATGCGGGACTGACAAGGCTTCAGATCTTTCGCCTCCATTTTCATCTGATCATAAGCTCGCTTAAACAATATATTCACCGAGCTTCCAGTGTCCACTAGGATCCTCTTCATCCAAACAGGACCTATTTGAGTTAAAATGACAGGTGGATCAATGGTTGGGGCTTCGACTTTGTAGGCATTCCTGTCTCGAACCATGATGTCGTCAGTCATCATTTTTTGTTGTTTGGCCGGAGCCCCATCTTCTAAATTACTACAACATTCGAAGCCCGCATGCCTGATAGAGCTGGCATACGACTCCTTTTCCCTCCAGCTTCGATTTGCTGGATGTGGACCACCACTAACAGTATTAATCACTAACCTCCCGCCGGTATGAGCGGGTTCCTCCGGTCTCGCCTGATTTGGTATTGGATTCTGATTTGATGGGCCCGCACCTCCAAACTGCGGTGCTCGCACAAACTGCTCCAACTTTCTCTCTCGTATCAACTTTTCAATAATGTCCTGTAAATGACGGCACTCGTTCGTGTTATGGCCATAGCTATCGTGATATCTACAAAAATTTCCTGTCTGAATCTGTTTTTCTGATGATTGCTTCGGAGCAGGTTTCTTATACTGGATAGTATTGCAGGTCTGCAAGTATACATTCTCCAATGACGTATTCAAAGGGGTATAATTGTCAAACATATGAGCCCTACGTCGCGGCCCACGATTATGATCCCATTTCCTGTTTTGATTTCCATCGCCTTTCTGTTTATTCTGTTTATTCTGTATATTCAATTGCACCTTTCTGGAACTCTTTTCAGTTTTTTTAACAGCAAAATTGCTTTGGATTCCTTCCACACTGGGCCTTGCGTTATCCTTTTTCCTAGTCTGTTTCGCATCCTCCCTTCTCAAGAACTGGGCTGCCTTGGAATAGAAATGGTCCAATGATGAGGGGGTTTTCCGGCCAACCAGTTGCCGAATTCGGAGTCGGGATCGATCCCCTCAGTTAATGCCATCAGAATTGAGTTATCATTGGGATTACTAATCTCAGCGCATGCAGGGTGGAACCATTCCAAATAACGTCTGAGCGTCTCTTCAGGAGCTTGAGTGATACTAGACAAGGTATTAACATCTTTCTACCTTGTGACATGCATGCAAAATTGTTCAACAAACTTCATTGCCAACTGGTCAAAACATGAGATAGATCGAGGTGGTAGACGTGTAAACCACATAGTTGCTACGCCCCCTAGGGAGATCAGGAAACTTTGACATTTGACCACATCATCAGCTCGTGCGACATTCATTGACCATTCTTACTTTAAGATGTGTTGGTTAGGATCAGAACTCCCTTCATAAATGGGTAGAGTGGGCATTCTGAATCGCCGGGGCGGTTCAGCGTAGAGTATATCATCAGTGAAAGGGGTATGACTCAGATTCCCCAGTCGTCGTTAGTAAGGCCCTGAATTTCGTGGATCATCTGACGGATCATTTTCGGGATATTTGGCAACTGGATGTTCTGGGCATGCTGAGCCAAGGTGTGGTCGGGTTCCACAATGCGAGGAGGGGCCGGTCGCGGTCGACGGTCCATGTCTCGCCTCCTTGGTTCTATGTCTTCTGGGACATAAGGCTCAAGAGTATGATTGCGTTGGCGGTGGGTCAGATCCGTTCGGTTCTGAGCATCAACTCCTAATTCAGTAGCAGTGGTAGTGCGGTTGTTGGTAATGTGATATAGGGCAGTACCTCTTCGGGGGGAGTGTCCGGTCTGATGGCTAGTTGACAGGCCAGCTCTCGGTTGCCCAAGACTCAAGGTGAGCTGATGCCCAGTAGCCTGTGTGTAACTTCCATCTAGTCGTGGGCGCGTGGATCTATGATTAAAGTTAGAAGAGGCTGAACTTTCAATGGATGAATAGGAAGCCTGGTCCCTTCTGGATCTCCTTCATTTTTGACGATTTAGTTGATTGGTTAATTCCACATTGGCACGAAGTTGCTAAGTAAGCTATTGACGACTCTGTGTCAGCTCTTGCATTAACAATTGGAATTCTTCCCTGGTGACAGGGCCTTGCGGATCTAAAAGTCCGGCAGCATTCTGATCGGTAGGAGGAAGTTGCGTGGGGTTCTGTCTGTCCCGTCCTTCTAGATCTGCAGCTGTTGAATTAAATCCAATGAGCAGGAGAAAAGCTGGATTTCTCAGTGAAAGTACCAAAGTGTTTGTACCAAAATTGGACACAACACTCTTCGAATGTGTTTGAAGAAATAAAATGAAGAATATAAATGGAAAAAGAGGAAGATCTAACAAACACACCAATGATAGACAAGAAAAACGCAAAGAAACACACAGATTTAGAGTGGTTCGGTGTATGGCCTACGTCCACTATGAAATGGTCGACTTTTATTGATTTTGCTTGCTGCTTACAACAGTTACAACAGTAAAATTTGAGTACAACGGTGATTTCGACAGAGTCTGGACGTAGAAGAGCCAAAAGTCCCCATTTTTAGTAGGTCATGGGCCGCTATTTATAGGCGTAGGCAGCAAATATCTCGCTCAGATCTTGAAAGACCTCTTCTCTCATGTGGGTGGGCCCACAAGATTGATCCCCGGCCGTTTTAACTCGATCCGTGGTCGATACGAATGGATTTCGCATCGATCAAGATTTGGCCCAATCGAGTCGAGATCGATTATGAACATTCTTGAGGTTGCACGTAAGCTCCTGTGAAAATTAGGTGGCATTTGGACTTGTAGATTTTGAGTTATGATCGATGCAAGTTTAGATTTGTAGAAGGCTGCTGAAATCGCATCGCTTCTGTTAGCATTGATCTGTTCGCATCGACCAGTTCGCATCGCTCCAAGGCACGTGCTTGCTAGGTGACATGGCACTAACTTTTTGGATCGATCCACTTTTCATGTTGAGTGACCGAGTCTTCCACTTCTACGTGCTCTGTTCGTATCGACCTGGTGGATTCATTTCATATCGATGTATGAGGTTGCTTCATATCGATGACTTGGGGGATGTTTCGCATCGATCACATGCAGATACTTCGTATCGATGGTGCTTGGCTTGTTTCGTATTGATAGAAGATATTACTTCGTATCGATCGTTTGGTGGCTTATTCGTATCGATTGTTGATCGATCGATACGAACTGTATAATTGGAATCGATACAAATTGATGTTGATCGATCGATACGAATCCGAGTAAACGTAATGGATATGAAATAGAACCAGGCAAAGTGGATACGAAGTAGAATAAGCATGATGGATCAATGCATGATGGATTATCTGATAATGTTGATTATCTGTATGAATTATCTTCCTTTGTGAATAAAGATAATGAATTGAATTGTTCTAACCTTTAAAACAACTTGGCCTTAAAAGATACGCTTTGGATTTCGATGAGACCGGGATCGGGTTTCCGTATACCGGATTTCCAGGTCTGGAGACCCGAATACCACATCGATCCAAATTTACGATAGGTCGTGAATCAAGTGAAGATGAAGATTTAGAGTGCAAGGGTTATTGTCGTTAACTCTGAGGGTGATTCCAAAACGAGTGTAACGAGATAATGCCTTCGGTTTCGTTCGAACCCGGAACGAACTTGTATGGATTGAATGCTTTCAGCACATCGTCAGGTGGACGATGAGCATTCTAAGATAGATGTGTTCTGATTAAAGGTAATCGTGACCTCAAGCCTCATCAAACCGGGAATGGCTAAAACAGGGGAGGTGTAGCAAGGTTAGTGGGTAGCACCCAAGTAGGACAAGATTACCTCTGTCTAGATGTCCCTTTCTATTTTCGACTTAGTGGTGCGGTTGCTGATCCCAACCGTGAGGTATCTTGTGCGGGAATTATCCAGTAAGGGATGTTCCGACCTTGTGTTGCAGGGGATTGGGAGTGATCCTCGGTACGGTGATCTAGGCCACGTACTGTGACGGGCGGTACCCCGGTAGCCCTGCCATTGTATGGAATCCAATTTCCAATAAGTGATAACGGACTTGATTGTATAACCCACTTTGTTGGCTAGTATGCTGGAATTTAATAATGTAACAATTTCAGCTATTTCATATTTATTTGAAAACCCTAGACCCTATTATAATACAATCGAATTTCCTATCAAATGTTTTGGTTAGCGTAAGGTAAAAACTTACCCATGTTTATTTGTGGGGAGTCTTACGTGATACCTTTTCTTTCAAAAAGGTTTTGAAGTTAAACAAGTTTAACCTGTTACTCACACCAGACCCATGTCTGACCCAAGTTGTTTATTTCTGTTTTATAAACTCTTGGGTACTCAAATTTTTACGAGTAGCCAAGGGATTCAGGTTAGCTTTGACGAGTAATCTGGAGGAGCAATGGAGCAGGAGGCTTCAGCGTTGTAGATATAGATAGTAGTTTCCGCTGTGTTGATCTTGTTTAGATCTTTGTTTTGTATTGAGATGTAATAACTAGACAGATGTTTATAACTGTCTAGTATATGATATGTAATCTATGTAACTCTGATAAGTGTTGTATATGATACTATGTAATATTTATGTGATATAATATATTTTGTTCGTTTCCGCTGTGAGTATTTGTGTTTGTTTCTTTTCTCTTCTTCTCTTTTCTACTTCTCACCCCTTTCTTTCTTATTAGCGATACGACTTTCTATGGAGAGAAAGTCGTGGTCGTTACATATAGCCCCAATTCCGCGACCCGAAGGTGCCCAATTTAAAGAAATAGTGCGGATTCTCCGAGAGGTGCCTGGTGAGATGAGCAAAATTGACTCGGTGCTGACAGATGAAAATTTGAGGGCCATTGGGCTAATTGGTCAAGATCAGAGCATAAGACTTGAGGGACCTCTTAGGGAAACTCTGACAAGACAGGCTAAGCGTAAAGCACCCAGGGTTGTAATAGCTGAGGAGGGCAACGAAGAAGATATGCCCACTGAAGATGAGCCTGTAGCTGGGCCCCCAGACTGTTCTCGGGATTTAGAGGGAAGGAGGAAAGGTAAGGCTGTTGCACATAAACGTCTTAAGTCTTCGACATGGAAATTTGTGGTCGTGTCCCTGCCAGCCTCCGGTGTTAGAATTTTGGAGGCTCCTCCCTTGCAAATGGAGAATCCTTTTGAAGGGCTCGCCGACATTCCAATTCCGGACTATGTGTCGCTCCAACACGACACCGGATTAGAAGGGCTTCAAAGTGCTTTAGATTTAAGCGATTCACTTCCTACGAGTGTGGCCGACATAACCGGTTGGTCAGGGGTTTAGCACATGCATAAGAACACTTCATGGCACTACACGATTTCCAATCATAAGTTGTTCATTTTTGGAGATTATTAACTCTGCTTCTCTTTCTATTTTACAGCTGCGATGACTAGGCGAGAATCCATGCTAGGAAGCCTCCGCTCGGCACGCCGGTCATCCAGTTCATATTAAAAGTCCCACTGAAGGGAAGCCGATAGAGACCGCGATCGCGATATTCTAGCCAGGAGCGTGATGAAAGGGAGAGGGATAGAGAATATAGACATCGATCCCGATCACGCTCTCCACCTCCTCGAGCTCCAACACAACCCTCCAGTCATGGGAAACAACCCTGGGAGTCTCCACGCCAAAAACCATCTTCTCAAGTTCCAAGGTCCAGTTCACATCGCCGTAGGGTCGAGGCTGAAACTCCCATTATCACTGAGCAAGCTATCATCGAGCCTACTGGGGAAGGAGCGATCAGGATTGCCCAGTTGAAGAAAGACTTTCCAAACATTTGTTTCGACGGCTTCATATTCCCTCCGCATTTGAAGAGAATTCCAGTTGAGGCAGAACAAACTATGCATGGTTATATCATGATGTTTACAGCCAATATAGGGAGTGGATGAAGACTGCAGATAAGGCATCGGCAGTAGCCTTTGAGCGGGCAAAGGTAATCGAAAAATTAGAAGCTGATCTATCTCAAAAGGACCGCATAATACAAGTGCTCTACAGTAAGGCTAAATCTTCTAGGAAATCGGAAATAGAGGCCAACAAAAAAAGCCGATGAGGCAAATCAGTCTATGGAAAGGATGCGACAGAAGCATTCTGCCTTGGTTGAGGAGATGGGTCATCGAAACACCACTGTTATGGCTGAAAGGGACGCTGCGCTGAAGGAGCTTGAGGAGCTTAAGGCCAAGTTTGCCAAAATCATCAAGGAGAAAGACAATGCAAACAAAGTAGCTCAGGAATTGTGTGAACAAGTTGTGGTGCTCCGGATGAGAGGGACGTGGCAACGCTCAAAATTCAGGAAGCCGACGCCAGGGTTGAGAATGAAGTGAAAGTGGTGGAGGCCAGGTTAGACACTGTCATCGAAGATCTTCTCATCACATACAACGCTAAAGTATTGAAGCACCGAAACCTAACCTGGCTCGACAACTATCCATCACACTTGTATAATGCTTGCCGCTACTTGGTAGAAGATGAGAAAGCCGAGCATCAAGCTGAATCTATTGATGAATTTGAACTGGAGAACCAGGCGCTGAATGAAGACGAGAGAAGAGTTATCCATGACATTACTATCACATATGAAAAGGAGAAACTTGGCACTCAACATTCGGAAGCTGGAGAGGGTTCTGTTGTTGAGCACCACGATGCAGGTTCTGAAATTCTTGTGCCAATTCAGCCTGAATCTACATCTGCGGTTGATCCTCAGTCTGTTCCTGCATATAATCCCGATCAATCGCGGTTATCTCCAGTTCACGAGCACATCACTGAAGCTGCTCCAGTTCTGCCTACAAGTCATTCCGAGGAAGGTATTCTGAACATCTCTTGTGCTCATTCAAAGTGAGAAGCGTTACTTGAAGCAATCACCAATAACTTTTTCTTTGTATTTATTCAGTGATAGGAGCTACATCTGCCGCACTTCCTACAACTCAAGAGCCATACCACGAGCAAGAGGCAATCATAATAGAACGACCACTACAATGGTTACTGCGCCAACCAACGGAGCATAGGGGAGCACACTTTGCTTTGATGAACAGATGATGGAGGAACTGCTCGGTCATCACAGTGACCCTTTTGCTGACTTGCCATTTGTTATGGGTGGAGGCGTGCCTGTGATCAGCTCCTCAGGCCCAACTGCTAGCATCCCCAACGATGCCCAAACAATCCACGAAGAGGAGATACTAGCTTAAATCAACGCCGAGGTGGAAGCAGCTGCGCGGGGTAGTGGCTTTGGAGGTGGAATGGCGGGACCTGGTCCAGCCCTTTTGCGGATGATTTTTCCAGGTGGTACCATTGTCAACACCGGTGTGCCTCCTGCTCCTTCCAAGATCGATCCTATCCCTCTGACTCCGCCTTCAGGAAGCATTCCAATCCATGTGAGTTCGGAGGAGGAGGTCACCATAATGCCCCCGGTTGGAGATCAACCGCCAAAAGACAAGGGCTTAAAGAGGCAGCCAAGTGATAGTTCCAGCAGGTCGACACCGAAGAAGAAGCCGAGGAAAAAGAGAGAATAGACATGTCTTCTCGGTTCATTTTTGGTAGATAGATAGGAGTCTACTTTTGCTTTTTGTAGGCCATGTATAGATGCGGGTTCGGCTTCCGCTAGTAGGATTTTTGGAATAATTTTGTACTTATCCTTCTTTTTCGAAGTATAGTTGAAATAAAATTCCATTTTGTCTTCAGCTCAGTTTGTGTTTATTCGCTTAAGTGTTTCAGCGTTTGAACTTCAAGTCATGGTATTTATGAAGTTTTTGTCTTTGAATTCGGACCCGAATTTAGCCGCTAAGTTTTGGAGCTACGGCTTCGGGCCACGATCGAGCGTTAAGTCGAATTCCGATATCACACTGTCTCAATCAGTGGCTGGCACTTAAGTTCTGCCCCAGTTCCGGGGATAAGTTGAAAAGATTGGTTAACAATCGTTGTTTATCTTTAATACATCGAGCTTAACTTCGCTGAAGCAAGACTGAAACAAGACGAGTTCAGGTGGTAAAATCACACTTGCTCATCTATTGATGACCGCATCCACACTTTGGGGATGGCACTTATAGATCGGCGGTCGGTCACACCCGCTTAAGGTTTGGAGATACATCCATGCTCCAGGGACTTAAGTTATTTTATGGGCGGTTAGTCACACCCGTTTGATATTAAGAACTTCGTCCGCACTCTGGGGACTTAGATTGATTCGTGGGTGGTCAGCCACACCTATTTTGTGCTTGTACCCCAACCCGCACTATGGGGCCTGGAGTTGTCCTACGGGTGGTCGTTTCACACCCAACTTGTGTTTATACTCCAATCCGCATTCTGGGGATGTAGAGTTAGTCGATGTTTATATTCCAGTTTGCACTCTGGGAATCCGGAGTTATTTGATGTTTATACTCCGGTTCGCACTCTGGTAATCCGGAGTTAGTTGATGGGTGGTCAATCACACCCATTCGGTATTTATATTTATACTCCAGTTCGCACTCCAAGAATCTGGAGTTGGCCGACAAATGGTCAGTCACATTTATTTAGGCTTTAGGATTTCGTTCGCACTTCGGGAACGACGGATCTGTCAAGATCGTGGATGGTCGACTCACATCCACCTTGAGTCAACAAGTGAGGTCACTGGATGGACGGGTCCATCCTCCTCGAACTTGGTTTGAATACGGGCGAAGTCATTAGGTGGACGGATCCACCTTCTTCAAAACCGTATTTGTAAGATTATACCCCAGTTCGAACTCTGGGAACCTGGAGTTAGTTAAAGGATCGTGTATCATTCCTTTTTTGGCTTCAGTGTGATGGCTTGTCGCCGAGCTCGGGTTTCACTAAGCGAGTGACCGGTCGTATCACATTCACTCCCTATTTGAATAAATCCCACCGTATGGTGGAACTTAGCTCTACGTGCATAGTGATGGTCATATAACGCATTTTAAAATATCACAGCTCTGGCTCGAAGAGGTTGCATTTTATTGCTGAAATAAGAAAATACGACAAAGTCAGTTGCCTCATTACAAATTCAAATTTCGAAATGCATAAGCAAATTGCAAATGAAAAGTAGACTGAATAAATAAACAGAGCTTGTTATGTGTAGTAGCGACGAAGACTCTTGATGTTCCAGGCTCTTGGCAAAGTAAGACCGCCAACGGTCGACAATTTAAATGTGCCGTCTCCGAGCTTTTGTTCGATGACATACGGCCCTTCCCACGTTGGCTTCATATGTGAAGGAACCGAGTAAATTCTTTTAAGTACGAGATCACCGAGTTTGAAGTTTCGGGGTCGGACCTTAGCATTGTATAATCGGGCGACTCGACTTCGATATGCGGCTGCCCTCAAATCAGCCTCTTCTCGTTTCTCATCCAATAAATCTAGAGATTCGACAAGTAATATAGCATTCGTTTTCGGATCATAATAAGTCACACGATGAGAAGGTACCTCCATCTCGACTGGAATAACGGCTTCTGAACTGTAGGAAAGGGAGAATGGAGTGTGGCCGATGGCGGATTTGTGGGTTGTCTGATATGCCCATAAAGCCATAGGGAGTTCGTCGACCCATTTGCCCTCGGCCTTTTCCAGTCGTTTCTTCAGAATAGACTTTATAACTTTATTAATAGCTTCAACCTGTCCATTCGCTTGAGGGTGTGCAACTGCGGAGAACTTCTTATGGATGTGGAATCGTCGATAGAAATTCTTAAATTCAACACTTTCGAATTGGGCTCCGTTGTCAGTGACGATGGTATGTAGGAGACCAAATCGACAGATAATGTTGCGTACTACAAAGTTGATCACTTTCTTCATTGTTATAGTAGCAAGGGGCTCAGCTTCTGCCCATTTGGTAAAGTAATCAACTGCGACGATGGCGTACTTCGCACCACCTCTGGCCAGAGGTAGAGAACCAATAATGTCAATCCCCCATACTACAAACGGCCATGGACTGACCATCTGAGTTATTTTGGTAGGTGGGGCTCTTGGAATTAGAGTGTGTTTTTGACATCTGTCACATTTTCTAGCATAGTCCGATGCATCCCGATTTACAGTCGGCCAATAGTATCCATATCGGACTTTCTTAGCAAGAGCTTGCCCCCCGGTGTGATCGCCACATTCTCCTTTATGCACGTCGTGCAATACTCGTTTGATTTCATCGTGGGCGATACACCGGAGTAAAGAAACGGAGTACCCTCTTCTGTACATGACTCCATTCTGAATAGTGAACCGCGAAGCTTTTCGAAGAACTTGTCTCTTTTCACTCCTGCACTCCGGCAGGGTTCCATGCTCGAGATAGTTTCTAAACGGAGTCATCCATGACTACTTGTCGGGAATGACCTCAAATGCCCAATCTGTTTCCATCTGATCGATGCTTGGGGAAGATAATGTTTCCACGGGAACGATTCCCATTTGCTGTGCCTCACCTGTACTGGCTAACTTTGCTAATGAATTGGCTTTCTAATTGCGCTCTCGGGGTATGTAGTAGATGGCATAATAATCAAACAGATTCAATATCTCCTGAACTCGAGCAAGGTAAGCAGCCCGTCTTTGATCTTTGGCTTGGTACTCCCCTCGAACTTGACACACGACCAATTGCGAATCATAATAAATCTCCACAACAATGATTCTTAAATCCTTGGCAAGTCTCAATCCGGCGAGCAGTGCTTCGTATTCGGCTTCATTGTTGGTCGCACGAAAATCAAACTTTAAAGCATAGCATATAGATCGGCCTTCAGGAGTTTCAAGTACAACTCCGGTGCCTGAGCGACTGTCGTTTGATGCACCATCAGTATGCAACTTCCAGATATACTTGGGAGATTCACCGGTTTCGAGCAAATCCTCCGAGATAGTGAATTCAGCGATGAAGTCTGCTAGGACTTGTCCTTGGATAGCTCGCCTTGGAGTGTATGTAATGTCAAACTGATTTAGCTCGATATTCCACTTGAGTAACCTACCAGACGTCTCAGGCCGCGTAAGGACCTATCGTAATGGCTGGTCGATGTAGACGGTGATAGGATGAGCCTGGAAATACGGACGGAGCTTCCTTGAGGCAATGACAAGACAATAAGCCAACTTTTCTAGATTCAGATAATTTCTCTTTACTCCCGTTAGCCATTTACTAATGTAATAGATCGGCCGTTGTATCCGGTCTTCCTCCCGAATCAGGGCAGCACTAATTGTGTTTTCTGACACTGCCAAGTAGATGTATAATCTCTCATGATCAATGGGCTTCGACAGAATAGGTGGTGTGGAGAGGTGTTGAATTAGTGCTCAGAATGCACCCTCACATTCCGTACTCCATTCAAAGTTTCGTTTCCCTTTTCTGATCAGGTCGAAGAAGGGAATGCATTTGTCAGTGGATTTAGAAATGAACCTGCTCAGTGCTGCTACTTTCCCGTTGAGACTCCGGACTTGCTTTATAGTCCTTGGAGTTTCAAGATTTCTGATGGTCCAGATCTTCTCAGGATTGGCTTCAATTTCTCGAGCATTGACGATAAATCCAAGGAATTTTCCAGATGCGACCCCAAAGTGGCATTTCAATGGGTTGAGTTTCATTCTATATTCTCGGAGGATGCTGAACATCGATTCCAGGTCTTTGATTTGATCAGTGGAGAATCGCGACTTCACAAGCATGTTTTCCACATATACCTCCATGGTTTTTCCGATCTGGTTAGCGAACATTCGATTAACTAACCGTTGGTAAGTTGCCCTGGCGTTCTTGAGTCCGAACGACACGACTTTGTAGCAGTAAAGTCCTAGATCGATTACGAAACTGGTATGCTCGTGATCAAGCAAGTGCATGGGTATCTGATTGTAGCTAGAATACGCATCTATGAAGGATAATAGTTCATGTCCAGCTGTTGAGTCTACGAGCTGATCAATTCGGGGAAGTGGAAAACTATCTTTAGGGCAAGATTTATTCAAGTTTGAGTAATCAACGCATGTTCTCCATTTCCCGTTTGGCTTTAGGACAAGCACAAGATTTGACACCCATTTCGGATATAATGCATCTCGGATAAACCCATTCGATTTGAGTTTATCTACCTCTTCCGTAAGGGCGGCAGATCTCTCTGGATCCATACCACGTCTTTTTTGTTTGACTGGGATGTGCCGCGGGTCAATATTCAATGTGTGGCTCGCGATGTCTGGCAAAATCCCACACATTTTAGAGTGCGTCTAGGCAAACACGTCGGGGTTCGCCCAAAGAAATTCAACCAATTCCTCATGCATCTGTTGGCTTAGCTGAGATCCAATCTTTATCATTTTAGAATCGTCACTATCATCGATCGGAACATCGATCATCAGCTCGGTCAAGGAAGCTTGACTGTCTTTACCTTCATCTTCACTTTTAGTATCTCTCGGGTCAAGATCCCTTGGGAATTGGTTGGGGTGCCCGGGCCTAGGCCCAGGCATTAGCTGTCAATTTTCCGCAAAGCGGACGTAGAGAGATTCCTCTACGCCCTTTCCTTTTTCTTTTCACTGCACCTCCCGCAACTCAAAAACATAACAGGCTCGTCCAACAGCCTGGTCTCCCTGAACAACTCCGACTCCGTTGTCGGTAGGGAATTTTAAAGTCAGGCACCAAGGGGCAATGGCAGCCCTGAACTCAGCTAGGGCCGGTCGGCCCAAGAAAGCATTGTATGGCGAGTCTATGTCCAATACAACAAACTGTAATACTCAAACTCTCCGGCGTTCTCCAATTCCCAACTCCACTGGTAGCTCCATCATCCCAGTGGGTATAGTCGCACTTCCATTAAAGCCATGGATGCGGGACTGACAAGGCTTCAGATCTTTCGCCTCCATTTTCATCTGATCATAAGCTCGCTTAAACAATATATTCACCGAGCTTCCAGTGTCCACTAGGATCCTCTTCATCCAAACAGGACCTATTTGAGTTAAAATGACAGGTGGATCAATGGTTGGGGCTTCGACTTTGTAGGCATTCCTGTCTCGAACCATGATGTCGTCAGTCATCATTTTTTGTTGTTTGGCCGGAGCCCCATCTTCTAAATTACTACAACATTCGAAGCCCGCATGCCTGATAGAGCTGGCATACGACTCCTTTTCCCTCCAGCTTCGATTTGCTGGATGTGGACCACCACTAACAGTATTAATCACTAACCTCCCGCCGGTATGAGCGGGTTCCTCCGGTCTCGCCTGATTTGGTATTGGATTCTGATTTGATGGGCCCGCACCTCCAAACTGCGGTGCTCGCACAAACTGCTCCAACTTTCTCTCTCATATCAACTTTTCAATAATGTCCTGTAAATGACGGCACTCGTTCGTGTTATGGCCATAGCTATCGTGATATCTACAAAAATTTCCTGTCTGAATCTGTTTTTCTGATGATTGCTTCGGAGCAGGTTTCTTATACTGGATAGTATTGCAGGTCTGCAAGTATACATTCTCCAATGACGTATTCAAAGGGGTATAATTGTCAAACATATGAGCCCTACGTCGCGGCCCACGATTATGATCCCATTTCCTGTTTTGATTTCCATCGCCTTTCTGTTTATTCTGTTTATTCTGTATATTCAATTGCACCTTTCTGGAACTCTTTTCAGTTTTTTTAACAGCAAAATTGCTTTGGATTCCTTCCACACTGGGCCTTGCGTTATCCTTTTTCCTAGACTGTTTCGCATCCTCCCTTCTCAAGAACTGGGCTGCCTTGGAATAGAAATGGTCCAATGATGAGGGGGTTTTCCGGCCAACCAGTTGCCGAATTCGGAGTCGGGATCGATCCCCTCAGTTAATGCCATCAGAATTGAGTTATCATTGGGATTACTAATCTCAGCGCATGCAGGGTGGAACCATTCCAAATAACGTCTGAGCGTCTCTTCAGGAGCTTGAGTGATACTAGACAAGGTATTAACATCTTTCTACCTTGTGACATGCATGCAAAATTGTTCAACAAACTTCATTGCCAACTGGTCAAAACATGAGATAGATCGAGGTGGTAGACGTGTAAACCACATAGTTGCTACGCCCCCTAGGGAGATCAGGAAACTTTGACATTTGACCACATCATCAGCTCGTGCGACATTCATTGACCATTCTTACTTTAAGATGTGTTGGTTAGGATCAGAACTCCCTTCATAAATGGGTAGAGTGGGCATTCTGAATCGCCGGGGCGGTTCAGCGTAGAGTATATCATCAGTGAAAGGGGTATGACTCAGATTCCCCAGTCGTCGTTAGTAAGGCCCTGAATTTCGTGGATCATCTGACGGATCATTTTCGGGATATTTGGCAACTGGATGTTCTGGGCATGCTGAGCCAAGGTGTGGTCGGGTTCCACAATGCGAGGAGGGGCCGGTCGCGGTCGACGGTCCATGTCTCGCCTCCTTGGTTCTATGTCTTCTGGGACATAAGGCTCAAGAGTATGATTGCGTTGGCGGTGGGTCGGATCCGTTCGGTTCTGAGCATCAACTCCTAATTCAGTAGCAGTGGTAGTGCGGTTGTTGGTAATGTGATATAGGGCAGTACCTCTTCGGGGGGAGTGTCCGGTCTGATGGCTAGTTGACAGGCCAGCTCTCGGTTGCCCAAGACTCAAGGTGAGCTGATGCCCAGTAGCCTGTGTGTAACTTCCATCTAGTCGTGGGCGCGTGGATCTATGATTAAAGTTAGAAGAGGCTGAACTTTCAGTGGATGAATAGGAAGCCTGGTCCCTTCTGGATCTCCTTCATTTTTGACGATTTAGTTGATTGGTTAATTCCACATTGGCACGAAGTTGCTAAGTAAGCTATTGACGACTCTGTGTCAGCTCTTGCATTAACAATTGGAATTCTTCCCTGGTGACAGGGCCTTGCGGATCTAAAAGTCCGGCAGCATTCTGATCGGTAGGAGGAAGTTGCGTGGGGTTCTGTCTGTCCCGTCCTTCTAGATCTGCAGCTGTTGAATTAAATCCAATGAGCAGGAGAAAAGCTGGATTTCTCAGTGAAAGTACCAAAGTGTTTGTACCAAAATTGGACACAACACTCTTCGAATGTGTTTGAAGAAATAAAATGAAGAATATAAATGGAAAAAGAGGAAGATCTAACAAACACACCAATGATAGACAAGAAAAACGCAAAGAAACACACAGATTTAGAGTGGTTCGGTGTATGGCCTACGTCCACTATGAAATGGTCGACTTTTATTGATTTTGCTTGCTGCTTACAACAGTTACAACAGTAAAATTTGAGTACAACGGTGATTTCGACAGAGTCTGGACGTAGAAGAGCCCAAAGTCCCCATTTTTAGTAGGTCATGGGCCGCTATTTATAGGCGTAGGCAGCAAATATCTCGCTCAGATCTTGAAAGACCTCTTCTCTCATGTGGGTGGGCCCACAAGATTGATCCCCGGCCGTTTTAACTCGATCCGTGGTCGATACGAATGGATTTCGCATCGATCAAGATTTGGCCCAATCGAGTCGAGATCGATTATGAACATTCTTGAGGTTGCACGTAAGCTCCTGTGAAAATTAGGTGGCATTTGGACTTGTAGATTTTGAGTTATGATCGATGCAAGTTTAGATTTGTAGAAGGCTGCTGAAATCGCATCGCTTCTGTTAGCATTGATCTGTTCGCATCGACCAGTTCGCATCGCTCCAAGGCACGTGCTTGCTAGGTGACATGGCACTAACTTTTTGGATCGATCCACTTTTCATGTTGAGTGACCGAGTCTTCCACTTCTACGTGCTCTGTTCGTATCGACCTGGTGGATTCATTTCATATCGATGTATGAGGTTGCTTCATATCGATGACTTGGGGGATGTTTCGCATCGATCACATGCAGATACTTCGTATCGATGGTGCTTGGCTTGTTTCGTATTGATAGAAGATATTACTTCGTATCGATCGTTTGGTGGCTTATTCGTATCGATTGTTGATCGATCGATACGAACTGTATAATTGGAATCGATACAAATTGATGTTGATCGATCGATACGAATCCGAGTAAACGTAATGGATATGAAATAGAACCAGGCAAAGTGGATACAAAGTAGAATAGGCATGATGGATACGAAATAGAACCAGGCAAAGTGGATACGAAGTGAAGTAGGCGTGATGGATACGAAAAGGATCGACGTGAAACAGATGGATACAAAATGGATCGATGCAAACTGATGGATACAAACAGAACGTGTTTCTCACAGAATTTGATCGATCCATAACTTGAGTATA
Organism: Allium fistulosum; assembly: GCA_030737815.1. Taxonomy (NCBI): domain Eukaryota; kingdom Viridiplantae; phylum Streptophyta; class Magnoliopsida; order Asparagales; family Amaryllidaceae; genus Allium; species Allium fistulosum. The sequence continues at coordinate 888,404,906 of CM060903.1, read as the reverse complement.
CGAACTCCGATTGACTTGAAATCTGGAACGTTAGCTTTCATAGCTTTGCTTGTCGTGTCATGTTAATTGTAGCTCGATCCGGACTAGGGCAAAATTTACCAGCATCCATAACGAACCTTTGTATAACCTTTTTTCGGGATGAACCATCGTTGATTTCTAGTCAATTCGTTGGTATCGCAGCCTTGCCAAAAGGCGGGATAACAATACCCTTAACCCACTATATTTAGGAAGGAAAGCTTCTTCAAAAACTCCAAAGTTAAATGTCATTTCAAAACTCTTTCATACTGCCAAGGATTTATCTTTAAAAATGAGATTGGATTTCTTGTTAGAAAACTAAGGCTTTCGACTATATCCTTTGTATCATTAGTTAAAACCTTAAGCCTTCACTTTCGATATCATTAAAAACATACCTTTCGAAATACTTAAAACATACCTTTCGAAACACTTAAAGCTTATCTTTCAAAATACTTAAAACATACCCTTTGAAATGCCTAAAACATATCCTTTGAAGGACTTAAGGCATACCATTCAAAAGCATCATAGAAACCATTTAAAAGTGTTCCTTTCGAAACCATTGGGTTTAACACTTGATATAACTATTGGGTCAAGAAGAATAGAAGTGGAATTACCCCTTTCAAAAGCATTGATTTTAAGTAAAGAATATGGCAAAGAGGACGGTTTCGAAACCTTCCTTTCGAAACCATTGCCTCCAAAGCTCTTGTTAAAAGTAGCTAAAAATAACCCTTTCGAAAGCACTGAGAAGACGGCTTAAATTTTACAAGGACGAAATCTTCCCTTTCGAAAGCATTGATTTAAGGCTGTAAAGAAAGCGGCCTTCAACTAATTCAAAAGGCATAAATGCGGCAGCTAGGTTTTGAATAGGTCCAAAAGCGGCTACCCTTTCGAAAGCTCCTTTGAAAACAAAACAAGCGGCAACTCATTCGAAAGCTTTTTCTAAAACAAAGGCACATTAATTGATTCAAAAGCTATTTAAGAGTAATTTCAACCCCTTCGAAAGCAAGCCTTAGACACCATCCCTCACACCTTCCTTCAATGCACTACATACTAATTTCTTGATACCATGTGCATTGGTTTTGAACATGTTCGAAAGGCTTATGGGGCATGGTTTCAGAAGCAAGCAAATAGAAGTGGACAGATTTTATGCCTTTAAAAGAAATACTTTTTTACCTAACTTACCTAATTTGTCAAAATATGATTGGTTGCCAAATCTTTATCAAAAATCCTTTTCTAAAATGGCTGCCGATTTCAATAATTTATAACTGAAATTATTTTAACAAATAAGCCATTCCCTTCAACAAAACATTTAAACATTTAAGTCCTTCAAGTTAAATAATTTAATAACCATATTAAAACACTTAGGGAAAATCCCCAAAAATCATCATAATTCACTTTTTAATACGTTTTCTAACATACGTAAATTTTAGACCCGAAATCAGTATATAATTGCATTAAATAATTTAAACCCAAAATTATAAATTATCTATTTCTTACATTCAAAAATTCATAATAAACTATCCATAGATTGGAATAATATGAAAATTTAGAGCCATCTCCAAAATAACGTTTTACATAAAATATTCAAATATCATAGCATTCGAAATCAGTTTACACGATTTTAACCTTAAAATCGAGATATATCATTACACAAAAATCCTTTTTTAAATCAAAGTATGACATATAATCAAAGCATATCATCATTCATCCATCTAAACGGTTTTAAAAACTTAAACCAGAAATTAAAATATTCAATAAAATATATATGAGATGGTTTAGATTATTATTCACCTTGTTTGGATAAGGAATTTGAGATTTGTTCTTCACTTTAATCTTCCTAACTTGAATCTTAGCTTCTAATTGATTTTGAACTCCTTTTCTCCTAGGGTTATGGCCGGCCTTGATCTCCTTAGTTTATGTTTTTTTGTAAGAATGAAATGAGAATGGAATGGTTATAAGGGTTTTAGGGGTTTTGGGGTTCGGTTATTCCCCATCTTACCCTTTCCTTATTTTTCTTAAGCATTTAACTTATAAACCATTCTTATAAATTCATTTGTTAAGGCACGACCCTACTTGGTTTTCAAATCTTAATTCCTTTATCACCCTACTCTCTACATTATTCTATTTAATTTATCTAATTAAATCTCCTGAATAATGTTATTTAAAATTAGGGGTGTTACACTTGCTAACATTTCAGGCTCAAGCTTACAATGCCGCCTGAAATCAAATCCATCTATATACTCCATATGCTTCCATTTCAATAACATTGCTCCTAATCCAGCATGTCTTCTACTCAATGCATCGGCCATTGCATTTCCTTTCCCTGGAGTGTAGGAGATACCAAAAACTGCAACCACCATTGCTGCCGAAGGTTGAGGTCCTTCTGAGAAAAGAGGTATTTCAAGGATTTATGATCTGTTTTACAGCTCAAACCTCTCTCCAAATAGGTAATGTCTCCACATCTTTAAAGCAAATATTATCGCTGCCAATTCCAAGTCATGAGTTGGATAATTCCTTTCATGCGGCTTTAGTTGTCGACTAGCATAAGCAACAACTTTTCCTTTCTACATCAACACCGGACCAAACCCAGTACCAAAAGCATTGGTGTACACGGTCAACTCTTCATTTCCACTTGGAATGGTCAATACTGGTGCACTCGTTAACCTCTCTTTTAGGACCACAAATGCATACTCACATCTTGCATCTTATATAAAGACTGATTTTTCTTCGTTAGGTTGGTCAATGATGCCGCTATCTTTGAGAAGTCCTTTATGAAGCTTTATAATATCCCGTCAATCCTAGAAAACTTCTCACATCCATAGCATTCTTGGGTTGGTTCCAACCTAGATTGCTGCAACCTTTGCAGGATCCATTTCTATTCCTTGTTCCGACACAACATGACCCAAGAATCTCACCTTCTTCCCTCTAGAAATGATAGTTAGGGAACTTCACTCTTAACTTATGCTTCCTTAATATCTCTAGCACAACTCTTAAGTGCGCCTTGCGCTCCCCTTCAGTTCTGGAGTAAATCAGAATATCATCCATGAACACAAGCATGAACTTGTTCAATTGGTCTTTGAAAACTCTATTTATCAGATCCACGAAGTATGTTGGAGCATTCACTACACCAAAACAGCAAATTTGGCACACCAGGAAGCGGAGATTTGATACGGCTCTAAGCCGTATCAAATTTGATACGGCTCAGAGCCGTATCAAATTGCCTCTGCGATCCACACCGCCCACAACACCTAAAATCTAACCCTACGTTTGAAAGGCCGCGAATCACTACATTTTGCTCGCGCTAGTTTTCATTTCCCGCACTATTTTCATTTCGCTCCATCCCTAAATTACACAATCCCTAAATTAAATCACGCTCTGCTCACAATCCCTAAATCTCATTCCAAGGCTTGAGGAAGAAATACCGAAACTGCAAGAACAGCTTGTTGATGAAACAGCAAAATAGATCGGCAGAAGCAATCCAAGCGATAAAATCATTCCGGCATCTATGTTCGAAGCAAGCACAAGAGTCGCTGGACAACCTTCTAATCGACCTGTACAAAAAATGCAACCTGATAGAGGAGCAAATCGAGCTGCTGTAGCAGAAGCTGAAGGCGATACACATGGGCGAAGCGTTCAACGGCAAAAGCATGAAGACGGCGAGGTCTCACAGGAAGAAATTTCAGGTGTCGATAAAATAGGAAACGTCGCGGATATTGGGGAATTTGGGATGGGTGTACATGCAGCAGGGGAATTACGATGCGGCGGAGATGGTGTACAAGAAGGCGCAGGTACAAAGAGTATTTGAAAGAACTCCCCAAGCTCGAGAAAGAGAGGAACATACGGCCAAGTCTAGATATTGATGCATTTATGAAGGTTCGAATTTAATCCTTTGTTATGTCTTATTTTGATTAATTTCACCATAATAAACTGCATCAGAATCAATGACATATTTAACTAAGCTCTTCAAAATGGGATTGAAACTGTAAACTGCAAATTCCAAACTTTTTACCGAATTAGGAATTAAATTGTAATCCTTATATCAAGGGATTGATATTTTAATACTTGTATGGAGGAAATTATGCTCTATGTAGATGATTAGAATGGCATTTGGGAATCTAGCATTTTCTTCTTTCCATAATAATGGTTTATACATTGATTTTGATGTAGGAATGCTTTAAATTCTACATCTAAAGTAAAACTTATTTTTTTCCTACTGTTCTAACTTTATATTTTTTAGATTTTAGATTCAATTAAATAAACTTGACATGTCTTTTACTTAGCATGAGTTGAATGGTTTTTGTCAACCAGGGTTATAGTTCAGTTTTAAATAGGAATTTGACAATCAAAACATAATTGAAAAGACTCGAACTGAAGTGGGATTTTGTATGATTCAAAGATGATTGACTGTAGATAATTTAGTAACTATGATTGTACAGGCGACTTCAGTTGCAGGTAAAAAACACAACCTGATAACATATTATGTTATCAAGGTACTCGGCCTTGATGTTTGTGCCGATACCTAGTTGGTAGTGATATGGTCAGGGGTGTCTCTGGTGGTCAGAAAAAATGAGTAACAACAGGTTTAGAGTCATACATTTTGTGTGGCCTTTTCCTATGTTTGATCTGATGCCTAAATCAAAATTTTAACACTAATAGAAATACACGTGCAGGAGAAATGATTGTTGGACCAAGATATCAAATTGTCAAGTGCATGCAGAATTTTGTTCATCAAATGGAAGCTATAGTTCTCATCTCCCTGCTGCAACCCGCACCTAAGACATTTGAGTTATTTGATGACATTATAGTACTATCAGATGGAAAGATTATTTATCAGGGTCCAAGAGAATATGTTGTTCAGTTTTTAGAATCATTAGGTTTCCCATTGCCAGCTCGAAAAGGTGTTGCTGATTTTCTCCAAGAGGTAATAAAACAATTCAAAAATTGATTCGATTTCCAATTTGCATAATTACACATCTCAACTACGTGTGTTTATTCTTTGCATGTATGCGCAGGTTACATCAAAAAAGGATCAAGCGCAATACTGGTCCAATGATTCAAAACCATATGAGTTTGTTCCTGTCTCAAAATTCGCTGAAGCCTTTGAACAGTCTGAGTATGGAAAAGCTATTGTTTCAAGTCTGTCTAGTAAACCAAATGAACAAAAGAAGTCACCTCTTGCGAAAACAAAGTTTGCTTTGTCCAATTTAGGTCTTTTACAGGCATGTTTATCTAGAGAACTTCTTCTCATAAAGAGACACCGCTTTCTCTATATTTTCCGAACGTGTCAGGTTTGTGACTCCGTCTTAACATCGGAATATACCACAATGGTCCGGTCTAATTTTAGGGACTTATTTCTCTATTATACCAGTATTTTATGTAAAAATTTCTCATTTTTAATTGAAACAATTTTCTTTTAGGTATGTGACATTTGTTGGAATAATCACATGCACAATGTTTCCTCACTCAAGATTGCAACCGCTGAACGAGATAAATGGAAATTTGTATCTAAACTGCTTGTTTTACGGACTGGTCCATATGATGTTTAATGCATTTTCTGAGCTACCAATAACTATATCTTGCCTTCATGTGTTCTATAAGCAGAGAAATAATTATTTTCATCCTGCTTGGGCATTTGCTGTACCCAGTTATATTTTACGTGTTCCATATTCTGTAATTGAAGCTATAGTTTGGTCTTGTGTGGTATACTACTCTATGGGGTTTTCGCCTGCTCCTGGGAGGTACATATATACACGCGCACTTGTGTATATCTAGCAATATTTTTAGAAAATTAATATTGTATTTTAACAAATGTTTGTTTTTTGTAGTTTTTTAGCTTTATGCTATTATTGTTTAGTATACACCAAATGGCGTTGGGGCTATTTAAGATGATGGGAGCTATTGCATGGGATATGATAACTGCAAACACATTCGGGTCTGCAGCAATTTTTCTACTGGGTGGATTTATTGTTCCAAAAGGTATGTAATTTCACTTGGGGTAGAAGATTGTTTTCATATATGATTACATATTACAGGCATTACATATTCAAAATACCGATTGAGTGAAATGCCTCAAGTGGTTTATTCCTTTGTTTTAGGATACAAAGGAGCTAGAAGAGAAGAAGATAGGAGTAAAGGGGCTTGGAAGGAAGAAGACAAACGAGGCTGAGCATTTCTCATGGAAGAATGACGTGAAAGTGCCATGTGGGAGCATCGTGGATTCCGAGTACAAGGATAGCCCACTTGAGTACAATGAATATGTTGTCTATGATCCAAAAAATGGTAAGAATTAAGAAGAATTATGTTTAACTCATGTTACACATGATATTGTTAAAGCTCAGTGTAGGTTGACAACTGAAATTCTCAACGGTTGTTATGAAACTAGTCGTCATGTGTATATTAGAACTATGTCAATGTAAACTTATCTAACTTTTTGGAATGTGTTGGAATTTTATGACTCTAGCTTTTAGTCTTTTCGTATGTGATTTTGGTTGTTTTATGATAATATTGATTACTCGTTAAATTATTCATTATTGGTATGGATGTATGTTGCTGTGATTTTTTTTAAAATTTACATTCATTTTGCAACGGTCAGAAACTGTTGCAATATCATGTATTACAACGGGCATTGCCCGTTCTAAAAAGTTGTATTACAACGGACATTGCCCATTGTAAAAAGGTGTATTACAACAGGCATTGCCCGTTGTAAAATATGGTCGACCTATTACAACGAGGCCTAATACAACGGGCTCACGCCCGTTGCGAAATCCATATTACAACGGGCATTGCCCGTTGTAAAATGGCTGTTTTGTTGTAGTGCAATGCATTATTTATTTTACTTTAATACATTAATTTGATACGGTTCAAAGCCATATCAAATTCATGAATTTGATACGGCCCAAAGCCGTATCAAATTCATGAATTAGGCAGTGCTTTGAGCCATATCAAATTCATAAATTAGGCAGTGCTTTGAGCCGTATCAAATTCATCAATTTGATACGGCTTTGGGCCGTATCAAATTATTAACCACGCCAAAATTTGATACGGCCCAAAGCACTGCCTAATTCCATTTGATACGGCCAAAAGCACTGCCTAATTGGCATTTCTGGTGTAGTGATTGGTCAATCCAAATGGCATCAGCAACCACTCATAGAGACCTGATCGCGTACGAAACATGGTATGAGGCACACTTTCCTTCGCTACTCTAAGTTGGTGAAAACCCATTGCTAAATTCATTTGAGAAAACACCCTTGTTCCATGCAGTTGATTGAACAAGTCATCAATACGCAGAATTGGATATTTGTTCTTTCTTGTCACCTTATTCAGCTCACGATAATCTACACATAACCTTAACAAGCCATCTGCCTTAGTTGTGAACACAACAGGTGCACCCAACTCAGGTATGCTTCTACGAATGAACCTTTTTCTCAATAGGTCATTCACTTGCACCTCCAATTCCTTCTGCTCTCTGGGTGCCATACGCCTCAAAGGCATAACTATAGGTCTGACATCTTTCACCAAGTCGATTCGAAACTCGATCTCTCTATACTACGGCAACCCAATCACTTCCTCAAAGACATCTGGATGCTCCTTAGCGATCGATACTTATTACAACTCCTCTTGTGGTACCTCAACTGAATATAGAAAGCTACCATCACCCCATCCTTTGGTAGGCAGCCAATCACAACTGTTCGCCCATCCACATCCTCGATTGTCACTAACAGCTTCTCGCAATCCATTACAGCTGCATACCTCTTTAGCAAGCCCATTCCCAAGGTAATCTCGAACCCAAAGAAATTCAAAACAAAGAAATCACAAGAAAAAGAGCATCCATGACTCGATAAGGCTAAACTGCTACAGACTATGCACAGGCTAGTCGAGCCTCCAACATGGTTTATCATAATTAAGGGCTGGTCTACTATCTCAGGTCTCATTCCTAACCCATCTACTAGGTCACTACATACGAATGAATGTGAAACACCTGTATAAAACATAACTTGAACAATAACACCATCAATAGAAAGCATACCTTGAATGACGACTCCCTTTCCCTTCTCCTTCGTCGAGGGAGCACTCGACGAAGTTAGGACCACATCCAAAGCATATGCCTTCACTATCTACTTATTCTTTGATGGTTTTGGGCAATCCTTCTTTAGATGCCCCAGTTTATCATAATTGTAGCACTTTCTTTCCTTAGCAGCTTGCAATCCTTGATCATATGACCTTTCCCCTTACATCCATAACAAGTTGGTTCAAACTTTCCCTTTTTTGTCCCCCCTTTCCTTGCTAGTGCTTCCTCCTTCCTCTTTCCATTCCACTTCTTCTTGCCCCCACCGCCCTGCTACGGCTTTGGCTCTTCTTTCTCTACAGAAGCAACAACAATAACAGATTTATCTTTAGGGTACAAATTCTCATGCATAAGCACCTTCTCCACCAACTTATCAAAAGGCTCCTTAGTATGATCAATAAGCTTCTCTCTAAGGTAGTCGTCCAGTCCTATAATGAACTTCTCATTCTTCCTAAAGGGAATGTCGACGAATGACATCCCATACTTGGACAGTACATCAAACTTCGCTACATATTCAAAAGCAGTCATATCTCCCAACTTCAGTTCGGTGAATTTCCAGAATAGCAAGGACTTCTGAGCAGATGGTATAAAGTTCTCCTCAAATCTCGCCTTAAACTGTTCCCAAGAGAACCAGCCTTCCGGAGTAGCAATGGTGATAGCATCCCACCAGCATGGCCCTGAAGTTATCTCAAAGCTAACTTCCTTTTCATGGCATCTTCTACCTCCATATCCCTGAAGATGCGCTCACAAGTATCCATCCGGTCCTGAACCTCCATAGCTGACTCCGTCCTAAGGAATTACTTCCCTCCAAGAATAGAGTAATCCTTGGTAAGCTTGGCGAACTCAACCCTAGGTGCCTGCACAGGTGCACCTCCACCTATAGCCACTTTAGGAGTAGTCTGGGCTCTCCTCATCATTGATGCCATCAACGCATCAAACATAGCCTAAAAGTCGGGTGTAGCAGCTCCCGAACTTCCCCCTTCCTCTACTCTTGAAGTAGAGTTCCTAATAGCATTCCTTGTGTTTTGATTCATTCTCATCTATAATAAGAATGATTAGTCTCTTACAAAGGAAAGTCGTAAATAGTGCTCAAGTGCGTGCAACTATACTATATAATATTACTATATAGCTTAGAAAATCAACTTATAACAAGTACACTTTCTCTCCTACGCATACTCTTGATCCAGTCTAAGGTGATAACTCCTTCCTTATCTCTACTGGATTCTTGCATCCACTTCGGTTAATCTTGTAACCAAAAATCCAATACCAAGTGTGATGACCGCCCTATACCACCAACACAAATGTAACTACATAGTACACTATAACCGTGCCCGGTCGATATAGAACGATCATCTAGATTCAAAATGAATAAATGCAACATATAACCTATCATATATCTTACTATATATGGATAAAATATAATATCACATATACAATAACATAGCGAGTGATAACCAAGTGAAACAACCTCATAGTAATATCACAGATTTTTACAAATGTCACATAGAATGTATATAACAAATCCTCACTACAACACTCTCTCAACAAAACAAAGAAATAGAAGTAGTAGCACTACCAAGGCTCCACAATGCTACCTAGTGGAAAGCGAAGGAATCCATATATATAATATAGTATACGTCATAGCTTCTCCTAGCTCGTTCTCCGAACAGCTACTGCATCACCTAGACCTTTCATCTAGTCTACTCATTTAAGAGTACCTAAGATAATAAGAAGCAAAAACATAAAACTTTAGATCAGACAACAGTCTGGTGTGAGCGGTAAATGAGTCTCAAAATGCTATGTAGGAAAATATGGTAGTAGACAGAGTCACATGATTCATACCTAATCTGTCCCTACAACCAAAAAGTTAGCACATATAATAATATGCTAAATAACAACATCATAAGGATACCATATGCAACATAGGATGGAAAGAATCCAATCGGCCCTATCTCCAGTACCCTCTCTCCATAATCCATATAGGTGATAGCCTACCCAAAAGAGCAACCATAACATCCATCAAGCAAAACCTAACTATCACCCTCTACATGCATGAATATATGATAAACTCGTATGGCCATCTTCAAATACGAGGGACTAATGGAAATCTCGATTCTAGTTGTACTCTGTCACCCAGCCCGAAGCTTGACACTAGACCCAATCCAATGATCCAGGGTATATGGATCCTCGCTAGCAATCCGTGGGCGTCCCCACTATACGATACCCCTACTTTGAGTACAACAAGAACACTCCGAGTTATCAATGATTCCTTAGCACTCCCATACCACCTGAGCCTTCAATGCTCCATATTGGATAACGAGCCCTACTCACTTAATCCATTCCATTATTCGCAGCCTCGTACATCCCGAGCTGCCATTTTCGGTACCTACTCCAAATACGAGTCACCAACCGAAGAAACATAGCTTCATCATGCTCTTATATCATAATCCTTCATGGTGTGAATGAGCCACCACCTCCAGCACAACCCGTTGAACCTCTATATTGATCCTTAGAAGTTGCACATCCCCTAGACCGTCCTGCTAAACTCGGTATTGAGTCAAACCCCTTAACACGGGCCGAATTAGTCACTTAGCCAGATTTTGGTCCATGCTTCCTTCCAGCTTCTTATGCCTTTATTCCAGATGTCGTAGACCCCAACCTATCAATCGTAGCATCCAAGTTTTCCCTTCCAAGCATCCGCTTTCAAGTCGTAGAAAGTAACTCGTCTTGTCCTTCCACACTTAGCCAATTTCCTACTTCAAGCTATAGACAATGTCCCAATGCCTTGCTTACTCCATCCCTAAATTTGCCATGCCCCATGCGTCATCCCCAAAAATGGATACCGAATTAAGCCACTAATTCGGTAACAAATTTAGGACTCAACTCCATTTTTGATGTGAATTTCCATGCCATCTTCCATCGTACCCCAGAATGTAACCTCCAAGTTTCGTCCAATTCCGACCAGCTTAGCTTCCTATATGCTCAATTCTCTGATCTAATTCCCTATGCAATCACAACACTAGAAAACATCAAAGTATAGCATCCAAACAAAACATAGCAGCAATTCATCCAAAAAAACATGCAATTCATCCAAACAAAATAAGTAATCATTTTCTAATAATGGATCTACCTAAAATCATGAATATGCATACATATATAGGATGAATTCTAAGCCAATTAAGATCATATGCTATTTAAACATGTAATTAGGGTTAAATTATGTTTCTTCTACCATATTGTGTTAGATCCTATCCAATTCATGTCAAATCCTGCAATTCTAGCATATAATCATAAAAACCTAACATATAATCCTACATAGAAGAGTGAGAAGTCATAAACCACTCACCAATCATCAAATTCAAGCAAGATAATGGTAGATCCGATCTGGATAGCAGCAAATTGCACTTCAAATTGAGCAAGACGATGAGGACAATTTTCTAAATGTAATCACTAATTAGCAATCTAGTGTGATTTAGGATTAGGTGAATTAAAGATTTTTTAGGGCAAATTAGGGTTTGGAACTAAGTTAGAATGAGAGAAAAACCTCTTATTCAACTATCTCAACCCCAATTTATAGTGTCATCTAATTATACTAATGGGCCTACTAATTGGGCTTACTAATTCTTACCTACAGTTTATAAAATCTAAAACAGACATAACTTCCTAATTGTAGGTCCGATTTTCTATTATGGTCACTCTACGGAATGGGAAACCACCATCCCAAATCCATGGAACATGTTAAAGCCCCTAATTCGACTTCTATCAAAAGTTATAGGCCAAACAAGATTTCCAGGGTTAAAATGATTACATAGAATTTCGAAAAAAATCACAAGTGTAAAATGCCCCCTAGAGTTATATCCTAAAATTTTAGAATCATATGACCTCATATGAATTAAATAGAAATATTTGCCGATCCTCCGATATGTAAAATACAGATCGTTATAACTCCAAACTTCAAAACCATTTTGAATCATCTTTTTATATATGCATAAATACATTTTTTGCTTCCTTTCTTCAAAACTACATTTCCTAAATACCCATTACTTTTACAGATATAATTTTCAAAAGAGTGCTTAGTTTTTCAAAATACACACTAAAATTCAAATCATTTCCCTATTTATCAGTTTTCCTCAGAAATAAGGACAAACATATTTTTACATTAAATACACATTTTATAGGCAAATGTACTAATTTAAAATTGCCTTTTGAATTTGAAAACTCATACATATATCTATAAATAGAATTTGAAAATCGTAAGAGATTTTAGAGTTTCTCTTTAAATTTAAGTTCTTACATAAGACCATATCAATGCATTTTCACACATAAAAGCCATTAATTATAACATCATGTAATCATGTAATATGAAACACACTATACAAAACTATGCAACCAAGCACATAAAAATTAACACACAATGTTGCACACACCAAAAGTCAACTGAGTTAATATAGATCCATTATAGTAATGTTTCCTCGATGCGGTCTTGGTTACTAGTTTTGTCGATTAGCTACAGTGTTGTCCACGCACGAAAATATATCAATATTGCCTCGCCATCGACCTCAACTTCCATGTAACACTCGATGGCTACAAAAATCATATGAAAATTATACGAACTTAATAAAAAAAATACTTTACTCGAATATCTTAAAATGATGAAGCAAATCTTTTCGTACTTGCTAAAAACTCCATAAACACTTAAACTTAAGTATACATAGCTCTTATACATTTATTTTTAATCTTCTTGCTCAAAATGGATACTATCTTTACAAAATCACTTTACAAAACAAGGAAACACTTTCCAATATTAAAAATAGTTCTCTTCTTAAATCAATATACTACTTTTCCATATTAAAACGACATTTGTATACTTTTTCAAATATTGTTATGTCACCATACCTCGTTCTAATGTTTAGGAATCCCAACCAATACGTTAGCTACTCGTAAGACCAGAATTCTTAAAGCACTGAATGGATAGGTCAACATAACAAATTTCAAGTCACATCTTTCTCAAAAATAAACTTAAATATCACCTTTCTTCAAAACATATCTCATCAATTTATACATGAAATCATCTTCACGTCCTCATATAGAGATACTTGTACAAAATAATTATCATTTTCCTCAAATACTTCTATCTTCAAAAGTATATTTTTCTTTTCAAAATATTCATATATAGATAGACCTAAACACTTCTTTCCAAAACTCGTATTTTGCTTCAAATTATTTCCTTAAGTAAATTTCTTTACCCTTTGAAAGTCAAAAGATTGCTTTTATTGAAATCATAATTTTAAACATATATTTTTTAAATATCCATATAAAACCATATACAATTATATTGCTCAAAATATAGAAATAGACCAAACATAACATCAAGCAAGCATCCACTACATCCATATTAAATCCATTTTATCATATTATAAGCACACACAAATGCTCACACCATACGTGTGAATATTATTTTTCTTTTAAAGAATATATGAAATTTTACTTAATAAATCTTCGCTACAAATACATTTATATATACTTACAGTAGATTTGACCCTAATGATTAACCCCATCGATTATTCAGCAACTCGCACATCACATGTGAGAATCAAATAAAAATGGATAAATTGTCCTAAGCCTCACTCCTCTAAGGCCAAAATATCTATATATCTATATTATTCCAACCTAGGCTCTGACACCATGTTGCGATGCTCCTGTCCTAGTAACCAAGCTACCAGAGAATAATAACTGTTTGATAGCCTATGTCAAAAGGCTCAAGAGGTGCTATCTCACATATACACTACTTTGAGCCAACATGGATGTGTTGCAATACCTAAGTATATCTGAAATAATACGCATCTGGCCCGACACAAAGCTATATATACATATACATACATACATATATATATATATGAGTTGTCAAGACTGAATAATACAGTATTAGAGACATATATAGAAACAAATCCGAAGCTAACAGTATCAGTGACAAATAACAGATAACATATTATTTATATCATATCTAAAAATCTGATACAATATATCATACACACATCTCATACAAATACATGGCAATAAAACCCAACTACATTAAGCCATCAAATAACAGTAAGTCTCAATACATGAACATGTTGTCACATCATATGAGATAGACAATGAAAGAAAAATAAATATCTGACATCATCATCGACTCCATCTTTATGTCATACCGCACAAAGCACATACAATCATAACATCAAAACTGTAAAACAACCTCTACCTGACCCGATGTTGTTAATTACATAGCAAACCCCGAGTTAGGCTAGAAATTAGCTGCGAGTGTAACTATTCTTAATACATACATAATGAGCGTGTCAGGTATAAATATGATATGCCTTTTCTGTAAAAAATGTTACACACTCGCTAGACTTATAACCAACCCACATCTCATGCACATACAAGTTTTAACACACATGTCACAGATCTAAATCACGTGACCCACAAATGCAACTCTAATCAACTGGGATACTACATCCTATCCACATTTATAAGTTGCAATCATTATTCTTTTTAATCACATCATACCATAAGTATACAAGTGTAATGAGGTGTATGTTTCTAAGCAAATCCTATTTGATTTATTAAAACTGAGTCCATCCTAAGGCCTACGGCCTATTCATCCGCATCTCCTCGATTAGTCTCTATTACACTCTGCCTCAACTCGAAGAAATCATGGCCTGTTTAATCCGTATATCCCTTAAATAGACGTGGTAGGTGCACCCATACGATCATTTTTGTTGCACAATCATCTTGTTCTCATTGTCGCCCACCCTATTGTGTTGTAATCATCATTTCATCTCGTCTCCATCTTTAAGATTACCGTCATCATCGTTTGCACTATCACTACACTGGAAATAGCCTTAAACAGCATAAAAACGTTATTATATCCTTTAACAACACATTTCGAAACACTGTTTTACGACATGCAATAATAGGTACAATATTTATAACAATACATTATTAATGCTGTAAAAAACGTTGTGCAACCTAAGAGTTCACAGAGCTTTTACATGTTGTAATATCACTTTTATGGTACACAGTAAACGATGTCAGTCTGTAGTTTCTAGTGCAAGATGTCCATTTAATATAACATTAATTAATCGCTATTAAAAAATGATATTTTACAGCGGTGTATGTTTGCTGTGAGTAAATTCTCATTTGTGTTGTTGCAATATTTAACAGCACATAAGAAATGCTATATATATATATATATATCCTACTATTTAATAGTATAATTTAAATGTTGTCTTTTGTTTTCTTATTTTTGCGGCATTGGTGTACTGTAGTACTATCTCGGAGACTCAACGCAATTTAAAATAATATATAAACATCCATAAACTTTGTTATCTAATATATAAAGATATTCAAACCAACATCAACCAACGACCATATGCACACATTTAAGTCATTCAAAATAATTAATATATTAAGCTATCCAAATTTACATACGTTAAATATACCCAAATTTGTAGATTAAACATATCCATAAACCAAGATTAAACGGTATCCATAAGTTAAGCTTCATACAATATACACCAAGTATACACTAAGCATACACCAAATACTACTATATGATAAAATGCACAAAGCCCAAAAAAATCTATATGCTTATTGCGCTAAAAAGAGCTTCAACCACTTCAATAAAGCGACAACTTGCCAGCCTTTTCACCAAAAATCTTGAATTACCTATAATGCAAAAATTTAATCATGAGTGTTAAAATTGTGTAAAATCTGAAGCAAAATATCTCAATATAAAGCTATAAATATTTTCCCTACTTACTCATTTCCCTTTTTAAAATAATGCCTCACAGCTATACAAACATTTAAACCATGGATTTCTATTAAACCTTTTTTCGTCTTACAACTACTTTCAAAAGAAGCTCATAGGTTATACATAAGCTTCTCAGGAAAATTTTAGTGTTGTATTAAACTAGATATTTTAAAGTGAAAGGCACAAAAGCATCATTTCATATTGTTCTATTAAAAATCACTACTGAATGGCATAACTAAGAGACATCAGGTAAGTTGACAACTGAGTACATAATTCCACAAATATTTTGCTCGATGAATAAATTCAGGGTATTGTCGTAAGGATAAATACCATTTTCTAATCTATGGGTCAAAATATATAAGTTGGAGTAACTGGTGAAAGTGATAATGCATTACAATCATTTTCAGTCTCTATTCAGGTTATTATTTCCACTTGCTCTACTAATTAGCCATCTAATTTTATTGTTTCTTCTTCTAAATTTTCATATTCTCCATGACAAGAAGTTAGAATACATATTTTTAAGAACAATATCAATCTAATTATATAATATTTTAAACTTGAAATGTAGTTATTGATTAGCATGATCAGTCGTGTACTCTACGAATTCACTTAGATCTTATTCCATATTCGAAAAAAGGATTAAAATGCAGCCAATTATACTTTATAGCCAATAAATTAGTTGCAATTGAACCCGACTGTACGTATATAACGTTACTCTTAATGTGTATAAACTCCATGATATTTTGATTAGATTTGACTTGTTATTTGAAACTGAAATAATATACTATCACATTTATTATGTAATATTTCAAGGACATCAATTTTTTACAACTTTATGACAATAATGTTAGCAATGTTTGTCATATAATAGTAATTTCACATCCATCACTAAGGTTGGTCTACTATACTTTTGCCTTAAATTTCAAGATACTTCATTTGTAAAATAAAATCATATCATTAAATAAGTCTTATTATATCATAGAATAATAACTTTAGACAATGAATAAATTCTATAATGATTTGTTATTTCAAATTTTACATTTTACATGTATAATGCATGTTAAAAATTTGTATTGTTTCTATTCTAAATTGTTGATAATATAGTACATACTGTTTTATTTATTTATGCAATGGATGAGCCCTCCAATTGAAACATTATTCATTTTAATCAAACAAACCTAGTACACATCTACATTTAACGCAATTGATGGTCAAAATCAAAATGTAGAATGTGATTCTAATCTTATGCTTTTTGAAGAATGAGCCAACGACTCATATTTACAAGTATATGGAACATGAAAAATAGGGATAATAATTTCAATATACATGAATGGATGACAAAATAAGTCACGCTTCCATTACACTGAGCAGTTTTAGTATTTTTGCTCGTGGCGCTAAGTTTTGCTTCCATTCATTCAGATTACTTATCTGGAGTTCATTTAAATATCATCATATGGTATAAGGAAATAAATTGAGTCGTCAAGTGGACAACTTGGAGCAGAAATATTATTTTTTGATTAATAGTTCATTAATTATTGAAAAATTGACAGGTAGTTCTAACAGCACTTGACTATGTAGCCATTCTCAGTCTCACTAGTATTTTGTTCAAGATTGGTTGCAAACTTGTAGAAAAATAGTTAAGAAAGTAGAATTTTCTATAGTGGTATTCATGATACAATTCAGTAGCATCCAATTAGCTAATTTGATGACAAAACAAAAATTTTATTTTCACAATAAGATGAAGACACGGTTCCTATGGTGGTAGGCATATGCTATTTAGTAGCAGCCAATTAACTAATTTTAGCAGCAGCCAATCCAGTAGGCCATGCTGACGTCGAACCAATAACATCTGGTATGGACTCCATAAAGGACGAAGGTATTCATAAAGGTGCATCTTCGACTTTTACAATATCTGTCCAAACTCTTGCTGCATTTCCCCCAGTGGAACATTACGGACCAAATCATTTGGATCAGATGAAGACACGGTTCCTTATGGTACAGTTTCTGGCACATCAATCAACTTGCATTTAGTATGCCATAGATTTTGTACTATGCATTTAATAAAAAAAGAAAGTTTAAATACACTATTAACAATTCTCAACGAAAAAGAAATCAACAATATGAACATATTACCGCATGAAATGTTGCATCATTAATCATAGGAGTAGACGATGTTGTAATGTTAACCTTGTCAATAACAAATTTTGACTTCGGCCATGCTATTTTCTTACCAATAACTTCTCCAATACATGTCATGATAACTACCGATCTTCATAAAAAGGCACCTTGTTTTTTCATACTTGAGTGAAGAATTTGAGCAGAAAAGTTGGTTGAACGATGGATGCGTTTGGCGATGTAAACGGGATATTTGAATGAAGTATTTGAGTGGGGAATTTAGTTGAGCGGGGAATGCATTTGGCGATGCAAACATGATATTTGAACGGAGTATTTGAGCAGAGTATTTAAAGGGAAGGAGAAAATAAATCAACGCCTGTTGATGTCTATCGTAGGGGATGCGTCCAACGTGTCGGACGTCAATGTACCTCTCTCCAACATTCACCAAACAGAGCTGGTGAAGGGCAAACACCGTTGGGGCATTCGATGCGTCGGACGCGTCCCTACGGTAATGTGCCAAAAAAGGCTGCGAGGGGCTCCTTAGTATTAAATTTGGATTAACGTCTTCGCATTTGTAGAGTTTAACATACGACTTGCAATAATGAAAAACATGTATTGTAAAATCAAAGGGAACTTTGGGTTGCTCCTAAATGCTTTGTAGTTTCTTTAAATATGATTATTTGGGTAGGTCAGCCGCCAATCCCAACCTAAAGCTAGTTATGTCACCGCAGTTAGGGAATTGGACAACTTGGTATTTTGTATTGTAGCTGTAACAAGTATCAACACTTAAGAAGAGGGAAAAGGTCATGTTTCCTAAGAAAATTAAGCAAAAAACACTCACGTGAGATCCAATTCTTAATACTAATTTGGTACAATAAATTTGCATGTTGTTTTGGCATCCCTTTCACTTTCTTCCAAAAATGCATGCCCTAACTAATCATTAACCATATGGTTTTGTGGCATGATGCATACAGTGCTCCAGTTATGTGGTATGATACCTCTGATATTAAGTTGTTCTACATATTAAAATAATAATGAAAATTATAATAATATGTTATAAGCATGAAAATTATAATATTTGAAAGCAGCTGCAGACTTTTTCAATAATATGTTTTAATTTTGAATTGCCATCATAATATGCTCCTCCTATGACAACCAATTTCTAATTTGAAAATATATCACCCACTTGATCAAAAGCCATCTCATTTTACCCAATTTTCTACATAATCAGAAGTAAACGATACTTTATCACAACATCAAACAGCTATTATGGATCGTAGGATCTGCTTTCATCTAAAGGCCAGCTTCACTCCAATTCTCTGTTCAGGATTGCCAACCTGTCTTGGGCCTCAGCCCATTTAGCTTAACTCTTTATAAATACAGTTTTGTACAAGAATTCGTACATACAATTCATATCTTCCGTTTGTATTCTCTTAATATCAAAGTATATCAATACAATATCCTCTTTATGGTATCAGAGCTGTTTCTGTCTAACGACAAATCATCAGAATTTGCTCTATAATCATCATCGAGCCATCCAGAAAGACAGATCTCAGATCTATCTCTCGGTTGCTCTCAGTTCTATAGAGCATTTCATCATTTGATTCTATTTCGTCCTCAGTTTCTGTTTCTCATTTCCCTCTCTTTTCAAGAAACACTTTCTTGAATCAAATCACCTTCTTGAATCAAGACCTGACTGCAAAATAATCTGCCTCGCCAGTCTTCTGTTCATCTCATCATGACTGAAGAAAGTGCAACTGTTGCAACATCAGAATTCAAAGCCAACAATGCAAGCATTCTGTCTGGAATAATCGAATTAAAAGGTCAGACAGCAACACAGCTAGATGAAAACAATTATATCATGTGGAAATATCAAATAGAAACAGCCATAAGAGGTCATGGATTAGAGGAATACATTAATGGTACTCTAACCATTCCACCCAAAATGATAACTGATACTCAAGATAAAGTTATCCCCAATCAAGAATTCATATTCTACCAGAGGCAAGATAACCTTCTTGCAACATGGCTAATGTCTTCAATTAGCACGAATATATTGTCCCACATTGTTGGATGTAAAACCTCACAAGAAATATGGGAGGCAATTGAACAATTCTTCAATTCCCAATCTTCTGCAAGAATTATTCATTACAAAAGACAACTGCAGAATTTAAGGAAAACTGATATGTCTATGAGAGAATATTTAACAAAGGCCAAGAACTACTGTGATCTTCTCAGCACAGCTGGATACAAAGTATCTGAAACTGAACAGATCCTTACAATTCTAAGTGGATTAGATGAAGATTATGAATCCATAGTTGCAGTTATCTCAGCAAAAAAGAACTTGCCAAACATTCAATATGTACATGCAACTCTCCTTGCTCACGAAGGAAGATTTGAAGAAAAGAAGACTCAAAACTCTGACTATTCTGTCAATTACACTTCTGTAAATAAAAGAAAAAACCAAGACACCCCTCAAAATTCCAACAAGAATCAAACTGGAGGGCATAGAGGAGGAAATCAGAATGGCAGAGGAAGAGGAAGAGGCAGATGGAACAATTTTAACAAACCAAAGTGTCAGATTTGTGAAAGAGTAGGACATACAGCATCAAAGTGCTATTTCAGATTTGATCAGAACTATTCTCTCAACAACAACAACAATAGTCAGAGATCAACCAACCCAAATGTCAACATGGCACAAACAGGAGTGGATACCACCAATCAAAACACTGCACAACACTCAAAGAATGAGGATGCAGCATATGAAGAATGGTATCCAGACTCAGGAGCTACAAATCACATTACCAACAATCTGGAAAATCTGAATCTAGGCAACAAGGAATACAAAGGTACACAAAGTATTCTCTTAGGTAATGGTAGATCTATAGGAATTTCACACACTGGAAATGCCAAAATCTTTGGTAAAAGAGAACTACACTTAAACAATTTACTCAGAGTCCCTCAAATAAAGAAAAATCTTATAAGTGTTTCTCAATTTGCCAAAGATAATCAAGTATATTTTGAATTTTATCCTAAACTTTGTCTAGTTAGAGATGCATCAACTAGGGAAATTTTACTGCAGGGTAATGTGCAAAATGGCCTATACTCTTTCAATCTGAAGCAGCACAATAGGGTAGCCAATTCAAAAAAATGGTGCAACAATGTTGAAAATAATATCAAAGATAACAAAATCTTTGATCTTTGGCATTGTAAATTGGGTCATCCCAGTATTAACACTGTAAAATCTGTATTGAAGAATAATAAAATCAATTTCAATGATATATCTCTACCCTATGTATGCTCTGCATGTCAAATAGGAAAGAATCATAAATTGCCCTTTTCTGATTCATCAACTAAATATACAAAACCTTTAGAGATGGTAGCTACAGATTTATGGGGACCAGCCCCAATAAATTCTGATTTTGGATTCAAATATTACATATCTTTTGTTGATTCCTTTTCAAGATATACTTGGATATATTTTTTAAAAAATAAAGCTGAAACTCATAGGGCAGTTATTCAATTCATTACTCAAGTCGAAAGACAACTAAATCATCAATTAAAGATAATTCAAACTGATGGAGGAGCAGAATTCAAACCTTTAAAGAATTATTTCTTAGATAAAGGAATAATACATAGAACTACCTGCCCTTATACTTCTGAGCAAAATGGGTTAGTTGAGAGGAAGCATAGGCATATTGTTGACACTGGCATCACTCTCTTGGCACATGCTTCAATGCCACTCAAGTTCTGGCCTGATGCATTCTATTCAGCTGTTCATCTCATCAACAGAATGCCAACAAAGGTACTGCATAATAAAACTCCTTTAGAACTTCTATTTAATACTATTCCAGATTACAATAATCTCAAAACATATGGTTGTCTATGTTTTCCTTATATGAGGCCATACAATTCTCATAAGCTAAGTAATAGATCTACATCCTGTACCTTTATTGGTTATACTTCTAATCAGAAAGGTTACAAATGTTTGACTAGTAATGGTAAAATTATTGTATCTCGACATGTAGGATTTAATGAGTCTATATTTCCATTTGGTAGCACAGAAATCAAAACTTGTGAGAAAGTATATAACACAAGGAAAATTATACCTGATATACCCATCCTCTCTCACAATAAAGTAGATGAAGCTACACATCAGAGTCAACTTGAACCTCAACTCACTGTGTCAAGTGAAGGACCAGGTCAAGATTCAAGTAACTCCAATGATGATTGCAACAATGACAATGAGTCTCATGCAGAAACTACAACTGATCAAGAAAATCAAAATAATTTGACTCCTCATCAGTACAATACTAATGAGGAGGAAACAGGTCACCACATGATAACCAGATCAAAGCATGGTATATTCAAACCAAAAGCATATCATGTCATCAGCAACTCATCTGAACCTGTTAGCTTCAATGAAGCCTTACAGGACAAGAAATGGAAAGCAGCTATGGATAATGAGTACAATGCTCTCATCAAAAATGATACCTGGACTCTTGTACCTGCACCAAAGAACAAAAATATCATTGGATGTAGATGGACATATAAAGTCAAAAAGGACTCTGATGGCAACATTGACAAATATAAAGCCAGACTTGTGGCAAAGGGCTACTCCCAACAATATGGGATAGATTTTAGTGAAACTTTTTCACCAGTGGTAAAACCTACAACTATAAGAGTTATTCTCACTATTGCTCTTCACAATAAGTGGGAAATAAAACAACTAGATGTCAACAATGCTTTTCTAAATGGTGAACTTCATGAGGAAGTTTATATGCAACAACCATCAGGATATATTCAGACTTCCAAAAAAGACTGGGTATGCAAACTTCACAAAGCCATCTATGGGCTTAAACAAGCTCCACGCGTTTGGTATGAGAAGCTTAAATCTACTCTTGTTAATCTCAATTATCATCCCACTAAGTCTGATAACTCTCTATATGTCAAAATTCACAACAATATTACTGTGTTCATACTGGTTTATGTAGATGACATTATAATCACAGGAAATTGCATGAAGGAAATCAGGTATGTCACCAACTACTTGAACAACAAATTCTCTTTAAAAGACTTAGGAGATTTAAAATACTTTCTAGGCATTGAAGTCATAAGAAAATCTGAACATGAAATTATTCTTTGTCAAAGAAAATACATATCTGAAGTTCTTAATAGAGCTAAAATGAGTGCAGCAAAGCCCATGCCTACTCCAATGTCAAATAATTTACGCCTATCTAAAGACAAAGGAGAAATCTTTGAAAATGAAAAACTTTACAGAAGTATTGTAGGGGCTTTGCAGTATATCACAATTACTAGACCTGACTTATCATATTCTGTGAATAAAGTTTGCCAATTTATGCAGAAACCTCGTGATCTTCACTGGAAAGCAGTTAAACACATTCTAAGATACTTAAAAGGATCAATCAATGAAGGTCTAAAGCTAAAAGCAGGTAAAGACTTATCTATCAAAGGATTCGCTGACGCCGATTGGGCTTCAGACCATGATGACAGAAGATCTACGACTGGTTACTGCATCTATTTAGGAAGTAATCCAGTATCGTGGTGTTCAAAGAAGCAACCCACCGTGTCTCGCTCCAGCACCGAAGCGGAATATCGTAGTGTGGCAAGCACGGCAGCTGAAATCCTTTGGCTCAGATCTCTTCTCAAAGAAATCAGAGCTACTTCCTCAAATCAACCTGTGATATGGTGTGACAACTCTGGAGCCGTCTCCATCTCGGCAAACCCCGTACTTCATTCTCGAACGAAACACATCGAGATCGATTTGTATTTCGTTCGAGAACAAGTTATCAAAAAGGAACTTGCAGTTAGTCATATTCCAGCCAGCCATCAGACTGCTGATATCATGACAAAGGCCCTCTCGAAACATAATTTCAAAAGATTTAAAGCCAATTTGATGATTGAATATGTCGAGAGCAGATCTAGGTTAAAGGAGGAAGAGGCAGATAAAACCCTAGATCAAAATGAGGGTGGGAATCAGAAGTAAACGATACTTTATCACAACATCAAACAGCTATTATGGATCGTAGGATCTGCTTTCATCTAAAGGCCAGCTTCACTCCAATTCTCTGTTCAGGATTGCCAACCTGTCTTGGGCCTCAGCCCATTTAGCTTAACTCTTTATAAATACAGTTTTGTACAAGAATTCGTACATACAATTCATATCTTCCGTTTGTATTCTCTTAATATCAAAGTATATCAATACAATATCCTCTTTATACATGTTGATACGAAAATGCACTATCTTCACCCTATACAGAATTCGAGATCCCCATCTCATCAAAAACCCTATAGACCCCTATCACTTATTAACTACATTTTTTTTTGAAATGGTACTTAGATACAACATATCACTGGGACAACATAACACAACTCACATGTCAATATATGTTCGAATCACGCTACGCAAGTTTCGAACTTGTGACATCTTGCACCAAAGTTGAACTACCTATTACTCGCAACACATTGACATGTTACAGAGTCCACATCGTTTCTAAACTGTCCCTGATCCGAACCTTCATCCCTCACCATAAAAAGACCCGAACTCAAATTATTTTTGTATCTAGAAAATGAATCGCCATAGCTACTTAAATACGATATCATCTCAACCCTAACTTGACCCTGAATCACCAAACTAACCTCAACAACCTTTAAAACATTGCAGAAATAGTACATGAAAGTATACCTCAAAGTATACTTATTCCATGTTTGAATCGACTTATATAAGCCGATTTTTAACTTTTGAAAGCCAAAACCTATTCATTTTGGCTTTAAAAAGTTAAAAAGTAGCTTATATAAGTCGATCCAATTGTGACATTAATCAACTTCAGTACGATAAGCAGTGAAGAAATTATGCCACATGATCATCTTATTTAAGCATACCAATAAGATAGTTGTAAAAATAGTACATGAAAGTATACCTGATTTTCAGTTAACGAGTGAACCTGCTACTTTAATTCTATTTTGACACCGAACTAGTTGCTTATGTTTGACATGTTCTAAAGAAACCTTGCTCAAGGTTGCACTTCTTTCCATTATTTGTGGTCATCCTGAATTATCTTGTCCCAACACTTGTGAAAGTGCGTCTCCTTTAATATTACATGGTGAGCTAGATTGTGCTTCACTTTCAACTTTTTTTATATTCTCCAACAAAAATTAATATAAATTATATTTCAAGATAAGTGCCAAAGTATATCGTTATCAAATAATTTATACTTAATAAAAAATCCAAAGCACTTACAATAGTTTTCACAACATGCACACTCACTTGTTTACCTTTTTTCCGAGTGTGAGATTTAGTCCAAACTTGAAATCTAAAGACGGAGGAGAGATCGACACTTTGTTTTTTCTACATTAAAAATAACATTGGACAAAAAAATCGATCATATTAAACTAACTAGTTAATAAATGCTATATTAAATAAGTCAAATATTTTTTCTCACCAAATTATTAGTCAACCGAGTTATTCCTCTACGACTACATGTATGAGCCATTTGTTTACTTCTAATAGTTTTAAATTTCTCACTTCATTTCTGGAATATAAGATTGCAATACACCGATTAGTTAATTTTCATTCTTTGTACAATTATATATACATGATCAAACAATTACCTTGAAATCTGCACTTGTTTTCGACTCAACAAACCTCTTCCATTCATTTGCACTTTTTATGTTATCTGGCCTTAGTTGAAGTCTTTCCTCTTCGGTCTTTGCTTCCTTTATCTTTTAACTAATTGAGCTTTTGAACACCTAAAATTACATCCCATTTGCTGAAAAATGAGAACCTTTGGCCATTCTTCGGGTAGTTTAAATCTAACCTACAATTTTAATCAAAATATTAATCAAACTAATAACTATAACAGTTTATCAACTGATAATGTTCAGCTGATAATGTTTCAGGATAATGTCTTAATGGTAATCAATTTGATTAAAATTATGTCAATGCATTTATGATATTATTACAAAACTAATTGATACTACCTTAGCTAATATAATAAATTTAGCGATAATATCTTAATTTACAAATTTAAATACACTAGAGTTCCACTACCTTAGCTAATATAATGAATGCCCATAGTGACACATAAAGGGTAAGCCTTATTTGTCGACGTAGAAGAATTTATTTCAGTAAGACTAACCCGTGGATTCTGACTATCATGTTGATTCTGACTATCATGTGGATTCTTAATTAGCACTATTCAAAGCGCACATCTATTAAATAATACTTTGATGTATGCATTAAACTATTGAAATGCCATTTGCATAGCAGGTTTCTATCACCTCTGTAAATAGAGTTTATGGGAGTTCAAAGTTGAGAGGATCTGGGATAGCGGAATACCTTAAAGGGCATGTGCATTTGTTGTTGACCGCACAAGGAAACTGTTTTTAGATACATAAATCAGTTTTTTATGCAATAATTTCTTTATTAATACTATCCTATAAGAACTTTTTTCTTAACAAAAACTATTGTAAACTCGACAACCTTAGGAATTACAAAAGTATTATTGGTCCAGCGCGATAACTTTTATTGCAGTAGAATAATATGCAAAAGGTTGGCTACTAACCATTGCTTTTACTAACTTTTCCATTTGGCATTTTAACCTTAGTAATTAATATTTACAGGAAGCAATTGCCAACTTGACCAAGTCTGTATAGCAAACAAATGGTATTAATGTATCAAAACATTTTATTCTAGGTTTTATGCTATCAACTCTTTAAATTTCCAATATATTTTCAGGTCATCATGCTGAAGCTCACAATACCAACACAAGTGATTCATCTCAGGTATCAATTGCTTAATTAACATATATAATGTGCAATAATGTCTATATAATGCAACTTTAATATGAATCAGTGTATCTTTTACCACAGCTTCCTCGAATTCAAATAGAGTGAAAGAATTGCAGACTTGTGCTACTAAATCGCAGCAAAGGTACATAATACATCCTTTGCACTCTCTATCAAATTTAAATATCATAAATACAATAGGCATCGGACTAAAATCTTTCAAATTTAGTATCGATTAATTTAACTCCGACTGCATTAATCAATTAGATCAAAATTATATCTTAGTGGTAACCAATTAGTTTTGTGGGAAGAAACCAGTTTTTTGGGAATTAATTGCAATAATGTCTTATGCGGATTGCATTAATTTTAAGCTAATACTAATTTAATTATGTCTAATGCCTGCATTAATTTTAACCTAATCAATTACATTACTTATAATGGTAAGAAATAAAAAAAACCTAAATAGATTCCCACAAGGTTGGTTCTATTCATACATCCTCTTTTGCTTTACATACACCCAATTTTAGTACAAAACATTATACATCTTTTTTCACTTTAACTACACTCTGAAATTTCCAATTATGCCCTTCAGTGATTGTAACATCCCGCCTTTTTGGACATTTTAAGCAAGCACACGTGCCGACTCAAACCATACAGAAGGGCGGATTGTTATTGGGGTGAATAAGAAAAAGCAGAGAAAGAAAAAAAACAAAACAGAATCTCGCAGCGGAATGACACAATATAATAATCTAATAACAGTTCATGAAGTTGTATACTAAACATTTGATTATACTTATACAATACAAAATCATAGGTACACATATCAGAGATAAACAAATAATGCAGTGGAATAAATATAGTTAATAATAGTAGTACAAATCTTCGTCTTCGTCCTCCAGAAATAAGGTCTTCAAATCCTGAAATGCTCAGGCTGACCCGTGCGAATTGAAAAGACAAAACACTCAAGTCAGAACTAAAAGATCTTATGTAAGTTAAATCAACGGTAAATAACTATGAGTGGAACGGCGTTAGAGATGTTTATGGGGTTTGACATCTCCTATCCAGTGTTTAACGTGAGTGCAGTAACTTAAAAGATGTTCGGGATTCACATCTCCTAAGGATCCGTTAAATTATCTACTATGTAGTAAAACACGCTATTATAATATGTCTACAGTAAGATAAACAACTAAAATAGCGTTAAGGCGTTACCCATTTCCCCCTTAACACCTTTTTATATATTCTCATAGTCTATACAGTACCGTAATCCCGTCCGTACTGGACGTTGTCAAAGGGCATTCCATAGGTATGGTACAAAACAAACTCGTAGTGGTCTCGATAGGGTAGGTGACACGACTTAACTAGGCAATGTCAGGGTAGATATACCAATTACACTTCCGGACTGGTGGTAATGCATAGCAGCTACTACCACCCACCTCGGAGTACACTCCCAAATCAAAAATCAAGGTTGGTCACCAAATCAATCGCAAAGTCAGAATATAGTATCGAAGGAATGTGCCCGATCGGAGGAATGACCTCGCTTGGCCCGTCAATTGCTTCTGTTTTAGCCACCTTAAGCTAACTCATGGGAGTCAGGTCCACGTATATACCTCATATAGGATCGTCGCTAACCATCCTACTTCATTTTGGAATCTCCACCACGTACAAAGTTGTCAAAGTGGTTTTCAGTATTGGCAGAGAGTATGACAATATCTGATCTCGGTTTCTTTAACAACCAATCGCTTATTATACACCGGATGGTTCTTTTACATTTCCAAAATCATTTCATAATTGATATCAAAATATAATATTCAATTCAAATCATATCATTTTTGAAATCATTACTTACATTCGAAATCATATTCACCTTTGAAATCATATCACATTTGAAATCATAGTTCGAAATTATATTTCCTTTCAAAAGTCATATTTCCAAAATAGGCTAAACTCTCATTTCAAAATATCATATTAAACCAAATATGTTATTTAAATCCCACTTTGGTTAAAACATCATTAACCATATTCACTAAAAAAATCGAGAATTTGAATATAAACCCATCCATGTTCCTTAGTTTGGAATTTAGAAGAAAATAGTTTTAAATAGTTATAAATAGTTATAAATGGTTAATATAGATTTAAAATAGATTAAATATAATTAAAATAGATTAAATAGCTTTAAAATAGATTAATTAGATTTAAAATAAGTTAAAACAGGTTAATTAGTTTAAATAAATTAAATGGTTTAAAATAGGTTAAAATGATTTAAGATAATTAATACAGGTTAAAATAGTTTAATACTTTGAAATCTTAATAAATAGAAATTTTGAAATAATATATTTTTAAAACAGTTTATATTAAAACATGATTTTGGAATTTATATCAAATTAAACTATTTATTTCATTTCAACGCATTTGGACCATTTTCAATTTCTCAGTCAACAAACCAAATTCCAAACCTTTCAATAAACTATTGAATTTCATATCGTTTCAATCCATGTTCAAATATCAATTCGGATTACTCCAATTTCAAAATATTTCAAAGTTATTTTCAAACAACTTCAATTACTTAATTTCGATAGAATTTCATTTATACTTAAAAGTTTAACTTTAAACTTCCAATTTAATTTCTTAAAGCAATTCCTTTTAAACCAATTCACATTTCAATACAAAACTTGATTTTCCAATAATACTTCAATTTATATACATCAAATTTTGTTCAAGATATTATTTTTATTAATTCAAAAATTTAGAAGTTCAAAATCATTCAAATTTAACCAATCCGGTGTCCGTATATAATTTTCTACCCTAGGGTCAAGTGATATGAATATTTATCATTTCAATCCGCAATTTAAAATGTTACGGTTATATATATCATTTCAACTGCAATCTCGAATTAATAATAAAATCCATAAAATCGCTTGAGTCTATCATTTCAACCCATAACGATTTTTCCTTAATCTATTGATCATTCGGGTATGTATCATTTCAACCCGTAGGGAACTTGCAGTTATAACAATATAAATACAACATCCATTCATCCAATACAACAAATCAAACATTCATCACAATCATCATCCAAATCAATTAATAAATATCAACAAATAACAGGTTATCAATTACAGGTGATTAACTGGCAATTTAAATTTAATAATAAATTAAATGACAATTCAATTCAAATAAATTCAAATTAACTGGAATAACGATTTAAATATATCAAACAACCATAAATAAATTTCTAATCACATCAAAAATTAATTTAACTAACATAAGAAATTTTAGAAGTTGTGAGTGAGTTAAAACACTCACCTTTGAATTTAAATTGAATTTAAATCCAATTTAAGCCCAAAAATTGAACAGTCTCAAAATCCGTCCAAAGCAGCATCAAAATGTCCGGAATTCCGATACGATCCCAATGCAAGAAACCGCGCATGAATTGGGTCTCGTATGTAGAAGTTATAATTATTAGAACGAATTGAAATCGAAATTAAATAAAATAATTGTAAACAAATGACATCGCGACACCTCACCGATCATCTCTCCAGATACCCTCCATTCACGTACGCGAAGCCTTCAGAACCCATCACCATGCTTTAAAACCCACACACGCACGATGCCCGAGAGGATCGAACTTCGATCAGAACCCACCCACGCGCGCGCCACTCTCCGACGTGCCACCACCCCAAGTTTCATCGAACACGCCGCCTCCATTCTCTCAAACGAAGCCAAAAACCACCGCAACTTCAAGGCCAAATTCTGACGGTTCCATGAGCATTTAAGTCAATTCCACCGTTCAGAACGTAGAGAATAACGAGATTTACAACTTTCATTTAGATGTCATCACTAATCGATGATTGGATGGAGCGATCTAAGAGGGTGAAGTTGCACGATTCTCGGCCATTACCGATTTAAGCATGCTGACAGGCTATCCTAAAATAAAAAGGCCTTCTGAACGTAATGAAACTGATTTCGAAGCCCAATTCCATCAATGAAGCCGTTATTTTAAAATCAGCTTATTTCAAATTAATTTCAATTAAATTGATTCTAGGCGTTTCGAGTCCGTACGATTAAACGACAAGTCCGATCGTTACGAAACTTGAAATCCTACAATAATTCACCGTTACGGATCCGATGAAACTGGTTTCGTCGAAATCCGAGTCAGTGGCCAAACGGCTATATTTCAGTTAATTAAATAAATTAATATTAAATTAATTAAATCACTTTTTCTATTCAAATTTAATAAATCACAATTCCTATCATTTTGGGTTACTTAGTAATTTAAAAATCCTTAATAACAAATTTCTATATCAATTTATTATTGAATATTGCATAATTTCCAATGTTAAATTTCAATAAATTCAGTAATTATTAATTAAATTTCCAAAAAAATCCATTTAATTGATTTTTAATCCTGTTATTAAATCAACTATCATCTTATGGATAAAATTAACATTGGTTTATGTCTTAGTACGATAATATTCTCCAATTTCCATCTTTATTTGTATTAACTACTATATTTCCACTTATCTTGAAAAAATTTCAAATTTATACATTAATTAAAATTAAAATCTCAATCAATTTATTCAACTTGGTTTCATTCTTTTATTTTATCTTATAAATAAAATATACATTTCCATTCATTTTATTACATTTACAAATTTCAGTTATTGTCTTAACTCACATTAATGTAACATTTAATTGCATTAAATTATAATTGATTTCGAATTCAAATTAAATAAACTAAATAAATAGGTAACACATAATAGTTGTTACCATTTACTTTCAATCACACTTATAAGTTTATTAGTTTCAACCAAAGTTACAATTACTTACATAACCCATATTATTATTCAATTACCATTTATTATATATTATTTCATTAATTGTTTCAATATTTACATTTGTTTTCCTATATTCACTTTATAACCAGGTATAACATTTACATTATTTCAATTGATTGGAATTTCATTCAAGTTACTAATAATTACTTAAATTAACCTTGTTCATTTTTCTAGTTATTATTTCATTAATGAATTCTAATTTTTTTTATTACCTTCAATATTAAATTACCAAAATCTTATTAAATTAACAAATTTTAATTATCGGAAATTACGGTTCGTTACAGTGATTTTTTGTCTTTTACAATTTCATTTCTCTTTTCTTCTAGAATTCATGTAATAACCTAGTAGAAATCAAGCTGCCAATTGGGATAGCTATGAGGAAAAAGATCCTAATAGGTTATCTACGCGGTCCTTTTATCTACTCATACTGAAGTTGCGTTCATCACGAATTCGAGCACCTCCTTCCCTACTGTTAAAAGAAAATAAAAGCAATTTTTACCTCTTTATTAGATTCTGCTTCAAAATAATAATTGTTCTCTATTTCTAATCCAAAATCACAACTTTTTTCTAATTTTAACCCTAAACAATCACTTCTCCCCTAATTTTCATTTCTAGGTAATAAAATTTTGGTTTACTATATTTTATTAGATTAATTAGGGTTTGAATGTTTTAAGCAATAAAATATAAAATAATCAGAACATATTATTTACCACTGATTTAAATAAGGGTATTTTTGTCTTTAATTTCTCTTTAAAAAAGTTCGTGTACGTAAAGAAAATATAAATAATCAGAACATATTATTTACCACTGTCTTTATTTTTGTCTTTAATGTATTTGAAGAACCGATTAGACTTTCAACTCATCACTTAGATGCCTCTAGTCTTTAAGTGTAAACAGAACATGTTGCCGCACAAGTGGCCCTAAATAAGAAGATAACTCACTGACCCAACTTTAATCAGTTCTTCAAATGCATTAATTTCAACTTTAATTCGGCTCAAAGAATCTGAAGGAAGTCTTCTCACTTCAGTCGGACCTCTACTCTTCTTTTTCATAATTGAATTTTCATCCACATGTTCAATAGTTCTATCAATTTACATTGCATCTTCTGGATTTACATTAGTCTGCATTCTAATGTGAATTGCTGAGTTGTCTTCAAACAATATTTCATTTTGTTCTTCATTATTCTTTAGTATCGTGGGTTGTCTTCAAAAGTTGCTTGCTTATTGCATTTGACACATTAGCTGCATATTTTGAAGCTTCAATTTTTCCTTGGTACCGAGTAAGCACCTTCTTGTTAGTCTTATCTATTTTTGTAAATATAAAAAATTAGCAACATCTTGATGAACATGAATACTAGGTTACAACACATAACATATACTAGTTTCTATTTTGCAAATAATTTCAAGGCTAGTTTCTATTTTGCAAATGTATAATATACAACACATAACATATTTTATTGCAAATATTTTCAAGACTGGTCCGTTTCTACCAGTTTCTATTTTGAAATATTTTCAAGACTAGTTTCTATTTTGAGTATATATATAATATCTAGCACAAAATGACCTAACTAAAAATATTCTTCCTGATTCAGTGGAGTGATAAATACACACATAAAGAAAGTTGGAAAATACCATAAATTTTATTGCAATGTATAAACACTTGTTTACTACTAGCTACATATATACCGTCTCACGTGCTCCTCTACAACAAATTTTTTCTAGACTATCATGATTAAAATATATATACAGCTGAAAGCTATTTGAACAACCAAGAATTTACATTAATTTCAGTATGTGGCTAAAGTCATATAATATGAAAAGGGTATTACTCCAATTGTTAAATTGATGGCACATACTAATATTTCGTCTTAACTAAAATTATTTATACTGTTCGAAAGATTTGGAATTTTACCACCCATAAAGCACTCACTTAATCAAGATAAGCACTAAACAAATCAAGATTGTAAGTTATCAGCCAATTATTACTAGCAATGCATCAAAATAAATTCATAACGTTCACGTCAAAAGTATGCCTTTGTAATCCTCCCTAAAACAGATAACATCTTCAAACAAATCATTAACATCCATATTATTTTCTTCGCAATCTTTCCTAACGTAGCGGACTTCTTCAATGGAATCATTTGTCTCTAATTCATGAAAACCTCTTGATGGTGCCTTCATTACAACATACCAATTAGAAAATTCATTTTATCTTGAATAAAAAAATTGTTTCGCTTGAAATACCAAGATATATGGATCTTTTGAAAATGTAGTTTGAATTTGATATTAATTAATAAGAGTGAACCCATCTTCAACTTTAACCCCATTTCCTATGTTCGCCCAATGACATTTAAAAATATGAACTTGAAAGACATTATAGACTAACAAAATTATATGACTTAATATACTATAGTAAGTAACCACGTCAACCACTTGAGAATTATCTTTTGCACTTGTTCTACAAATGGTTGTCACATCATAAGTCATCCCACTATTTTGAGTTTCTCTATCAATATCTTTTATATGAAATCATTGTCGGTTTATAATATATCTTTTGCAGGATAAAACAGTATTTTTTGGACCATATGCAATCCACTTCAATATTTTATTATGATCATTTGAGTCGATATGCATGTGAAAAAAAAAATCTATTTAAAATAGATTTTAAAAACATTATTTTAAAGTGAAATGAGAAAATATTTAAAAATTTAGCTAACCTTGTTTTTAATCCAATCAACAAAGCTATCGATATAGGTTTTCCACAATAAGGTCACATTTTTTCTAAGAGTTTGTTTGAATTTTATAACTCCTCTTGATGCAAACTAGTAAAATACAAGTGAAGCTTAGTTATATTGAATAGTACAAACACATTAAATTGATTGAAACGAAATATAATATACTTACTTTAGAAATGGTTATGTCATGGGCATATTCATTAACATAGCCAAATGAGCTATTTCCTTCTCACTAAAATGTACTAGACAATGATATTAAACGTCCTTCAAGTACTGCATAATTTCCATAATCTTCATTTTGAACTTCTTTCTCTATATCTAGTGTTCTTTTATAAAAATTCACTAAAACTTCTTATGCATTCTTCTATAAGATAGGATTCTGCAACACAACCTTTAAGACGTGCATAGTTTCTTACGTAATCTTTGAATGTTTTCATATATCTTCTAAATAGATACATCCAACGAAAATGAATTGGTCCACACAATCGCACTTCTCTTTCAAGATGAACTGTTAAATGCATCGTTATATCAAAAAAAGAGGATGGAAAATATCTTCCAAGTTCACATAATATTTTGATAATCTTGTCATCAAGCTATCGCAACTTCTCTCTATCAAGAATGCGTTGACATATTTTGTGAAAAAATGACCATAACTGAGTTACTCTTGTTCTGGGTTTTTTTGGCAGTAACCTCTTATTACAACCGATAATAATTGCTGTATTAAAACATGATAATCATGAGACTTCAAACCACTAATTTTATAATCCCCCGATGATACACATTTCTTAAAATTTGATAAATAACCATCGAGACCTTTAAAACATACAACCTTTCTTTTTTTTCGAATTGGTCAATTTATGCAGCACTGGAGGAAGATATGTCTTATTTCCATAAGGTTATGCATAAAATCCATGTCAAATTCCCTCATCCTTTAAATCATTTCTACAATTAACCCTATCTTTTGACTTTTTATCATGCAATATTATTGCCAATATGCTTTCACAAACATTTTTCTCAACATGCATTACATCTAAATTATGGCGTAACGGAAGTTCCTACAAAAATTAAAAATTTAACGCTTCAGTTTTTTCTATTTTTTCCATTTTTGGATCAATAAAGAAAAATAAAAAATGAACACAAACCTCCCAATATGGGAAGTAAAAAAAGATCAACCTTTTCTCTCATCTTGGGAGCTCCATTTTTATAGGATCAATATCCTCATGATCTTCATTTTCACTATCATCACCGATCTTCCTTTTCTTACATTTTTTTCTTAGTAGCTTGGACTTTTTTAATCGGTCTCGTCGCATTTAGCTTCTTCTTATTCTTTCCCTTTTCATTAATCTATTCGTTTTGATCCTTTTTTCCAAAATCTCTTGGAAAGTTTTTCAAAATATAAGAGATATTTTTCCAATAAAAATTCTAAGTATATTTCCTTCCTCCATAGTGTTATCGAACCAAGTTTTTTTCCTTAAAGAATTTGAAAGAGGTAAAAAATCTTATATGACCCATATAAATGGTCTTTCAACTGTATTTCAACCATTGATGATGCGTATTGACACCGCATTGTAACGACTCGCCTTTTTGATCATTGAAAGTCGACACCAAACACTACCACTGCATTCAAATGTCGCACATCCAATCGACAAGAGGGCAGATTATTAGGGTATATAAAAAGAACAGAGAACAAAAAAAAGAACCTCATAGCAGAATTGACTACATATAATATAACAAGGATAATAGAAACTATCCCTCCAAACATACAGAGTGTATCAGAGTTAAAAACAAACATTATCGGCTGGATAGTTATAATATCCCGACCTTACAAATGCCGATAGGTATCCTATATAATACAATGGAATATAAAATACTATGATAGGTGAATCTTCAGCTCCTCTCCACGATCTCCGTAGCTTCAAAGACAACGTGGGAAAAATATTCGGTCTAACCCGAGCATTATAAATAAATAACACTCGGATCAGTCTGGAAATACCAGCGTGGGATAACTCGAATAATGAAGATCATATAAAGTTCTGTGAGACCATGCCGCTAACGCGGAACGGGTTTTTACCTCACAAGAATAACATCCATACAGGAAAGAGAAGAAATAAATACCAGGAAAAAAAATCAAAATATGAATAAGCATAAACAATATTAAACCAGACTTAAGAGAATGAAAATAAATCGAGTAAAATCCAAACTGGACATAATGGATAGAACAAGGAAAACAGTCCAATTTGATAGAATGGACTAAATAAGTTAACAATCCAAACTTGATAGAATGGACTAAATAAGATAATAGTCCAACTTGATAGAATTGACTAAATAAGATAATAGTCCAACTTGATAGAATGGACTAAATAAACACTTAAATGTCGTGGTGAGGAATTTGCTCTACTCATGGCAATTTAAAGCTAAAATAGATTCAAGGTTTTCGAATCAAATAAGGAAAGGATATTTTCCAACAAACGACTAGGAAGGTGCACCCCCCTTGAAGTATAACCTTAGTAATATACTTCTGAGAAGCCCATTTACTCTGAGACACTTCTCGGACAATACCAAGCCAGACCCCGCCAAACCTTACCGAGTATCCGAATATTTCCACATCTAAGTGCACAACCGAATCCAAACTAGATGAGATGTGGAAATACCCTGATGGGAGATGTTGAGACTTGGTTTTGGTTCATGACATGAAGCCATCACTACAACATACATATTCAATGAATGTTACGACAAAAAGAGAATATATACTACATGGAGACAAGACATCAAAATCGGTGCATCATCTTTTATATTATTTTGTTTTGAGTCTTAGGCCAATATTGTTAAGATCTCTCCTCGTTTATATATATATATTATAAAAGTCTTTAAAGTTAGAATCATTATATAATATATATATATATAGTATTATACCTGTGTAAACTGTGCAAATTGCACTGACCTAGAAATTTCTGTGTAGCACAGGTGCACAAGTATAATAATATATATTTAAATTCGTTTGAATATTTAGTCGACTGACCCAGAGGCTCAGTCGACTGAATTTCTACAACAGCTATTTTCTGAAAAGACACAACTATTTGTGAAGAGTTATGAACCTCTACGAAAAGATTTGGATGCAACACTTCAATCGAAACTCTTCATCAACAGTCGCTGCTTTTTTAACATCTATAAATACATACTCTAACTTGATTCCAATCTACCAAATTTTCTTATCTATCTTATCTAACACTCTGGAATCTACTTGCAACTATACTGTCCAATATTCTACATTAAAGCAATTTTATACCTTTCTATTCTTCATAAACTTCATATATATATATATATATATACTCGAGGAGAAGATTATAGGAAGGGTGTACTACAAGTGACAAATCTGTGTTATTAGAACACACAAAGTCAAAACAATCTTTTGTATTTGTTGAAGTCCTGTTCTGCTGCTCAGGCATGTGAAGTCCTCTTCGGCTGCTGAGGCGAAATC
Source organism: Allium fistulosum (assembly GCA_030737815.1). Taxonomy (NCBI): domain Eukaryota; kingdom Viridiplantae; phylum Streptophyta; class Magnoliopsida; order Asparagales; family Amaryllidaceae; genus Allium; species Allium fistulosum. The sequence goes on along the minus strand of CM060903.1, from coordinate 888,367,064 downwards.
TTGTTCCACTGCTCAGGTCCTTGTTTGGCTGCTCAAGGGTTGTATAGACCTGTTCCTCTGGGTTAAGTGAGGGTTATTGTTTTAGTAAAATTCCAGAAGGAGTCTGGGACTGGACGTAGGACGGTGCTCCGAACCAGTATAAAAATCTCTGGTGTTATTTTTATTATACTGCTATTATATTCCGCACTATTTATTATATAACTATCATCACTATACTCTGTATTATCATATACCCATATTACACGATCCATAGCACACTTTCAGGAGCAACCCCACATAGCTTGGCTTCCTCTCGTGCTTTTGGTTTAGTCATTTCCGATAAACGATAACAATGCTCAACGGAGCAATAAATCATCTTAGAATGACGATAATAAAGTAGCTGAAGTAACCGATAGTTGAGATACCGACTATCAAGGATATAAAACGATCGTATATGGGAATTAAGTCTTGTATACTTATCACCACTCATTGAATTCAAACTTGTGCTATTTCTTGGTTAACAATAATACTGGACAAGTCAAGGTAGTGTTACCTCAAGTCGTGTCCAACGATTATTCTTAACTTTTGAAATAGCAACAAGTTTACTTCTTCGATGTTTAGTGCTAATCATTCAAATAAATCGTTTCCATATAAGTGATTTGCTTTACGGAAATAGTTTATTTCCGTAAACAAATCAAACTTTTACTTTTAAAAATGAACTGAACTGGTTGCTTGATTTCTGTATTGGTAAAACACTTTTAGAATTAATTCCTGATTGTTAAAACGTTAAGAGAGTAATTTTTTCCAAGCGCGCGACCCCGAAGGCCTAAACCAACATCAGACCGAACACCCTGAAGATTATCCAACTTAACATCCCAATAACCGAGTTCCAATTCCTTTCTATAACTTTAAAAACAATATTAATTATCTTGAAAGATAATTTACCACATTTAAAATTCCTTTAAATAAACAATTCATGATCTATAATAAAATAGATAATTATTTCCAAACACTTTTATAACATTGGTAATTAACTTTAAAATCTTCATTAAATCAGTTTATTAAAGTAATTTTTATTATATTAATCAATTTACTTTAATCGCCTTTATTAAATCAATTAATTAAAAGGATTTATTAAATTCAAATAGTCATTAATCAAAAGAATAATCAATCTCAAACATCATTAATTAAAATGATAAGTAATTTTAAATTCCATTAATTAAAACAATTAATTAAGTTCAAAATAATCATAAATTATTCAGATTAATTAAATCCAAACTTCATTAGTCAAATGGTTAATTAAAACATCATTTGTTAAAACGATTTATTTAATTATAAAGCATCATTAATTCGAATGATTTAACTAAAATACAAATATCATTAGTTAAAACAATTAATTAAATTCAAAACAATCATTAATTAAACTAATTAATAAAATTCAAATATCATTATTTAAAATGACTTATTACTTTTAAATATCATTGATTAAAATGATTATTAATTTCAATTATCATAAATTAATTAATTAAACTCCATTATCATTTAATTAATTAATTAATTAATTAATTCAACTCAAATAATCATTAGTTAAAATGATTAATTAAGTATAAAACATCATTAGCAAAAATGATTAATTAAATCTAAAGATAAACCAATTTTAATCATCATTTATTAAATTGGTTAGTTAATATCAAATTAATTAATTTAAAAGATTTATTAATTTAAATTATCATTAATTAAAATGATTAATAAATTTTCAATATTTTTTTAGCGGAAACACAGGCTCAATTTCATATGATAGGGTTTTAGGGATGAAATTTAATAAACGATGGCATAACGAAAATCGCTACAATGACATTTAAACTATTAAATGTATATCGGAAATTAATTTCAATAAACCATCAATAACAACATATGGATGTAAATAAATAATTAATGGGTGAGAAAACCCCTTTGGGTCTCTCTACAGATTTTCCCTACAAAACAATATATAGATAATCATATGGGTTTATAACGATCAAATTATTATGTCATCCAATTTCCAAACGGAAATTCAACCAAACAAGTAATCAAACAATTTTAGCTAACATCCAAACAATCAATAAACATTTATAACATCATTGATATGATATAATAAAATTAAATGTGAGTTAAACTCACATTGATTTTCTTTATCGGCGAAGCATTCGGTTTGAACTAAAATTCCATTAATCCCGATTCTGACCAAACCAATCCCACCGTGAAGATAATGATCCCACGAGTGCAATGCAGTTTACGGCTTTCGAATTCGGCCTTGTATGAACAAGTTACAGATTTTATAAGTTATCATATTTAAATTAGATTAATTAATAATTAAATTAAATAACCATAACCTTAATCCTTCTCCCCTTCCTTTAATCACTCCACCTGATACGTGCACACGACCTAATACGGGATACACCCATGGCCGCTCCACCTCTCTCCTCCTTACTACCTCGATACTCCATGAAACGCACACGGTCTTCTCCAACATTCATCTCTATGCAAGCACCATCCACCCGACACCACAAAGAAGAGCTTGATCCTACTCCTTGGTTCGCGACCTGGACACGACTCATTGCAATACCCCCAAAGTCGCGATTCCCAATTCAAGACCGCACGACTCAAAACTTGGCCACACGATGCACTACGTCATTAGAAACTCGATGCAAACTTCAAATCGAGCCAACGTCGCCTCAATTTAGCACAAAACGAAACCCTAACGTCGGCTGCAAAATTGACCATCAACAAATTACCATCACCTCTACCCATGAGAGCATGAAAGTGAAGCTTGACTTCATACGATTTCAACGAGCCCATTATCATGATTTTTTTTGTTTAATAAACAATTTGATTTTGATGTTTAAAAGTTTCGGCCATTGCTTTTATTAACTGGAACAAGAAAGAAGAGAGGAAGGGGATTAAGAGTGAAAATAAGTTCAACTGATGATTTGTTCTTATTTTATAACCAAATAAAATATAAAATAAAAAACAAAATGATTATGTTTCTTTTTTTCAAAAAAAAGGACTTCTCCAGCCGTCCAACATGTCCGCACGATCAAATTGTTATTTAAAAATTGAATTTTGATTTGATTTTACAATGGTTTTTAAATGAAATATTTACGGTACCCTGCAATGCAATATTTCATTCGATTACAAACTACGAGTAACCTAAATAAAAATATAATCATGCACTAAAATGCGACACTATCATAAATCAACAATGAATTACACAGATTGTTTTATTTTGTGAAATTTCCCAAATATCATCGTTTGTTGATAGATCGTCAAACGAATAATTTCAATATTTTCCAAATTGAAAATTAGGGAAGAATCATATAAATTAAATTAAAAATACATTATCATAAATCAAGTCGTTTTTATTACAATTTGATTTCTTGTTATTTATTCGAACCATTTGTTACTATAATAAATTTATAAATGGGCTTACCATTATTATTTATTAATTAAAAGGAGTTAAATAAACTATTAAATCTATTTAATTCATATTTAGTTCACCATTCAAATAGTTAATTCTCAATTCAAATATTTAAAAGATCACTATATTTGAATTCACGGTATTAAATTACAAAATCCAATTATTTAAATATTTAAAATTAATCAAACGTTTAAAATCAAATAACCAAAATTTTAGGTTGTTACACTGCATAATGGATAAGTTTTTTTTGCCCTTTACACAACACCTAGCAAGGTTACCATAAGCTGGAAAATCATTTATCGTCCATAACAAAATAGTTGTCATATTAAAAATCGTCAAACTATACGCTTCATACATCTCGACTCCACTACTCCACAAGCAATGTAAATCTTCTACTAATGGTGCTAACTACATATCAATATCATTTTCCAGTTGTTTTGGACTAAGAATTAACAAAGTTAACAAAATATTCTTCTTCTTCGTGCACAACAGAGGTGATATATTACATCTTATAAGTATTACCGGCTAGCAACTATATTGGAATTCAATATAGAAAATGGATTAAAACCATCTATAGCAAGACCAAGTCTGAGATTAAATGGATTGGCTGAAAATGTTTTCCAATTTTCATCCACCGTACTCCATGTTGCAGAATCCACAAAGTGTCTCATTTTTCCATCAGTACTTTTATTATTGAAATGACACCTCAAGTCTTCTACAATCTTTTCAGATCTGAACATTCTTTTAAATCTTGGAATTATTGGAAAATATATCAACACTTTAACTAGGATACCCCACATAATCTCCTTTGTATCTTGATTTACCTTCCATCTTAAAAAACCATATTTTGGATGATGATTCAAAATTTTGTATTCTTTACAAAAAAGACAACAATCATTCTCATAAGCATGAATCTTTTCAAAGTCCATATCGAATACTTTAAAAAAAAATCAGTTCATGTAATATTTTGGAAAGCTCGTTATCCTTTGGCAAAAACAACTGTTGCATGTTTAGAAGCTTATTAAAACAAGTATTAGATGATTTTTACATTTAAGATTATACAAGCCAACGATGATGGATAATTTCATTAGATTGGTGCAATTAGTAACAATGAGGTTTCTGCATCTTTCAAATACTTACGTAAATCATCCTTTTGTCTTTGTGTACCATCCATATAATTATCATCTTCAAAATAGGTATGATTGTCGAAGTCTTCGTCTTCGTAGTGAATGGCTATGAGTAAGTCGTACGTATCACCCATTTTCATTTTTTTTATCTTCTACTTGCTCGCCATGATTATTCCATGATTATACCATCAAGCATCTTTGCACTTAGGAAACGTTTAATCAAATGCTCAACTACAATTTCACCATGATGATAGCTAAGATTTCGATAATCGACAAAAGGGTGCAATTTTTTTTTTCATATTTCCTAAATTTTTCTTTATAGTAAGCACAAAATTCCAAGCTCATTGCTCATACTCCTCACTAGCTCTATGATTCAAAATAAATACAACAATAGTGGTACCTTTTAATATCAAAATGTATTAGTTTTGAAATAATTTAAATAAGTAATATATGATTACCCGTGTAAATGTAACCAATCTTTTCTCATCATCATACATAAAATATGTAAGCAAGCAAATTTCTAAAATTTTGAATAATAATTGGTTAGAGATAACAAAAGGAGAAGGAATTCACTAAGATATTAATTTATTAGTTATTGGTTATTAATTACAAATGGAGAAAGGATTTTAATTGATAGCTATAATTTCTAAAAACTATAGTTAGTAAAAGTACAAAGCTGTAAAGCATTATGAATTGAAATTGGGGTGGTAGAAAACCAATAAGAAATTACAAGGCAGTACAAGACATTAAGCAATTACAAGGCAACATAAGTTGCAATTTTCACACTCACGCCAACACAAGCAATAGAAAGCCAAAGAAAACACCAACTTCAGCCAAACAAACCACACTAATCAACCCAACACCTATACAAAGACCACACAACAACACTAAGCCGAATATCTAATAACCTCTGCTAGTAACTAGGCATATCAATGGTACAGGTTTTGGCCCGAACCCAACCCAAACCCACCCTATAAATACGGCTATGGGTTTTGACTATTAGAGTCGAGTACGGTTTAATCAAAACCTGGTCCGGTTTAGGTCCGACCTAATTATTTATTTTTCGTAATTTCTAAACATGAGTATATATGTTTTTTTACCAAATTGTTTGTTTGCATATACATGTTTTTGCATAACATTATTATGAACTTGGATACGTCACCACCCAATTTGTATGCTAACAATCAGTTGTCCATAAGTTTTATAAAAATTATAATTTTAAGATATGGTTTTAACATAAATATTTTGGGTTAGATACATGGGTATTACCCAACAGGCTTGAAATTAAAGCCTTATGGGTTGGGTTTGGGTATTGGTTTTGAAATACCAACTGGTTCGGGTTTTGATTATTATAACCGGGTATCGGGTCCGGGTTTTAAGGTATCCGGCCCGAAACCCTCCCATTGACAGGCTTACTAATAACTGGAGGATCGAGTAATATACCCTAGAGAGGGAGAGGGATGAATAGAGTATTTAAAAATATTTTGCATAGTTACTAATAAAATAAAAAATAGGGTGTCGAAACGTAAATGAAGAAAATAAAAACATAAGATATACCCAGCTTCGGCATAATGCCTACTACTGCCCCCAAAGTTATTACTAGAGTTAAATATTCAAACGCTTATAAACAGTAAACTTGCAGACACTGCTAATAAATATTCAAACCCTCTACCTAATAACTCTGTCCGAATTCAATCCCCTGAGATCAAAATCCTTGAACTACAAAGCGTAGCTCACCTATAAAATCTAGAGTTTGAATTTAAAAAGAGAATACAAAAGCAAAAACAAATAAAAATAGGGGAAATTAATTTAAAGGACAAAGATTTATATATTTTTTACCTCAAGGACACAACATCAATATTTTTACCATAAGGACAAACATTCTTCTAAAAATTATTCATAAGGACAAATATTTTCTAAAATTATTCATAAGGACAACAAAACTGCTACCAAGCTAAAAACTGATACCTAAAAACTGCTATCGATAACTACAAACTGATACTATCAATGACTAAAAACTGATACCTAAATAAAGTTGTCCTTGAGGATAAAATATTGAAGGCCTGTCCTTGAGGTAAAAACGTTGAAAAATTTTGTCCTTGACAATAATTTCCTGATAAAAATATCCCTAAAGAAAAATAAAAATTAATGAATGTAATTTCTAAAGTACGAGGGTATAAGAGAAACTATCCCTTTTCTTTGTTCTTTTCACGTGCTGCCTAGATCAACGATCGTATCCCTTGTCCGTCCTTTTTAAAAAACTAGTAAAAAATTCCAAAATATCCTCCTGAAAGAAAATAATATCTTCTTCTCCTCACATAAAATTTCACCGCTCAACACTACGGAAAATAAAATGAAGGTCGCTCTCTATTGGAATTTGTTTGTCATGCCGCTCACAATAGGAGAAATTACCTAAATATCTTAGTCGCTGCTGGAGATCTAGAAACTTGTTGCTGCTACTGTTTCGGTTGGATCTAGAACAAGCGTGGATTAGGAACTTCGACCACTGTCTGAACTAAAGACTCCGCTTTGACTCGTTGTTGCCTAAGGTATTGAATTGATTCCGGTAGTTTGTTGTTTGTGGCTCGAGATCTAGAGTTGCTCACAGCTCATTTGAGTGTTCATTACCGCCTATTTGAAAAGTTGTGATATGTTGTTGTTGTGATGTCGTTGAGTGATTCAGGTCTAAGTCTACATTGCTGGTGGTTGGTGTAAACGGTAGCAGCTGTAACTCATGTGCGGCGATTTGACGAATCGAGTGTTGAAGGTGATGATGTTTGGTGATGAGTTGTTGAGTGTTCTGGAACAATTGCAAGTAGTGTTGTTCAGCACAAACTGCTCTTTGAATTGTTTGAGCTCTGTTGATGGTTCGCTAAGGAGATGATGGTCAAGTCTATCTTGGTTTATGGATATGCAGTTTTGATACAGTGGTTGGAACTTAAGATACTCGAGATGATGATGAAGATAAGTGGAGATATGATCGGATAATGGATTGAGTTTGGTTTAACACGAAATTTTTGTTTGTATCCAATAATTTTTGTGTGTGTAATGTATGGGTTTATATAGGCTAGTGGAGTGGATGTGTGTATGAAAAGTTATACGTGTGATGATACATGGAGAAAGAAATGGTTTTAGAGATAGTTCGTTTCACTGTGTACTAAATAAAATTTGTATATAACAGCTGTAGTATTTTCCAAAATATATCGTCTGATTGACTATACAATTCTCCACTTCTAAGCTCTATTTATTTTCTTTTCTTCATACATACTACAACCTTTTATTACACTAAATGAAACTTCTAACAATATTTCCTTTTTGATAATATTAATAAATATATATTCTTTTACAAAATAAAATAGATGTGTTTGAAATGTAATACGTGTAAATCAAGAATATGAGATGTAGTGGATGACAATTTAATTACAAACAAGATTGTGTTTTAATGATTTTTAAATTGCAACTTACTCTAAAAACAAAATCAAATATAAAAATATATTTGTTATCATCAAACAAGACGTATACTCCACAATCTCTTCATTTAGATGATAACAAACAGCATGTTAAGATTTGACAAGTGTAACGTGTGTTGAGTGTATACTCGATATCATAAGATCAAAATCATAGCACAATTGTTTCAATATGTATAACATGCTCCCCCTATTGATATGTTCCCCCTACATATGTGGCATATGTATTTTAGAATAAAATATTAAACCAATAATATTTCTTTCAATATTAACAATGAATTTACAATGTCACCAAATCTCAACCGCTCTCTTCCCATTTTATTTTCGTCAAAAGTATCAATATCAAATTAGCATACTGAGAAAGTGATACTGTATGATGAACCTCAATCAAAATATGATATTAAATATTTAATGAAAAATCAACTACAAGTCATAGTAACTATATTGATCAAATTCATATCCCATGAGCGGAAATAGAGTGAAAAAATAAGTGTAGTTATATGTAGTGGGGTTCAAATGACATAGCCCATAAGATGTTTCGCGATTAAATAACTTATTTTTAATTCATTATGAGATCAAGTCACTTCCATTTATGCATTGCTATGAGGTCTCTTAGATGAGAATGGATGTGACCAAAAAAAATATTACTTAAGTTAGAATTACTTATACCTAACTCATCATAAATGAGATCAAGAACCTTCCATCAATGCATTGCCGCAAGCTCTTTTAGATGAGAATGTACATTACTTGACGAATACTGACACACCTATTTTACAAACATATCGGGGCTTAGGAAGTTTGTTATATCATATATGTAATGTTTTATAGGCTTTCGAAAATCAATTTTGGGCATGTCAATTTAGCCAACTCATATAAGAACAAGAATAATAGTGAAAAGAAATAAAGGTGAATTGATAGAATATGATAACCAAATGGTAGATTCAGAGATGATGTGGGATATGCAATAGTAACAAATAGAAACTATAACATATGTTTGATCATCGAAAATATCATAACGTCATTATTTAATCAAGCATAAAATGCAATATCCTTAATCATCTATGTAATTAATATAAATATTTTTGGAAATCACATAAGAAAGTTCAATCGATCGTGATATGACTTCAAAAGTAAATTCTCTGTAAATACTTTAAAATATTTTTAGTTTTATATTCTATCTTTGAACATGCAATATGAATTTGTTTTAGAGCTATTTGTGTAAAGAGGAGCACATGGACTATTGATATAAATATTAATATATTAAAACAAAAATCAAAGGCTCATTCTCAGAAAATTTCATCACGAAGCTTAAAAAGTTTTATCCAACAATCATCATAAGTTTCAACATTTTCAAAGAAATTAACTAGTCAAGATTCTACCATCAAAAGAAATTTTTCATTGAAAAACTCAAGTAAAAAATTATAGCTAAAGTTTATCATTTAAAATATTCATACCATGAATAAATATGGGGAGCAACCAAAAAAAATTCTAAGAAAGTAAAAACATATTTTTGGGTATTTTTAATTTTTCAAAAACAAAAATATTTATAAGAAAGAAAATAAAATATATTTTTGGATTTAAAAAAAAACAGAAGCAATAGGCAAACTCTCCCTATGCGCATGGAAAAGTGTATGAAATATCAGTCAATCTGTGAGACATATGAGCTATCAAAAATATCAAACTAGAGGAATCACAAAGAGTTAGAAGTCATACCAGATGTTCTAAAAACCAAATTAACCGTAACGACCCGCAAATTTATCAATTTGATAAATTATATTTTATTTTTAAATATTCAATTATATGGCTTCTTAACATAGATTATGTTGTCTTAAATGATAAATAATGATGGTAATCATATTTTGAACAAATATTTACAAAAATATATACTTTGGAAAAAGATCGATAAAATGGCCGAAAACTGTTTTATCAATAAACAGTCTATAATTATCAGAAGTCGCGCACGAAGCTGGATACATAAACTTATTTATTCGTTTAAACAATAATATGAAATAAAATATTTTATTTTATTTTTGAGAAATAAAATCTATTTATGGCATCATCAATAATGACATCATATTTAATAATTGAGTTATGAATTTAAATTGAGATTTAATGATTTAATAATTATTATAATTATTTAAAATAATTGTTTTAAAATGATAATAATTCATTTTAATTTTTTATGAAGAGATAATAAATCGTTTATAATAGTTTTATAAAGAGATATACTTGATTTGAAAATACAAAAAATTCATATCGCTTTATCGATATAACAGCACTCTTTGTAAACAATTGTTTAATATTTATTTATATGGTTTTATAAATCAAACGTGATCAGTTAAAAATGATAAGAAATGATTTTTCAAATTTTGTTTACATTTATATGTAAATTAATTTATAAGTGAAAATATGACCACGAATCGACTTTCCGATTTCAACGGTTTAACGAGCGGAAGTTGTTCAAAGTTGTGCAACCTTGTTTATATCACTTCAACACATATCCAACATACACATACACATCCTAACATGCACATGTACATACACACATACACACATACATATACACTACTAGAATTACTGTTTATTGCGATGGAAGGTAGCGACAGCTGCCAACGACACTGTGTTCATCAATTTCCAACGGCTAGCGACGGTATTCGACGGCTCCTTCGAGCCACGTGGACACCGAAAACCGTTATAAAATCGTTGGAAAGTGCCGTGAGTAGCCGTCGCCAAATAGTCGTCGATACTGTCGCCAATCAAAGGAAAGCACGTACGCCATAGCGACGGCTTTTCCGACGGCTAGCCACGGCCGCCGACGGCTAGCAACCGTCGGAAAAGACTGTTGTTCTGGTAGTGATACATTTCAATATACATATATAATCAAAATATCTAAAATATTTTTCATTTCTTTCATGATATTTTTTACAACTTTTTCCCTATAAATACCACCCTCCACTCTCATATTTCCACACTTCATTCCTACTTCTTCCTCCTTCTTAAGCTCCAAGAGCTCCTCTTTAATGGATTCCAAGCCTTGAAAAAAGTTAGCAAAGTTATGGCAAATAAATGTCAAAATTATATACATATGCAAATTATGTTGCTACCTCCTCAAAATAAGCTCAAACTCCATCCTACATCTCCTATAACCCACGGCCATATCCCATGTCCATGTTTGGTCAAGCATCACCTCATTTCAAGAGGGGCCGATCCTACTAAGAGTCAAGGAGGAGATCCGGGGAGCTCCAAAGTGAAATTTGTGGAGAGAAATACCGCCAAAATAATTTTAGGAAGCATCGAGAAGGAGTTAATATTATGATGAGAACTCTATTCTAAGTTAATTATAAAATGGTTAACATGAGTATTGAAAGTGGTTATGATGATTAATTGGTTAATTAATGATGATTGGTTGGTTAATTAATGATGATTGATGGTTGCATAAGAAGTAAAAAAAGAAATATACGGTTAAACTGTTATTTAATGGTGAGAAAACTCCACTTATATTATTATATATACTTTGGATGATGATATGATATGTTATTTGGTTGCTATAGTTTGATCATCATGTTGGGTTATGAAATATTGTTGTTTTATGTGTAAAACAAGCCACGTTAAATACACATCGAAAATCATAAAGGAAATCACTTTCCCTTTTATAATGAAATGGTGAATATTGATGTTAAACCTCTTTTAAAATAGTTTAAAACGATTTAATAATATTTTATAAACATTTAAAAGTGTTTCAATGAAGTTTGAAAGTAAAATGGAAAATTTGTCAAAAATAGGTGCGTTGCGTAATAGTGGTTCACGATTTGACACCGTAGAAAGTTAAATCCATTTATACGATGACTTTGGAGTCAGAATTCTTTGTCATAAGAATTTACCGAACTCCTATAATCATATTTTTCAAACAAAAGAAAAGGATCGAGATTTAGTTTAATAGATTTTGAAATATGAGCAAAACAAGTTTTCAAAATAGTTATAGTTTGGCAATTTGGAAACCAAAGCGACAAATTCTTTATAAATGATATTTTTTATTCTTTAAAAATACGAAATAAATTCTATAAATACGTTAAAATGTTTTAAAAGAGATTTGAGTTATAAAAATGAATTTCTAAATGATCGAAAAGTTGTTTTGATTAAATAAGCCTTAAAAGTAATATTTGTAGCACTTTTTGCAGCACTTTTAATAACTTTTGAAATATGGCATTAAACTTAAGTATTCTTTCCCAAATATTTTATAAATATTTTCAAATAAATAACTAAGTATTTTAAAAATGAAGGTTTTATAATTTATTCTAAAAAGTTTAAATAAACGATTTAAAGAAAAGCTGTTATAATCAAGTTGTTTAATTTTGGTTCTAAAATTCGATGAGTATACTGGATTTTTCTATTTGTGAGATCTGGATGTGAGGTCCTTAAACTAAGGAGATGTTCAGAAGCAACCAGTGCCCTGGCTCACCTGACCTCTTTCCTGGACGAGGAATAGATAAGTTCGAAATTTCGGAAACGAGGCAAGTATAAAAGATTTAATTTTTTTTCAAATTTAATACAACTTGGATTTTATAGAAATAATCTTCTTATACTTGGTATTAAATTCTGAGGAGAGAACCCATACTATCTATGTGAATTTAAAAGGTGATTTCACCGCTATTCGATGTATAGTAAAGGTTGAATACGGAAATTGATGTCGAGTAAAATTAGTATAATTTCCATGAATCCATTTTACTTGAATAATAACTAATTTGGATTTACATCTTAGATAACACGGTTTCAGCATATTAAAAAGATATGTATTTAAAATAAGAAATATTTTGTCAAGATTTAAATAAATGATTTGGAATTAATTTAATTCCTATACTTAAAATTAATTGTTTTGGATTAAATGATGTCTTAAATAACATTGTTTTTGTCCCATTTTAAAAGTTATGATTTGGAAATATTTGTAAAGATTTATATAAATGATTTGGAAATATTTTCCTAAGTAAATGATGAAATGATTTGGAATTACTCCAAGATTCAAAAAGGTTTTAAGTAATCAAAGAATTTGATAAATAAGGTTTAATGATTCTGTATATACCGAAAAGAAATGTTTTAAAGATATATATCTCTAGAAGATATTTTTGGCAAAAAGAAAGTTATTAATCAAATGATAAGCATCTATTTACTTAGCATATTTTATCGATGGTTAGTTCGAAGGAACCGGGATCGGATTTGAATGATTCTTATAAGTAAACCGCTCCGAACCAATTTACTTATTCGAAGTGAAGACATGGAATGAAATAGTTGGCGACTAAGAAATTTCCAGTGAATAAAAAGGAAAACCGATGATTGCAAAGACCATCACTAATGAAACATTCATTTAGCATGTCTAAAGTAGTTAAACATCAGTTCCGTATGAACCGCTTTCTACTATTCTCATCTTCACGAGATTAGGAACTAAATCAACGTGGAATTTCAAATCCGAAATGAAAAGGGGTTATAGGGTTGCAGAGATTATGCACATCAAACTAATGAGTTTTTAAAGTGGATAAGGTTCTTTGTTGATGAGATTAAGAGTATGCTTTGATATTCCAAATCCGCACAAACCTTAGCCTTTTTTAGGGATATCGATTCACTCTTCGGACGTAAAGGTGTATGATAGGTAGAGATGAAGGTTTAGTTATGGTGGGTTGTTTGGACAACGAGACTTGGTTACCAAAGGAAAGTTATGCTACAATTTCCATTTTCCAGATCCCATTGCAAGATTCGAGATTACGGGCGAATCTATAACCAGGAAAATTGGAGTTTTAAGTTTGGCAAAGCTCGAGGATGATGAATTCGAGATATAGAATCATCGACGTCAAAGACACGATGTAGAAGAAGAAGTGGTTACAGATAAGAAGATGGTTACAATAAATGTGACCATAAACAAACCCGTTTGAGAAGAATGAGTGATGGGCCGGGCTTTAATTTCTGCAACCATTAAGCTTATTATTTCTTTGAGGCCTTTAAAAGCAATAAACATTACTTAGGACGTGCACTTGTCAACATAGAAATTCAATTGCATATAGAAGATAAAAGGCCAATGGGTTGCATTAATACATCTGTTTATTTAGCTATATTTAGCCATGTATCTTTGTGCTGTTTATTTATTAGATTAGATGGTACAATATGTATAACTATATGAAGGTAACTCAACAACAGTTAAGTAGTATGTTATAGTTTGTTGTGTATTGTATTATATTTTAGGTAACAAAAGGTACCAATTTTCAAATATATATGTGTGTGTAGGTATAGTATTTCCAATAAGATTTTAAAAACGAAAATTCAAAACTATATTTTAGCTTCAAATAAGGGTTTTATTTTTTCCTTTTAAAAATCTTACTAGAATTACTACACCTATAGGTGTAAAGTTTTTTCCAACATAATTGAAATGGATATGTAAGCATATGGGCTTCTTTGCTAACAATATATAAATAGTTGGACCTAAATAAATGAAAGAAAACAAAAATGTGATAAAATGAAAAGCTTCCCACCCAGCTTGTTTAATGAAACAAACCAACAACTTCATTTACTTAACCCACTCCTTTATAGAAATACGGTAAGCAATTCGTGTTTGGTGAGATTATGATATGAAATAGATTTATCTTTTGTTACATGGTACCTTTTTCATCAAAATGCTACACAGACGTAAGGTGAAATGCTGTCAATAATGATCAATAACAATAAACGAAAAAATAGTGAGCTCACTGCATTGAATCTATTACATTTACGGTTACTATCCATGGCCACTTTATGGAACTATAAAATATATGTTGACGTATTTTCGTACGTGAGATGTAAGTGAAAAGGTTATACATGCACTAAATTATTATTTTATGTTTAGACATCCGGTATCATTTACTAATTAAAAGCATATCACTAGTATTAATGTTATGTTCTACAAATGCAAACAAAAGGATCTTCACTTCTACTTGTGTGTACTTCAAATAACAAACGACAACAATGTAGACATAATAAAATTTAATTCAAAGAAGAGAAAATTCAATTAAAAACTAATTCTAACATAAAGATTTTGATAAAATCAAGTCTCCCTAGCTAATAAAGAAAAACTACAACAAATATCAAAAATTAGTAGAAGGAAATTTGGGACTACAAAAGCTAAATTAGAAAAGAACATATAAGAAACCAATATTAGAACAAATTTAACACATATCGCAATATAACCGTTAACTAAATTACATATTTAGTTATCTTCAAGAAGATAGTTTTTGAAATTATAATACTATTCGTTGCTACTCCATTTGGTTTTTCCTTACTTTCTAACCGAATAATCAAATACCATGAGAAAAATTGTTACGAATGCAAGAAGAATAGGCAGTAAGAAACTATTACAAGTAAAATGTACTTCTACAAAAAGAGATTTTCTTTGCACTATGATATTCTGACCAAAAGTTTGATCACCTTCTCAACTTCTTTTACAGCAAATACAACAAATGTGTTTGAGTTTCATAAAGTTTGACACATTAAATTATGAAACACTATCGTTGCACCAATCAAACTAACATTTATATCATGTAAGCTATATTTTATTCACACTTCATTGCATTAAATAAAGAAAATAATAAGAACATTATCATATATTAGCTTAAATTTGTTGATTCTTACTGCATAAAGCAAAGCTTGTTAATTGGTGTAGTGGCTTTGGACTTTGAGTTCCCTTTTGTTTTGAAACTTCATAAACCCGTAAAGAATAACACAAATCGACTTCAGTAAAAAACCTTCATGAATGCAATTGGCTTCAGTAAACCCTTTTGTTTTGAAAATTCATAAGCCCTTTTGTTTTAAAACTTCATAAACCCATAATCGTACAATGTATGATCATTGACTACATCGACTACATAAACCTAGAATAGTAACTAAACAAAAATTATGTATGACGAAATTTCATAAACCTTTTGTTTTGAAACTCCATAAACCTAGAATAGTAACTAAACTAAAATTATGCATTACGAACATTGACTACATAACAAAGAAGAGCATGAATGCATCCAGGAACATAGTATGATCTTTAAATGGAAAAACATCTTTGAAGTACAAATGGAACAAAAGCAAACGATTAATAATAGAGGTAGCCGAATAAAATCAAATAACTAGTGCAAAATCTATACAGTGTTCATAGGATAATTAAAACTGTCATCTATAGCCAAAATATTAGCGAAGAAAATGACCAACGAAATCGAAAACTATCATCTTTAGGAGTACTTGAGATATGAATTGGTGAATTATGGTAGCAAGCAACTTGAACAACTAGCAAAATTGAGAGGATATGCAATTGGAGAAATACGATGAGATGATGGGAAGCGAAATCGATAAAAAAAATTAGGGGGAGATGTGGAAGCAATGTTTGGGAAAAGAAGGAAAGGAAGGGAAATGTGTTTTTTTGATAAAAGTGCATAAGGAGAGGTGGCAAATAATATTCTCAGCGTTCAAGATTAAAGAAATTACCTACTAATTGACATCTTACTGCAATTGCAATTAAACACTGAGAGGGAAAGCAACGAGAAACATGATTTGTTATAGTGTATGTATGCCTCGTAGTGTGTCCATGCAACAGTTCGCTTAGACAAATATAGTAATGTTGGACCAGTTCGTTACGATTAAGTTAGCAACCTATAAGTTGTCCACTAGGATGGATACTAGCGCCTAGTAGTTCCACCTTGTATTGATCACATTATTTATGCGTTTATTCACATCGGCTTTGGTAATCACATTACCCCCTAAATATCATTTATATCCCAATGCCTTTACGAGGTTTTTAACATTATTTCTACTTAGCTTATCACATGCGCATCATCACCTCGTTTATCATATAAATAGACATAATGAGATAATCAACATTTAACCCTTGACATCAAATCATAGCATACATGAACTAACGAGGCAACAAGTCATATATAAGCACATCCATCTAGTAGCATGTATCATAAGCATTAACATCTTCAAATAACATCATACTTATATTAGCATAACATATTTGGGTATGTTAAATACAATTCATTTTATGCATTTATAAATATTTTGCTTCCCTAACACAATTCATTTCCAAAACGACATTATACCCTCTATTTATATCATATATAAATGTTGTGTGCGCATATCATCATATCATAGCAACAACTAATATAGATGTATTCATAAAACATGACATGTCAACACGTCATCGTAGAGTAACATAATACATGATTTATAACTTGGTAAACTTATTATCCGACATTTGAACCAGACGACGTCTTGATAAATTTGGACTTCAAGATGATGAAGAAGTGAATCAAGATACTCAAGAGATGTTAAGAATTACGAAGATATGAAGTGCAAGATGTTTTGGTGAATATTTGCATAAAGTAAATCATGTCGATACCGCATTGTTTTGTGAAGTGGGTCCTACATTAAACTATAGATGAGGTTGCCTTATACTTTGAAGAAAAAGACAAAGATTCATACTGGACAAATCATGTCAGTACCTACATGATTTGGAGAGAAATTTTGTCAGCGAAAATTCAAAGTTAAAGAACTAAGTAATTATTAAGAAAAGTTGGAGATACAAGACGAAAAAATATGTCAGTTTGACATGATCATAACGACATCGAGTTGTTCTAACTTATGGGTTTTACTCATTCTTTCCATCTAAAAATGCGGATCTGACTTTCTACCCATTCTTCCGCGATCTAGTAACTATGAGGGATGGATTCGAATATAAATATCCATCCTTTGGCAATGAAATAAGTACTTTTTTCATCTCTTAGATCTTTGCAACGAAGTTCTTCCCTTTTTTTGCTGTCAACTAGCATACTTGTTGTTCCAAAGGTGGTTGTGATTGTAAGGATTGTCCAAAATAAACTAATAGTGGATGTAGGAAATCTATTTGAGGCCGAACCACTCTAAAAATTCGTACGTTCCTCGTTTTCATTTCACTTTGCATTGATTTCATCTCGATTTCTTCACTAATTAGTCGGTGTTGTTTTCTTCACTAAATTATTAAAAATAGAAAATTTATTTTTAAATAGAAGAGAATTTTACGAGCAATTTAAATATATATTTTTTGAAAATTTTTTGTTGTTTAAAAAGTGGAGTTTTGAGGAATTTTTAGTAAGAAAATTGTATATTTCACAGTGTTTGAAAAGTTAGGGGCTTTTGAATATCTTTCCTTCTCCAAAATATCATACACACAGCCAAGTTTTCCTTTCTAGGCAACACACACGTAATTTAACTTCTCTCCTCTCTAACACTTGTACGTATTCTTCACTGATAGAAACTCCTCTTCTCCTCCTCTTCTTCCTCCCATTCCACCACTTCAAAAAATTTAATAAAATCAAAAAATTACAAAATCACTCATAAATGAAACCTAAGGACAAGTCTCCATCACATATATCAATTTCAACCAGAATAGAGGATTCAAAATTCCCCAAATCAGAGAATTGAAGAAATATGAGATGAATTTGGTGTAGAATTGCTTTTCTTGGCTAGTTGAAAGCAAAGGAAAGGGAATTACCCAAAATTATAAGCAATTTCTATAAATCCCATATTAATTCTAATTTTCCTTTATATATGTTGGTTTTATACTTGATATCTATATATTTGTGAATTTTGATGTTGGATAAAGGTTGCAACATGCTTGAATTGAATAATTATGAGGTAAAACGCTAATTTTATGGGAAAATTTGATAAATTGAACCGTTGGGTTCATTGAGTTTTTGGTGATGAAATAAAAATAATTAAATATGATTTCGATGTTGTTTGATTGCTTGATGTTAAGGGGATCCTCTAGCGAAATTTTTTTGGTCGGTAGGATGAATTAGGATGGCCGAAATTAGGCCACCATAGAGTTTGAGTTTCACATACGTGATAAAAAAATTTATAATGTGTGAATATCTAAAGGTACTCATAAGGATTCTTCGAATCTCCATTGTATATGCATAAGGAAGAGGAGAAAATTTTATCACTGCATACGTGGTGGGGAATAGCTGCAACAACCCACCTTTTTGACCCTCGGGTCAACACCCGAACCGACATTGACATCTAGAGAACTGAAAACGAAGAGTCGTTGGGATATGATAATAAGAAACAAATATCATTATAATTAATAAATTTTAGAGTCTCACTGGGAAAGTAAATAAAATATCATGCCAATAACCATATTCATTTCACATCACCATAATGTCTACACTGTCAAATAATAGTCTGTGCAATACAAATCCAAACCCAATCCATATACATAATCAAATCTAGGTCATAACACTTATTCACATCATATACAATGTGCACAAATAAATCCTTGCCTTCCACACCATCTTGTTTCCAAACTCCATCAATGTGGATATATAAATAAAGAGGAAAATAAGAGTGGGTTGGACACAAGTCCAGTGAGTGAGCCATACTTACACTACATATACTACAAAGATAATACTACAACATGATACGAGTCTAATGTCTCGGTCACCTCGCTTTTTGCTGATCACACCATACCCATGCCTCATGAACTACAAGGTTGTCTATTGTCCATTGTCACATCAATAACATACATGACTCACTTCCCTGGACTTGCCTCGTGCACTACTGGGTCGCTTGTTATCCTCATACACAAATTAGACTCATGTATTAGACTTGCCTCTTGCACTAGTGGATCGATTACCATCCATCCTCCACACCGGTCGATCGAAGCCAACAAGGGAGTAATGCAATACCGGATCACAACATTATGTCATGGGCTCGTATCATAGGTCACCTACTTTCACCACACGCTCAAACATGTTCACATCAATGTCGCATCATTTTTGATATTAGAAATAACATAAAAATCCATCTCAAACAACTATCATCATCACACACATTCACTTTGGATCCATAACATCGCCAATTTCCTAGTCAATAGCCTCCAGATATTTTTACGAAACAAAAGAAACAAGACTTGAATCAAAACATTAATATATGTTAGCCCATTTGGGTCCAGGTTCAATCTGTGCCCAAAATAGGTCGACGATGCACTGGTCTAGGCAAATCCATGTACCGTTCAAGATGAATTTTTGAGTGTCTAGCAACGATTTCCCATCATTCCATTCTGTCGTTCTACCTCCATTTGCCTCTGTTCATCTCCAGTATCCTAAACTACATTTCTATGTCCGATTTGCACTTTAATTCATCAATTTAAGTTGTATATTCATCAAATTATAAGGGAAAGGTGAAATCTAATTTATATTTTACCATTTCCATTGAATCCCTTCCAATCCCCTATTTAATTTCGAAATTAAGAGATTATAAATGATTATCAATTCTAATATAGACTATAAATCATCTTTATAGGATCAAGATTGCATTATATTAAGAGGAACGTAAGAATCACTCATGGAAATCGCTTTTGGCTGCTTAAGCCTCTGTTGTCCAGACTGTAGCACTTGCACACTTCAAAATTGTCTCCAATTTGGTATAGGTGCCTAGTCCTTTCTGTTTGCTTCGCGATGCCATTGATTTTGTGTGATTTCGTTGAGATTTGAAGAAGATACGGCGTGATTTGAGTTTTTTTATGCAAAGAGGAAAAGGAAAGAACTAGCGGGTGGTGGTTTCTAAAATGAAATATTAGTTACATACTTGATTTATATAGAAGGAGGGAAAACAACGGTCAACCCATATTTCAAATTCAAACTTTAGCCCCGCTCAACTCGACACAGATTCGACCATAACTCCTTCATATGGACTCCAAATGAGGCAAACCAATATACTGCGAGAATCAAAAAAAATAAGACGCTCACAATGACAGTAGTTTCGTCATCAAATTCTAAAGTTATAAATATGACCATTTTTCCCTCCTTATTTATATTTATTTTATTACCACATGAAATCCAATTATTTCAACACTATTATGTTATTAATATCTAATTATAATATTTACCAATTTTTGGGGTATTACATTCTCCCCTCTAAAATAATTTCTCCCCAAAATTCCTAAGGAATGGAAAATGTAATATAATATAACACTCATATCGTTCGCCAAACAAAATCAATCAAGTAAACAAATATGGCAACCAATGTATATAATATTTAAATTGGCTTAACAAAATAGTACGATTAACATATGGATGAAATGATGCCATGAACTTAAAATTTCTATTTCTATGGTGCAAAAATGTAGCAAACGCAACCTATTGAATGCAATAGAATGACATATTAGGCATGGATTCATAACACTCTAATATAAGCATATATTTCTATATAAATGCAAATCCAGCAATATTTATTCTAAAAACCAAATCATCCAAAGAATCTAATCCTAACCCTAGAATAATTTAATCTATAGAAATCAGATTAAGCAGTATTTATTCTAAAAACCAAATCATCCAAAGCATCCAATCCTAACCCTAATCTATAGAAATCAGACTAAATTAGGACGTATCGAAAAAGAGTGGAGGATGAGTAGTCTTCATCTTCCCTTCGGGCTCCCATGTACCCTCTGCCGGGTCGTTCCCCCATTGCACTCTAACCAACTTCACCACTTTATTCCTAAGCTGTTTCACCTAATGCTCCACAACATGGGCTAGACCACGTGATGAGCTAAGCTCAGGTTCCAACTCTACCTTCTCTAATTGATTAGGTGCAACTACAATTGTCTGACCGTGCTATACATTTTTGCAAATGTAACACATGAAATACGTTATGGACTCCTGCCATCTTCTCCGGAAGCTCTATTGTACATGCCAAACTTCCTATCCTCTCCAACTTGTGAAATGGACCAACAAATCAGGGCACTAACTTTCCCAAACTTTCGAACCTTACCACGCTCTTCAACGGAGGAACCTTCACAAAGACTAAATGTAATAACCCGGTATTGAGAAGCAATTAACTAAAAATAATAATGGTGATATAATTAATTAAAATGGACTTTTAAAGATTAAATAGAAATTATTTGTAAATATTAGAAACTGATTAATAAAATACTAATTTTTGAAATTAAAATTATTTTGGG
Source organism: Allium fistulosum (assembly GCA_030737815.1). Taxonomy (NCBI): domain Eukaryota; kingdom Viridiplantae; phylum Streptophyta; class Magnoliopsida; order Asparagales; family Amaryllidaceae; genus Allium; species Allium fistulosum. The sequence goes on along the minus strand of CM060903.1, from coordinate 888,345,038 downwards.
AAGAATTATTAAATAGCTTTTAGAGTGTAGTATTTTAGAAGTTAATTAATTTGAAAACTATGAATTATTAATAATGTGTAGAATTTAATTAATAAATTGATAATGATAATACCTTTGAATTTCGAATGGATTTAAATGTGTTAAAAGTGATTGGATAATTTTATATAGTTAAACATTAATAGTAAATTGGATTAGGAATATATTTTAAAAGGAAAAAGAAATCTATTTTATTGTAAAAGGGGGTTTTGGTATTTATTTAATAATTGAGCTTAAACAAAACAGTTCGAAATAAATAATTAAAATGAACGAATTTGTGGAAAATAAACTCTATAAATTTTTATAATATTCTCTAAATATTCGAGTAATGTAAATATAGTTTTTATTTGAATTTTTATAAGTGATTTGAGGATAATATAAATATTTTGAAAATGGAAATTTGTTGTGTAAGTGTAACGACCCATATTTTACATATCGAGGAATCGTAAAATATTATTTTTAATTCCGTATGAGGTCGTATAAATCTATAACTTTAAGAAACGCCTACTAGTGACATTTCCTATCTTTAGAATTTTTCTAGACGATTTTACCTTTGAAAACTTGTAATGACTATAACTTTTAATAAAAGCCAATTTAGCATCGGAGACTACTTCCGTTGGAAAGATATGATTATTTTCTTTCCATAGATGCTCATAATAGAGATTTGGACTTTCTGCCTAGGATACATGGCTGTTTGAAGACTGGTAGTTTTTGAAGCAGCTTAGTGGGTAATTAGTGAGTTCGGGGGCAAGCCCACTAACCATTTCAGGTTTGGAGGCTATATTGGGCTGAACTATTATTCCAAATCACTTTCACAACTTATTAAATATATCTAGGCTACCATTAACTCATTCTCCACCCAAAATATTCTCTTTTTCCCTCTAAATCAAGTCTAAATCATAGATTACGGGTAAGTTAACAAGAGGATTCATTAGAGATCTTCAAATCTACATTTTTGGGGAGGAAAATTACATCTTTGTTGTTCATTTCTGGAATTTTCTCGATTTGCATGCAGAACTTGGATTTTAAGGGGTTTCAGTGAATGATTTATCTTCTCTCACCTTATTATATATGTATCTATAAGTTCTGGCATGTTTTAAACTCATTTTTATAATCAAATCATGTTTGGGACTGTTTAAAATTGAAACCTGAAGTAAAAATGGATTTAAAATAATTTAAAGTGCTATAGTCATATTAATTTGATGTATGGTTGCCTTAATATGTGTTAGGTTATGTTCGAGACATATTGTAGAATGATTTGTCATGAATTTTTATATGTTTGCATATTTGAATGTTGTTTGTTGCATGTATGGTGTTTGCTTGTATGCTCATATGGTTGAAACGCTTAATGGAGCGACTTAGAGTTAGGAATCATGAAACTAGACTTCAACGAATTGACTTGCTATTGTCGGGAGTTGTATCGTTGCATATGTAATGCGTAAGGGTGAAAGAACGGGGTGTAGTGGTGAAGTTGACATGAAAATGGAAGTGGGAGCCACTATAGCGTTTTGGTTTGGGGGAAGGCTGTTCGGTTCTATGAGTGCTTGGAGCTTGGCGTGAACTAGCTTGAGGTTTTACTTCGGATCGACAGGAAGAGGATCGGATAGGATTTCCTATCTAGTGATGTTACAGTTCAGCAGGATCGGATAGGATTTCATGTGCTGTGGTTTTATGGTTAGGGTGGACCAGATAGGATTTCCTATACAGTGGTGTTATGGTTCGGGGGGGAATCAGATAGGATTTCCTGTCCAATGGCATCATAGGAGACCTGACATCATTTGCAATTCGGTGGAGCTATGCCCGGGTACCAAACAAGGAATGACGTTCGGGGTGGCATTGTGGCATGTTGGGGCGACATTGGGTCGGTTACATGGTTGGGCCAGACAGAGATGAGAGGTTGGGGAACTTCAAGTTTGGAGAGGCGGTCCTTCGGGGTTCATCATGATTTGCTTCGAGGCTATTGTGGGTGACTTGGGGCTAAGGTAGATGACCTCAAATGACTCGGGATGGCATTGGATTTTATGCAGCAATAGAGGAAGCGATGGTTTGATGCTTTAATGCGATGACTTTAGGACCATAGTACAATTTCTCTACGACTTACGATGGATGTCTAGAGGCATTCCTAAGATGCCCACTTAACGATGAAAGTCATGGCGGTGATCCACAAGGGCAAGTTCAACGATGTGGGCTTGTGAGTATAATTTGCGATTGTGTTCTATTGTGGAGTTAGCTGGGATGGAATAACGATTGAGTTACATTATGGAGATGCATGCAAAGGTATCATTGATAACTCGGAGGTTTCTAGTGTGCTCATAAAGAAGGGGTTTGCGGGGATGTCCACTTGGATTTTCGATTGTCTCTGGATCTTACGATAGTAAATTACCCTGGGTTTTTGCGATTATGAGCCTGGTTCCTAGATTTTCGGAGTGGCATGGATTCAAGCACCAATGAAGCTGGGATTTTGATTTGGTCTTTGGTTTGCGATTGTGCCATACGAGTTATCATAGGTCCAACGCAAATGATTGATGGTAGGGATTGTTTAATGGATGCTATGTTTGCCATGGTTGTTTATCACTCTAGGATGTCACACGATGTAGGTATTTTGACCGTATACCTAGACACTGGACATTGTACTTCGATTGTAGTGCACTTATATGGTTATGATAGTGGATTAGAGCATATTAGTAGTAAATTTCTAACTCTTTTGATGTAGGAACAAGTCAGTTTTGGTTCTTCATACCCTATGACCCTATTAACTATATACGATTTTCATAATATTTCTGAGATGATGCATCGCTCACACCAGACCGTTGTATGACCTGAGGTTTTATGCTTTGCTTCTTATTACCTCGGGTGCTCTTAAATAAGTAAATTATGGATAATAGGTCTGGATAGCGCATGGAGCTGTATGGAGTATGAGTGGGAGGCAGCGCTTTCAAATACCTATATTTGGAGCTTACTATCGCTTATGTTCTACTGTGCAGTACTGTGGAGCTATACCAATACTTGTATTATCTTAGAGATAGTTATAGAGTTTATTTTGGAGATTTGAGATGTATAAACTCTATTATTTTGGATTTTATATAATCCGTGGACCTATTTCACTTTGATGTTCTTATTTATGATTTATTTGATTATATCACTATCTCGCCTGTTTTACATCTATGTTATTATATTATACTTTATCTATGCACTGTGAGACGCTCTATAGGTTCTTTGCTTGGATTTATGTTACTTTACACCTTTGGTTACCATACTGGATCGACTGGGTGCCTCTATAGCGCATTATATCGGTATATTAGGTATCGGAGGTGTAGGGCGATCGTCACATTTGGTATCAGAGCTTAGGTTGCATAGACAACCTAAGTTGATACTTGGATTTATTAAGGATGAGGGAGGAGCTATCATCTTAGAATGCATCAAGCGATATATGAGAGAGCATACTTGTTATAATTCAGTTTCCAAAACTATATAGTAGTACATATATAGTAGATAAGTCAAATTGCATTCGCAGACACCACTTACCCCTTTTAAAGAGACTGTTCATTCTTATTACAGCTCGTAAGAATGAGCTAGCCAATAAGGAATGCTGCTAGGAATTCCATCTCTGGAGGTTAGAAGGGGGGTGGGAATTAGGACTCTTAAATCCGACCTATAGAACATGTTTACTGAGATGGTGCGAAACATGGTTCAAATTGCCTAAGTCGCTCCTGCTATGGCTGTAGGTGGTGGTGCTTCAGTGTAGGTTCCTAGGGCTGACATTGCCAAATTGAACAAAGATTATTCTACTCTGGAGGCAACCAACGAAGTGCAGGATTGGTTGGATACCTGCAAACCCATCTTTGATGATATGGAGTTAGAGGATGCGATGAAGAGGAAGCTGGCCTCTAGACAGCTTCAAGGAAGAGCTATAGGATGGTGGAATGCCATTAAGATTACTACTCTCGAGGACTAGATTACTTGGGAGTAGTTTAAGGCAAGGTCTGAAGAGAAGTATATCCCAATCGCTCAGAAGTCGGTGCTCTTTCGAAAGTTTGCTGACTAAAGACACGGGGATATGTCTTTGTCGGAGTACGTGGTTGAGTTCGACACACTGTCGAAGTATGGCCTATCTTTTATCGATACCCCACTCAAGAAGAATGAGAAGTTTATTACAGGCTTGGATGATTATCTTGGAGAGAAGCTAGTAGGATATATCGCTGAGACCTTTGAGAGGCTGGCGGAGAAGGCTCTTCGACATAAGACTATGTATGCTAAGCCTAAGTCAGTTGTTGCTCCTAAGGATGAGCCAAAGCCACAAGCCGGTGGAAGAGGCAAGAGGAAGTGGGACAACAAAAGGAAGAAGAATTAGTTTTAGAAGAGTGGTCAGTGGAAGGGCAAGTTGGAGCCTACTTGCTATAATTGTGGAGAGAGGGGCCATCTTGTCAGAGACTACAAGGCGAAATGAAAAAAGTGCTACAACTGCAACAAGTTGGGACATATCAAGAAGGATTGTTCAGAACCGCTAAGAAATAAACAAGTTGTGTCTACTTATGCTTTTAATGTTGTTCTAGCTTCGTCGAGTGCTCCATCAACAAAGGAGAAGGGCGTTATTATACAGGGTATGCTTTCTATTTCGGATACACCTGTATATGTTTTATTCGTTACCGGGTTGTAACGATCCGTAATTTAATCACTTTAAATATGAATATTTGTTATATTTTAAAATAATTAATGAATGGATTTTATAACAGAAATAGACATTTTTTAATTAATAACTAGGGATGATGAAGTTGTTTTAAATTTTGGTTTACAAAAATAGTTAGTTTAGAGAAAAATCGAAAATGTGACCGTAAATCGTTTTCCGGATTTTCAAATTTTCATCGACTAAAAGTTGTCAAAACATGTTGTGTACACTAGAGTATACACACACACATATAAATAACATATGCTTTGGTTAAGGAAGTGATTAGAGTTAAATAGGTTTAAATTTATACTTAACTAAATAAAGCGAGTCTGACTTTTCTTTTAAAATTTAAAAAGAAAATAGTACTAAAGATAATATATCAAGTACATGATTAAAGAGATGAAGTGAGGGAGGGGATGGGTGGCATGTGCAAGGAGGGAAGGTGGAGGTGAGGTGGCATCTTGTTATGGAGTGTAATGACCAAGGGTAAATTGGTAATTTCCTATGTTTCATTTTATATAAAAACAACTTTACTTTTTTTCATTTCTTATTTTACTCCACTTTCTTCATTTTCAAATACTCATCTCCATCTTTTCCAAGCTTCTCTCTTACTTTTTCATGGCTTCTCTAAAAAATTTAAATTAAAATCTCTTCATTTTCCACTTTAAAACCATAAACTTAGTTAAAAACACCTCTTCTCTTCTCTACATCTCCTATCCTTCAGAGCAAAGTCCAAAGACCCATTTTTCTTTCTAGGCCACACCCTCCTCAACCATGGCCGAGCCCAACTCCACCTAGGCCGAGCTCATTTCCACTTCCTGAAGTTTTAAAAGGCAAGTTTTTGAGAAGGAAAATTAAGTCCGTGTGTTGGTGCAAAAGGTGTTGTAGCTTTGGTTTGTATTCGTGTTGATTTTGGTGAGTAAATCTCACTTTTAAAAACCAAGATTTAAACTTTATTATTTGTGATAATAATATTAGTTAATTGCTTGTGTTTATATGTGTTTGAAAGTGCTGTTGTTTGGTTTGGTTCCCGCTTGATGGTGATGACATATGTGATGTTTTGTTGATGACTTGAAATGTAGTCGAACTGCTTAAGTAATTATTTACAAGCAATAATTTTTTCTTGCTTTATAGATTTTATTTACATTTGTATATATATGTATGTACTTATGTATATGGACGGTTGTTTGTTGATTAGAAAGTTAACACTTGAATTGGTTTATGTTTCGACATCGAGATCGCGTGTTCTTTTAAAACATAGTTTACTTCCTTGTTTTCTATAAATATTTCTAAATTTTTTTCTGAACTTTACTTTTCATTTTCAAAATTTTATACAAAGTTATTAAGGTAATTTAAATATAGAAAGAAAGTATTTAAAAGCTATTTTGATCCATAAAACAAGTTCGAAGTTATGGTCCATATAGCGATAGCGGCTATCGACAATTTTGGTGTAAACTAAAATGAGTTTCTACTTTAGATATTTTTTTAATCTTTTAAATATATTCTAAGTATTAAAATGGAATTTTAAAATATAAAAATTATTTTCAAAAATTATTATTTAATTATTTAAATAAAAGGTATAAAATTATTATTTAATTATTTAAATAAAAGGTTAAAGTTATTATTTAATTATTTAAGTAAAAGGTATAAAATTATTATTTAATTATTTAAATAGGTTAAAATTATTATTTAATTATTTAAATAAAAGTTTAAAATTATTATTTAATTATCTAAATAAAAGGTATAAAATTATTATTTGAATAAATGGTATAAAATTATTATTTAATTATTTAAATAAAAGGTATAAGATTATTATTTAATTATTTAAATAAAAGGTTTAAAATTATTTAATTATTTAAATAAAAGTATAAAATTATTATTTAATTTTTTAAATAAAAGGTATAAAATTATTATTTAATTATTTAAAGAAAAGGTATAAAATTATTTAATTATTTAAATAATATTTTATATTTTTTAATTGCTTTATTTTTAAGGATCAGGTTTTGTTTAAAAGCAACAATTTTAAAAGCAAGGGAATCTTTGTCTACATCATTAAGTAGCCAAACAAATATTGTAAGTAGTTCTAAAACATTGACATGTTTTATGGAAAGTAAGTCATCTTGTATTTAGCACTAAAAGTCGATGAGTAGACCTTACTCTATTTGTGAGATCTAGAAACAGATTCTCTAAGCAAAGGATAGAGAAGTCCAAATGTCGAAAACATGATAAGTATAAGAGGGTCAATTTCGATAAATGGGTCATGATAAATTAAGTGTATGGAAGATACTTCATCATATGCTTAACAATAAATTCCAACGTATGGAAACTCGTCTCTATCGCGAGAAGTAAGAATGTACGTCGAGGCAAGGATAGTTTTCTAACTTGTCGGACTTCATTGTTAATCAAGGGATAGTACTGTTTGAAATTGAAAAGTGGGGGTAAGTATAAGGTATCTTATTTTTTGTATGCAAATCTATACTTACACCCAGATAGTGGATTTGTCCACTATCAATAACTTGACCAATTTTAAAATTATTGAATGTTGGTTTGAAGAGGCCGAGATTGGATCAGCATGAGTTATCCGAATACCACTTCAAACCAACGTAAGAGTTCGAATTGGAAACATCTTGGAGATGATGGAATCGAAGACAAAATCTTGAAGTGCAAGTGCTACTTGCTACAAATCCTGAGGTTGATTCCAAAAAGGATGTAGTAGAAGTAGTGTCTTCGGTTGTTCATATCCTGAACAACTTGTTTGGATGAATGCTTGCATTGCATTGTTTCCTGGAGGGCAGTGTTAGAATTCCAAGTGGGATTGCTATATAAAAGGTAAAATGTAGCCATAAGCCTCACAACCGGGAATGACTAAAACATGGGATATCCCGCAAGGCTATGTGGATCGCACCCGTTAGGGTATGGTCATCACTCGATCTAGATCAATATATCCAAATTTTGTATGCTAGTGACTCGGGTACGATTGTTGATCACAACCGGGGTGGTGACATATTCGATACTATCCAGTAAGTGGTAAGCCTATCTTGCAATACAGGGGGTCCATGCGAGGCCCTCGGTACGTTTTATCTAGAGGTGTACTATGACAGGCGGTACCCTAATAGCATTGTCATTGATGGAATCCATTTTCCAGTAAGTGCCATATGGACTTAGTTATATACCAATTATGTTGGAATGTAATTAATGTACCCATTTCGGCTAAGATTTAATATTTATTTTAAACCCTAGACATTATTATAATATCAACGAATTTTCTATTGAAATGTTTTGGTTATCGTAAGGTAAAAGCCAGCCCGTGTTTTTGTGTAGCATGGTATTACGAGATACCTTTATTTTTAAAGAGATTTTATAAGTATAACAATTCAGTTGTTTGGAGTTTACTTACACCAAACTCATATGTGACTTGGAGTTTTTCTTTCTTTCCTTAATATTCTTAGGTACTCAAATTTATATGAGTAGCCAAGTAGTCCAGCTTCTTACAGAAGCATTTTGGAGGAGCATAGAGCAGGTGGCTTTGACGTTATCTAGTTAAATATTTTATTTCCATTTTGTGTATATTATATGTTAGCATTGTGGGGGCATGTAGTTATAACCGTCCCTGTCTAAAGTTAGTATATGTTGTAACTCTGATGTTTTATTTTGGAAGTGACCATATGTATTATCTTATGTTCTATCATGTATGATTTTCATGTGTAGTGAGATTCCGTGTTTTTTTCTTCTTGTCCGTGTTTCTTCCTTCTTGTCTTTTCTTTCTACCCCAACAGCTTGTCTTTCGGACACCTAGTTGATTGGCACATCAATACCGCAGATGTATTAAGTGTCGCCTTTAGGAGTAAGAAAGGCAGATCGTTACACATGGTATCAGAACTTAGGTTGAGCGAACACCCAGGCCTTGGCTGGGGCCAACTCATTAGAGATAGGGTTAGCAATACCCTAGCATGAGTTTAGTCTATGAGAGTGTGTATTTGTAATTTTTTCCATATATATATATATATATTCGAATTATTTTGATCAGCTTGATATGTTTGATTTAGTACCCCTTTTCCTAAGACAATCTCGTCTAAGTATTCTAAAGTTGTTTTTCTCTATCCAAGTATTAAGAATGAGCAATAGAGCAAGATGAGAAGAGGAGCTAGTAGTACCACGATGACCAATGGTCGAGCTCCGAATGTTGAAAGAGTTGGAGTAGTTGAAGAGATAGCACCAGTGCAACCCCATGTGAACTTTGCAGCTTTGTGCAAATGACTATACTAATCTGGGAGAAAAGTCATTTAAGGGCATGGAATTCATTATCGATGTCCAAGCTTGGATTCATTCTTGCAAGAAGATTTTCAAGAGGCTGGATATTTCAGATGAGCAAAAGTGTTTCTTAGCATCTTGGCAGTTGCAAGATGGAGCTGCAGAATGATGGGACTCCATTACAACGAATGTTCCGAAGGATGATTTCTCTTGGGCTAGATTTAAGGAAGTGTTTGAAGACCAGTTCATTCCCGCTACAAGGAAGACCCTTCTGTATAGAAGTTTCTTAGATCTTAAGTAAGGAGATTTGTCAATATGTGAATATGAAACCAAGTTTAACGAGCTATCGCGATTTGGCTCGATATTGATTGATACCCCTCTTAAGAAGAATAAGATGTTTGTGATTGGAATAAGAGAAGGATTTTAGGAGAAGGTAATTGCCCATCTAATGTGAACTTTTGTGGGCTTAGTGGATATGGCTTTGCAGTATGAAGTTCTTGAGAAGAAGAAGCCAACAACGACACCAAGCAACAATAACAGCAACCTGAACAAGAGGAAGTTCAACCCGCAATCGAAGAAGCAGTGGAAGGTAAAGTCGAGAGGAGATTAAGGGAACAAGTTCAAGGATGTTGAGTGTTATCAATGTAAGTAGAAGGGTCATCTGGCAAGATTCTGTAAGAATTCCGAAGCTTTGAAGCAGCAGGCAGATCCTAACTCTCCAATGGTTCAGAAGACACTTTGTTACAACTAACAGCAACCATGGCATATGGTGAAGGATTGCCCACTAATGAAGAAGGGCCAACAAGTCAAGGTTTATGCCATTAAGGATTAACCATCAACCTTAGGGGATGTGAAAGAAAAAGGAGTTCTTGAAGGTAATTTAATTGTTAACGGCATATTTGTTCGAGTATTGTTTGATATCGGGGATTCCCATAGTTTTATTTCTCCATAATTGGTAAATAGATTACAACTTTCCCCAAGAATTGTTGAATATCCTCTTTGTGTGCCTAACCCCATAAGAGGTACAACTAATCTATGCATGATCTATGAAAAAACATCGATCACTTACCTTACCAACCATTTTTCTTATGACCTTTTTTTCCAAGATTTTAAAGGGTTTGATGTTATTCTCAATATGGATTGGCTAGTGGAAAATAAAGCTATTCTAGATTGTGTTGAAAAGACGGTATTATTGTAGTATAAATGTGGGAATTGTGTTAAATTATCATGTGATGAACCGACAAATGAATGAGTGGCTTCCTTTATGCATTGTATTTTTCCCAAAAGGAGTTAGGGTCGATATTAATCGTTAAGGATTTTCCTGATGTTTTGGAAGAAGTCAACTGTCTCCCTCCAAATTGGGAATACGTATATACTTGCTTCCTAGTTGCAAACCTATTATTCAACCTATTCATAAAATGGCTTTGAGAGAGAAGAAGGGTTAAGGGATCAGACCGGTGATTTGTTGAGAAGAGGACTGATTAGATCAAGTCGCTCAAGTTGGGGAGCAGCTGTAGTTTTTTTGGCAAAGTCAGATGGTTGATTAAGACTTCGTGTGGATTACCTTGACTTAAATAAGCAAACAATTCAAAATAAATATCCCTTACACTATATAGATGACATGTTTGACCAAATTCATGGTGCTCGAGTATTTTCCAAAATAGACCTTGCTACATAATTTCACCAGTTAAGAATAGCGGAGGATAGTGTACCGTTTACAGCATTTAGAGGACTAGATTGTTTCTTTGAGTGGTTGGTTATGCCTTTTAGGCTAACCAATGCATCCACTTATTTTGTAGATGTTATGGATCGAGTTTATAGAGATGTGCTTAATAAATTTGTGTTGGTTTTTATAGATGATATTCTTATTTATTCTAAGATCGAGGTAGAACACAAATACCATTTGGAAGTGGTGTGGGAAACATTAAGGAAACATGTTTTGGCAATCGAAAATAAGGTTCCTTGCGCATGTTGTGTCAGGGGACGGTATTTTGGTTGATCCAGAAAAGGTAGCGGTTGTTCAAGATTGGAGGACACCGCAGACTCCAACAGATGATCGAAGCTTCTTAGGCTTAGCAGGATATTATAGGAGATTTATTCAAGACTTCTCCAAGATCGCTTCACCTTTGACCAAGTTGACGAAGAAGGATGAGAAGTTTGTCTGGACTTCGAAGTGTGAAGTAGTGTTCATTGAATTGAAGAAAATATTAACCAGTGCTTCGGTCATAGCTATTCCGGATGGGGTTGGGGGATTGACTATGTATACAAATGCTTGTAGTGTAGGTTTGGGTGTGGTTTTGATGCAGCACGAGAGAGTTATTACTTATGCTAGTAGGCAGTTGAAGCCTCATGAGTGGAATTATGCAACGCATGATTTGGAGTTATTAGCTGTTGTGTTTGCACTAAAGATGTGAAGACATAATTTGTTAGGTGAAAAGTTCAAACTTTTCATGGATCACAAGTCCATGAAATATCTTTTCACGTAGAAGAATTTGAATATGGGGCAGCAGCGTTGGTTGGAATTTTTGGTGGCATATGACTTGGATATTTTATATACATCGGGAAAAGCCAATGTGATAACAGATGCTCTGGGTAGGAATGCAGATTTTGCTCTTTTGGAAGTGACTCCAACTCTCCTTGAAAGGATATCAAGCAAGCAAAAGGAAGATAGATGTTTAATGGAGATCTTTAAGGATATAAAGGAAGGTCGTTTTTTGAGCTTTGGGATGGATAGCCATGGAATTATACGAATGAACAGAAGAATAGGTGTTCCAAATGTTGAAGGTCTTAAGCAGGAAGTTTTAACCAAATGTCATCAATCCAAGTTAAGTATCCATCCAGGTGTTTCGAAGATGCATCGGGATATGAAGCGAGTATTCTGGTGGGAGGGAATGAAGAGGGATATTCTATTCATGTCAGCCGATGTGCGAATTGCCAGCAAATCAAGGGTGATCATTAAAGGACTGTTAGGTTACTGCAACTAGTAGAGATTTCGAATTGGAAATGAGAACAAGTATCGATGGATTTTGTTGATACCCAGATCAAGGAATGGTAATGAAGGTGTTTGGGTCATGGTGGATCGGCTAACCAAGGTGCTCATTTTATTCCAGTAAAGCCGACTAGGACTGCAGCAACATTGGCAGAGATTTATATCAGAGAGATCGTCTAGTTGCATGGTGTTCCAGTTAGCATTGTAAGTGATCAGGATCCAATCTTTACCAGTCAGTTTGGGAAGCATGATAAGTAGCTTTGGGAACAAAGTTAAGTTTGAGCATAGCATATCATCCTCAAACTGATGGTCAAACAGAGAGGGTGAACTGAGTCTTGGAAGATCTTTTAAGAGCATGTATCTTGGACTTTGGAGGATTTTGGGAGGATCATCTTTGCTTCATGGAATTCTCATATAACAATAGTTATCAAGCAAGCGTTGGCTTGGCACCCTATAAGGCTCTTAATGGACGACCGTGTAAATCACCATCGTGTTGGGTAGAAACTGAGGATCGGTTAGTGCTTGGACCTGATATGATTCAGAAATCTATGGAGAAGGCTGTTGTGATCAAAAGGAAAATGAAGGAAGCTCAGGATCGACAGAAAAGCTATGCCGATCGAAGGCGCAAAGATTTAGAATTTTCAGTCGGAGACTTTGTGTTTATGAAGATTTCCTCGATTAGAGGAGTTATTCTGTTTCGAAGAGCAGGGAAGTTGGCGCCTAGATATGTTGGACCTTTTCAGATTCTTGAAAGGATTGGGCCACTTGCCTATCGTTGAGTTGCCGAAAAGATTGTCGGAAGTCCATAATGTTTTTCATGTTTCATATTTGAGGAAGTGTGTGCATGATCCATCTCTTATCCTTGAGCCATCTGTTCAAGAGGATTTGGATGTGGAACCGAACTTGACTGTGATAAGCCATCCAAATCGCATTGTTGATCAAGAAGTGAAACAATTGCATAATAAGATTGTGAGATTGGTTAAAGTCCAGTAGAGTGAGGATTCTAGAGACTGCACTTTGGAGACTGAAGATAACATGAGAGAGACTTTTCCCGAGTTGATGATAGAATGGTAGTTTGCTTATTATGTGGATTGTATACTCATCGTTGGTGATGTGGTTTCTTAGTATGTATCCTTTGTATGTGTTTTATCATATATAATATATTCCCTTTTTGATCTATTTGAGTTTTCTTTTTGCATGGTAATTTTAGGATGAAATTCTTTTAAGGGGGGAGAATGTAATGACCCATAATTTAATCACTTTAAATATGAATATTTGATATATTTTTAAATAATTAATTGATTGAATTATAACTGAGACAGACCTCTTATAAGTAATATATAGTTATGGTGAAGTTGTTTTAAATTTTGGTTTACAAAAATAGTTAGTTCGGAGAAAAATCGAAAATGTGACCAAAAATCATTTTTCGAATTTTCAACTTTCCATCATTTAAAAGTTGTTAGAACATGTTGTGTACACTAGAGTATATACATACACACATATATAAATAACATATGCTTTGGTTAAGGAAATGGTTAGAGTTAAATAAGTTTAAATTTATACTTAAGTAAATAAAGTGAGTTTGACTTTCCTTTTAAAATTTAAAAAGAAAATAGTACTAAAGGTATCTATTTTTGACATTGTTGATAAAGGTATAAAATTATTATTTAATTATTTGAATAAAAGCTATAAAATCATTATTTAAATAAAAGGGGTAAAATTATTTTTTAATTATTTAAATAAAAGGTATAAAATTATTATTTGATTATTTAAATAAAATGTAACACCCCTAATTTTAGTTTAACATTATTTAGGAAATTTAATTGGATAGATTAAATAGAATAATGTAGTGGGACATGGAGATGAGATTTGAAAATTTATAATGTCGAGCCATCACTAATCAATTAAGCAGGATTGTTTAAACTTAATCTAAGGAGGAATAAATGAGAAGAGTGTATTAGGAATAGATGTACCTTTTACCTCTAAAACCCTCACATTCTCATTCATTCTCATTTTACATCATCAAAACAATCTAAAACATAAGGGAAGAGGCTGGCCATTACTTGGGAAACTAGAAGAGGAAAACTAAGGCAAATCAAAGGGGAAATCAAGGAAATTAAAAGCTTTGCCAAATCTCAACTCCGACATTAAATCAAAGGTGACTAATAAGTAGACCATCTTTATTTTTTGTTCTTTAATTCAGCTATGTGTAATATCTGAATTGTTTTGATAGTTCTTGCCATGTTATTAATGTATAATCTTTGTTTAGATAGAATAATGATTTATGGAGCTTTTATGAAATGGTAAACCTAAGTTTTTAATCTCCAATTGCTTTGATTTTCTGATGTGTTATGTAAAATGATATTTTGGAGATGGTTATTAATTTCAGAATTTTCCAAGTTAAAATAATATTTTATGAACTTTCTAAGGTGGAAATCGGGTTTATTTCAGATTTTAATTATTAAAAATAATTATATAATGTTTTCGACCTTGAAATTTTTATATGGTAAAGAATATGGGAATTTTGAATTTCTATGATTTTTTGGATTTTTCCTAAGTGTTTATGAATTACTATGGATTTATTATGCTAAGAAGGAATTTTTAAATTAATAAATAATTAAGAAAATTAATTAATCAAGTTGATGAATGATTTGGGAAAGTAAGTTTTGTTTTAGTAGATTTGAAAAGAAAATGTAAAGTTTTGTTGCTGACCAATCATATTTTGACAAAAATTGGTAGTAGGTAAAAAGAATTTACTTTAAAATGGAAGCAAATAGTTTTCATGATAACTGCCACAATGCCACTGATATGCGGCATTCCCATGTTGTTTGGCATCAGTAATGAAAGGCGGCATAGATATAGAACTACGCATGGGATACTTATATCTAAAGTATGAGATGCGATGGGCTATGCGTGCGACATCGTCACAGGCGGTATCATCTTACACCTATAATAGGCGGCATCGGCATAAACTATGTCTGGGATACTTACACCACAAGTATGTGATGAATTAATTCATGCATGCAGCATTGTCGATATGGGGATAGCGCGTTTTAGGGTCATGGGAAGCATTGATAACACGAGCCATCAACGCCGACGCTATGGGTATTACGGCATAATAGTCGACGTATTTTATTTTCGGCATTCTATAATCCTTTATTTTTTGGCGACCTTGTCAGGCGGTATTGGTGCCGCATTTCTTCTATACCGCCACCAAGGCTTTACAGGTCGTGTTGCCTTGTCTTTATGTTAAAAAAAGTTTGGTTTTAAAAACGGTAGACAACCTATATCATATGTATATCGGCAACCTCATTTACAACATAAAGTTTTATACTTAAAAGAATTTAAGTTTTTGTTCCAAACCTTGAATAGAGGTTCGACGTTGTATAGTGCGGCATGAATGCCACAATTCTTCTATATAAACGGCGACGAGCCATAGGTCTTTATTTCAATATTAATTGGGGATACCAATGTATGTTATTTGATTTACCAATTGTTTTATGAATTTGACATTAATCATTGGGGATACCAATGCACACCATTTTGACATGTTATAAGTTAAAGGGATACAACCTAATTGGGGATACCAATAGACATAGGTTAAACAGGAATTAAATTAACAAGTGATGGTTTCATAGTCATCCTAGGAATACTATGGGATGTTTGATGGATAGTCCACATCATGTCGGGGATGGATCGTCTCCATATGGTTATGGAAGGGTTCATAGTCATCCTAGGAAAACTATAGGGTGTGTGATGGATAGTCCACATCATTTTGGATAAATGAAACCATATGTAATGGGCAGTCAATATAAGAGGGGACAGATAATCCATAAAAATGTTTATATGTGATATGGATATTCTACATAACTTTGATATTGAAACCATGTAGGATGGGTAGTCCATATGGTAAGGTATGGGTAATCCAAATAATTACATGAGATGGGTAGTCCACATAAATATAAGACAGATGGTCAATTGTAATTAAGACAGATAGTCGGATGAGAATTAAGACGACTAGTCTAATAAAATTGGAATTGGCGGTCCAATATATGTTGCATAACTGCAAATAATTATTTTCTATGTTCCAGCCATTATGGATCTAGGAGCATAGTATATGGTTAATGTGTTTTGATTAAGATACTAGTGAGGGGAAAATCCGTTCCGCTTAGCGGCATGGTCTCACTAGATATCTATTTTTGGCTCAAGATAGTCGGTTATTATTCACTCCAGACTATTTGTCTAACCCGAAGTTTTTGTTTTTCCCTTAAATTTCGGGTACTCATTTGAGTAGGTCGGGAATAAGGGATTTCAGGTTTCCAATAAGACAAATAAGCTTTCAGAGATTTGTAGGAGGCAATCTGGCTATTTAGGAGTTCTTATCTAATTCGATGTGTTTTTTGATTTTGTTTGTATGGATGTAATGGCAAGTTATATAATCGCTAAGTATTAGACTCTGAACCATCTAGGGGGCATCTTCATATGTCGCTCTTAGAATATTTTGTAACAATCATATTTTCTTTGAACGTGGATTTGCGAATGGGTTTATGTAATGAATATGAAATTTTATTTCTGAAATGAAATGTAAAAGTTTATTACTGAATTGTGTTTAATTTTTTTTTCATATTCATATACTTCTAATTATTGATATGATTAACATAGCCGCATTTTGTCACTAGAAGTCAATAGCTGTGGATGACTACAACATCTGTAGTGCTTAGTTTCGAACCTCTAAATAGGGGATGTTACAAGTTGGTATTAGAGCCAGGTTTATGCAAAACTTAAAAAGAATTAAAACTTAAAAGAGTTTTGAAAATAATCCAAATGAATCAGATAATAAGATTGGGGTATAGAATAAGGTCATAGTAATGTACTGGTAATTTTTATATATATGTATTCTCCCTTCTCTTAGACCGTTCTTCTATTTCTTATTAAGGCTCGTACGTAGATTACGAGAAAGCAAGATATGAAAGTAGGAAACGAATGAGTGAATCTTGGTGGAGGAAGCACTACAACCAATGGAAATGTTCGACCCAATACCAGAAGGAACCAAGGTCGATAGGCAAATGCTAATCAAAATGAAAATGCCAACATAGGTGCTGGAACCCCACTAGTAGATATAGGGACTATGTATCAGTTCTTCGTCAACTTGACGGAAGTTGGAGCAGCTGCGGGAGTTGCGGGGGGAAATGCTGCAAATGCGGGAGCAGTTAATCCCATGGTGCCGGTTGGTAATAACTATGCTAAGCTGAATCGAGATTATACTAGTCTTGGGGGAAAGCCTTTTCTCTGAACCGAAGATGTCATCGAAGTGGAGAATTGATTGTTGCATTGTGAAAGAATTTTTGCTGATTTGGGTCTGAATGACGAGTAGAAAAAAGGTTGGCTTCAAGATAGTTGCAAGGATCTGCTTTATTCTGTTCGAACGGGGTAACGTAGGTGTACCAGAAGAGGAATTGACTTGGGCTGAATTCGAAGGAGATTCGAAGAAAGATTTTTATCTGGGGTAGATAAGTCAACCCTACTCGGGAAATTCATGGAATTGTAGCAAAGGGAAATGTCGGTGTTGGAATACTATGCTTAGTTTGATGAGCTATCTAGGTACGGATACGCTACCGTCGACACCATGATCAAGAGAAGTGAGAAGATCATACGGGGGTTGAGGCCAGAGATTGCCCTAGCAACTATGTCACATCTTAGGGATCCATCAAATGTAGTGGTGGAAATAGCTATCAGGAATGGGGAAATGCTTTCGACCTTCGGTAAGGAGAAGTCAGTGGAGACTCAGGGTTCCCAGAGTAAGAAGAGGAAATTCTTTAAGAAGAAGGGAGCTCAGAAGGGTGGAGCTGCCAAAAAGGGGAAAACATACATCGTTTTTTTATAAGTGTGACAAGAAGGGGCACTATAATAATAAGTGCCAATCTGCTGATGGCAAAGTGGTTGCGGGAAGGCAGAGTGTGAAGTGCTTTAACCGTGACCAAGTGGGGCATTATAAAAAAATGTCCAGAAGCGACCAAGTCAGGAAAGGGAAAGGTGTTTTCCTTGGAACCATCTGCATCGAGACCGATTGCACCTGAGAAAGGAAAGTCTATGATGGAAGGTACGCTTTTGATTCATGACATACCGGTTAGAATGTTTTTTGATACTGGAGCATCACATTCATTTATCTTGCAGTGTTTAGTAGATAAGTTAAATTTAGAACCATCATACCTTATTACTTCCTTAAGGGTAGCTAATCCAATAGGAGGTTATGCAACTCTTCGGATGAGGTGTGACTATCTAGAGCTTGAGTTGCTAGGTTGTACTTTTACCTACAGTTTGTTTGTGGTTGATTTTATGGGTTTTGGGATTATTTTGGGTATGGATTGGTTGAGCAACTATGATGCTAGGATATTTTTGCCAGGATAGAAAACTATCATTGGGCCACCCTAATAGTAGTGACCAAATCATATACTCAATTAAGAATTCAAGTTTAGAAGTTTGGGCTTTATTAGGGCCACAGAAGTGGAAGATGAGTTGAATAAGGTTTATGTTGTAAGAGAGTTATAGATGTTTTTTAGTTTGTTATAGGACTACCACGGAAACGAGCTATTGAGTTTCTAATAGATATTGTGCCTGGAACTAAACCCATTAGTAGACCACCTAGTAGGATGACACCTACTAAGATGAAAGAGTTAAAGGTGCAGTTAGTGGATTTAGAAGGAAAGAGTTTTATTTGACTAAGCATTTCTCCTTGGGAAGTGGTTGCAGTGTTCATGAAAAAACCGGATAGTAGTTGAGATTATGTATTGATTATCTTAAGCTGAATGAGAAGATGATAAAGAATAGATATCATTTGCCAAAAATCGATGATTTGTTTGATCAGTTGAGTGGAGCCAAAGAATTTTCTCATGGATTTGGCGATAGGGTTCCATCAATTGGTGGTGGCGGAGGATAGTATTCCTTTAATAGGGTTTCGAACCGAATATGGTTTATACGAATGGTTAGTAATGCTCGGATTGACTAATGCGCATGCATTCTTTCAGGACTTGATGAACCTAATTCTTCGAGAGCACTTGGATAGGTTCGTGTTGGTGTTCATTGATGACATTTTGATATACTCTAAGGATGAAAGAGATCATGAGATTCATCTTAGAATAGTGGTTGTGACGTTGAGGCGGCATCAAATAAAAATGAAGTTTTCAAAGTGTCACTTTGGAAAAAAGAAGTGAAGTTTCTTGGTCATGTAGTTTCAGCGAAAGGGTTGTCAGCGTATCCAGCTAACACCGAAGTAGTAAATGGTTGGAAGAGACAGGAGATGGTGACCGAGATAAGGAGTTTTATTGGATTAGCTGGCTATCACCAGAGATTTATCAAGGATTTCTCGCGGATAGCAGCACTCTTGATCAAACTAACTAGGAAGGACATAAAGTTTGATTGGTCCGATAAATATGAGGAAGCATTACTTAAGTTAAAGCATTTGTTGACCAATGCACCCGTGTTAGTTTTGCCAGATAGTTCAGGATTTGGTGATGTATATAGATGCATGTGGAAGAGGATTGGGAGCTATGTTGATGCAAAGGGGTAAAGTAATTGCCTATGCTTCTCAACAGTTCAGACCACATGAAGTTAGATATCTGACTCATGATTTGGAGTTGTCAGTGGTGATTTTAGCATTAAAAATGTGGAGTCACTATCTCTTAAGAGAAAGATTCGAGTTGTATATGGATCATAAGTTTTTGAGATATTTATTCTCTCAGAAAGAGTTGAATATGAGACAACAGAGGTGGCTAGAGATTTTAGCAGCTTATGATTTTCGTATTGAGTATACGCCAAGGAAAGGAAATAAAGTGGCAAATGCACTTAGCAGAAAACATTAGCATGTGGTGTTAGCTATGTTAGAAGAATGGAAGGATTCAGAGACATTGACTACTGTAGTGTGCAGTTAAGATCGACTGCTAGTTCTAATCAAAGTATTGTCATGTTGTCTTGTTTGGAAGTTCGACCAGTATTGATAAAGAGGATTGCTTCTAAGCAGATAGATGATCCATTATTAACCGAAAAGATTAAAAGATTGGAAAGTGGAACTAAGATTGATGATTTGAAAGATTATAGTCTTAACTAGAGAGGATGGTTAAGGAAGAAGGGATGGTTATGTGTTTCAGATGTTGGTGACCTAAGAAAGGAAGTTCTTTAGGAGTGTCATCGATCAAAGTTTACTATACATCCTGAAGGAACTAAGATGTATCAGGATATGAAAAGATGTTTCTTTTGGGAAGGTAAGAAAAAGGATATAGACTTATGGGTGAAGCAATGTGTGAATTGCCAGCAAATAAAAGTCGAACATCAGAAGTCAAGTAGGTTGCTTTAGCCTTTAGATATACCAGTTTGGAAGTGAGATTCAATATCCATGGATTTTATTTAATGGGGTTGCCAAGGTCAAACAGGAGAAATGAAAGTGTTTGGGTCATAGTGGATAGACTGACCAAGAGTGCACACTTCATTCCCGTTAGGTCAACCAGGATGGCACCTATATTGCCTAAGTTGTTTATGATGAATATTATTATACTGCATGGGGTTCCTAGTAGTATAGTCAGTGATAGAGATTCTTTGTTCACTATTATATTTTGGAAGAGTCTATAAGAAGTGTTAGGCACCAAGCTTAAGATGAGTACCGCTTATCACCCACAAACGGATGGGCAAACAAAGAGAGTCAATAAGGTACTTGAATATTTTTTGAGAGCTTATGCACTATACATTGGTGGGTCGTGGGAAGTCCATTTGCACTTAGTTGAGTTTTCTTGTAATAATAGTTATCAGACTAGTATAGGAATGGCGCCTTTCTATGGAAGGCCGTGCAAATCACCAGCATGTTGGTTGGAGACAGGAGACAAATTGGTCCATGGTCCAGATATGCTGAGAGTAGCCACAAAAAAGATTAAGTTATCCGAGCTAGGATGAGAGAAGCTCAGTCTCGGTAGAAAAGTTGCACAGATAAAAGCCGTAAAGATTTAGAGTTCTTAGTTGGAGATCATGTTTTCATTAAGGTATCACTATGAAGGGCATGGTACGATTTGGAAAGTCAAGGAAACTGCCACTGAGATATGTTGGACCGTTCCTTGTTATAGAGAGGATCGAGAAACTCACGTACTAAGTAGTTTATTAGGAGTCCATAATGTTTTTCACGTTTCTCATCTTAGGAAGTATGTGCATGATCAAAAGAGTATTATTGCTCTGACTACACCAGAGGATCTAGTAGCGGAACTGGATTTGACTTTTATGAGACAACTAGTTTGTGTTGTGGCCAAAGATAAGAAGAGGTTAAGGAACAAGAAAATCAAATAAGTGGAAGTCCAATGGAGTAATAATGAGAAAGACTATACTTGGGAGACAAAGGACATGATTAGGGATACTTATCCTGAGCTGTTATGATGGTATGCTCTATATTTGTTGTATATAGACTTAGAAGTTAGTAGGATATACTAGCATTGTTTGCATGTTTGGTATGCTTGTTATGTAGTCCTTACTGAATTTCGAGGACGAAATTCTTTAAGGAGGGGAACCTGTAACACCACTAATTTTGGTTTAACATTATTCAGAAAATTTAATTGGATGGATTAAATAGAATATTGTAGCGGGACATGAAGATGATATTTGAAAATATATAAGGTCGAGCCATCAACAATCAATTAAGAAAGATTGTTTAACTTAATATAAAGAGGAAAATGAGAAGGATATATTAGGAATGGATTTACCTTCTAACTCCAAAATCCTCACCCTCTCATTCATTCTCTTTTTACAACATCAAAACAATCGAAAATCTAAGGGAAGAGGTCGGCCATTACTAGGGAAACTAGAAGAGGAAAACTAAGGCAAATCAAAGGGGAAACCAAGGGAATTAAAGGTTTTGTCAAATCTCAACTCCAACATCAAATCTAAGGTGAATAATAAGTTGACAGTCTCTATTTCTTGTTCTTGAATTCGACTATGGGTAGTATCCGAATTGTTTTGATAGTTTTTGCCAAGTTATGTATGTACAATCACTATTTGGATAGAACAATGATTTATGGAATTTTTATGAAATTATTTGAATGGGTATTAAGGGTAAAACCTAAGTTTTTAATCTCCAATTGCTTTTATTTTCATATATTTTACGTAAACGATATTTTGGAGATGGATTTTTAATTTTATAATTTTCCAAGTTAAAATAAATATTTTATGAATTTCCTAAGGTGGAAATTGCGTTTATTTCGGGTTTTAATTATTAAAAACAATCATACAATTTTTTCGGCCGCTAAATTTTTACATGGTAAAGAATATGTGAATTCTGAATTTCTATGACTTTTGGGGATTTTTCCCAAGTGTTTATGAATTACTATGGAGTTATTATTCTAAAAAGCCAGTTTTAAATAAATAATCAATTAAGGAAATTAATTGATTAATTTGATGAATGATTCAAAAAAGTAAATTTTATTTCAGTAGATCTGAAATGTAAATATAAAGTTTTGTTGTTGACCAGTCATATTTTGACAAGATTTGGTAGTAGGTAAAAAGAATTTACTTTAAAAGGGAAGAAAATAGTTTCATGATAATTACCACCATGGCACTGATATGCGGCATTCCTATGTTGTTCGGCGTCAGTAATGAAAGGCTGCATTGACATAGAACAATGCATGAGATACTTATATCTTAAGTGTGAGATGCCATGGACTATGCGTGCAGCATCGTCACAGACGGTATCATCTTTCACCTATGATAGGCGACATCGACATTACAATGCCTGGGATACTTACACCGCAAGTATGTAACGCATTGGTTCATGCATATGGCATTGTTGATATGGGGATATCATGTTTCAAGGTCATGGGAAGCATTGATGGCGCGATTCATCAACGCCAACGCTATGGGTATTGCGGCATAATAGCCGACGTATAATATTTTTGGCATTCTATAATCTTTTGTTTTTGGCGACCTTGCCAGGCGGTATTGGTGCCACATTTTTTCTATACCGCCATTGAGGCATTATAGGCCGTATTGCCTTGTTTTTATGTTAAAAAATGTTTAGTTTTAAAAGGGTGGATAGCCTATATCATATGTATGTCGATAACCTTACTTTCAACATAAATTTCATACTTAAAAGAATTTAAGTTTTTTCCTAACCTTGGATAGAGGTTCGGCGTTGAATAGTGCGGCATAAATGCCGCAATTCTTCTATATAAACAGTGACGAGCCATTGGTCTTTATTTCTACATTAATTGGGGATACAAATGTATGTTATTTGATTTGCCAATTGTTTTATGAATTTGACATTAATCATTGGGGATACCGATGCACACCATTTCGACATAATATAAGTTAAGGGGATACAATGTGATTGGGGACACCAATAGATATATGTTGAACGTTTGGGTTAAACAGAAATTAAATTGACAAGTGATGAGTTCATAGTCATCCTACGAAAACTATAGGATGTGTGATGGATAGTCCACATCATGCCGGGGATGGATTGTCTCCATATGGTTATTGAAGGGTTCATAGTCATCCTAGGAAAACTATGGGATGTGTGATGGATACTCCACATCATTTTGAATAAATGAAGCCATATGTGATGGGCAGTCCAAATGGGAGGAGATAGATAATCCATAAAAAAGTTTATGTGTGAGATAGATAGTCCACATAACTTCGATAATGAAACAATGTGGGATGGGTAATTCCTATGGTAGGGGATAGGTAATCCAAATAGTTACATGTAAGATGGGTGGTCCATATAAATATAAGACGGATAGTCAATTGTAATTCATACAGACAATCAAATGAAAATTAAGACGGCTACTCTAATAAAATTGGAATGAGTAGTCCAATATATGTTGCATGACTGCAAATACTTATTTTTTATGTTCTAACCTTTGTGGATGCAGGAGCACAGTATATGGTTAATGTGTTTTGATTAAGATACCGGTGAGGGGAAAACCTCTTCCGCTTAGCGGCATGGTCTCACTAGATATCTATTTTTGGTTTGAGATGGTCGGTTATTATTCACAGTAGACTGTTTGTCTGACATGAAGTTTTTCCCCTTAAACTCTCGAGTACTCATTTGAGTTGGTTGGGAGTAAGGGATTTCAGGTTTCCAGTAAGATGAATAAGCTTCCAAAGACGTGCATGATGCAATCTGGCTATTTAGAAGTTCTTATCTAATCCGCTGTGTTGTTTGATTTTGTCAGTATGGATTTAATAACAAGTTATATAATTTTCAAGTATTAGACTCTGATCCAACAAGGGGGCATCTTCATATGTTCCTCTTGGAGTATTTTGTAAAAGTTACATTTTCTCTGAACGTGTGTTTGCGAATGAGATTATGTAATGAATATGAAATTTTATTTTTGAAATGAAATGTAAAAGTTTATTACTGAATTATGTTTAATTTTTTTTTCATATTCATGTTCTTCTAATCATTGATATGATTAATGTAGCCGCATGTTGTTACCGGAAGTTAATAACTATGGATGACTGCAGCATCTATAGCGGTTAGTTTCGGGCCTCAAAATGGGGGATGTTACATAAAAGGTATAAAATTATTATTTAATTATTTAAATAAAAGGTAAAAAATTATTATTTAATTATTTAAATAAAAAGTTTTAAATTTTTAAATCGCTTTATTTCCAAGGATTGGGTTTCGTTGAAAAGTAACTATTTTTAATAAGGGTAAGAATGTTTTAAAAGCAATGGATGTTTTAAAAGCAATGGATATTTTTGTCTGTGCCATTAAGTAACCAAACAAATTTGATAAGTAGTGCTAAAACGTTGACATGTTTTATGGAAAGTAAGTCATATTGTATTTACCAGTAAAACCCGATGAGTAGACTTTCCTTTATCTATGAGATCTAGAACTAGTTTCTAGGCGAGGGATAGAGAAGTTGAAATGTCGAAAACGTAATAAATATAAGAGGGTTAATTTTGATAAATGGGTCATGATAAATTAAATATATGGAAGGTACTTCATCGTATACTTAACACTAAATTTCGAGGTATGGAAACTCGTCTCTATTATGAGAAGTAAGAATGTACGTCGAGGCAATGATAGTTTTCTAACTTGTCCGACTTTATTGTTAATCAAGTGGATTTGTCCACTATCAATAACTTGATCAGTCTTAAAATAAATAAATATTGGTTTGAAGAGACTGGGATCAGATAATCATGAGTTATTCAAAAACCACTTGGAACCAACATAAGCATTCTAATTGAAAATATCTTGAAGATGATGGAATCGAAGTCAAAGATCTTGAAGTGCAAAGGCTACTTGCTATTAATTCTGAGGGTGATTCCAAAAAGGATGTAGCAGAAGTAGTGCCTTCAGATTTTTCATATCCTGAACAACTTGTATGGATGAATGGCATTGCATTGTTACTTGGAGGGCATTGTTAGTATTCCAAGTGGGATTGCTATAAAAAAGGTAAAACGTAACCTCAAGCCTCACAACCGAGAATGACTAAAACAGGGGACATGCTGCAAGGCTATGTGAGTCGCACCCATTAGGGTATGGTCATCACTCGATCTAGATCGATAGTTCTAGATTTTGTATGCTAGTGACCCGAGTACGGTTGTTGATCACAACCGGGGTGGTGACATGTATCCAGTAAGGGTTAGGCCAATCTTGCCATGTAGGGGATCCATGTTAGTCCCTCGGTACATTTTATCTGAAGGTGTACCATGACAGGTGGTACCCCAATAGCCTTATTATTAATGGAATCCATTTTTCAATAAGTGCCATATGGACTTAGTTATATACCTATTATGCTGGAATGTAATTAATCTAACCATTTCGGCTAAGATTCAATATTTATTTTATGCCATAGACACTATTATAATATCACTATATTTACTATTGGAATGTTTTGGTTATCGTAAGGTAAAAACCGGTTCGTGTTTAGGTGTGGCGTGGTCTTACGAGATACCTTTATTTTTAAAAAGTTTTTATAAGTATAACAATTCAGTTGTTTGGAGTTTACTCAAACCAGACCCATGTCTGACCCGAAGTTTTTCTTCGTTCCTTAAAACTCTTGGGTACTAAAATTGTATGATTAGCCAGGTGGTCCAGGTTCTTATAGAAACATTTTGGTGGAGCATGGAGCAGGTGGCTTTGACACTATCTAGCTATCTTTTTTTCCGCTGTGTGTATATTATGTATCATAATTGTGGGGGCAGGCAGTTATAACTATCCATGGTTGAAGTTAGTACCTATTGTAACTCTGATGATTCATTTTGGAAGTGACCATTATATATGATTTCCTTGCGTTGTGAGATTCTATATTTCTTTCTTCATGTCTTTTCTTTCTTTTTACCCTAACGGCTTGTCTTTTGGACACCTAGATGATCGACATATGAATACCGTGGATGTATTAAGTGTCGTCTTTAGGAGTACGAAAGGCAGATCATTACACGGGGCTTCACATTCCTTCATATCTAGTGATTTGGTAGATAGATTGGGATTGAAACTAGTTATATTTGACCAATATTTGATTGTTACAAACCTTATTGGAGGATCAACTAACCTTTGCATGGTTTGTCGAGACTTAGCCTTATCGAGTCAGGGATGTTTGTTTACTTATGATTGCTTTGTTTTGGGTTTTGTAGGGTTCGGTATTATTCTACGGATGGACTGGCTGTAGAAGTATAGTTAAGTGGTGGATTACAAGAGGACGTTGGTGACGATAAGGATGGATGATGGGCGTAGGTTAGAGATATGCAGCCTACCTGACGATGAGGTGATGGTTAGCTTTTTGTACTAGCTCGAGATCCTACACGATGAGTTTTCATTTGTGCCTATAGAGACGGATTATCAGGATATATTCAAGGAGCTGAGTAGATTACCACCACAATGGGAGATCGAGTTCCATATAGATTTGGTGAAGGATACCAGACCGATAGTTATGCCTTTGAGGCATATGGCACCCAGGGAGTAGAAGGAGTTGGAGGTGTAAGTGAATGACCTGTTAAGGTGATGGTACATTCGGAGTAGCATATCTAAGTGGGGCACACCTGTAGTATTTTCCATGAAGGCGGATGACTCTCTAAGGTTGTGCGTAGATTATCGTAGATTGGGTCGATCGCAGCGTTTTGTACATCGTCTGGATTCTATGAGGAGTTGGTTATGCCATTCAGGCTAACCAAGGCACCGACATACTTTGTTGATCTTATGAACTGTGTTTTCAGGTATCAACTAAATAAGTTTGTAATTATATTTGTGGAGGATATCCTTATTTATTTGAGAAGGAGGAAGAACACAAGGAACATTTGAGGATTGTGCTCAAGGTGTTGAGGAAGAAGCGATTGAAGGCAAAGGTTTCAAAGTGTCACTTCTGAAGGAGGGAAATGCGATTTTTAGGTCATGTTGTTTCTGAGTAGGGTATCGATGTAGATCCTGTGAAGGTGGTAGCAGTACAGGACTGGGATCGACCCAAGACTACTACAGAGTGATATGTTTCCTTGGACTGGCGGTATACTGTAGACATTTTATCTAGGACTTCTTTAAGGTAGCAGCGTCGTTGACCAACTTGACGAAGAAGAATCAGACTTCTACTTGGGATGCGAGGTGCGAGCACACATTTGTAAGTCAGAAGGAGAGGCTAACGAGTGCAACAATGTTAGTAATTCTAAGTGGGAATAAGGAGCTGACGGTATGAACAGATGCCTGTGGTACTGGACTAGGTGTGGTACTGATGCAGAGAGGAAAGGTTGTTGCCATTGCTAGTCGACAACTGAAACTGCATAAGAGGAAATACCCAACTCACGATTTGGAGTTAGCAGCAATAGTTTTCACATTGAAGATATGGAGGCATTATTTGCTTAGGGAGAGGTTCAAGATGTATATGGACCATAAGTCATCGAAGTATCTCTTCTTTCAAAAGGACCTTAACCTCCGTCAACATATATGCTTAGAGTTCATAGCCTCCTATGACTTTGATATTTCCTGTGTGCCTTGCAAGGGAAACGAGGTCGCTGATGCTTTGATTAGGAGATATGCAAGCTTGGAAATGATGTTCATAGAGTGGAAGCAGTTGGATTTTATCACTGGCTATGATTTTAGACCTTGATGTGAGCTAGAGCCGAAAGTGTTGGCCAGCCTGACGATCTGACCTACCTTGAATGAGCATATCAGTACTAGTCAGAGGCGAGCTGCTAGACTAGCAGAGATCATGACGAAGATAGAGGAAGGAGTAGAGTCCGAGGAGATGAATCGACATGGGATCGACCGTGATGGTTGGCTCCGTAAAGGTGGGAGATTGTTTATTCTTGATGTCGATGGGTTGAGGGATGAGGTGCTACGAGAGTGCCATCATTTTAGATTGACTATACATCATGGAAGCAATAAAATGTACCGCGACATGAGACATGCATATTATTGGAATTGGATGAAGAAGGAAATTGAGGCATTTATCTCGAAGTGCATTAACTATCAGTTGGTAAAGGTAAAGTAGAAGAAGCCGAGCGGTTTGCTGCAACCACTTGAGATTCTTGAGTGGAAATAGGAATAAGTTTCGATGGGCTTCATCGATGGGATGCCGAGAACCAGAGGACGGGACGATAGCATTTGGGTCACAGTTGATAAATTGACGAAGAGTGCCCAATTCATACCTGTCAAATCTAGTAGAACGACATCCAAATTGGCCAAGTTTTATGTGAAGGGGGTTGTACGATTCCACGTTGTTCAAAGAGCATTAAGAGCGACCAAGACCCTTTGTTCACTTGTGGGTATTGGAAGAGCTTACAAGAAGCGTTAGGGATGGAGTTGCATCTTAGTACAGCTTATCATCCAAAAATCGATGGGCAGTCCGAGAGGATGAATCGTATCCTAGAGGATCTATTACGAGCTTGCATTCTCGATTTTGGTGTCTTGTGGGATGATCATTTACCGTTAGTACAGTTCGCATACAACAACAATTTTCAGTCTAGCATAGGTGTGGCACCATTTAAGGCATTATATGGACGATCATGCAATGCTCCTTCATGCTGTGGGAAGCAGGCAAGAAACTGATACATGGGTCGGATATGATTAGAGAGACTTTAAAGAAGATCAAGATCATTCAGCAATGAATGAAAGCTTCTCAGGATAGACATAAAAGCTACGTTGGTAGGAGAATGCATGATTTAGAGTTCTCCATTGGCGATATATTATTCGTCAAGATCTGTCCATTAAAGAATGTTGCTCAATTAAGTACTATGAGGAGGTTGGCACCAAGATTTGTTGGCCCTTTTCCGATACTTGAGAGGATCGAGAATTTAGCATACAGAGTCGACTTACCTCAGAAGATTACGGACGTGCACAACATGTTCCATGGATATACTTGTGGAAGTTTTGGCACGACTCAGGCATAATAGTTTAATCGAATCGGCTTGATGATATCGAGATTGAACCAGAAGCTTCGAGACCTCGTATACCTATTCGTATCATCGGACGTGATAAGAAACAGCTTAGGAGGAAGATGGTAGAGTCGGTGAAGGTGCAGTAAAGTGAGAGCGAAGGAGATTGCACTTGGTAGATCAAGGAGTGTATGAGGACTGCTTATCCAGAGCTCTTTACTTGGTGAAACTTTCTATTGATCATATTTACTTTCAATTTCGATATTATATAGGGCAGCTTAGCATCCTGCATGGTAGGGTAGGCGTGGATACCATTTTTTGCTTTTGTGTGCATATTTGATGTTTGATATGTTTGCTCGTGGATGTTAGGCATACAGGGTAGCTATGCTTGATTTTACCTTTTTTATGTTGGAATTTCAAGGGCAAAATTCCTAAAGGAGGAGGGTGTAACGACCTGCATTTTACGCATCGAAGGATCGTAAACTATTATTTTTAAATCCATATAAGGTCGTATAAATCTATAACTTTAGGAAATGCTTATTAGTGACATTTTCTATCTTTTGAATTTTTCCAGACGATTTTAACCCTAAAAACTTGTAATGGTTATAAGTTTTGATAGGAGTTGATTTAACAATCGAGACCACTTCATGGGAAAGAAATGATAGTTTTCTTTCGATACAGTGGTCATAATAGCGATTTGGACTTTCTGACTAAGGGATATGGTTATTTGAATATTGACAGTTTTTGGAGCTGCTTAGTGAGTAATTAGTGAGTTTGGTGGCAAGTCCACTAACCCATTTCAGGTTCAGAGGCTACATTAGGCTGAACTATCATCTCCAAATCACTTTTACCACTTCTCAAATAGATCTAAGTTTCCATTAACCCATTCTCCACCCAAAAACTTCTCTTTTCTCCTCCAAATCAAGACTAAATCATAGATTAATAGTTTTTTTTACATGGGATTCACTAGAGATCTACAAATCTATATTTTTGGGAAGGGGAAATTACATCTTTGCTATTCAATTTTGGATTTTCCTTGATTTGCGTGAAAAAATTGGATTTTGAGGGTTTTGGTGAATGATTTATCATCTCTCACCTTAATATATATGTATTTATAGGTTTTCACATATTTAAACTCATTTTTAGAATCAAAATTATGTTTTGGGATTTTTTTAAAGTGAAACATAAAGTCAAAACGAGTTTAAAATATTTTAGAGTGTTCTTGTCATGTTAATTGGATGTATGGTTGCCTTGATGTGTGTTAGGCTATGTTATAGACATATTTTAGGACGATTTGCCTTGAATCGTTATATATTTGCATGTTTGAATGTTGTTTGGTGCATGTATGGTGTTTGCTCGTATGCTCGTATGGTTGAAAACGCTCATCAAAGCGACTTAGAGTTAGGAACCGTGAAACCAGCTTCGACGGATTGACTCGAGGTTGTTGAGAGTTGTATCGTATGCTCGTATGTTTATGGTTGTTTGAGAGAAGACCTTGGCTACTAAGGGTATGCAGTATTTGTATTTCTTGTTTATTTGATTTGGATGATTGTTTCTGTATGTTTTATGTGTGTTGATTATGACGAACCCCGAGTATGTCTATTCTATGATTATCCGAGATATAACCTTGGGTGCTTTTGAGAGCATGTCATATATGGTTTGTGATCTCTTTTATTCGATGATACTTGGATGCATGGATTCTTTCAGCCATTTGACAACATATATCTAGTATGTAGTTTGACTTGAGTTTCTATTTGGATGATTTTACATATGCATGGTCTGGCGATGGGTTCCTACATTGTGATATCCTTATACCCTTTTCTGATACTTATGATATATCATGCTATTATTGAGATGCATGAACACCTTTATTTAGACATAGTCTGATCCATGTGTTATTTCTATAATACTTGGGTCGGTCTGAGACATTTCTGGTTTAGGGACAAGATGACCTGTTTGTGGATGCTGAAGTTATGTGGAGAATATGATGATATTATATATCATTGTGTATTATGTACCTCATGTACATATGATATTGTGTTGTATGTTGGACATATATTGTATTTGTTTTGAGTTAGTGGGATTTTGATCCACTTTGTGTCCCACGTGATTTGTATACATATTCCGATTATATGTTATCACCGTGTTATTGACTATGCGTTCTCCTTATCATTTCTTATATATTGTGTATTGTTCTATCCTTGAAACACATGTGTTTATTTCCTTATGCCGATACTATGTACGTATAGGTGAGTTGTTTATGATTTTTGAA
Organism: Allium fistulosum; assembly: GCA_030737815.1. Lineage (NCBI taxonomy): Eukaryota > Viridiplantae > Streptophyta > Magnoliopsida > Asparagales > Amaryllidaceae > Allium > Allium fistulosum. The sequence continues at coordinate 888,313,487 of CM060903.1, read as the reverse complement.
ATACATACCAATGTTAGCCCAAGGGAATATTCACGTATGACATCCCAGTATCGCCTCATTCTCCATATTATCTAACATTTTTACCTAGTAATACTCTAAGATATTAGGGGTATAGAGGTGGGGTGTTACAATTGGAATTAAACAGGTTCAGAATAATAAATTGTATATATGAGATATGAGTCATGGCCTTGAAACTTAGAGTCCCCGTACCTTGGTTGTGTTGGGTAGTTACCCTATAGTAATGCTAATAGGAGTATATATATTACTTATATACGATGATTACTAGGGTAATCACCTATTGACGTATTTGTATTTTTCCTACTATATAATATTTATCACTACAACCGTTTTGAGTGCAAAATGTTGTATGCGATGCAGAGTAGTTCATAAGGGTACGAAGGTAGAAGTTGAGGATCCAATTAGTAGTATTGGCTTTGTTAATGAATATTAGAACTTGATGTGGCTTTGAAATGAGTAATCTGATTCGTAAGGATTAGAGTGCACAACTGAAGCTGATGGATCAATTTCCGCTGAGCAGCTTAGTCTTTTGGTTGTATTGATTAGGTTGATGGATGTTTTGATTTATTTATGTGATTGTATTGATTGATTGATGTTTTGTTTGGGGAACCTATCTTGGATATGGTATTCAGTAGGTGCTATCACTCAAAGCGGGTATCCTTTTATGTTTTGATATTTTGCAATCTAGCGGTATCTTTGGTCATGAAGTACCGCAAGCGGTAATTAAAGTTCTTTTTACATAAAACAAGACTGTATATTTTTAGATAAAACTTAAATGTGATTAAAATGAATACGAAGATGAAAGTTTGCTTGTTTATTTTTATAGATGGTTGATTGGTGATGTTTGGATTATTATAAGCAAAGTATTTTTGAAAATAATCTAACAGATAATATATAAGTGTTTTAGTACAAGCAAGTTTATATTTTAATTAAAAATCTTTATAGTTATAGTATATATATACGGTTTGTAAAGATGTTTTGTTAATGGAATTTTTTCTCTCCAAAAGATTAAGTTTTTTAAAGTACATTAAAGTAAGCGTTAAAAGAAATTTTTTTACATAGATATTGTGTTACTGTGACGACCCACATTTTCGACCCTCAGAAATGGACACTAATACATCCATGGTATTCACGTGCCGAATATCCAAGTGCCGGAAAGACAGATTGATCAAGGGTAAAAAGAAAAATAAGAAATAGAATAGAATATTACACGAGTGGAATAATATATATTATTTCAGTATATAATCTTTATGTGATAACCCGGAATTTTGGGCAATATTTATTTGATAATCTCCTAAGATAATTATTTAAAGTGGTAATATTGATTTAATAATCTTCATTAATAATTATTTTAAATTGGAAAATTTATCTTTCAAAGCTTATAAAAATGTATTCTATTTATAATGTATATATATGTATATACATTGTGAATAGGAAGTCTTTGGTTTGAATTTAATAAAAGATATGTTTTCAAATTATAATATATAGATATATATATTGTGATTTGGAAGTTATGTTTAAATTTAATACAATATCTTTCAAAAAGCTATTTAAAGATTATCATATATTTTCAAAACACTTAAAGTAAATGTTTATTTATTTAAAAAGTATTTTAGCTTAAGTTAAAATAAGATTTAATATAAAAGTTTATTTTGCTTTCTTTTCAATTATACATGAAATAAATATGGATTGTATGTTTATATATAGCTTTAATAAAATTAGATTTAAGTGAAAAGATTTAAAAACACTTTTCTTTTATATTTGAAATAAAACTTATACTACATAAATTTATTTAAAAACATAAGAAAACATTTAATAATAAAATAAAAGGGTTTAAACACTTGTAAGACAATAATGACATGCAAAATACATGTGTAAGTTTAGAGTAGCATGCAAAATACAAATGGCAACATTTGTTTCTTTTAAAAATTTAATTATTTATAATACAGTGTTTTAGAGAAACCTGGTTTCAGTTCAATTCTTTTTTTCCTCAATCCTTTTCTCTTCACCATTTCAAAATTTAAAACTGAAAACTAAAATCAAACCAGCATCAACTATCAACTCTTTCAAACAACAACATCAGTTTTCAAGCTTTTAAATCTGAAAATCAAGCAAGATCAAATTCCAGTTTTCAAAATCTCAAAACTGTTTCAATCTCTCTGATTCAGGTGTGTAAACCTTTTCTAAAAACAGTTTAATATGGATTTAATTCTAATGCATGTGATAAATTGTGAGATAATGTTGGTGTTGGAATTCCTAAAGCACAAAGTTTAAATGAAATACACTTGTCCCACATCGCCAAATATGCAAACAAAGCCAAGTATATTAATAGCTTCCTAATGAAGGGGTTGGGGCCTTTGGGGGCACCCAAATGTTTGCTTCGTTGTGAGGAGGGAGATTATGCATCACCACCACACGCGCGCGCTGCCGTCGTCCGTCCGACCGAACCGTACCGGGCCGGGTTTGGGTCTAATATAATCCTATTTTTACTGCAAAACTGGGTCGGGCTTTCTGACAGTTGCAGGCTATACGAACAGGTGCGAATCTGTTCAAGCGGACGCGGATTGACTGAGGGGGTGCGACCTCTGAAGCGGGCGTGGGTTTTTGGCGAACAGCCGGAAGCGGGTGCGACCTGTTAGACGCGAACGGGTGCGACGTATGGCAGCAGCAGGAGCGAACGGGTGCGGCCCGTTATTGAACGGCAGCAATGAAAGGTAACGGTGCAACCTTTCAGGCAGACGCGACTGTTCGAAGGGGTGCGGACGAAATTATAAATAGAAGAGAATACCGATCACATTCTCATTCCATTCCAATCTAATTTCTTCTGCTTCTTCTTTCTCCACTGCTCTAAATAATATATAATAGAGTTGACATACTTTTTACAATCTCGTGCAGATTACGTCTGTTGTATCTTGGGAGACTTTAAATAAAGTTTTAAGTAAATTGTCACGACAAGCCTCAGACGGAATTTCCCTCTTCAACCTGTTAGATTTATATATACATATATATTTCTTTCTGTGGTATACTATTTCATTAAATAGTATAACGGTTGATTTAGCACTATAGTTATTATTACTATAGTTGTTAATTTGTTGTTGTAATTTAATTACGACATAACTATAATTTAATAACTAATACAGACTTCTAGAGTAGTAGAAATCTGTTTGATAAACTTGTGAGACGAGTTTATAATTGATTATTCTCTGTTTTGGTATACTAGACGTATAACATCTTAAGACTTTCCTATTTTAACTAAAACCGAGATGGCAATAGTAGAGCTCTCAACAAAGGCTACTACACACAACAGACCCGATCCTTTTAAAGGAGATGGTGACGACTTTTTAACATGGCAGAATCAGATGTTATTTTACCTCACCACGCTCGGTCTGCAACGGTATCTCGAGGAGGAGTAACCGATTCCTGCACCAGGCAAGGAATCAGATGTTGCTACATGGAAACATTTCGATTTCCTATGCAGAAACTATATTCTGAATTGTCTCGACAAGGTGCTATACAAAGTCTATCAACCTCTAAAGACAGCAAAAGCACTCTGGAATGCACTTGCCACGAAGTACAAGACGCAGAATATCAGTCTTAAGAAATTCATTGTAGACAAATTTATGGACTACAAGATGGTCGACTCCAAACTGGTGACTGCTCAACTGCATGAACTGCAAATCATCATTCATGAACTCGAAGCGGAAGGTCATAAGGTTGGAGAATCGTTTTTGGTTGAAGCCATCACGGGAAAACTGCCGCCGTCATGGAGAGACTACCGCAACTATCTAAAGCATAAAAAGAAAGAGATTTCTTTGCAGGACCTCATCGTACGATTAAATATTGATGCAGATAACCGCGGAATTACCAAACAAAGCGAGGAAGCATTGGTAACAGAAGGGTCGAAGAACAAGAATAAAGGCCACTTCAATAAAAAGAAGAACTTCTCAAAGAAGAGGAAAGCTCCTGAAAACAAACCCAAAGATAATAAGACCAAGAAGTTTAATGGTGAATGTTGGGTTTGTGGCAAAATGGGACATGCCGCTAGAGATTGCAGACACAAAAAGGAACGCAACTCAGAGGCAAATATAGTTGACAACATGGAAGTGGACGAGTCCAACTTTTCAGCAGTTATATCTGAATGCAATTTGGTTCAGAATCCTAACCAATGGTGGGTGGACACAGGAGCTACTCGTCATGTCTGCTCTGATAAATCCATGTTTTCAACATATCAGAAATTCGATCAGGAAGAAAAACTCTACATGGGTAATTGTGCTGTTTCCATGATCGAAGGCAGTGGCACAGTAATCCTCAAGTTTACTTCTGGAAAAACTGTCAAGTTGAATGATGTGCTCCACGTTCCAGACATAGGCAAAAATCTGATCTCTGGTTCAGTACTATCAAAGAAAGGATTCAAAATGGTGTTTGAGTCAGACAAGATGGTTCTGTCCAAAGTTGGGATGTATATCGGAAGGGGATATTTATGTGATGGCCTATTTAAGGCAACTATGTATTCTGATTGTGCTATTAATAAAATTGAAGTTTCTTACTTGCCTGAGCATGAAATTTTACTATGGCATGATAGATTAGGACACGTAAACTTCCGTACAATGAAAACATTATCAAACTTGGGATTAATTCCGAAATTCCAAGTAGATAAGAACTACAAATGTGAGACATGTGTAGAAGCAAAAATGGTTAAAAAAATCATTTCAATCTGTTGTAGAAGCACCGAACCACTAGGTTTGGTTCATACAGATTTATGTGATTTTAAATCGTTGCCTACAAGAGGTGGGAAAAAGTACTTTATCACGTTTATTGACGATTATACACGATATTGCTATGTATATCTTTTGAATAGTAAAGATGAAGCAATTACATCATTTATAAAGTACAAGGCTGAGGTAGAAAATCAGTTAAATAAAAAGATTAAGATATTGAGATCTGATCGAGGTGGAGAATATGAATCACCATTTGAACAGTTCTGTGCCGAAAATGGTATAATTCATCAAACAACAGCTCCATATTCACTGCAACAAAATGGTGTAGCCGAGAGGAAAAACAGAACGTTGAAAGACATGATTAATGCCATGCTTTTAACATCTGGTCTACCGACGAACTTGTGGGGGGAAGCCTTAAATATGTCTAATCACATATTAAACAAAGTCCCTCACAATAAAACAGTAACAATTCCATATGAGTTATGGAAAGGACACAAACCAAGCTTTAAATACCTCTAAGTGTGGGGGTGCTTGGCAAAAGTTCCAGTTCCGCCTCCCAAGAAAGTCAAACTAGGACCAAAAACAGTAGATTGTTACTATTTAGGGCCAGCCCAAAATAGTAGTGCCTATAGATTTTTGGTATTCAAGTCTGATATAGCTGATGTTCATGTAAATACAATCATGGAATCAAGAGATGCCTCATTCTTTGAAGACGTGTTTCCGCACAAAAGGAATGAAGGTAATAATGTCCCTAAAAGGACAAGAGAAGAATCAAGCAATTCACATGAAGATGAAACTCATCATGAGATTGAGGAAGTTGAACCAAGAAGAAGCGTAAGGGCTAGGACTTCCAAAACATTTGGTTTGGATTTTTTCACATATGTGTTAGAACATGAACCTCAAACGTACAAGGAAGCAATGTCATCTTCTGAAACTTCATGTTGGAAAGAAGCAATCCAAAGTGAGATTGATTCAATTCTAAGTAATAAAACTTGGGAAATTGTTGATGTTCCACTTGGAATAAAACCTATTGGCTACAAATGGATTTTCAAGAAGAAAATGAAAGCATATGGCTCTATCGATAAGTATAAAGCCAGATTAGTAGCCAAAGGATATCGTCAAAAAGAAGGAGTAGACTTCTTTGATACATATTCGCCGGTAACACGAATAACCTCTATAAGAATACTAATAGCAATTGCATCGATTTATAATCTAGAAATTCATCAAATGGATGTAAAGACAGCGTTCTTAAATGGAGATCTCGATGAGGAGATCTACATGGAGCAACCTGAAGGTTTTGTTTCCAAAGGAAATGAAAACAAAGTCTGTAGATTAGTAAAATCATTATACGGACTAAAACAAGCTCCAAAACAGTGGCACACAAAATTTGATAGTGTCATGATGAGAAATGGTTTTCGTATAAATGAATGTGATAAATGTGTTTATTATAAACAAATTGGACAATCATATGTGATGATTTGTTTATATGTAGACGATATGTTAATATTTGGTCCAAATACTCAGGTAATAAAGACCATAAAGAAGATGTTAATTAGCAATTTCGATATGAAAGACTTAGGAGTTGCAGACGTTATTTTGGGAATCAAAATAATAAGAACACCTAATGGAATTGAATTATCTCAGTCACATTATGTAGACAAAGTGATTGAAAAATTCCAAGACTATGGAATTAAAGGAGTGAGAACACCTTTTAATCCATCAGAAGTACTGCATAAAAACCTAATGAGAGTGTGATGCAACTGGAATACTCTCGTGTAATAGGATGTCTCATGTATCTCATGAATTGCACAAGACCAGATATAGCTTATGTAGTAAGTCGACTGAGCAGGTATACAAGCAATCCAGGAAAGGAACACTGGAAAGCACTAATGAGAGTGCTTGGATATTTAAAAAATACCACAAATTATTCCTTACATTATGGAAAATATCTTGTCGTCTTAGAAGGATATAGTGATGAAAACTGGATTGCTGATTCAGAGGAATCAAAATCAACAAGTGGTTATGTGTTTACCTTAGCAGGGGCAGCAGTGTCATGGAAATCTACTAAACAAACATACATAGCTCGATCCACTATGGAATCGAAGTTCATCGCTTTAGATAAATCAGGCGAAGAAGCAGAATGGCTTCGTCATTTTTTAGAAGATATTCCATTTTGGCCTAAACCTGTACCGGCCATATGTATACACTGTGATAACCAAGCTGCGCTAAGCAGAGCGCACAACTTCGTGTATAATGGAAAGTCACGACACATTCGTCGACGCCATGACACAGTTAGGCAGTTACTCTCAAATGGAACTATTTCCATAGATTATGTGAGAACAAATGATAACCTAGCAGATCCATTTACTAAAGGTTTATCAAGGGAGAAAATTGACTGCGCATCGAGGGGAATGGGTTTAAAAGCCTAAACTAACAAGAGTTATCTTATACAGAAACCTATCCTAGCGACTGGAGATCCCACGGACTAGGATCAATAGGCAAACCAGTTCTGAGTAACTCAAGACGTAATGCATTTTTTTTGGACATAGTCCAACTCTATTCCTATGGTGCATAATATAAATGCATGCCTACAGAAGTATTTAAAGGTTAAAACTATGTTTTTTAATGATGACCATATCTTGAGTATAACAAGTGGAGTATATGTAGGATACTCTTAATGGTTGCGATCACCTATGTTAGTGTGAGCTGGGTCGGCTCTATGAGAATATTAAAGGCTTATATTTTCTATAAACACTCGCAGAACCAAACAAATTTGTTCATGACCAAAATGAACACAACCAAGAGATTGGATGAGAAGGGAATCAATGCTTCGTAAAGCTTATTGTCTGGATATACAATAAAGGCCGACGGTTCAAGATGAAATAATTCACCGATTAGCCAAGTAGATCTGATAAGTTTTAACTAGGGAAAGTTCAAAGTGAAATATCTACTTATCCACGATAAAGCATTATTCCATATGTACTCTGTGATATTTCGCTTTGTGTGGGGGAAAAGTATATTATCATTTATGTGGGGGATTGTTGGAATTCCTAAAGCACAAAGTGTAAATGAAATACACTTGTCCCACATCGCCAAATATGCAAACAAAGCCAAGTATATTAATAGCTTCCTAATGAAGGGGTTGGGGCCTTGGGGCACCCAAATGTTTGCTTCGTTGTGAGGAGGGAGATTATGCATCACCACCACACGCGCGCGCCGCCGCCGTCCGTCCGACTGAACCATACCGGGCCGGGTTTGGGTCTAATATGATCCTATTTTTACTGCAAAACTGGGCCGGGCTTTCTGACAGTTGCAGGCTATACGAACAGGTGCAAATCTGTTCAAGCGGACGCGGATTGACTGAGGGGGTGCGACCTCTGAAGCGGGCGCGGGTTTTTGGCGAACAGCCGGAAGCGGGTGCGACCCGTTAGACGCGAACGGGTGCGGCGTATGGCAACAGCAGGAGCGAACGGGTGCAGCCCGTTATTGAATAGCAGCAATGAAAGGTAACGGGTGCAACCTTTCAGGCAGACGCGACTTTTCGAAGGGGTGCAGACGAAATTATAAATATAAGAGAATACTGATCACATTCTCATTCCATTCCAATCTAATTTCTTCTGCTTCTTCTTTCTCCACTGCTCTAAATAATATATCACAGAGTTGACATACTTTTTACAATCTCGTGCAGATCACGTCTGTTGTATCTTGGGAGACTTTAAATAAAGTCTTAAGGAAATTGTCACGACAAGCCTCAGACGGAATTTCCCTCTTCAACCGGTTAGATTTATATATACATATATATTTCTTTCTGTGGTATACTATTTCATTAAATAGTATAACGGTTGATTTAGCACTATAGTTATTATTACTATAGTTGTTAATTTGTTGTTGTAATTTAATTACGACATAACTATTATTTAAATTAACTAATACAGACTTCTAGAGTAGTAGAAATCTGTTTGATAAACTTGTGAGACGAGTTTATAATTGATTATTCTCTGTTTTGGTATACTAGACGTATAACAGTTGGTTTGCATGGAAGTTTTTCAGCTTATATATATTTGAATTGATATATTTATAGTGTGAGCATGTCTGTGTATATATATATACAAAATCCTGGTCTCTGTTGATTCACAGGTTCCTGTTTTGCTTTCTAAAATTCAAATCTCCCAATCGATTCCATATTAACCTTTGATGTTTGAATAAAAGTTGTTTGTTGCAATGTAATGTTAATTATAAAAATGGTTTCAGGGATTTAAATTTAGTAAATAATTTTAAAAATGAAAATAACAGTGAAATACATACATATGTCAAAAATCAATAAATTCAATTTTGGATTTGAATTGCAGGAATGTATTCATGGTAGAAAATCATGATTTTTAATGTAAGTATCATGATTTTTAGTTTGATAATCGATTGGAATTTTCGAGTTGAACGTTTTGGGCATTTTGGTTGATTGCCGTTGATCGGCACGGTGGATGGAGTCGAGATCATGGTCGAAGCTAGCTGGAGGGTTGCCGATAGTAGGAAAAATAGTTTTATATTTTTCTGATGGCCATTGTGGCAGGGCAGAGTTGATTTAGGGTTTGGTGGTCGTTTTGGTCGCGGTTGTTTATCTGGGTCGTATGGCGACGGTGATGCACCGGAGTGGTTCGCGATGGGGGAATCGGAGCTGGAAGGAGTGACAAAGCTACGGTGAAGTCGGCAAGTGATTCTGAGGTTGGAGGCGATGGCGAGGGTGGTTTCCGATCGAAGTATTTGGGTTCCAGTTTTTCCTTTGTGCTCGTTTTTCGATTTGTTAATGGAATCGATGAACTGGGACGTCGGTGAGTTTGGCGAAGTTATTGTCAACTTGTTGAAGACCGGCAAGTTGGTCGGAGATGTGTAGGATCGCCGTGCACGTGCACGGTGCACTCGTGTGTTTTATGGCGATGTAAGTTTTGGGAAGAAGCATTTGGTCTCGGTGTTGTGCTCGAGCGAATCGAGGTGCGACTCGAAGTAGATGAGTTTTGCAGGTGACTCGAGGCTGGCTTGGGTTTTATAGTGTTTTGACTCGGTTTTGGCCTGAGGTGATATTCTGGTTTAAAATAAAGCGAAGTTTTGTAAAAGAAATCAAGGTTAAAAACATAGAATTTTGAGTTTTGCAAATATTTCAAGTTTAAAAGCAAAGTGAAATAAGTTTTAAAGTTATAGAAATAATTTGTTTTCAAAGATAAAGATTTAACATCTCCAAAACATATTTAAAGTAGTTGAGTTTTAAAAGATATAAGTTTTCAAATAACTACGTATTGAAATTTATTAAATAACTTTGAAAGGATTTCAAAAGATTTAAAAGGTTAAATTAGATGTTTAAATTGTTTTTAAGTATAACCGATTTCTAAATGTTTTATTTTAAATAAGGTTTAATGATATAATTAAGTAATCAATTATAATAAAGAGTTTATCTTTAAGTAATTAAGATTTTGATTAATTAAAGATAATTAATTTGTGAAGATAATAAAGGTTAATCAATTACTGTTAATGATTAAAGAATAGTTAGTTATGTAAATAATTTATTGATAAGTAAGAGTTTAATTAAGATAAATGGTTTTCTTAATTTATTAAAGTCTTTAAAATATAAGGAGTTCAGTAATTATTTAATTAATTTTGAATGATGTAATTAATTAATGTAATTAATGAAAGTAAATGGAGGTTAATTACTGTAATTAATTAAGGATCAATGTAATTAATTATAGTTAATTAATTAATGGAAGTAAATGGAGGGTCATTAATTAATGTAATTAATGAAAGTAATTAAAGGTTAATTACTGTAAATGGTTAAGAATAATTAATTTATGTAATTAATTAAAGGCTAATTACTTAATGTAATTAAAGAAAAAATAAATCAAGGATGATTAATTAAAGTAGATAATTAAGAGATGATTAATTAATTGGTTTGTAATTAATCAATGTTAAGCAAGCAGGATTAATGTAATCCAAGAAATTAAAAGCTAGTAATTAATTTAATTGGTGATTAATTAAATTAATTAGGAATTGTTAAACTTAAATATCTTGCTTATGGATGATTGAAAAATGTTGAATGTTTGGATTATTTGATATCTCTGATATATATGACTGCTCTGTGATATGAGATGCTTTGGTTGAATTGTGATGATATGGATTATCTATCTGTGATAATGCGAATTATCTATCTTTGTGAATATAGATAATGAATTGAATTGTTTTAACTTTAAAACAACTTGGACTTAAAAGACGGCATTTTGGATTCGGTGAGACCGGGATCAGATTTTCGAATTGGATATCCGAAAACCACATCGATCCAAATTAAACGATAGGTCGTGAAATCTCAAGTGAAGTTCGAGATGAAGATTCAGAGTGCAAGTGCTATTGTCGTTAACTCTGAGGGTGATTCCAAAATGAGTATAGCGAGATAGTGCCTTCGGTTTTGTTCGAACCCGGAATAGACTTGTATGGATTGAATGCTTTCAGAACATCGTCATTGGAGGACGATGAGCATTCTAAGATATGTGTTCTAAAAAGGTAATCGTAGCCTCAAGCCTCATCAACCGGGAATGGCTAAAACAGGGGAGGTGCAGCAAGGCTAAGTGGGTCGCGCTCAAGTAGGATGAGATTTTCCCCTGTCTAGAGGTTCCTTTTTATTCGGCTTAGTGGGCGGTTGCTGATCCCAACCGCGAGGTTGTCTTATTCGGGACTATCCAGTAAGGGATGGTTCCGGCCTTGTGTTGCAGGGGATCGGGAGGGATCCTCGGTACGGTGATCTAGGCCCCGTACTATGACGGGCGGTACCCCAATAGCCCTGCCATTGTATGGAATCCAATTTCCAATAAGTGCCATACATTTTGATTGTGCCCAACTATGTTGGAACGTGAGATGTAAGCTTTCCAGCTATTTCTGTATTTTACTTGAAAACCCTAGACCCTATTATAATATCACTGGATTTCCTATCAAATGCTTTGGTTATCGTAAGGTAAAAACTTTTACGTGTTTATGTGTGGGAAGTCTTACGAGATACCTTTCTTTTCAAATGATTTTCAAAGTTAAACAACTTTAACCCGTTTACTCACACCAGACCCATGTCTGATCCGGAGTTTATTTTCTGTTTTATTAAACTCTTGGGTACTCAAATTTTTACTAGTAGTCAAGGGATTCAGGTTAGCTTTGATGAATTATGGAGGAGATTTGGAGCAGGAGGCTTCAGCATGTAGATATAATGTTTCTACTGTGTCTGTATCTCTGTGATGTATTTGAGTTGTATAATAGACAGACTTTTCTAACTGTCTAATGTATTGTGATGTATAAGCTGTGTAACTCTAATAGATGTTGTATATTATGTAATAACTATGTGATTAATATATTTTATTCGTTCCGCTGTGAGATTCTGGTATTGTTTAGTTCTTTCTTTTCTCTTTTCTATCCCTTTCTTTCTTAATAATGATACGTCTTTCTATGGAGTGAAAGACGGGTCATTACACTTTACAACGGAAATTTTAAATACATATATCAAAGTATATCCTAATCTCAATCTGGACAGTTATAGATCTCTGTCCCTACTAATGCTGAATACAAACAGTAAACAAATGCAGCGGAAATGGAAATGGATAACAATATACAGAGGAAACTCTAGCTCCTGCTCCAAGCTCCTCCAAAATGTTCCAAGCTAGACCCGAACTACTTGACTGCATGGAAAAATAGGGCACCCAAAGTTTAAGAAAATAAACTCCAGGTCAGTCATGGGACTAGTGTGAGAAAACTCAAAACACGGATATTTATGAAAACAAAGGATATCTCAGAAGACCATACTGCACATAAAAACGGATGAGTTTTTACCTTATGATAAACAAAGCATTGCTACATAAAATCCAGTGATATTATAATTGTGTCTAGATTACAGATACATATTAATCATAGCCGAAATTGTTACATTAATCAAATTTTAGCATCATAGGTATAAAACTAAGTCTAAAGGTGCTTATTGGAGAATGGATTTCACACAATGTCAAGGTAAAGGACAACCTTCCATACAGTAAATCTCTAGAGAAATGTACCGAGGAACCACAGATGATCCTCTACATCTAGCAAGACTGGCCTACCCCTTTCCGATGACCAACACAATGATCCCGAATGGTACTGTATATGACAAACCACGGTCATTCTCGATGTATCCATGGCCATAGCATACATAACAAACCTGATATATATGGTAATTTAGAAAGGTAATGACCATACTCTAATAGGTGTGACCCACAAAGCATTGTGGCATACCCTGTTTTAGCCATTTCTAGGTATGGGGCTTGAGGTAACGTATTACGTTTTATAAAAAAATCCCGCTTTGAATGCCATATTGCCATTTCTAATAACACACTATTGATTTCCACAAAAGTGCAACACCCAAGTTCATACACCTCAAGGAAGGGTGTTAAATGTAAGAGAGGTTACCTCCTACACCACCAAACATATGTACGTTTGTAAAAATCAATGTATGCTGTAACACTCTTCCATACAAGTTGTCCAAGAATGGGACAAACTAAAGGCACTCCTCCTACTACATCATGTTTGGGAATCACCCCTAAAATTAGTAGCGAGCAATCCTTGCATCGACGATTTTAAAATGAAGATACCATTGCCACTATATATATGATATGGGAATTACCCCAGAGGTTAGTGGCAATAGCCCTACAATATAAAGATCGTAGTCTTCAGAATCATTGTCTTTAACATGTCTTCACTTTCGAACGCGTATATCGATACAAAGTGGTTTTTGGATAGGAATCACCCAAATCCGATCCCGGTTTATCTGAACCAGTTATCGATAAAAGATGTCAAGTATGTGGGTGATTATTATTTAATAAATCAATATCTTTTATCCAAGTAAAATATCTTCTAGAGGTATAAGTCTTTAAACATTTTTCTTTTTCAGCATATACGTGATTATTAAACCTCTTTTTAATTTTGCAAATACCAAATCATTTCTCTTTAATTACATAGGAAAATATTATTGAGTAAAATGGGATCCATAGAAATTATACTAATTATGCTTAATACTAATTTTCATATTCAACCTGTATTATTTGTCGAATAATGGTGAAATCACCTTTAAAATTCACATGGATGGTATGAGTTCACTCCTTGGAATTTAATACAGAATTTAACCAGAATGTTACCTATATCATCAAACATCTTATTATTTTAAAATCTAGTTTAACCTTTGAAAAACACCAAATCTCCTTTTCTTTTATCTTAGCAAGATGCGGTCCAAGTAAATCAAATTTAATATCCCCCCCCCCCCCCCGTCGGGTCAGTATGGATAGCTAGGGAGAGCAGAAAACTGGTTTCCCAAACCTAAGCCTAGAGACTATCTCTTTGTCACCCATAAGACGGTCAAGTTATTTGATCAACTCTAAACACTTTAAAGTACATGATTTATTATTTGAAAAACATTTATAAAGGGTTTGGGAAGAAAACCCAACTTTAAATATTATTTCAGAAATTTCCAAATTCCTTTGTTAAATTGTCGGTGAATAGTGCTTTTAAGGGCTTCGTATCACAAATCCCATTTAAACCTTTGATATGTCCAATTTTTCCATTTAAAACTCTTTTAAAATATTTTAACATATTTTTAGAATTTATCTCATATTTTTAAATATGTAAAAATATTTATTTTTAAGAGATGAAATCCATATTTTACGAACTGCCAAAATGCGATGATTTTAAAAACTTGTTTTGGAAATATCTAAAATTTTACAAAATGAAATCTTGATTTTTCTCCTTCATTTGGAAACTATAATTATAAGTGTCCGGCAAATTCTTATTTCAAATAATTCTGAGCTATATTCCACTCTACACATTAATTTAACTATTGTGGCGCGAAATCGCGAACTACCGTTACACGACGCGCCTATTTTGACTCCAATTTCATATTTTTTCAAAACTTTTCCAAAATGAGTTTTAATGTTTATCAAACATTTATAAACCATTTTAATCCATTTTTATTCATGTTTAAAGAGGTTTAGCTATGCGTAACACTTTTATAATTCATAAGAGAAAGTGTTTTCTTTGTGTAAATTCGACGTGTATTTACCATAAATTATTCCCATAACCAAGCAAACATATTATAGCATCGAAAACATGATGATCAAACATAGAAAACACTCATAGAAAACATACCATATCATCACGTGATTTATAAAATAAACTAGTAGAGTTTCTCACCTTCATTTGTCTCTAGACATACTAAAATTGACTATAGCTCCGCTATCACCACATCGTATGAATCTTGCCTTGGGTCCTTGGGTGTGCTTAGCCTTGTGATGGAGAGGGTGGAGAGATGGTGGTGGCTCTTGATGAGTTCGGCCAAGCAAGGAGAAAGAAGAGAAGGTGATCGCTCACTTTAATTTCAAAGTAAGGCGATATCTTTCTATATTTGGAAGTGTATTTTCAGCAAAGCTTCACTGCGAGTATGGAATAATTTATGAGGACATGGAAGCCATTAGTGAAGAGGAAGAAGAAATTTAGAGAATGGAATGGAAGTGTGAATAAAACGAGAAGGTATGCTTTGTATTTATAGGCAAAAATATGTAAACAAAAATCTTATATTACAAAGACCATACTACCCTCATCCACACCCCCTCATGTGCATGGCCGCCAACCCTATGTGTCGGCCAGCCCATTTTTGTCCTCCTCTCATCATATCCTAGGTGTGCAGGTATATAGGTGTGTAAGGAGGTGATGTTTGATGTGTAGTTTGCTTATATGTAAATGTATGTTATAAATATCATGATATTTTATGCTTGTACATATATATATATATATATAATTATATTTATGTATTTGGTATTAATATATGTGCATATGAATATGTTGGTGCATGTATGTGCATGTTATATATGTGCACAAGATATATAAATAATGTTGTGATCACTTTGAACAACTTCTGTTCGTTAAACCGTTGAAAATCTGAAAGCTGATTCCCGGCCATACTTTCACTTATTAATTAAATTACATAAAAATGTAAACAAAATTTGAAAACCAATTCATTATCATTATAAATTAATTAAAATGATCACATTTGAATTATAAAATCATATAAACCAATATTGAATAAGTGTTTGTAAAATGTGTTGTTGTAGTGTCAAAGCGTTACGAATTTACTTTTATTTTTAAAATAAGTATATATATTTATAAAACTATTATAAATGATTTATTGTTTGTATATAACTAGTTAAAATGAATTATTATCATTTTAAAACAATTATTTGAATATTTAAACTTAATTTAAAATTATAGAAAATATATAAAAGTGATGACATCCTTGATGATGTCATAAAGCCATTCTATTTCCAAATTTTTTATATTACATATTCTTGATTAAATGGAGAATTAAGTGTATGTATCCAATTTCGTATCATTTAATATTGAGAAAATCTCAATTTTACCAAAAACTGATTTTCGTCGCTTTTCTACGAAAATCCCAAATAACAATATTTGTAAATATAATTTTAAAACAAGTTTGCCATCATTAATTATTGTTCAAAACATAATAATTTGTGTTAAAAGTTTCATATATTTGAATATTTAAAAATAAATATTATTTTCCAAAGTGATAAATTTACGGGTCATTACATACTTTTCCGCTTAAAAGAATTTCGTCCCCGAAATTTTACAAAACCCGAAAATAGGTAATACTTACCCAAAAAAAAAATTCATTTTTCCAAACACAAACCCATGCCATGCACACAGATTAGCAATATGGTATATCTGATTTGATCTTAAATTCGAATAGACTATTTTGCTTTCGAACTAGTGTTGATCCTCCGATTCTCTAGTGCGGACTCTGATCAGGCTCAGAAACTTTTATTATCTTTGCATAGCTCTTAATTATGAGAGAAAATGTAAGTATCTGACTACAAACCCTCATCAATATTCGCCATCGAGCATCGAGTGATAAATTCTTTTCGGACATCAAAGTCCTATATCCGAATCTTAGGCCAAATCGTGTGACGATTTCATCCGTATACAACGCATGTGCTCTTTATCCTTTCCCTATGGAAATTTTGCAAAATTTTGGTTTAAGTTCATAAATATTTCCTAGAGATACAGTTTTATCTTACAAAGAAAACTCTCCCTTTAAATTTTATTTTCTTTATCACGAATTCCTATAAATTTACTTAAGTGATTTATGTAACTGGAAATGAGAGAAGTCATAACAAAAGACCATATTTATATTATACGAGCATTAATATCTTACATAAGTTAGCCTTATCTTACATAAGTCATTCAAACCATACTTAGGCATTATACATATCAAAAATAAACAACCATATTACAAACATACTTAAGACACCATACACCGCTACTTAAAATACTATATTAGATAGCTATCGACTAATCTTCAAATCTCATCATGATACCCGAATTTACTTCCAATTATGATACTGATAGTCCATCCAAATTCCCAAACTCATATACCATGATTTCCCCATATTGTCTTCATCTTCACTTTCCAGCTCGTCGTATGATTCAATCCCATCCTCATTCTAATGAACTAAATTCCATCCCATTAGTTGCCAATGCTATCCTTGAGGGACCCATGGAACATGACCCAATCCAGCATGAACTCCTGGTAAAACATCTCCTTCGGGCAACTCCTCTAGACCTTGACCTTCCTCCTCCCATGGATTCTCAAACTTTTCCTCAGACTCTTCCATATCATCCCAATCGATGCTTGAAACTGGCAATTGTTCTTTCCAAACGACATTACCATTCTTGCCTATCTCCCAAATGATGTTATTATCATCACTACGGTTATCCACTTCATTCGACATTTCGTCCATCCACGCATCTGCAGCAGAGCCTTAAATATTTATTGTGGTATTTGGACCTTCCTCTGGTTCAGATTCTTCCTCTATAGCTACTTCTCCTTCGTGAATTACATCCTCATCTTGTTCTGGTTTCGAACTTTTTGCATCTGTTGTCCACATTTTTTCTGAGGATTCCTGGTGCAACTCCACGGGTTCTAACACCATGACTATCTCTACGCCGTTTGATGCCTGGACTGTTTCTTCATCACTAGATATCATAACAAGCTCCGGAGTCTCTGGTGGTATAAGCATCTCAGCCATAGTATAACCAACCTCATCTAGACGAGTATACTAATCAAGCTCTTCATCTATGTATGGCCAACCGATGCTAGGCGACCATCTTTTAGGTTCCTCTTCGTCACTAGAAAGAATTGGCAGATCATCTTTTTCGCCCTAGTTGGCCATTGAGGATTCCCTCTTGGAATTACTCCCCCGTAACTAGAAGGCTTCTAAAAGTATGAACAACAAAGACTTAGAGACAGATAATAAGCATTTTAATTATCCTAACCCAATCTAATGTCAGATTATCAACATTTTAACCAGCTATTTACCGATTATTAATTTAGGTCTATCCTAACATAAATCTGTTTTGACTGCACAATGATAAAGAGAATAATTTACTAAGCACTTGATACTGCTTCCCCTAAATCAATATTCTATCAATACTTAGAAGATTATTTGGAATATCACAAAACAAATCGAGACCCTTGTTCAACCAATTATTAAAGATAGTTTTTCTAACTTAGATCTCTTCCCATGATATCTACGTCTAAATGTTTTATTTCTTCCAAAAAAATCTTTTGAATCTTTGCCAAAATATTTCCTAAACGTTATTATTGGCACCTTTCAAAATCTTTTGAAAACTCTTTTTCAAAAACCTTTTAGGTTAATATTCTAAAAATCCTTATTTTACAAACATTATCTAACTTATCAAGTTTTATTTATATCCCTCATTAGTTAATATTCTTAATCTTCTCAACAGTATTATTAAACATCTTATAGTAAAACCGTGAAATTCTAATCACAAGATGTTCATACTTAGATTTAACTAACTCGATTTAAACAATTATCCAATTTATAACCTAACAACATAAATAACTACCTCTTACAAAAGATATTCCTTATATTCAAAATATAACCCTAGGAAAAATTATTTATTTACTATATTTTCAAAACAAATATCATTTATACATCTATGTGTTCTTACATAATACTCTCAACTTATTTTAGAGTGTCACTTACCCTACCTTTAATGAGTTACTCATCCTAGGGTATCACTAACTCTATCTCTGATAAGAATTTACCCTTATCAGGCTCAGGTGTTTGCTCAACCTAAGCTCCGATACCAACTGTAACGACCCACTTTTTTAACCCTCAGAATTCGACACTAATACATCCACGGTATTCATGCGCCGAATATCCACGTACCGGAAAGACAGATTGATCAAGGGTAAAAATAAAAATAATGATAGAATAGAATCTTACATGAATGGAATAACATATATTATTTCAATATATAATCTTTATAGCGAAAATTTTGAATACATACATCAGAGTTTATCCCAATCTCAGCTTGGACAGTTATAAATCTCTGTCCCTACTAATGTTAAATATAAACAGTAAATAAATACAATAGAAATGGATAACCATCTACAGAGGAAACTCCAGCTCCTACTCCAAGCTCCTCTAAAATATTCCAAGCTATACCCGAACTACTTGGCTGCCCGGAAAAATAGTGCACCCAAAGTTTAAGAAAATAAACTCCGGGTTAGTCATGGGAATGGTGTGAGAACACTCAAAACACGGATATCTATGGAAATAAAAGGGTATCTTATAAGATCACGCCATACATAAACACAGACGGGTTTTTACATTATGATAAGAAAAACATTGCTACATAAAATCCAGTGATATTATAATAATTTCTCGATTGCAAATACATACTAATCGTAGCCAAAATTATTACATTAATTAAATTCCATCATAATAAGTATACAACTAAGTTCGAAGGCACTTATTGGAGAATGGATTCCCTACAAAGACAAGGTAAGGGACTACCTTCCGTACAGTACATCTCTAGAGGAATGTACTGAGGACCCACAGATGATCCTCGGCATCTGGAAAGACAGACCAACCCCTTTCCGGTGACCCACACAATGATCCTGAATAGTATTGAATATGACATCACCCCGGTCGTTCCCGGCCTACGTGACCACAACATACACAACAAACTCGATATATAGAGGGTAATCTAAAATGGTGATGACCATACCCTAATGGATGCGACCCACATAGCCTTACGGCATACCATGTTTTATCCATTTTTGGGTATGAGGCCTGAGGTAAAGTGTTACCTTTTACAAAACAAATCCCACTTTCATGCCATATTGTCATTTCAAATAACACATTATTGATTTCAACAAGAGTATAACCACCCAGTTAACACGCCTCAGGGAAGGGTGTTAAGTGTAAGAAAGGTTACCTCCAACACCACCAACCCGATGTACGTTTGTAAAAATCAATGTACGTGGTCTTAGAAATGCAATGTCATACACTCGTCCATATAAGTTGTCCAGAAACAGGACAAACTGTAGGCACTCCTCCTACTACATCTTGTTTGCGAATCACCTCTAGGATTGGTAGCAAGCAGTCCTTGCATCAAAGATACCACTGCCACCATATATATGATATGGGAATTACCCCAGAGGTTAGTGGAAAGCAGCCCTACATTATGAAGGTCTCTGTCTTCAACATGTCTTCACTTTCGAATGCGTATATTGGTTTGAAGTGGTTTTTGGATAGAAATCACCCAAATCTGATCCCGATTTCTCCGAACCAATTATCGATAAAAGATGTCAAGTATGTGGGTGATCATTATTCAATTAATCAATATCTTTTATCCAAGTAAAATATCTTTTTAGAGATATATGTCTTTAAACCATTTTCTTTTTCAGCATATACGAGATTGTTAACCTCTTTTTAATTTTGCAAATACCAAATCATTTCTCTTTAATTACATAGGAAAACATTATTAAGTAAAAAGAGATCCATAGAAATTATACTAATTATTCTTAATACTAATTTTCATATTCAACCCGTATTATTTGTCGAATAATGGTGAAATCACCTTTAAAATTCACATGGATGGTATGAGTTCACTCCTTGGAATTTAATACAGAATTTAACCAGAATGTGACCTATATCATCAAACATCTTATTATTTTAAAATTTGGTTTAACCTTTGGAAAACTCCAAATATCCTTTTCATTTATCTTAGCAAGATGCGGTCCGAGTAAAACAAATTTACTCTCCCCTCCGTCGGACCAGTCCAAATAGCTAGGGAGAACGGGAAACTGGTTTTCCAAACCTAAGCCTAGAGACTATCTCTCTATCACCCATAAAGCGGTCAAGTTATTTGATCTACTCTAAACCCTTTAAAATACTTGATTTATTAATTGAAAAACATTTATAAAGGATTCGGGAAGAAAACCCAACTTTTAATCTCAGAAGTTTCCAAATTCATTTGTTAAATTGCCAATGAATAATGCTTTTAAGGGCTTCGTATCACAAATCCCATTTAAACATTTGTATGTCCATTTTTTTCATATAAAACTCTTTTAAAATATTTTAATATATTTTTATAATTTATCTCATATTTTCAAAGATTTAAAAATATCTATTTTTAAGAGTTGAAATCCATATTTTACAAAATGCCAAAACACGATGATTTTAAAAACTTGATTTGGACATATCTTAAATTTTACAAAATAAAATCTTGAATTTTCTCCTTTATTTGTAAGCTATAGTTGTAAGAGTCTGGAAAATTCTTATTTCGAATAATTTCGAGCTATATTCCACTCTACACATTGATTTAACTTTTATGGTGCGAAATTACAAACCGTCGTTACGCGACGCACCTATTTTGACTCTAATTTCATATATTTTCAAAACTTTGCCAAAATGAGTTTTAATGTTTATAAAACAATTATAAACCATTTTAAAACATTTTTATTCATGTTTAAAGAGGTTTAACTTTGCCGTAATACTTTTATAATTCATAAGAGAAGGTGTTTTCTTTGTGTAAATTTGACGTGTATTTACCGTAAATTATTCCCATAACCAAGCAAACATATTATCACATCAAAAACATGATGATAAAACATAGAAAACACTCATAGATAACATATCATATCATCATGTGATTTGTAAAATAAACTAGTAGAGTATCTCACCTTCATTTGTCTCCAGATGTACTGAAATTGACTATAGCTCCGCTATAACCACATCTGTAGGGGCCCGTCGTTCCGTACCCTTTGAGTGGACAATAAACCACTCTTGTCCAACTCAAATTGTACAAAAGGGCGAATAACTAGGGGTGAAGAAGAAAGAGATAGAAGAAAACAGGAACAACAACGCAGAATCTCACAATCACAGCGGAACAAAATATAATATATAATAACAGATTTTTATACAAAAGAATATGTAGCTGTTAATATACACACAATCATCAGAGTACAACAATCAACAATAAATCTGGACAATTATAATAACTTGTCCTCACAAGGGCTGAATATACAGTCTACACACACAGTGAAATATAATCAAATACGTAAAATAAGCTTGAAGTCCTCCAGCTCGTCTCCTGAGCTCCATAGCATCCAAACCTGAATCTGTAATACTCGGTCTGATTTGAGCATTATAATAAAATAACACCTGACTCAGTCTGGAAAACCAGCGTGAGAAATCACACACAATTTGAATTATTACAGTTATCAAAATCCTTTGAAAAATAAAGGTATCTCATAAGACCACGCCACACATAAAAACGACGGGTTTTTACCTTACGATAACCAAAACACTTTTATAGAAAATCCTACGATATTATAATAGTTTCTTAGTATAAATACTTATTAAAATAGCCAAAATTGTTGCATTAATTAAATTCCAGCATGCTAGGCTCTACAATAAAAACCGTAAAGGCTCGTAGTGAATATTGGATTCCATACAATGACTGGGCTACTGGGGTACCGCCCGCCACAGTACACCTCTAGAAAAATGTACCGAGAACGTACCTAACGATCCCTGCCAACACAGGACGGGCCTACCCCTTACTGGATAGTACCGAATATGCTATCACCCCGGGTGTTCCCACCCTTAATCGAGCGCTCTCTTTTTCCATGCACAACCATATCCATAATTTTAATATAATATATCCGAGGGTATCTAGAAAAGTGATAACATACCCTACTTGGGTGCGACCCACTTAGCCCTGCTGCATCTCCCCTATTTTAGTCATTCCCGGTTGATGAGGCTTGATGCTACATTTACCTTTAGAATAGCAATCATACTTGTAATGCTAACACTGCCTTCCAGCCAAGCAGTGCAATGATAGCATTCATCCATACAAGTTGTCCTGGGTCTGGACAAACCAAATCTCCTTCAAGGAACACCATCTCCATTATCTTTGAAATATCACCATTCGTAAAACACAAATCGGATCGTAGTGGTATTCAGATAATTAAATCTGATCCCGTTCTCTTCGAAACGATCAACGAATTTTTGGCCAACTTTGATAGTCGGTTATTTAACTATCAAATAGCATCCATAAGCGGTCACTAGGACATATTATAAATTTTCCAAAATATTTGTTTCAAAATATCTTTACAAAGATATATATCCAAATCTCTTTCAATATTTCAATATTCGAAAACAAATTCAAATACTTATATCCATAACATAATATTTTCAAATATATCAATACATAGAAATATTTCTTTCAATTCCATTTATAATTCAACACTTTGAAAATATTTCTATAATAATAATCTCGTAGCTAAAATATTTCAAACCCTTCCACTTAAATACTTAGAATTATTTATAAGTATATTTTCCTAAAATCATTTATTTCCAATACTTAGAAAATATTCCATTTATTCCTATTTCTCAAAATACTTTACAATCTATTTGTAAATCCCTTAACTCACTTATAATGAATTCTATAAGTTTCTGGAATTCATTAATTAACTTCCTTTAAATTTTCCAAAATCTATTACACTTGTCTATAATTCCAACTACCCATTTCTAACTTCTTTTTATGAATTCTAATTCATTTTGAAGTTCACGTATTTTAACATTTCAGAAGTTTAGTTAAGTTTCCAGAATATCCTCACAAGATTTCTCTTATACAAAATCATATCTGTTAACTAAACCATGTTTACAAATTTCGAGAGAATTTATAATTAAATTCCAATTACTTGCAAAACACGTTTAAGTAGTTATTTAAAATATCCAAATTTTTTAAATAAACATTGATAACTCATTTCCAATTCATTTGTAAATAAAACAAATTGATTTACACAGCTTATTATAAAAATTAGAATTTTATTTCAATTAATATTAGATATTTGGAAAATTCACTTATGAAGTATTTTAATACTAACTATCTTTAAATTGCATAGTTTAATAAATAAAATTTCCCTTTTAAAACAAAACTTAACTTCTTAATAAAAATATAATTTTTAAAATCCCAATAACTAATTTCAATTTATAAATCCCTCTTGATTCACAACATATTGATTTCATTCCAATTCCCTAACCATTCTCACTTTTCAAAAATAGAATCCACTATATTTCCCAGAACCTATTTTCATATCTCGATATAACTTCACACCATGAAACTTATATTCCCAATTTATCAACTGATATCATTTTCCCTTATTTATAAACATCGTTATAAAATTTATAAACTCCCTTGAGATTCACTTGTTTATAAAACTAATATCTTTATAAATTCCATTTTATGAATCCATGTCTTATAAATCCCATGTATTTTACAAATCTACTTTTAAATATCGATTTCAACTTCTTTTCCAAATTTTCAGAAATATCATTTTTAAAATCCATTATAAAAAATGCTTTATATAAATTATTTTAAAATTTCTATTTTAAACGTTTTATGAATAGATAAGTATAAACCCCAATATCAAATCATTTATTTTATCCAAATCAATTTTCTTTAAAATAATCCAAATTTTGATATAAATATTTTTATACCCAAAATCTCTTTTTTAAAATTCTTTCAAATTCCAAAAATAATATTTATGGTATTTAAAATACCAAAATTTGGGCCAGTGCCACTATAACATCCAATAATTCAAATCACCACGTAATCTATATCAGATTATTCGCACAAATCATATATCAATATATATGAAATTTGAATCAACATTTTTGAAGAATCCAGTTGGATCCCTCCAACCTGTTTCCCTACATCCACAGATGTTAGATTACGTAAAATACCAATCCCTCTTCGAGGTGGGATATCGGGTAATATAGAGTCATCCGCTATTCTGCGGGGCGCATAGGGTCGCATCCGCTCCAATCGGTGGAAATATATCCAACTACTAATATATATATAATAGCATTCAACTGATAAATATATATCAATTCAACCAATCATCCAATAATTAATTTTAATTATTATAAATTTAACTAGTCAACCAAATTGAGTGAGATTTACTCATCTTGATTTTTATTTGCGATCCGTTCCAAATTTAAATTAAATCGAACAATGTTCGATGCCTATGTCCTTATGAATCCAACACTATCGGTTTTTATGCAATTCCAACCTCGAATACTTAGCTATCGATTATCAAACTAAATAAATTTAATTAATTTCTTAATTTATAAAATAAATTACCATATAACCTTAAATTGAAAAAAAACTAAATTTCCTCCTTCGTACACGATCAAACTTCCAGGATATTCACGTTTGCAACAAACCCATCACTCACAGCATCGCCGCACCTCCCCTCTGCTTTGCCGCTGTAACAACCCGGTTTTTTCGCATCAGTTTATAATTGACATTAAACGATTAATATTTTCGCTAATTACCAATTGAAGTTTTTAAATTGTGTTAAAATTCTTTTATGAATGGATAAAATGATTTCTTTGGGCTTTGAATTCTCGGCCCATGTTTCATTTGCTTGGATTGCGATAAATTTGCAAAGCAAAAATAACCGGCCTCTTCATTATTTTCGTTCAAAAACCTAAAACCATGGAAAGGAAACAATGGCTGCTCGATTCTCGTTCGTCCCTCCTTTCCAAAATTAGGGCTTTGTGGATCTTCGAGAATCTCTTACAATTTGCGGCTTTGTTCGACTTCGATCTTCTAACAAATTGCGACTTTGTTCGACTTCGATTTTTTCTTCGTACCAAAAATTAGGGCTTGCGAAAAGAAGTGCCGCTCTGTCGAATTTGATGTTGATGCTTGCGATCGAGTGATTGCGCTCGTCGAATCTCAGGTGAGTTCTGCTCACTTCTAATTCATACTCGAGTATTATTCTGTTGCTATGCTCGATTGTTTTGAGATGTTTGTTCTCATGGATAATCACTGTTATGAGTTTGAGTTCGACGACGTTGATTTCGTCTCTATGATTTTGGCTAATGCTTTGATCTTCGTTCGTGCATGTCTATTAGAACTCGAACTTGATTTTCTCCTTCTTGTTAAAACTGCATTTTGGCATTCGATTTCTTGAACGTGATTTTTAACACCTGACTGCTTATCTCCTGGCCCCCAGTGAGCTTCGTCTCTGGCCATCGGATTTTAGTTTCGATGCTTGAGATATTCTTGACCTGTTCAATATACATATATATTGCGTATATATCTGATAACTTCGATTTCACGGTATTGACTCTGCTGTGACGATGATTCCTTGGCCATTGGATTTTTTCGTTCTTCATTCTGGTTGACTTAGACCTTGACTTTATTCCTTCGTGAATTTCATGCCTTACTTGTTCTACTCACGGCTTCGATCATTTTGAAATTGATACACCTGAAATTGTTTTGAAACTGTTCGAACTTGGCACTGGTTGACCTTGACCTTAACTTGATGTTATTTACTGACCTGTACATGTTGTTGCTTGATTCTGTGGTTCCTGTGAGTTTCGACTTTGATTCTTCACTGTCCTATGTTGTTGCCATTCACTTTATTCATTGTGAACTGGTCGACACACTTTATGTAGCTTGAGTCATGTAGTTTACTTGATACAATTGAGCTCTGACCAGTTTATTGACTTGAGTTGTCTTTATGGTTTCACTTTGTTGATGATGCGTCCTTGACATCTGGTCTGGATATGTTCGAGTTGGTAGCTGGGCTTGATTCACTTGTTCCACATGCATGTGATGTATATTGGGTTGATTCATGTTATAATTGGCAGTGTGCATTATGTTGTTTGTATGTCAAGTGATTGGTCTGGTTTGTTGTTTTCTCGGTCTTGAGTCTCTTTTCTTGTTCATGTGCACACTGCTCAGTCTTGTTGCTGTCTGGTTCATGAATATGCTTGATGTTCTTGAGTCGGCAGCATTCATAAATCTTTGTTTGGTGCTATTTCATTTTCTTCTCCTGGTCATGTATTCTTTGATTTGTACACTTTGTGATCATCCCTGAGTACTTTTCGACCTGCTGTTATGTTCATATACCTTGTGTCTTTGCATCCGACTTGCGTACCATTGTACTCAGCTGCATTGTTTGATGTTGCTTGTGGTCTGATCATTTCTGTCATTTTGTTGCTGTCATTGTTTCCCTTCATTACTTGAGCTTTGTTAGGGTTCTGCACTATTTCTGGCCATCTTGTTGCCTTTGTGTACTGCTTGGGCTATTTTGTTCTACTTCCAAAATATTGTTGAAGTGATTATCTTTTGCAGTGTTTGCTATCTGCGCACTCGAGTTGGCGAGGCAGTGCACGCGTGCGTGCACTGCAGCCACCCAAAATCGTCAGTTTTGAATTGATATTTCTTTTGTGTCGTGATGCATTGATCTTTTATGCTGTATTGGCGAGGTCGTACACGCGTGCGTGTACGGCAGCCAATCAGATTGTGATGGTTTTAAAGTGACAATTTCAATTGAATTAAATTGATTTAGTCGATTTGATAAATCGTTTATTTATCTCTGTTGATGATTTAAATCTGCTGATTTATTGTTAAACACTGTTAAGTGTTATATCGACCGTTATCCGGTTTCTTTGTTTAAAGAATCGGATAGACGGGAATTATTGTGACTGTCATCTATTTGATTATTATTGCTTATATGCACTAGTAACTGAGTTTGAATTAGACTGACCCGGGTATTATTTTCTTTTGAATGTAATACTCGGGTCAGACCGAGTATTACAGGTTGTAGATTTTTAGCTTTGGGTTGCTGCTAGAGCTATGAAGACTTTTTATATCATTTGAAGTGGTCTTCGTCTTGTTGTAGTAGTCAGTGTGTCTGTTTTAAGATGATAATGTATTCATGTATATTAGTCGATAATGTACTTGTATATATAACTTCTTGAGTCGACAGTTGTAGTTGTATCATTTGTATTGTGTCAAATGTATTGTAACTGATATCAGTTATTGTATATATGAGACTTTTCGTTCCATCTGTATTCCGCATTTATGTTATCTGTGTTATTTTTATATCTATTGTCCTAAACTATTATAGCCACTGTGTAGTAGCTTCGAGTTTGTATCGGTATGTCGGATTTCCTCTAAAGATGAAATGCAATGTTTTATTATCTGACATATCGGTGCTCGCACAAAGCAATTACATAGATGGTCGCTCCTCAACAGCCTTATTCTCTGTGCTAGTTGACAACACTACACCGTAGTGTTCTTGGCTAGCGTGGGTATAGAGGTGGGGCGTCACAGCTTGGTATCAGAGCCTGGGGTTTAGGACAATTATAAAACATAACTTAGATGGAACATTTGTTACAACTACTTGTCGATGCTTTATCTCTCATCTTTACATATGACTATTTTTGACTGTTAGGTATGAATTCCTAACGCTTATTCTTGTGTTTTCGGCTTTGAATTGATTTAGCCGATGTTGATTTTGTTTTAATTTGGCAAATTAAAGCCATTTTGACTTTTGGACTTTGTTCCACTTTTGTTCTATGCTATGAGTGTCATTGTGTACCTGTTACACTGTGATGAAAAATAGCTGGACCAGTTGCAAATTGAGTGATTTTGATTTCTCATTCACATCTAGTTTGAATCTCAGCGATTTTGAACTTGATATTTTGTGTTTTCCTCCTCTTGAATTCCATTCGACTTCAGTCACTTTGTTTTTTTGAGAAATTGCTAATTTCTTGATTTTTTTAAGACTCTGATTTTGTTTGCCGTTGGTTTCTTTGATAATGATGATTGATTCATTTTGTACTCGACAGCGGCTATTAATTGTTGGCTTCGACATTGACTTGATTCTTACTTTTGTTGAAGTCATTTATGCATTTCTGCTCGTTTTGCTTTGTTTTTCCAGTTGATAATCGATTCTTCTTTTCTAATTAGTTGTTATCACCTTTGTCGATTTTGATAACTTCTATTTCTGGGATTTTTGGTATTCCTACTTTGATGAATTTGGAATCGAATTCTTTGGATTTTATTCACGTCTTAGAATGTGAAATTTTAGTGAATTGACTTGGTTTCCTAATTTAATCGATTCTTGATCATTTTCCCGATTTGTTGCTATCATTTATTAGCAACTTTGATGACATTTTCTTCGGGATTTTTGTGAACATACTTTCTGATGGATTCAGTATCGATTTCTTTGGATTCCATTCACATCTCTGTATGTGAATTCTTGTGATTGATTGTTTCTACAATCATTTTTGTGATTTGTCACTTTAAAAATATAAAGGTTTTCTATACTAGCAGTAAATATTAAAATCCTTCTCTCCAAACTATTTTACTACAAAGCTCTTTTCCTAAATCATTTTCCAATCTATTAGTATATACAAGCCTTTATTTCACTCGTATGAGAAATTGAATTAAACGGCCTAGTAAAACAAGTGGTATGAAACGCTTGCGTTTACTTCGTCGGTTAACTCCTGGACTTGTTCGATTGAACCTTTTGTGACAATTTTCTAGTGAAGATTTATAGTTTGTTCGTAAATATTTAAGTTAAGCAAGTGGTTATGGGACATGAAGCTAAACTTTTATATTTACTAGCTTAGTGTAATTGACACTTCTCGTTGATCATGACGATCATTTTGTGATTTAGACTAGCAATTGTGCGATGTCTCTTTGTTTGCAAGGTTAGACTAGACCGCAGTAGTGTGATTCCGACTCACACATATCTCTTTGTCCGCAAGGTTAGTCTAGACCGCAGTAGTGTGATTCCGACTCACACATATCTTTTTGTTTGCAAGACTAGACTAGACACCACTTGTGTGATTCCATTCACACATACCTTTTTGCTTTTTGGTTAGTCTAGACCTTAATTTGTGTGATTCCGACTCACACATATCTTTTTGTTTGCAAGGCTAGACTAGACACCACTTGTGTGATTCCATTCACACATACCTTTTTGCTTTTTGGTTAGTCTAGACCTTAATTGTGTGGTTCCACTCACACATATCTTTTTCTCTGCGAGGTTAGCCTAGACCTCAATCTGTGTGATTCCGACTCACACGCGTGGGATAGCGACCCACGGTCTTCGGACCATTCCTGTGTGAAAATTTAATGGATGGCTTCCATGAGATAGCGTCTCGTCTTGTGATACCGGTGTTTTGGAGTTTTCATGCTCCCATTTTGTGATAGGCCTTTTCCTTTTTATGATTTAGACTAGCAAATGTGCGATGTCTCTTTCCCTGCGAGGTTAGCCTAGACCTCAATCTGTGTGATTCCGACTCACACGTGTGGGATAGCGACCCACGGCCTTCGGACCATTCCTGTGTGAAACTTTAATGGTCAGCCACCATGAGATAGCGTCTCGTCTTGTGATACCGGTGTTTTGGAGTTTTCATACTCCCGTTTTTATGCTAGGCTTCCCCCTCTATTTGTGATTTCTGGATTTCTTGTGATGATTTCTAGAATTTGTGCTTCACCAATTTTCGTGATTTCTATTGACAAGTTTTGTCAATTTTTGCGTATTGGTGAATTCATGTGTTATTAACTTGTTATGAATACAAGTTTAGGGTATGATATCCCTTTCTATCTTTGAGAAGATTCTTGTGACATTTTTGATGAATGAAAATTCATTTGGCATTATATTTTGATGCCAGTTATTTTGATGAGATTTTGACGTGTTAACTTCAGTACCCGTCAATTTTGAAATGGATTTACAAGCGGTTCTCCCGCAATGCTGATATTGCTAATTTAATCACGTGTTTTCAAAATTCTTTATTTTTAAAAGTTTTTTCAAAAATATAAATTAAAATTGTTTTCAAAAATTTTTACAGTTTACATTTTAAAAAGAATGAGGAAGCAATTTAAACGTTTCAGAAAAATCGAGGACTATGACCCCTTTCTTTTACTGATTCGCTTAATTCCGGACTTGTCCGTTTGAGAATGTGAAATGTTATTTTTAAAACTCACAATTCTGCACTTTCAAGAAAACGATAAAGAGATTTAAACGATTTAGAAAAAGTAAGGAGTATGGAACCATACTTTTACTACTTCGGTTAATTCCGGACTCGTTAATTGAATATTTACGACTTCTGATTATTGTTTTTGATAATCGGATGTTTGTGTTTCTGATTATCTTTTTTGATAATCAGATATTTGTGAAATTTGATTATCGTTTGAGATAATTAAATATTTTTCGATTTGATAATCGAATATTTGTGTTTCTGATTATCGTTTTTGATAATCAGATATTTGTGAAATTTGATTATCGTTTGAGATAATTAAATATTTTTCGATTTGATAATCGAATATTTGTGTTTCTGATTATCGTTTTTGATAATCAGATATTTGTGAAATTTGATTATCGTTTGAGATAATTAAATATTTTTCGATTTGATTAATCGAATATTTGTGACTTCCGATTATCGTTTTTGATAATCGGATATTTGTGTTTCTGATTATCGTTTTTGATAATCGGATATTTGTGAAATTTGATTATCATTTTTGATAGTTAAACCTATTTGCGATTTGAAAATTCGATTATCGTTTGTGATGATTGAATATTTGCGATTTTGAGATTTAAGCTTCGTCTTTTTCTCTGGCCATTCAGGTGAGTAATTTGATTTACTCACATTCAATTCGTGCAGTACGTGAATTCTGCTCTGTTTTTCCTTTTCTATTAAATGCTGGAACTCGATTGATTCTTGCTTTTGATAGTCGTTTGATTTTGATTCCTTGATCCGCACGATGATGATTCTTTTGATTTGAATCAGTCGAACCTTTTGATTCTATATCTGATACTTCCATAATTCCAATACTTCCCCGTTGACATTTTCTTTGCTTATGCATTCGACATTTTCATGCTCTTATAGTTGTTACCTTTTGCCCATTTATTCCTTATGATTGCGAGGACGCAATTTCTTTAAGGAGGGGAGTCTGTAACAACCCGGTTTTTTCGCATCAGTTTATAATTGACATTAAACGATTAATATTTTCGCTAATTACCAATTGAAGTTTTTAAATTGTGTTAAAATTCTTTTATGAATGGATAAAATGATTTCTTTGGGCTTTGAATTCTCGGCCCATGTTTCATTTGCTTGGATTGCGATAAATTTGCAAAGCAAAAATAACCGGCCTCTTCATTATTTTCGTTCAAAAACCTAAAACCATGGAAAGGAAACAATGGCTGCTCGATTCTCGTTCGTCCCTCCTTTCCAAAATTAGGGCTTTGTGGATCTTCGAGAATCTCTTACAATTTGCGGCTTTGTTCGACTTCGATCTTCTAACAAATTGCGACTTTGTTCGACTTCGATTGTTTCTTCGTACCGAAAATTAGGGCTTGCAAAAAGAAGTGCCGCTCTGTCGAATTTGATGTTGATGCTTGCGATCGAGTGATTGCGCTCGTCGAATCTCAGGTGAGTTTTGCTCACTTCTAATTCATACTCGAGTATTATTCTGTTGCTATGCTCGATTGTTTTGAGATGTTTGTTCTCGTGGATAATCACTGTTATGAGTTTGAGTTCGACGACGTTGATTTCGTCTCTGTGATTTTGGCTAATGCTTTGATCTTCGTTCGTGCATGTCTATTAGAACTCGAACTTGATTTTCTCCTTCTTGTTAAAACTGCATTTTGGCATTCGATTTCTTGAACGTGATTTTTAACACCTGACTGCTTATCTCCTGGCCCCCAGTGAGCTTCATCTCTGGCCATCGGATTTTAGTTTCGATGCTTGAGATATTCTTGACCTGTTCAATATACATATATATTGCGTATATATCTGATAACTTCGATTTCACGGTATTGACTCTGCTGTGACGATGATTCCTTGGCCATTGGATTTTTTCGTTCTTCATTCTGGTTGACGTAGACCCTGACTTTATTCCTTCGTGAATTTCATGCCTTACTTGTTCTACTCACGGCTTCGATCATTTTGAAATTGATACCCCTGAAATTGTTTTGAAACTGTTCGAACTTGGCACTGGTTGACCTTGACCTTAACTTGATGTTATTTACTGACCTGTACATGTTGTTGCTTGATTCTGTGGTTCCTGTGAGTTTCGACTTTGATTCTTCACTGTCCTATGTTGTTGCCATTCACTTTATTCATTGTGAACTGGTCGACACACTTTATGTAGCTTGAGTCATGTAGTTTACTTGATACAATTGAGCTCTGACCAGTTTATTGACTTGAGTTGTCTTTATGGTTTCACTTTGTTGATGATGCATCCTTGACATCTGGTCTGGATATGTTCGAGTTGGTAGCTGGGCTTGATTCACTTGTTCCACATGCATGTGATGTATATTGGGTTGATTCATGTTATAATTGGCAGTGTGCATTATGTTGTTTGTATGTCAAGTGATTGGTCTGGTTTGTTGTTTTCTCGGTCTTGAGTCTCTTTTCTTGTTCATGTGCACACTGCTCAGTCTTGTTGCTATCTGGTTCATGAATATGCTTGATGTTCTTGAGTCGGCAGCATTCATAAATCTTTGTTTGGTGCTATTTCATTTTCTTCTCCTGGTCATGTATTCTTTGATTTGTACACTGTGATCATCCCTGAGTACTTTTCGACCTGCTGTTATGTTCATATACCTTGTGTCTTTGCATCCGACTTGCGTACCATTGTACTCAGCTGCATTGTTTGATGTTGCTTGTGGTCTGATCATTTCTGTCATTTTGTTGCTGTCATTGTTTCCGTTCATTACTTGAGCTTTGTTAGGGTTCTGCACTATTTCTGGCCATCTTGTTGCCTTTGTGTACTGCTTGGGCTATTTTGTTCTACTTCCAAAATATTGTTGAAGTGATTATCTTTTGCAGTGTTTGCTATCTGCGCACTCGAGTTGGCGAGGCAGTGCACGCGTGCGTGCACTGCAGCCACCCAAAATCGTCAGTTTTGAATTGATATTTCTTTTGTGTCGTGATGCATTGATCTTTTATGCTGTATTGGCGAGGTCGTACATGCGTGCGTGTACGGCAGCCAATCAGATTGTGATGGTTTTAAAGTGACAATTTCAATTGAATTAAATTGATTTAGTCGATTTGATAAATCGTTTATTTATCTCTGTTGATGATTTAAATCTGCTGATTTATTGTTAAACACTGTTAAGTGTTATATCGACCGTTATCCGGTTTCTTTGTTTAAAGAATCGGATAGACGGGAATTATTGTGACTGTCGTCTATTTGATTATTATTGCTTATATGCACTAGTAACTGAGTTTGAATTAGACTGACCCGGGTATTATTTTCTTTTGAATGTAATACTCGGGTCAGACCGAGTATTACAGGTTGTAGATTTTTAGCTTTGGGTTGCTGCTAGAGCTATGAAGACTTTTTATATCATTTGAAGTGGTCTTCGTCTTGTTGTAGTAGTCAGTGTGTCTGTTTTAAGATGATAATGTATTCATGTATATTAGTCGATAATGTACTTGTATATATAACTTCTTGAGTCGACAGTTGTAGTTGTATCATTTGTATTGTGTCAAATGTATTGTAACTGATATCAGTTATTGTATATATGAGACTTTTCGTTCCATCTGTATTCCGCATTTATGTTATCTATGTTATTTTTATATCTATTGTCCTAAACTATTATAGCCACTGTGTAGTAGCTTCGAGTTTGTATCGGTATGTCGGATTTCCTCTAAAGATGAAATGCAATGTTTTATTATCTGA
This sequence comes from Allium fistulosum, assembly GCA_030737815.1. Lineage (NCBI taxonomy): Eukaryota > Viridiplantae > Streptophyta > Magnoliopsida > Asparagales > Amaryllidaceae > Allium > Allium fistulosum. The sequence goes on along the minus strand of CM060903.1, from coordinate 888,278,814 downwards.
CATATCGGTGCTCGCACAAAGCAATTACATAGATGGTCGCTCCTCAACAGCCTTATTCTCCGTGCTAGTTGACAGCACTACACCGTAGTGTTCTTGGCTAGCGTGGGTATAGAGGTGGGGCGTCACAGCCGCCATGCCCAGACCCATCAAAACCCATTCGAGCTCTGCCCTCCAACCTACATCGACCTGCCTCCTCCTTGAATTCGCGACTAGCAGCCCTCCTCGACCTCGCCATCGCTCCGTGTAACGCCCCACCTCTATGCTCATAATAACAAAGAGTATTAAAAGAAATACTGTCTATTATTACGAAGAATAAGGCTGGATAGGAGCGACCATCCGTAGTTGACCTTACACTAATATTGGTTATCTCGATAGGAGTGGTATATACTTTTTATTTTTCATCTATCATTTATTTACTCCCATCGACACACCCAATTATCAGTATAAAACAAACTACGATAGTTCATAATAGTTTAGGACATTAGATATAACAATAACACAGATAATATAAATGCGGAACACAGATAAAAACAACAGTCTCATATATATATAACTGATGTCAGTTAATACATAGTTGACACAATACATATGATACAGCTACAACTGTCGACTCTAGAAGTTATATATACAAGTACATTATCGACTAATATACATGAATACATATCGTTCTATACAATGACACGACTACTACAAAATGACACTGACAACTTCAGAAGGTGTGAAAAGTCTTCATATCCTGAACAGCAACTCAAAGAAGAAAATCTACAACCTGAAATAACTCGGGTCTGACCCGAGTATTACATTCAAAAGAAAATAATACCCAGGTCAGTCTAATTCAAACCAGTTTATTAGTGCATATAGGCAGTAATAATTTAAATAGACGACAGTCACAATAATTCCCGTCCATCCGATTCTTTAAACAAAGAAACCGGATAGCGGTCAATATAACACTCAACAGTGTTTAACAAAAATCAGCAGATTTAAATCATCAACAGAGATAAAGAAACAATTTATCAAATCGACTAAATCAATTTAAAACTGTCAAATCTGATAGGGCTGCAGTACACGCACGCGTGTACTGCCTCGCCACTATCGCAGGAGATACACAAAAGCACAGTGAAAGTCATAAGTGATCATAAGGTCAAACCCCCGAAATCGGGTTCAACTCAAGGAATAACAAGAGAGGTGAGTACTGCACTGATAAATGAAGTGCAGCCACAAATCAAATGATACAAAATGCAACAAAATCTCAAGCATCGCCAGCAAAAGGATACAGCTACATGAACATCGCATTATGAAGGTGAGGCACCAAAATGTGGCACCACAACACAATCAATAAGAGGTACCAAGGGATGGTAACACACAAATTCACAATTCAACATGATGGCAGCCGAAACATCAAGACAGAATGCAATACCAAACTCAAATGTGCAGGTACATGAAGATGCAGTGAAGTCAAAGTAAGCATATGAAATGTAGCTGCATGAATAATGAAGACTGCATATACATCAAGGTGAATAAATGGTCAAGGCAGATAGCCATGTTCAACAGAGATGTACAACTTATGAATGAACCAGAAACAACTAGTACTAACTCGAATCAAAATGACGAATTACACACGAATGCGCAACGAAAGTTTACATCCGAGTACAAGGTCAAACCCGAGCTATTAGCTGGGTTCAACACAGGTATAATTTCAAATGAAATGGTCAAGACCCACAAATCAAGCCTCGACCGAGACCAGACTGTAATTTCAAAGTAAAGAAGCAACTCATCCCAATTCAACTGCAACAGACTCCAATATGCACATATCAGTGGAAACAAATGTACAAAGGCTGCCACTACCACTACCAATGCATGAATAAAATAATCTGGGTTAAGTCAGAAATTCAACCAGATACGACATGCACACATATGTACACGATGGCACGAAAGCAAAACTAGAAACAGTCACAGAGACAAGCCCATGGTACAAGAGCAGCCCAAACAGTGTCGACTAGTTCAATTCAACCAAGACCAGAGTACTGCCCAATACAATTGAATGCAACAGTCGACAGTGTTCACAATTACAACTCACTAACAAGTTCAAGCGAACCAGTAAATAGCACAGACTCGAGTGGGGCAAAATTTCAGGTATACATATGTAACAGACATGTGTGCATACATAATGGTACCTGACTCAAGGAAATATGAACTGCAACAAATTCAAATGACCAAAGTATGAAAATAGTGAACTGGCTCAAATGAATCAAAGAGCAGGCAGTACTAAACTAAGAAATCACACAAGTGATGTACAGTGTGCAGTGCAGTGATACAAGACTGAACCGGCGTATATGCAACTAGACTCGTTTACGTGCATCACATACTTGAGTACTAGAGTAAACTCAGTGTATAAATAAGGTAGGCAATGAAATTGAACCAACAAAATCGAAACTGTGGTGAGTAAGGCAGTTCAAAGCTGAAGTCAGGTGCACACATGAATCAAACAATGTACATAATTATGTACATATGTAAATGTACATAACTATACACAACTATGTATGAAATGCACAAGTACAAACTGCAAAATGCACAGACAAAACGAATTCCCGAAAATGCTCCACAAATCAAAAACCAGAGATTCAATTGTAATAACATTTTAATACCAAGACAATGCCGACAAGTTCAAATGAAACTGCAAGGATGGTTCAAAGAACAGCAAGGCATTTCAAGAAAATCCAGACTGGGCAACGAAATCCACAAATCAAATTCCAGCTTAAAAGTCAGGGCCGATGTCAAATGAAAATCAACACCGGAGCCAGTAATCTCAATTGGAACGGCAACGGTGAATGACCACGACAAGTACAAGACAGTGACGAATCAATGTCGAAGGAACAGATTAAGGTCAGAAATCAAAACCCAAGCATCAAACAGAAACATACGCTCGAGGGAATAAATTGCCCATTTCAACAAATATATGCAACGAAGATAAAGGGATTCAAACCCTAAATAAACAACTTAAAACCCAAATCACCAAACTGAGCAATTGAATTAGATGTGAGCGAATTAATTCACTCACCTTAGATTCGATGAGCAAGCAACAATTTCCTCCTTCGATTGAGCAAGACAAAGTCGGTTGCCTTCGAAAACCTAAGCCCTAATTTGAAACGAAGGACGAGATCGGTGGCCACAATTCTTTGGACGAGATGCTCAAATTGACAGCCCCAATTTCACGCTCTACCTTGAATCGGGGACGACGAAGAGATGCCGCCATTTTTGTTTTAGGGTTAGTGAGTGGAAAGAGTGAAGGAGGGAAACGGGTCGAATCATATTTTTATAAAGATGGAACGTTATTCACTCTGGCAATTATCACACACAACAACAAATGAAAGTATGGGCTATCACATTACATTTTTTTTTAAAGTCCACATCCCTACCAAATCATAAAGAATTTTAACTCTATTTTTAAGGGAATTCGACAAAACCCCAACAACAATTAGCCAGCAATTTAATCGATTAATGACGAAGATAAATTATCAGTAAAACGCCGGGTCGTTACACTCCGCCTCCCCTACTCCGGACCCCCCAAGATCGCCTCACCAGAGCTCACAACTTCGAGCTCCAATCGAAGACGAACGAACGCACGCAGCCTTCCTTCATTTGCTACCATCGCCACTCAATCGCCTCCGTCCATCACTCGACGCAAATCTCGACTGTGCCTCGACTAGAGCTCGCGCGCGCTCGTGCGGGTACTCCACCCACCAACATTGAGCCGCGACTTCGTTTCCACCCTCAGCCATGAATGTCGTGGCCTCCAAGCTCCTCGCGCCACCAGAGCCTATTGACAAGCGCGCCTCCTCCCACCAACCACGCCTTGTCGCATTCCTTCGATTACGAGATTCGATTTTTTTTCCTCCTTCGTTCCCGATTTCGTTTTTTTCTATATCGAACTTATTTAAATTTTGAAAGGAGAGGACGTGATTTTGAACAAAGGGGCATCTATATGTACACACTAGGGTGGCATACTAGGTCGGCTGATGAATATAAGGCGGCTCTGATTGGAAATTTATAATTTTATATTCAAAAATATCTCGTACCACATACCGTGAAATTTCGAACTCCTATCGAGGCGTGCTACCTGGCGTTCCTAATGTTATACCGCTATTCCGAACAAAATGGAACAAGTTTCGAGTCCTAATTCGATCGTATGCAGAAGATAGCTTTTTAAATCCACTATTTAAATTAAATTCAATTAAGTTATTTCTAGGCGTTTTCAGATCGCACGACCAAACGGTAAATCCAAATGCTATGAAATTTGAAATCTGATAATAATACACTATTACGATCCAATGGAACTAGTTTCGTCGAATTCTGAGACTGTGCCCCCCGGATCGCTGTTTTAACGCGTCGATTAAATCAACGATTTCAATAATTGAAGAAATTAGTTGAAAATTTCATATTTTCTAAAACTTATTAACTCAATTCTAATTCAAATAGAATTTATATCAACATTAGAAATTGTTTCGATTTAAATTCCACACAATTTCAATTATTCGCCATTTTTGTATTACAATAAATCGCTATATTTGAAATTTAAATTCATTTTATAAATTTCAAACAAAATCTTCATATTCAAAAATCAATTTATATTCCAAATTCAATATTTAAAACCATTTAAATATTTAAAATTAAATATCGAAAAATCCGGGTCGTTACATTCCTCCGCCCTTAAAAGAATTTTGTCCCTGAAATTGCTAAGGTAGGACGAATGATCCAAACCCATTACTTTTCAAAACCCGCTTAGTAATAATTCGATATTTCACTTTTTAAAATATTTTAGTTCCAACCAAAACAATTAGCTTTCATTTCTAATTCAAAACCCTATATTTGAAATACAATTCAAAAATCACTTTTTTAGTTAACAAAAATTTTTCTAACACCCTAAATTTCCGAATTTTTTTGACAGAATCTTCTTTGTATGGAGAGCCTTTTGCAATATGAAAAAAATGATAATAATATATACGTCGACCCACACGGTCGGAAAACACAATATATATCAATATTTATACCATCGCTGTATTTAATCCGAAAACGTACCTTTATTTAGCGTTTTTAAGCGAGCAAGCATACTTGATATGAAATTTCGCAACCCAAATCTAGCCCAATAGCCTTCTTGTACCTACACTTACTTAATTTAAACACGTAAGTCCCAAAAACATGAAATTTAATAACATTTCATTTATTTAAATAGTTAAACACATACTTTGCACAACTAAACATATTAAACATGTATTTATAAGCAATCACAAAGTTCCAATACTAATTTAATTGCTTCTAATCGATTCATATATCATTTCGTTCAATTCAAATGATTCACAACCAATATTACTTGCATCCCATTTATATTACACACACCATACATTCATATCTATTTCAAATTGATTTGCATACCATTTATTCGATTTTAAATTTACAACAATACAATTGCATTCAATTCATATTTACATCCATTACATACATTTCCATTTTAAATCTATATTTCAATTCTTATCCAACAATATTTTAAACACATTTCCACTCATTTTACGCTTAAGGCGAAATTTCTTTTTATATTCGAGTTCATATCCACCTCTTTAATTCATTTCCAAGCAAATCCAATTCCATTCACAAATTTGGTTTATTAGTTCATTTCATGAAAATTTATCAATCAATCATTTCATAAAATAAACACTAAGGTAAATTATAACCTTTTATTCAACATTCATATTATTTCACATCAAACTTAAGTTCATTTCCAATTAAATCCAAATTTGGATTTTCATTTCTTTTAAACAACCAATTAACCATTCAACCTAGTTTTCTTTCCCATTTCTATTTTATTCGACAGGATTTTGAAATATATATATAAGTCAAGCTCCATTTAGAACTTAAGTTTCATTTTTATTGCCATCAAATTCCATTTCATTTTAAATTGATTGTTATTCAATTTATTCAATTCCATTTAACTCAAGTCTCCTTCCAATATCCAGTTTACTAATTAATTCATTTAATTGGTTTACTTTCACTTTATAGTTCACAATTAGATTTTAATATCAAAAATCACTCCATTTAATTTTCTTGGGTTTTAAATTCATTTTATAATTCAATTTTGGATTTTTATTCCTTCACCAAAATATCAAACCAATTTTATTTTGGTTTTTCTATTCCACTTTTCCAATTTACAAGTTATTCAACTTATATTTCACATTTTCATAATTTCTATACTCAAGTTTATACCCTATTTTTAATCAAATTCAATTTGATTCACCATTCATTTGATTTCCATAATTCAAGTCTATATTCATTTCATTTAGTCATCTCAATTATACATCCAACTCTATTTAATTCAAGTTTCAATTCAATAATGATAACTTGTAGTTATATGACTATTTCACAACTCAAATTTGATATTTTAATTCAATTCAATATAATTCCAATTCCAATTTTATTTAACTTCGCTTAAGCTAAATTCAAATCCATACAATTTTTTTCAAATTTAATTTATTTAACTTGCATAAGTTAAATTTTAATTTCACATTGAAATTCACATTTCCCAAGTTTTAGTTCAAAACTTATTCTCTTTTGGTTTCACTTCTCATTTAATTATTCAGAACTCAATGTTCCGGTTCTATTTCAAATTATTTTGAAATCATAAATATATATATATATATTCCTCTTTGTATACCAATTCTGCTTTTGGGATTTTTAAATCAAAACCTGATTTTACCAAAACAATTTTGGAGCCAAATAATCACAGTAGCAATCCGTCACTTAGAAACTCAAAAATGAAGAATTATGATGCGGCCGTCATCACCAGAATTTATTTTCCAGCGACAGAAGTGAGTTCAGTGCTTTATTACTTCCAAAATCCATTTAAAACATTTCCTATTCAAATATCTCCAAAGTAATACTCCATTATTCTTTCCACCACTTCGGAAAATAGTTCCAAAACTTTCGAGATTTCAAAATTCCCAAATACTTAGTTCAAACCCATTTAAAACATTCCTTAAAGTTTCCAGGATTTTAAAATTCCAAATTCTGGTTAGAATCCAATTTTAGTTATAATCACATTCATAAATTCCTTTTAAATTCCCTTTGGTTATATAAATCATTTCAAAATTTTATAATCTTGTTTAGATTATAATGTTATCAAACAAACACACCGATATACTATAATAATTTCTAGAAAATTATTTCCTTTATATCAAAATATAGTTGGGTAAAATTATTTCATTTACCCGCTTCAAAACGATACTGTGTTAGTTTACCGTGTTCAATTGTTTAGAAACTCCTATCGATTTAGTGGCGTCCCACTACTCGACCAGAATTTATAAGTCACTCAAAAAATAAGTCAAAACAATATAAAACATTTTATATTCACTAACATATATGAGCTCGTATCTACTAATACACTCACTCATTCTAGGGTACCATTGACCCTATCTCTAATGAGTAATCCCCACCAAAGCCAAGGTTCTCGCTTAACCTTCAGCTCTGATACCAAATGTAACGGCCCGTCGTTCCGTACCCTTTAAGTGGATAATAAACCACACTTGTCCAACCCAAATTGTACGAAAGGGCGAATAACTAGGGGTGAAGAAGAAAGAGATAGAAGAAAACAGGAACAACAACACAGAATCTCACAATCGTAACAGAACAAAATATAATATATAATAACAGATTTTTATACAAAAGAATCTGTAGCTGTTAATATACACACAATCATCGGAGTACAACAATCAACAATCAATCTGGACAGTTATAATAACTTTTCCTCACAAGGGCTGAATATACAGTCTACACACACATCGGAATATAATCAAATACGTAAAATACGCCGGAAGTCCTCCAGCTCGTCTCCTGAGCTCCATAGCATCCTAACTTGAATCTGTAATACTCGGTCTGACCCGAGCATTATAATAAAATAACACCCGAGTCGGTTTGGAAAACCAGCGTGAGAAATCACATTCAATTTGAATTATTACAGTTATCAAAATCATTTCAAAAATAAAGGTATCTCGTAAGACCACGCCACACATAAAAACGATGTGTTTTTACCTTACGATAACCAAAAATCCTATGATATATAATAGTGTCTAAGTATAAATACTTTTTAAAATAGCCGAAATTGTTACATTAATTAAATTCCAACATACTAGGCTCTACAATCAAAACCGTAAAGGCTCGTAGTGGATATTGGATTCCATACAATGACTGGGCTACTGAGGTACCACCCGCCACAGTACAACTCTAGAAAAATGTACCAAGAACGTACCCAACGATCTCTGCCAACACAGGACGGGCCTACCTCTTACTGGATAATACCGAATATGTTATCACCCCAGGTGTTCCCACCCTTAATCGAGCGCTCTCTTTTTCCATGCACAACCATATCCATAATTTTAATATAATATATCCGAGGGTATCTAGAAAAGTGATAACATACCCTACTTGGGTGCGACCCACTTTGCCCTGCAACATCTCCCATGTTTTAGTCATTCTCGGTTGATGAGGCTTGAGGCTACGTTTACCTTTACAATAGCATTTATACTTGGAATGCTAACACTGCCATCCATGGCAAGCAATGTAATGATAGCATTCATCCATACAAGTTGTCCTGGGTCTGGATAAACCGAATCTCCTTCAAGGAACACCATCTCCATTATATTTGAAATATCACCATTCGTAACGCACAATTCGGGTCGTAGTGGTTTTCGAATAATTAAATCCGACCCCGGTCTCTTCGAAACGATCAACGAATTTTTGGCCAACTTTGATAGTCGGTTATTTAACTATCAAATAACATCCATAAGCGGTTACTAATCCATATTATAAATTTTCCAAAATATTTGTTTCAAAATATCTTTACAAAGATATATATCCAAATCTCTTTCAATATTTCAATATTCGAAAACAAATTCAAATACTTATATCCATAACATAATATTTTCAAATATATCAGTACTTAGAAATATTTCTTCCAATTCCATTTATAATTCAACACTTTTAAAATATTTCTATAATAATAATCTCGTAGCTAAAATATTTCAAACCCTTCCAGTTCAATACTTAGAATTATTTATAAGTATATTTTCCTAAAATCATTTGTTTCCAATACTTAGAAAATATTCCATTTATTCCTATCTCTCAAAATCCTTTACAATCTATTCGTAAATCCCTTAACTCACTTATAACGAATTCTATAAGTTTATAGAATTCATTACTTAACTTCCTTTAAATTTTCCAAAATCTATTACACTTGTCTATAATTCCAACTACCCATTTCTAACTTCTTTTTATGAATTCTAATTCATTTCGAAGTTCTCGTATTTTAACATTTCAGAAGTTTACTTAAATTTCTAGAATATCCTCACAAGATTTCTCTTATACAAAATCATATTTGTTAACTAAACCCCGTTTACAAATTTCGAGAGAATTTATAATTAAATTCCAATTACTTCCAAAACACTATATATATAATAAGTATTTCTAAATAATAATATTTTATTTTTAAAACACGTTTAAGTAGTTATTTAAAATATCCAAAAACTTTCATTAAACATCAATAACTCATTTCCAATTCATTTTTAAATAAAACAAATCGGTTTACAAAGCTTATTATAAAAATTAGAATTTTATTTCAATTAATATTAGAGGTTTGGAAAATTCACTTCCAAAGTATTTTAATACTAACTAGCTTTAAATTACATAGTTTAATAAATAAAATTTCCCTTTTAAAACAAAATTTAACTTCTTAATAAAAATATAATTTTTAAAATCCCATTATCTAATTTCAATTTATAAATCCCTCACGATTCACAGCATATCGATTTCATTCCAATTCCCTAACCATTCTCACTTTTAAAAAATAGAATCCACTATATTTCCTAAAACCTATTTTCATGTCTCGATATAACTTCACACCATGAAATTTATATTCCCAATTTATCAACTGATATCATTTTCCCTTATTTATAAACATCGTTATAAAATTTATAAACTCCCATGAGATTCACTTGTTTATAAAACTAATCTCTTTATAAATTCCATTTTATTAATCCATTTCTTATAAATCCCATTTTTTTTACAAATCTACTTTTAAATATCGATTTCAACTTCTTTTCCAAATTTTCAGAAATGTCATTTTTAAAATCCATTAGTTAAAATCCTTTATATAAATTGTTTTAAATTTTCTATTTTAAACATTTTACAAATAGATAAGTATAAACCCTAATATCAAATCATTAATTTTATCCAAATCAATTTTCTTTAAAATAATCCAAATTTCGATATAAATATTTTTATATCCATGATTTTTTTTAATTCTTTCAAATTCCAAAAATAATATTTATGGTATTTAAAATACCAAAATTTGGGCCAATGCCACTATAACATCCAATAATTCAAATCACCACATAATCTATATCAGATTATTTACACAAATCTTATATCACTATATATGAAATTTAAATCAACATTTTTGAGGAATCCAATTGGATCCCTCCAACCTGTTTCCCTGCATCCACAAATGTTAGATAACATAAAATACCAATTCCGCTTCGAGGCGGGATATCACGGTAATATAGGGTAATCCGCTATTATGCTGGGCACATAGGGTCTTATCCGCTCCAATCGGTGGGAAATATATCCAACTACTAATATATACTAATATATATATATATATAATAGCATTCAACTGATAAATATATATCAATTCAACCAATCATCCAATAATTAATTTTAATTATTATAAATTGAACTAGTCAACCAAATTGAGTGAGATTTACTCACCTTGATTTTTATTTGCGATCCATTCCCAATTTAAATAAAATCGGACAACGTTCGATTTAAATCTAAAATTCCAGCTTGTAGCCTACGTCCTTACGAATCCAGCACTGCCTGTTTTTATGCAATTCGACCTCGAATACAAAGTTATTGAATTTTTAGCTATCGATTGTCAAACTAAAATAAATTTAATTAATTTCTGAATTTATAAAATAAATTACCATATAACCTTAAATTGAAAAAAACTAAATTACCTCCTTTGTACACGACCAAACTTCCAGGATATTCATGTTTGCGACAAACCCATCACTCACAGCGTCGCCGCACCTCCCCTCTGCTTGGCCCCTATCCCCAGACCCATCAGAACCCATCTGAGCTCTGCCCTCCAACCTACATCGACCTACCTCCTCCTTGAATTCGCGACTGCCAGCCCTCCTCGACCTCGTCATCGCTCCGCCTCCCCTGCTTCGGACCCCCCCAGATCGCCTCACCAGAGCTCGCGACTTCGAGCTCCAATCGAAGATGAACGCCCGCACGCAGCCTTCCTCTATTTGCTAACATCGCCACTCGATCGCCTCCATCCATCCCTCGACGCCAATCACAACTGCGCCTCCACCAGAGCTCACACGCGCTCGCATGAGTACCCCACCCATCAATGTTGAGCCACGACTTCCTTTCCACCCTTAGCCATGAATGTCGTGGCCTCCAAGCTCCTTGTGCCACCAGAGCCCATTGACAAGCGTGCCTCCACCCACCAACCATGCCCTGTCGCCTTCCTTCGATCGCGGGATTTGATTTTTTTTCTCCTTCAATCTCGATTTTGTTTTTTTGTATTGAACTGATTTAAATTTTAAAGGAGAGGAAACGATTTTAAACAAAGGGGCAACTATACGTACACAGTAGGGTGGCGTACTAGGTCGGCTGATGAAGATAGGGCGGCTCCGATTGGAAATTTATAATTTTATATTCAAAAATATCTCGTACCACATACCGTGAAATTTCGGACTCCTATCGAGGCATGCCGCTTGGCGTTCCTAATGTTATACCGCTATTTCGAACAAAATGGAACAAGTTTCGAGTCCTAATTCGATCGTATGCAGAAGATAGCTTTTTAAATCCATTATTTAAATTCAATTAAGTTATTTCTAGGCGTTTTCAAATCACACGACCAAATGGTAAATCCAAATGCTATGAAATTTGAAATCCGATAATAATACACTATTACGGATCCAATGGAACTTGTTTCTTCGAATTCCGAGACTGTGCCCCCGTATCGCTGTTTTAACGCGTCGATTAAATTGACGATTTCAAAAATTGAAGAAATTAGTTGAAAATTTCATATTTTCTAAAACTTATTAACTCAATTCTAATTCAAATAGAATTTATATCAACATTAAAAATCATTTCGATTCAAATTCCACTCAATTTCAATTATTCACCATTTTCGTATTATAATAAATCGCTATATTTGAAATTTAAATTCATTTTATAAATTTCAAACAAAACCTTCATATTTAAAAATCAATTCATATTCCAAATTCAATATTTAAAACCATTTAAATATTCAAAATTAAATATCAAATAATCTGGGTCATTACAATATCGAAGCTAATAAATCATGCCTTGGGTCCTTGGGTGTGCTTAGCCTTGTGCTAGAGAGGGTGGTGGCTCTTGATGAGTTCGGCCAAGCAAGGAGAAAGAAGAGAAGATGATTGCTCACCTTAATTTCAAACTAAGGCGATATCTTTCTATATTTGAAGTGTATTTTCAGCGGAGCTTAACTATGACTATGGAATAATTTATAAGGACAAGGAAGCCATTACTGAAGAGGAAGAAGAAGCTTAGAAAATTGAATGGAAGTGTGAATAAAATGAGAAAGCATGCTTTGTATTTATAGGAAAAAATATGTAAAAAAATATCTTATGATACAAAGACCATACTTCCCTCACCCACAACCCTCTCTGCACACGGCCACCCCTCGTGTGCTCGGCCAACCCCCTTTTGTCCTCCACTCATTGTATCCTAGGTGTGTAAGGAGGTGATGTTTGATGTTTAGTTTGCTTATATGTGAATTTATGTTATAAGTATCATGATATTTTATGCTTATATATATATAGGTGCATGTATGTATTTGGAATGTTTATATGTGTCTATGTATATGTTGGTGCATGTATGTGCATGTTATATATGTGCATAAGACATATAAACAACGTTGCGATCACTTTGAACAACTTCCGTTTGTTAAACCGTTGAAAATATGAACACCATGACAAGGCATATGGATACAAAGTTTTTGAAAGGTTTTTGAAAAGTGTTGAAAAGTTATATAATAATAATAAAAAAAACTAGTAACATATTTTGAGCTATCTCGAGATTAATATTTTGTAATAAGATTTTGAAGAAAGTTATATTTGATGTCTTGGAAAGATTTAAATGATATCGAAAAAAATTGAAATAGTAATATTTTAGAACACGAAGAATTATTGTTTTGAATGAAGTAAATAGTTTGAAAGAAAGTACGTGTATTATTCTGAGGAAGCGTTTAGAAAGAATAATAATGTTCTGAAGAAGAATTTTGAGCTATATTTTATAAAGAATACAAGTGATGATTTAAGAAATCATATAAAACATTTTGATAAGAGAATTTTTAGTTTGAAATAATGTTATAGTAATGTTTGTGAAGATATGCATAAAAATTTAGGAATTTAGAAATAACTTCGAATCGAATATATAAACATAAGAGTGTGAGCACTATTGCGGTAAAGTTAAGTATATTTTAAAAAAGATGTTTTAGTAAAAAAATTGTTATGAGTGTACAGAAGTATTATTTTATAAAATGAATTGTTTATAAATGAAAAAGTATTTTCGTATGTTTATATTTTTATATGATGATTGCAGCCATCGAACATTGATGGATAATTGAAGTCGATGGCGAGGTATTGTTGATCACACGGTCAATACTACAGCCAATTGACAAAGTGAGGCACTAGAAATTCATTCCGAGGCATCGTTATTTTATTTATTTATATATTAGAATGTGAAATTGTTCGGTATGTGATATTTTGATTGTATGCCTGCCATGTATTGTGATTGATTATGACATGGATGAATTATGTGAATATATTATGATATGATACATTATGACATATATATATATATATATATATTAGACACACAAAGACATACATATATAGATTTGTGTATGTTAGTTATTAACTTAAAATGATTTTTTAAACTAATAAGGTTTTAAAAATGTATAAGAAAAAGGGTAAAAGTTTTGAGGAAATTTATTTGTGAATAACAAGTATTTTGAGAAAAGTTTCCAAGTGTGTATTTAAATAAATAAATAGAGTAATTTTATAAAACTAGAGGTAAAAAATGTTTAAATGGAAATGGTATTTCATGATTATTAGAAAAGTATTAATTTTGTAAGTATTATGGTGGAGTGAAGCTTAAAAATATACTAAGAAATGAATATTTTAAGAAAATGGAATTGGAGTTTTGAGATATGTATTCAAAGAAGATTTGTGTATAACATTTTACAAATATTAATGAAGATTTTTCATTTAAGTGGTAAAGAAATATGGATTATGTATAGTGAATTTAGAAATATTTATATTGTTATTGGTTTATTGAATTGATTTCTATTTAAAAAGGTGAGTAAATTTGTATGAATAATTTAGTTTTGAATAAAGAAATATTTTGGTATTTTAAAAAAAGAATTGGATTCTTGGAGATAATAAATTATATTAAAATTGTTTTTCTAAAGAAGGTTAAATACTATTTTCAAAAATTTGAGTTTTTAAAGTATTAATAATTAGAAAATATGTGAAAACAAATAGAATTAAATTTTGTAAGTAAAAGAATATTTTGGAAGTTAGATTTTTGAAGTAAAATATTGTTTAGAAAAAGTTTTGTGAACTTATTTAAAAAGTCCTTTTGTAAATCAAAGTTTGAAGTTATTGATTATAAATTTAAATCCATCCTACGTTTTGATGATTTATGACTTTGGAAAAGTATTGAGTGTAAGTTATAAATTTTGTTTTGAATGTTTTGTAAAATTTTGAGATTAGTTTTGTGGAATTGATATTAAAGTTGAGGACCTGTTTTATTAAGATAAATTCTTCAAAATTTGAAATTTTGAACTTATGAATATTTTGGAGTCCTATACCTTATGTATGTGTATTAGAAATGTTTTTGAAAAGTCTTGTAAAAGGAAAAGTTTGAAGAAATTAGATTTACAAATTATTTTACATCATTTTCTTTGGAAGTAATGAAAAGTAAGGTGGTTTAACACTTTATAGTCTATTAAAAGATTTTGGTACTTATAAAGGTATTATTAAAGAAATGATATGGTTTTATATAAGGTATGTATGTATATTGTATTTAAGTGTTGTGAATTCCCTATGGATATATTCGTACCATAGAGTCCGAAGTTTCCGAAAAATTCCAAGATTTAGATTATATGTTTGGCTGTGATGCATAGGCATTATCCCAATTGAGTTGTTTGACTCATATCTTATGACCACCGACTTTGGGCACGGGAATATAAACCATCGCTTTTGAGAAGCCATCGAGGGGTTTAACAATTGATGTTGTATTATATGAGTTTTGGTGATGATTGCATGATTGTTTTAATTGTAGATGGGCGTACTAAAACTAATAATTTTAGACCGTTATGGATTTTCCCAATAGGAAATTGCGAGGATGTAATTTTATTACACGGGAGTCTGCAACAACCCAATGTTGAGAAGCAATTAATTAAAAATAATAATGGTGATTTAATTAATTAAAATGAATTTTTAAAGATTAAATAGAAATGATTTGGAATTATTTTTAAATATTGGAAATTGAATAATAAAATATTAATTGTTGAAATCTAAATTATTTTGGGAAGAATTATTAAAGAGCCTTTACAGTGAAATATTTTGGAAGTTAATTAATTTGAAAATTATGAATGATCATATATGGTAGAATTTAATTATTAAATTAATAATGATGATACCTTTGAATTTCAAATTGATTTAAATGTGTTAAAAGCAATTGGATAATTTTATAAAGTTAAACATTAATAGTAATTGGGATTAGAAATATACTTTTAAAAGAAAGCCTATTTTATTGTAATAAGGCGTCTTGGTATTTATTTAATAATTGAGCTTAAATATAACAGTTTGAAAAAAAATTAAAATGAAAGAATTTGTGGAAAATAAACTCTATAAATTTTTATAATTTTATGAAAATATTTGAGTAATGTAAATATAATTTTTATTTGAATTTTTATATGTGATTTGAGGAGAATAGAAATATTTTGAAAATGGAAATTTGTTGTGTAAGGCCCAAAGCCCAAATCCAAGTTTTCAAGCCTAAGCCCATATTCTTATATCTAGACATTTCTAAGTCTAGAAAACTTCTTTTGCTTTGGAAAAACACTTCACGTTACTCCTCTTCTCCATCATTTTCATTTTCAACTTCCTAAAACAAAAATATGGAAGTTATGCCCCTCTTCTGAAATCATAATATAATGAAATAAATTCCTATACATTCCCAAATTGAAGTATGTGCATCTCAACACCTGGATAAACCCTTAGCTCTAAAGAAGTTGGAGTTTTGATCATGTTTTGTAGCTTGGGACGTGGTGCAGTAGATGAAGATGATAAACATTAGCTCCTTCAGGCCAAGGTGAGTATTCTTTGTACTCACAAATCTATGTCTAATTCACGTGATTCTTGGTGGATGATTGCTTGGATTGTTCTTTGGATTGATATGTTGTGTGTGTGCATTGAACTAGTCAAGGGAATAGTCGAAATTTGATTGAAGAAGCCAATTTTTGGCTTTAGAGTTTACGACACGATAGGTCAAACGGTCGATCGCCGATCGGTCGACCGCAAGCCTAACCTGCCTTTAAAAAAATATAAAATAAATAAATGATAAATATATATTTATATGTTTGAAAATGTTAATAAAAAGTATGTGTATATTTTATGATTATGTAATTATTTTGAAGAGATGTTTTATAGATTTGATATTAATTATATTAATAAATATTTGACTTTAAATTAGATTTTGAGTTTATTAATTATTTAAAATCTTATGAAATTTAAAAAAATAACGAAATAATTTCTAATTAATATTTTATGGATTTCAAAGCATATTCCATGAGTTTTGAATATAATATAAAATTTTGGAAAAATGTACTCCAGGGTTCAGAAATAAAAGAAATGGATTTTGTTATTATATAATTTATTAAAAAAATCTTATTTCATTATAGATAGGGGTGGTAATTAGACCCGACCCGATGGGCCCCGACCCGACTCGGCGGGTCTCGGTTCTAGGAGGGTCAGGTTTTTTTGGGTTCAAACTATACATTTCAAAAACCTAGCTCAACCCGAGCTTCGTTCGAGTCGGGTCGGGTCGGGTCGGGTCGCTTTGGGTCTGGTTGGGTAATGATACTAAAAATGCATATATTTCATTGTTTTTTGGTCGGGTCTTTCGGATCAGGTCGGTTCGGGTTGGGTTTGATTAGGTCTTTATTATATTTTTCATCACCCAAACCCAACTTAAGACCCATTGGGTTCGGATCTTTTCGGGTCGGTTCGATTTGGTTTAACGGTTCTCTATTCTAATTGCCAGCCCTAATTATAGAAAATTATAAAATGATTGTTATGATATTAAAATTCTATTTGATTTATAAATGGTGGAAAAAATTAATTATTTTATCCATGTAAGAATTTATAAATTATTTTTATCAACCATAGATGTGTTTTTATAAATGAATATATTTATATTTCTTTCTAAGTATATGTATATGGGCGTTATGGTTGCGTTAATTCTATGTACCAAGAAATTAGAATAAACTGATTAGTAATACCATCTGCATTCAGAAATATTTCTCTAATTATTCTTTGGACTCATTATATACGATATTATTGTGTTGAGTAATAGGCGAGTGTAGTCTACGAACATTGAGTAAACGTTTGAATAACACCGAGTGGTATGGGACACCTGACCCGATACTTGTTCGATTACTCTCTGTAAGTAAATGTCACTCGATAGGGTCCTGTCTATGGAGTATTATTTATGGTGATGCAAATTGAGAGTGCAAGTCGAGAGCCATAAGTGTGTTTATCTTTTGTGTTTATATTCCTATTATACGACATGGAGTAAACCTGATCGGCTAATATCTATCCTAGCAGCCTGATTACAGGGTCACTCCCTAAATCCATGCACACCTTTGATGTATATATAGTTGAGAGCCACCGCCCCATGTCACTTAGTCTAGTAGTCAGTTACCATTGGGGCACTTGCAAAGTCATGACCATTGCATGGCATAGTTGTGCATTTGATGGATATTGGATTATGGTGGCCATCGAGGTAACTAATGACTACAGAAGTAGCATTGAGAGCGCGTGAGGAAGGCTCCTGAAGCAGGCTAAGAGTTACCAGTCTCATATCTGGTTATTATTGATATAGACATTGTTTATTCACCTATATGAGATCATTAGGTATACGGCTAAGAGCCATTTAGATCATTTATTGAGAATGATGTTGATATAGTTATTATGAAGCTGAGATCCCATCGGACTGAGAGTCCACTTGATTATCTATGGTATTGAGAATTGAGTAGGTAGTAGAGGTCTGAGAGGCCATATGATTATATCATTGGCTGAGAGTTGAGTGGATTAATATGAGGCTATAAGTCCATTTGATCCTTATGTGATTATAGATCTCCTTGGTTGTTCATTGGATCGTGTGTCCATGTAGTTGTGTAACCCCATACACATCGATTATATTGCTATCGAGGATAGCTAGAGATGCTGAGAGCATGGAATTAGACCCTGTACCTATCTTTCATGGTTATTTGAGAGATGACCTTGGCTATCGGGGGTATGCCATATTTGTATTTCTTATTTGTTTAATTTGGATGATTATTTGTGTATGTTTTATGTATGTTGATTATGATCGGCCCCACATATGTCTATTATATGATTATTTGAGAGCTAATCTTGGGCGTTGCTGAGAGCATGTCCTATATGGTTTTCAATCTCTTTTATTTTATGATACTTGTATGCATGAATTATTTCACCCATTTGAAATCATAAACCTAGCATGTAGTTTGACTTCAGTTTATATTTGGGTGATTTTTCATATGCATAGTCTTACGATGGGTTCCTACATTAAGATATCCTTATACCCTTCCATGATAATTATGATATATCATTCTATTATTGAGACACATGGACACTCTTTTTAGACATAGTCTGACCCATGTGTTACTAATATAATACTCGAATCAGTCTGAGTCATTTCAGATCAGGGACAAGATGACCAGTTCGTGGATGATGGGCTTAGGTAAAGGATATGATGATATTATATATCATTGTGTATTATGTACCTCATGCATGTATGACATGTTGTTCTACATTATACTTATATTGTATTTATTTTGAGTTAGTGGAATTTTGATCCAGTTTCTGTCCCATGCGATTTGTATACATATTCCCATTATATATTATCCCTGCATTATTGACTATGTGTTCTCTTTATCATTTCTTGTATATTGTGTATTTTTCTATTCTAAAAACAAACATGTTTATTGCTTTGTGCCGATACTGTGTACGTATAAGTGAGTTGTTATGCTTTTTGGAATACGTACCATTGTTAGCCCAATGGAATATTCACGTGACAACCGAATATTGTCTCATTCTCCATATTATCTAACAGTATTACCTACTAATACTCTAATATAGCATCAGTATAGAGGTGGGGTGTTACACTAAATCTCGAACTGCAAATTCTAAATCTTTCCTCTTTCGATTGGCGTATGACTTTTGCCAATCTTGTGCAGGTTTCATCCACTTTCTCCGTAGTATCTCTAACCATCTCTAGAACCAAAATGATCTTATCTGTAGACTCACACCAACACAAGGTTACTTACACGGCCTTACGTACAATGCTTTGAATGGTGCCATGCCTATATTAGTCTGGTAGCTATTATTGTAAGCAAATTCTACTAGAGGTAGATGATCCTGCCCAGATCCCCCAAAATCCAATAGGCAAGCCCTCGATATAGGTCCTCCAACACCCGATTTACTCTCTCTCATTTTGTCCATCAGTTTGCGGGTTATATGCTGTGCGCAGATTTAATTCATTCCCCAATGCGTCTTGTAAACCCTTCCCGAATTCACTCATAGAAAGTGGATCCTGGTCACTCACTATACTAGCTAGATCTCTAAGTAGTCGAACCATTACTTTAATATACCGTGTCCCCAGTGTCGTTGTCGTTTTACTCTTCACCGGAATAAACCGTGTTCTTTTCATGAGACAATCTACTATAACCCATATGCTCTCACTTCCTC
Source organism: Allium fistulosum (assembly GCA_030737815.1). Classification (NCBI taxonomy): domain Eukaryota; kingdom Viridiplantae; phylum Streptophyta; class Magnoliopsida; order Asparagales; family Amaryllidaceae; genus Allium; species Allium fistulosum. The sequence goes on along the minus strand of CM060903.1, from coordinate 888,258,655 downwards.
TTCGGTACCAAGGTAGTCCATCTACAAAATCTATAGATACACACTCTTACTTCCACTATGGCACAACTAACGGAAGCAATAGCTCATTTGGCTTCTTTTGTTCCACCTTCACCCTTTGGCACATCATACACATTGCTACATATTCCGCTATATGCCTCTTCAATCTAGCTAATAGAATATCCTCTTTACATCTCGATACATCTTATCTCTTCGTGGATGAATAGTCATCCTAGAATGGTGACATTCACCCAAGACTTCCTCTATCAATTCCTTAACCTGCGGTATACATAGCCCTCTATCTCTCCTTAAGCAACCCTTTTGTTCTTTGGAGTGATGATCCAAATGGCTCGATCGTTCATCTCGTCCTGACCACTCCATGATGCTGACTAACGACGTGTCTTACCCTTGACTCAACCCAATACGATCCATCAGTGCAAGTCTAACTTCCACCACAGTTAACAATCTAGGTGAATATTTCGATTGAGGTCAAAAACCACACTTTGATATAAACTCCAAATTCTTCCGCTCCAGCGGCATAGCATTAATTTACTTCATCTTGTACATTTCCCTTTCATGGAGTGTAAGTAGTCTCAAAGTTGTATGATGATAAGAAATCCATCCACCGTTGCTGCCTTAAATTCATATCTTTCTAGGAGAACAGGTATTTGAGAGAATTATGGTCTGTAAATAATCCAAATTTATCGCTTAACAAACAATGTCTCCAGGACTTTAATGCGAAGACAATAGCAGCTAACTCAAGGTCGTGATTAGATAATTCCTCTCATGATTCTCTAGCTATCAACTCGCATACACCACTACTTTTCCTTCTTGCGTAAGGACAACACCAGGAACAGTACCACATGCATCAATATACACGGTGAAAGGTTTGGTACCATTAGGAATAAGCAAAACTAAAGCACTCGTCAACAACTCTTTCAACTCCACAAATGCCGCTTCGCACTATGAACTCTAAGTATATGATAGGTTCTTCTTAGTCAAAAGGACTGATGTCTTTTCAAAAACTTTAACAAATTTTCCATAAAATCCAGATAGACCCAATAAGCTACGAACATTTGAAGCGTTCTTCTACGTCTTTTAATCTCTAATAGTAGCTACCTTCCTTAGATCTACTACCAATCCATCTGCCATCACTACATGCCCAAGGAAGCAAACTTCTTTCCTCCAAAAGTGACATTTAGAGAACATAGCCTTCAACCGATTCCTCCTCAGAACATCCATCACTTCTCTCAAATGGATCTCATGCTCCTCCTCACTTCTGGAATAGATAAGAATGTCATCCACAAAGACCACTACAAGCCTGTTCAACTGCTCTCGAAACACTTTGCTCATAAAATCCATGAAATAAGCTAGAGAATTAGACAGAACAACATGAATAGCTACTCAAACGAACCATCAAATGTACGAAAAGAAATCTTTGGGATACTATCTTCCACCACTCCCAACTGATGAAACCTAGTTGCCAGATCAAGCTGAGAGAAAACCTTTGCCCCGACTAACCGACCGAAGAGGACGTCAATGCGAGGTAAGGGATAATGGTTTTTCCTCATCATTTTATTCAATTCTCGATAGTCGATGCATAATCACTGGGAACCATCCACCTTAGTAATGAAAAGGGTATCACTCCCCAATTAGAAATACTTCTTCGAATGAATTCTTTCTACAATAATTTCAAGACCTACTTATCCAACTCCCTCCTTTCCTTCAAAGCCATATGCTTAAAGGGCATCACTACCGGCCTTGCATCTTTCTCAAATTCAATCCAAAATTCGATTTCTCTTCGGGGGGAGACCAAAAGCTTCTTCAAATACATCTAGATAATCTTTTACTAGGGGAATGAATGAGAGCTCTTCTTATCACAGGCTAAGTAAATATAAATACGTCTCCATAAAAAAATATCGAGTTCGCGACATAAAATCAAATCAAGTCCTTCGCTATACCTCAATTGATCCATTCTCCTGTCATAATCTAATACTACAATATAGCGCGACATCCAATCCATTCCCAAAATCAATACGTACCCGGAAAAGTTTAGTACATATGCATTACAGGGGAACTCCACACAACGAATCACTAACTTTAAGCTATGACATAACATTGGTAAATTGATCAACCCCCTAGCAAAAATCGACACCGAAATAGATTCATCCATAATATTAGGTTTAAGGGCTAAACTATTGATTAATGCACTTGCTGTGAATGAACAAGATGCACCAGTGTTAAATAAAGTATGAAAAAGGGAATCAGATAAAGTCAACACACCTTTCATTATAATATGCTTATCCTTCTCTTGAACCATCGGTGATGTAATACTCGAGGTTGGAACGACATCAGAGCATATGCCTTAATCATCTGACCTTCATTCTTCAAATCTAGACAATCTCTCTCTATATGGACGAACTGATCACAATTATATCACTTAACCTTCCATTGAGTTGAGTCTGCCTTACAATCCTTTGACAAATGTCCCACCTGATTATAGTTATAACACCTACCCTTCGAAAGGTTCGTCTTATCGTGTTTGCGAATTGCCCCGTCTTTTGACATCTATTACAAGTAATCACTTGTCTCTTGTCTTGTCCTTCTTATGATCCAATGCATTTAGGCTTACCCTATTACTGGCCCTCTTTTCCTTAACTTGATCCTTAACCAGAGTTCCATTCATATAATTTAATAATGTCGCCTCCACTGATTCCTCGAATATAGCTCCATACATTATCTGATTTAATGCAAGCTCCTTCAAAAGTGAATTCAATCCCTTCGCCAACTTCAATGCTTTCTTCTCCTGGTTGTTTACTAATTCAAAACCAAATCTAGCCAACTCGTTAAACTGACTTTCATGCTCTCCAACTTCCATTTTTCCTTACTTAAGATGAATAAGCTTCTCTAATAACAAATCCTTGTCAGCCTTAGAAAAGAACTTCGTCTCAAACTCTGTTTTGAGCATTCCCTAAGTAATAATATTTTCATCTACTTCGATTGTCACTACCTCCCACCAGCACGCTGCCTAACCTTGCAACAACTTCCTTCCAGTGACATCACTAAGTCATAACAAGTTGAAAATCTTCCCACAACTATTAAGCCATACCTGAGTCATCGAGTATAGTTTCGTCTTGACAAAAGGTTTTCCATCGAGGCTAGAGAAATCCTTACACAACATAGAAAAATCAACAGCTGGTGGTGTTTGGGATGGAATCACACCTTGGGTAGTGGTGGTTGTGGTAGCTACAGGTTAAGTGGGGTTGGCACTAGCTGGGCTCATTGCTTGGATATAACGTTTGAACCATACTGGAATATTAACTTGTGGAATATCCAGTGCATTCACTCAGGTTCTAGTCTCTACTCTGGTATCTTCCCCACTAGTATTGACCACGTTGATCTCTATTCCAGTTTCGACTGAATTACTCATTTTTAGTTATCTATAAAAATGGGATTCATTAGAAACTCCATAATAGATAGTAAACAAGACTAGAATAGTAAATGGTGTGTGCATGTGTACTTAATTCCTATATAGTATGTGCGTGTGTATAGTAGAAATACAAATACACTTTTTCAATACATTACTAGTTCCTATTTTTAAGGGTATGTTTGCTCTGATACCAAATCTAATAACTCACCTTTTCGACCCCCAGGTTCAACACCTGAACAAACGTCAACACTCAACAACCGAAATGATGAGTCATTAGGATATGATAATTATAAACAAATATCATTCTAACTAATAACTTTCAGTGTCTCAAAGTGAAAGGAAATAGAATACAATATCAATAACCACAATCATTCTCATATCACCGTAATGTCTACATAATCTGATACATATGTCTATATAATACAAATCCAAATCCAAATTCAATCTATATACATAATCAAATCCATGCCATAACACTTATTTACATCATATACAATATGCCCAAATAAATCCTAGCCTTCCCTACCATATCGTTTCCAAACTCTACTAACTTGGATGTATAAATAAAGAGGAAAAATAGGAGCGGGTTGGACATAAGTCTGGTGAGTGATCCATACTTACTCTAATTATACTACAAAGAAAATACTAAATAGTAATATGAGTCTAACATATCGGTCACTTCGCATCCTGCTGATCACACCATGCTCATATATATATATATGTATATATATGTATGTATGTATGTATGTATTTAGCAATATTACATCACATCTATGTGGGCTCACTTCTTTGGACTCGCCTCATGTGCTACAAGGTCACTTGTTGTCCACCGTTACATCATTCGCATATAGGAATCACTTCCTTGGAATTGCTTCGTGCGTTATAGGGTCGCCAATTGTCCTCGTATACAAACTGGACTCACGTCTTGGACTTGCCTAATGCATTAGAGGATCGATTACTATCCATCCACCATACTAGTCTACCGAAGACTATAAGGGAGCAATACAATACATGGATTACCTACTTGTGTCACGAGCTCGTATCCTGGGTTGCCTACTTGCACCATAGGATCGAACATGTTCACATCAATGTCACATAATTTTCCATATAATGAATAGCATACAAATCCATCTCAACCTACTATCATCATCACACACATTCAATTTGGATTCATAACATCGCCAATCGGCTAGTCGATAGCCTCCAAATGCCATCAGGAAACAAAAGAAATAAGATCTGAATCGATAAACATTATTATATATTGGCCTATTTGGGTCTAGGTTCAAATACGTCCGAAATTGGCCACTGGTGCACTGGTCTAGATAATTGGTGTACTAGTTGAGATGAATTTTGAGTTTTTAGCAGGGATTTTTTATCATTCATCTACGTCATTTCGCCTCCAGTTGAATCCTTCCGTCTTTGGTTTCCTAAGAATGTCCCTAATGCCCATTACTACGTTTCTATGTCTGGTTTGCATTTTATTTCATCTATTTATGTTGAATATTTATCAAATTACAAGGAAAAGGTGAAATATAGTTTATATTTCACTATTTCTATCAAATCCTTCCTAATCCCTGGTATAATTTCAAAACTAAGTGATTATAAATGATTATCTACTCTAATCTAGACTATAAATCATTGTTATGGGATCAAGATTGCATTATACTGAGAGGAAAGTAAGAAATACTCATAGAAACCACTTCTCGCTGCCTAGGCCTCAGCTGTTCGGACTGCTACACTGCCACACTTTAGAATTTCATCATGGAGTTGGTATAGATGCATAGCCTTCTCCGTTGGCTTTTCCATGCCACTGATTTCATGTGATTTCGAACAGACTCGAGGAAGATATGGCGATTTGAGTTTCTGTATAAAAATGGGAAGAAAAAAGAAAGAATGAGTGGATGGCGGTTTATGAAATGGAACATCAGTTGCGTACTTGGTTTATATAGAAGGAGGGAAAATAACGGTCAACCCATATTTCAAATTCAATCTTTGGCGCATACTCATCTCGACATAGATTCAACCATAGCTCCTTGATACAGACTCCAAATGAGGCTAAACAATACATTGTGTGAACCAGAAAAATAAGACGGTCACAATGGTGCTTGTATTGTCATCAAATTCCAAAGTTGGAAAAATGACCATTTGCCCCTGCTCATTTAATAGTTATTTTATTATTACATTAAATCCAATTATTTCACACTATTACACTATTAATATTTAATTATAATATTTACTAATTTTTAGGGGTATTATAATAAAGCACACTACGGGTTTAAGCCCATTGTGATATGTGTTGTTCCCTTGTGAGCTGATTAAGTAGCTCATGAATACAACACCAGCCTTAGCTACTACTGTCGAAATGTGGGCCTGGCCCATAGCCCAATGAGTCAAGACCCATTAAAAATGTTTTACAATAAAAACATATTTTTTTTTTGGAAAAAATATCATTTTAATTCAAAGAGCTTTTAAAATGGTTATATATAGAGTTGAGTTTCGAAACAAGAGAAAGTTTTACAATTAGAAGAAAAAGAATTATTTATTGGAAAAAATATTTTATAAAAAGGAATTTACTTTTAATTTCAATTTATAAATGAATATTATAGATATTAAAAATTGAAAATATTTAAGCCTTTAAATTATATATAAAAATCATAAAGGCCTTTTAAATAAGAAGTATAAATGAAGGAATTTCAAGTGAGTTATTAAAATCTAATTTCTAAAGAAGGTAAAGAGTTAATTACATTTATAAAGAGTGATATTGTCCAAAATTATAATTAAATTTTGATTTAGAAATTTATACAAAATAACAAAAGTGGAAAATAATTTGAGTAAGGAGTCTATAACCGAAGACAGCCCATCTGTGTGGCTAACAGCATTTAGAACAAAAATTATGATAGAAGTCTGTCCACCAGTGTGGCTGCCAGTAGTTATAGATATTGATGAATTTTCCTTAGAAAAATATTTAAATTTTTAAATTTTGCATTTATATGTAAAAAAAATTTAGAACAGGAAGTTCATAAAATAATTTATTTAATGGATTTTTAGTTCCAAATTGATTTCCAATTAATAATGGAAATACGAGAATAATTTAATTAATGGGCTTTTGATTCCAAAATTAATTTTCCAACTAATAGTAGAAATACAAAAATAATTTAATTATTGGATTGCTAAATCCAATTTAGATTTCTAATTAATAATGGATTTATGAAAAATAATATTTTATTTGAAAATCTATATTATATGAATTACTTTTCACTTAAAAATTTAGAAATGGGATTTAACAAAAATTTAATAGTAAATTACTTATTTCTTAAGCAATAAAATTACAATAGGAATAAGGAACATATCCCGAATTCCTGATATTAAAGTCAACGTCCTAAATCATGAAAGTAAATAAGTTGAAATCGTATACTTTTGTTGCCATTTATATGTGTTGATTATTGTTGAATTCTTTATGATATGTTATCACTGATGTTATTTATCTGCTCACTTTATATGTTGGAAATTATCCTTAAATGACATTGGGATTGAGTTGAATAATAATAATTGTATTGTCATCATTATTATTATGAGTGAGTTCGTTATGATAGACTCTAAAATGACTAGAGTCGCATTGAAGGGATCTTTTGAGATCACACCGAGATAGGTGATTTACAGTGAAAATTAAAAAAATGAAACTCGACATATTGAATACCAAAAGTACTAATATCTATCTTAGTAGACTGAATATGCAGTAGCGCCTTGAGTCCATGATACGGTAGCTTAATTGTCACTGGTCAAACATTTGTTGCTTGGGCCTTAGAATAGACAATTAAGTAGAACTATTAGATAAATAAAAGATTGATGGAAACATGTGAGTTTGTTGATTTTAGTGTTATTTAGGGTAACAAAGAGACTATGTAGGGATGCTCACAACACTGTAAAGAGTATTATCTCACTTTCTGTACTCATCTTATGGTATTGTTGTGTTGTAGACATGGTGATATTAATATACTTTTGATAAGTAAACTCGACAACCTATAACTGAATAGGTGTGGACATTAGAGATTGACATGTGTAATATCCTGTACAATCAAGATTGGAGGTAGTTTATGATTGCATAACATTACCCTATTACGTCGGATGCACATTATCGAATGATTGCATCATATTGTGCCAAAATGGATTATACCATATTATCATCGTGTTAACCTTTTATTCCAAGAGAAGAGGAGGTTCCAGTATGATTCCTTATTTACATGCTTTATATGGATGTTATGATTGTTATATGCATGTATTGCGTGATTTACATCCTAGCCATAGGTTAAGGTCGTATATTATGATGGTTATTTTCTTTTGCTGTTTATATATATATATATATATATATATATATATATATATATGCGTGTGTATCGCTTATTTTGGATAAAGATATCACTCATATTAGGCCTAGTTTAACCCACATTTGGTCAATTTATACATTTTCATGGCAACTCTAGGGTACTCTTAAGTGGACAGCTTGGAGAGTTATAAGTGTTATCAGACTAGCGTAGCAGTAGTTCGGAGGACTTGGTGGAAGATTATCTTGTATATTATACATGTATGTATACATGTATATACACATATATGTATGTATGTATGTATATACATATACATATACATATATGTATATATGTATGTGTGTATATATATAGGCGTGATATGCCCTTAGTTTTGTAGAAGTATGTATGCTACCTATATAACTTACAATGATATGTTGTCTCTTGTGAGACACTGCAGACCTTATATGGAACCTATTGTATATGATATATATTATTTCATAAGCTTCATGTTTGAGATATATCTTGATTTATGTGCTTATGTTGTTCTGTTCCGGGACACCTTCGTGCCCGTGCATTGTGGTGAATGATATTTATTATTGTGAAAATGTATAGCCCAAGGGAATGCGTACAATAGAGTACTCATCTAGTGTTTTATTCTCTAGGCACTTGGATGGATTTTACTCTCTAACTGCATGAGTATAGGGGTCGGGCATCACAAATTTCGTCCTCAAAATTTGAATAACGCAACCGAATGCATGTATAAACACATATAATGTACAAAAAGGTACGCTAGCCAACTATTAATGTAAAATCAACATAATGTATTAGTCCATCTAGTAACACATATTAAACATAATAGTATCACTATTAGTCAAGTAAGCAAACAATCAAAATAACACATTGCTAAGTGAAAATTGAGCACTAAACAAATACTGATAAAAAAATTATAATATTGTACTCTACATTCTAAGTAGCATCGTCACTGTGTTCACTCCATTAGATGCGAACAGGCTTGATAACTTTGTCCCTTAACGATTTTGTATCTTGACCAGCTATCCTTTTCAATTTACATATGTAGGTCAAATATAGCTCTAAAGCTAAATCTTCAATAGCCTTTGTTCTATTACCATACTAGAATCGTGCATACATTTCCTCAGATGTGAAATGTGAAAAAACATTTTGCACCCCAATTAAACTATTCGATAACTCTACTCTATAAGCAAGTTTTGACCCTCTCAACAACGAGAAATGGTCCTATATTTCTAAGAGCCAACTTCCCTGCTTTCCAATAGGCATGACATCTCACATGGGTAAAACCTTTAAAAAACATGTTTTCCAACTACGAACTCCAATTCCTTGTTTCCCTTATTAACATAACATTTTTCCACAATTGTGACATATTCATCTTTTCACAGATTAACTCAATCTTATCAGTAGCATCTTTAACCAAATATGGTTCAAGAAAGAGTCTTTAGTATCTAATCAACATATTGGCGACGTCTACCGTAGAGTTTCTCGAATAGTCCCATCAAATGCTCGATTAAGAAATGTAGTTATAAGAAAACTCTAACCAAAAGTAGACGATCTTACCAAGATTCACCAAAGTCCAAAACATATGCTCTTAGTGAGTCAACAAGAGCACAATTTATATTCATTATATCTATTCATCTGTGGATGGTAGGTTGTATTAAAATTTGGTTCTGTACCCAAAATAGTCTATAGAATCCACCAAATCTCGCTAAGCTAGATGTCCTTGTCGAATTAATAGAGATAAAATGGGTGCACTTCTTTAATCTATCCACAATGGCCCAAATACACTTGTTACCCAATATTAACCTTAACTTATCAATAAAATCCATTGATATAGAGTCCCACTTCGTAAACAGTTAATATCAGATTATACCACTGATGTATCTCAAATTGGATCTCAAGCGATATTTTTTGTGAAATATTGCTTAAAAATATTTTTTAGTGATATATCACTAATACTTTCTGATATTTCAGTGATATTGCCCCGATATTTGACATAAATATCGATGAAAGTAGTCAAATATTACCATTAGTTAGCAAAAGTACAAAAATATTTAGTATTATGGTAAAAATTTACATTATATATACAAATTGTTTATATAAATGTATCTGCTTAAACAGCGATTTAAAGTGTCGAAAGGTGGATATTTACATCTTTTATCATCACCTTAATTCATATAGCTTTCTAATAAGCATGCCAATACTACTTGGATGAAGGAACGTATTGGTACTGATCCAAGAGGTCGGATCTGTGCCGATCCAACACATGTTTTGGTTTAGCTCCTCAAATTCTTGTTTCGGGTTGATCTTCATCATGCGATTCTATTTGCGCTTAGTTTCAAGACTCCTCGGCAATCTCTCTGGGCTGCTAGCCATGATAATCCCAAGTTTGATTTGTCAATTTTGTCCATATACTGCCTAGTCAAAAGTGGATAACACTTTCTCTCCAAAGCACACCTTGCGAATGGAAGGTGTGCTTTGCTCAAGAACAAATGTTGAAGCCTATGGAATATTAGTAGTTGAATTTCCTGGTTATCAGCCGATCAAGTCATTGTGTATCATCATGTTCCTTGGATTTTTTTTGTATATCAAAGGTCGTTCCAAACCTACTGCAACCTAAGACTCTAGACTCTACTTAAGTGTGGTCTATACAAAATCATCATTTTGATTTCATTCGGGGTTATTACATCACATATAAAAAGCATTCCGTATTCATTCAGGATTTATCTACTTCATCCTAATTTCAAGGCGTTCAAATCCTTTTAATAAATCTGCATCCGTTTTAGGGTTGGATCTCTACGGATCATTTTATATTCGGTTTAATGTGCGATCTCCCTTGATCATTTAATGTTTTAAGTTAAGGCCAAAATCTCTTCGAATCGTTAATTAAATCTGTGGCCATTCAAAGCCTATAGTTAAGTTTGTGATCTCTCTGGATCGTTAATTGAATTCGTCAAGGCTGATAGTTACGTCCATGGTCTCTCCAGACCTTTAATCAAATCCTTGGTCATTAGGGGCCGATAATCAAATCTATGCTCTCTCCGGACCCTTTCTAAGCTAATCTGCCCACTCTCCGACGAGAAAACTCAATGACAAGCAAGCCTGTCCGCTCACGCTCCGATGAGGTGACTTACTTCTTGCACTCTGGCCCTTGCTCTCCGGCCGAGACTTAAAGCAATCAATATCGTACAAATCCATCTGCTTGCTCTCTGGCTAGAGGACTTGCACCTTGCACTCCAATCCCGCCTCTTCGGACAGGACTTAAAGCGATCAATATTGTACAAATCCATCTACTCGCTCTCAGTCGAGGGTACTTGCACCTTGCACTCCAGTCCCGTCTCTCTGGACGAGACTTTAAAGCGTTCAATTTTAGTCATCACATTAAATATGGTTTTCCAAAAATCCAAATATTCAAATCAAATTAAAGCAAACAAGAAAAATATTAAGCATTCATCCTAGACATCCGACTCAGAGCGTTCCTAGAGACCAATCTAGGTCTCGTACATGTGTAAGCGGTCCGAGGTTATTTCCGTCCTAAGTAGTCATCTCAAGCATCTGACTTAAAGCATGTCTAGGGTCGTTCAGGATACCATACATGTGTAAGCGGCCTGAGGTTATTATTTTCTTTATTGCTTAATATGAAAAGCAAAATGCAAGAAAAGAAACAAAAAAAATGCGGGAATCAAATTCGACTCTCGTCCATCCTGATCATACGATGACTGTCCTCAACCTCGATCCAAACCATTGATGGATCCAGCCTATCTACTATGGCTATCATTGCATTAAATCTTATAAAAAACTCCTAAGGGACTCTCTGGCTCTCTATTTCACACTCGATAATGTCATTACGTTCTTGGGTCGTGAGATTTGGACCTGAAACTGTCTTATAAATCCATCCACTAACTCCTCTAGGTGTTTATGGAACCGTTTTCCAACTGCCTAAACAATAACGCCGCCAAATTAATTAACTACAATAGGAAGCATCGTCTCAATACTTCATTAGATGCACCCAACACCTCTATATGCCGGATGTACCTCATCAAATGAACTATCAGATCCGTCTTTCCATCATACGTTTCCAACGTTGGTAACTTGAAATAGGGCGGATTCCTAGCGTACAGAATGTTTGGAGTGAATGGACTCCCGTTCATATTTTCCAGGTTTTGGTTGGACAAACCACCTATCATTGCTCATCTCATTATCTCGACATGTTTGTCATCGTTATTCAAAGGAATTCTCAAATTATCATTCTCAGCTTACCTCCTGTTTCCATGAGGGAATTTCGGTACATACTCCTCCGGCCATGCATCAACGTTCTGATTCACGTCCACATGCCTAGCTTCGTTCCTTGGACGCGCAATATTTTTTTCTAAGGCTAGGACGATCTAAGCCCTTGAGGATCGGTACCGACCCATTGTGGATTGGTACCGATCCATATTATTGGCTCATGGTTTGCCTAGTCTACTCCATTATGCCTTCTGGCATGTTTGCTCCTGCTTTAGGTCTCTAGTTCTAGTTGCAACGACTCTGGTTGTTCCTTCTTGTCCCATTCTCCTGATAGCGAGTAATCATCCTTTCCTGTAATACATTCATTATAGTCTCCATCTCATCCTTGGTTTGGCGTACTCCGGTCTACGTCCACTTCAAGTTTCCCTTTTATTATACTATGGTTTTCAAGTACAGTTCTTATAGATCGGTATAAAACTATTTCGAATCGGTATAAATCCATGAGTGATTATAAGAAATTAGAGTCAGAGAATAACAGCTTAAAAAGATCCTTAAAAATAAGCCATACCCTCCTATTTATAGAGGTGGAAGCCTAAAATCTCGCTTGAAGATCTCCACCTTGTTCTCCATGCCCAAGACCACTTCTCCTGGATAAATGGACCCCACCTCATCAATCTGTATGGATCGGTACCGAACAAAGTGCTTGGATCGATACCGATCCGTAAGATGGCCAAACTAGTCAACCTGAACTCTTCGTGTTGGCTCGTTTAGGTTTGCTTTGTGATTCCAAACTTGTTTGAATCTTTATTAGCATGTTTATAAGTCCAAGTAATGGATCGATGGAGAAGTAAAGTTGCTGATTTTGAGTGCTCGTGGAGATTGATAGAGAATTGCATGGGAATGACAAAATAACACCTGGAATATGCATTCATCATCAAGTAGAGTGAGTAGGAGGAGTCAGGGTAACTTTGAATGAAGGAACGTGGAATAGGCTTTTATCTTCAATTACCATAAACATTTTAAGACAAATGTACATATATCATTATATATGTTTTAATTTAATTAACTAACTTTTATTTATTTGTTTAACTAATTATTTAAGTAGTTAAGACAATTTTTTTGAAATTAATATATTAACTTTTCAAACCTAATTTTGAATAGTTTATAAAATTTATAACATGTCATATATTAAACTTAACTTTTAAATTAAAAATATAAATTTTATATTTTCAAAACATATTTTGAAAAATTAGCCTAGGGGCTAAAATCAAATCGGACCTTTATATTAGGGATAACCTTTGGGCTTACTTCATCTTTTGAGCCAGGCTAGAAGCCCAGTAGGGAAGAGTACTTGATTTACAAAACCTAACCTTTGATACTACCTTTTTAGATGTCTTACTAAATGGGTAAGCTTTAATCAATTATCCCGAACATTGCTAATAAAGACCGTATAGACTATTTGGTTATGATACCATTGAAAGGAACCAGGCCAATCAGAAGCGAGTCAAGTAGGTAAAATTTAAAAAGTTTCTTTCCACTTTGGTCTTAGTTAAGTCCATGAAGCCTAAAAAAATTTAGATTCAGTCCAAAAGTTTTAAATAAAATCTTCATTTTATTTAATTTTGTTTAAAAGTTTTTCGTTTACAAGTTTACCAAATATACTTGTTTATGTGTAGCGCACGTGCTATAGATAAGAGTGTACCTAGTTAATGGGCATGGATGTAGGTGTTGGAATTTACACCGCAATGCATCCAATCCCCCTTTACATATGCTTTTATCGTCCAAGATATTAATTTAAAATATATGTATATTAAAACCATATTAGATAACTTTATGTAATTAAAATCAAAAATTAGCATTGATAAATTTTGTTCCATTGAAGAAAGGTTTGACACAAAAATTTACATAATTATACAAGATCTTATTTATAAATATGAGAAACAACATATATATAATTCCATGCATATATGCAAAATTGCAATTTAATAATTTAGATTTAAAACAACATATATTTATGAACATTGTATTTATACCCTATATATAAATATAAATATAAGTATATGTAAATAAGTTGTATTTCAAAGTAAACAATCTTGGATAAATATCAATTTAGAAATGAAGCAGAGTTTAAGTTATCCAAAAATAAACCATATAGTTATAGAAATAAACCTTCAAGGAATAATCAATAAGCACCGCAAATAATTAATTTGCAATTGTGAATGTAAGTTTAACAAAAGTACAAAATTGATCCAAATCAAAATTAACTTTCAAACTTCTTTCAAAAAAATTATATAACAAAAGCACTAAAATAAAAGAAAAGTTATTGGACGAGTTAGGCACATGTAAATTCGTTATAACAACAAAACAAATCTAAACATTACATTGATAAAGTCCAATAGGAAAAGGTGATAAGGATCCAAACAAATCAATTGGAGATAAACATATATAATAAAGGGATAAATAACATATGTGGATCTCAAATAAACAATACAATTGTCGTATATCCAATTGAGATGGAACTGGATTTTTATATACATATTAAAAAAGGGTCAATTGAACACATGATAAATCTGACAAAATCTAAGCATATGAATGAGAAAATATATTTATATTAAGTAATTGAAGAATTACTTGGGATGCGGCCTGTAAATCGCATCTTTAAACGATGAATCCAAAGCTCCTAAACTCAATAAAATCAACCTTCGCAAGTTGCAAGAATCAAGATATGAGAACCAAAAGTTTTATTTTTTATTTTGGAATTTTTTTCCCAACGGCATTAAAATTTCAACCATGATAAATGGGAGGAAGAGCGAACTAAACAAATTTCTAAATAAAAAATGAATCACATAAGGGAGGCAATAAAAGATAACTAAATATAGGGGTGATTCACCTTCCTTTAATTATGTCTTAATCCCTTAATTTCAAATTTCAATAACGACCATAGCTAGGATGGTATAGGCCTCAAGCATTCCAAAATCTTATTTGCATTTATCTTATTTAAATCAATTTTAAATGTTCCATCGATATCGTATATCGTTGTGTGCATTTATAGCCTTTACATACGCACTTTATTAAAAAATTAATGATATTCAAACATCAAATAAAATTTAATAGTAATTTATATTTAACAGTATAAATTAATTTAATTAATTTAAAAACACACTTAGTATTTATTTTATTTAAATCCAATTTAAATATTATACCTACATCATATATCGATACACACATTTATAACTTTTATATACTTACATTATTAAACACTAATGGTATTTAAAAAAATCAAATAAAATTTATTAACTAATATTTCATAAATATTAATTAATTTACAACGATTATAAATTAATTAAATCATGTGGTTCATTTGGAGTATTCATTATTTCGATTGTGCGACTCAAATGTGTAAATTCAATCAGCGATTAATATCGAACAATTCGAATATCAATGTTCACACGTCATCTTAGCTAGTGGTGTGAAATTTTGGCTTAATTTATCACTTACACATCTTTTAGTAAAATCCAATTTAATTTATTATAAGGTACTTGGAAGTGACGATTATTTACACCAATTCTCTTTATCAAAACTACATCAGATTAGGCCTTATGGAATTTGGTGTTGGTCAAAATTCAAACATCGTCCACATTCAACTTTGTAGTCCAATTTAACTATAATCAAAATAGAGTGTCCACGTTGAAGTTCCACGGTATTATCAAGTCAAGGGAATTGTGTAACATCGTCACTTCAAGATTGTCTGTTTGACCTTAGTTATATTAGCCAATAGAGAACTCTTGAGTGAGTCATTCTATAATTATCCAATAACTAGTACATAACTCCTTGGTGCCCCCAACAGCCATGAGTAGTACACTGCCCAACATTTGGAGAGTGTTACGTACTCTAGTCTCAATGGATGAATCAATATCCTTTCTCGAAACATCTTGACTAGGAATATTTAAAACAGTAAGTTATTTTTCAAAATGATAAAATTCTCATGATTACAACACATCATAATTACTATTATGTAACATATCATTTAAGGATTTTCTATTCAATATACTATAAATTAATTAGTTATTTAATTATATCATGGTATAATAAGTATATAATAGACGAAAAACACCATTTATTTTGAACAAGATTATTTATCAAGTTAGATAATTGCCCCTAGGGAAGACCCCTAACTCTATCATATGCAAGTG
The DNA here is from genome assembly GCA_030737815.1 of Allium fistulosum. Classification (NCBI taxonomy): domain Eukaryota; kingdom Viridiplantae; phylum Streptophyta; class Magnoliopsida; order Asparagales; family Amaryllidaceae; genus Allium; species Allium fistulosum. Next base: position 888,242,474 of record CM060903.1, on the reverse strand, counting down.
GATATGTCATTGTAACAGATATGGATTCTATGAATAATGCACTTAGAGGCCACACCCACCCTTTTTGAATTCAAGATTGACATAGCTACATGGTGCTTGACTACAAAAATTTTCGATTAATTACAGCATTGGAGTAGTGAAAGGAAATCAGAGTTAAGGAAGAGAGTGCAATTTGGATGAGCTTGAAGAATCTCATTGCAAGGAGAAGTAAAAAAATATAGAGAAGTCCCTCTACATTGAATCATGGGAAGCATAGCAATTACAATCTGATTCCTGGCTCGAATCAACTAGTAAGAAGATAATGAAGTGGATATTAAGGAAGAGAATGAAGGGAAAAGACTGACCAATTGAGCTGATGGAGATCATAGCGATAGACAAAGATGATCCTTCCAAGGTGGTTAAAGTTGGATCATAGCTTGGTCAAAAAAAATGAAAAAGGAGCCAACAGAATTCCAATGAGCAAATCGTGATGTATTTGCTTAAAGTCATTTAGATATATGAACGATTTCTCCTGAAGTTATGTGCCATGCACTATATATCAATCCAATAGCTCTCCAAGTAAAGAAGAAAAGACACAACATAGAAAGTATAATAGGGAATCCAGTGCTCTAAATAGATTCTACGGATTTCTCATCAATAGGGAAAAAGAGGATTGTGCCATTTATGATGACGATACCCTCAATTACTAACATGCCTTAGAGAGTAAAGACTTCGCACTATAGCTAAACGTTATGAAGTCCTAAATAGATTCATGTACATGAAAAATAATGGACTTTGGAAGATGTGCCCGTAGGGGTAAAACGCATTGGCTGCAAATTGATCTATAAGAATAAGATTGTCTTAAATGGAAAGGTAGAGACCTAGAAATTTATATTGGTGGCGAAAATTTTCTATAAAATTCAATATGTTGATTATAATGAAAAAATTTCTTCGGTTGCCATGATTAAATCCATTCCTATTATGCTTGCATCTGCAGTGCACTTTGACTATGAAATATGGCAGATGAATGTTAAAGCAGCTTTTCTAAGTATTGATTTAGAAGAGACAGTTTATATGTCTTAGCCAAAGGAGTTCGAGGTCAGTAGGAGAAATGATAAGACATACAAACTTTTAAGATCGATTTATGGTTCAAACAAGCATTTAGAAGTTTGAACAAATGTTTCGATAGAGTAATCAAATAGTTTGATTTCATTCAAAACACATAGGAAACCTACATTATAAGAAAGAAGATAAATGTGTTGTTATATTCTTAGTTCTCTATGTAAATGATCTACTATTAACAGGTAACAATATACCAATGTTGCATGCTGAAAGCATGGTTATCCAATATTTTTTCAATGAATTATCTATTTGAGCCATCCTACACACTTGGTATAAAAATCTATAGAGATAGATGTTAAAGGACATTGGGCTCATCCTAATTAAAGTACATAGACACCATACTAAAACGGTTTAGTATGGAAAATTATAAGTGAGGAAATGTTTCGGTTCAGCATGGAATTTTCCTTTCTAGAAAATACTCCCCATCTGCAGATGAGAATAGAGAGTGCATGGGAAGGATCCCTTATGCTTCGACAATTGGATCTATCATGAATGCATTTTATGTACTTGACTTGATATTGCTTCTGCACTTGTTTTAACAAGCAGGTATCGATCGAATCCTGGTGTAAATCACTGGACATCAGCTAAGAATAATCTTGAGTAGTTATGAAGTACTACAACATTGTTTCTTATTTTATAGAAACAATAAGCTATGAAGTGGTACTCGGATTCAAGCTTTCAAAGTGAGATAGATGATATCAAGCAAGTCTTTGGTTTTAGGTTTACCTTTAATAGAGGGGATGTTAGTTGTAATAATTCAATGCAAGAAGTAGTAGCAGATTCCTCTATGGAGGTACCTTAAGAGACTTCGTAAAATAATGGGCAAATTAATTAAAGAGAGGAGTGGTTCCATCCATTGAAGTTCCAATACCCTTGTATTATGGTAACAATGCAATAATGTAGATTGCTTTGGAATTGGGAGATCACACGAAATAAAGACATACCCTTTGCAAGTATCACATAATAAGGCTGTTTATCGATGATGGAGAAGTCATGATTAGCAAAGTAGGTACAAAAGATAATATTGCAGATACATTCATTAAGGCCCTTTGTCAATCTTAACTAGGTAGACTGAGAGAAAGTAAGGGCAAAAGCTAGCATAATTGGCCCTAAGTGCAAGTAGAAGATTGATGGAGTTAAGGGTATGCTTGAGGGTATTTACATAATTTTGGTTACGTAAATTAATTATTGTAATAAAATCTTGTTTGAAATAAAAGGATTACTTTTGTTTTCATTTCTTATGTATGTGCGCATATATATATATATATATATATATATATATATATATATATATTATGTATATGTATATGTTAAGAATACATTGTTACACCAATAAAATTCCTAGGATAAAGTGTTTAACGATTACAGTAGCAAATAATTCCTCACTGTGAGTATTAATCATAATAGTACGCACTTGTCCTTAAATGTTCGTAATCACTTGTTATTTCAAAAAACAAGATATTTATATGTCGACAAGACTAGTATACATAATGTATTCCATGTGACAGACGGTGACTTACTCATGGATGTTGGAAACGCCAATAGATAACATACTTTTACTTTATTGGAACTATTACAGAATGACTCACCAAGAGTCTTTTGTGGTTTATTATATCTAACTCAAATAGAAAAATATTTTGTTGTGCAGTACTCTTTTGATTTGAGAGTATTATGAATCTTATTTGTGAAATCCTTACCATGACTATGATTAATTGGTTCATTGACAGTAATCTTTTAAATAATATTGTGGTTTATTGGCTCATGTTATGGCCGAAATTGGGTAAAAATCGAGATACCTGAAGTGAAGCACTACCGAAGAGAGGATTCATCTCTTTCGATACAGAAGGTTAGCATTACCTTAAATTTAAATTAACTCAAAGTCAAAGTCTCTGGCTAGAATGGTTCAGTTAACTAATAGATGTTATCAGATTGAATCAAGTGATTTTGTATATTGAACTTCATAATTAAACACCGACATTATTATAGTTTTGACCATATTTAGAGATATTGATGTTTGAGTGACATAGTAATGACAAATAGATGTAAAGTGCATAAGATATCGTTGTTTAAAGGTATCGCCTAAAAAATGATTAGAATTAGGGCTTCACCTAAGTTATCTATTAGTGACTGAACTCATGTCCACTACTATACTTCAGCAAACTTTGTACATTCTTAATATTTTAATTATTTAGATACTACTAGGGATGAATTCACACCTAAGAGTCACAGAATTGTGATTCTTAGAATATTTCTGAAATTTATTTAACAAAATAATTTATAATGTTTATAAATAATAATGGAGGAAGGTACATGTAATGGTTATGTGTCAGTCTATTTGATTGATTATGGGTTTGAAATTGAAATTCAGTACATAAGTTGTTACATATAAATGTTCAATTTAAATATATCCACAATTAACTAAATAACAACCCATCATTTGATGGCCCAAAGGCATGTCATGATACATGCATGGTAGGCTAGAGAAAAGAGGGATGAGGCGTAGAGTTAAAGAGAGTGGCGTGCGTCGATTAATGGTTGATAAATGCATTGATAAATATTTTTTAATTTGAGAGTTACAAACTAAAAAGACTCGGTCTTTTATATAAGTAAATCAACATGAAACCTCCATTTCTCTAAATGAAAATAAAGGAATAGAAAATTTCTATAATGCTCCTTCATTATCGTCTTCTCTAAGTTAAATTATTTTCCAAAAAAATTTGCAACATCTATTTAGAGTTTGGAAGAAGCTTTCCAAGAAAAGGACTAGCAATCCAACATATGATAATTAGGCATCATCAGAAAGGTAAATCTCCCATACATATGTTTTGGTATACATACATACACACGCACATAATATATATATATATATATATATTACATTCAACAATTAAGAAAAAAATTAAACTAGATTTGAATATATATATATATAATACTAAACATAGAGATATATATATTTGTATATATATCACAACATTATAAATACTTTATACATGCATAAAAATATAATTATGGGCTTTAAACATGTAAATAAATAAATAAAGTATTTATACATAATTTAATGTATGAGCATATATTTATATGTGTGTGTGTGTGTTAATGAACCTATATAGTTAAATTGTAATTTAAATATTTAGGCAGACAAACAGATACACGAAGACACGCACACACATATCCACACACTATTTGTAGGCCAATTTGGAAAAAAAAAATTGGGTTATAAATATCCTACTACTGTAAAATGGATGATAAATTAGCATAAATATGTATATCTATGTACATGTGTGTGTGTGTGTTTCTTATTTTACATAATAAACAACTTACCATTGTTTTATCATGTTAATTATTAATGGAGATTTATAAATCAATGAAATATCAATGTCGATTTTTTTATTGCAAGGCAAGTGGTGTTAAATAGGCAGCTACCACATATATATATATACAAAAAAGGAAGTTTAATATAGGAGTAGAGCAGGACAACCTAACTGCTGTAGGAAATACAAATTGTTCCACCTCCATAGAGGAGAATACGCTCTCGTCCATTGATGAATTAGACCCAATAATAATAACATACTCACCAAAAAACTTTGCAATGTTATAATAAAAAACAATAGACTTCAAATAGAACATAAAGCTCTTATCCCACATCTCAACTTTTAGAATCTTACTGTTGTGTTCTCCATATTTTCCCTCAACTGTTAGAGATCGTGTGTTATATGAGACGTGATAAAACAAATATCCATGCTCGCCTTAAAGTAGGTGTCATTGATAGGAGAGTAACGAAACTGTGTCACTTTATGGACCTAATTCTTCTCATCAGAATTCTAGGTAATAGGATCAGAAAGAGATCTATAGCAAGAGCTAGAAATAACAAGCACACGTATAATTGGGTCATTTCCCATATGGGATGGAGGGGATGGGTCAGGCAATGGTGTGTGTTTAAGAACCTAATCATGCTTCATCACTTTTGGTAGCAAAATCTTCTGACATAAACGGATTAAGATTACTTTCACCACTTCCATCGTTGGCAATGAGCTAAGGGAATATTTGCATGAGATGGCTAGATGACCAAAGGAATGACAATTAGTGACATCGGAGGTTTCCATAATACCATTTGAAGCTAACGTCTACTATAGCAATTAGACCAACAACTGGTTTAAATGGTAAAACTAACTTAACGTTACTTTGTCGTCACTTTGTCTATTGATGTCTGTTGATGTCACATTAATAATTAACGCTGCTTTGTCATATTTTATTATATAATTACTTTACATAATACATAAGTTAACGTTTCTTTGTCGATTAATGTCTAATATTGAGAATTCATTAACTAATGTCATGTTGATGTTTATTAATGCATTGATAATAACTTAGCATTACCAAAATCTAAACTGTACTTGCATATAAATATGCATTTGTTTAATTATTATTATTTGTATATCTAATCTCATATTAATGTAATAACTAATATTATTAAATTTATATAATGTCGAATATGTATATTTATATATATTTATGATAATATGCAAATATATTCAAGTAGTTATAAATGTATATAGTGCATGCTACTAACATATGTAAATGTGTAGTTATAAATCCCAATAACCATGCATTTCATATATACTTATATCACTAAATGCTTATGTTCCCTTATATGAGTATGATGATGCTTGTAACGTTACTAGGTAGAAATGAATGTTGATATAAAATAAATAATAATTTAAATTCTCAGCATTAAACATAAATGTATCAAATAATATGTAATATACACAAAATATCTGTTCACAACAACACACAAAAGGCATATTGCAACTTTAACAAAATGAATTTTTTGAGAATCCACCTTTTACCTTGTTGTGTCATGTATCTATACCCAATACCGCGGTACCGTGATGCAATTTATTACACCCGGGAATCCATGGTCCAATGAGGTTGTAGAGCAGATGAATATAACATAACTTGAAATGGCTCGTTGTTGAGACTGACTATGAGCCTAACTAAAGGCTTTCACAATAAAGCTTTATCAAATACTGCTCATATTATAAATAGATTTCCATGATCAACCGTTAATGGGAAAATTCTAAAGGAAATGTGAAGAAGTAATAAATTTTTAAACTTGGGTTTTTTCCGAATATATGATAGTTTTTTGTACACTCGCTATACAGGAAATGATAAGTCAGAGCTTAGGGTTATTCAATGCATTTTACCTGGGTATACGGATGGCATTAAAGGATACTGCATTTGGACCCTAAAATGAAGAATGTTATTTGCTCAATGCATGTTACCTTCAATGAGCCTATCTTATTCAAACCAAAGGAAGATTCTTCTATTTCATATTCAGATATTAAAAAGCTTAAAAAGATGGAGATTGCTCTCATTTTCAACCGAAGAGTAGAGTTGATGCTATTAAGTATAAAGAGAATGTAGTTAAGATGATCACACATAATATTCCAAATTGTTCTTCTAGTAGTAATGGCGATGTTCATGAAACTAGAGGGGATTAAATTTAGGGTGGAGCTAGTTGTGTTCTTGGTGATATTAGAGCCACCTAGGATACTTAGCATACTAAGTAGCCACCGTAGAGTGTATGAGATTGGCACTATGGCAACTAGAGTCTTAGTGATCAACTTAACTAAGCATTCCGTGTGAGGAGCCAATAGACCTTGATGATGCTATAAATTTAAGCGATAACTTGATATGGATTTTCTCCATGGAGGCAGAGATGCAATCTTTGATGAAGAACAAGATATGGAAATTGGTACAACTACCTCCACAAAGTCGAGGCATAGGTTGCATATAGATATTCAAAGTCAAGGAAGATGGATGAGACAAGGCTAGACTATTTATAAAAAGGTTTTCGTTGAGAAAAAGGAGAGGATGCGATGAGATCTTTGCCCTTGTAGTTTGGCATACATCTATCTTGATCTTTTATATGTTATTACTACTCAAGATATGGACATCGAGGAACTTGCTGTGAAGATATCTTTAATGAAGACTTAGATAAAACCACTCATACGAAATAGCCAAATGGGTTTTTTTGTATATGGTAAATTTATTAGGATTTGCAAGTTGATGAAGTCGCCTTATATCTTGAAGTAGTTGCCTAGGCAATGGTACAAGAGGTTAGGTTCTATTTTGCTTAACTTTGGCTTTAAGAGAAGTATAAAAGATGCATTTGTTAATTTTAAGTACATAGTAATTGATTATTGGTTGTATTTACTCTTGTATATGTATGATATGCTTACTGCCACCAAATATGTAAAGGAAATCAATATGTTAAAGATGTATTTGAAAGAAGAATTAGATATGAAGAATCTTGGAGAAGTAATGAAAATAATGGGGATGGAAATTTTTAGAGATAGAAAGTTCCATTTTTAGATTGACTCAAAAGGAAAACATTTGTAACTGTCTTTCCCAGTAGAACATGGATACAGTAAAGGACATTTCCACACTAATGCCTTCGTACATAAAGGTTTTAGAAAATGACTCTTCAATCTTAGATAAAAATGAAGCGTATATGGAATATCTGTCATATGATAGAGTGGTTGGGCATTTGATGTATGTTATGAAATGTACTAGGCCCGATATTGCACATGTTGTTGGTATTTTTATTTGCTACATGATTAACCTTGAGAAATTGCATTTGGAGGCAACTAAAATTATAGCGAGATATCTTAAAAGAACTCTTGATTTTGGGCTTGTTTTTAAAGGTAGTGATAGATACTTCACCTTGGTTAGTTATTTTGATTCTAATTACGCATCTATTACTTAAATAGGAAAGGAGAAACCAGGGCAGTCATATGTCGCCACGTGTCCTTTTTAAACGATTCCCTTTCATTCTCAACTTTTATCCCTAAACTATTCTTCTCCTCATCCTCTAACTCCTGCCCGTCTATTCCATTTTCCAACCCACCCAACCGCCTACCCTTTTCCTCCACATTCGCCCTCTTCTCTCCTCAGCGTCCGCACCCCCCTTCCCATCCACGATCTGTAAATCGTCACTGCCCGTCGTCTTCACTTCGGTTGTTAAGCCCCGCCTTTTCACAACTACCCACACTCGGTTCTCCTAATCCTTGCGCCTTACTCCCCAGCTGCCTGCTTACCTGCCCTCCGCGTCAACCCGGCTAGGATTGCCTGCTGCGACGTACTGCGTGGCGGCCTAACCCTTCACTCCAAAATAGGTCAGCAATTTTTTATTATTATTTCCCCATTTAGGGGGTTGCTATAAATCCATCATCGAACAAACTAAGATATATTCTTTTTTCCTCCGACCATCAATTTCAGTCCAAGACAGATAATCAAATCCAATCTGCCGAAAACATTTTCTGTGGGAAAGTGATTTTCCGTATCATCCTGTTATTTTAACACCACTTTAACTGCACTGTATTTTACTGCACCCTGTTGGACTTGACGTTATTGTTTAAGTGCATTATGGTCTGCAAACACCTCTGCTTCTATATGTCCTCCATTTCAATTCCATAATTGTGTATGTTATATGAAAATGTGAGAGAACATGTGTAAAATTTAAGAGCTTTTTACTTCCAACTAACGGGAGGTGCGTACATGAAACGGTCAGTGGTAAAGCAAAATTATGGAAGTCAATTAGCCGGTCATCCTTATTTTTTTCCACTGTGTTCACATTCTAAATGGTTGAACATAACAATGGTTTATGGCAATTATATATTTCCCTTCCATTTGTACAAAGAATTTCATCTGTTTCTCATCCATCCTTACATCCCCCTTACGTTGTTTTCACAACATTATCTTTGCTAGATTGGAAATGTCAGTAAGGCATTTACAGTTTTCTTGCAATACAACATTTTACCATTTGAAAATTATGTGTGTAACAAGTTTATGAAGCATATATGTAATAGTTTATTAGCCTTAGCTCAGTTAACTACAGTTAAAAAAAATGTTGTCCGACACCTTTGGGTAGGAATTATTGTTCCCTCTTTGTTGACCTACAATCTCCAATTTGTGTATTATCACAACTCAACTATATGATTTTAACATGCAAAAAGGTCAACAAGTAATTTGGTCATTTCTGACAGCCTGTACGTTTCTGGTATAGATAGTACCGTTAACAAATGTTTGGCAACTAATATACATAACACTGGAGACATGATGCCTTTCACTCCTGCTCACGGTTCACCTTTGTACGTCTATATTTTGTCTTCTTAGATGTGTCATTACAGTTAACCAAAATATGATATATACTATGGTATATTTTCCAACACAGCGCATACAGCCCGGTAACTTGCGCTCCACTGTCTTTTTTAGGAATTCAAATGGGATGATACCGTCTGCTGAATAGCGAAGACTTATGACTCCTGGAAAGGTATTTATCTACTGACCCATTCCCTCTGATTCTATTCATACTCATTTCTATCCTCCTGTAATTACTCTTCAACATAGTTTTTCCTCGGAATTTCGTATGAATGGGTTTTATTGAGTTCTTACTGCTTTTATTCATTTTTATACTCGGAAGATAAAAAAAATTTCATTTTCCACTGCCTCTTCGTATTATCCGGTCCTATCACTGGCACACTGTTATTTATACACCCCCACACACACCCCCACACATATACGGAGACAGACGGAGAAGTGCAACTTACTTTTTCACTATTTGCACTGTGCAATAAATATCACACATGGTTAATAAGAGTTCACATTGATCGCATCATCTTACTCATATCATACTGGTATTAAATTTAGTCTGTAGTACACGCGTTTACTCTACTTCAGTCTCACCTGCTGGGCATTGTTTATTTCATATTTTTTCATGGTGCTTCAACTGAACTAAATTAATCACTATTTTAATTTTATGCACATGTCCAAATACATTTTGTTCCAAATTTCCCAGCATTTTTTTCCACGTCACTCTGTACTGCAGTTCTAATACTATGAATTAATTTGATTATATTGTTCGATATATACGCAATTATAAGTTTTAATCACTTATTATTTGTAACATACATATATGTAAGACTTTGATAACTAATTTAAATATATAATTATTTACGGAGACTACATTGTAACAAACTGCTGTTATATTACTTTGATTTTTACCGCTTAATGTGTGTTATCTGTATCTCATACGGAGATACAGGTTTACGGACGTCGTTTTATAAACTAATAAGTAGTGTACCAAATATCTATCATTGTACACAATGATTGTTTAAGACCAAAAATCAATATCTACTTTTGCTTAGTTCCACCTATATATTGATAGGCTGATTGTGTTTTACAAATATATAATATGCTTGATAACCCCATGTCTAAGATTTAAGTGGTATGCTGTCAGCGACTCAGCAGTGGATAGTCATCAAACTAGCCAGAATACCAGTATGTATGTGGTTTTACCATTTAAAAGAAATATAAATGGTTAGCTTTCTTTTATGCCTGATATGTAAATGAACAAATTTAGTACCCTTATGACTTATCACCAGAAGTTTGGCTATGTGCAAGAATGAGCTTAGTCAGATCGAATCGGTAGTCAATGTTTGGGCAATGTGGTCGTTCATGTTGGTAGTGCATGTCAAAGTGGAATAAAAGTAAGACAAAACTTCAACACTTTGAAGTCCGCTTCTTATCGTGCTGGTTCAAAACAACACTTGCCTGTTGAAGAGGCACTCCTGGTCCAAAGTGCAGTATTTAACTGGACAGACGGGCGTTCAGGTATACGTAACGTTCTGTGATACAGCAATTATTCTTCTGTAATCGTACCATCTAAAATTTTTATCATTGTGTAGTTCACAATGACGGTTTTACCTTGCACGACACACTACTCCATCATAACTGTCTCTCCTCTCCATTTGCAGTCAGCAAAAACGTGGATCCTTGATAATTGCATCACTTCGTTACCAACACTGGCTTGCTCATTCCTTTCACCAAATTTGGTAAGATATAAGTTGATCTCATTTTCTGTCGTAATTGCTACTGCTATGCGTTTATTTATCATCATATTCCAACTCACTATTTGGTGGATAGTCATACAGTAATTTTGTTAAAGTTTTTCTTCTTTCCAAACAACTTTACCGTTCGGCTTATATTTTCGTACAGCCTACTATTCACAGTACGGACATGGATGTACATATTCATCCGTGCTTTCATTAGGTAGACCAACTGTTCAGTAAAGGTAAGTGATGTTATGTCGCTACATCTACGGAACAGATGAAGTTTTCAAATTTCAAATAACACTGCTAATAACAATCAAAGCAATGCGACAAACAGTTGGCAGGTTCATGATTTCGTACCGATTTTAAATCTGATAGAGAGGTTCTAAGAGGGGAAAAAACATAAAACAGAAGTGTAGATTTAAGAATGTGCCCTGTCAATTTCAAAAGCGACCATACATTAAATCTATGCTTACTGAATATCACTACTTGACTAGATTAAGACTGTTTTAAATTTTTCTCCTTGCTAAACTTTAAGCTGTACTATTTTCTCCTTTCTGAAGATTGCTTATCTGATCATTCGCACAACTGTTTTTAGTTTTATTTACTTCACAACTTACTGTTATAGCATAGAGCAGGTTAGAATTTACCAACCACTATTAATTACTAATTCTGTTTTCTACCTACATAAATACTTTGCTATCTACGGATCAAATAAAAATTATCCGTAGGATGATGTTGTACTGAGCGGAGTAGAACATTGTAAATCTTGATAAGTAAACGGTGGTTGGAGGTTGAAACATGGTAGTTTGCTAATTTGATCACGGATGTGGGAAGTAATCATGTTTAAGAACAATAAGTTTAGGAATATGAATATACAGACCTAGAATATAATTTGCTCTGTTCTGCTCAGCCTGCACAGTTTGCATCTAAATTGACTACTGAAGTAACATCAATACCACTGTCGTCGGACTTCAGTCAGGTTTTGACGTTGTGTGGTTAGTTAAATGTTTAAATTCCTTTTGACAGATGATTCCCATATCAGCTACTCCTATTTTCTTACCGGATGCTAGATTGACATCTGAATGTTCAATAAATCAAATGGTAGCTGTACTTTTCAATTTTTATTTCATCAGTTTGTGACTTCACTATTTCGTTCAAACCATATAAACGGGTTGTTTTCCATCTGACGTTCCATGTCGAAAATACTGACTGTATGCTAAAACCATCTACTTTTATACTTCTGTACGTCATTATTGCGTAATATTCCTCCTACTACATGTTGTTTTTTTAATTTACATGTCCTCCTGATCATATTTTCCTACACAAGCCTGTCGGCTAAACTGGATTTTATTGTACTGTATGATTGACTGGTAGACTACACACTCTGTATGTAAATAAGCATGTCGAATTATGTCCCTTACTACTGTCACAAGTTAAACAATTTGCACTGAAGTAGTACCATATGTATTTGTAATCAGTAGGTAATGCTACTTATGCAGGATGTACATACTACAGACTGTGTGCCTGACGATTGTAACCCCTTGCAGGTCTTTTGCTTAATCAGAGATTATGGATACCACAGCTGTGGCTAGGAATGCTAGAGCTGAAAGAAGAGGTGCTATCAACGTGAGAAAAAGAAAAAGGTCTACAGTTTTACAGCAGGAGGGGACAACGATGGAAGATACAAGCCAGTCCCGTGGAGATGTGTCATATAAGCCAAAGATAACTTCAGGACGGAGTGGCCATAATGGTAGGTTCTATCAGTGTACATATTGTTATTTCATTCACGTATTAACAGACTACAACTACTGCTTTCCACTGTAAAAAAAACAGGGAAAAATATATGGACAAAATGCCTCACCGAGTTCACGCATCAGTGTGTTTGCCAAAAAATGCACAGGTAATGGTGTACTCTTTTTCTTCCTGTCTTTTACGAACTATAATATAACCTGGAATAACCCATTTACCTGTTGCATTTTTAACATATTTACGTTTGCTGATATCCACATGAGATATTGTATGGTTTACACAGTAAAGTTCACTTTGCTGTTAATCAAAATTACAATGGTTCCTCTACCACTTTGTTTACTCTTGGTACGTTTACAGTACGCATTCGTATTAAGAACACTGACTCATAAACTGTTAAAATAGGAGCTGCGGTGCAGCCATGGAATTTTGGTGGTCCTACCTATGTTTGCTCAAGTTGTAATGCAACAGTTTGGTACGAAGAAAGGAACAAGAAGTCAAGAAGGCCCGTGAATCCAAAGTTTTCCATTTGCTGTAAGGGCGGTAAAATTAAGTTACCACGATATAAAAAATGCCCTGACTATTTACATAACCTGCTTGATTACAATGGTGGTCGTGATAGTTCTAATTTCAGAGAGAACATACGGGTATATAATGGGATGTTTGCATTTACATCTATGGGTGGGCGTATTGATAATTCAGTGAACACAGGTCGGGGTCCTTATGTATTTAGAATTAGCGGGCAGAATTATCATAAAATAGGCTCTATGCTACCCACCGAGGGGCAAGCTAAATTTGCACAACTATATATCTATGACACAGCCAATGAGGTTACAAACAGAGTTAATGCGCCTGGATTGTCTGCTAGCCAGTCTACAAACCCTCATATTATTAAAAATTTAATATCTATGTTCAATGACTGTAACGAGCTGGCTAGAGACAGGTATGAGAGTAGTAGTTTGACCAATGTTCCGCTCCATTTATTGGAAAGGAGGGATAGAGATGGTAGGCAGTATAATATACCAACTACTTCTGAGATTGCAACGTTGGTTACAGGGACTGGTAGCCGAAGTGAAGGTTATAGGGACATCATAATCGAGGAGAAAAGTGGACTGCTTAAGAGAATTAACGAGAAACACCCCAGTTTTATGGCCATGCAATATCCCCTCTTATTTCCCTATGCAGAGGATGGTTACAGACTGAACATACCTTACAGTCTATCGAACCAGCTGATACCCGTAAGGACGACATGGTAACCATGCGTGAATATTATGCTTACATACTGCAATACAGAGAGGGAGATGGTAATACCTTGCTTTATGGTGGGAGATTGTTCCAGCAGCTAATAGTTGATGCATACTGTTGCATTGAGGAGGACAGATTGAATTGGATTAGAAATAACCAACATAACATCAGGTCTGAACTGTACAAAGGGCTAAAGGATGCGGTTGCAGCGGGTGACACATCGGCTTTGTCTATTGGTAGGAGAATGGTTTTGCCTTCTTCTTTCACTGGTGGGCCTAGGTATATGATTCAAAACTACCAAGATGCAATGGCAATTTGTCGATGGGCTGGTTCTCCAGATTACTTTGTCACATTTACATGCAACTCTCAATGGCCAGAGATTAAAGAGTGCTTAACCACAATTCCAGGTCAAAGGGCAGAAGAGAGACCGGATATAATTTCATGTGTTTTTCACATCAAGTTGCAGCAATTAATGCATGACATAAAGGAAAAAGAACATTTTGGAAAACTAAATGCAGGTCCGTCACATCATGCATTGAAATTTCGTTCAACATAGTTACATACACTGAAAATATCGATTAATTCTGGTAAATATTTTTACAGCTTTGTACACTATTGAATTTCAAAATCGTGGCTTGCCTCATGTACATATCTTACCGTTTGTACGGGGGAAGGACAAACCAAAAACGACAGCTGAGGTGGATAAGGTGGTCAGGGCAGAATTACCAGACCGTGAGGTAGATCTTGTTGCATACCAATCAGTCAGTCAGTTTATGGTACATGGACCGTGCGGCGTTCTTAATCCTAACTGCCCATGTATGATAAAGGGTAAACGTTCAAAACATTACCCAAAATGGATTAATGATGAAACGACGTATGACAAACATGGTTTTCCAAATTACAGAAGACGCAACAATGGTAACTTTGTCACCACATTATCTGGGGTTAATCTAAATAATTGTTGGGTAATACCGCATAATGTCAGTTTAGTTGTGAAGTATCAAACACACATTAATGTTGAGATATGCAATCGTGCGAAGTCTGTTAAATATTTGTTCAAGTACATTCACAAAGGCCATGATAGGGCTGCTGTTGTAATTGAGGAAAACAATGTTACAAACCAGAATTTTGTTCGAGCGGTGGATGAAAGAAAGACTTATATAGATTGTCGTTACATATCAGCTTTAGAAGCAAGTTGGAGAATTTTCAAATTTGATATTCACTATCGAAAACCTGCAGTCGAACGATTACACTTTCATTTACCTGAAGAGCAAAATGTTGTTTTTCACGATGACGATAATTTGGCTGAGATAGTATGTCAACCTGCTGTTAACAACACTATTTTCACTGAATGGATGGAAACTAATAAAATTAGCGAGGAGGCACGAAAGTTGACATATGTAGATTTTCCTACAAAATGGGTATGGAACAAAAAAGTTGGCAAGTGGACAGCACGGAAAAAAGGGGACACAATAGGTAGAGTTTATTTTGCTCATCCAACATGCGGCGAACGATTTTATTTACGACTGCTGTTAAACATTGTCAAAGGACCAACCAGCTATGAAGAGATAAGAACCGTTAATTTCGTTGTTTACGACTCTTTTAAAAGTGCATGTGTTGCACGCGGATTACTTGAAGACGATAATGAATGGAACATAGCTTTAACCAAGGCATCGCGTTGGGCAACTGCAGCGTCTCTACGTGAACCTTTTGTTATGTTGCTGCTTTTCTGCGAAGTATCCAACCCAACACAACTTTGGAATAGAAATTGGAAAATGTTGGCGGAGGATATTGAATGGCGTTGACTTCGTACATACGAACAACAAACTGATTGTTTTGATGACTGTCAACTTAAGTTGGAGACCGTACGTGAATTAGAAAATATAATGAGTAAAAGTGGTAGATCTGTAGCAGAATTCAACTTCATCCCTTCATCGGACCTTATTTCAATTTTCACAGGCCAATGTAGCTTACTAACAACTGAAAATGATTATGATATGGAAATGTTGAAAGCTGAGTCACAACTGCTTTTGTTGTCTTTAAATTTTGAACAACAAAAGGTATTTAACATTGTACGTGATTCTGTTGAGCGTAACGAAGGTGGTTACTTCTTTGTTTACGGAAGTGGGGGTATAGGTAAAAATTTCCTATGGAAAACCATTATCACTTACTTCAGAGCAGAAGGGAAGATTGTTTTAGCTGTTACTTCTTCTGGTATAGCTTCCTTACTTTTACCTGGCGGTAGAACCGCCCATTCAAAATTCAAAATTCCACTCATTATGGATGATAATTCAACATGCAATATATCAAAACAATCTCCTTTAGGCCAGTTGCTCAAATCTACTGATTTAATTATTTTGGATGAAGCACCTATGATGCATCGTAATGCCCTTGAGGCATTTGAAAAAAGTTTATAGGATATAATGCAGGTTGGTACTGATGACGGACCTTCCAGGCTTTTCGGAGGAAAGACAGTTTTACTGGGAGGTGATTTTCGACAAACTTTGCCAGTAGTTCATAAAGGTACTAGAGATATGGTGGTCTCTTCTTCCATCAGCAATTCATATCTATGGGCAAAGTGTAAGGTTTTCATCCTCACAAGAAACATGAGACTACAACGTTCAACAAGCAACTCCCATAAAATGGAGAAAGTTGAGAAGTTTGCACAATGGGTGCTTGACATTGGAGATGGAAACATGTATGCAGTTTCACTACAAGGTGATGATGATCCTTCTTGGATTACTATACCTTCTGAATATCTTATCGACGTTGGAGATTGTGGTCTTAAAAATATGGTTGACATGATATATCCTGATTTGCATAATAGGTTACTAGACAAAGAGTATTTACGCACACGGTGCGTGCTCGCTACGACTAATGAATTTGTTGAGGAAATTAACTCCTACATCCTTTCTCAAATTAGCGGTGAATTAAGATCCTATTTCAGTGCTGATTCCATTAGTCCTTCGTCTGAACAAGTAGACGATCAACATACCCTTTATCCTACCGAATTTCTTAACACTCTAAAAATATCTGGATTACCTAACCACATTCTACAGTTGAAGATAGGAGTTCCAATTATGTTGTTACGAAATTTGAACCAGAGGTTAGGCCTTTGCAATGGAACACGGTTAATTGTAACTCAACTTGCTGAAAGGGTTATTGAAGCAGAAATAATTACGGGTACTAATATCGGTACAAAGGTACTCATTCCTCGCATCATCCTTACGTCTGCGGATACAAAATGGCCATTTGTGTTACGTAGGCGACAATTCCCCGTGAAGGTTTGCTTCTCAATGACGATAAATAAAAGCCAAGGACAAACATTAGAGAATATAGGCATATATTTGCCCCTCCCTGTTTTTAGCCATGGTCAGTTGTATGTTGCCGTATCAAGAACATCTTCGTACCAGGGTATTAAGTTTTTAATTGGTCAGTTGGAGGGTGGACGTCGTGGGCTAAACAAAAATATTGTTTATAAAGAAGTTTTCAACGGTTTATCAGGTAATCACACCTTACATCGTTTACTACATGCATTTTACTACTGACTTTCATAATCAATTCTGTTAACTTTCCTCCTTCTGCTTTCAGGCTGAGGTTACGGAGGGAAAAAATGCGGTTACATGACCGGTTTCTGTTGTATCTATTTTTATGGACTACCATCTATTCATCTACACACTGCAAATTCATTTGTCACTATTTCCTGCACTCTCTACCCTCACCACTACTATCTGAATTTGTACTGTATCTTTTTTTCCCCTGAACTTGGATATTTGTAACTAACTGGTATGATATATTCATTCTTACCACAGCTCTTTACCTGTTCTGGCTGTTTTCTCTTCCACACCTACATTTTCAAATGGTCTCTGTTTGCTACTCATATGTAACGATTATTACTAACCGGATGGATGACGGTATGTGTGCACAGTCTGTCATACGTTAAAACCTTATTACTGTCCACCGTATTGGAAAATGTAGTGGGTCAATTACATCCAATATTCACACATTTATTTCTCACTAACTTTGAGTTACATTTAAATTCTATGCTATCAGTCTGTCTCCATTGTATTGTTCACTGCATATTCTGTTTCAAGCTAACAACACTAACCTCCCATTCTACACTTATGACCTGAATGTGTCATCCGTAAGTGCTATTACATACAGTAGCATGGCAGCAATACAGATTTCTCCACTGACCCCTACTATTCCAATTGGCCGGTTTTGCGCATTACTTAAATATTTATAATTATTGGTTGAAATTATGGTCAAAATAATTGGTGACAAGGGAATCGAGCTCATCAGGATTATCATTTGCTACATTGATTTTGATATTATATAGTTGTTTCACTTACTGTTTGTACAGTTTTATCGTAATGAAAAAAAAACTAAACACTAACTTTAAAACATATAAATTACAAGTAATCAGCACAAGCATTACTTAGTGCTTATTTATCCACTATGACCCATACCACCAATCAAGTTAGTTCAAAATCCAAATTTAATATTCATTATTATTCAAACTATATAGTCTACTGTTATGCACATTTCAATACTATGAATTTAAGTTTACGATCCATTTAAGTATTTGACTGCTTATTGGCGGCAATTTACTTCAACGTGTTTGTCTGCCACATTATTGAATACCGTTACATGTTTTACTTTTACTGGTATACAGTCAATATCAATTCATCTTCCATAGTTCAAAATACTGAATGATTCTCAAGTGTTGCTCCTCACATCTTATGTTTACTTAATTTGGATGTTCGTTAACATTCACATCGTACATAAAAACAGTCAGGGAAACCTTTTTTGGGTATATGATATTGTCCTCATTTATAAACACTTATAGAGCACTACTAATTAGGCAATGAATTATAAATATTTACTCTATGAAATAAATTAATCATATAGCATTCATTTAGTTACAACCCCATGGCTTCAAAGAATTAACAATTTATTACTGTCAAAGTTCGTAGTAATTAACAGCGGCTCTAAATTTTTTTCCCTTCAGACTGTTTCTTTCTTACGTTCTTCGTTTGATATTTCTTCAAAATTTGATGGAGCTCAACACTAACAAATGCTCAAAATCCAACTACAAACAATTTATTAATCTCACAGTTCATTCATCTTTCGTCTACTTCATGATGTGTGAAAAATACTTGCTTAAAATAACTTTTTTTAGAACTTGACATTATATTTTAAATTATAGGACTTGACAGTAGACCGAACAGTGACAACGCAGGAAGATAGAATCGTTGTTTATTCTTACTTTTGATGTTTCCATAATTTTATAGCGTAATTTTCTCCGTTACAATTTTATTTCTCATTACATTCGTTCTTTGAACACCATTTTTTAAATCCTCCATCCTCACCTATTATCCATATATATATAAACAACATTTATTATATGTTCATAAATTATGGCTACAGTTGCAAATGATATAAAATAGGTGTACATCCATGCAACTACCATACACAATTTGTGGGCAAATCTGTATATGGATTCTTTGGGCATGAATGAGAAGTATATTGTCCAGTGGAGGTGGAAAATGAAATATTCATTTTATCCTCAATGTATAGCAGTAAATTACAGTAACTAACGAGCAAATGTGTAACATGAATATAAAGCAAGGAAAATTATGTTGGAAGAGATGGCGATTATCGGTAACCTTCTGTGGAAGACAATTTTCTGCTCTTATATAAATAGATAATGAAATTTGTTTTTACAAAATATTTTTCTTATCATTTACCAATTCATTTCATTAACGGGTTCATGTTGGTTGCTGTTGACATGAGTATCAGAGGCTTGCTTGCAAATGGCTCAAGTTGATTATATCTTTTTGATCAGTTCAACTTCATCATCTATCCACTAACAATAACATTATGATCAATGTTCCACAGCTGGCACAGTTTCATAATATAGGACAATTTGTGTCCATTTTCAACTTAAAATTAACGAATTTTTTGTGCACTGTACAGTTTTATTGAATTGCTAGGAAGAGAGACTGATAAGGATAAGGATAGGGAAATGAGTTCTTGAGAGAAGATCATGCTCCTTGTGCGCTTAATGCTCAGTAGGTATTTTATTCTATACGTCTTTATTTTCATAGGAATTATGGGGCTGTTTGTTTACTCAGCTGTTGTACTATCAGATCGACTGCGGATTGATATGAAATAGTTCTGTGAATGTATAACAATACAGTTATGAATGGTTCTACATGCAGCCTAATACGTACTCCATTTTACTCAAAAAAATCAAAAGTTTATCCATTTCATCCAACTGATCAGAAATACATTACCGAACCGATCAGCAATACATTGCTGAACAGAATAAAAAGCAACTCTGTTGGTATAACAGTGGGTATCTAACACATTGGATTACCACTACATTGTCGACTAACCATTTTTTTATGAAATCAACTGTATAATAGGTATTTATAATATTGGGCTTTACGAAGTAGAGAGCGGCCAGTAAACATAGGATTGCGTAAAATAGAACTGGTACTAGGTGCACTTAGCACAACTTGAACTTATTTGCAGTCGACTGTTGGATTCATGAAATAGGGAACAGTAGTTGATTATGTAAAAACTTTACAATTTTTTGTTTCATTCTATAATTTCTACATTATGATCTCATATTTGTTCATCAATCATATATCAACAAGTCAATTTCAAATTTTTTACAAGTGCATCGCATGTACTGCTTCAAATGAACAAGAACTAATTGGTTTAATATTGCATGTACTCTGCACGCCACCTACCCTCAATTTCTTAAGTCTGTGTGTGATAACATAATGAACGTATCTGCAGTTATATATCCTTTCTCCTGCTCTTGATTACTACTATACATATATGGTTTTAATTGCAGCGCGGCTATCTATGGCTACTTTGGACAATTCTTTTAATCGACGTGTTACAAACACTGTACAGAACGTTGACATCATGATGCATCCCCACTGTCATCAGAGTTCATATCCAAACTGTCCACTTCTCCGATAAACATGTGTCACCACGCTTCAGGCAACCAGTATATACTGTCCGGTATGCTTTTAATTGAACTCCACATTTTTTCTCTCCTTATTTGACCTTTCCATTAACTGTCCCAATATGCGGCAGTGCTATGCTCCCTCTGTCTACAAAATGTAGAGCACAAAAAAAGAACAGCTAGCAACCCGCTGAAACGGAAACATGGCTGATCCCGTAGTCTTGAACGACAGCTGCACGTGACGTAGGAGGTCGGTGTACTGACCTTACCACAATACCAGCTCATAACATATGACCAAATGTACTAACATATTACTGCTATATTCAGGCTGAGTGAAGATGGAGTAAAGGTACGCCAACTAACCGTGGAAGCAGTTCGGACAGTAACATGAAGAAGAAGGCGTCCAGACGGTGGACACACCTCAAATGTTTCGTCAACTTCTTCAGTCCTCAGTATGTCTGTATTATTATCATTAAATTGGATGAATAAGTATTTTAATTCCCAATATTTTTTTCCTTAGTTGCCCCCAATCTTCTTTTGAATAAAGTACACACTTTTTTCGTGATATAGAATGAAGGATGAATTGGTAATGATTCCCATATTTAACTGTCCTGTTTGAGTACGTATGTGGATACCAATTTGTATAGCAGAGCAAACTTTATGATAATATTGTTATCTTCAACTGGATGGTGTGAAAATTATTTACTTTCACTCTATCAAAATCACACAACTCATTCTCAGAATCGCATTCTTTGATATTAAGATTTACAGTAATATACCAATGACTAAAGTAATATTTTACTTTTTACCTGTTTTCTGTGATTTATACGTTCAAAACATGTTGTTTGTTCAGCTTTAGTTAAATATAATTGTGCACGCAGATTAGTGTACACCCTCTTATTATTTTCATGTATTTTACATGATCATGCACATACTAGCTTATTTTTATCCTCCCTAACCATCAACTGCATTACCGCTTTTCCCTATGTGCATGTACTACCGCACTGCTGTTTCACATGTTCCTCTATCATCATTACGTACGAAATAAAAAATATAACCGACTTCAAATATGGTGTACAGGCAGTACAGCTGTAATCCATCCACGAACTCCAAATATTTCACATACCCACAACTGTTATCACCAACCACTAAACTGTTCAAATGCACGTAATTTTTTCTCGGTTGCAACTGTCCTTTGGATAAAGTTATTTTCCCACATTCAACCGATCAAACCCATTTCCTTCGGTAACTACATCCACTACGAACAGATACAAACCAACTGTTGTACACGTGTTCAAAAGATGGCTTTTCAAAACTGTGCATCAGTTATACTGTTCACTTTCCAACTACAAATAATTCAGCATGTTCATTTGTTATCCACCCTACGCCTCAACAAATTGTTCTCTCCCACTGTACACTACTCCCCCGGTACTTCCCTCTCTCTGAACAAAATAAAATTCTTTCACCCGCTAAACCTTTTATGCCACATACTCCACATCAGATATCAAATTTCTACCTGTTCTACTACTATTCTGTTTGCCACTGTTGTTAACCTTTCTTATATTTCTTTCACCAGATATCAGAATGGCAAACCAATATCAACTACTGTCTGAGTTACAAGTCGGTCCAAACTGGGATCGCATACATGTCCGACTATCTAGGATGTGGAATTCAATCTCCAAAGCCGCAAAAGAGATTTACTCGACAAATCTTCATCTTCTTGACAAAAAGGTAAGTCGTAAACCCACTTAGTATCTTGACATTTTATTTACCACTTACTTTTATTCCGCAACTGGATCATACTTTACTGTACCGCAAGGCAACCAAAAGCATGCTATCGTGCCAAAGAGTTTGGTGGACAAATACTCACAGACGTTTGAAGAGCAATGTTTATACGAGATTGAAACGTTCAACGTCTACCCTTCGCAGCATACGTACCGTCCTATAGATGAGGAGTTGATGATCATCCTTCGTAATGACACCAAAGTCAAACGGCTGCCACCAACACCGTACGATATTCCTAGATACAAATTTGGTTTTGTCGATAATGAAACTCTTGCTCAACGCATAGATAAGGTGGCTCAACTTACAGGTGCACTCGCTTATCCTACTACTACACGCCGTACACTATCACTCTACCATTTCCACTAACACTTCTAATCAGATTTCTTTGAAATTCCTCTTTTTTCATCTTCCTACCAGATTTTGGTGGGGTACTGCGAGGCATTTCAGATGTTACCCAACTGACAACAACGACCGGATGTCAAACATCTAAAAGAGAGATTACTATTTACACTGGAAGGTTTAACATTTATCACTGTGTCACATTTACGTCTACATATTTGCTCGCTAACACTCTCCATTCCAACTTTTACACAGTTTAAAAAATACATCTATTACTTTGTGGGATGACAAAACTGACCTCAAAGATGTGACTGCTATTGAATCGGAAAAACAACCACCGTCGGTAATATTCACTTCTATGGTAGTCAAACTGTTCAAAGGTAAACTGTCTTTACTCCTTTATATTTCATTGTCGAATATCAACCTTATCTCTAAACAAATAATTATAGGAGAGTTTACATTTTCATCCACCAATGCTACACAAATATACTTTAGCACTAACTGTCCAGAGTTAGCAAAATTACTTCCCGGGTATACCTCCATTTAATTTCTAACAACTACTACTGATGCGTACACTTCGTCCACAGCCTCATTGCTACTGTATTACATTTCAGTGTCACTGACAGTGAAGGCAGTACCATTACATTGATCGAGCGTCAACAGCCTACATCTTCAACTACTTACGACCCAGAAATTAGAAGTACCATAGCTAATATGTTAGACGACATATGATCCAATGAATGCCACGTAATTCAATTTCTTTTCATTCTAGCATTATGTTATCTTTACTTTTTGATTAACATTTTTCAACTTCTCATCCTTTGCAGTCAAAGAAGTATGTCGTAAATGCAACTTTGATGAGAATTAACACATCATCGGGCTGGAATTATCTTTCATGTCCCAGTTGTAGGAAGACGGTGACAAAGGAAGCAACCGGTTTTAGCTGCTCTAAATGCAATAACAATATTACCCATCCACTTAACAAGTCTGCATAAATAAGTTTACCATTCAATTTCAACTCCCTTACATTATGTTATATCCTCACAGGTATAGGATATCTATGGAAGTTTTTGACCATACCGGCACTGCGACTATGACTGCTTTTGACAAAGATGCGGCCTACCTCCTCAAACGGAGCGTCGACGAGATGATGGATATATCCAAAACGGTACACATCTTACACCTATACAATTTTATCAATTTACAGTACTAACTTCAAACTGTCTAACCTTAGCACGCAACTACTATCCCACTCCTTCCTCCACTACCTCACCCTACCTAACACTACCGTTTCTTTTTCTTTAGACCAACGGTGACGAACTGATTGGTAAACTGTTCACCGGCTTGATGGGTACGGAAGCTCGGTTTGATTTCAGACCGTCAAAGTACGACATAATGAATTATGGAAAATCACTCACTGTTAGTAGAGTTTCACATATTCACCACCCTTACAACCCCCTACCTGATCGACCTGACCCCCGGAACCAAAGGATACAAAAGAAGGTGATGGTACACAGCTAACTGCTAAATCCAGCTCTGTCGCAACAATTGGTACGACTCTTTCTCAAAACTATGTCCATTCTTCTTACAATATCTTACATACATTTCACCTACGGAAACTTCGCTACTCTTACTCAGGTGTGACGAACAGAGAAAAGATTAAAGTTAAACAGGTATGTATTCCAACCTACACTCCACCCTTATTTCCACATAACACAAAAAATAACAAAATATATACTCCACATAACTGTAGGAGACTGCGGAATGTTTACAGGATGGCAGCATAACCGAACACACCGTCGGACGGGAGAATGAACCTAACTGCCACATGCTGCCTGATGGTAGGCAGAGAAAACGTGGACGACTGACTGGTAGTAAGAGGAAGAAGTAGGCAGCCATGTGGGCAATTGCATGACGAACCATCGTACGTCCACAACACCATCCTACATCTGTCTTCCCCAGTCCTAAATTCTGTGTTATGTTTACAACTGTCCATCTTTATTTAATGCTGTACTTATTTCAGCCTTCGACTATGCACGACAAAGGCGTCTCTGTTTTCTTACTGTATCTGTTTATGTTAGTTTAAAGATGTGCACTACTGTTTGTACCACTGTATTTTCATCCAGTGTAATAAATGACACACTTTTACACTGTCCAATTATGTACTGTGTATATACACTTCACTTTACTCTTAACCACTGTTAATATAAACATTCTACAATACTACAAACACTGTTCCCCATCCGTACCTGCCAGCGGTCTTTCCAGCATGTTTAAGATGGTTAGACTCACTGACCCTCTTACTCTCCCTTTTATTACAAATATGACGGACAATTTGCAGTGATTAGAAAATAAACTTTCTGTACATAAGATAATTACTCACCATGCTGTACATAAAGTAGATGGTGACAAGGTCCATTATATATGTGCGCTTCCAACAGCTCCGTACTATAAATTTTCAAAGAAGGGTTCTCACTGTACTAAACAAATTAAATTGGCAATGAACTGTCATTTCAACCGTTCTGAATGAATCAAAATGCAGTATGAGCTATCAATTTTGTCCACCATTTTCATATGAGTCATTTGCTATATCCCTGTACCATTTTAGGTGGTTTTTATCACCATTATATATTACGCGACGTGGACTTCAATTGCAAACGGTTGTAATTTTTTAACTCATATCTTTGTAATTGTACTTATTCAACTAATCTGAAAGCCAATAATGAAAATACAAAGGATACTTGCTATATATTGGATTTCTTTGTAACTTTTCAGTGGTTGTGCATATTCAGTTAATTAAACTATATCTAAAAGCCAATACTGAAAATACAAAGGATACTTGCTATATATTGGATTTCTCGAACAGTGTTCATGGTATGGCCTTCTGTTCATGTTACTAACATAGACTGATTATATTTTCATATTTAAAATATAAATAGTATTTAAATCATATACTGATAAAATTGTAAATGTCAAGCAAAAATTCTACTTTAGTTCCCAAGTTGTTTTCATTGATGATTGTATAAGGTTATTTCAACTGGATAGAGAAGAGTGCTCACAACATAATGATTATGCAGCTTGATAAAGGTAACCAAATGGATGATATGATAACAGACTTAATGAAGCAAGAGTGAGCCATGCATTAAAGAGAAACATGAGAAGCTCATCCAAATACAACTTGGGGAAAAACAATAAGGAAGACAGAGCTACGAAGACAAAGTATATGGTGATGCGCGGCTTACTTCAACCAACCTCCAACCCTTACACTATATATTCTATAATTTTGTACAGTCTATAATTTAATTTTATGTCAGTATGGTTCTCCCCTACTGTACCGTCTGTCCTATTTGTGTTTCATAATGGTTTGTAAATTTATTTCAGTTTGGTTGAAATTCCTATAAAAAAAGCAACTATAGCATACTTTCTTATTTCCATTTTAGTTTTTGTTTGTTCAACGTACATTTGTACATTACCTGTATGGCATAATACGTTATTTCCTGCACAACCGAACCTATTACTCTATATTTCTATTGAAGGTTGTCTTATATGTCAAAATTCAATTCTCATTTAGCAAACTTTATCGGTACTTTTCTAATATTCATATTTTCTCATTTTGCATATTTCCTTGAAATTACTATTATATCCAGTAACATATCTGTCTTTATACCACACCGAATTGAGATGACCACCATACTCAATTAGGTTGTTTTCTAGGAAGAAATATTTACTGCCTTACAAATATTTAGTAACCAATCACTTTTCTTTCAATAAATGATTCAATCGGTAGTTTGGTTCATTTTGTGCATGTATGTCAACTGCTTGCTCTTTTCAGTCCAAAATCTATTTTTTGCCACCTTTGTGCTTTTGCAAAAATTATGTGCATATCAACCATTTGAATTAAAAAATAAAAAAAAGTAATCATCGCATTTTTTTAAAATAATCATTTTTATTATTCCCAATTTTTTCCCTAGCCTTAAAGCTTAATGTCTTCCAAAATAACTTTTGACACGTTTACTGGTACAAACTTGCTAACTTGCTTTGATTACACAAAATGTAAAATCCTACAATACCTTGAGCAAATATAACTCAACAACAATAACAACAATAATATTTATATATACGTCTCATTGATGTAAGAATGAGATACATTAAACATTAACAAAAACTTCAAACTTTCGCATCTACCCGTGTGCGTAGCACGGGCCACACACTAATGACAAAAGTCGACGTATTTATTAATGATAACATTCAGCTCTTTACTTTAATTACAATTAAAAATCAACGGTCGTCATATTCTCCACTGCCTTTGATTGACGGTGCGTCTTCGTTGGGTTTCAACGCACCAATAACTGTTAACAATTCATTTTCAACTTCTTCAACGCCTTCTCTGATTTTCACTGTCATTTACACAATGTATAATTACCCATCTTCACTCGGTTACAAAATGTAAACTTAGTTATTTTCAAAACCAACCACTTTTCTCACCGCTTTGTGTTTACCAAACGTTTTAATTTCCACAAACTTGAGACTAATATATTTTTTCAAAAACCAAACACTAAACAACTAAAGGCCCAACTTATTCGTACATATTTTTTCACTTTTCCAACATCAACTTTCAAATCAAACAGCATGGTATACCAAAGCGGCACGGTGGGAATAAAGGAAAGATAAGAGGACGAATAGCGAGTTTCCAAAAACAAAATTTTATTAATCCCCACTTTTTCAGGACTTAAAAAACCTCTCTCTAACGCATTCCACGTTCCTTACTCTCCAACCACTCTTCCACCACAAAATACAAAACATAAACTAATAACTTAATTACCAACAAAACGGGCCATAACAAATTATACCTTCACCACTTAACTACACATAAAAGGATTTAGACTAAATAGATTTAATTCAAATAAGATAGGTTGATTTTCCTAAACAAGGTTTTCCCTTTTTTATTACAATAGTCCGTTCGTGCAAATGAATAACTGGAGATACACTATTCTGCACTCTGGTTATGTCCCCACTTCAAATTTTTAACACTATTTTATTTTCTCATAACATTTTCCAACTACCTCAACACTGAACATAAAGCTGAACGGGTTAAGAACCAGCACTGCACATGACCTCTACATACTGCTTTAACATACATTCGGACTACATCCAATTGGACCTACAATTACAGGGAATTACTGTAACATCCCGTATTTTTAAGCCATTGAATTTGAACATTTAATTCATTTTAAATGTTTAATATGGGTTTAAGATTTATTTTGAACTAAAAAGAATTGGTTTAAACTAAAACAACAAGTGATAATTTCTAATGTGGAGATTTAATCTGAGATTGGATAATAATAATTAAATATTCGAAATTGGGATAAAAGGTGAATTTGGGATAAATGATTATAAAAATGGGGTTTAAATGTATTTTTAAGTTCAATTGATTATAAACAATAATGTTGGATTTCTAGATGAATTTAAAAGTCGACAAGTTATTATTTGGAATTTTATATTAATTTAAAAATGAATTTAATATTATTAAAATGCAATTTAATCAGATTTTAGTCTGAAATGAGCCAGAATGATTTTTAATGTGTTTATAAATTTTATATGATTTATTGTTAAGTTAATAAAATTTTAAAAGTGAAATTTTAAGCGTTTTCGTTAATTTTGAAAATCGCCTGATTTAATAGACGAGTTAAATAGCCTTCCGGGGCGCAGTCTCGGAATTCGACGAAACCAGTTCCATTGGATCCGTAATAGTTAGTTATTATTGGATTTCAATTTTCGTAGCGATCGGAGTTGTCGTTTGACCGTGGCAGCTCGAAACGCCTAGAAATCGATTTAACCGATTTAATTTTAAATCAGTCGTTTAATTCCGTAACTCGCGCATAAGATCAAATTAGCTTACGAAACCTGTTCCATTGTGCCCGAAATGCGGAAAAACCCCAGGATAGCCTGTCGGAACGTGAGAATTGGAGGTCGTTTGCATTAACGGTTAAATTGAGAAAATTTATTAATTAAATAATATTAAATTATATATATATAAACGTTATTATCTCTAAACCCTAGTATCACGTTCAGCCGCCGTTTGCATATGTTCAATGGCCGAGACTTAGTCTCGTTTCCCCTCAAAAATCTTCCAATCCAAGCAACGATTTCAGAAATTTTCAACTGGGAAATCGAAGGGGACTTCGAGATCTTCGAAGTGAACGGTGGATCTTGAGCGTTGTCGCTGCATGGAGCCAGAAAATGGGCCGATGTCACTGCCGTTCGCATGCGTCGTTCGACGTGATGATGGCACCGAGCTTCGTCGTATTCGGGGCGTGGGTAGAGGGTGTGATGGGCTTCGGAGAGGAAGCATCTGATCGAGTTCACATGGACGTGGAGGGTGCGATTTTCAACCCTATATCGTGATTGATGGGTTCGGCCTCAAGCCTGGAGATGTCGCGTGCGTGTAGAAGAAGGAAGTGGGCCCGATTTCGTTTAGGGTATAGAGAAAATGTGTAATTTATTTTTATAAATGTTATGCAATTTTTAAAATTTAATAACTAACTCATACGATATCAGATTGAGACGAATTTGGAAGCGTTGGAATCGTAGAAAGGTACACTACGCGATGGTGCAGATCCGGAGTCATTCCGGGCAAGTAGAAATTTGAGTTAAATTGGACGTTCGGTTTAATTTAAATTTCGAACGCTCGCCGAAACTCAAGGTGAGTTATTCTCACTCACATCTGGATGCTAGACATTATAAATAATTGATATTTAAATATCTGTGTGGTTGATTGTCTATATTTGTGTTTATCTGTCTGGATTGATATTTATATTGTGATGTGCTAACATTTGTGATGCAGGAAGAAATAGGTTGGAGGGATCCAACTGGATTCCTCAAAATGTAGCAATTATTTATAGTTGATAGTCATACCTGTTTATATGTTGTGATCGATAAATCTGGAAGTTTAATTGTACTGTGAAATTGTTGTATAAAGTATAATCACATAATTTAATTATAAATGGATAAATTGTGTTTTTACGAAATAAGATGAATTGTTAAATTTAGAATTTCAAAGAATAAAATTTGAAATCGGATTTGAAAAGAAAAATGTAAATTGGGTCAAATTGGGATTTTGAATTTAATGGGAAGTTTATGAAATGGGTAAATGGAAAGTATAGTTTTCTGGAAATTAAATTTATGAAATTATAAATTGTTTAAAATAACGATGTGTATTTTAATAATGACTGACGTTATCCGGAAATTAAAAATATGTTAAATGGAGTTTCCAACTATAAATTAACAAGTTCAAGTGAAAAATAGAATGTTTTGAAAATGCCGTATTTCATTGGAATTTAATTAAGTGAATTGGAAATTTGGCTTCCATTGAAAATTCACCAAAATGTTTATTTAAAAATGTTTAAACTATATTTAAAAATGAATTTCCGGAAATGAAAAATTGTGATTTAACTTCGGAGGAAGTTATAGTTAAGTATGGAATTGGAAATTTATGTTGAAAACATAAATTGACTTGAAATAAATCAGTGGATTTATGTGAAATAGTACTTTGGAATGTTTTGAAACGGGAAGTGTTCCCTGGGAAAAACCAAGTAAATGTTTATAAAAAGATTTTATTTAACTAAGGTTAAGTTTTAAATCGTTTTAAAAAGTATTTTTAAGAAATCGTTATTTTTAAAGAAATAAATTAATAATTTTAATACCGTAATAATTTGGGAGTATATTAGCAATTATTTTACAAATGGATTTATTTAAAAGTTGGTTTTAGCTTAAGTTGTTAAAATTAGCATTTTTCTTCTTATAACGCTATTTTGAATTTAGTTAAACTAAAACCCTTATTTTTAAAATCAAAGTTTATGTGTTAATAACTAGTTTTCTTCACATATTTTAAATTTATATTTTGAGTAAATAAATAGAAGTAATTTTCATATTTTAAAGTATATTTCAGTATAAGTATTTTTAACTGTTTTAAATGCAAATTGTTTTATACTTGGTTATTTCCGAGGGGAATAAAGGGTAAAAGATTTACCTTGTAAAGGAAGAGTGGAAAATTGTTTTCAAACGAGTTTTGAAAATGTGAAAATATATCTTTGAAAGATATTAGAAGCAAATAAATAATATGGAGATTATTTATTGTGTGATGGATGTGTATGGATGTTTGTGAACATTAATTGATAGTTAAATCACCGACTATCAATATTGGCCAAATGCGCTGATCGTTTCGAAGAGACCGGGATCGAGTTTCCGTATACCGGGATTCTAGGTCTGGAGACTCGAAAACCACTTCGATTCGGTTTTTACATTTCGTGTAACGTGTTCGGAGTCGAAGATGGAGCAGTGAAGAGCAAGGGCTAGTCGCTACTAATCCTGAGGATATTTCCAAAATGGATGTAGTAGGAGTAGTGCCTTCGGTTCCGTTCGGACCCGGGACGGACTTGTATGGACGAATGCTTTCGTGACATCGTCAGGTGGGCGATGGGCATTCAAAGGGATATGTTCTATAAAGGTAACGCTAAGCCTCAAGCCTCATCAACCGGGAATGACTGAAAATCAGGGGTTATGCAGCAAGGCTTCGTGGGTAGCGCCCACTGGAGAGTATGATCATCCCTGTCTAGATGTCCCTTTTATTTCGGCTTAGTGGTGCGGTTGCTGATCACAACCGTGGAGTGATTATATTCGGAATTGCCCATAGGTGATTCCGGCCTTGTGTTGCAGGGGACTTAGGGTGGGTCCTCGGTACTGTGATCTAGGCCACGTACTGTGACAGGTGGTACCCCAGTGCCTAGTCATTCGTTGGAAATCCATTTTCCCTACGTACCTTGTACGGCATTTGTTTGTATACCTATTAGCTGGAATTTAATGAATGTAACAATTTCGGCTATTTGAATAAGTATTTGTATATAGACACTATTATAATATCAGAGGATTTGATATAAAAGTGTTTTAGCTATCGTAAGGTAAAAACCCGACATGTTTATTTGTGGCGTGGTCTTACGAGATGCTTTTGTTTTCAAAGGATCTTTGAAACTTTAATAATCAATTGGGTGTATTTATGATGCGCTGGTATTCCAGACTGACTCGGGTGTTATTTCATTATAATGCTCGGGTCAGACCGAGTATATTTCAGGATAGGTTGCTATGGAGCTCAGGAGAGGAGCTGGAGTCCGAGACGTATTTCTCGTACTTGTATTATTCCGCTGCTGTGATTGTTGAGATTGTTTGACTGGTTATGGTTGGTTGTATTGATATACTCTGATGATGATGTATTGTATATAAACAGATATAGTTTTCATTTGTGTAAAGATCTGTTCTATATATTATATTTTATCCGCTGCGATTGTGAGATTCTGATTTGGTTGGTTCTTTCTTCTTCTATCTACTTTCTTTTTCTTCTACAATATGTCTTTTCCGGCATTCGATCGTCGGCATATTATACTGTTGAGTATTTTGTGTCGATTTTCGAGGGTCGAGAAGGGCGGGTCGTCACACTTGGTATCAGAGCTTAGGTTGGCGACAACCTAGGCTTTGGTGGGAAAATTTCTCATTAAACAGAGTCGATAGTACTCTATAATGAGTTGAGTGTAATAATAGCTATGAGAGCGTACTTGTTAGTGAATATAAAATTGTTTTTGTACTGTGTTGACTTATCGATTGAGTGTTTATGAATTCTGGTCGGTACGGGAAGTACAACCGTATCGATATGGGTTTCTAAACTCTTAAACAAGATAAACCGACATAGTATTGTTTTTAAAGCGGGTAAATGAAATAATTTTACCCAAAATTATATTTTGATATAAAGATATAGTTTTCTAAATTATATATATTGGATGTTTGTTTGGTTGTTTCTTCTATAATCAAGTAAGAAATTAAAATATGATCTAAAATTCGAAATGATTTACAAGCCAATAAGAAGTTAAATATTAAAATGGTTTATAACCAAATAGAGATTGACTAAATATGTTTTAAATAAGAAAAGTAAAAATTAAAATTTGATTTTAACTAGAATTTTGACCTCGGAAATTTTGAAAGGGATTTCAAATGGAATTAAACAAAGTTTTGGGAGTTTGACTTTGTGGAAATGTTAGAAATGTTTTCAAAAGCATTTGTAAGAATGGAGTATATTTTGGGGAAATATTTTTGAATAGAAATTGTTTTGAGGTGGATTTTGGAAGTGGAAAGCATTGAACTCACTTCAGTCGCTGGAAAATAATCCTGATGATGCTGGCCACATCATTAGAATTTATTTTTGAGTTTCTAAAGTGATGGATTGCTACCAAAATAGTTGGTTATGACATTGTTTGGACTTGTTTGGGAAACAAGTGATTTTGGAATTTTCAAAAGGAAAATTGTTTGGTAAAAGCAGTTTGTTTTGGAATTTGGTATTTGATTTGAATATCAAAAGAGAAATGTGTTGATTTTTATTTCGAATTGGTTTTGAAATAAATCCGGGTAAATTGAATTCTGGGAATTCTATTTTAAAATAAAAATGTGAAAGTTGAAATGATTCAACTATATAACTTATAAAGGAAAGTTGATTCAAAGAAGAATTGAGTATATATGGAATATAAATTTACTTTGAATAAATGAAGGTGAATGGAATATATCTGGATTTAACTTATGGTAAGTTAAATAAAATTAAGGATTTGAAATTGAATTAAATCTAAATGAATTGGAATTAAATGGAAGTTGAGATAACGGTGGAATGTAAATGCTTATGATTGTGCAAATGAATTCATATCCTTAAGCTATTAAGTGTTAAAATTTGACATTGTGATTATAAAAATGTGGATTGGTTTGAAATGAGCAATATTAACTTACAAGTAAATAAGTTGGAGAACTTGAGAATGGAAGATTTGATTTTAACTCAAGTAAAATGGAATTATAATCACAAATGGAAATAATAAATGGAATGGTGAATTCGAACTTAATTTTAAATGGAATGCAAAGTAAGGTGAAACAATTATAAAATATAAAAGAGGTAAGTGAACTGAAGTTAGTAAATAAGTTGAACTTGGATATGGAGAATTAAGATTAAATTGAATTTGGTTTAACTTCGACTAAGATGGAATTAAGCTGAATATTAAAATTTCTGTTGTGTTATGAATAAGAATGAATGTAATTAAATTCTTATTTAAAGTAGTAAAGGAAATGGTTTAAATCCAAGTTGGCTAAATAAAACTTAGATGAACTTGAATTAATTCTGGAAAGGAATTGAATTGAAAATACATATATAATTTAGTTAACCTTGAATTAAAATGGGATAAGAATTGAGTTTAATGGAAATTTAATTCAGTTGAGATGATGTTGAATGGAGTAAATGCTTACTCAATTAAATCCAAAATGATTGTTTGGAAATAAATCTTGTGTAAGCCAAATTAAATGGAATTTGTATTGCAATAAATAGAATTTTGATAGTTTGGTCAAAATTTAGAAAGTAAGGAAAAAAATCCAGTTGTTGAATGAAATTTAAGTTTGGTAATAAATGTTGGAAGTGAGAATGTATAATGGGATTAGATTATAATAGTGATGGTTTGAATTGTAAGTAAATTCAAATGAGAGAAATAATTTAAATGGTCTCTTTGTTGATAAAATAAATCTAAAATGGATTGGATAAATAAACGAAGAGCATTAAACTTTGTAAATGAATTGAAATTGGTTGAATGAGAATCAGATGGAAATAAAATTAAATAGATAATGGTAATATTGTGAAACTACTTAAGCAAATTGAAAGAAACAAATGATTGTGGATGAGCTTTATTAAGAAATTTGAATGGAATTTGTTGGATAATAAAATTGAATTGAAAGTGAAATGATATTCATTAATTATTGTGGTAAATTAAGAATGTATGAGTTGAATATAACCCAGGATCGAATGATATTAATATAAACTTGAATTTGGTTAATGGAAATAAAGATGTAAGGAAAATGTAATTTAACAATTACATTGGAAAGAGAAAATATTTGGTTTGTGAACCTTGTAATGGAATAAAATTTATATGAATCGAAGTTGGAAATAATTTTAAATGGTTATAAGCTTAAGTGGCAATTGTTTTGCTTGAATGGCATGGAAATTTGCATGTATTTGCAATTGAGTGTTTAAAAGCAATTGGAATTGAATTGTGAATAAATTGATATGAATGGGAACCCAATTCAAAGAGTTTTGTATATGAATGCAAGTGAATTGGTTAAGAATAGCAAATGAAATTGATTTTGAATCAATTGGAATGAATTGGGATTTTATTTAGTGATTTGCATATGAATGGAAATGGATTATAAAAGAAATGCAAAAACTTCAAATTAAAATAAGAATTGGTTGGTGAATCAATTTGGAATTGAAAAAGAAAAGATCGACGTTGTAAAGCACATGTTAACCATATGGTAAATAAAAATGAATTGGAAAGGATAAATTTAGATTGTATGTAGAGAACTTGAATTTAAAGCATTCAAGCGAGAGGAAAAAAAATGAAGTTGGATTTGAATAAGAAATTTGGAAGGTAGTTTGATCTTGAATTGTTGGTAAATATGGTTAACATGTTAAATGATGGAGTTTGTTGGTTTGGTTATGAAATGGATATGTTTAGCTTGCATTTATATTGGAAATGCTAATGAAATGTTCTTATCTTTGAAACTGATGAGTTTGTTGAGTATAGTACAGGTACGAGAGGCGTTCGAGAGTGTTGGAGCGCGTATATGCGATATATTAGCCGCTCGCTATTAAAAATTGCTTAAAAGGTACGCCTATGCAAATATAATTGGAAAATGATATATATATTATGATATATTTTGGTTTCCGGCCCTGTGAGCCGATGTATATATATTTGTGTATCCTGCGATATCGCAGAAGCTCCTCCGTGCAAAGGAGACTCCGCCAAAATTTTCAAAAATTTTGGGAGTTAGAAAATTTTTTGGGTTTTGGGAAAATTTATTAATAAGTAAAGTTATTTTGAAAGCGAGTATTAAAATAAAGGCTTTAGAGTAAATGTAGCAATTGAGTTTGGGATTGGGCTAAAGGATTTTGGAAAGTGAATATAAAGCTTTAAACTAAGCAAATTTGGAAATAAATGGGTTGGAGAGTATTTTCTACCTTAGCAAATTTCGGGGACGAAATTTTTATAAGGGGGGAGGAATGTAACATCCCGTATTTTTAAGCCATTGAATTTGAACATTTAATTCATTTTAAATGTTTAATATGGGTTTAAGATTTATTTTGAACTAAAAAGAATTGGTTTAAACTAAAACAACAAGTGATAATTTCTAATGTGGAGATTTAATCTGAGATTGGATAATAATAATTAAATATTCGAAATTGGGATAAAAGGTGAATTTGGGATAAATGATTATAAAAATGGGGTTTAAATGTATTTTTAAGTTCAATTGATTATAAACAATAATGTTGGATTTCTAGATGAATTTAAAAGTCGACAAGTTATTATTTGGAATTTTATATTAATTTAAAAATGAATTTAATATTATTAAAATGCAATTTAATCAGATTTTAGTCTGAAATGAGCCAGAATGATTTTTAATGTGTTTATAAATTTTATATGATTTATTGTTAAGTTAATAAAATTTTAAAAGTGAAATTTTAAGCGTTTTCGTTAATTTTGAAAATCGCCTGATTTAATAGACGAGTTAAATAGCCTTCCGGGGCGCAGTCTCTGAATTCGACGAAACCAGTTCCATTGGATCCGTAATAGTTAGTTATTATCGGATTTCAATTTTCGTAGCGATCGGAGTTGTCGTTTGACCGTGGCAGCTCGAAACGCCTAGAAATCGATTTAACCGATTTAATTTTAAATCAGTCGTTTAATTCCGTAACTCGCGCACAAGATCAAATTATCTTACGAAACCTGTTCCATTGTGCCCGGAACGCGGAAAAACCCCAGGATAGCCTGTCGGAACGTGAGAATTGGAGGTCGTTTGCATTAACGGTTAAATTGAGAAAATTTATTAATTAAATAATATTAAATTATATATATATAAACGTTATTATCTCTAAACCCTAGTATCACGTTCAGCCGCCGTTTGCATATGTTCAATGGCCGAGACATAGTCTCGTTTCCCCTCAAAAATCTTCCAATCCAAGCAACGATTTCAGAAATTTTCAACTGGGAAATCGAAGGGGACTTCGAGATCTTCGAAGTGAACGGTGGATCTTGAGCGTTGTCGCTGCATGGAGCAAGAAAATGGGCCGATGTCGCTGCCGTTCGCATGCGTCGTTCGACGTGATGATGGCACCGAGCTTCGTCGTATTCGGGGCGTGGGTAGAGGGTGTGATGGGCTTCGGAGAGGAAGCATCTGATCGAGTTCACATGGACGTGGAGGGTGCGATTTTCAACCCTATATCGTGATTGATGGGTTCGGCCTCAAGCCTGGAGATGTCGCGTGCGTGTAGAAGAAGGAAGTGGGCCCGATTTCGTTTAGGGTATAGAGAAAATGTGTAATTTATTTTTATAAATGTTATGCAATTTTTAAAATTTAATAACTAACTCATACGATATCAGATTGAGACGAATTTGGAAGCGTTGGAATCGTAGAAAGGTACACTACGCGATGGTGCAGATCCGGAGTCATTCCGGGCAAGTAGAAATTTGAGTTAAATTGGACGTTCGGTTTAATTTAAATTTCGAACGCTCGCCGAAACTCAAGGTGAGTTATTCTCACTCACATCTGGATGCTAGACATTATAAATAATTGATATTTAAATATCTGTGTGGTTGATTGTCTATATTTGTGTTTATCTGTCTGGATTGATATTTATATTGTGATGTGCTAACATTTGTGATGCAGGAAGAAACAGGTTGGAGGGATCCAACTGGATTCCTCAAAATGTAGCAATTATTTATAGTTGATAGTCATACCTGTTTATATGTTGTGATTGATAAATATGGAAGTTTAATTGTACTG
Organism: Allium fistulosum; assembly: GCA_030737815.1. Classification (NCBI taxonomy): domain Eukaryota; kingdom Viridiplantae; phylum Streptophyta; class Magnoliopsida; order Asparagales; family Amaryllidaceae; genus Allium; species Allium fistulosum. The sequence goes on along the minus strand of CM060903.1, from coordinate 888,204,470 downwards.
TGAAATTGTTGTATAAAGTATAATCACAGAATTTAATTATAAATGGATAAATTGTGTTTTTACGAAATAAGATGAATTGTTAAATTTAGAATTTCAAAGAATAAAATTTGAAATCGGATTTGAAAAGAAAAATGTAAATTGGGTCAAATTGGGATTTTGAATTTAATGGGAAGTTTATGAAATGGGTAAATGGAAAGTATAGTTTTCTGGAAATTAAATTTATGAAATTATAAATTGTTTAAAATAACGATGTTTATTTTAATAATGACTGACGTTATCCGGAAATTAAAAATATGTTAAATGGAGTTTCCAACTATAAATTAACAAGTTCAAGTGAAAAATAGAATGTTTTGAAAATGCCGTATTTCATTGGAATTTAATTAAGTGAATTGGAAATTTGGCTTCCATTGAAAATTCACCAAAATGTTTATTTAAAAATGTTTAAACTATATTTAAAAATGAATTTCCGGAAATGAAAAATTGTGATTTAACTTCGGAGGAAGTTATAGTTAAGTATGGAATTGGAAATTTATGTTGAAAACATAAATTGACTTGAAATAAATCAGTGGATTTATGTGAAAGAGTACTTTGGAATGTTTTGAAACGGGAAGTGTTCCCTGGGAAAAACCAAGTAAATGTTTATAAAAAGATTTTATTTATCTAAGGTTAAGTTTTAAATCGTTTTAAAAAGTATTTTTAAGAAATCGTTATTTTTAAAGAAATAAATTAATAATTTTAATACCGTAATAATTTGGGAGTATATTAGCAATTATTTTACAAATGGATTTATTTAAAAGTTGGTTTTAGCTTACGTTGTTAAAATTAGCATTTTTCTTCTTATAACGCTATTTTGAATTTAGTTAAACTAAAACCCTTATTTTTAAAATCAAAGTTTATGTGTTAATAACTAGTTTTCTTCACATATTTTAAATTTATAGTTTGAGTAAATAAATAGAAGTAATTTTCATATTTTAAAGTATATTTCAGTATAAGTATTTTTAACTGTTTTAAATGCAAATTGTTTTATACTTGGTTATTTCCGAGGGGAATAAAGGGTAAAAGATTTACCTTGTAAAGGAAGAGTGGAAAATTGTTTTCAAACGAGTTTTGAAAATGTGAAAATATATCTTTGAAAGATATTAGAAGCAAATAAATAATATGGAGATTATTTATTGTGTGATGGATGTGTATGGATGTTTGTGAACATTAATTGATAGTTAAATCACCGACTATCAATATTGGCCAAATGCGCTGATCGTTTCGAAGAGACCGGGATCGAGTTTCCGTATACCGGGATTCTAGGTCTGGAGACTCGAAAACCACTTCGATTCGGTTTTTACGTTTCGTGTAACGTGTTCGGAGTCGAAGATGGAGCAGTGAAGAGCAAGGGCTAGTCGCTACTAATCCTGAGGATATTTCCAAAATGGATGTAGTAGGAGTAGTGCCTTCGGTTCCGTTCGGACCCGGGACAGACTTGTATGGACGAATGCTTTCGTGACATCGTCAGGTGGGCGATGGGCATTCAAAGGGATATGTTCTATAAAGGTAACGCTAAGCCTCAAGCCTCATCAACCGGGAATGACTGAAAATCAGGGGTTATGCAGCAAGGCTTCGTGGGTAGCGCCCATTGGAGAGTATGGTCATCCCTGTCTAGATGTCCCTTTTATTTCGGCTTAGTGGTGCGGTTGCTGATCACAACCGTGGGTTGATTATATTCGGAATTGCCCATAGGTGATTCCGGCCTTGTGTTGCAGGGGACTTAGGGTGGGTCCTCGGTACTGTGATCTAGGCCACGTACTATGACAGGTGGTACCCCAGTGCCTAGTCATTCGTTGGAAATCCATTTTCCCTACGTACCTTGTACGGCATTTGTTTGTATACCTATTAGCTGGAATTTAATGAATGTAACAATTTCGGCTATTTGAATAAGTATTTGTATATAGACACTATTATAATATCAGAGGATTTGATATAAAAGTGTTTTAGCTATCGTAAGGTAAAAACCCGACATGTTTATTTGTGGCGTGGTCTTACGAGATGCTTTTGTTTTCAAAGGATCTTTGAAACTTTAATAATCAATTGGGTGTATTTATGATGCGCTGGTATTCCAGACTGACTCGGGTGTTATTTCATTATAATGCTCGGGTCAGACCGAGTATATTTCAGGATAGGTTGCTATGGAGCTCAGGAGAGGAGCTGGAGTCCGAGACGTATTTCTCGTACTTGTATTATTCCGCTGCTGTGATTGTTGAGATTGTTTGACTGGTTATGGTTGGTTGTATTGATATACTCTGATGATGATGTATTGTATATAAACAGATATAGTTTTCATTTGTGTAAAGATCTGTTCTATATATTATATTTTATCCGCTGCGATTGTGAGATTCTGATTTGGTTGGTTCTTTCTTCTTCTATCTACTTTCTTTTTCTTCTACAATCTGTCTTTTCCGGCATTCGATCGTCGGCATATTATACTGTTGAGTATTTTGTGTCGATTTTCGAGGGTCGAGAAGGGCGGGTCGTCACAATTACCAGCACTGCCCATGTGCGTAGCACGGGCCACGCACTAGTATGATAGAGATCGATGGAAATCAACCTCCTGTGATGTATTTACACTTGGTGATACAACTATTAGTTAGAGAGCAAGGTTGTAGATTACAGTCGCATTGTCAACTAGAGAGTTTGATTTGATAGCTGTTCTTGAAACGACTAAGGGGGCACTCAATTTAAAGTGATAGATGTGTGATTTGGGCTTTGTTTGTATTAGTATTGTTGCAAATTTACATTTAGTTAAAAACTTAGTCTCCAACTCAAATGGGGTTCACAAATTTTTTCTTGTAGCGATGAATGAGGAAAAGTTCATTCACCTTAAAAAGACTCATGCAATCGATAATGTATTAAATACCTTTATAAAGTATTTTCCTATTGCTTAGTTCAAGCATCGCTAAAATCTGATTCCTTTGATGAGGTGCTAGTGCCACATGCTGGCACTATAGAGAAAGGAAGTTTCTTATATGGAGATCAGAGTTGCAAGACATATGGTATTCTTCATGTGGGTTGAGACTGATTAGTTATATCTTCTTGGTTGACGGCTTTCAATATTTTATTTGCAACGATAGCCTTGTTGAAGCTCGTTGGTGAAGTGTAATGGGTTATTTCTAAGCAAAGCTTATTGGGAAAGTATCTGCATTTCTAGTATCTTGGTCATCTATGGATATTAGTTGATAGAGGAGTATGTTGTAGACATTGTTTGGAGATACATTGCATCAAGGGAAGTGTTTAATTATGTGATAAATATATATGTTAAGTAAAATTTATCATGATCATAATCAAATAGTGTGTCGTTTATAAATATAGTTTGGAAAGTATGAAGTTATAGGGCCTGAAGTAAAACTATGCACAAAGCACGAGTGAAGCAAATCAGGACTCCTGAGGAAATTCGGTCAATTGGGAAAATTTATTCAATCAATTGAACCTATAGTTGAAACTACATTACAAGCATTCCAAAGGCAAAATCAATACATGCCAACTTGACCTTGTTTCAACCAATTGAAAGTGCAGTCGACTAACTTAACCCTGAGACGACTAGCTACCATATGCCGATCGACTGAGGTGGTAAATATACGCTACTCCAATCTAGGTTTTGAATAACATGGAAAGGGGAAACTTGGAACATTGGAACTGGACTTTTTTTATTGACTCTTGGATTAAGTAAAATTATAGATAGAAGATTAAAGCTTAGGGTTTTGGTAGACTAATTATATTTATCCCATTATAACCATCCTATATAATTTTGACTAAACGAATAATAATATTCCTTCACTCATAGTGGGCGTAGACTATCACATCGATACAGTAACCACTATAAATTCTTAAATCATTATTTTGCAATTATTCTATATTTGTATGTTTCTTGTGATGGTGAATTGAAGAACTTAGGCGAATTGGATTCTGATTGTTGTTAGCATATTTGTTTTATGGTATTTATAACTGTTCCTATTAGGCTTTTCCACTACATAGGAATAATTGATCTGGATAATTTCCTTTATTTGCAAATTGTTTTTTAAATTAACTTTCTCTATTCCATCGGGAAGGCATAAAACTTGCCATATTCAACAAGTTAGGTAGACTCTTTTCAAATTATATTGTTGGAGACCGATGGAGGATAATCAAAGAGTAATTTATATGACGTTATTATATCATGGACACATCACTTCCATAAAAGAAAATTTCGGTGCGATCGATGACGACGTCCGCTCTCATTGATTAACACAACATCCCTCGAATTTGTGCACTTAAGGATGAAGAATTTGATAAACAACATTAACTATTGCCTATGAGTTTACTTATATTTGAAAGATAAATTTGTTTTTGGATGGATTTGTGAAGAGAAAGAGACGAAGAACATGGATCTTTTTTACCGTACTATTTCTCAAATAAGAGACAGAGAGAGAGAGAACATAGAAAGAATGAATAAATGAACATAGAATTTTTTTCTATATCAATTAAACCTAATAAATAAGCTTTTATAAATAGAAATGGAATAGAATACAAAAGATTAAACAATGAACGGTCTTTGAGTTTTATTGTAGTTATCCAACAATCCTCTACTAACTTCAAGGAAACTCAAAGAAGAACATCCCGGATAAAGGAAAAGTTTTATACGTTTTATCAATATCTTTCAATTGAATTGATACATAAAGATGTAAGTTTACCACTTAATCTAAGTAGCAAATTGTTATTGAAATATAAAGATTTTGGTTGATCTACTTAGTCTAAGTGGTAAATTTCACTTGAACTATTAAGATTTTGGTTGATCTACTTAGTCTAAGTGGTAAATTTCACTTGAACTATTAAGATTTTAGTCTAAATATGCATTTTCAATGGTCGTACACTCACCTTAAGAACTCATGAGTGCTAAAGGGAGCTTAAGTATCACACAGAAGGTGGTCCACCTTCACATTCAAGTAATTGAGACAATCGAATGTGCCTTTCTTACACCACCACATATGGGTATGGACTTATTAAGGGTAAATGGCTCGACCTCAGACCAATCAAAAAACACATCAAGTATGTCTCAATAGAACCATTAAACTAGTTATGGATCATATGTAAGCAATAAAAGATGAACTTAGATAAATCAGTGGTATCCATCAAGTGCATCTCAAAAGCATCATCAACATGGAATATGGATACGACAAGAGAAAAAAAAGGATCAAGCTAGGATGAATTGGTAAAATCCATTAAGTGCATCTCAATGCACCACCAAAACCAGTTATGGATTATATAAGAGAAAAAACACTCAACCTTAAATCAAATAGTATAATCCACTAGGTACATCTAAATAAGCACCGCCAAAACTAGTTATGGATTCATAAGAGCATGAGCTCAATCTAATATAAAAGAATCCATCAAGTGCCTCACAAAAGCACTAACAAGACTGTAGATGGATTCAATATGAGCATAAGGTTCAAATTTAGAGTTACCACAAAAATAACTAAACATGTGCATTATATAATTTCCATCATAGGTAATTATGACTTAAAAGAGCATGTAGCACGACAACATATAGATAATAGAAAGAGAATGAGCAACAATATGGTTTTGTTTGACACCAAATTGTTATCCATCATAATTTACCTTTTATGGACTTGATACCTTCCCCCTTGAAAATTTAACCATTGCCTTCTTTAGCAACCATTTCCTAAATGGGTGCATCAAGTTCTCCTCTAAGCTTACATATTCAAGTCATATGACTCCTTATTTTAGCAAGTCTTAATTTCTTTGGGTTAGACAATCAATTGTCTTATCTTTCTATTATATAAGAGGTTCTTAGCAACTTAAGATTCATCGCTGAGGTTATAAGTATATCTTCTTAACATCCTCATAACATATGTATTCTATAATTCACGAGAAATATGACGCTTCATCTAATTTTAATATATTCATCTTATAACACATTAGGTCTCTTATTCTACTTAGACGTGTGCTAGAATCATAGAATTATCACACAAGTGTCACAAAAAAATCATTAATAAAGTTTCTAATTTCCATACTGTCGTGAGATTGACATAAGTAGAAAACATTTTTATATTCTCATTCCCGTTATACTACATAATATCATGTCATCGAATTCATAGTCTTTCATCTCAGTTTGAGAGGACTAGAAGTCCCCATCTCACCCAATGCACATCGAAAATCAACATGTCATCAACATAACGACATAAATCATACAAAGACATAAATCTATATATATTAGATGGATGTCTTAAGTCCAATGTTGTATTTTAAGTCCGGTAGATCCACTTTAGTTGCACATGTTCGCATTTTTAGAAAATTCAAGTTTTTAGTGTAAACTTTTTCACTATTCATAGGAATCTTATACAGACATTTAGAAATCACTTGAGTAACAACCACATAAAATGGTTTTCCTACATATAATATGACATATCAAGATAATTATGCTCACTTTTGTATAGTTGATTACATTGAATATATTTTCAATATGTTTTATCAATTTATATATACAAAACGTATGAATATACAAGTGAATACTACTTTATATATATGAAGAGGACGAGCATATACAACTTACATTAATTAACTGTTAGGATTTCCACATACTTTAGGATTGTTTAATCATGAAACCCTAGATCCAAATAGGTGTCCCATCTTGATGTGTTTGAGAAGAAATCAGAGAAAGCTAAACCAATTAGCGCAAGTCGTACCTAAATCCATAGTTGCTGCTTGAAAGAGAAGAAGAATTGGTTCGATCTTCCAAATTGACACAAACTCTGGATCTGATTTATTTCCATAGAAAAGATTAGGAGAATAACCAAAGCATATGCAATTTGGGGACCATAACCCCTTATTTATAATATTGGCATTTTCTAAGTTGGTCCTCCAACAAATTAGAATTGTCCAAGTACATACACATTAATACCATGACAATTATCTTTTTAAGCCTTTTAAATTTAATTCATAATTTGATTACTTTAATTAGGTTTAACACTAAAATTGATAGAGTTAGGGGTATGCCCTAGGGGCAATTATGTAATTTGTTACATATATCTAACCCGTTGAACAATCTTGTTCATAATAAAAGTGTTTCTTTCTATTATATACTTGATATAATGTGGTTATATTAATTAATGTAATTAAAAGTATATTTAATAGAAAATTCATAAATGACATATTTTGTGATATTAGTTACAAAGTGTTGTAACCGTGAGTAATACATCACAATAAAACAAATATACCATTTTAAATGTTCCTAGTCAAGATGCATCGAGACTGGATATCGATGAATCCGTTGAGACTAGAGTGTAATGCTCTCTAAATGTTGGGCAGTGTATTACTCATGACTGCTGGGGTCACCTAGGGGTTACGTACTGATAGTTATTGGATATGAATGACTCAATCGATAGTTTTCCGTTGGTTAATATAACTAAGGTCAAACAGAAAATATCGATGTAACTGATTTACGCAGTTCCCTCGACTTGAGAATACCGTGGATCTTCAATATGAAAACTCCGCTTTGATTATAGTCAAATCATGGCATGACGTTCCATCGAGTGACTATAGTTGGGTCGAGTGGAAGTATTGGAAGTGAAGCACTATTCAAGAGAGGATTCATCTCCTCAGTTATATGGGGTTAGTATCATGGTCAACTCAAGTCAACTTAAAGTCAAAGTCTCTAGCCAGAGCATTTCGGTTAATAATAATTGTTATTATTGAACCAAAAACTTTATGTTTGGATTATAAAGTTGAATGTGGATGATATTGGAATTTTGATCATTACCAAATTCCATAAATCTAAAGTGATATAGTTTTTACGAAGGGAATTGGTGTAAATAATTGTCACTATTAGATACCGCTTATAATAAGTAAAATTGGATTTTACCAAAAGATGCATAATCGTGTGAACATTAATATTTGAATTGTTCAGTATTAATCGCTGACTGAATTTACACCTTTGAGTCGTACAACCGTAATAATGCATACTACGAAAAACCACATGATTTAGTTAATTTATAAAAAGTTGTAAATTAATTAAATTAATTAGTATTTGAGAATTATTAATTATTATTTATTTTATTTGATGTTTGGGAGTTATTTGTAATTATTTGAATCCATTTATAAAAGTTATATTTGTGCGCATTGATATATGATATCATTGTAATTAAATAAAAGATAATTACATGCGTTAATTTATGGAATCTTATGTCATTTAATGGCATGTAATTTTCAGTCATACCATGTAAAGAAATAGGAGTGAAAAGAGAAAGTTAATCAAGAGAATTAATTAGAGAAGTTTTAATTAAAGAACGGGAAAGGTTTCCTTCTTTCAAATAAAACATATTCTCTAATCTATTCTGTACGTACAATTGAGTTTCTCATTTTTTCATTTTCTTTCTGTAACTTTTCCGCTTCTCTCCTTCTCTAATGGATGAAAATATGAGATCTTCCATGGCTTCAATTATTCCTAAAATCAAATAAAAATAAAATCAAATATGAAAAGTGGTTTATTCCTTTTGATCCTTGCAACATCTGGATGTTGATTTCTGAATCTAGGATATTTGATTCATCATTCAAGGTGCAAATCATTGGCTTCATTTTGGTAATTCTAATTTCATTTATTTGTATACTCATCATGTTGAAATGGTCCAGATTTATTCATATTATATATCTTCTATCTCATCATGCTTAAAAGTTTTAGATTTATTCATATTATAGCTCTTCCATCTTGTGTATTCATCTTGTAATATAACTTAAATCCCCTTTTGTTCATCTCATTTAATTATATGATCATTATGTAGATTTAATTTGAATCACTCCTTATTTACATATTCATTGACTATATTTTTATTATGGTTGACTTCAAATCCTTTATCTGTTTTGTTGTGTGTCCCTTTTGTATAATCAGATCTGATTTATCATACAATAAATTTGTATATGCCCAAGTTGTCCGATATTTTTTCTGTCACTATTTTGGAACTGTAAAAAATGGAATGTGAAAATATTTTATTATGTTGTATATAAAATTTTGTAACATCTGTATACATAAACATTAATAAACTATATTTGTTGGGGGTTTAATACAGTAAAATTAATTTCCAATGTTGCATAGTTAATTTCCAAAATGATTTAATTTTACTTGTTTTAGTCATAAAAGTAAAATTTTCCTTTTGTTTTAGAACTCATAAGTGGTCATTTATGTAAAGTTATAGACTTTTATTTCATACCTAAGATTAAAAGATTGAATCGTTTTATTAGCATTAAATTTAAACATATATGTTACTTAAATTGCAATCTTCATATGTGTGTGTGTTATTTTAAAACGAATACATAACTTGCAATTATTTATACATATAGATATACATGTGTTTATGTTATTTTAATCTAAATCAAAACGAACCTTTCTGTGAAACTGTAGAATTTAATTCCAAGCTCTTCCTTAATTGAAACCTTTATTACAATTGTTAATTCTTGTTTTGACAAACTCATATATATAGGAAAACTTATTTAACTGTGTATGTGTAAACTTATCAATTATTATACATGTATATTTTATTACTTAAAAAAACTTGGACAACAAAGGCATATGCAAATTCTATTGTAAATGCCATTTAATATGGAATTCAATGTAATTAAAAGAGAGAGAAACGTAAGGGTTTCTCTCTCTACATTTATAGCCTTATCTTTCCTCAATTTATTATACATGTCAAGAGAAAGAAAACCAAAGGTTTTCCTTCTCTAAAGTTTCTCATGCTTAGTTACATGAATATACACTTCTTATATGTTACACTTATATTTCACAACATGAATGTATTTGATACATTCATTCCATTTCACATAAATATGTGCATAAGAGTTTATTTGATATACTCTAATTTACATACGCATTAAATTAAAGTAAAACTTTATTTATAGTTAAATAAAATATTTATTTTATTTAAAAGAAACTTAGAAAAGTTCCAAATGAATTTAGACTTCATAGGCCCATTAGTGATTCAAAATGGTAAATTTTTTGAAATTCACTCATTTCTTCCGCTGCGGGCTAGCCCAGTTCCTTCAAAAATAGCACAACACATTTTATATTACATATATAGCTCACATGTTGAAATTTTCCAACATAACATAATACTTTGTTAACCCGTTTCTTTCTCTTATCATGGATACAATTCTCACATGATATGTACTTATATAATATAACATGCCAAAGTTAAAGATTTATAATCGGTATTCATGCATATGTAAACAAGTACTTTTGATTTTCAAACATATACTACAGTATCCACTTATCCATATCATATAACATGTTAATCTCTTCAATAATTTTATTTTTCTTTCATACATGCATGTAGGACAAATATTTTCAGTATTTATAAATAATTAAAATTTTACATTCACATATATACTCAAAAAACCATTTATTAAATATAATCTCTACAATGAAATGTGGATTCCTTTTATTATCTTATGTACCATGTTTTACATCCAAAAATATTCTCACTATCATACATTACTTATATGGTTCTATTTAATATGATTACAAGTGGACGTTAGCAACTTCGTTATTATGGTAATCATAATTTTCTCATGATAATTAACTTGTATGCCAAGACAATAAGATCCATTTTACATTTATTATTTGGATACTTTCAAGTATTTACAAGTGCAAACTCGTGCTATGCATACGACATTCTAAAATTACATTTATTAATATAGGTAAAATGTGATTGTGATAATTATAGTAGTTATTCAAAAATACTAAAATTGATTAAATAATCCTAATATATAGCGAGTTGCTCTTTAAACATATCTTGAAATAGATATTAACACTGCCAGAGTTAGATAAATATATATTTTATATTAAATTTATTCTAACTATATATTACATAAAAAATACTTGTTTCTAATCTAAATTAGTCCTAAAAATCCCATGTTGCATTGGAATGAGTAGATTAGAATGTAAATTAAAGGAAAATCAGAATTAAATTACAATAAAAGAAAAGAAAATTGTTTTTTAAGAACCATATCATAGGGTTTAACTAACTATCATTGAATATCTAATTGAATAAAAAAATATTGGCAAAATGTAATAAAGTAAAAATTACTCCTAACATTCTGTTTTCTTAACTTCGAACACAAATTTAAAAGCTCTAGCATTTCACTTAGTTTTAGATTAATGCCTTCTCTAAAAAGGTTTTAATCTTCTATTAGAACATAAAGAGACTCTAGTTCTTCCTTTGATTTTGAAAGCTCATGAAGTAGATGTGTTTCCTTCCATGTTCCTATTATAAAATACCTCCAATAATCCAATATTGTGATTAACGTTGTGAAACATTCTAAACTTTTAAAATATATTTGAAATCATGTTAGTAGCAGTAGAATGCCCATTTTTCCAAAAAAATTACTATCTAGTAGTCTACTTGTGGGCCTACTTGAAATATGGTATTTGATTTGTATGCTTAATATTAATGTATTAATATAATTATGAAAGAATGATGACACTCCTAGCAATTATTTAAAATATTTAGTATGTGTAATCATCTCACCTTAACATCTCACTATAGCATTTTTCCACTTTATATGCAACATAACATATAACTTCTATCAATACATATTTGGATTAGTATTTTGCAAACATAGATGGATATTTTAATATTCTCACATATGTCAAAGGTAAGTAATTTATAGTGAAAGTGGTTTTGCTTTAAACCTAACTGACCATCACATATTGATAATGATATGATCATTATTAATATCGTACATTAAGCACTCACAATAAAGCATAAATATAATAAAAAAATCCTAATAAAAAGTCAATAAACATTTCCATATAATTGACATAAAATAAAAGAATGGTCATTTTCCTTGCAATTGTTAATATACCTTGCATTTAACCAATCTTGAAGCATACATAGAGTATATATTTCGAGCGTCATACTTAATACTTGATATTAGTAAAATACTCCAAAGCTTTTAATATACACCAATAGAAGCATGATCTTCATTATAATTTTGTATGCTCAAACAAATCTTGTGAATACATCCAAATAACATATATTAAGAAATGCATTGTATGATTTAACAAATTAATACTTCATATAGATTATTTATGTGAATCATTTAGCATGTTTCCAATTCCTAGTATCCACCAAACAATAATTACAACCAGTTATAAGCAGAAATGACAATTTTCTGATAATGAAATATTCATATCAATGAAAAATAGTTTATAAATAGGTTTAATGATAAAATATGCACAAATGAGGAAACTAACCATGGAGGTAAGCTGTGGAACCGATAAGTCATGTTATACAATTCACCTTGAGATCTTATGTTAAAGGGCTTCTCATTATAAGATAATAAGTTTCAGGGACATAACTTCCGAATAATTACTTTCAAGGACAAATGATTAAAGAAAGTATCATTAGGTATCACTTTCATTTTTTCATTTTCCCGTAGCACTTCAAAAATATGGTACTTGATCTTTTGTCCTTAAAACTAATGTTCTTAAGTACTGTCCTGGAAACCAATTTACCCTAGGTTGAGAAGCCCTTTAACCTAATTGCATAATTCTCATCAATTTAAAGTACAAAAGTTGATGGTCTAATATAATTAACGAGTGCAAACCCATGCTACACACACGATATTCTAAAGTTATATAAATTGAAATAGTTAAAATGTGATATTGATAATTGTAATGGTGATTACAAAATACAAAACTGATCAAATAATTATAATATAAAGCGAGTTTATCACTTTGAGGTCGTAACTTTAAATAGATATCTACACTGATATGGTTAAATAAACAAAATATTCTTTATACTAAAAAAAATTTGACAACAAATTATATAATATATATAAACATATCTAGTCAAAATACATTTAAAAAAACCATATTGCACGGTAATGAGAAGATTGAAATGTAGAATGAAGAAATTTTATAATAATGTTAAAAAGGAGAAAAAAAGACTTTTAAGCGCAATATTATAGAGTTCAAAGGAACATCATGGAAATCCGATCCAATAGCAAAAACTACTTGCAAAATATAATATCGTAAAAATTACTCTTAATGTTCCATTTATTGAACTTCAAATTGCATAAAATACTTTCATGTCTAATTACCAGCAAACGAGCTGGGAATAATCAAAAAACAAAAGATTCATAAATAAGCCTCTAAATTGCATAAAAAGTAAATTAGTATAATATAATTACATTAATCTTTAATATATATAACAATAAACTATTAAAATCATTTTTAGTGTTTTTGAAACAGCTGTTACACTTGAATTTACTTAAATTTAACAAATGAGTAATTTTATAGCGGAAAACTGCTCAACCAACAAAATTTCTAGCTTATTTATTTTTATTTATTTCAATATTCAGATATAATTTAGACACTATCCAAAGTTTTCAAGAGGTTCAACATAATGAATTTAACTTTTAACCTTCTTTATTTTCACTATATCTACCTATAAATAGATTTGGCATATTTGAAGAATAAATGATTCATATATAAACCTATAAATTACATATAAAAGCAAATTGGTTTAATGTAGTTGACATTAATTTAATTTTTTTTATATAACAACCAAAATATTGAATTCACTTTCAATATTTTAATTATGAATTGAAATCATGATCCAGACTTAATTTATAAAAAATACCTTATACAAACCATTCTTACTTATTTTAGAAAATAAAAGGAAAAAAATATACTATCAACATGTTATACTTTAGATTTCAAATATTGTATAGACTTTTCTTTAAACGTCCTCTGTGTACAAATCCAAATTTCAATCAAATTCTATGAACATTTATGAAGAATGAATTGTTTAACTAAAATTATGACATAATTTTGAGATCTTGAGGAGCCCGATACTAAAGAGTAAATGAAATGATAGAATGAAGCAAATGGGCTAGAGATCCAACTTTAATATATACCGTATAAATTATGATGCCCTTTTGAGTTCGTGTGAAGCTCGAGAGTAAAGTGAAAAATAAAATGATGGAATGGAAGAAAAAGATTATAGAATTCATTTTAGATCAGTAAAGTAATATTTTTTCCCTAGGGATTAAAGTACATAGATATGTAATATTTTATGGAATAAAATGAATGCAAAATTGATAAACAAATTAAAGGGAATAGTTAAAAGGGAGTGATTTGGTTTAGGGGAATAAAAGTCATGGAGAAATTTTCCATAAAAGTAAATAACTGAAAGAAGGAGAAACTTTTAACTTTTACTAAATTTTTAGACAAAATTATCACAAAAATTTCCACTATTACCCTTCATTTTATTTAGAATCATTTTCATTATTTTCCTTTTGTGTCACTTTAACCTAAAAATAAATAAAATACTGATATTAGTTTAGTTTGAACAAATAAAAAAAATCTTGATTAAATAGATAATTGCATACCTTATTTTGAACCTCTATCAAGATATAAGATCCAAAATCTCTTCCAAAGAAATCATTAAAATATTGAATATAAGAGAAAAAATACTCATATTGTCGTTTTAGGGTAGTGATTTGATTTTTTAATGGAAGAATTGATTTTATAATGAAAGAATCAATTGTTCAGGTCTTTCCTTTTCAACTCTATTTTAATTAAAAAAAAATGGTTTTTCTTCATTTCCCTTATCTAAACCGATTCTCCCTCCCTAATCAAAAGATGAGGACAAAGAAACAACTGCCATGGATGGATTTATTAGAAGTAATTAATTAGAAATTTTAGATCAAAAGTTGTTAAATTTCCAAATTCTAATTTGGTTTCTTTTAATATTTGAGCACAACGTAGAGACCATCCGTAGATTTTAAACAGGTTCAATATAAATTATTAACTTTCAATGTTCTTTATTCTCAATGCTACTTGTAATTAGATTGTGTGTGTATGAAGAACAAAAGAACCAAAAATAAACTTGATAATTGAATAGAAAGTCATAAATTGGTTTAATAGAGTTAATGTGTGTTCTTTGAGAAGTAACTAATTAACAAAATAAAATCACTATTTTTATTTTAAATATGCATATAGATTCATGATTGTAACAATTGCGATCTTTCGACGCTCGAAAGTCGACATTAATACGTCAACTGTATCAACTGCCGAGCAATCAAATGCCGGAAAACCGAATTGTTATGGAGAAAAAGAAGAGGTAGAAGAAGACAGAAGAAAAAGAAAGAAGAAACAACAGAAAACACAGAACAATATCAGAATCTCACATATCGCAGCGGAACAACATTTAATAGATAAATGAATCTTTAAATCAAAGAACTATATCATTTAATACATTACATCATCAGAGTTTTCAACAACAATATACAACACAATTGGACAGTTATATAAACTTGTCCTCATACAGAATACACAGCGGAATAAATAATATCATATACAAGTGATACGTCTCGTCATCCAGCTCGCCAATGAGCTCCACAGCATCTCCTGAATCCAGAATGACCTGATAACCTGACTCTAGACTGCCCGTGTGGAAATTGGTGGGCACCCAGAGTTTAGGAAAGAAACAATAAACTCCAGGTCAGTCATGGTGACTGGTGTGAGAACTTAAAACAGTTATTATCTTTAAAACAACAACAAAGGAAGTAAAAGATATTCGCAATGCTTTTGGAAAATGAAACTACCATAAGACCTCCCGCCACACACACAATGCAAACGCAGAATTGGAGGAGATTTCTTCTTATGATAGTCAAACATGCTTACTACGCAAAATCATTCGATATTATTACTAGTGCATAGTGGAAAACATTTCGAAAGTATAATATTAATCTTAGCCAACATACAACCATTATTGTATGCCTACTATAGCTACTATGTTCAATAGCAGGTTACCGCCATATTCCATAGCAGGTTATACAACTAAAACCGTACAAGGTTCGTATTGTTTCTTTGGATTTCCAACAAATGGTCAGGCAAAGGAACTTCCTTACACCGAAATGGAAACGCCTATGGAAAGACGCCCCGAGAGTCAACCTGCTCTCTACAAACACAAGGCCGACGCTACCTCATGATGTACAGCTGTAACTAGGTAGCTAACACACGAGCTATGTCATCCCCCGGTCGTTACCGACCTTTATCCGAGAATCCTCAACCACAAAGCAACAACCACAAAGTATAATAAATTTACAGCATCAACATAGGTAAAATATCTGGGCTCCATACCATGATATCACCTTTTATCCAGAAGGAAATGACATACCCTAGGGGCGCGACCCCTAAAAACCTTGCCGCAACATTCCTGTTTCGACCATTACCGGGTTGTGAGGCTTGACGAAGTCTCGTCCACAAAGCTACGCTTTTTCACAAAGTCATGCTTTTTCACAAAGCCACGCTTTTTCACAAAGCCATGCTTTTTTCACAAAGCCACGCTTTTTCACAAAGCCACGCTTTGATTAACAAATGATCAACAGCACTTCGTATGCCACATTACCAAATTGGGAGTGTATCACTAGTAACCATCAACTACATAACCTCTGACCTCGTACGTCTCAGAGAAGGGTGTTAAGCTAAGAGAATAAATTCTCCACCACCAACAGAAATGTATTTGATAGAAACCAGCTTTACATCTCAAAGTGTAACGTCAGACACACATCCATACAAGTCCGTTCCGGGATCGAACGGAACCGAAGGCACTTCCAAAGAAGCCCTTGCAATCCGGGTATTCACTAATCACGTCCGGACTTCCCATCACAAGAAGAGTGATATAAATCTCTATACCGGAGCAACTCGGTGCAGAGACATTCGACAGGTTGTCCTTTCATTTTCGAAAATACCCGGTCTTTACACCGGTCTTCAAATGATGTCCATTCACGACGTATCACTATTCGGAATGGGTTATATGACACAAAGTCCTCTCCCGGCTTAACCGAGTAATGAGCGCTTGTTTTTAAAAACAAATTCAAGTGCCATTTCAAAGGAAAATATTGATAGTCGGTTATTTAACTATCAAACAACATTCACAACAAACAACCAATTTAAATAATTTTCCCAAATTATTAAATTTCAAATATCTTCGCAAGATATATATTTTCCACACTTCATCACTTTGAAAACAATTTTCAAATCATATTTTCCACACTTCATCACTTTGAAAACAATTTTCAAATCAATTCATTCGCGGAATGAAATTCCCGATATTATTCATTTCCCTTTTTCTTAATAAATTCCCACTGTGAATTTAAATTTCCAAATATTCACTTATACACGATTTCCAAATCATTTTCCAAATATTCACTTTCAACACCAAATCAATTTTCATATCGTTTCCCAAAGATCTATTTTCAAATACCAAATCAATTATTAATTGGATTTCAAACAAATTTATCACCTTTTAAAAATAAATTCCTTTATCTCTTCCGAGCCATCTAAAATTCCATTTTAAATAAACTCTTCAACTTTTAAACAATATTACCCAAAATCCTTTTATAAAAATCCTTTCCCATATTTTTTTGAAATAATTCGGTAAGATTACAAAAATCAACTTTACGCTTTTAAATTCCTTCTTTTAAATTCACCCAATTCTTTCAAAAGAATTCACTTAAAATTTCCTGCTTTAAATTTCAAAAATCCAAATTTATTTATTTTTTGTATCCAACGATACCAAGAATACATTCGGCTAAATTATAGCCTTCAACGAATTCAATCACAGATATAATCATACACATATTATAAATAATCAACACACAACATATGAAACCAATTCAAATGATTTGAGGAATCCTGTTGGATCCCTCCAACCTGTTTCCCTGCATCCACAGATGTTAGCACAATACCAATTCCACTTCGAGGTGGAATATCGCGGTATATGGGATTTATAAAATATCATCCGCTGTTATGCGGCACATAGGGTCTCATCCGCTATATAATGCGGGAAATCAATTCCAAATACATATATAATACCAATTCCACTTCACTATGGAATTATCGCGGTATATGTTTTTAATAAATAACATCCGCTTAATATACAGCGTATAGGGTCTATTTTAACACAACAAATAGCAATTATCATTCAATTCACAATATCAAGCAATTTTAAATACAACTATTTAAAATTTAAATCGAAACAAAATATTCGATTGAGTGAGGAGTTCTCACCTTGAGTTGTCGAACGTTTCAAATTTTAAATTAAACCGAACCGTTTGATTAAATCAAAAATTCTCGCTTGCCTGTAATAATCCTAGAATATCCCCACTGCGTAATACTCGTCGCTGCGATTCCAGCGCTTCTGGTTTTGTCAAATTCTGATCACGCATGCAAAAGATATGTTTTTTCAAAGTTTATACGATTTATTATTTATTAATTTACAATTTCTTTTATTTTTTAAACCTTGAATCAATCAGAGCCTTCTATTTTTGATCAAACCAAATCTGGCCGCACTTGTTTTCTTCTCCATCACCAGATTATTACACACGAACGTAACCCATCGTCGCTTGCTCATCATCGAACGTCGCACCTCAATGCGACGACTAGGCCACAATCAGAGACCATCGCCACGTGCCCCAAAGCAAACTCCACCTTCGATCGAAGATCGGTCAAACACGGCCACCTCATCGCATCGAAAATCACGCACGAATGTCGGGACTTCATGGCAGAAATTCGACCATCACAACGCTCAATTGGCCATCATCCCCGTATGGATCTGAAGATCTCGTGAAGCTTTGTCACTTTGTAGTTGGAAATTTCTTGAAATACTTCATGGATTGGAAGAGATTAAAGGAGAAAGGATTGAAATTTTCGGCCATTGCTAATGGTGGCGGCTGTAACCTAGAAGGCTAGGGTTTTGCTTTTGTTTGCAAATGTGAAAATAAAACGTCCTTCTATAGAAAATTTCTCAAAACACTATTCATCCCAAAATTTCCGAACTGGAAATCAAACGTGCCGACTGGCGGTTCTAAGGTTTACCCCGCGTTCCGAACACAATGGAACGTGTTTCGAAAGCTAATTCGGTCATATGTGCGAGTTACGGAATTAAACGATCAAATTTTAAATTAAATCGATTAAACCGATTTCAATGCGTTTTGGCTTGCCCCGGACAAACGACAACTCTGATTGACACGAAATTCGAAATCTTACAATAATATAACATTACGGATCCGATGAAACTAGTTTCGTCGAAATCCGAGACTATTTGAAAAATGACTATTTTCACTAGTCAATTAAATATTAAAATATTCAATTTTCACAAATTAACTTTTAATTCGATTTTAAAAGTTCACAAACATCATTCTAACTCCAATATGATTTAATATAACTTTATAAATCAATTTTAATCACACTAAACCCGATTTCTAATTATTTCTTGAATTTCAAATATTAAATTGTCGATTTAATTATACAATTAAATCTCTATATTCGAAATTAATTTTATTCGGCTTACAAATTCCACTTATTAATATTTAAAATTAATTAAATATACGAATTTCAAATGACAGAAATTCTGGGTCGTTACAATCTTCCCCCCTTAAAAGAATTTCGTCCTCGAAATTGCAAAGTAAGAAAAATGCCCAAATCCATTAACTTTTCAAACAATTCGTTCAAATTAGATTTTAAAATCACTTAAGTGTACAACTTCCCCAAAATCCGATAGTTAAACTCTTTCAAAAACTTTACTAAGTTTTCAAATCAATATATAGTTATACCTTTCAAAACCAACCCATATCGTTTAACTTTTAACTCCAAATCCAAATTTTAATTTTCACAAATTTTCCAAAATTTCCCGAAAATTTCTAACGCCTTAAATTTTCAAAAAAAATCGCCATAGCCTCCTTTGCGCGGTTCGATCGTAGTAGGATCACAATAAACATAAATATATATACATCGACCCACACGGTCGGAAAAGCAGAAAAATAGTTCATATTTCCTATTTTTATTGCGTAGGCGTACCTTTTTAGCATTTTTAAGCAAAGCAGTTATTTATTTAGCATTTTAGCGCAACCAAATCAACCGAACGGAAGCCACGACACCTGTACTTACTCAATTTGAACACGTAAGTGATATATATAGGATATTCATTTACATTTCATTAATTTTCAATAACAAATACAAAGTTTCCATAAGCAATGCAATCAAATAATTCCCATAAGCAATTTATATGGTTTCAAAACGAATTCGAATGCTTTCAACAAAATTTTCAAACCATTCATTTTCAATTAGTTCACATTCACTAATTTACATTCAAGTTGGTTCACTTTCAATTCAAATTCAATTACATAGCTTTCAATTTTTATCAATTCAATTTCATTAACACTTAATGAATTATATACAATCAACCAACAATCATATAACAACCAATGTACATTCAACACAACCAAATTTATTCAATTTACTTTCAATTTGGTTCAACACTTTTAATTCCAATTGGTTTAATATTAAATTGACTTCCATTCAATTCATTCAAATTCCAATTACATTAATCTTTAATGAATTAACACTTATATCCATTATTCCATATCAATTTATTCACATTAGATTGATTAACATTCAATCCATTTATTAATTCAATTGCTAATTCATTTAACAAATAAGGTTGAATTTCATTTATATAACTCAAGTTTATATCCTTAATGACTTCATTTCATTAATTCACTTATTAATTTACTTCGATACCAAAATCAAATTCATTCATCATTACTTAAGTTATATTCCAATTAAACATCATTTGTTTAACTTCACTTAAATTTTCCACTTATAAATCCAATTCAGATTTTGTTTTTCTTAACAAAATTGTTTAACCACTTTAATAATTGGTTTCACTTACCTTTACCCATTCTATAAGTTATACACTTATTTATTTAACTTCCAAACCTGATTTAATTTATTTAACTTCCTTTAGTTAAATTCCAAATCATATATTTATTATGCTAACCCAATTTATTTCAACTTCACTAAAGTTAAACTTTATTATCTCATAATATAAGTTCAAAACTCAATTCTACTTATATTCATCAATTACAACTTGGATTTTAATTTCAAATTTGTTTATCACAACAAAACTTAAATTTTCAATTTTCTATTGGTAGCAAACCCATCACAAAGAAACTCGAAAATGATACTGATGATGCTGCAGTCCTGTGCAGTTAAAGCGCTCGGCGGATTCAAAGCGGTGGAGGTGCAAAAAGTCATAGCGGGGATACAGCGAGGATATAGCGGGATATAGCGGATGGCTCTAAAATAGCATATAAAACTCGTACTTAATGTTTTTTTCAAATATATAAATGGTAATTAAATGAAAAAATATCATTCAATTGAATTATAATTAATACATAAATAATTTTAAATAAAAACATGTGCGAATATACTTTAAATAAACATAAAACTGTTATATAACATAATTTATTTTAGTAGAATATTAGAGTATTTTCATTTCTAAAAATATATTAAAAATTAAATAAAATAAACTAGTTTCATAATTTTTATAATGTATAAATGCAATTTTTCAATTCATTTTATTAAAGAAGATATAGCGGAAATAGCGGAATATAGCGGGAATAACGGGATATAGCGGACATAGCGGGGCTTAAAGCGGAAAGGCTATATTTTGGGGCTATATGGAAAAATCATAGCGGTAGAAATCTGCTATGAGATATAACGGGGTTATAGCGGGGTAATAGCGGAGCATTAACTACACAGCTGCAGTCATCACCCTTATTATTTCCCAGTAACAATAGTGAATCCAGTGCTTAAATCCTTTTATTTGTAAATCACATTTATAAATCTTTTCTCATATAATTTCACTATTTAACTTTACTTATACAAGATTATTTCACAATTGTAAATCATTTTAATTATAATTCCATTCTTAATAACTCATTTGTATATATACTTCATTCTTTTACAATTGTTGTTTTTATATACTTTACTCAAACAACTTTCATTAATTTATATATTTTTACATTTTCAACCACCAAACAATCAATTTTATATATACTTTAATAATTATAAAAAAATTATTTCCTTTTATATACAAAATATAAGCGAGGTAAAATTATTTCATTTACCCAATTTAAAATGATACTATGTCGACTTGCCTCGTTTAAGTGTTTAGAAACCCATATCGATAATATGGCGTCCCACATACCGACCAGAATTCACAAATAGCTCAACGGATAAGCAAACACAATATAAAACAATTTCATATTCACTAAAAAATACGCACTCGTATCTATTATTACACTCACACTCATTCTAGAGTACTACTGACTCTATCTCTAATGAGTAATTCCCAACAGAACCATGGTTATCGCTTAACCATATGCTCTGATACCAAATGTAACGATTGCGATCTTTCGACGCTCGAAAGTCGACATTAATACGTCCACTGTATCAACTACCGAGCAATCGAATGCCGGAAAACTGAATTGTTATGGAGAAAAAGAAGAGATAGAAGAAGACAGAAGAAAAAGAAAGAAGAAACAACAGAAAACACAGAACAATATCAGAATCTCACATATCGCAGCTGAACAACATATAATAGATAAATGAATAATCTTTAAATCAAAGAACTATATCATTTAATACATTACATCATCAGAGTTTTCAACAACAATATACAACACAACTGGACAGTTATATAAACTTGTCCTCATACAGAATACACAGTGGAATAAATAATATCATATACAAGTGATACGTCTCGTCATCCAGCTCGTCAATGAGCTCCACAGCATCTCCTGAATTCAGAATGACCTGATAACCTGACTCTAGACTGCCCGTGTGGAAATTGGTGGGCACCCAGAGTTTAGGAAAGAAACAATAAACTCCAGGTCAGTCATGGTGACTGGTGTGAGAAATTAAAACAGTTATTATCTTTAAAACAACAACAAAGAAAGTAAAAGATATTCGCAATGCTTTTGGAAAATGAAACTACCATAAGACCTCCCGCCACACACACAATGCAAACGTAGAATTGGAGGAGATTTCTTCTTATGATAGTCAAACATGCTTACTACGCAAAATCATTCGATACTATTACTAGTGCATAGTGTAAAACATTTCGAAAGTATAATATTAATCTTAGCCAACTTACAACCATTATTGTATGCCTACTATAGCTACTATGTTCAATAGCAGGTTACCGCCACATTCCATAGCAGGTTATACAACTAAAACCGTACAAGGTTCGTATTGTTTCTTTGGATTTCCAACAAATGGTCAGGCAAAGGAACTTCCTTACACCGAAATGGAAATGCCTCTGGAAAGACGCCCCGAGAGTCAACCTGCTCTCTACAAACACAAGGCCGACGCTACCTCATGATGTACAGCTGTAACTAGGTAGCTAACACACGAGCTATGTCATCCCCCGGTCGTTATCGACCTTTCTCCGAGGATCCTCAACCACAAAGCAACAACCACAAAGTATAATAAATTTACAGCATCAACATAGGTAAAATATCTGGGCTCCATACCATGATATCACCTTTTATCCAGAAGGAAATGACATACCCTAGGGGCGCGACCCCTAAAAACCTTGCCGCAACATTCCTGTTTCGACCATTACCGGGTTGTGAGGCTCGACGAAGTCTCGTCCACAAAGCTAGGCTTTTTCACAAAGCCACGCTTTTTTCACAAAGCCACGCTTTTTCACAAAGCCACGCTTTTTCACAAAGCCACGTTTTTTCACAAAGCCACGCTTTGATCAACAAATGTGCAACAGCACTTCGTATGCCACATTACCAAATTGGGAGTGTATCACTAGTAACCATCAACTACATAACCTCTAAGCTCGTACGTCTCAGAGAAGGGTGTTAAGCTAAGAGAATAAATTCTCCGCCACCAACAGAAATGTATTTGATAGAAACCAGCTTTACATCTCAAAGTGTAACGTCAGACACACATCCATACAAGTCCGTTCCGAGATCGAACGGAACCGAAGGCACTTCCAAAGAAGCCCTTGCAATCCGGGTATTCACTAATCACATCCGGACTTTCCATCACAAGAAGAGTGATATAAATCTCTATACCGGAGCAACTCGGTGCAGAGACATTCGACAGGTTGTCCTTTCATTTTCGAAAATACCCGGTCTTCACACTGGTCTTCAAATGATGTCCATTCACGACGTATCACTATTCGGAATGGGTTATATGACACAAAGTCCTCTCCCGGCTAAACCGAATAATGAGCGCTTGTTTTTAAAAACAAATTCAAGTGCCATTTCAAAGGCAAATATTGATAGTCGGTTATTTAACTATCAAACAACATTCACAACAAACAACCAATTTAAATAATTTTCCCAAATTATTAAATTTCAAATATCTTCGCAAGATATATATTTTCCACACTTCATCACTTTGAAAACAATTTTCAAATCATATTTTCCACACTTCATCACTTTGAAAACAATTTTCAAATCAATTCATTCGCGGAATGAAATTCCCGATATTATTCATTTCCTTTTTTTTTAATAAATTCCCATTGTGAATTTAAATTTCCAAATATTCACTTATACACGATTTCCAAATCGATTTCCAAATTGTTTTCCAAATATTCACTTTCAACACCAAATCAATTTTCATATCGATTTCCCAAAGATCTATTTTCAAATACCAAATCAATTATTAATTGGATTTCAAACAAATTTATCACTTTTTAAAAATAAATTCCTTTATCTCTTCCGAACCATCTGAAATTCCATTTTTAATAAACTCTTCAACTTTTAAACAATATTACTCAAAATCCTTTTATAAAAATCCTTTCCCATATTTTTTTGAAATAATTCGATAAGATTACAAAAATCAACGTTACGCTTTTAAATTCCTTCTTTTAAATTCACCCAATTCTTTCAAAAGAATTCACTTAAAATTTCCTACTTTAAATTTCAAAAATCCAAATTTATTTATTTCTGGTATCCAACGATACCAAAAATACATTCGGCTAAATTATAGCCTTCAACAAATTCAATCACAGATATAATCATACATAGATTATAAATAATCAACACACAACATATGAAACCAATTCAAATGTTTTGAGGAATCCTGTTGGATCCCTCCAACCTGTTTCCCTACATCCATATATGTTAGCACAATACCAATTCCACTTCGAGGTGGAATATCGCGGTATATGGGATTTATAAAATATCATCCGCTATTATGCGGCGCATAGGGTCTCATCCGCTATATAATGCGGGAAATCAACTCTAAATACATATATAATACCAATTCCACTTCACTATGGAATTATCGCGGTATATGTTTTTAATAAATAACATCCGCTTAATATACGGCGTATAGGGTCTATTTTAACACAACAGATAGCAATTATCATTCAATTCACACAATCAAGCAATTTTAAATACAACCATTTAAAATTTAAATCGAAACAAAATATTCGATTGAGTGAGGAGTTCTAACCTTCAGTTGTCGAACGTTTCAAATTTTAAATTAAACTGAACCGTTCGATTAAATAAAAAATTCTCGCTTGCCCGGAATAATCCTAGAATATCCCCACTGCATATAACTCGTTGCTGCGATTCCAACGCTTCTAGTTTCGTCAAATTCTGATCACGCATGCAAAAGATATGTTTTTTTTAAAGTTTATACGATTTATTATTTATTAATTTACAATTTATTTTACTTTTTAAACCTTGAATCAATCAGAGCCGTCTATTTTTGATCAAGCCAAATCTGGCCGCACTTGTTTTCTTCTCCATCACCAGATTATTACACGCGAACATAACCCATCGTCGCTTGCTCATCATCGAACGCCGCACCTCAATGCGACGACTAGGCCACGATCAGAGACCATCGCCATGTGCCCCAAAGCAAACTCCACCTTCGGTCGAAAACCGGTCAAACACGGCCACCTCATCGTGTCGAAAATCGCGCACGAATGTCGGGACTTCATGGCAGAAATTTGACCATCACAACGCTCAATTGGTCATCATCCCCGTATGGATCTGAAGATCTCGTGAAGCTTTGTCACTTTGTAGTTGGAAATTTCTTGAAATACTTCACGGATTGGAAGAGATTAAAGGAGAAAGGATTGAAATTTTCGGCCATTGCTTGATGGTGGCGGCTGTAACCTAGAAGGCTAGGGTTTTTCTTTTGTTTGCAAATGTGAAAATAAAACGTCCTTATATAGAAAATTTCTCAAAACACTATTCATCCCAAAATTTCCGAACTCGAAATCAAACGTGCCGGCTGGCATTTCTAAGGTTTACCCCGCGTTCCGAACACAATCGAATGTGTTTCGGAAGCTAATTCGGTCATATGTGCGAGTTACAGAATTAAACGATCAAATATTAAATTAAATCGATTAAACCGATTTCAATGCGTTTTGGCTTGCCCCGGACAAACGACAACTCCGATTGACACGAAATTCGAAATCTTACAATAATATAACATTACGGATCCAATGAAACTAGTTTCGTCGAAATCCGAGACTGTTTGAAAAATGACTATTTTCACTAGTCAATTAAATATTAAAATATTCAATTTTCACAAATTAACTTTTAATTCTATTTTAAAAGTTCACAAACATCATTCTAACTCCAATATGATTTAATATAACTTTATAAATCAATTTTAATCACATTAAACCCGATTTCCAATTATTTCTGGAATTTCAAATATTAAATTGTCGATTTAATTATACAATTAAATCTCTATATTCGAAATTAATTTTATTCGGCTTACAAATTCCACTTATTAATATTTAAAATTAATTAAATATACGAATTTCAAATGACAGAAATTCTGGGTCGTTACAATGATCTAGACATAATTTATAAAAATGAAAAAATAAAATAAATTCTGCAAACTAATTCTTACTTATATATGGGAAAAACGGAGAATAAAATATTATATAGTTATCTTCAGAGATAATAAATGACATTTCAATGAAAAGTAAAAACCTACAATGATCAAAGATTATTTATAGGTATGGTGTTTAAAAAATGAATAACTCATAGAGTAAGAAAAAATCAAGTGAATTGATAGGGAAATAAAGTAAAATATCATCAAAATAAAAAACTTAGCACTATATTATTTGACCCTTCTGATGATTTAGTTTAAAATTCAAATTTGATGTCATTTTGAGTTCTCATGGAACTTGAGATAAAAGAGACAGTATAATGAAATACAGAAAAAAAGAGTGGAGATTTTATTTCTGATTAGAGAAAAGAAACTCCTTCTTAGGGACGGTTTTAACTTCAGTTATAAATAAAACTGAATTAAATACAATGAGCAAAAAATAATAAATGGGATAGTCAAAGAGGCATGCTGTTACAACTGAATATATTGAAACTTGTTAAATGAGAAACGTTATAGGGGTAAATTGGAAATACACAAATGAATCATGCAGAAATGAGGATTTTAATTCTAAAATTATGAGAAAAAGACAAAAAGATTAGGAGAGATATAACTTAACACATGCACACACAAATTAAGAAAATTAAATTAAAACACGTTATATAAACTAATTCTTACTTATCTATAGGAAAAAGGGAGAATAATGTAAACTCAAAGTATGTTGTACTTTGGTACTAAAATATTATACGGACTTTACCATTCAAGATATTAAACGCGATTTCAAGGAAACATGAAGGTCTGTAATGATTCAAAGAGAATGTCTATAAATATAAAATATATAAAATGAACTATATGTAGAGTGAAAATAAAAATCTAGTAAATGAGTGGGAAAGAGAGGTTAATATCATCAAAGTTTAAACCTTACCATAATATTATATGGCCCATTTTGATGATTGAATTGTGCGATTGAAATTTGATATCTTTTTGAGTTATTATGGAGCTTGAGATTAAAGAGAGCTATAATGAAAGATGGAAATGAAGAGAATAGATATTTACTTCTGATGATAATAAAGAAATTTTGCCATTTTTTAAAGTTCATAGATATATAAAATAGAGTTGAACAAAAAGAGTAAAACATATAAATAGGAATGTTGAAGAGACATGTTATTAAGGTTGAGTATATTAAATCTTGTTAAATGAGAAATTTCAAAGCGTTAATGTTTGAATATACACATGAATCATAGACAAATAAGGATTTCAATTGTAAAAGTATGTGATAAAAAACAAAAGAATTAGGATAATCCAACATTAAAACATACAGGCATACGTGCATACATATATACATATACATACATACACATATACATACATATATATATAATATACATATACATACATACATACAAACATACATACATGTATATATAATTAGATTACATAAAGTTAATGGTTTAATTACTAAAAAAATTATGATAAAATTATAGGCCTTAAATTAAGTATATTTTATAAACTTCTTGGTTGTTATACTTTTGATTTTCCATAATTGTTATCATTGTTATAATAAGTGTTTGTTCAAGGCACCTATTAAAAACTTTATATTTTAAAAAACTGAACAAACGAAATTTGAATAAAGATCATGCTTATCAATGTAGCTGGAAAGTATAAAACTGTACAACATGAAATTTGATTTAGGATGCTGTTTATATGTAGAGAGACCTAATAGAAAAATAAATATTTTTAAATGAATTAAGTGATTCTAAAATTTATTAGATAAAATGAGGTTAACCGGGTTCAAACTGAGGTGCTTGAGCTTAAACTAAACCAAGGAAAATAAGGTTATTGTAAGATAATAAGTTATAGGGGTGGCTAGCGGGAATCGAACTTGTGACCTTCTTTAGAACATTCCCAATCAAAGAGAGATGAGTATTTAAATTCTAAAATTTTGAGAAAAAAGAAAAAATTGCAAGTGAGATACGATTTTTAGGTATATAGTATAAGATTTTACATTAGAGAAGGAATAATGTCATTTTGCTTAAGAACGATAAATAAGTTTCAAAAGAAGTGGGAAAATAGCTAAAAATTGAAAAGAAAATTTTATTTTAAATGATTAAGGAGAGGTTACATTAGCTAATATCTAGTTTACCTGTGAAAGTAATATAAGAAAATTAGTTTCATAGAATTGGGATTAATATTAGATACGTAAATAATAAATAATTAAAATCACTTTCGTTAAATTAATTGCACATCTAAAATCATATCTAACATTAATTTTAAATCCAACAAACAGATATACGTTTGAAAATCTAATTCATAATCATCTATTAGGAAAAAGGAAAAAGACAATGGATGTTAAATAAGGTGTATCATTCCATTTTAAAGTACTTTATGAACTATTCTTTTGGTATAATAAACACTCTTTAATGAAATAAGATGGCTCATTGTGATGTAAATTAAATTGTTCATTGAGATGGAATATAAAAAATGAATTGTATAAAGAGTAAGATTTTTTTGGTGAATTGAGTGGAAAAGGAGTTGAATGTCCTCAAATTTGACATCTTAGCAAGTGGGAAAGAGAAGTTTTAGAGTTGAAATCTTAGCGAGCGGACTTATTAAAATTAATTAAATGAGAAATTTCAGAGCTAAAGCTACTGAATTATCTAAATTTAACTTTTATTTCTTTTAGTTTCTTTTATTGTACGAATACAACTTAGACACCATCCATAGTTTTTCAAGAGGTTTAATACAATAGACTTAACTTTCAAATTATTTATTTTCATTACAAATTATCAACAATTAGATTGAAAAAAATTCAAAAATAAACCTACAAATTACACAAAAAAAAGTAAACTGGTTTAATCGATTTGAGGTTATTATTTGAAAAGTAACTAATAAATAATTGAAATCACTTTCAATATTTTAATTGTACATCTAAATCATGATCTGGACTTACTTTATAAAAATAATAAAAGAAAGTATACTAAACTAACTATTACTTACGTATATGGAAAAGGGAGACGAAAATAAATTCTATAAGAAAATAAAAGAAGAAAAACTTTAGCCGCATTTTTCAATTAAGGACATAAGTTTTAAAATTTAATCTGAAGGACACTGAATACTATATTAATGTAGCATCGGACAAAAGAGATTATATAATAAATTAAACAATAGGGAGAAGGAAAAAATTAATTTATTTAAACAATAAATTAAAATACGTTATACAAACCAATTCTTACTTATTTATAGGGAAATGAAAGGAAAAAATAAATTCTATGTATGTTATACCTTTCGATTCTAAAATATGTTACAAACTTATCTTCTAATATAATAATCAAAATTCTAATGAGAAGTGAAAACCGGATGATTCAAAGAAAATTGATTATAGATATGAAATTTAAAAATGAGTTATACATAGAGTAAGTGTAACGACCCCGGATTTTTATTAAGTTCAAATTGATAATTAATTAATTAATGAATAAAATTTGTGAAATAAATCAATAAATTGGATGCGAGTTTCCCCGAGATCAAATAAAAATGTGTTAAATCATTTAAAATTAAATATTGCATATATGTGTGAATATATGTGTATATGAGTAAATATGAATATATATATATTGAATTTAAACCTCAAGTAAATGGTTTAATAATAATTTGAGTTTACAAAAATATATATGAAGAAATGCAAAAACAATAAGCATTAAGAGTTAGAGATAAAATTTAAGTTAGAAATTGAAATAGGGATATATATATATATATCTATCTATATATAAGATGAATGATAAAATATAAGGTAAAACATATTAAACAAATTCTAACATCAAATTAAATATAGAACTTCATTTATATTTCAAAGTAACAAGACCAAAATAAATAAAATATATTCAAGTGTGCAAATAAAAGAAAAGGAATATCATATATATATATGAGCTAACTTATAAAGCAAGACAAAGCAATTAATGCTTGGATCCTTAGCCACCGAATTATAGAAACCATCAGCCACCATAACAAAGAAGAAAGATACAAATCAAAATAGAATAAGCATAAATTGTACATGGCAATTAATGTAGCCACCACAAATATTATCATCAGCCCCCAACTTCTGCGTAGTCAATACAAAAGAAAAAAAATCTCTGAATTGTGGTACAAAACATTTATCAACATGTTGTACAAAATGATATCACCAGTAAACTCTTCTTTTTGTCAAGCTCCTCATTTCAGTTCGTTCCTATAAGCTGAGCACCTCTAAAAAGAATGCCATTGCAAAGCTTAAACAAACCTCAGTCTTAAGCAAAGCAAGTTCCAGATCTTTAAAACTAAAGCATTTCAAAGATTTGGAAAAACAAAGCAGCTCAAAGCCTGAAAACAAAAACAAATCAAAGTTCAAGTCCAAACCTTGAAGCTACAGATCATCTTAAAAACAAAGTATTTCAGTTTCAAATTGAGGGGAAATCAAGCTCAAGGATTAAATCTATTTCTGGTCTTCAAGTTACAGAAGAAGAAAAAATAGAAAACATCACTTTATATTCAAGTTCAAAGCAAAACAGGATCTTCTCTGTTTCAAAACTTTTCAAGGTGAGTAAACATCAAGCTTTAAAATTTTAGTTTATTTAAAAATCAATAAAGATGATTCATTTATTATATGGTATGGAGTCAGTTTGATCTTTGAATAGAATTATGTGAATATTTGTATATTGCTCTGTTGCTTCTCTGTAATTGATGCAGATTACATAGCTAGTTCAAACACTCAAGTTATTCTTATTTAAATCCTTGTTAGGTTTTGTTTTCTCAACAAACAAGATGTTAAACATCAAAACAAGATTTTCGAAACAGTTTAAACGTGATTAGTGGGATATTCTTTTTACTGGAAGCTATGTTTACAGGAAATTAGGTAAGAACTGATATATTCAATTATTTTAAAAAGCTAATTCAAGTTTATAACTTGAATACATACTGGAATTTATGATTTTTAAAACTAAAACAAGAATTTTTAGTGTAGGATTTTAAGAGCGGTTTGTATGTGAACCAAAATTACATTTTTCCATTTTCGAACCATTGAATCAATTTTAAAGATTGAAATTGGTGTTGAAGCAAGTTTAAGTACTTGTGATTCGTAAGAAAATATCAGAAAAATTTTCTAATGAGTAAATTTTCGAAACGTGATCGATTTAGGGTTTTGTTCAATGTTTTGGTCTTGTCTGTAAACATGGTGTGTTCATCATCACTTCGTGATCGAGTGTCACGAGTTTTAGAAGGCTGGTAGTTTTGCGTGTTGCCGTCGTGTGGCCAAAGTGTGGGCAACCTCGGTGGCGTGAGCGACGGTGGCGAGGAGTTTGAGTCAGGATAGTGTTTTGCGTTTTTGATCGAACTGCTTAAATTCGATTTCGCACTTTTGAAGACGAACTGGGTTGGGTTTTCGAATCTATGGGTGATTTGTGATGTATCTGCGACTTCGGAGTTCGCCAGAGTTGGAGGGTGCTGCCGTGCACGTGTACGGCAGCGGTGGCGTATCAGTGGGGGTGTGTGTCTGAGACGTGTGCATCTGCGTATCTGGTATGATGGGGGAAGACGAAGTTGCTCTCGCGTGCTTTGTTCGAGAATCTGGAGGGTGACTCGAAGTTAAGGTCGGGGGTTTGGGGGTATAACTCGAGTGCGAACTCGAGTAAATTGAAGTGTAGGCTGTTATTTTTAAACTGTGAAAATTTATATAAGATTTGATACTAGGGGAAGAAGAGCAGGAAACGCGGGGAGAGTCCCGAGTAGTATTCGGGTAGGACCCGAAGTGAGAAAGGAAAACCAGTTTTTGTAAAAGTTTTAAAAATAAGGTTTTTGGAATTTAAAAACAAATCTTGTTAAGACTTTCTTGATAACATTACTTTTTAAATATCAAATGGTTTCTTAACATTCTTAAAGAGTTTTAGAATTTATTTAATCTAAAATTTGTTTAAGTTAATTTTAAAAGATAAAAGGGAAATAAATAAAGTTCCAAATTTTAAAACAAGTTTCCAAGTTTTAAATGTTAAAGTAAATATTTTGAAATCATTTTGTTTATAAATAATCATATATTGGGTTGATTGTTTTAAAATCTTTAAGTATTTTCAAATGTGATATGGGAAGTAATTGATTAGTTTATCAGTTAAGAGTGATGATTAATTTAAGATCAATTAATCTATGATTAAAAGACAATTATTCAAAGATAATAATTTGAGGACTAATTAATTTTTGTGATTAATTCAGGAATAATTATTTTGAGTAAATTTGTTAAGGGTAACCAATTAATGAAGTAAATTAATGATAAATAATTAAATGGTAATTTATTAAGGATAATTAATTAATATGATTTATTAATTAAGGTAATTCATTCGAGGATAATAAATTGATTAAAAGATAATTAATTAAAATGGTTTACAATTAATTTATGATTAATTAACCAAGATTTGTAGTTTATTCATAAGTAATTAAGATATTAATTGATCTTACTTATGGATGTTTGGATTCTGTTGATTGATTTGATTGTTTGATATCCCTGATTGTGATACCTTGTGATATACTCTGATTTAGCTGTGATTTCTATTTCTGTGATATATTACTATGTGAATATGAAACCCTTGACCCATAAACGACACTTGAATTTCGATGCGACAGGGAGTCGAATTCCAGTTGGTTATCCGAAACCCACATCGAATTGTAATAGTGAATCTTTGTGACTGATAAATTTATTTTATCTATGAATCTGTGAATGAAGATAAGCGTTGTGGATTATACCGCTTATCGATATTGATATATCTATGATGATTGATGTTGTTGCACTATTGTGTGTAAAACCCCTGGACCACACTTTTACACACACAAATATGGATTTCACGTGGAAATCGGTTAAATCACAGATGATGTAAATTTAATGTTTTTGAAATTGAAATTTTAATTTCAATTGATTTTGAAATTGGAAATTTGGGTTTAAAGTGAAAAGCTTTTGAAATGGAATTTCAAAGATAAAAGTTATTTTGAATAACTTAATCGAGTTTTGAAAATTTAAATAATCTGATTTAAATTTGAATTCGAGTTTGAAATTGAATTCTATGATTTGAAACTAGGGATTAAAGATGTTGTACAAGTTATATATGGGTTAAACCATTTTAAAGGTATTGATTTGGGAATTTGAATTTTTAATTCAAGGGTTTATAACCCGTGTAAATATAACTGGATTTTTCTGAAACGAACTATTTGTTTTCAAATAGTAAAAGCTTTCACATAGTAAAGAATTTCCAATTTGTGTTGAAAGAATTTCAAGTTTGAAATGTGATTGAAATGGTTTGAAAACTATGAAATGAGTCTTTGATTTCAAAGACCGGATGAGTTAATCTAACTTGAAATGGAATTGTTTTGAAAGACTATGAATGAATCTTGAAAACGAGTTTTGAAAGCTATAAGTTAAATCTTGATTTAAAGATTTAACGAGTTAATTCAATTGAAATGGAAATCGATTGAAACCTATGAATGAATCTTTGTGAACGGGGTGAACTTTGTGAATTGAATCTTTTTGTTTAAAAGATTAAAAGTGTGGAAATTGTTTAAACCAGTGAAGGTTTTTGAATTGAATCTTTTTGTTTAAAAGATTGGAAATGGTAATTTGTTTTACCATTCGAATGAAAAGTTTTGGGCTTTAAGCTGTGATTTAACTGAGACCCCAGTATCCATATGATTTTTAATTGCGCTCGTTATTCGGTTTAGCCGGGAAAGGACCTTTGTGTCATATAACCCATTCCGAATAGTGATACGACGATATGGATAGCATTTGAAGACCGGTGGTGAAGACCGGGTATTTGCGAGAGCGATATGATGACCTATCGATTTTCTCTGCATCATGGCTCCGGTATAGAGATTCCCTAAGTGATGGGAAGTCCGATCGAGATTGTGAATACCCGGATTTGCAAGGGCTTCTTCGGAAGTGCCTTCGGTTCTGTTCGAACCCGGAACAGACTTGTATGGATGTGTGTCTGACGTTACACTTTGAGATGTAAAGCTGGTTTCTATCAAATACATTTCTGTTGGTGGCGGAGAATTTATTCTCTTAGCTTAACACCCTTCTCTGAGACGTACGAGCTCAGAGGTTATGTAGTTGATGGTTACTAGTGATACATTCCCAATTTGGTAATGTGGCATACGAAGTGCTGCTGATCATTTGTTGATCGAAGCGTGGCTTTGTGAAAAGCGTGGCTTTGTGGACGAGACTTCGTCGAGCCTCACAACCCGGTAATGGTCGAAACAGGAATGTTGCGACAAAGGTTTGTAGGGGTAGCGCCCCTAGGGTATGTCATTTCCTTCTGGATAAAGGGTGGTATCATGGTATGGATCCCAGATACTTACTCATGTGGATACACTTTATTTATTATGTGTGATGTTGGTTATCGAGCGCTCGGATAAAGGTTGGTAACGACCGGGGGATGACATGACTCGTGTGTTAGTTACCTAGTTACAGCTGTACAGCGTGAGGTAGCGTCAGTGTGTTAGTTACCTAGTTACAGCTGTACAGCGTGAGGTAGCGTCGACCTTTTGTTTGCAGAGATCCGGTTAGGATCCGGGGCGTCTTTCCAGAGGCGTTTCTATTTCGGTAAGGAAGTTCCTTTGCCTGATCATTTGTTGGAAATCCAAAGAAACAATACGAACCCTGTACGGTTTTAGTTGTATTACCTGCTATGGAATGTGGCGGTAACCTGCTATTGAACGTAGTAGCTATAGTAGGCATACAACAATAGTTGTATGTTGGCTAAGATTGATATTATATTTTCGAAATGTTTTCGACACTATGCACTAATGATAATAATATCGAATGATTTTTGCGTAGTAAGCATGTTTGACTATCATAAGGAGAAATCTCCTCCAATTCTGCGATTGCATTGTGTGTGTGGCGGGAGGCCTTATGGTAGTTTCATTTTTCGAAAAGCATTGCCGGTTTCAATGTTTAAAAGTCTTTTGTGTTTGTTTGAAGATAAACTGTTTTTGTTGCTCACACCAGTCCCATGACTGATCCGGAGTTTATTGTTCCCTTCCTAAACTCTGGGTGCCCACTATTTTCCACACGGGCAGTCTAGAGTTGGGTTTTTCAGATATTCAGGTTTAGTAGATTATCTGGAGCTAGCTATGGATTGGAGCACTCTATTGGAGATATTCTATCCGCTGCTGATGTTATCTATTTTCTTTCCGCTGCTATTTCTTGTATCATATCTCTGATGTATATTGATATTCATTGTATCACTCTATTGTATCAGATATTGTATATCAATGTATTATTCTTTTTCTTCCGCTGTGTTGTTATACTTAATGTTGTTATAAGCTCCGGCGAATCGGATTTGAACGGTCGAATCTGCGGCATTCTAGTACAATGTGAAGTACGGATGTTGATTTTCGAGCGCGAAAATCCGATCCGTTACAGTAAGGAAATAATATGTGAACTGAGTGGGGAAGACAATTGAATACCATCAAAGCTTAACTGTTACCATCATATTACGTGACCGTTTTTGATGATTAAAGTGTGCAATTGAAATTTAGATAGCATTTTGAGCCATTGTGGAGCTTGAGATTAAAGTGAAGCTATAGCGACAGAAGAAAATAAAGGGAAAAGGGATTTTATTTTTGATTAGTAAAAAAATTATGTTTAGGGTTGGAACTTGATAGTGAAATAAAATAGAACTAGATAAGTTAAACAAATAAAAGTGGAAATCAAAGAAACATGTTGTTACACCTGCATGTATTGAAGTTTGTTAACTGAAAATTTTTAGAGGAATAAATGTGAAAATATACACATGAATCATGGTGAAATAAGGATTCTAGTTCTAAAATTATGAGGAAAAAACAAAAGGAATAGGGGTGAACCAACTTTGATACACACATAGGAACTTGGCTCAATTCCCACAATGATATGTAGTTGGCAAGGATTGAACCATTAATCTTAAATATGAGTGCCTCATATCCTAACTGGCTGCACTGCCCTTGTGGGTATATACTTACATACACACACACGCACGCACACACAATATAAGATGGTATAAGATGTGTACTTTATATATTTTATACAAAAAAACTACATCAATAGCTAAATTTATATTGAATCAAAGAAATAGCTTGAAATGAAAATTATTTCTCGAGTCCAAATAGATATGTGATTTCCCGACTATTGCATTTTGGTGTGAAAACTTACAATATTTTAGATTATTATTTACTTAGAATCAATCAAATTCAAGCAAAGATCATTTTTAATTATATAAACTAACTACATATAATACAAATGGTCATATCAGTGGTTGAATCCAGATAAACCGAGGGAATTGATTTTATATCTTATATACTACAGGAGATCGATGATTGAAATCAACAATAAATGCTTACAATAGAACTATCTTTGAATATCTTTATATATGCATGTGTGCGTGTGCGTGTGCGTGTGCGTGTGCGTGTGCGTGTGCATGTTTAATACATACATACATAAACACACACACACACACACGAAGATATATATATATATAGGTAAATTTCTTAATTATTATGCTTTTTATTTAATATATTGTTCTTCATTTATAGTTTATTTATTAGTTTTGTTTTGCTTCATTTTTATTAATGTTATCATAAACGTCCGAAAATATGTTATTTTCAATAAGGTGTATGTTTCAATGAATATAACTACTGAAATTTGAACAAAGATCATACCTACTTATCTAACATAGATAAAAAATAAGATTGTATGAGCTAAGCTTTGATTTTGATAGAAATTTTAAAGTAGGAAGACACTTAATAGGAAATAATAATATTTTTAAATAAAATAAGCAATTCAAAAGTATTTTTAGACAAAATGATGTTAATTTGATTCAAACTTGGGTGCTTAAGATAAAAATGAATAAAAAAAGTATGGTTATTAAACAATATATTAGATACGAGTGTTACGACATGCGCATTGCACGTGAATTGTTTTCCTTATAAATTGTATATGTTTAAATTAGTTAAAAAATAATTTTTTTATTATCAAATGATATTAAGATTTGTATATTTGTAAAGAAGTATGTTGAATTTGTAAAGGAAGTTTAATTTTAGATTCTATTTTTAGAAGCATTTTGAATTTGTAAAGCGTGTTTAATTGTTAGATCCTACTTTTAAGGACGTTTGAATTTGCAAAAGAAGTTTAATATTAGATCCTATTTTTAAGTGATTAAGATTTGATAAATTATAGAGGGGCATTTTTGGTAGTTCACGTTGATATCAAAAAAGTGTGATACCAAAGCTATTACAACTATTATTAAAGATAACGGTGGTTTGTCGGACTTGAACTTGTGTTCTTAATACTCAATCAAGGAGAGATGAGTATCTAAATTCTAAAATTATGAGAAAATGGAAAATCTTGAGTGAGATCCAATTTTAAGATATGTAGTATAAGATAAGAAAAGCACACTTGACTATTTACTTTGGTAACTTTTATGATTTCAATAATATTTTATGTCAAAAAATATATTTATTACCATAATCACATAAGAGTGTAATCTTATTCACAATAAATATTTTGAATGATTAAATCACTTCTTTCAGATTTGTATAACACAAAATTTTCAACTTAAATACGATATATACTATTTATGATAGTATAATTTCAAATGCATATATATAGCTCAAATGTCCTCTTATATAACTGCATTCAAAATATAAATGTAATAAATAAGTGATTAGAAATTTATTTTCAAATCATATATGGGCTATAAAATACTTCACATTTGCATTCAAATCATACACACTTGTTCTATTTCTTCTTGAATAAACATCAATACACACACACTCCCTTATATTTAGAATCCTAAGAGTTTATACATTACTATATAAACATTTTTCTCTTATTTCCTTTATAAATCCAATAATCATACATAATAAAAGTCATTACAAAAATTCTTATGTCTTCACTTTTTGATTATACTACATACATACATACATACATATGTATATCAATAACTAAAGAAATTCTTCAAAACACTAAAGGTTCTGAAAATAAATTAAACTCGTCATTTTAATTGAAATATTCATACGCATTACAATAACTACTAATGGTTTGACTTCTCAACATATTAGTATAGTAATTAATACTCTCTAGCTTATACACCTATTTTAGGAACATTAATTTTTTAGTATTAATTTGCCAATTGTTTATCTAAGGATCAATATACATGTATATATGAGAAATACTAAGGTGAGTAGCTTAGAAAGCGACTGATGTAGCACTCTCCACCACAAATGCATGAAGACAACTAATGAACCAACGCTCTATCAATAATTACTAATGTAGTGATTGTAGCTAATATTTATTGAAAGTAAATTAATCATTTATTTAATTATTTCACGTTTATTATACCTTGTAAAATTGCATGCTTTGCAGTTAATATAATATCGGTTTAAATGCATAAAATTGTACGAAAACAAATTTTCAATTCACTTTTGAATCTAGTTTCTAACATATTAGAATTCATTCAAACGATTACTAAGTCTAGTAACATATACTGTTATTCTTAATATAACATATATATGTAGTAAGAGTTCAAGCAATATTTGAAAGTTTCACAACAATGTTCAAACGATATTTGAAAGTGTTTGGAGGATGTTTATACAAGCTTAAACGATCTTCAAATGTATTCCAAAACAATGTTCGAATGTTTCTGGACAAGTTCAGTTCAAATAAATGCAACCATTTTCGCATGATGTATTTACAAGTTGTTACCATGTTAAAAAGTGTGTATTAAACAATGGCAGAAAATATGAACAATGTTTGCTATTAATAACATTTAGTATGAGTGTGTTCCAACAATGTTTGAAAGTGTTCATATGAGTTCAGGCTAGTTCAAACCTATAGGGATGCATGCAAATGTACTTATATGTGTTTAGTTGTTACGTTAACATGTTCAAATAATTTTTATGAGCTTAAAGATTTTAAAGACGAGTTTGGAAGTTTGTAAAATTATGAATTATGTTTGAAATCATCCGAACTTATTTCCAAACTTATTTGAATATCTTTTAAACACATCTGAACAAGTTTTAACACATTCACACACATTCGAGTACGTTTGAACTCGTCAGAACTTATCTGTATAGAATCCTATTGGTAAAAGGTATATGTTACTGGATTTTCTGGTATTTTTTATATCTTTGGGTTTAATATACAAAAATAAAATAAGTTAACATGTACAAACATGATCGAAACACATCTAAACTCATCTGAAGTCACCAGAGCTAATCCAAACACTATCTCGAAACTCATCCAAACATGTTCAAACATGTATAATCTCCATCCAAACAGGAGCAAACAAATCTAACCATGTTCAAACTCGTTCAAGCATCATTCAAGCACATATAAACAAACATCTAGATTCGTTTAAGCATGCTCGAACATTATTTGAACATTTCCGATCACATTTGAATACGTACAAACATCGTTAAAATGTGTTTGCACTTGTTCAAATATTGTCCAAACAAGCATGATCATATTCAAACAAGTACAAACATCAAATACATTTGAACTCATCGAACATCATCCGAACACATTCAAACTTTGTCCAAATATGTACAGACATTCTTTAAACATCTGAATATTGACCAAATATTGTTTGTATGCTATCATATACTGTCGAAAACTCGTTCAATTTTTTTTGATTGTAAATCATACCTAAATTTTCTTAAGAAAAAATAAATAAACTTAACATTAATTATTTTAATATTTTGATGTCAATCATATTAATAATTAGAATTAAAAAAGAATTAAAGCTTGATGTTTAATGTATATTTCAATGTGATATGAATAAATACCGGTAGTAGCACTGCTGTTAGGAACAACGAATTACAAGCCAAGTTTAATAAGAGATAATGCCAAAGAGAACTGAATATATACATTCACATTCAATAAAGTATTAACTGCAACCATGTACACATGTTCGCGAGTGTTATATCAGTTGCTTTGTAGGCGACTCATTTTAGCATTTTTTTTTTTTCTAAAAACCAGAATTTTATAAAAGAATGGAGAAACAAGCCTTTCTCCAACGGCTCACAAAATACGGCAAGACATACAAAGTATGCGACCCACAAACCCGATAAACAAAGAAACAGAAAAATCAAGAGAAGAAAAAAGCTAAGCTGACAGTAGCAACATAATACAAAGCTAAAAAGAAGTAATAAACAGCCGCTCAACCATCAATCCCGCTACACCTAAAGGTGTAGGCCAGTCCACCAGAAAGAAAACCACCCACCGACATAGAGATCAAGAATCCACAGAGAACCGCAAGCCAACACACGCTAACCATTGAGTTCCATAAAAGCTGGCCTCAAACAAACCCAACCAGCCAAACAGCAATACCAGATGAGCTCTGGATACCAACATCCGACTAGAATAACGGAAAGCTGAAGTGCAACCAATGGAATCAATCCCAGGAGAAGATAAAACTCCCTACAAAACCTGGACCTGAAAAACTAGCGACCACATCAAAACAAACAAAACGGGGGGGGGAGGGAGAGTCAGGATCGTTGGATGTAGACCAACGCCCTGACAGGAACACTCAACCGACGCCAGTTCTAGCGGAACTCATCGCACACGTAATAGAAAGAAGACCCACAAGAGGATGGATACCGGGACTTAAGCGTCCCCTGAAAGGCCGACCTCGAAAAGCAAGGAATACATCATTCCTGACTCGCCTAATAATGGTCACGGGCTCCATAGGAGTACTGTCGAAGATAGCCTTGTTCCGAGCACACCAAATGTGCCAGCAAAGGAGACAAGGAATCAAGCGTTGAATGATCGAACGAAGAGATTTCCTGGAGTTCCCAGACCACCATGATGAAGGTAGATCGTTAACAGATCTGGTAATTCCTCGGACACCTACCAAATTGCCGAAGAAGTTCCAGCAAGATCTGGCTGTGGAACCAGCGAAGAATAAATGGTTCAAGGATTCCGATTCCCTGCTGTCGCAACAACTGCAACGGGAAACTAATGGGATGCCTATCCGCTGTAGATTCTCGTCTAAAGGAAGGCCATCATGGAGGATACGCCACATGAGGGTCGAAACTTTTGGTGGAGAGCGAGAATCCCAGATGAAAGAAAACAAAGGGCGAATGGGGGAAGGAATACGAATCGAAGTCCAAGCTCTGAGGATGGAAAACGGGGCGCCGTCCCATCCTAAAAGACTGCCATGGGAGTCAGATAAGGATTTCACTGACTGCATGTGCTTCCAAGTCTCGCTAGCATAGGACGGAGAACCCGTATAATTAGAGCCCGCTAGCCTATGGTACTTAGCGTGAAGGAACGAGGACCATAAAGAGTTGTTTGTACCGAATCTGTACCACAGTTTGCAAGTGAAGGCGGAGCAAATATCCTTGGGGTTGCGCAGCCCCAATCCGCCCTCGTTCTTGGGGCGACAAACCGTGTCCCACGAGATCCAGTGATGGCGGCGATCGTCTTCCTTGTTGCCCTAGAAAAAGGAAGAGGCCAAAGAATGATACGACCTAAAGAAGGAGGCGGTAGGGGTCATAGTCGCAAAGACATGAGTTCCCATCGAATCTAACACAGACTTTATGAGTACCAGTCTGCCAGCCTGAGAGAGAAGAGCCGCATTCCAACGAATGACCTTACCCCGTACCGCGGTACAGAACTATACCCAGGTAGGGTAGAGGAAGCGTGGTTTCGTTGAAACCAGAAATTGTCTCAATCCAGGAAGCTCTAGAGGGGGAGCAATCCTTCGCCCGGACGAAACAACTTTTCGAAGAGTTAACGAGCTGACCGGATGATCTCTCGTAAAGATGAATGAAACTAAGGAGCCTCCGAATAGAGGAGCGACTACCGTTCGAGAAGATAACAATGTCATCTGCAAACGACAGAGACGAAATGCGAGGACAGCCCCTAGGAATCCCGAAACGCTGAATCTGACCGTATATCGTCAAGGAATGTAGACCGCGAATGAAAGCCTCTGCCGCAATCACAAAAAGAGAAGGCGATAGCGGGACTCCTTGGCGTAGACCTCTCCCAGCCCTGAAATACCCATTAGCCGAACCATTAATGAGCACAGAGAACCAGCAGTTGGAGATAAGCCTCCAAACAAGGTCAATGAAGGTTTCTGGGAATCCAAAGTTCTCAAAACCTTTATGATGAAAAACCACGACATACGATCGTAAGCCTTAGCCATGTCTAGTTTGAAAACAACATTAGAGCCCCGCACTTTCCTGTCAATCTGGGAAATAAGTTCCTGAGCCAACAGCACATTGTCAGAAATTAAGCGCCCTTTAAGAAAACTCGCTTGAGACGAAGAGATAATACGCTCAAGGAAAGGGGCCAACCGGCTAGCCAAAATCTTGGAAATAACCTTATTTGAAAAGTTGCAAAGGCTAATGGGCCGAAAGTCGCCACAGGCGCGCGGCAGGTCGCACTTAGGGATGAGAAAAAGGTTGGTGGATGACCAGCTAGAGGGGAGGAAACTACCGACGAAAAAAGACTGGACAGCACGACAGAAGTCATCCTGAATAATTGGCCAGCAGCAACGGTAGAAGGTACCGTTGAAACCGTCTGGGCCGCTAGCACTATCCTTACTAAGAGCGAAAACACTAGATCGGATTTCCTCAGGCGACGGGAATTCCGAAAGGATATCACTTTCTGGCGAGAGGACCAACCTGGGAATGAAAGCTAAAAGAGAAGGGTCGGTTTCGGCAACCGAAGGCGAACCTAGGAAGGATTGGAAGTGAGTCACAATTGTATCTTTGACTTCCTCAGGCGAAGATGCTAAAGATAGATCAGGGCGCAGGATCTCCCGAATGGTAAGAAGGTTGTTTTTCTTCCGAATGATAGAGTGGAAGAACTTGGAGTTCGCGTCGCCGTCGACTACCCACTTGACTCTCGCCTTTTGGCGAAGGAAGTCATTCTCAAGACGAAGTTCCGAGGCAAATAAGGATTGAGCAGTAGCCCACGCCTCCTTGTTGGATAATGACGGAGACTCATCTACCAAAGCTTCCGCAACAATTAGAGCTTCTTCGGCAGTTCGAACACGATCGAATATGTTCTTGAAAACGTTCGTGTTCCAAACCTTAAGACAGCCCTTGAGGCGCTTCAGCTTGCGACTGAAAACAGAACAGGGAGGACCAATGATGGGAGCTGACCAAGAATCAGCTACCACTTGATGAAAAGTATGGTGAGATCTCCACATACTTTGGAAGCGAAAAGACGAGGGCCCTGACAGCGAGAAAGGAGAGCAACGAACTACCAGAGGGGAATGGTCAGAGAAGGTCCGATGAAGATGGACAACCGAGAAGGAGAAAGGTAAGCGAAACCAATCCTCCGAACCGAAAACCCGGTCTAGCCTGGATAGGATACGACTAGGGCCAACCTGGTTATTAGACCAGGTGAACGCCGATCCCACGAACGGGAGCTCAGAGAGACCAGATCCGACAATGAACGAGTTAAAATCCGCCATCGCAAGACGGTTAATGGCAGCTCCACCCCGTTTCTCTGCCTGGCATGCGACGATATTGAAATCGCCGCCAATCACTGAGGAAGAAAAACCCATAGAACCGAGACCTATATCGGTCCAAAGAGTTAGCCTCTCTGACCGAACACATTTGGCATACACTGCCGAAAACAGAATAGGAGAAGCAAAAAAAAAGAAGTGCAGGCTACCGATAAGAGTTGAGAAGAGTCGAAAATAGAGTGGACCGAATAGGATTTGGACCATAAAATCCAAATCTTACCCAAGACATTGGCAGACCCTC
The DNA here is from genome assembly GCA_030737815.1 of Allium fistulosum. Taxonomy (NCBI): domain Eukaryota; kingdom Viridiplantae; phylum Streptophyta; class Magnoliopsida; order Asparagales; family Amaryllidaceae; genus Allium; species Allium fistulosum. Next base: position 888,159,940 of record CM060903.1, on the reverse strand, counting down.
CGCCAAAACCTAAAGATAAAACGGTACTGTTTATGCCCACCGGATCTAGAAGAGGTTCCAGGATTGCTAGCAAACCGACCGAATGTTTCCGAACAATGCGTTTTAGCCTAGCCAAGGATGCATGGTTCCCAATACCGCGAACATTCCAGAAGAGAAAATTCGACATGATGAAAAAAAAAAGAAGGATAAAGCAGACCACAACAAGCAGAAAGACCGAGCGAACTCAGACAAGATATAGTGAGTATCGAGAAGATCTATCGACCTGCTCGGACGCCGCTATAGAGCGTGTACGGATGGTGCGAGGAGTAGAATGAACTCTACGCAATCTGCGACGGGAAGGACGAGCATAAGAAACCGCGGGCTCAACAGAAGCCATAGATGACTCCTCACAATCGGTCGATGATGACCGATAAGCCCCAGCAACCTTCGAACAAGAGTTCTTGGACAGACAATCAAGGCGCTCATTCAGTAGCGCAATTTCTGCCTTACTCATCATCGGAATGGTAATGGACAGAGAGCATGAGGAGGAGGGTAAGGAGCACTCTGCTGAGCAGAACGCTGGAGATGAACGTGAAGGAACAGGAGGAGCAGAAACAGCAGAAGAAAATCGTAAGCAAAAGGGAAGGCAAATAAGGCGAACAGCGCACTGCCACCTGCTCCGATCAGTAACGGGGCAGATAGGAGCTGCTAAAAAGCGAATGAAGGAGGAGGGTGGGATAACAGGATCTGATACCCCCGACTCAACTAACTGCTGGGATAGATCAGGGTAAAGGCGTAAAGGAAGAGCGATACGGGGGAGACAGGAATAATACCCAACAGATGTAAGGGTGCAATCCAGATGCGTCCCATCTTGCTGTGGGAATCTTACCAAAACGAGACTGTCACTAAAAGTACAGCCCCGTATCGAAGGTAAGATTCGCGCGGCGCACCAATCAGCGGAACGAAGGTAACGGAGCGCCGAAGGCTGACAGTATCCCCTGCTGTCCGTATAGTGATCACCGACGACCACTATACGCACAGATAAGGAAGTAGGATACCGCCCACGCCAATCGCTCCAGGCCCACTGAGCTGATCGATGGCCCCGATAGAGTACAGTAAATACCGGCGAACGAAAAATCAACCAAGTCACTCGCAACACAAAACTGCAGTCGTAGTGACTCATAAACATAACCCAACAGAAAGAACCAGACGAATAGTTCCAGACTAGGAACGAAAAAAGGACAACCACACTGCTGAAAGCCAACAACTCCGACGAGTACCTAATGCTCGTCTTAAAGCTACCAAGCAAACAGAAAGACGAAAAGGCGAAAACATCACCACAGTGACCTGACACACTGCCAGACCCGGAAGAGGCGGAAGTGTCAGGGAGCACACACCTAAGTGTGTCATGGCTCAAGAATACAATATCGACAACAAAGGATAACCCCCAACAGTCACAAGGCAACCCAGCAATAACTACAACCAAAGAAGGCGAGCAAGAGAGACATACCTTCCAACAAAGCACCTCAACAACGGCAAGACAAGGGGCAGCCGAGACCTTATCTGCTGAATCGCCCAAAACCGAAACTGCAGACAAGTTCCCTCCACCATCCATTGACCACCCAGCAGAACCACTCACGATACATGGAGAAAACCCACTCGAAACCGAAGCAGGCACCATCGGAAGGTACGGGGATGGAGACAAAGTGATCAAATCTTCATCTGCCAAACCACCGTTAACCTCACCAAAGCAGAAATCGACAGAGGTAGGACAAGCAACCGCACATCCCAGAACAGACAAGCGAGGAGAAAAAGGAGCGGTGAACTCTCCCTTCTTCCTTGACTTTAACTCATCCTCATGGTTCAAACCCAACTAACCACAGTCGAGACCAACATCAACGGAACCAAAAGCAATAGCAGTCGACAAAGAAGTTGACAATTCCAGCGCCTCCCCATAAATCAATTTGGGCGCAAACTGGATCTGGAGATCCCTAAAAGCCAGATCATCAGATCTAAACGAAAATTGGGATGACTTCTCAAAGCAAGGCATCAAAACCATGAACTGACCATCCACCAACAAATACTTGTGACGAGCCAGAGTAGAGAAAGCCACCGAGGAAAAAACTTCAATAGCGACCGATCTTTCGCTCGAGAAACAAACCGACACCGGAGAAGGGACAATCGCAAGCAAGGCGTCAGCGACGACAGCGAAAGGAGGACATCGCCTCACAAAATCGCCTGTAAAAGCGAAAACCCCCAAATCCATACAATAACCCATAGCCTCTCGCTGAGAAGCAAGACGAGAAGCAGAAATGTCGAATCGAAAGTAGGATGAGAAAAAAAGAGAGAGAAATCGGAGCAGAAAAATGAAATCAGGCAGCCATTAACGAATATAAGAAAATAAGACCGTTGCTCGAGGAATAAATCAAAAGAACTGTTCTTGTACTGCGCATTTTTCTTTACATAAACTAAAGCAACCTTTTCATATTCTAATCTTTAAAGAATTTAATTTAGTCAGACACAAATGAATTTTTATTTCCTAATAAGAGTTTCATTACTCCATTCATAATTGCAAAGGTCGCATGCTATTGATTTTCATTAAACCTTTACATTTCAAATTAACGGCTTACGTAAGAATTTGTAAGACCTTACTCTGTAACCCAACACTTATATAAATGATTTTTTTTTAATTTATATAAATATATAGAAACTCACAAAACACATAATTTCTCATTTGTCTCTTCTCAAATTATATTATAAAACTAAAAAATTTACCTATTTAATATAATGGAAACGAGAAGGGACCATTACCATCGTAAAAAGTGATTTTCATTCGTAATAGTCAAGAACCACTAGCTCAAATGACAAGTGGTATGACACAATCATGAGTTCGAACCTCCAAGATATCAAAACAAGTGCTTTGTTTAAATAAAATACCACTCACACTCTCAAAAATATTTCATTCCCTATTACCTTGAGACTTATCTTTTCTCTTTAATTGATTCAGAATCAGCAAACAATAAACGTAATTTCAGTTATGTTTAATAATAAAATACACTATTCGAATTTATGATATAAATTATAAAATACACTATTTGAATTTATGCTATAAAATTGTAATGCCTAATATTATAATATGTTACATAGTTTGCACTAATTTGAAATGCATGCTACATAATTTTAGTACCTGATTTGATACATAGAAAAAAATTCATAATATATATATATATATATATATCCATGTATGTATGAAGAAGTAAGGCAAAAGGACAAGCTTCAGAAATTTTTTTGGATCTTGGCCACAAAATTTAAAATTTAGGGAGAAGGACCGCCTCCCTAAACCAAAGCCAAAACTTCACCACTTTGCCACCTAAAACTGCATCGCCTCCATCGGAGGAAGCTATGCCCCGTTTCCATCACCACCGCCTCCGTCATCGTCCACCCTCAACCTAAAATCATGCGTAAAAATTTGGAAAACAAATCTCGCCACTACTCTACTCCACATCTCCAAATCCTAAACAACAAAACAACATCGACTAACAATATAAGAAAAAAATCGAAAGTAGTATAATATGTTAAACTAAACTACCATTATATGAATACAATGTTATATTCATTTTTACAATTCAAAAAATGCAAGTTATATTTAGCATTTCTGTCTATTACTTCATAAATAAATCAATAGCAAACTATAAATGCTAAATTAAAATAGCATTATATAAATATAATGTTATATTCATTTTCACTGTATGAATGCTGCTAGTTTATTTAGCATTTCGACTAAATGATATCACCATAAGCGATCGTTGCCTCCTTCATTGTTAGGGTATCTCGGATTGTATGTGAGTAATAGGCACAGAATGGAAAAAAGAGTAGTCCCACATCGTTAAATACAATGGAGGTGGAATGGTATACATGAGTTTGGTCGCTCGTAACAACAAGAGATTTCTTTTATTAAAAGATGTTGATCAAACTTTATGTTGCCCCATAGAGGGATGTGCGTATGGATCCCGAAATTTCAATATGGTATCAAAGTCGATGGTAACGCCTAGGATATTGTATGTGGGCAATGGATGCAGATTGGAAAAAGGAGTAGTCTCACATCGTGAAATACAATGGAGGTTTAATGGTGTGTGTGTGTAAGTTTGGTTGTATGTAATAACAAGGGATTCCTTTTGCTAAAAGATGACCAAACTCTATGTTGTCCTACGCAGAGATGTGCGGACGGATCTCAAACTTCAACATCCACCACCACCATCGATGTAGAACCACCTGGCATCACTGCTCCACCACCCTCGTAAATTCCCATCACAATTGGATCAAAATTTGCCATCACAACACCAGAACATGATATTTGTAACAGAATAATCGTTATAAATTAAATTTGTAATGGTCATACCCATTGGTCCAAAGCGCGTGGAAAAAAAATTCATGGAAATTGTAACAATTATTTCCGTTACTACATAAAATATTCCTAATGGTTATTTCTGTTACAAAATAAAAAATTTCCATGGTAATAACCGTTACAAAATAAAAGGTTGCAATGGTAATTGCCATTACAAAATAGAAAATTGCAACCATTGGTAATTTCTGATTTACCAATAGTTATAACTGCTGGAAAATTGTTAACTGTTATACATTTTACACTTTCATCCAAGAATTAAATTGCAGTGCACCAATATATAACCATATTTCATATGTAAAATTCAGCTTTACAACAACAAATGTGTGTATGCGTAAAATCAATTTTCAAAGGCAAACAATACCAAAAAGATATATTTCATTCAAATTCCACAAACTTCAATGTATCTAAACTTCAACTTAGAGAACAAGACCATACATTACAAACATAAATTACAAAACCTCCAAGATACATGTTCTATAAAAATCAATAAGTCCAACTTATTATATTCAGTTTACAGAGTGCTTAGTACAGGCATGTTGGTTTGCAACTTCAAAAGAAATACGAGGCGTAGTGGGCATAGCCAGCAGTTTAATAAACTAGCTGGGAAGCAACAGTCGCAACAGTCACATCAATTGCTTTCCGTGGTAGACCTTTCAGGGGTCGTTTAAGCTCCCGTGCGGAGCGTCTTGTCAGTCTCCTCTCTATTTCGTGTGCTTTGTCTCACGCTAGACTAGGAGTAGGTTGATCATCGCGAGCGAGCGCTGGCCTTCACCCAACATTCACTACCCCTCCCCCCTTTGTGTTTAATGTGGTTGTTAGTTTTTCAGGTTCTGTATCTTTGGCTTCTTCATTGGCCCGGTATGTGATTTGGTTGTCTCGTTTATGGCGTCCAGATTTCTTTTCTTCGCTGGTTCTTTGGTGGTTTTACTGTGGTAGTTCGGCTGCGTCGGATTGTCTTGCTCTTCATTTTTGCTGTTGGATTTTCGATGGTGGCGTCTTAGTTACTATGCTTGTCACCAACCCCTCTCGGTTTCTTCTGTGCAACCTATCTGGGCATTTTTCTACGTCGTTTCTTACTTCCTATCTAGGAGTGAGCTGTCCCTGGAGTTGCTGGTTTGGCACCTTTTAGATTGCTCTCTTTGTGGTTTGGTTTGGTGGTCTGGCCTTTTCCTTTGGGTAAGGGCGGGTTTGTGGAAGTTGGTGGATCGTGTGTCCCTTCTACTCCACTCACTTCGGGTGGTTTTGTTTCTGGCTGCTGTGGTCTTATCTCTTGTTTTTTTTGTTTTTATCTTCTCCGCTGTTGTTTTGCGGGTTTTATTTTAGGAGACTTTCGTCTCGGAGAAAGGCATGTTTTCTCCTCTTATTTATACATTGTTTCTCTTAAAAAAAAACAGTCGCATCAACTTCAGCATAAAGGGTCTGGACAAAAGCAACAATGGCATCCGTAGAATTATATGCAGGTGGAAGTGAAGCATGTATCGGAACTAATCGGGACAATGTAATTGTAGTAGTTTGGAAACTAAATGAAGAAATGACACGTTATGGAAGGTCATAATAAGTTATACTAAGTCAGTTATCTCTTCCTTATTTAATTAAAGAGAAAATATTAAATGAATAAGGACAATGTTAAGCAATCAAAAATGAAGCTCAACATTGCTCAACAAAAAGTGTATTTTTCTGCTCATTCCATAATGGAAAAATTCCATCCTAGAACCAGTACATATGCATGTAGAAGAGTGTTAAATATGCTATATTTTCATCGGTAGCAATTAAAAGATCAAAACTTTCAAAATGTTAGGAAGAAATGCAAAGATAATTCATAAGTAACAATTCATCAATATCATCATCGTTGCCATTTTAACTTTAACTCAAATATAAAATAGAAGATGGTTCAATAATATTAATCGATGCATTTACTAGTTAGTATCTAAATGGTAAATTAAAGGAAGAGTGAATTCATCTCTTAACCAACTTTCAGTTTCTTTATAGACATAGTTGTTTAATTGTAATGAATGATAAATTCAAAAAAATCCATAAAACAAGGCTATATCAAAAGAATCGAAGGTTGATTTCATTATCAATCACTTCCTGCTATTATCCATAGAATAAACATTGATTCAACATCTGATGACCCCCTACGCCACCGGCACTCAATATACATAAGATAGTGCGCTGTTGACGTGCTCGGCCAATGTAGAACGATCATCAAAGTTTTAAAATGAAATAAACATCACAGAACCTGTCGTATATCTCACAGCGCATGAAACAGAATATAATATACATCCACATATATAAAAAGGAGAGACGGTAATAACTAAGTGATCCAAATATCAAAGTACGGATTCATAGAGTTATACAACGAGTAATAGAGTCTATACAACGGAAATAAACTTAAATAATTGTCTCATAATAATAAGCAAACACTGCCAAGGCTCCACAGTGTTGCACAATGAAATAAGCATAGAAATCCATATACAATACAAGATAGCTCCATCCAGCTCATCCTCCGCACAGCTACTGCGTCGCACCTAAACCTACTATCTATTCTCCTCATGTAACGACCCGTAAATTTTAACTGTTTTAATAACGTAGTTAGTTGAAATTTTGTGAAATTTTAAACGATAAAATTTTGAAATAAAAATTTGATATTTGAAATGCGTCTAATTAATCATAGTAACTGGGAAATTTTCATCAGATAATTTGGAAGTTTATTTTCTAGTGTAATTTTATTCCAATCAGTTAAAATTGATGATAATAAAATGTTTTCTAAACCTGAATATTTTTACATAGAAAAATTCTAAATCATCTTCTGAGCAAGACGTCATTTATCGTTTCTCCAAATTCGGACTTCTTTAGCTCCGTCGATCTTATTTTTTTGTGTTTTTTCTGCATTTTCCGTTATTAAAATAAAAATTCGAATTTTATATTTCAATCATATCACTGTTATCGGTATACTGTTTTGATCGTCCCGTCGTGCCGATCTCTGCGGTATACTCACTTCTGTGTTTGGAAGTCCGGTACGCGACAGAACGGTGGAACGACTAACCAGATCGGTACACGTTTTTGAATTTTTGCTCCACGTGTCTTTTCTTTTCCAACGTTTAAACCAGTAGCCTTTTTTAGTTCCCAACTATTATTATTCCCAGTAATTTATTTTGAACTTTCCATATTCCTACGGTTCCACTATCCTAGGAGTGGATTCACACTCCACTGCCATTTACCTTCTTTCCTCCTTTTCTTTTTCTTTGTTGTGTGTGTTTCGTTCACTAAAATATATTTGCCTGTCATCTCTTCTTTGTAAAAGAAAAAAATAACGTAAGCATACAAACTGGCCTCCTCCCTCATTGCTTTTTCCTCCACTCTCCGGTCTCCAATGCCCTTCACCCTAACCGGCCTCACCTCTCCCAAGCACCCCACCATAGCACGCAACCCACCTTTGGCCTTCCTCCCCTCCAGCTACTCACGCACATCAGCTCCAATGGCGTGGCCAGTATTCCACGTCCTTTAGCCTAGACAGCCCTATTTTTCCAGTCACCTTCCACCTTCACTACTTTTGTATCATAGGTCAGTGAATATATCTGCGTATATATATTTTCGTGTGGAAGTCTGGGTTATAGATATTAGCTTTTGTATGTTGACGTGTTGCCGTATACAATTGATGTCAATATATTTTGTGATAAAAGTAGCTATGTATTTATGTATAAAAGTTTATTTTGCATGCAGTTTATATATAGAAATCTTGTTAAACTTACATATATATTTTGAAAATGCGGAGGTTATATACTGGGTATACGTGATATAATTGACGTTTTACTATATGGTTTTACATTTGGTTTCAGAAATAGTACTGTTAGACATATACTTACATAAGTAATGATATTGATTTAAAGGCATTTACATGTTAGCTGTGCATTTAAAGCGCTCGACCGATTCAAAGCGGTGGAGGTGCAAAAAGTCATAGCGGAGATACAGCAAGGATATAGCGGGATATAGCGGATGGCTTTAAAATAGAATATAAAACTCGTACTTAATGTTTTTACGAATATATAAATGGTAATTAAATGAAAAATTATCATTTAATTGAACTGTAACTAATACATAAATAATTTTTAAATAAAAAAATGTGCGAATATACTTTAAATAAACGTAAAACTATTATATAACATAATTGAATTTAGTAGAATATTAGAGTATTTTCATTTCTGAAAATATATTAAAAATTAAATCAAATAAATTAGTTTCATAATTTTTATAATGTATAAATTGAATTTTTCAATTCATTTTATTAAAGAAGATATAGCGGAATAGCGGAATATAGCGGAAATAACGGGATATAGCGGAAATAGCGGGGATTAAAGCGGAAAGGCTATATTGTGGGGCTATATGGAAAAATCGTAGCGGCAGAAACCCGCTATGAGATATAGCGGGGTTATAGCGGGGTAATAGCGGGGCATTAACTGCACAGCATGTTAGTATAGATATAGTTATCTATTTATATAGGTTTTGTAAGTGTATATATTTTGTTTGTTCGTGTATATGTATAGTCATAATATCAATAAACAATGCATATGGAAAGTAATATAGGTTTCGATATTTTATATATAAGGGGATACATATATTTTATAAGACTTCCAGGCAAGTATGTTTGAGTATGGGCGTTTGTACATATATGTTTGCTTAAGATTTTTATGGATAAGCTAGCTGTATATAAGATAGTTTATATTTATCTGGTATCTTATAATGATTTCAGTATTATAATATATAAGTAGTACACACACAAGTTTCAAGTTTATAAGATAGCATATGTATAAGTTGATTTCATTTTTAATTGATTTATTGTATATGTGTAACGTATGTTAAGTTTATATATATGTTGCTGTGAGCTTCTATACAAAGATTTGCATATTTTATAAAGGAATATTATGAGCTCTGTAAATTTATATAGTGACACGTTTTATATATATACAAGTTTTCAAAATTTGGTTCACCATCTGTTTGTATATATTAGTGTGTACAGGTTATTGATAAGTTAGTTTATACTGTTTATGTTGTGTCAGTGTTTATATATGTTAGTATTGATTTTAAATTTTATATATGTATATATGGTTTAGGATGTTGGAGTATAGAGGTATATACGTTTATTTTGACTTTTTAAATTATACGTGTATATTTTGATTTTTTTTAGGTAATATACATTTTGATGAGCACCAAGTAATAACATTTTTTTACAGTACATATAGATTTTCCATTGACATATTTGAATTAAATATTGACATCAATAGATATATAGAAATGGGTTGACGTGTGTTTTAAATTTAAAACAATAATTTTGAAATAAATATATATTTAATATGTACTTGAATATATAATATATATAGTTATATGAGTTCACTTATATTATCCATCTTCATCAACCTAATTCTGATTTGATTTCGTCTATTCCCTGTTATCAGCTTTGGTCACCGAATTCATGCTTGTATTCGTAACTCAATTTCAGTGTCCGTATCAGTGTGCATATCTGTGTCATCTCTTGTTCTCTCTAGCCTCGAAAGGTGAGTAATCACTCACGATTAATGTTCTTTTATTTATTAAATTTGATTTCAATTGAAACGACAATTGAAATATGCTACCGTTAGTTGTTTACACTGTTATATATGTTATTACCTGTATCAGTTCACTTGTGACATCTGACACCCTTATCTGTTACTTATATGATGATAATCAAGTTTGGTTGATAGATGATTGATTGTTTGATATTGATATTGGACGTTAAAATTGTTAATGTAGGAAGTGATAAAAATATGAAATTGAATTTGACGTAGAATTGTAAGCGACTTGAAACTGATATATATGTTGAATTTAATTAGACAAGTTTGTATAATATGACCCTTTAAATGTTTAAATCAATTGACACATAGAAAAATAGTTAATTACCCTTGAACCATTTGAATTTATGTTGTATTATTTGATGAAGTATGAAATTGAATAATTGATGTCAAGTGTAGAATTACATAGAATAATTAGTGTAATAATCTTTAATCTACATGAAATGATAGTGTAAATTCTAGAAATAATTATATTAATTTACACAAATAACAATGTGAATTAATACGATTATTTCGGGATTATTTGAATTAATTATTGGATTGTTATTTATTGTTGTTATTGCTTGTTTACTTACTTTGACACCATCCTAGTTATCACACTGCAAGTTCTCTTTACTATGCTTTGATTTTTGAATTGAAATGGAATCGGGTTGAAATGATAAATACCCAAAATAAAAACTTTGACTTAGGATAGAGAATTAAATAAAACCCGATTGGTCAATAATTTGATTTAAAAATAAAATAAAGATTTTATTTGAATAAATAATGAGGTTTTGAAATGAAGTTGGAATTTGAACTTTAATGAAAGGAAATGTTAATATTTAATAATCTGAATCAAATATTAACATAGTAGTTGATGAAAGAACGTTGTTTAAATTTAATTAATAATTGAGCATTGAAATTGTTAATAATTAAGTTTTGAAATTGTTTAATAATTAAATAAGATTGAATTATTTAATAATTAAATAAAATTGAATGCTTTAATAAGTGAAATTGAACTTCTTGAATAAGTGAAATTAAGTTTCTTTATTAATTGAGTTTTGAAATTGGTAACTAAGTAAATAAATAAGTGAAATTGAATTTCTTTAACAAGAAATAGAATGTGATTTATTGAAATTAAAGTAAGACTTGTAATTGAAAGAATTGATTTGATGAATTTAATTTAATTCAAATTTGTAAGTTTTTGATATAATGAAGTTGAACTTAAGTAATTGATTTAGTGAATTGGAAATTAAATAGAAGTTGTTTGAATGATAAATTTACTTAACGAATAATTGAATGAAATCGATAAATGAAGTTAAATTGATTTGAATGTTAAATTAAATTAATTTAAATGATTTTGGAATGAAACTTATATACGAACTTGAATCAATATTTGAATTGTTTTAAAAAAAGAAATTGAAATTGAATTATAAGATTTTGAAATTATGAATTTGGAAGTTTTGAAACGTAAATTGTGGAAATTGATTTAGAAAGAGAAATGAAATGTTGGTTTACAAATTCTAATTGAAATTGTAATTGATTTGGTTTTGAAATATATATACGACCAATCGGTGTAATAATCACGGAAGTTATTAAAGAGACCGGAATCGGTTAGGGACATACTCACTGTCTAAACGGAAAACCACTTTAATAACTATACGCGGAGTGTGATCCAGAATGAAGTGGTTGGAATGATGTACGTGATGACTGAAGAAAGAGAACGATAATGGATAGCCTTGACACTTGTGTCAAATTGGAAATGACTAAAACAGGAGCCGTGCCGGGCCAAATGGGGTCAGCTACCTCGAGCGAACACACTTCTTCGAAACTACTCATTACTTGTTATCGATCGGTGCACCCTTGATTTGGGAGTGTTGTTTCACGATGTTGCGATCGCTGCGGCGATGCGTTCTCACCAGTCCGGATCAGGCAAACGGTAGTTTCACTACCTTGGGTATTGCCTCATGTGCCTTGTCATACTTGTATCCCTATATACGCGACCACTACGATTTGTTTTTCGTTATACCTATGGAGTACTCCCTGATATCCCACTAGTTTATGGTGGAGTTTACAGTGTTGTATAGTCTATAACGCTTATATAAAATATGTTAAGGGGGATAAATGGTAACGCCTTAACACTATTTTGATACTTTATATTACTGATAGGCATTATCTACTTATCGTACACTACTACATAGTAGATAGTTTAACGGATCCTTAAAGGATGGTTATTCCAAACATCCTTTAAGTTACTTGTATTTCGGTTGTTATTTCACTTGAGTTGGATTTATTGATATAAGAATGTTAATCCTGACTCGAGTGTTTTGTGTTTTGCTTTACGCTCGGGTCAGACTGAGTGTACCAGTATTCGAGACTCACCTTTGGAGTTGGAGCTTCGCTTGGAGATCCAGCTATCCATCCAGCTTTCAGATATCTAGTTGATTCCAGTGATTGTATTCTGATATTGTATTTGACTATTGTATTCGAGACTTCTATTGTACTTTATTTAACTCTGATATGTATATAGTAGCTTCATGAACTACTATCTTTTGTTTCCGCTGCACTATTACTCTGTGCATGTGATCTGTGATTATTTATTTACTATATATGCTCAGTTTTGCTAAATTTAAATTAACAATTCAGTATTTTGAATTATTCAAGTCCGACATGTGCGGATGCGAATGGTCCAAAATAGCGGGTCGTTACAACTCATTTAAGAGTGCCCAAGAAAATAAGAAGCAAAGCATAAAACCTCGAGTCGGATAACAATCTGGTGTGAGCAGTAAATAAATATCAAAATACTATACAAGTCGATATAGTAAGGAACAAGGTGTACGAACCATACCTGACATATCCCTGCAACCAAAGAGCTAGCACATAACGAACATAATATGATACTCTACAAATACAGTAAAGGTACACTGCAAACTAAGTGTGATGACGGGTATCCACGTATCGCTATCTCCAATACCTATCTGCCATGACGTCGCTAGAGTGATAGACTACGGAAGAGCAATCAAGAAAACCATAGCATCTATCAAAAAATCCTCACTATCACTCAATGTGCTCTGGATATATGATAACTCGTATAACTTTTCGACTACCAGTAACTAATGAAAATCCTAGTTTTTAGTGTATTCTCTTAGCCCAAAGCTAATACTAGACCCATTAGACCAGTCCAAGGTGCACAAATCCATTCAACCAATCCGGGGTAGTAATTCAAAGTACCCATGACGTCCTCACAATACCCCTACTTTGAATATATCAGAAAACACTCTGAGTATCAATGATTATGCAACAACTCGCACATTAATGGGCTCGAAATTCGATTAAATAAAAGTTCAAATCCATTAGGTATGGATCATTGGTTTGGTACCTTGCAAAAAAACACGAGCATATCAGAGTGCAATAAATATAAACTCATAATGGAATTGAAAAGTATAATAGGACATGCATCGACTAAGGCTACTACCTTAGAATTTCATTCCTTGGATATTTAATTGCCTTGTCCATGTTGAGCATGAAAGAGAAGACTTCACCATTTGTAGTTCCCGTCTTACACCAATAGGCCGTTCTTTTAAACCTAACCCATGGGTTGTTATGAGGAGGGGGTCAGAACAATGTCCTGGTGACTAGAAAGTTTTATATTTTATCCATAACATAATTTATACCGATTAGTTTCCATTTAATTATTATGTCTATTATTACGGCTAAACCGTTTTAGTTTAATATGCACATATGTTATGTCTACCTAACCTTCTCTAAGGTATAAAATACTGATATATGCCTATCAGCCACTTAATACTTCCAAACTATGAAGCGGACCCCTCGCATCATCAACGTTGGTCTATCGGTCCTAGCTACAGACACCTAAGATCATTATATATGCCTTTACAATATATAATTGTCATGCTACCAACGCATTTATCGTCAATAATGTCCTAGCCATATGAGAGATAGTACCCAAGACACTTAATATCTTATTAATAAAGACCGGGCAGACTTTTGACCATTTAATAGCTATATTTTAGGCAGGTGCCCATCATTTAATACCTAACACTAAGCAGACTCCTCACTGGTACTACCTAGCGGACATCGCGTGGAATCTTACCAAGCCACATAATACTTCTTTATAAGAGCGAGGCGGACCCTATAATAACCACTTAATACTTCAAACCCGAAGCAGACCCTCCCCGAGATATCCTCTAGCGTACCTAACCGCTAACTCTGACAATTTAATACTTCTTAAATAAGGAGTAGGCGGACCCTTAATCAACCACTAAATACCTCCAGCCCATAAGCAGGTCCTACATTTTTCACATATTCATTTCACATGGGTCCTATGGTTGGAGATGTCTCACATTAGTAGTAAGTGTACACAACTACTGGTAACCTCTTAGTGAAGGGCATACTTCTGTTGTGTAACTATACCGACCTCGCATCATAACACACTAAGTCTAAATAATTATTCCAAGCTTTATTATTCTAAGCTTTATTATTGGACAAAGCCCAAAATCTCTATTTATGTATTTAAGGCTACAATTTCTTCTAATGATAATTATACTGCCTTAAAATGTTTTAATTACTACCTAACATGTTTTATTTATTATCTCCATAAATGTCCATATTTGTCCGTAATAAATGATTATGATCCTAACGGACATTTCCTAAGACATTTATTTATTTACTAAAATTTTATTAGTAATCTAAGATGACCGCCCATACCACTGATACTCATATAACTGAATAGTACGCTGCAGGAGCATCCGGCTGATGTAGAACGATTGTCAAGGGAAAAAAGAACTAAAGATGAGGAATAGAAAGAAGAGAAGAGAATAGAAGAAAGGAGAAGGAAATAAAACATCACACAATCACGTAACCTGACGTATATCTCATAGTACATCAGAAAAAATATAATAGTAATCACATATATAAAACAGGCAAGACAGTAATAACTATATAAACCACATAATCAAAGTATACAGGCTCATCTAGTTATACAAAACAGTAATAGAGTTTATACAACTGGTAAATAAACTCAACCGATAAATTGTCTCTAATAGTAGTAAGTCAACACTGTCAAGGCTCCACAGTGTCACACAGTAGAATAAACAAGAATAAATCAAAATATAAGTATGAGAAAGCATCACCATTTGCTAGTCCATCTGCACTGCTTCAAGTGTTATTTACACCTGATATCTAGTCTACTCATTTAAGAGCACCTGAGATAATAAGAAGCAAAGCATAAAACCTCAAGTCAGACAACAATTTGGTGGAAGCGATAAATAATCTCAAAATACTATAAAAGTTGGTATAGTATATGGAACAATGGGTATAGAAAATCATACATGACCTGTCCCTACATCCATGGAGTTAGCACATAACATAACATATATTCTACTCTATGATAGTCATCATGGGTGTACTACTCATCAAATTACTAAGGGTGTCTAAATATCGACATCGGTAATATCTACATGGTGTGACATCCCTAAGGTGATAAAAACAGTCAAACATATATAGCATCCATCATCCATCCTTGTATTCAATCACTCAATGCGTTGGATATACGATATTCATATGACCACCCCCATAGAGCCGTGGACTACACTACGTCCCGGTTTCTCGGTACTCGAATCCATGCCCCTCGGTGGGCTAGGAACTAGACTGCACCCCTATAGACGGCCTAGGGTACTCAGATCAAAACATCATATGATCCGGGGTATCCCTATAAACCCTATGTGATGTACCTAGGTCATCCCCGTAAACCCAACAGATGTCATCTTACATACCCCTACTTTACGAGTACACATCGAAACCTACGAATATCAATGGTCTCTTTGCACACGTCATCCATAACATAGCTCACCTCGAAACTATCCTTATAGCTCCAGTCCGAAGTCGTCGTGGTTGGGAACTACTCTAGACAACCATCATAAGTCATAGAGTGTCATTGTGCGTCCTGTAACCTTCCTCCGACAGTTCCATCCATCTGACTCATCATCACCTACTCTGCATCCCGAAGTACATCTATCCATCATCGAAGCCATCACTTCCCATCATGGAATCATCATCGTCGAATCACGAAGTCATGGCATTGAAGCGTCACATCTTTGCTTTTGTCACCAAAACCACTCATCGAAGAGCAATAACACTAAAATTGTTCATTCAACGTACGGATAAACCATCACATCATGCTCCTCGAAGCTTCTCCATCGTCCACCTCAAAAATGGCCCAATCGGCCATCATCAATAGTGCTAGATATCGACCACTCCAAAGTAATTGATAATGACCACTTCGGTCGTGCACTTAACCAAAAATGGTTAAATACAAACCAAATGAAAATGTCCGACATCCATCCCGAAATCCAAAGCATGTCTCCAAATCCATCTTTCGTCTTCATATCAATTGATGGCACAATACTCTATACATGAAATCCAATCCTGTAGGATATATTCTAATACTATATCGCCTTCAAACGGTGTTTTCAACCAAAACAACCAAACTGGCATACATACATCCAACCAGCATAAAACATCCATAATAGCCTGTATACATCTATAATAACACAATACAATACATCCAAGCAACCAATGTGGGATAATGTGGGATCAATATCGAAATAGCCTAAATCTATCAATATAGTCAAAATAGTGCATCAACGGGAAAAATGTGATATTTAATTTAAAACCATTTTAAAACACTTTTAATACTTTTTATAAAATAAGATATATGTTTAACTATTTTAGAAATTTCGTTTTAAAGTTAGAAAACATTTCAAAACATCGTTTTAATACTATACTAACAATTATAGTATGGTGAGAGACAATATCACTCACCTCAACCAAATCTAACCAAACTAATGCCAAGTTGTAGCTCTCCATCATGAGTGCAATGCAAGAAACGGCGTCCAAAATGTAACTCGTATGTAAAAGATATGGCCAATATAAGTTTTAGATTATTTAAACGATTAATTAATTTAATCGATAACTAATTTAAACTAATTACCTAGATTAGAGCCTAATTTTTTCTCCCGCAATCCAAGAAATAGCCTGTACATGTCGTGCACCATGAAATTCACTTCTCTATACCTTCTCTCCTTTCTAACTCGAGCTACGATCCAAGAAACGGCGAACAGAAAGTTGCAGCGTGCTCCACTACGAACGAGCTCCGCCTCGGACCCAAAAACATATCACTTGATCACATCTAGCCTTGATCAAACTAGCAACCGAGCCCCTCCCGTCATATGAATGCGATTTACACAAGTGCACTGCAAAACTCCAAATTTTGGAAAAAGGTGCACATCGCGAGGAGAAGTTCAATGGTCCTTGCCTCATCACCTAACTCTGCCTATTCCTCCTCCACGACCTAACCTTAGTTTTGAGCTAGAAGAGGCATCTTGGCCAGACATCGTCGCACCACTCAAAATTGATATGGTATCAAAGATCTCATCGATACGAATGCAATGAAACTAGTTTGGAAATTTTTCTTGGAGTGGTTTGCCGGATTTTAATTTTTGAAGTTTGAAAAGGGGAGGCGGCCATAGTTTTTGCTCACGGCAGTGTAATGGTGAATGGGAAATAAGATAAGGGTTTTAATTGGCCCATATGTAAATGATATTATTTATTTTATTCGAATTCTCAAATAAAAAGTCATGCATTTCGAGCTCGCACGATCAAATGGTGCGTCCGATCGACACGAAACTCATCTGCATGCATCATTTTTTTTTCAGTCTCGATGAAATAAAATTCATCGCTATCTGAGTCAGCACTCCGGGATGATAATTTCATGCTTTTCGAGACCATTTCGACCATCAGATTGTCCAACCTCCAAATATAGCAATCCATATACTTATTTTAATTAGCAACGTCCATACGAACTCAATGGAAGTAGCCTTGAGTCCTGATTCGATCGTATGTGAAAAAACAAAATTTTGAGACCATCAATTAATTAACGATTCAATATTTAAATAAATTATTTGAATATCCAATCATTAAAAACGGGTCGTTACATTCTCCCCTTCTTAAAAGGATTCGTCCTCGAAAACCCAAGGACGAAGCGAAACAACCCAACACCCTTACATAAGCAACGATACTAAAGAAATCATCACTTATCAACTCACAACAACAATCACTTAAAGCGGTCGTGATGAAGATAGTAGACATAGAATTAGCTGGAGCCATCATCCTCATCCCTAAGTACAGTCACTATCAAATCCGAAATCAATGTGGCTAAACCAAACATCTAAGTCAAGCACTTATTTTCGAAGAAGCGGATAATGGAAAACAAAAGCGCCAAGTCACTGGCAAAAAGGCAGGTTAACTAAATATATTACATTACCGACTCTCTTGATTATCGACAATGTCTAATACCATATACATTGACTTTTCTTCAATTTTGACTTATGACATGGAAAATTTTGGCAGCAGCTCCTTTGCGAGGCTAAGTCTGGGAGAATTCCCGATACAACATAGATACACACACACACACATCTCATATGTGAGGCATCTTGTTTCCGAGGACGACCAAATGTATATAGCCAAATCTACACTACAAGTGTTACATACCTCTTTCATAGCAAGAGAGTTTTATTTAGATGCAAATATAAGCAGATAAGCATCCAAATAGCCAACACTTGCTTCCTTGTACCAGATCAAGTACTCAACAAAGAGGATTAAACACAATAGCAAACATCATAATGTAAATAGGCATGCTAGGTCATATATATGGCAATCATCTCAAATAAATGTGTTGTATCAAACCATAGCTATCTTGCATGTCTAGTAACCATATAAGCAAAAGTAGTCATATCAAGTGCTAACAATTAGACATTAATAGGCACATATAAGATCAAACATCAAAAATAACATCCATGTCTATCCTAGCATGCAGGATACTATACTATCTAGTATAATGCATCAACCATGATATCTAATATGAAAGTTAGCAAAAATAGAAAGGTCCCCTAATAAAGAGCTCCAGACAAGCGGTCCTCATGCTCCCATCGGTTTCTTATGTGTAATCGCCTCCGATTACACTCAACTGAACCTTTACCACTCCATCGCCTTCCTTTTAACCCATTTCATATCACGTCTATCGTTGCAAATAGTCCTACAAGATCTCGAAGTGCTTGGTTCAGTCTCAGTATCATCTAGACAATCTGGTGCCAAATTCCAAACGCCTCTTGTAGATTCTCCCAAAACCCGCTAGTGAACAACAGGTTTCAGCCATTTACAATGCTTTCGATACACAAGGGAATCACACTATCCATTCCATATATAACTTGACAAATTCAGATGCCATTCAGCTAGAGTTAACGAATATAAATCTAGCATTCTCTGTCAATCTATCGACTGTGACTCAAATGCTACCATACGTCCTTATAGTCCTTGGCATTCCATTGATGAAATCCAACTCATCCTTGCGGAGTCAACCATCTTGGTCGAGTCCGCACCACATCACCTCTACAGACACTACTCGTTCTTCAAATTTAGCAATGATTTCCACTAGTCTAGCTTCATGCCTTTGACTAGTACCGATCCGCTAAATCAAAGTAGGTCTGATAGTCAAACTGGCTAACATCTTTGGCAATAGATCACATCGAGTTCTGGAGTCATAACTAGTAATAAACTCGAGCAATACCCACTCTAGTTTATTGCTTCTAAGTTGGTACGTCTCCAACTCAAAACATCAAAGACCATATTTAGCTTACGAACATCTATGAAATGTCAGAGTCATAGGAAGTGAAGAACTCTAACCATTTCTGCTGCCGGCGAAGGTTGAGAACATTCTCGGAGAAAAGATACTTTAATGATGTGGGATCACTGAACAACTTGAATCCCTCTTCTAATAAATAGTGCCCCCAAATCCCTAAAGCGAACTCTATCGCTGACAACTCCGAATAAAGAGTTGGATACTTCCTCTCATGCGGTTTCACTTGTCGACTAACATATGCGACAAATTTACCTTTCGGTATCAACACTACACCTAGTTAAGTACCACAGAAATGTATATGCTATCATCTCCTCATTCCCGCTTGAAATGAGTAACATCAATGCCTCGTCAACCTCTCAGTCAGACTCACCAGCGCATGTTAACACCTCGCGTCATAAAATAATAGTCTGATTCTTCTCGTCAAATCGGTTTAACGGTGCTGCTACCTTTGAGAGGTCCTTAGTAAAGCATATACAACATCTCGCCTATCCAAGGAAACTTCTCATCATCAGTCGGTGTTTTCTCAACATCTACTATACAATCATTAATCGTGTCTTGTGCTCTTTTTCGTCTATGAGTAAACGAAATATCATCAACAAGCACAAGCACAAGCACAAACCTACTCAAGTGATCTCTTGAAACATGGTTCAAGAAACCAATAAAGTATACCGACTCGTTAGTTAGCCCGAACGTCATAACCAACCAATCAAAAGTCAAAGTAGCGTATGAAATGTTGTGATCGGCACGCTCTCTTTAGATATGCTCAGTGGATGAAACCCCATCGTAAGATCCAACTGAGAGGACACCATCGTGCTATAGAACTGATCGAACAAGCCATCAATCAGTGGGAGTGAACACTTATTCGTCATCCCATCTAGCTCATGGTAATCAACATACAACCTCAAAGAGCCGTCCACCTTAGTGGCGAACATTGTAGGTGCATCCCACTCAAATATGCTCCTACAAATGAACACTCACATCAATAGGTCATTCACTTGCACCTTTAGTCTTCTCTGCTCTTTGGGTATCATATACCTTAAAAGGCATAACCAAATCGATACGAAACTCTATCCTATATGGTGGTAATTAGGTCACCTCATCGAATGTGTCCGGAAACTCTCAAGTTATAGGCACATGTGACAACTCATTGTGTCGGATAATCGAGTGAATATAGAAAGATAACGATCACCTTATCATTAGATGGGAAGCCAAACACTATCGCCTGCTCATCATCAGTCCCTATCGTCAGCAACGGCCTCTCGAAATCCACCAATATTTTGTACCCCTCAAACCAGTAAATTCCTAGACTCTAATACTTAACCTAATTAAACCTAAAGAAATAAATAACAAACAAACAAACATCCATGACTCGATAAGAAAAAAATTCAACAAACCATGTATAGACTAAGTTTAGATAACCCATGCTGTAACACTCCTCCATTTTGAGGCCCGAAACTAAGCACTACGGATGCTGCAGTCATCCATAGTATTAATTTCTGGTTACAAAATATGGGATGCTACACATGTATAGTCTGGCTGAGCCCTCAATAAGGTCCGTCATAAATTAAAAGTCAGTCAAATATTTTGGGTCTCAATCTCAATTTGTCTACAAATCCCTAGATATGAAGGAATGTGAAATCTCGACGTCAAAATTTATCTTCAGATCTTCAAGATCCCCATCCTATCCTAGCAAGAGATGGATGAACCACTTTTGTTTTATTTATTTTGATGTTTTCGTATGGAGTTGAAAGAATTTTGGAATTTTTTTTTGCCATGAAAAGTTAGGAGGAGAGAAAGAAACAGACTGAATGAGAAAGAATGAATTGTACGTACAGAATGAGTTAGAGAATATGTTTTATTTGAAAGAATGAAACTTTTCCCATTCTTTAATTAGAACTTCCCTAATTAATTCTCTTGATTGTTTCTCTCTCTCTAATCCTTTCTTTACACGTATGTCATCAAATGACATAAATTTCCACAAATTATGTCATCAAATGACATAAAATTTCCACAAATCATGTCATCAAATGACATAAAAATTCCATAAATCATTTCATGCAATTATCTTTAAATTACATCAACATCGTATATCAATGCACGCAAATATAACTTTTATAAATGTATTAAAATAATTACAAAATACTTCCAAACATCAAATAAAATAAATAATAATTAATATTTCTCAAATACTAATTAATTTAATTAATTTACAACCTTTTATAAATAGATTAAATCATGTGGTTTTTTGGAGAATTCATCATTACGGTTGTGCGACTCAAAGGTGTAAATTCAGTCGGCGATTAATAGTGAATGATTCAAATATTAACGTTCACACGTCACTTAGTAGGTGGTGTGACATTTTGGTTGAATTCATCGCTTACACATCTTTTGGTAAAATCCAATTTTACTTATTATAAGCGGTACCAAATAGTGACAATTATTTACACCAATTCTCTTCGTCAAAACCATATCACTTTGGATTTATGGAATTTGGTAATGGTCAAAATTCCAATATCATCCACATTCGACTTTATAGTCCAAACACAATGTCCTTGGTTCAATAGCAACAATTATTATTAACCAAAATGCTCTGGCCAGAGACTTTGACTTTGAGTTGACTTGAGTTGACCATGATACTAACCCTATATAACTGAGGAGACGAATCCTCTCTTGAATAGTGCTTCACTTTCAATATTTCCACTCGACCCAACTATAGTCACTCGATGGAACGCCATGCCATGATTTGACTATAATCAAAGCGGAACTTTCATATTGAAGATCCACGGTATTCTCAAGTCGAGAGAACCGTGTAAATTAGTCACATCGATATTTTTTGTTTGACCTTAGTTATATTAACCAACAGAAAACTATCGAGTGAGTCATTCCATAGTTATCCAATAACTATCAATACGTAACCCCTTGGTGCCCCCAGTAGTCATGAGTAATACACTGCCCAACATTTGAAGAGTGTTACGTACTCTAGTCTCAACGGATACATCGATATCCAGTCTCGATGCATCTTGACTAGGAACATTTAAAATGGTACATTTGTTTCATTGTGATAATTTACTCACGCTTACAACACTTTGTAACTACTATCACAAAACATACCATTTATGGATATTCTATTAAATATACTTTTAATTAAATTTATTAATTAATATAACCACATTATATCAAGTATATAATAGAAAGAAAATACCTTTATTTCGAACAAGATTGGTCAACGAGTTAGGTATATATAACAAATTACATAATTGCCCATAGGGTATGCCCCTAACTCTATCAATGGTTTCATCTAACTCCAAGCCATCGAAGATCCTTTCACAAATATCATCCTGTCTTGCACCTCTATAGCCGACTCTGGTCCAAGAAACGATCTGCCTCTTAGACTCACATAATCTTTATATAGCTCGGCAAAGTCGACTCTAGGCATTTGCGCTTGAGCACCATAACCATTTAGAGCAACTTGGGCATTCCAAAATAATGTTTCTCACCATCTCGACAAATCTATTCTATAAATTGAGGTTAGTGGTCCTCGATCCTACCTACTCTCAACTCAAAGATGGAGTCAATAACAGCATTTCTCTTATGCCAAATCATTCCTAATACATAATAAGAATGATCAATCTCTCATAAAGAAAAAATGCATCAATAGTGCTCGTGTGTGCAATACAACTTATATACTACATATACTACTATATAGTTTTGAAAACCAAAATATACAACAAATACACACTCTCTATGTATACACACACACACACCCTCAATCCAGTCTAAGGTGACAACTCCTACCCTTTTGATATTGGATCACGGTATCAACTCAGGTTAATCAAGTAATCCAAGCTCCGATACTAAATGAGATGACTGCCCTATACCACTAATGCTCATATAATCGAATAGTGCACTGCTGGAGCATCCGACAGATGTAGGATGATTGTCAAGGGAAAGAAGAATAAATAAAGATGAGGGATAGAAAAGAAGAGAATAGAAGAAAGGAGAAGGAAATAAAATATCATACAATCACATAACCTGTCGTATATCACAAAATGCATCAAATAAAATATAATAGTAATCACATATATAAATAGGCGAGAGAGTAATAACTATATAAACCAGATAACCAGAGTACATAGGCTCATGCAGTTATACAAAACAGTAATAGAGTTTATACAACTAATAAATAAACCCAACAGATAAAATGTCTCTAATAATAGTAAGTCAACACTGTCAAGGCTCCATAGTGTCCCACAAGGGAATAAACAATAATAACTCAAAACATAAGTATGAGAAGGCATCACGAATGTGCTAGTCCATCTGCACAGCTCCAAGTGCTATTTATACCTGCTATCTAGTCTACTTATTTAAGAGCACCCGAGATAATAAGAAGCAAGCATAAACCTCGAGTCAGACAATAGTCTGGTGTGAGCGATAAATAATCTCAAAACACTATAAAAGTCGGTATAGTATATGAAACAGAGGGTATAGAGAATCATACCTGACCTGTCCCTACATCCACAGAGTTAGCACATAACACAGGATATATGCTACTCTATGGTAGTCATCATGGGTGTACTACACATCAAAGTACTAAGGGTGTCTAGATATCAGCATCGGTAATATCTACATCGTGTGACATTCCTAAGTTGATAAAAACAGTCAAACAAATATGGCATCCATCATCCATCCTCACATTCACCCACTCGGTCGGCTAGGAACTACACTAAGTCCTGATTTCTAGGTACTCTAATTCATGCCCCTCAGTCGGCTAGGAACTAGACTGCACCCCCATAGATAGCCCATGGTACTCGGATCAAAACATCATATGATCCAGAGTATCCCCATAAACCCTATGTGATGTACCTAAGGCATCCCCGTAGACCCAACAAATATCATCACACATACCCCTAATTTACGAGTACACATCGAAACCAACAAATATCAACGATCTCTTTATACACGTCATATATAGTAGAGATTGTCTCGGAACTGTCCTTACAACTCCCATCTGAAGTCGTCGTGGTTGGGAACTACTATAGACAATCATCATAAGCCATAGAGTGTCATCATGAAACCCGTAACCTTCTTCCAACAGTTCCATCCATCTGTCTCATCGTCGCCTACTCTACATCCTGAAGTACAGCTATCCATTATCAAAGCCATCACTTTCCAACATGGAATCATCTTCGTCGAATCACAAAGTCATCTCGTTAAAGTATCACATCTTCGTTTCATCGCCAAAACAACTCGTCGAAGAGCAGTAGCACCAAAATCGATCATCGAACGGATGGACGAACCATCATATCATGCTGGTCGAAGCCTCTCCATTGTCCACGTCAAAATTGGCCAAATCGGCCATCATCAATTGTGGTAGGTATCGACCACTCTAGTGATAACGACCATTTTGGTCATGCACTTAACAAAAACGATTAAATACAAACCAAATGAAAATGTCCGACATCCATCCCGAAATCCAAAGCACATCTCCAAATCCATCTTCTGTCTTCATATCAATCGACATGCACGATAATCTACACACGAAATCTTATCCTACGAGATATATTTAATACTATATCGCTTTCGAACGGTGTTTTCAACCAAAAAAACCAAACTAACATACATACATCCAAAAAGCATATAACCTTCCATAATAACCTATATACATTTATAATAACACAATACAATCGTCCAAGCAACCAATGTGGGATAATGTGGGATTAATATCAAAATAGGCCAAATCTATCAATATTGTTAAAATAGTGCATCAATGGAAAAAATATGATATTTAATTTAAAATCATTTTAAAAACACTTTTAATTCTTTTTATAAAATAAGATACAGGTTTAGCTATTCTAGAAATCCCATTTCAAAGTTAGAAAACATTTCAAAACGTCGTTTTAATACTATACTAACAATCATAGTATGGTGAAAGACAATATCACTCACCTCAACCAAATCTGACCAAACCAGTGTCAAGTCGTAAAGTTCTCCATCACGAGCGCAACGCAAGAAACGTCATCCAAAACGGACCTTGCATACGAAAGATATGGTCAATATAAGTTTTGGATTATTTAAACGATTAATTAATTTAATCAATAACTAATTTAAACTAATTACCTAGATTAGAGCCTAATCTTTTCTTCCCTAATCCAAGAAATAGCATGTACATGTCATGCACCAAGAAACCCACTTCTTCATACCTTCTCTCCTCTCTAACTCAAGCTACGGTCCAAGAAACGGCGAACGGAAAGTTGCAGTGCGCTCCACTACGAACAAGCTCCGCCTCGGACCAGAAAACAAATCACTTGATCACACCTGGCCTTGATGGACCTTGCAGCCGAGCCCTCCCATCATACGAACACGATTTACACCAGTGCACCGCATAACTCCATAATTTGGGAAAAGGTGCACATCGTGAAGAGAAGTTCAATTGTCCTTGCCTTTTCGCCTAACTCTGCCTATTCCTCCTTTACGACCTAGCCCTAGTTTCGAGCTAAAAGAGGGATCTCGGCCAGGCATTGTCGCACCACTCAAAATTGATATAGGATCGAAGATCTCTTCGATATGAGTGCATTGAAACTAATTTGGGAATTTTTCATGGAGTGGTTTGTCGGATTTTAATTCTTGAAGTTCGAAAAGGGGTGGCGGCCATAGGTTTTGCTCATGGCAATGCAACAGTGAATGGGAAATAAGAGAAGGGTTTTGTTTGGTCCATATTTAAATAATATTATTTATTTTATTTATTTCTCAATTAAACGGTCATGCATTTCGAGCTTGCACGATCAAACAGTGTGTCCGATCGACATGAAACTCGTCTACGTGCATCACCTTATTTTTCCGACCCCAAAGGTATAAATTTCGTCGCTATCCGAGAAATTGCTCCGGGATGATAATTTCATGCTTTTCGGGACTGTTTCGACCATTGGATCGTCCGATCTTCAAATATAGTGATCCATATACTTATTTTAATTCACAACATCGATACAAACTCAACGTAAGTGGTCTTGGGTCCTGAGTCGATCAAATGCAAAAAATCATATTTTTGGGACTGTCAATTAACTATGATTCAATATTTAAATATGCAATCGTTAAAATATAGGTCGTTACATAATCTTTTTCTATCTCTTCAATAATTATTAACCTAAAATCCTCATTTATCAGTCCCATTAATCCATTTATACCCTATTAACTTCTTGTAACTTCCAAATTCATTTCACATTTATTACCTAATTATTTGGAGTTACAACCTTTCTAACTTTCTTTCCAAATTCTTTTATTCATTATGCGATTTGTTCTAACGTTTTGATTCTATTTAAAGCGAATATTACGCGTAAATCATCGTATTAGTTAAGTTTTCATTTTAGTTGATTAGCGCAGTTAAATACGTATAGATATTTATTTCCATCAATTATATTTCTAGTTGTAAATCTTTAACTTGAACATTCTTCTCTATATCTAACTTGTTGGAATTATAGTTCTAAAAAGATTCTTCGTTATGATTCCCATAAATTAATCTAAATTGAAAGGTTTGCTTCGTTTGATATAACAAGGAATGATTATGTCTTTTTTTACTGAAATATACAGTGTAAACTATGAAAAGTAAATCCGTACTTTACACATCTCTTTCTTTTATTTACTATACTCCTTATCAAATCAAATGCTGCTTTTCTACATAATTAAGAAAATCAAACCAATTTATAGAAATTAAACGGATATTATTCCCAATAATTAAAATATAGAAAATCCACATTCCAACAGAATTAGGGTAAGAATCAAATTTCATTAATACCTTTACCACAAAATTATAGATCTAGAATAAATTATACATCGAACCAATATTCAACTTTTATAACTTGGGGACAGATTTTCAGTTCTGGGTGTAAACAATCATTTCCAATCAAATTTCTTAAATTACAGAATATGAATATGTAGGCAAATACGTTTAATTTGAGCCTACAATTCAAACATATTTATTTATTTAGGCATAAAATAAAAAAAAGCCAACGAAATAAATTTCAATGTCATGAACAATTTATAAAATTTTCCACTCATCTTTCAGAGCATTCCAAAATATCCGGATCTGAATTAAATCCTTTGATTCAACTTCATCACCTTTTTAACCCAAGAAATATGTATAAAAAAGGTACATACATATATTAAAATTTCAGATTTGAGGAGAGATTTAGGGTTGAAATGGAATATAAATTTACTATACTGAAATTTGCCTTGTTATCGTGTAACGTTGATTTGCTTCTTCTCATTTTCAATTTATTTTTTGTTCTTCTCTAATATATATATATACATATAATATTTTATAATTTAGAAGAATAGTGCAAAAGAGAAAATGGCAGAGCTTTGCTGCTTGGATTGGAAAATATGAGAAGAGAAGTGAGTGATTAGGACTTTATTTATAGGTGCACGAATCAATTGTAAGCGTTGGATTAAAATAACTAATGTATATTCTTTTCTTTAATTCCCTTTTCTTTTCTTTTTTCATACCATTATTGTTCTAATCTAATTAACGATTACTTTTCTTACTAAGTTAAGTATCCACTAACGTTAAATAACGTTAATTTATTACCATTTTCGTCTAACTTGTTAATGTTAATTTCTTTCTTCCACATTAAGTGTATTTAACGTCAATCAATTACATTTATTACTTACTATTTCCTTCCCTTAAACGTTAACGTTCTTTCTTACTAACGTTTATTTTCATGTTAATCAATTCTCATTTATTTATTTCCTTTTCGATGCTAATTTATTTTTATTCAATGTTGATCTCCTTTGATTACTTCCTTCTAATATCTGATTTGATTGAAATTAACATAGCCAATCAATTAAATGTTAAGATTTACATCTAATATTTACATCGATGTAAATATTAATACTTATTTATTTCAAGGCCAATTTATTTACTTATATTCTTTCTTAATTAGATTTAATTTGATTGAGCTCCCGTAACTAACATTTATATTTAACGTTAACATTTATACTTATGGATTATTTTAATGTTAAGTTATTAACATTTACTTTCTTAATTAGTTCTAATTATTTCCAATCTGATAAGTTCAAACGTCAATAACTTTTTTGTTTGAGCTTCGATCGTGACACTTCAAATATAAAAGTTTCTCAGAAAATCGTCATGAACACAATGGTGCAAGTTTCATGACCAAATTCCGTCATTTACTTAAATTCCAATTTTGGAGCCTTATTAATTAGTTATTAATTATCATTAATTTTACGGGGTGTTACAGATCCCTTAGCACGTGTATCTGAGTCGTTTCCTTACTCCATCCAATTTCCATTATCCTCGAGGAACCATTCCACATTCTTCCATTCCACGATAGAATCATTCAATCGTTCTATCCATGGGTCATCTTTCTTAGACCCCGCCCTTTCGTGGATAATCACGACTCCGTTCAACTTCGAGCCGTCATCACCGGAACCTAACTCCTTTCACCATCGAGTTATTACCAAAGACCTAAAACCCTTAGTGTGCTACCATGTCGCCATCAAACTCTATGTGAATAAATAAACACCTTCAGCACGACCTGTAGAGCCTCCACTTCCGCTCTTGGAAGTTACACTCCAATCCCATCAATATAAATAACTCAGACCCGAGCTAAAATGACTTGTCGCCGAGTTATATACTTAGCCAATTTTGGCTAAGTCTCCTTCTCTTCTTCTAGTGCTTCATCCCCCATGTGCTTTAGATTTCGACCCATCCTTCAAAAGAACTCGGCATCACACCAAAGAAATGGTTTCCAAGTCCTCGAAATAACTCGGCGTCATGCCCAATGCTTAGCCAATTTTCTACATCTTGCCCTTATCCACCTCCTCTAGCAACTCCCCATTGAGCCATCAAGTCGTTGATCCATTTTGGCCAATAAAAATAACTTGACATCAACTAAAATAACTCGGTGCCGACCTATTTCCTTAGCCCCATTTGTGTTGCGACTTGTAGCTTGGGTTCCCATGCTCCAGAACCCCTCCTCCAAGTTTCATTCAATTATGACCATTTTTGCCTTCAATTTTTCGAATTCTCCATCCTATTCTCCAACTACCTAAAACACTAGCAAACAACATTAAAGCATAATATACAATCATAGAAAACCATGCACATACATCCATTCATACAAAAAATACATAAGAATGTGATAATCAAGCAAATCTTAATCTAGAACTTTTACACTATCATATGCATATGAATACAAGGGGTTGCAAAACTATTTAAAACCATTTTTAAACCTTTACAATTCATACATAAACATGTATAAAAATGTGATTAAAGTCAGAAAATGTTTTAGGGTCAAAATCATATCAAAAACATCATTTTAACTATATAGACATGCATAGTAGAGTGAGAGATCAAGAACCACTCACCAAATACCCAAAATACCAAACAAAATCCTTAAGTATGAAGTAGACAGCAAGGGATATGACCCCAAATTAGCAAAAATGATAATCTAAAGCTTTCCTATGCTAATCACTCCTCTAATCAATGGTTTGGCTAAGATTAGTAAGGAAAGGTGTGATTTTTGATGAAATTAGGGTTAATGGAGGTTTAGATCTATTTGGGGAAGATGAAAATGACTTAGACCAGTTCCTACGACCTCCCCTTAGCATAGTTTTTGAGATGGGGGCTTAGTTAATTACTCATTAAAACTGGCCAGCAGCTGCCAAAACTTAAAACAGCTATGACTTTCAAACGATAAGTCCATTTTTCTATTTTGACCACTCTATGAAATGAGAATCCATTATCCTGAAGCAATGGAAGTGGTTTGAGACCCTAATTCTACTTCTATCAAAAGTTATATCCCAAACAAGATTTTCAGGGTCGAAATGGTCAAATTGAAATTCAGTAAATATCAAAGACGTCGAATATGACCCTAAGAGTCACTTTCTAAAATTTTAGAGTTAGACGACCTCATATGAATAAAACTAAAATATTTTACGATCCTTCGATACGTAAAACATGGGTCGTTACACTCTCCCGTTATTAGGAATTTTGTCCCCGAAATCCCCAAATAGATCAAACATGATTACCCCACATACCTAACAATCATATGCAACCATCATATATATCAAACAAGCAACCATGCAATCTACAGTGTAGGTAAGCATATCCTAGCATGTGAGATACTAAACTATCCTATATGATATCAAATGTGAAAGCAAATGCGATAAACTGTAGGCCTTACCATACAAAGAGCCCTGAATCAGTGGCTCTCATGCTCTTCTCGGTTTCCCATATGCAATCACCTTCACCTCTACCTCATTGAACCTTCATTAACTCCACCGTCTTCCTTCTAAGTTGTTTCGTATTGCATTCAACAATACGAACCAGCCTACGAGGTCTCGAAGCTTCTGGTTCAATCTCGATATCATATAGTTGATTCAGTGTAATCGTCACGTCTAAGTCATGCACAAACTTATGGAAGTGAGAAACATGGAAGGCACTGTGCATACCCTCCATCTTTTGAGGTAAGTCGACCCTATATGCTAGGTTCCTAATCCTCTCCGTTACCAAAAAAGGAGCTACGAATCTCGGTGCCAACTTCCCATTACTATTGAATCGAATATCATTGTTTAAAGGAGAAATCTTCACAAACACCATATCATCGACGGAGAAATCCAAATCTCTGCATCTCCTATTGGACTATCTTTTCTACCTATCCTGAGCAGCTTTCATTCGCCGTCGAATAATCTCTATCTTCTTCAAGGTTTCTCTGATCATATCTGGACAAGCATCAGTTTATCACCCGCTTCCCACCAACACAAAGGGGCGTTACACGATCAGTCATATGATGCTTCAAACGGTGCCATACCGATACTGGACTGATAGCTATTATTGTATGCGAACTCTACCAAATGCAGATGATCATCCCGCGAGCCTCTAAAATCAAGTACACAAGCCCAGAGGAGATTCTCCAATATACGATTCACACTCTCCGTCTGTCCACCTATTTGTGGGTGATAAGCTATACTGAGATGCAGCTCGGTACCCAGCGCCTCTTGTAAGCTCTTCCAGAACCCACTAGAGAACAACGGGTCTCGGTCGCTCACAATAATCTTCGGCACACCATGAAATCCTATGACCTATTTCACATACAACTCGATCAGTTTGGCTACCATCCTCCTTGACTTGATAGGTACAAATCAAGTGCTTTTAGTTAATCGATCGACTATGACCCGGATGCTGTTTACCCTGCTTGAGTCCTCGACGGTCCATCGAAGTCCCAACGATACTTGCTCATACTTCCATTCGGGAATTTCAAGCGGTTGCAACAACCCACTTGGCTTCTTTTGCTATGCCTTCACAACTGGAAATTCATGCATTTCGAGTTGAATGTCCCAACATCCTTCCTCATTCCCTTCCAATAATAGGTTTGCTTCATATCATGGTACATTTTATTACCGTTGGGATGTATGCTAAACCTAGAATGATGGCACTCTCGTAGCACCTCATCTTGTAATCCATCCTCAAGAAAAAATAGCCTCCCATCCTTACGGAGCCACCTTCTCGGTCGAGTCTCTATTGCTTCATATCTTCAGACTCTACACCTCCTTCTATTTTCTCCATAATCTCTACTAGTCTAGTATCTCGCCTCTAATCAGTACCGATCCGCTCAATTAGACTGGGCCTGATAGTCAAATTCGCCAACATCTCTGGTTCTAACTCATAATGGGGGTCTGAAGTCATAGCCAGTAATATACTCCAACTGTTTCCACTCCATAAACATCACTCC
This sequence comes from Allium fistulosum, assembly GCA_030737815.1. NCBI lineage: Eukaryota > Viridiplantae > Streptophyta > Magnoliopsida > Asparagales > Amaryllidaceae > Allium > Allium fistulosum. The sequence goes on along the minus strand of CM060903.1, from coordinate 888,127,504 downwards.
CAAACTGGCATGTCTTCTACTCAATGCATTAGCGATCGCATTTCCTTTACCAGGTGTATAAAAAATGCTGAAATCATTGGAGGCCAAGAATTCCAATCATTGCTGCTGGTGAAGGTTGAGATCCTTCTCGGAGAAAAGGTACTTTAAGTATTTATGATCCGTGACCAACTCAAACATTTCCCCTAATAGTAGTCCTTCAAAATCTTCAAAGCAAACATATAGCCACCAACTCCAAATCATGAGTTGGGTACTTCCACTCGTGCGGTTTCAGCTGTCGACTAGCATAGGCGAAAATTTTTCCCTTCTGCATCAACACCGCTCCTAATCCAATACCACATGCATCTGTATATACTGTCAGCTCCTCATTCCCATTCAAAATGATCAATTTTGGTGCACTCCTTAACCTCTCTTTCAGGCTTACGAACATGTGTTCATACTTCGCGTCCTAAACAAAAGTCTGATTCTTCTTCGTTAAATTGGTGGTGCTGCTATCTTCGAGAAGTCCTTAACGGAATCTCTATAATATCCTACCAACCCTAGAAAACTCCTCAAATCCGTAGCATTATTGGGAGTTCTAATCCTAAACTGCTGCCACCTTGGCAGGATCTACTATGATGCCCTGCTCCGAGACGACATGACCCAAGAATCTCACTGCTCTCCTCCATAAGTGAGATTTCAAAAACATCAGTTTCAACTTGTGTTTCCTCAACACTTCAAACACAATCCTCAAGTGCATCTTGTGTTCTTCCTCAATCCTAGATATATCAAAATATCATCCACGAACACAAGCACAGACTTATTTAGGTGATCCCTAAAGACATGGTTCACGAGATCAACAAAGTATGTTGGAGCATTGGTTAGCCCAAACAACATAACCAAACACTCGTAGAAACCAAACGGCATACGAAACACGGTGATCGGCACACTCTTATTCTCTACTCTCAACTGGTGAAATCCTATCGCAAGATCCAATTGAGAGAACACCTTCAAACTGTGGAGCTGGTCGAACAAGTCATCAATACATAGAAGTGGATACCTGTTTATCTTCATCACTTTATTTAGCTCACAGTAATCTACACACAAACTCAGAGAGCCATTCGCTTTAGTGGAGAATACTGTGGGTGCATCCCACTTAAATATACTGCTACCAATGACCTCCTTTTTCGATAGGTCATTTACTTGCACCTCCAACACCTTTGGCTCTCTAGGTGCCATACGCCTCAAAGGCATAACTGTCGGTCTGGCGTCCTTCACTAAGTCTATCTGAAACTCAATCTCTCTATGTGGGGGCAATCTGATCACTTCCTCAAGCATATCTGAATACTCTTTAACAATAGGTATCCTGTGGAGTCTCAAGCGAATATAGAAAGCTAACCTTAACCCCATCATCTAGCAGGCAGCCAATCACTACCGTCCGCCCTTCCACAACACCAATCATCACCAATAGCCTCTCGCAATCCACTACTACCGCATACTTCCTTAGCCAGTCCATTCCTGAGATAATCCCAAACCCAACAAAAATCAAATCAAAACAATCATAAACAAATGAGCATCCATGACTTGATAAGGTCAAACCACGACCAACCATGCATAGGCTAGTGGAGCCTTCAATGGGGTTCATCACAATCATAGATCAGTCAATTTTTTGGGTTTCAATCCCAGCCTGTATACTAAATTGCTAGATATGAAGGAATATGAAGCCCCGGTATCGAATAAAACACATACGGAAACATCATAAATAGAAAGCACACCTTAAATAACAACGCCCTTCTCTATCACTTTCACCGAGGGAGCACTCGACGAAGTCAGAATAGGGTCCAAAGCATATGCCTTCACAACCTGTTTCAGTTGCGGTGGTTCCGGACAATTCTTCAGTATATGTCCTGGTTTACTATAGTTATAACACTTCTTCTTCTAATAAGATTTGCAGTCTCTGATTAGGTGACCCTTGTCTCCATAACCATAACAAATAGGAACCCATTTAGCCTTCTTCTGAGCCTTTCCCTGAGACTGCTTCCTCTTGCCATTAGATTTCTTCTTCCCTCTACCACTTTGTTGCAGATTTGGCTCTTCCTTAGCAATAATAGGTAATTTGTACTTGGGGTATAAACTCTCTTGGCGAAGATCTTTCTCAACAAGTCTTTCGAATGGCTCATCGATAGGACTAACAACCTCCTTCCCCAAGTAGTCATCCAAACCCATAATGAACTTCTCGTTCTTTCTTAATGGAGTGTCGATGAAAGACATCATATACTTCGGCAAAGCATCAAATTCAACAATATATTCGGAGGCAGACATATGTCCTTACTTTAAATCATCAAATTTCCTAAATAGCATCAACTTCTGAGCAGCCGGAACGAACTTCTCTTCAAACCTGGCCTTGAACTGGTCCCAAGTGAACTGATCCTCAAGTGTAGCAATGGTAATGGCATTCCACCAGTTCATGGCCCGCCCTCGAAGCTATCTAGAAGCCAACTTCCTCTTCATGACATCATCTATTTCCATATCACAAAAGATAGGCTTTCAGGTGTCCAACCAATCCAGCACTTCGATAGCCGACTCCGTTCCAAGGAGTAGTTTGGCTTCCAAGGTGGAGTAATCTTTTCATAACTTAGCAAAGTCAGCTATCGGCGACTGCACTTGAGCACCACCACCAATAGCAACATTTAGAGCGGCCGCTTGGGCATTTTGAAGCATGTTTGCCATCATCTCATTGAACACAACTTGCAAAATAGAGTTAGCAATCCCCGAGCCCGCTCCTTCCTCAACATCGAAGATGGAGTTTCTTATGGTGTTTCTTGTTTGCCCGCTCATTCTTAAGCTGTAACAAGAATGATCGGTCTCTCAAAAAGAAAAGTGTATCAATGATACTCATGTGTGCATGCAGCTTACATACTATATATATTGCTATATAGTTTTGAAAATCAAAATATATAACAAGTACACACTCTCTCATGTGTGTGTATTCTCGATCCAATCTAGGGTGATAACTCCTTCCCTATTTCTACTGGACCATGGTATCAACTCAGGTTAATAATGTAACCTCATTCTGATACCAAATGTGACGACTGCCCTATACCACGGGCATCCAATATACATAAAATAGTGCGCTGCTGACATGCCGGTAGACGTAGAACGATTACCAAGGTTTTAAAATGAAATAAACATCACAAAACCTATCGCATATCTCATAGCGCATGGAATAAAATATAATATACATCACAGATATAAAATAGAAGAAACAGTAATAAGTAAGTGATCCAAATATCAGAATACAGATTCACATAGTTATACAACGAGTAAGCGAGTTTATAAAATGGAAATAAACTTAAATAACTATCTCATAATAATAATCATAATAATAATAATAATAAGCAAACACTGCCAAGAATCCACAGTATTGCACAATGGAATAAGCATAGAATCCATATGTAATACGGGATAGCTCCATCCAACTCGTCCTCTGCACAGCTACTGCGTTGCACCTAGACCTGCTATCTAGTCTACTCATTTAAGAGTATCTGAGATAATAAGAAGTAAAGCATAAAACCTCGAGTTGGACAACTATCTAGTGTGAGTGGTAAATGAATCTCAAAATACTATACAAGTCGATATAGTAAGGCGCAAGGGTGTACGAACCATACCTGGCCTATCCCTACAACCAAAGTGTTAGCACATAATGAACATAATATGCTACTCTACAAATATAATAAAGGTACACTACAAACCAAGTGTGATGATGGGTGTCTAGATATCCCTGTCTCCAATACCTATCTACCATGACGTCCCTAGCGTGATAGACTACAGAAGAACAATCAAGACAACCATAGCATCCATCAAACAATCCTCACTATCACTCAATGTGCTTTGGATATATGTATAAGTATAAAGGCACTGGCTAGAAAGGGGATACATTGGATATTGCTACATATATTGCTTACAAATCACCAATTCGAGTGTTTGATTACAATCACAAAATTCTAATTTTTTGTCTATACTTCATATGATATGAAACATTTTCCAGTCCCATTATAAAATTAGTCTAGCCTTGAACTTGTATACTGAAGTTGGAACTAGTTACACTCTATTTTTATTTGGAGCCCACTTAAATTTGCACATGTTAACTGCTTTGGAAATTTTAAATTGCCTGTTGATATAAAACTGTAAAATGTTACCGGTGTCTAAATAAAAATGCTCACTACTACTATCATATAAACATATTACAGGGAAATATATGTACAAATGCTCATAATCAAATTATTGAACTTTAATACTCAATTGACCAATCATAAAACTAAAATGAAAGTATTAGTTAAACAGTAAAAAAGCATGTGATGCATCATTTGCTGCTTAATTTAGTAGCTTTGTTACATCATCAATTCTAGTGCAATAAAAGAGATCTGAAAACTTGACGGCCATTATTGATTTTGTTTAGATTATTGCATGGCCAATTAATATAATTTATGTTAACAAAAGTCATACTATATTTGAAATTTGGGCAGTGACAAATATGTTAGTCCTTGAGATGATGGTTTTGATGACAACAACCGTAGGACTTGTTATAAAATATAAATACTAACGTTATGGTTTAGATATATATGTATATGCAGAATATAAACATGCAGGTACCAAGAACGAAGACTGTACAGTATAGAGATACAAGACTAATGAATTTAAAGATCGAAGATATCAAGATTGATACTCATGAGTATCAAGAAATCAAGTTATCAAGAGTTCAAGATTTCAAACAGTACAAGATAATGTAGTTAGTCTAGAATTATGTTAAAACTTCTTGAAAACACTTACATCTTTATTCGAAATTTATTCATGGAATGGAATCCACTTCGAGCCTGTTAAAGGGATGGAACCCTAGTGGGATGGATACCACGACAATATCTAGTGGAACATATAGTGGTCCTATTTTGATATCCACTAATTTTATAAAAATGTTTTTCAAAAGTATATCTCTTGTTTTTTAAAATGTTTTCAAAATTTTCTTTTCAAAAAGACATCTCTCTTATTTGAAATATTTTAGCCTCAAAAGTATTTTTATCATTTTTAATATTTTGATTTCAAAATTGTCCTTGTTTTTGTTTTAAATATTTAGCTTTAAAATATTTATATACTCAAATTTTAAATCACTTTATAGATTAAGATTATATATATTAAAAATTATTTTCTAAACTATTTTATATGTTTAAACTATATTCAAGTATATTTACAAAGTTTAGAAATTGTTTTGACAAATTATAGAAACCAATTTTAATAAGAAAATCAAAACATCAATTTTGCCTTGAGCATGTCGACATACCTCAACCCCCCATGTCGACATTGTGTTCGTTATTTTCAAATTTCAATTTTCAAAAGAAGTGTCTATTCGTCGTATCCTTTCACGAATAGATATGGTTGTTGCTCTACTATAAATACCAGTAAGTTCTAAATGAATTTTTACCAGATTTCATTTTATTTTCTCTCCTCTTCATCTTCCACATTTATTCTAAAGAATCCTAAACTATACTCTACCAAAATACCAAGTGAATCAAACTTGATTATCTCTTGTTTGATTCTCTACCACTCTCTCCCTAATATCTCAGTGCTAGTAATAGAATCTTTTGTAAATCAAATTGTTGAGTAAAAGATGTGGTTAAGCCTTGAAATCAATTGGGTGTGATTGTAGCCTCGGAAATCAATTAGGTGATCTTGTAGCCTAGTTAAATCTAGAGAGTTGCCCTGAACTCGAATACAGGAGGGTGTACCTCGTAGCCTTGAAACCGAGGGTGTAATCTGGGAGATTATTTTGAAAAGAAATCTGTACAATTGTACGGGACTGGATGTAGGGTAACTTCGAACCAGTATAAAATCCTGGTGTGTTCTTTCCTTTACTGCTTTTATTTAGTATTTGAATCTGTGTCTGATTCTGTGATTATGTCTGTGTTCGTGAATTGCATTTGTTGGTGTTTAAATTGAACAAAGTTCAAAAAGAATTAAAAAATACATAAAACACTATTCACCTCCCCCCTAGTGTTATTCCAGCCTTAAGATCCGTAATCCGCATTTCTCACATTTGGTATCAGAGCATTGGTTTTCAAAGTTTTCATAATCTGAATTTTGATCAGTTTTAAAAATGGCTACCAACACCGGTTTTGTTAACACTATCGCTAGTCCATTTGTAGAGGGTCAGTCTACTACCAGACCACCACTTTTTAATGGCAGTAACTATGCATATTGGGCATGTAGAATGAAAATATATTTACAGTCGATAGAATTAGACACTTGGAATATCACACAAACTGAATATTCTGAACCCACAACTAGTTTTGCACTGTGGACTGCTGAGCAAAAGAATATTACACAAAATAATTCAAAAGCCATGAATATTTTATTTTGTTCACTTGATAGGAATGAATTCAATATAGTATCTATTTGTAAGTCTGCATATGATATCTGGAAAACTTTGCAAGTTACTCGTGAAGGAACAAGCAAAGTCAAATAGACCAAAATATCCATACTCACAAATCAGTTTCAATTATTCAAAATGAATTCTAATGAGTCCATTTCAGATATATATAGTAGATTTTAGGAGATTGTGCATTCTCTAATATCATTGGGAATAAGTTTTTCCGAAGAAGATCAATTCAGAAAAATTCTAAATTCTCTTACTCTAGAATGGGATAAGAAAACTCTTGCAATCAAAGAAGCAAATGATATCAGTACTTTAAAGATTAAAGAATTGATTGGAAATATAATGTCATTCGAAGTACAAATACAAGGGAGAAGAGATAGCAAGGCATTCGAAAAGAAGTCAATTGCGTTCAATACATTAACAGATGGATCAGACTCGGGAAGTGATGATGATGAAGAAATAGCTTTCATGACAAAGAATTTTAAAGAGTTTCTGAAATACAGAAAGATGAACAACTTCAAAAAGAATGATCACAGGAATTCTGGAAATCATAATGAAGTACCAAACCACGTCAAATGTTTCAACTGTGAAGAACCAGGCCATCTCAAAAGAGACTGTCCGCATCCTGATAAGCAAAAGTTTCCTGCAAGCAATGATTATACAAAGAAAAGGAAAAGAGGGTATACTGCTACACCAGACAATTCAGACTCAGATTCATCCTCAAGCGATGATGATCAGAAGACGAAAAATTCAAATATATTATTTACGGCTATTCATGATTCTGATGATCTCGGACATACGAATCTAGAAAAAGGTACACGTTTACAATATATTGGTTGAAATTGTTTGCTTAAAATTGTTTGGTTGTTTTTGAAATTATGTGTTGTTTGAATTTTAAAATTTTTATTATTATGTTTATTTTTATTTTTAATATTATAATATATTTTTATTAAAAGAATATTATTATATTTTATAATACTACAGAAAATATATAGACATTAAAAAAATAGATGTATATAGATATTAAAGTATATAGGAAAATATAAGTCACATGAATTCTCTGACCCATGTCGACATGGCCCTACCCATGATGTCGACATCCTTGTTAGAAATTTGAAATTCAAATCTTTGAATTTCCCTTCACCTTTTCACCAAACCCAATGTTCTGGAAAGGTACCTCTTGACAAGAGAAAATGTCTATTGAATATCTATTTATTTCCATTATCTTATCATACATTTTCACTTTCATTTTAAAATTCAAACTCTCTTTCACTCTTTCAAACTTTCTACTCTCTTCAAAAATGGCTTCTTCAAGCACTCCATCCACAATGAGGCTGTCTAAAACCAATAAAGAGTATCTCTATAATGATCTGCAAGCAATAAAGGCTTATATAAGCTATGCTAATTTTGGAAAAGTTCATACGGGAAAGTTTGCTATCTTTAGCGATTTCTCTACATATGAAATCAATACTCTTCTTGAAGAGAATCATATTCTTAGTCTTTTTGACAATTCTCAAAATGATTTTGTTTGTTACCCAAATCTTGTTAAAATGTTTTATGCGAATTTGAATCGCGGTTTTTATGAAGGAAATGAAGATGAAATTTAGAGTAGTGTTAAAGGCACAAAAATTGTTTTAAATTGTGAAATTTTGGGCAACATTCTCAATTGCAAGAATTCGGGAATAGATCTTTCTACTTTTAATATTGATGAACATGATCGTGAGACATTTCATCACATTTTCGAGGGAGATGACAACTTTGAATTTAAAAATCGTAACTTTCGTTCGAAAGCACGTATTGTCAATCTTCTTTTGCAACATACTATCACTCCTAGATCGGGAAATTTCAATAACCCAACTTTAAAAGTTTGTAAAGCTCTTTTTGCTCTCTTTGGTCATTATGACATCAATTGGGCACAAGTGATTATGGATGAACTTCGTCCTAAGAATTTGGAAATGGGTGAGAATACCTTGTATCATGGAATCTATCTTACTCGGATTTTTAATTATTTTGGCGTTGATTACAAAAGGGAAGAATTTGTTTCAAGAAAAGTGTTTAATCAAGCCAACATTTCTCTCATGAAAATTCATTTCATATTTCAACAATATGAATCTCTTACCGAAAAGGATGAAAGATTGGCACATGAAGATATGGATGAAGAAGATGAAGAAGAAGAAGAAGGGGAGGAAATGGAAATTGAAGAAGATAATGAAGAAACCTCCTTGGAAAGTATTGAATATCCTACCAATACTAACAATCCTTCCAACAAAACGCTCCTTAAAAATCAAAAGATTATAGTGGAAAATCAATGGATTCTCAAAAGATCCGTTAGTAAGAAATTGGATAAAATGTCCACTAATATGAACAAATTCTTTGCTAAAGTTGGTCGTAAACTTGGCTTATCATCATCCTCCTCATCCTCTAGCACATTCTAAGAACTAGGTTGTGATGTATTAGTTTGTTTTGTGTAAGCTTGTATTGTTTTATTATGTAGTATCTTATGTATCATCTCATCTATTTATAAAAATCATCTATCTTATGTTTTCCTATCTTATCGTGTCTCTGCAATAAATGTTAGTATAGTATATAAGTTTATATATATACATACTTATTCACAAAATAAATAAGACACATAAGCCAACAGACCCATGTCGACATGCCTCTACTCCCCTATGTCGACATATAACTGTCAGATTTGGTTATTCTTTTAAAAAAATTGAAATTAAAATAACTAACTCGTGTCTATTCATTTTAAACGAATTTCTGCCTATTTAAACACCTGTTTCTTCCAGAAATTTATAATCTTTTCATTTCTACTTATCTCTATTTGCATCTCTTTACTACTTATCAAAAATGGCTTCCTCTTCTCGAACTCTAAGTGATAATCTTGAAGAAACTCTCAATTCATTCAAGAATATACTTACTTTTATTCTCCGCAATCAAAGGCACTTAGAACTAAGTCAAATGCAGATGATAAAAGAACAAAAGAAGCATTTTGATGCCCTCCATTGGATGATTTCTTCCCTCAACAAAGATGATCTCGATGCAAATCATGTAGGAACTTTGATTCAAGATAATGAAGATTGGGAAGTTATTAAAAAGGATCCTATCTTTGGAGAAGAAGTATGGGTTGAAGTTCCTAGAAATATTTGATCTCCTTATGGTTTGAATTGCTTGTTTTTGAATTGTGTGATTTGATTTAATTTGATTTGCTTTGATTTGATTAGAATTGATTTGGTTTGAATGGATTGTATAGCATTATATTAAACATAGTATATATTTATTGGGTTTAAACTTTCATATTTTTCATTAACTCATGTTATTATGTATATATATATATATATACTCCATCATAATTTGTCATAGGTACTCCAGTATAAGACTAAGGGGGAATTATATAAGTTTAGAATTAGTTTTTGTTGATGACAAAGGGGGAGAAGTATAAAATAGAGTAGTTAGGCTTAGATTAAGGGGGAGTTATTAGTTTTAGGGGGAGTTATAGTGAAGGTGAAGTATATTTTATAAACATAGGTTGTCATCATCACAAAGGGGGAGATTGTTAGTCCTTGAGATGATGGTTTTGATGACAACAACCTTAGGACTTGTTATAAAATATAAATACTAACGTTATGGTTTAGATATATATGTATATGCAGAATATAAACATGCAGGTACCAGGAACGAAGACTGTACAGTATAGAGATACAAGACTGATGAATTTATAGATCGAAGATATCAAGATTGAAGACTCATGAGTATCAAGAAATCAAGTTATCAAGAGTTCAAGATTTCAAACAGTACAAGATAATGTAGTTATTCTAGAATTATGTTAAAACTTCTTGAAAGTACTTACATCTTTATTCGAAATTTATTCGTGGAATGGAATCCACTTCGAGCCTGTTAAAGAGATGGAATCCTAGTGGGATGGAACCCACGACAATACCTAGTGGAACATATAGTGGTCCTATTTTGATATCCACTAATTTTATAAAAATGTTTTTCAAAAATATATCTCTTGTTTTTTAAAAATGTTTTCAAAATTTTCTTTTCAAAAAGACATCTCTCTTGTTTGAAATATTTTAGCCTCAAAACTATTTATATCATTTTTAATATTTTGATTTCAAAATTGTCCTTGTTTTTAAACCATCTCTTGTTTTAAATATTTAGCTTTAAAATATTTATATACTCAGATTTTAAATCACTTTATAGATTAAGATTATATATATTAAAAATTATTTTCTAAACTCTTTTATATGTTTAAACTATATTCAAATATATTTACAAAGTTTAGAAATTGTTTTGACAAATTATAGAAACCAATTTTAATAAGAAAATCAAAACATCAATTTTGCCTTGAGCATGTCGACATACCTCAACCACCCATGTCGACATGGTGTTCGTTATTTTCAAATTTCAATTTTCAAAAGAAGTGTCTATTCGTCGTATAATTTCACAAATAGATATGGTTGTTGCTCTATTATAAATACCAGTAAGTTCGAAACGAATTTTTACCAAATTTCATTTTATTTTCTCTCCTCTTCATCTTCCACATTTATTCTAAAGAATCCTAAACTATACTCTGCCAAAATACCAAGTGAATCAAACTTGATTATCTCTTGTCTGATTCTCTTCCACTCTCTCCATAAGATCTCAGTGCTATTCAGAGTTATAGAATCTTTTGTAAATCAAACTGTTGAGTAAAAGGTGTGGTTGAGCCTTGAAATCAATTGGGTGTGATTGTAGCCCCAGAAATCAATTAGGTGATCTTGTAGCCTGGTTAAATCAAGAGAGTTGCCCTGAACTCGAATACAGGAGGGTGTACCTCGTAGCCTTGAAACCGAGGGTGTAATCTGGAAGATTATTTTGAAAAGAAATCCGTACGATTGTACGGGACTGGATGTAGGGTAACTCCGAAACAGTATAAAATCCTGGTGTGTTCTTTCCTTTACTGCTTTTATTTAGTATTTGCATCTGTATCTGATTCTGTGATTATATATATGTTTGTGAATTGCATTTGTTGGTGTTTAAATTGAAAAAAGTTCAAAAAGATTTAAAAAATACATAAAACACTATTCCCCCCCCCCCTTTAGTGTTATTCCAGCCTTAAGATCCGTAATCCGCATTTCTCACAAAACACATTTCACTTTTGCACGACCAATCAGTACCTAGATCGAGTAAATGTTTGTGTAGATTATTGTATGACCCATTAATATCTATGTCCATTTGTAGTTTGTTTAGATTAATCCCTGGATTGCATCACATAGAGATCAAAGCTAGTTTTAATATTATGTTACTATATAGGGACCAACTTACAAAAAGTCACTAAGCACTTTTGCTTCAAGATATTGTCTTACTATGATTACATATGCTTTGATTCGATCTCCAATGGATGTTCTTTAACTATTAAGATGAAAAAGGCGTGGTGATGTTAATGTTTGACAAGTGAAAAATACTTGCATAATTACATGTGTTACGCATATTATGGTTCCATCCAGTTTCATGTCTAAAGTAATTTCAACAAACAACTTAATGCAGGGTATTACGTAGATACATTCTCTTATTGAAAGTTGTTTTCGCCTCTCTTAACTTTTATTTTGTACTATAGTGGAAGAACATCATCAACAATTATGAACTTCGGCTTATTTTATCTGACCTATAGTGCTTTGTTTTAAATAAATGCAGCAGTAAACATGTGCATCACGTAAGAATATACATGTACCAACTCACCATTCCTATAGAAACCATGAATAATCGTAAGTAACCTCACACATTAACTCGTTGTAACCAACTCTACTTATTTACAAAGAATGGTGCTTTCAAATATATAAAAATTTGTTTCACTAGTATTTTGTACTAAGAAAAAGGAAAGATTTTAGGTAAATAAAGACCATATGTTGGGAATAGTGGATAGGGAAATAATGGTGGGAACCCAATTTCTAATTTGTGCAATAACTGTTCCATGGTAATGGTAGGAACCTAAATCTAATAATTCTTAAATCAAATCGTACAAATAAATAGGGAAGAAATAACGAAACAGTGAATTCGGTTGATATAACAAGAAATAAAGAATCAAAAAAGGAAATTACCTGATATTCAAATGATCCTCAAGGTTCGAAAGAAATCTAGCATTCAGACGATGCTTCAAATTTAGAAGATAGCTAGGATTGTGATTGAAATTCAGGAACCGAGGGTTTTAGGAGAAGAACTGATTTCAATTTGAAAATAGAAATTAGTAAATGGATTGGGGCTGAATAAAGAAGAAAACCCTAGTGTAATGGAAGTGTTATAGCGTTAGAAACCGTGGAATGTAAGATAAAAATAAAATTACAAGCTTGTCCATAGTAGTTTATCAAATTTACATAGGCACTAAATTTCTCCATGCTAATAATTGTTGCAACATTTTACCAACGGATATAGCTATTACTAATTTGCAATGGAAAAAACCGTTATAATTTCAAAAAAATAAGTGGTATAAAATGGCTGATTTGGTGTAGTGCACCCCCCTCCCCCACCCAAAAAAAAATGAAAAAAACCCAAGACCTAATCGTTGCTGCCACCACTTCCCTCGATCGACATTGACGCCATCCTTTATAGTTGACGCCTCTTTTTACTACACCACCGTATACACTAGCCATCAGCTTCACCTTCAATTATCAACACATTCTGTATATGCACTTTGGGTTAAAACGTTTGGTCGTCAGACGAATATTTATCAGCCTTCAGCCTAAAATGAAAACACGTCGACACGTCGACACGTCGTCCTTAGAACTAAATTTTCCATATGTTTTTCCTTGTCTCTATTTTCCTATATATATACACAGACATGTGTGTGTGAGAGGAGGTTCACTGGCACCCCACTTTTGAAGCATCCTTTTAGTACATCTATCGTATTTTGAGTTACACTATATTAAATGTTATGAAATTTTGTGGATATGTTCGTATCATACTCAAGATCATCTCCATAAAATTTGAGTATGTTTAAATATATTACATGATAAACTTGATGTTTCAAACCAACAGATATATATATATATATATATATATATGATAGGATGCTCCAAAAGAAAAGTGTCATTGAATCTTCCTATAATGTATGTGTGTGTAACATAACTTCATAATTGCTTTTATCACAAACTGTTATTCCAATCAAAAATTTGGCATCGTAGTGTTCTCAATTACATGTATATCAACAAAAAAAACCATTCTTCAACTATTATACATTGTCAAAAATATCAAAGAAACGTGTCTCCCCTAAAATAATTCAAACCATAAGGGATAAAGGAAATTATGGGATGTACCTTACAATAACTTGTTATTCTTCTTATTGTTCTAGTGCTTTGAACATATCATGTCCAATTTAATTTTGCTCAAAATTCTCTACATGGATCGGCCACCACAATAGTCCAGTGTTTGCTCCAAAAATCCAAATAGCCTGATTTCTATGAAAAATGAATTTTATTTTGCTTTTATTTTGTTGGAAAGTAATGAAAGAGAAGTAAAGAGTAATCAAGAAGACGTGATGTATTGTGGATGAATAACAGCTTTGAAAGTGAAATTCAAGTTTTCAATTGTCTATAAGTTTTACTTATATTCAAAAGATAATTTTATTTTGAATGGATTTGTGAAGGGAAAAAGACGACAAAGCATATATTGTTTACTTAATTGTTTCTGAAATAAGAAAGAGAATGGAAGAGGTCGGAAAGAAATAATTAACGTTAATTTTTTTTCTTCTTCTTATTAACAATTTAACCGAAATAAATAAAATAAGGATAAATTTTCTATTTAGGGCAATTTTGCAAACTTATTGCAAATATAGGCCAGTTGCAAAACTAATTACAAAAATAGGCCAGTTTTGGCCACATCAGCCGCTAAGTGTACTGGCGGCATTTCAAATGCCGCTAGTACACGTATTATTGCTAAAACTAACTGGCGACATTTGAGATGCCGCCAGTATGCGGCATTTGGGATGCCGTCAGTTTGTGGCATTTTCAAATGCCACTCTGTTGTGTGCCTGCTGTTTAAGTCAACCCCCTCTTCCATTTACCACTCCACTCTCAAAAACCCCAAACCGAGCCCAACACCCCAATTCTCCCAAAATCAATATTTTCACTCAAAAACTCGTTAAATCAAGCTAGAAAGTGAAGAATGGCTTCCTCATCCTCTCAAGTACGTCCTATAAGTTTTTCTTCTTCCAATTTTATCTCAAATTTAGAATTTTAGATTTTAGGGTTTAGAAAAAAATAAGATTTTAGGTACAAATGTATGTTTCCAGACTACAATGAAGTAGGTTGTGCGCGTAGAACATATGTTTGATTGGTTCTTGATTGTATATAAAGATTGTTTAGGTTATAAATTTGATTTGGCATTGTTATTGTGGTAGAATATAAAGAAATGGCACCCAGACCGATTGATGATAGCGTTGTTTACTTGCAAGCTCAACACCGCACTAGCAATAACGATTTGTTGGAGGTACATGCTGATATGATTTTTCTTGCATTTTGCAATATATTAGTAAATGATATAATATCTTGTATTTTGTTTTAATTTTCGACAAGGTTGAGCCAGACGGATTCATTGACCATTCTTCGACCTTAAAGCTTGTCACGTCAGCGCATCCTGGTATGTTGGAACTTTTAGATATGGCCGGATTCGGTGTTATTCATAAGTTGGGATACACACAGCTTGATCGTAATCTCCTGACAGCGTTGATCGATAGATGGAGACCTGAAACATCTACATTTCATCTAAGAGTAGGTGAGATGACCATCACTTTAAAAGATGTCGTTGTGTTGCTTGGATTGCCGATTAACGGGGATCCCATTATAAAACCGAATTTCCCACGTAATTATATGGATTTGTGTGAGCCCTTGCTTAGCCTGTCTCCTCCAGGAGACGTAAGATGGGGGAATGAGTCGATAGTGGCCACTTGGTTTAGGGAGCAGTTGGCCGATGATATTCCCCGTCGTGCCTCTCCAATGCAGATCACCCAGCGCGTCCGCGCTATTATTTTGCACATCATCACTCAACGTCATTTTTGTGATCAATCGAAAACCCGAGTGGCCCTTCAATGGCTCTCGTTGTTAGAAGACTTCGATTCTTGTCGGCGGTATTCATGGGGTAGTGCGGTGTTAGCTTTCACTTATATAGAGCTTACAAGAGTGGCGTTGGTACAACAACGATCTGCCGGTGGTTGTATGACTCTAGTTCAAGTACGATCATAGTTATTCATTAATTCATATTTGTACAGGTCATTAACATTAATGAAATACAACTTATACTCTTGCAGCTATGGTCTTGGACTTATTTTCCGGTCGGTTGTATAAATATGAAGAGACCAATAATCGACAATGCGAAACCATATGGATCGAAGTAAATATTGTTGTTTGTACGGTTGTATCAATTTATACACTTTGAACAGTTTGTATAAATTTTTCTATTTTAGGTGGATTGGAGCAAAAAATACCAAAACGATGCCCAAACGGAATTTGGCGTTCTATCGGAACGAATTTGATGTCCTGGACTATAACGCAATTACGTGGACTCCATACACAGAGGCAGAGCTTGATGCTCTTCCGGCATTTTGCACTGAGGCAAGGCAGTTATGGCGGGCAAGACTGATGATATTTGGCTTTGGCGATCTTGCATACCATCTTCCCGATAGAGTGATGAGGCAGTTTGGTCTTCGCCAACACTTACCGTATCATGCTCCATATTATACTCTTCCATATGGTGAAGATGAGTTTGAAACGATGATAGAGTTATGGAATAACCGCTTCTTAGCTGCAGAAGATGAGCACGAGATCACACTGACTGATGAGGAATACAATAGTTGGTATTGGAATATCACTTGACATTATGTGTTAAGAAGACGAGAGGAAGTGCCTAAGCAAGATGTTGCTCCTTATACTACAAGAGCTCCGCTTGAACGAAATGTGGTATGTATTTAAATTTACAATTTTTAAGGTAGCTGTAAAATCAATAATGGTATGTGTTATATGCAGGCGGATGGCATGTATCGTATGTTCGACATAGTCAATGAGCTTGCGGAGGAGGTTCCCCAAAAAAGTAAGGCGAAATGCTTCTCGCTCAAACAAATTCTACGATCATGTTTGTCGAAAAACAAGATGACAAGACCAATCCCGCTGTCGCCTCCCCCCTCCTCCTACAGTGCCACCCCTTATTGAGGACATTGCATCTGCCGCACCATTTGAGTACATTTCACCCGCCCCACCGGCCTCCGAACCTAAGAGAAAGTATCAAAGACGAAAGAAAGGTACGGGCAAAAGCTCTGGGGCAATCACTTCCCAACATACGCATCCGGTTGGGTCGTCTCAACATCCTATGGAAGGAACACAAGAAGAGGGCAGTCAAGAAGTTTCGCCTATAGAGGAGGAATTCATGCCGAAGCCAAGAAAATCCAAAAAGAAAACTCCTCGCAAACTAAAAATTTTGATATGATAGTGTAGTTTGGAATGTCTGTAGTATTGATTGTACTGTTTTAATGTTTGTAATGTTGATTGGGTTGAAAACTACTTTCGATTGTAGTATTTTTTTTCGTTGTACTTTAGTTTGTAGTGAATATAGATGTGCTTCTTATGTAAGTGTTTATCGTGTAATTGTGTAGCATGTGTAATGGGGCTGCTTGCTATGCAGTGTATAACTAGCAGAGCGGCATTTGAAATGCCGCCCTTGTGCGGTATTTCAAATGCCGCCGAGTTTGTAAGTAACAGAGCGGCATTTGAAATGCCGCACAGAGGCGCCATTTGAAATGCTGCTATGGCTTTTTCTCTATAGCTGCCAACTCCTACCTACCCCACCCTTACTTTACCAAAACTCCTTCATCAAAAACCACACTTTCTGATTTCTCTCAATTTTCAATTTATCTCGAATTGTAATTTATTTTAACAAGTCGTCTATAAGGCAAGTATGACATTAATCTCTATTAATTTCTTTCAAATTCTAATTTCTTTTACTTTGTAATCCCAAAACCCCATCATCAAAAACCAAACTTTTTGTTTTTTGTGTTGTATAGTTTGATTCTATTTATAGATTGATAATGGACAATTCGGAGATTGATGATGAAACAATGATGAATATTTTCGACGAATTTGAACAAATGAAAGGTAATGGGAAGGAAAGTGGCACCAACCTTGATGTGGATTTTGTGCCAGAGACACAAGTTGAAGAATTTCCGCGGGCTCTGGATAATGGAACATCGACAATAGATGTCGCGAATGAAAGATTGGAGCAACAATCACTACATGCACATCTTTTAGGCGCCCTTGGTCGTCAAAATCTCAATCGTGCTAGTTCAAGCACGCAACCTCCTTGTGTACTTTGTTACTGTAGAGATGAATGTGACGTAATTGTTTGTAGAAACGAGAGGAATGCAGGACATCGTTTCTACTGATGTGGTGGGTACAACGATCATAAGATACGGCCTCATCAAGTTGATTGCTACAATTTTATTAAGTGGCTAGATCCTGAAATGTGCCCTAGGGTGGTTGAATACGCTTTAGAGATGCAAGCAGAAAATAGTCATTTGGAGAAGTTGAATCTTGAATATGCAAACGAATTGTCGGTCTATAGATATAAGTATTCGACATTATGGTCACGTAGATCATTGAAGGAAAAGTGAACTTTAACTATGTAGTAAGAACGATGTCTACGTATTATCTATGTAGTATGAACGATGTCTAATGTAATGTAATGTTACTCGAATCTTGTGGTATTTTCTATTCAAATTTATGCTATTGTAGTTTACTGTTATTCGAATTAATTTAGGTACATTCGAACTATGTACATTCGAATTTACGCTAATTTAATGTAATGTGTCGGTATTTGCTACTCGAATTTGGATGTTGCTGGATATGCAGCAAGGTAATAGTAGAGCGGCATTTGAAATGTTGTCCCGTGCGTGGCATTTCAAATGCCATCTAGTTAAAATCCAGTTGGAGGCATTTGAAATGCCGCTCACATGGCGGCATTTCAAATGGCGCTCTGCAATTACTTTGCTGCATATCCAGCAGCTTTATTTCATTTAGCAAAATAATACAACTATGAAATTATCAAAATAATACTAATAATACAACTTTCCAAATACAACCAAACTCAAATGTCGAAATTTGATAACATAAACAATTGTGTTCGAATATATTCGATTGCAGTCGAACTAAAAATACAACCAAACTCAAATGAAAACATTACGTTGCCGAAGTGCAATGATTTTTCTTATGACCCACAACACCACATTTGCTGCACCTGTTTCCTTTAGGGGTCTACATCTCGTCCATCGTACCTTTAATTCTAGTAGAATGTGGATGTATTGGTTGCCTTTTAGCTACAGAAGGTAGGACCAACTGATTATCGCTTGAACTTCAATAGCGTTTATTGCGGACGAGATGAAACTCGGGGGTGTAAGCGGCCAAGTATTTCTCAACTGAATACCATGTTGAAGAGAAGTCATGATAGGCTCTATTAGCTCCATTGGAAACAGTTGAGAAAGCGGCCATAACATGTGTATAAGATAAGTGCTCTAGTATAGGTATGTTACACGTACATGAGCAAGTGTTACCGTTGATCAGTACTTTTAATTCATCATCGAAATAGTGCACAACTTGCCATTCTGCTTGACTAAAGTGAATTATTCTTGTACGCCTTGCTTCGTTGGCTCTATCGGCAATCTTTGCTTCCCACTTCGGAATAAGATGGGTTGTAAGTTTTCATGTTGCTTCTCTGCTTTGACAAAAACAATCAACCGACCTAAAAATGTTACGTGCAACCAAAACTTTAACAGGTAAAGACCGAGCTCCTTTAAGTACACCATTAAAAAATTCTGCGCAATTAGTGGTCATGACATGAAATCGACCGCCATCATCTTTACACAATGCCCAATTTTTCACTTTTCCTCCCAAACTCCTTTCTATCCAGTTGTGTGCCTTACTGCTTGTAGTTTTGATTTCTTCTCGGATTATGTTATACTCGGCTTCCTCTGCAACACATGTTGCAGCATAAAAAAGACCCGTCGGCCATTCTTCTCTAAATCTTGCAGTTTGAAAATTGGCCTTCAGATGTCTAGCACAGAAGCGGTGTTTATGAGGCAAACACCATTCCGTTTCCAATGCTGTCGTTATTTCTTTCATTAGATCGGAAATGAATTCTGTTAGTCCATGAGATGATGGTTTTGATGACAACAACCATAGAATAGATTATAAAATATAAATACTAACATTACAAGTTTAGATATATATGTATATGCAGGATCTAACCATACAGGTATCAAGAATGAAGACTGTACAATATAGAGATTCAAGATATAGAGATAGAAGACTCATGAGTATCAAGATTATCAAGAGTTCAAGATTTCAAGGTTTAAGTTTGTTTTATTAGGAATATTTGTTAAAACTCGTAGAAAAGCACTGGCATCTTAATATCCAATTTATTCGTGGAATGGAATCCACTTCGAACCCGTTAAAGGGATGGAACCCTAAGTAGGATGTAACCTACGAAAATCTAGTGGGACATTGTTTTGTATCCACTAAACTTAATTCAAATGATTTTTCAAAATTATCTTGTTTTCGAAATGATTTCAAAACTTTCCTTTTAAAAAAGATTCAAAACCCTCGATTCTGTTTTTAAAATAATTTTAGCCTCAAAACTTCTTTATTTTTAGAGTCAAAATTTCTCCTGATTTTAAACTATCTTTTCAAATAATATATTTAACTTTTAAATTATTTATACTTTGATTTAAATTATAGTTAAATAATATATATATATATATATATATATATATATTGTTCTTTATATTTACTTATGAATTTCAAATATATTCAAGTATATTTATAAAGTTTTAAATAGTTTTTATATAAGATAAATATTATTTTTATAAAAATTCAAAACATCAAATTTGGCTAAGGGATGTCGACATGCCCATAGGCACCATGTCGACATGGTGACAGTTGAGTTCAAAAATTAAATTTCAAAAGAAGTGTCTATTCGCCATAACTTTTCACGAATGGACATGACTGTTGTTCTTCTATAAATAGGGGTCAGTTTCAACGAATTTTATAACACTTTTCTCTGATTTAATTTCTCTTCTTCTTTTCCACTTTCTTATTTACAAATTACACTATTACTCTGCCGAAATCAATATCGAATCTAACTAGACAATTTCTGGTTTTGATTCTCTCCACTATCTCTACAAGATCCAAGTGCTAATCTGAATTATAGACTTTTTGTAATCAATTGAGCGAGAGAAGGTGTGATTGTAGCCCTGGAAATCAATTGGGTGAACTTGTTGCCCCGGAAATCAAGTATCTCTACCCAGAGGATTGTTATTCTGGAGGGTGTACCTCGTAGCCTTGAAACCGAGGGTTGTAATTGTTGAATTGATTTTGAAAGGAAATTCGTACTTAGTTGTGCGGGACTGGATGTAGGGTAACTCCGAACCAGTATAAAATCCGGTGTGTTCTTTCCTTTACTGCTTTTACTTTATATTTGCATCTGTGTTTGATTCTGTGTTCATATCTGTGTCTGATTAGTGTATACATTGTTAACAAAGTAAGATAAACTCAAAAAGATTAACAAATTTCTTTAAACACTATTCACCCCCCCCTCTAGTGTTAATTTTAGCCTTAAGATCCTTAATCCGCATTTCTCACAAATTCTTCGATTGGTAACACTATGAATTAACCGCCGCATGCAAGCAAAAAACCACCCTCAACTATCACCAGATTCTGGCTCTACAATTGCATAAGCTAAATGATATAAATGGTCATCCGCATCAACAGCAGTGACCACAAGTAATGTCCATTTGTATTTCTCGTACAACTGTGTGCCGTCAATACATAACAACGGACGACAATGAACAAAACCTTCCATACAAGGGCCAAAGGCCCAAAAAGCTCGATCAAACACTCCATATTCATCCATAGTAACGTGTCCAACGCTTCATGGGTTCGTTCTAGCAATTTCAACAAAATATTGTCTTAGATTGGTATATGATTCTGCCCAATCACCATAAATCCTTTCCACCGCCTTACTCAAAGCTCTCCAAGCCTTCATATAACTGACTTTCACGAACAATTGTTCTTCCATAAATATTTGCACCATCCCGACTGTTATATTCAGATCGGCTTTCACGAAAAGTAAGATGTTTGATACTAGAAAATTAGAAGTCGCTTGCTTGTGAGTGGAGTTCACCGTTGGGTTAACACAGTTGTGGGCGCTCGGATATTTCCTTATGATCCACTAGTTCTGCTCGGATTATTTTGAAACAATAGCATGAATTCTCCATGGACAGTTGGCATCTATATTATAAATGACAATGTATTTGGTTTAATCTGACTTTATAGCTTTAAAAGACACGGCATGTAGAATTGACCATTCGCTCAACTGTTGTAACAATTTAGCTTTCGTCTCGAAAATCATACCAACTTTAAAGCCACTCTGAACGCTAACGGTTGAAAATAACTCATTGTTAAACTCAAGATTTGCAACAATTGACCTAGCCATTATTTGTGCATTGCATAGATCGCCATCCAAAGGTACCTCCATTTCCACCTCATCACTATCTTCGGGAATATTGTCTTCAACCGCAAAATCATAGTTCAAAGCATCATTGTTCACTTGCATACTACCGATCCACGACACGTCATTCTCCGCCATATTCACTACATCCATACTATTTACAGGGGGATCGTCGTGTACATCTTCACCTACAACCATGCCGATTTCAATATCAACATTTGCTTCGTTTGCGGTTACGTTCACATTCTCCACTTCGACATTAGATTGTGTCGCAAAATCATGTGCAGGAAATCTGTAATTCACAAATAAGTATTAATTTAAACAGCGTATCAGAAATAATAGCTAACAAAGTTAGCTTATTCTAAACAAATACCTCTGACTTATATCATATAACTTAGATGGAGTTGGATACATATAAGGAGACATATTACAATTTGATGGTGCGGCAGTACTTGGCGGTGTTGGTCGATTAGGAAGATAACTGCATATAGAACGACAAAACTTTCAACTATTGCATAACTTACATTGTAATACGACATAAAAATTATAAATAAATGTTTCACCTTCCAAGCAAATGTGAAAAGCTGCCTTGACTTGGATATGGAAAGTCATACTGAACGCCTTGTTGATAACTCATACATGGCGGATATCCAAAAAAGGATTGTTGTTTACCATAAATCGTTGTCATATGTGGATTACTAAAACTCGGAGTTGCAGTTCCATGACTAATACCTACTGTCTCAACCCTTCTACGGTGGTCTTCAGTGACACTGTTAACTACTTACTCTCGTACGGGTTCTTCTTCTTACAACCTCCTACTTTTCCCAACAAACAGCTCTATTGATTTTGATGTCGTTGAAAATATTAGCTCCACATCGTCGTCATCAGCTATTTTAATGGCTTTCGATCTTGAATCCGTAGGCCAGTTACACACTAACTCTATGTCAAATTCATCGGATTTTATCTTAGTCGCTTTATAAAACGGTTCTTTTAACTGCGCCAAATTACAACCTTTCAATACTTTCGCTAGTTTACATGACCCACCAACATATTTTCCACAATTAAGTTTGTCAATAACCAGTTCACCATCATAATAACAAATAGTTGGTACACACTTGAAAGCCATTCTACCTGTCAATTTATCATCTTTTTTACTACTTCCATAAATTGCCAAAGGGCATATGATAACAAAAACACGCAAAAAAAAACTAGGGTTTACAAAATAACATATCAAAATTGTTCAAGAGAAAGAAATAGATGTTGCTCCTCGACTATAGTTACTTTCGATCAAGATTTAACTATAATACATATTCTATAGTCCTTGGTTTGGAAAAAAATTTGAGATTTGAGGTTTTTGGTTTTTTTTTAAGATTTGGGTTTTTAAGAGTGGAGTGGTAAATGGAAGAGGGAGCTGTCTTAAACAACAAGCACACAACAGGGAGACATTTGAAATGTTGCAAACAGGCGGTATTCCAAATGCCGCCAGTTAGTTTTAGCAATAATACGTGTATTGGCGGCATTTGAAATGTCGTCAGTATACGTGGCGGGTGATGTGGTCAAAACTGACCTATTTTTTAATTAGTTTTGCAACTGGCCTATATCTGTAGTAAGTTTTTAAAATTGGCCTACATAGAAAATTTATCCAATAAATAAAGATTCAAAATTGCGAGTGTTGCTAATTCGAACCATGTAGATAAATAAGATTCAGAAACAGAAACGGTGGCTGATTATGACGAATGCAGAAGATGAAACAATGAAGAGATAAAACAAAAACCTACAGTTTTTCCTCTCTCCTTTTCTGCTGCGTAATATCGCATCGGTGCATTTGTATGTGATTCTGAGAATCAAACTAATACTGCAGGCATCAATCCAATTCTTTTGTCTAAAATATTACGAGCTTCCTTCTGTTGCTAGAATTTTGTTTATAAAGATATGATCGTAGTTTCACTTTTCATGACAAGGGTTTTAAAGTTTGATTTTGTATAACCTTCTTCAGGCCATGATTCAGGCATCATGTTAACTCTTCAATGTTAGATTGGCAATATTATTGGAATGGACGGGTGATTGAATCTGCACTCACTCATTTGATAGAACTGGAAATTTCTCAACCACCATTCTAACTTTTTTATTCCTTCAACTCTATATATCCATTGTACATCAGTTTTTGGGAGCACACAGTCTCATCATCTCATATGAGATCTTTACAAAAACATTATCATATATAACACCACCAACTACTAATTACTTATTTTGGATTACAGGATAATAATGTAGAGCTATTAACAATCTTACTTTCCTTCATTCTGTCCTTGCTGACCTGAAAGAGCATTTGCGCATCGGTTCCCTGGCAATTCATGTCTTTTTCACTCTTCAACGTTGCTAATTTGCTTTTCTTCAGTCATAGGCCAAAATTCCCACCATTGTATATTCGCACATGACTGGTCTGTAGAAGGCCAGCTTGGTTGATCGGAACAAAATTGATGCTCAGGTACCTCCATTGAACTTTCAATTGGCGACAAGAAATCCATCTCGTTCTCGCTAAATTTTACGTATCTATTCTCCTCAGCATCGTTCCCAGTTTCAAGCTTTGTATCTACTCTTTGATTATCTTCGCTGCAGCTGCTCTCCTTCTTCCTCCCCTCTACCGACTTTTCCACAAGTTCTTCCAGTTTCTTTATCTGTGTTAAATCATCAAAAAGAATCACGACAGAAAGATCAAAATTACAGCTTGAATAAACTTTTAAAATTGATTACAATACCTGCTTGGAAAGCGTTTGCTTCTCCCTTTTAAGAGACTCGCATTTAGAGGAGAGTGCATCGTAATCTGCTCTCAAAGCACTGTACTCTCTTTCGAGCTGCTTCGACTTCCACCTCGCTCGCTTGTTCTGAAACCAAATGGCAACTTGTCTCGGGTGCAGCCCCAACTCCTTGGCAAGCTGCAGCTTCTTTCTCGGTTCTAACTTAGTCTGAGTCTCGAACATGAGCTCTAACGACTTAACTTGATCATCGGTAAATCGCCTCTTCTTGTCTTTACTGCTTCCTTCTTTCATCAGTAATGGATCCTCCATCCATAATTCATTCCCATAGCATTCTTCTTCTTCACTCTCGTCCATATTCCCTTCTTTTTTCTTTTTTTTTGGCGTAAACTTTTTGCTTGATAACTTGGAAGTAGAGGATATAGACTTTGTGAAAGAATTGGAAGAAAATAAGGAGAGAGAGAGAGAGAGAAACGATTGATAGCAACAGGGAAGCCAATTAGAATTGTAGGAGTGGAAAACTTATTTTAAATACTATCGAAAGGTAAGCAAGGGTCCTAGCTTATTATTCTTTGTTGCTTGATAAAATGGTTCACTCCCTCTATATTTCTTCTCCTTTATCTGCTCTGCCAGCTGGCAGTGTTGTTTAATCCTTTTGTCGTCGTATGTTTAAGATCTGGATGACTCAGTGAAAGTTGTACTAATATTACTCTATCATGTTTTTAATTTTTTTGCTTTTTAATACAAGTGTTAGCAGTTTGTCTTTACCCATTTTTCTTTTTTTTTTTTGCCCTTTCTTTGAAGATGTTCTTCGCAGAGGAAATGAGTTTTAGAAGGGAAGTAGTTGGTAAAAAAAGCAAGGCTTGAATGTGTTTTTTGTGATGCATCTGAGACACTTGCCATTTCTATCCCTCTTTTTGCAGTATTTTTTCCCTTTTCCCGACTAGCAAATAGTAGATGGCAAGGTCGGATTTAAGCACAGCAAGAGGTTACGCAGAAAGCATTTGGAACGTGTGAAAAAAATTGTTCCATTTTTAGAAATTTTGGTTCTAATCGTTTAGAATTTGATTTAACTTGCTTTACCAAGAAGATTAATACATTATTATTTTACGTAAAAAATAATATTTTTTTTTGATGTGTTAACCCAAAAAATAGATCAACTGTCTGTATTGAGTGTAAAAGCACCAGCCCTGTTTATTAAAACAAATAAAATAGAAAAACAATAGTAAATTGTATAGTGGTTCGACTATTAACAAATCCTACGTCCACGTTACAACTTTTATTGATCAATTACTATTACAAAGGAGTTTAGATTGTAGAAATTAAACTGATCCGAATTTTAGCCCTAATCAATTCATGAGAAATCAAAACAATAAATAAACAAAGATTTGAGGAAGCGTACCGAAATCCATTGATTCAATTTGTATGAAAGTTTTGATCTTCCAAGAATACAGTTTCTACTTTTCTAGAAAATTTCTCCTTGACGGGAAAGAAGAGAAAATAAAATTACGTACTGTTTCTCGGGGATCCAACCGTTTTTATTAACGGAGAAAAATCAGTTATGTAATATTTATAATTTGGCCCCTCAACAAATTGTAAATAACACTTTATTATTTTCTACCTTATATTAATTATAATAGCAACATACACTTAAACATATGTGTGTCCATAATGGGATTTTAATCCAACAATCTCCCACTTGCTTAACATATGTTTTCTTATAAATGTACAACCTTGTGAGCTCAAAATTTGCTATTACATAAAGGTATTTCTTAACAATCTCGTCCATCAACCATATTTATACAGGATCACAGTGGTCTCGCCATATTAATCATGACTAAACCCATCAGTTTTCACATACATATATATAGTCAAATGACATAGATTAATCTATTTTCAAATGGTCCTCCTTAAACTTAAGTGAGGTCAGAATCAAAACAATAAAACAGAGTGAATGAACTGAATACTTTACTTTTGATCAGAAATCCAAATATATGTTTCAAGACAAATACAAAGCATATAAAATACAAACTTCCACTAAACCATAACATCCTCCAGTAATACAACACTCATATGAGCAGTGTGCTCATGAAAGACCTTGGGCGGTAAACCTTTTGTGAGCGGATCCGCTATCATGAAGTTTGTTCCAATATGCTCTATAGATATATGTCCACTCTGCACTCTTTCTTTCACAACTAAGAATTTTATGTCAATATGCTTTGACTTAGTTGAGCTTTTGTTATTATTAGAATATAGCACTGCTGACTTATTATCACAATATAACTTCAGATGTCTTTCTACATTTTCCAAAATGCGCAGCCCAATGATAAAGTTGTGTAGCCATATTCCATGGTTTGACGCCTCATAACATGCTACAAATTCTGCTTCCATAGTGGAAGAAGTTACAAGTGTTTGTTTAACACTTTTCCAAGATATAGCTCCTCCAGCCAACAGATAAATATAGCCTGATGTAGACTTTTTGCTATCTTGGCATCCAGCAAAATCAGAATCAGAATACCCTACGACCTCCAAATGATCTGATCTTCTATAAGTGAGCATGTAATCTTTTGTTCTCTGAAGATACCTCATAACCCTCTTGGCTGCTTTCCAATGCTCTATACCAGGGTTGCTTAAGTATCTGCCCAACATCCCAACAATGTATGCAATATCTGGACGTGTACATACTTGAGCATACATTAGACTCCCAACGGCTGAAGCATAGGGAATCTTTTGCATTTCTTGAATTTCAAGATTGCTTTTAGGGCATTGACTAATACTGAATTTATCTCCTTTAGCAAACAGGGGTATTTCCTGGTCTACAATCTTGCATGCCAAACTATTTGAGTACTTTATCAATATAGCTTTTTTGTGATAATCCAAGAATACCCCGAGATCGATCTCGAAGTATCTGAATACCCAATACAAAAGAGGCGTCCCCAAGATCATTCATCTCAAAATGTTTAGATAGGAATTTCTTGGTTTCATGCAATAAGCCTATATTGTTAGTGGCAAGCAAGATGTCATCGACATATAGAACCAGGAATATATGTTTACTCCCACTAAACTTGTGATACACACAATCATCAACAATATTCATCTCAAAACCAAACGAGATGATTACTTGATGGAATTTGTGGTACCATTGACGAGAAGCTTGCTTAAGTCCATAGATGGATTTTGTTAATTTGTAAACCATATTCTTTGGATTTCCCGATACAAAGTTTTCTGGTTGTACCATATAAATTGTCTCATTAATGTCTCCATTGAGAAACGCCGTCTTAACATCCATCTGATATAACTCAAGATCAAAATGAGCAACAAGTGCCATAATTGTTCTAAAAGAGTCTTTCGATGCAACTGGAGAGAAAGTCTCTATAAAATCGATACCTTCCTTTTGAGTATAGCCTTTTGCTACAAGACGTGCCTTATACCTCTCCACATTACCCTTTGCATCCCTCTTGGTTTTAAATATCCATTTACAACCAATTGGTTTTGCACCTTCTGGTAATGGGACAAGTTCCCAAACTTTATTGTCTTGCATGGACTTGTACTCCTCATTCATGGCATCCATCCACTTTTGAGAGTTAGAACTTTTCATGGCATGATGAAAGTTGATTGGATAATCTTCCATCATTCCATTATCATTCTCTTGTTCTTGGAGAAATACAATATAATCATCTGAAATAGCACTTCTCCTCTCTCTCACGGACCTCCTTAATGGCACTAGTTCTTGAGGTTATTGAGTTTGATCTTCTGGAACAATTGTTTCATTTTGAATAAGGGGTTGTATAACATTGTCTTGTTGAGGTTCCGGATTCACTTCTTGATCAGTGATAGGTGTATGAAACTAAACATTGTCAAAAGCGATAGTAGAAACTGGATTTGAATCCAATTCCTCCTCAAAAGCAATGTCTTTAACTTTATTTCTCCCCCCAAACTCAATATCCTCAAAGAATACTACATTTCCCGTCTCAAAAATATTCTTAGCTGTGGGATCATAAAACTTATAGCCCCTAGAATGCTCAGAATAACCAATAAAGTAGCTGCTCACTGTTTTGGAATCCAGCTTCTTTTCATGTGGCCTATAAGGCCTTGCCTCAGCTGGACATCCCCAAATGTGAAAGTGCTTTAGACTAGGTTTTTGACCTGTCCAAAGCTCATAAGGTGTTTTTGCAGATGTTTTAATTGGTACTCTATTGAGAATATAAGCTGCTGCCTTTAATGCTTTTCCCCAGAGAGACTCGGGTAAGGTGGAATGAGCAATCATACTCCTTACCATATCCTTAAGAGTCTTATTTCGTCTTTCAACAGCACCATTCATGCTAGGCGATCCTGGCATGGTGTACTGTGGGACAATACCGCATTCCTCTAGGAATTTAGCGAACGGTCATGGACGTTGTTCACCTGAGCCATCATATCGACCGTAGCACTCACCACCACGATCAGATTTGACATTTTAATCCTTTTGTTGAGTTGATTCTCAACTTCAGCTTTATAAGCTTCGAACACATCCAGTGACTGTGATTTTTCATGAATGAGATATAGGTACCCATAACGTGAGTAATCATCTATGAATGTTATGAAATATTGTTGACCATTCCAAGATGCCATAGGGAATGGCCCACAAATGTCTGTATGAACCAATTCTAAGACATCTGTAGCTCTATTGGCACATAATCTCTTAGTTTTGGTATGTTTTCCCTTGATGCAATCTACACAAACGTCAAAGTTTGTGAAGTCAAGAGATTCTAAAATACCATCAGATACTAAGCGCTCAACTCTACCTTTTGAGATATGACCTAAGCGCTTATGCCATAAAGATGCTAAATTTTCTTTATTTAATTTACGTTTAGTACCACGTGATTCTACATGCAAGATTTCATTATAGGATGCAACTGTTTCGAATAGATCAAATGAGTCTTCACTTCTTGAACTAGATTGCTTGAAATGTTACCAAACTTGATAGGTGAGCTTAGTAGAGGCATAGCAGTGCAAATGTGGAATGCAAGTGGTTAGGAGGAACCACAAGTCAATATGTTGGATCGGTGCCGATCTAATCGGATCGGATCAGTACCTATCCAAAGCGTTGGCGTGTTTTTGAGTCAAGCTTCTAAGGTTCCTTCGTCTTGTACTTTTAGGCCTTTTCGTCAAGTTTCGAGTCATTCTAACTTAATCTGAATGATCTAACTCCTTTTGAATTCTGTTGGGTTAAAAACCCAGTTAACATGATGATTGTGTATATATTCCTTAGTTTATCTTCAAATGCCACTTAAAATGTCATATTGCCTTCGTAGTTAGATGGAAACTCGTTTTTACGTTTGATGCATCCGACGTTTCAAACAGAGCAATATATATTTCTAGAGAAATAGAATATTTAAGCAAAATGGTGGAAATAAATGGATAACATTTGGGGGCATTGAACATGTCGAACAACAAAGGTTCTTTTTCAAACAACTCAACCTTTTACCCATATCGAATTCCCTTTCATCATCTTCCTCCACCATCAACCTATCTTGAATTCGAGCATTTAATAATTTTTTCCAATGAATTTGTGCATTTTTTAGCATATTTTTTAAATATACATATTTATTTTGGTTATCTCTACAACATTTTTTGGGAGTCTTTTGGGACCATTTGTCGGTTTTGCTTTTATTAATGGAATCTGAATCCTTTGACTCTTTGTCTAGAGAGATTGCCAAGTGGACTCTACTGTACAGATTGACATTCATCGACCTCCGCTATGAAATAATAAAAACTTGCGAAGGTTGAGTTGGACTATTTTACTAAGAAGAAGTAGATGCTCAAGCGAGCAACAAAGTGTAAATTTTACTACTATCCATATGAATAATAAATGCGACAATTTCAAGGGCATCTGGTTTTCGTGAAATTTGTTACTACAGTTTAGGAGGAGTATTTGGAATGCAGAAAGGGACCTTGTGGAAGAAGAAGATACACGGTGGAATGCTATTTTTAAGGTTAAAAATTTTCAGACGGCATTAACCATCAAAGTTTAGGAAGACGACTATGGTTATTCGAGACTGTTTAGGATCATCAAATTGCAAATATGTAGTGTTAGTATCTTCTTTAAAACATTTCTACTTCCATCTGCAGCTCGACCTCCTTGGTGGGCAAGAGAGGGATATGGGAATCTCTAGCAACTCGTCCACATGACATAGGCAACCATCTGATTCTACTTCGTCGTTTAGATCTTGACTTAGGCCCAAACATGCAAAACAATAATTGGTTACCGATCCGGTTTTCGATACAAAATTCAAAAGTATGGTTGAGCGACACATGAATACGTGGTTATACGATGACATTTTCACTAAATGGAGAATTTTCTATATTTTGTGCATGAGGAAACTAATTATAGTTTTCTATGTATCATGGACAAGGTCGAAGACATTAGAGTGCTATTTAAGTTTTTAATGACAAATCTATATGGAAGTTTGCACTGGGTTTATCTTATCTTTTCTTTTTTTTTTCTTGCTAAATGTGTTGTAACGTATCAATTTTTGTTTTTTTTTCAAAATTGACTATGCATTTGTTTCGTTATCAAGGTAGTTTTTAATCAAATATCCTCACCAATTTACCATCTAATATCAAAATTTAATTTCAATTTATATTTTAATTTTAATTCCATTTTAAACCTCTATAATAATAATTATCATTAATAAGAAAACAATTTAATTATCCTTTAAAATACCTTTCGAATAAGGGTGGACGTATATAGTCCATTATTTTATGGTTAAAATTGGTTATATTCAATTAACATAGAAGTATTTATGGGTATTGGTTACAACATATTGGGCTATTGATACGATAATTGTAGATGTATTATATTAATAAATCCGTCGGTGTGATGAATAAATGAACTAATCCATTTTTGCCCATATATCTTTTCAATACGCTATCGAAACAGGTGTAATAAACAAATGAACCCGTCCACTTTTGCTCATACATCCTTGTATATACGCTATGAGTTGGAAAACAATTGTAATATTCCAACTGTTCCAGTAAGTAATGTATAAAATTCGGATCAGATATGGAACTGAAAAATGAAATCCGGCATCGTTAGCTTGGAACCGGATCGATGAGGGCTGATGGATTCAGCCATAACTAAAAACGGGCCTACCGATAAGTAGGGGAACTGGCCGTGGTGTAGATAGAAAAGGAGGGGGGGGCCAGCTTTGGCTGCATCGCATTCAGGTGCGAATCAAACACGTAATGCACGTAACAAAGGGCGGGCCCTTTCACCCAGTGACGACAAAAGCTTGTCCCATCCAAACATCGAGCACTGTGGGCCTGCTGCTGGAGTGGGACGTACATTGACGTGTCGAATTGCATGTGGAAGAGCGTCGCAATACATGGCGTTGTTCCATACGCTCTCCATAGTCCAACTTTTGTTACCTATTCTCGTGGGGCCCCCGACCCCTTCCTTCTTTTCTTTCATCCTTATCTTCCTTTCCTTTTTGTTTACCCTCCTCCCCTTCACTTACTTCTTCTGTATACAATCACAAGGATCTGTTTATGCATAGATCCATGCTTCCTGATCGTAGCACTTCCTCTCTGCTTGCTAAGGAAAAGGCATTGAATTTTGTTCTCGATATGAAATGGATTTTCCATGTTTTATTTTGGGCTATGGCAAAGGCAAAGCGAACAGTTTGACTATGACAGCAAGCCTTTCCCTGCCTGTTCACACTTTATTTTTCAATATGAACATCGCTTTCTTTCTTTTTGTTACCAAAAACCTAAGTTCGTTGTCCTCGCTGTTGTTTTCTTTTCCACGTAATTGATAGAGAATTGGAAGAAGATTTATTTTATTAAAATCATTTTAAGACCTGCATCGAAAATAATTAACTTGACGACAAAGTTGGCATAAGCAAAGATTCATGGTTGAGAAACCAAATATCTTGATAGCTCCCCTTACATACACTCGGTTCCATTTAGCTTTTGATGTACCTAGACATGCATAGTTCTTGATTATTACATCTCTTTAAATTTATCAGCCAATTTCATTTTGCCTTTTAATCTTAAAAAATTCGACTGAACTAGTATTTCTCAGTTTCTTAATTGCTGAAAACGGACAAGCAAAACAGTCCGATTTTTCCATGATTCCCGTCCATCTTTAAAATCGAGCAATTCATTTTTATTTTAAAAATTATAAACTAAATATGAATGCCACATATTTGTTTGGTCCATGGAAACCATAAAATATAAGGCCATGTAATTTGTACCCCGCACTAACATCAATGTTATACACCCAAGTATACCGATACTTTCAACATTTTCTAGTTAAACGACTACAACTAGACAAAAGAAGTGAGAGATGCTTTTATTCTAACGAAATAACTTTATTCTAATGAAATAACTTGTTAAAAATTAACAAAATATGCAGAAGTTATCAAATTATCATTTTATGAATTATCATTCTTTTTTTTTTCATATACATTTATTTTACCAAGTATCGTCTTTTCATATACGAACTATAAACCATACCACAAACATAAACCATACCTTAAGGTGTATCTTCATTTACATCAAAAAAGTTAGCACGTTTCTACTATTATGCTACGTGATACATGATAAGTCTATTAACTATTAATTATTAATGCAACGAAGCACGACTTAAACGCTACACACTAGGTTAGTAAGACTCGGGTCTTCTGATAAGACCAAGACTTGCTAAGAATGGTTGTAAAACTCATGTTTTAACGCTTAGCGGTTAATGCAATGAACCATTTTAATTACGCTAAATGATTCGAACGAATTAACGACCTAAAATTGAATTTTTAAAGAAGAGTGAATTAGGACTCGATGACTATTCTCTTATGTTTGTAATATTGTTTACATATGAAAAACATACAAAATTTGTTAAAATCATATAACATGATAACAACATGCGAAAAATGAAATTAAGGGGAAAATAATAATTAAGCTATGATTGCCTTATTAATTCTATAATAAAGCTCCTTCCTTCTCACTTCTCATTTTCCTTCTTCCTTAAAACAAAAACAAAGGTTTTCTAAATTTAAATCCACGTAACTCCTTAAACTCACAATGAATATTTCCAAACTAAATATCTAAATTTAAGTTGAGAGGTTCTCTACACATCTAGCTCTTCAAATTTGCATTTTAAAAAAGATTGGAAGCGTATTTTAGAAATTAAAAGATGTTCAAAGTTGGGTTGAATTGGAGCTTAAATTTCATAGTGTTTGGTGAGTGAGATTTGTTCGCTAAGACATATGATCACCATCTACGTTATGTATTAGTGTTAAATGCTAATGGTTGAGTTACGACTTGATTAATGAACTTGAATCGGGACTTTACAAATGAGAATCTTGAGTAATAAATGTTTAACAGGCGTTTCATCATAAAATGAATGTGTTAGAAACTTGATGTTGAATACTGATATGTTTGGTGTGAAATTATTGCATTGTTGCTTTGGTTAGGAATGAATATACGAGTAGAGAATGGTTTGATAGATGTGATAAATACATTATAGAATAAATGAAGAGTTGGGGTGATAATCGAGTACTCAAATGGTTGGGTGAATTGGTTCACCGCCCCAAAGCCGCTCTTTGAGTTTGAATCTATACTCGTCCAAATGTTGAATGATTAATAGCAAGAATGTGAATCTGTGTCAAGAGACGCTATTGTGAAGTGTCTCGGTGACACGAAGTCAAACTTCGAAGACAAGAGAAGCAAATGTTGGATCAGGTGCATCAGGAAGCGGGGAAATTAGACAAATTAAAAAATTATTTTGATTCTTTATGCACTAGATCTTTTATAATATTACAATGAATGATGTCGTTAACATTTTACATTAAATGTTTTATTTGATGGTTTTAATATGAAGTTTTAATATATATTGTACTATCATTTTATAATAATATTAATTCGATTTGCAATGTTATTATTTGTTCAAAAGTTTTAACGAGATAATTTATTATAGAATTATATATAACATTTACTCAGTGGAAATTTAATATTGAAAATAATTTTCGTATATAATGATATAACCGTATAATTTTAATTTTAAATATTTAATATTTGGATAATAATAACTAACAAATTAATTTTAATATAATTTCAAATATCACTTGTTCAATTTAATATTCGTAAGTTAATGTTACAAATTCAAATATTTATAATCCATCATAATTCAAATATCTAATATTTGAATCAAACGAACAATATCTTAATATAAGAATTTATTTAGTGATGTTAGTACACAATTATTTTGACTAATAATTTAATATACATAGGTGTCGTTCGTAAAATATGCTCCGTTTTAGTTGGCGTCGCATCCGATGCTTCCGACGTGTCATATTATGGGTCCCACTTATTTGATCTGCTGGAACGAACTAATCAAATTTACTAGTTGGCATCAGACGCATCGGTCGCGTCCAACAACAATTAATGACAATAATATTAATACCTTATCCCCTTTCAAACCATGCATTTGAACAAATAATTAATACTCTCTAACAATTAATTACCCTTCCAATATTCCTTTCATTCCCCTTTCAATACACATACAAACGTGTTCCACTTTCCCCACTTTTCTTCTTTCATTCCTTCTTCAAAACTTGTAAGTGTTAATTGAAACCAGACGTGATTTCTTCCTTGTAAAGTTGTTGATCTCCTCTGCAATTATATACACCATCTGCACACATTTAAATCACAAAACTCAACATATATGATGTGTTCAAACACCAATTACACACATTTGAATCACAAAATTCGATAGATGTGATGTGTTCATATTATACACAGACGTGTTGTATCATTGTTTGAGACATTAAATGTCGAAAACTTAAAAAAGACTAAAACACACTACTGTCATTCTTTTCAATTGTTTAAAATAATTATAAAAAAATTCTATCTAATATATGCAATAGAAATTGGTGTGGGTCGGAAAAGTTTATTTGGCACAAAAGCTTATTAAAATTAAATTAATACACTTATTTGAGTCTCAAAATCTCATTCATGATTCGATATTAGAGCAACTGCAACGGTTTGTAGATCAAACATTATTTTTGAAATGTTAGAAAAGGTAACCCTTCAAATATTTCAATGGAAAATTAACTGGACGGTGTGGTTGTTGAACAAGCGACCACTTATTGACGCTTGTTGATTCAGGAGTGATGCGCTTGTTCAACAAAAACCTAAACTCTTGACGTTTGTTGAATAAGCGTTTTTAATTCTGTATTGAGCAAGCGCGTCTTGAACAAGTGTTTAAAACAAGATTGTTGGTTTGACAAATGCTTAACGTTTAGGTCTGGATTTGCAATCGATAACAAAATGTAAACTGATGTTGAAGAAGGATTACGGGCTACGTACTAATTGATAACTAAAATATATATAATTATACCCAAGTAATAAGTTCATTGTAGAATGACAGGACCGATCCTAGATGTGGATATGAATAAGAACCATTAACTAGACTTAATAGTTACTATATAAATAAATAGTACATATTCTGTCTATATCAAATTGTCCAGCAGAATGGTGTAATGGTGGAAGTTCAAATCCTGCTACTAGCGCACACGCTTTCACATTGCTACGTTACGGTTTATTTTTGGGACCCAAAATTACTTTGGACTTTACGATCGAGTGCTACGCTGTGGAGAATGTTTCGTCATGTGTAAATCGCTTATTACATATATCTACTAGGTTTTGCTAAGGTTGGCATAATATAAAGTTTAATTTTTCTATTAATTTCCATATTTTAACGCAACGATGGTTCGCTGTCCGATGACGACACTACGATATTAATGGTATTAAAGAAGAGGAACATAAAATAAATATAGTGTGACATCCAAGCATCAAACTGCAAGAAACATCCGTAGCCTGAGCCCTGAACTATTAATAAATTCTCCGCTTGTGTGGTTCTCCGCTTGTGTGGTTGCATCAGCTAAAGCTACTTGGTCAAAGATTATTAATACAACTTGAAAGTACGTCTGTTAACCTATCTTCGATACTTGAGTTATCTTTATCATTGTGTGACCTGTGCGTGAACTTGAATATAAGATCATAAGTCGCAGATTCAAATTCTGTACGAGTTAGTCGTACCATGAATTATTTTACCTCAGTTTTCTTTCTTTCTTTCAAATGTAAAATTATTGTCCCGTCACAGACTCACGATGACAAGTTGGTACAAATCAACATGTCCTGTAAATTAATGCGTCTGTTCATATAGATTGGTTTCTATTTTGGCTAAGTTTGAAAAGTTAGAATTGGAAAATTAACCTAAAATCAAATGCTTCAAAAGTGTTTTCGTGATCAAATTTTTTTAATTTGTCCTCTTTCAAAATAAAACATATTATTGTTTGATACAATACTAATATTATGCTGGCCAGACCTAAGTTAAACATATCTGTTTTTCCGTGAAACAAATGCAATCTGATCCATTCATTTAAGATGGCTTTTAAGGCCGTTGTGCTTATAAACTATAAATATACCAAATCTAACAACTTATAATGTACGTAAAGTAATAATAGCATTAGCCGCTGATATTTTATAAGGGCAGGCATGGGTTCATTTGATGCGCTTTGGAATCCAAATCGTTTCCACCTAAAGTCAAATTGTTAACCAAAAATGAAAACCATATTACTGATTTTTAATGCGGTGAGATTTCGATTCAGTTTAATCCCACGTGTTCTATTTTCAGTTTGATCCATCTAGTACGAACACCAGTTATGTATGCTTCAACCATTTTAATAATTATTAATTAGTTAATCAAATTAATGAAATATTATTCAAACAAGAGACGCAAGTATTCGTCGATGTATGTGTGTGTATGTTCAAATAAGAGACACAAGTATTCATCTATGTATGTGTGTATGTTTATATGTTTATACATATACATATGTTTGTATATACATATATTTATATATTAGGGCCGGCCCGTTCAATACTGTTGCCCAAGTCCAATTTAAAGAAGTAAAATTAAAAAATTCCATAACACACAACACAAACCACTTTGCCACATGTATTTATATTAACAATTTAACACAAGCTTTATAAATTTACATAAAACAATCAAATTGTTGCCTTAAGTCCAAGCCTAGGTTGCCCACCACTTGGGCCAGGCCTTATATATTTATATAACTTTATTTTGGACTAACACCCTCAATTGATAGAGAAGGTCCAAAAAAATTAAAATGAAAGAAATCAAAGTGAGAAATAAAAAAGAACACATAAGATTTTTTATAGTGATTCGAATACTCGTTGGCCGATATTCGATTAGTCATTTTTATTGATAACTCTATGCTACTACAAACAATTTCATGAGATAATTTCAAGATACAAAGTTTAGATCTCAAACTTAATAGAACTAGGGGTATGTCCTAACTGTAATTATAGAATTTGTTACATGTATCTAACTCAATAAGAAATACTGTTCATGGTAAAAGTGTTTGATTTATATAATGTACTTTATTATATTATGATATAATTAATTAAATAATTAATTTAAACCATATATAAATAATAAATCCATAAATAATATGTGATAGTAATTACAAATGGTTGTAATCATGAGAATTTAATCACATTAAAAAATAATTTATTGCTTTAAATATTCCTAGTCAGGATGTTCGAGAAACGATATCGATTCATCCGTTAAGAGTACGCAATGAACTTCAAATATTGGACGATTATTACTCGTGGCTGATAAGAGCACCAAGTGGTTACGTAATGATAATTATTGGATAAGCATGGAATGACTATTTCGAGAGTTTTCTGTTGGTAAATAATAACTAAGGTCAAATAGGAAATTTTGAAATAATGATATTGTATAGTTCTCTCAACTTAAGAATATCATTGAACTTTGATATGGACATCCCACTTTAATTATAGTTAAATGATGACATGACGACCATCGACCGACTACAATTGGATCTGAGTAGAAGCGTTGGAACTGAAACACTATTTAATAGAGAAATCGTCTCATCATTTATATGAGGTTATTATCAAGTCAACTGTAGTCAATTCAAAATCAAAATCTTTGACCAAGGTAGTAGGGTTATTATTGAACCATGGACTATGTTTATGGACTAACCAAGTTGAATGCAGACGATATTGAAATTTTGATCAAAACCAAATTCCATAAGTTTTAATATGGTATAGTATTGACGAAAAAAATTTCTGTAAATAATCATTACCAACATGTGCCGTTTAACAAAATATGAAACTGGATTTTACCGAAAAAATGTAAGCAAAGAACAAACTGTCACACCGCTAATTAAAGTGGGTGTGGACTTAATTTTTGAATTGTTCAATATTAA
The DNA here is from genome assembly GCA_030737815.1 of Allium fistulosum. Classification (NCBI taxonomy): domain Eukaryota; kingdom Viridiplantae; phylum Streptophyta; class Magnoliopsida; order Asparagales; family Amaryllidaceae; genus Allium; species Allium fistulosum. Next base: position 888,088,523 of record CM060903.1, on the reverse strand, counting down.
TCGCCGATTGGATTCAAACCTTTGAGTCGCACGACTGCATTTATGATTTATCCAAAAAACCATATAATGTAATTAATTTATAAAATAATATAAATTGATTAAATTGATTAATATTTGCGAAGTATTAATTATAACTAATTTATTTGATGTTTTGAATGCTGTTAGTAATTATTTAAATTTATGTGTATTTGCAAATATCGATATTCGATATTAGTACGCTTTTTAAACGAGGTTTTAAATAAATAATTACATGGATGTATTTTTGGAAACTTTGCTCGGTATGGATGTGTGTTAGGGCTGACCAATACATGAAGAAAATGAAGGGACTAAGTGATTGAAATTAAATAAGGAAGTTAAATAAGGAGAATGGGAAAGATTATTTTATCCCGTTAAAAACAAATCTCCTCATTTCACATTCTTTTGATCGAAATTTTTTCATCTTCCTCTCTAAAATAATAGGGTCATCCTCTCCCTTAAAAAACCAACAATAACTTCAAATCAAATATCAAATTAAATTGAAACAAATGTGTTTCATCCTTCTCTTGCAAGGTGGGGCGCAAATTTTCTTGAAATCTAAAGGAGAAGTCATAAATCAAGGTACAACAAAGGGCAATTTTTTTGGATATGTTTTCTTGTTTATAATTCATTCATGATGTTTAAAAAAATGATTGTTCACATATATGTTTTGTAACAACTCGCACCACCGGACACACCGATTCAAAGCGCAAAAGTGCTTCTGAACTCGAGGTCTGCTAAGAAATACGAATCTTCAAGCTTTTAGAGTTACATTATAAAGAGATAAACATAAAATTTTAAGCATTCTATGCTTTCAGATCTCACAACGGAAGGAAATAAAATATAATTATTGAAAATAACCCAATCATATAGTAGTGTCAACATAAACGTGGTTCATGTAGTAAATGAGAAATAGTGTCTCCAAACAAATATATAACAAGAGTATGACTGATAGATATAATATAATATAAAGTACGTAGGGGAGTAACTATAAATAAATATAGCTCAGGAGCACCAAGTTACGTCCTTCACACATTGTATCCTTACCACTTCATCTAGTGGCCTATCCTCATGTAATAAAGATAAAAAGGATAAATGAAGGGGATCGAACAAGATCTGGTGAGTGAAACATATCACTAATGGTATTTTGTTGGCAAGTAATTAAATTGCAATATAATCCACACAACCTAGGAATGTTCGTTAGTATTCATGTACAAGGTATAAGAAGCTATCAATTTACACGCTATAGGGTAACCATCCCTAATACACCTAGATCAAATAACAATCTACGGAATTTCCACATAAAGGTTGGACATCCAAAACTAAGTAATTCTAGGAATGTCCATAGTATACAGTCTTGATAATAAACTGCCTAACCATACACTGAGTTAACATTCTCAATTGTAAATCACTTGAGTGGCACATACACATTGAGAAAACATCGCAGCGCCTAAGCATGCGTTGATAAAATAACCCCGATGATTTATGGCATACCAAGCATTTGTGTAACTTCTCAATGATAAACGTGTCTTATGATTTATATCATTCAACCTGAAGTTAAAGAAGTCATTTAACAATACGACTTCTTTGTAGGTTTAACCACCTTGTCGGTCGTATGACCCTACTATTGTGGACGTCTCCATCACCTTCCTCGAAGTCCAGCACATTAAAACATGCGACCGAGTGTGCTATAGTAATGATGTGAGAATTTAGTTGTGATACAATCGCACGCCTCGTTGAATGCCACGTTATGCACGTCATGAAGTGTGAACGTAGATGTGTCTCCAAGTGTGAAACCAATCATACTTGTTGCACGGCTCCATGCAGCTATGTGAACGTCCATAAGTCATGAAAGTGCGAATAAGTTTTCCCGATCCATCGTACTTGGTTTGCACCAAGTCCAACTTTAACATTGGGCTTGCTTCAGCCATTCAGACGTCTGAATACTATATTTAAACATCTGAATAGTGTATTCAGACATCTAACTTTAGTTCAGACGTCTAGATTTTGGTCTAGATGTTTGATTACCTTTACAATTCTAGCTACAAGCATTCTCTGACCTTGTATTCAGATGTCTGACCTGGATTTAAGATGTCTGAATAGAGATTCAGAAGTTTGAATCATATTAGATTTACATTGTTACCTTTCTGTTTTACATTGTAAAAGAATTCAGACGTTTGGTTATTATTTCAGACATTTAATCTGGGCATATTTTGTCATTTTTGATGTTTTTCTTTCACTTCTTCTTCTTTATTATGTTCATCTTTGTTATAGACTTGTGTATGGCTAAAAGGTTAAATTTTTGACAAGTATTTCAAGTACAATTTCAGTCTTATTTGTATTTGATTCATGTAGCATGTTTATTTGATTATATACTTATATTCAACCATTTAATTGCATATTCCAAACTATTCGAGTTTGATCTTACCTAGCTAGATGGAATATTTATGGCTTTTTAAAAATAATATAATCAAATCTAGGTGATTCAGGAAATATACATATGATCTACTTTTATTGATTCTATTTTATTACATAACCCAGATCACTACAACCAAAATAACCCGTGATAGCGCTAAAAAAGCTATAAAAACCTACTATAGCGGTTCAGAAAACGATGTATATCGACACGTTATAAAAAATAATGACTTATTTATTGCATAAGATAAATTGCTAAAAAAATCATCTTTTATAGTGCTTTTTATCCGCTATTGTAAGTTTTTTATGGCGGTTTAATAAACGCTGTATATCGTCATGTTCTAATAGATACTACTATTTATAACACAAAAAAGGCTATAATTTTTTTTGCTGTGATAATGCTTTTATTGTAAGCTTTCTACAGTGTTTTCTAAGTGTTGTGGGTTTTTTTTCATTTTTAAAATCCGTGCATCCCTATAAGTCATGATAGTTAATACATATCAAATTGTTGTATTAAGAATATTTCTAAAACACAAATTCATTTAAATAATGAAAAATCATAAATAATATTAAACATAAAAATATAACACAATATATTAAACATAACCAAATATTTATACACATAATATCCTAAAGTTTTAGCCACATATTCTATTATATATGTAAGCACAAACCATAATGTAGTAGCTAATGTTACACTTAAAACAAGTAGTTAGTTGTTTGCATTAAAAAGATGAAATACACAAAACCTTTCATTCTATCACCTGCAAATAAAATGAATATCTACATTAGAAATGAATATAAATATGAATACGAATAAAATTGGAAAATGATGTATCTACGCTAGAAAAACTTTTTGCTAAAGATTTCTTACCAAAAAAGTGTATCGATGGGTATTTTACTTTTCTAAGGAACTCTATAAACTATTATTTTTAGCTAATTTATAATTAGGCTGATTGAAACAAAATAAAGCGGCTATATAAGTCAAACTATCCATTGTATTATTATTATTGTTGTTGTTGTTGTTATTTTAAACTTAATTAATTTTTATAAAACTTGGTTTATTTATTGTTGTTATTGCTAGCATGATTGTTGTTGTTGTGGTTGTTAGTATTATTTTTATAAACTTAGTTTATTTTCATAAACATTAGTTATGTTATTGGTAATATTATCAACTTAGTTAATTTTATAAGCTTATTTAATTTTTATATATCTTAATAAATGAAGTTAATTTTATAATCTTAGTAAATTTATTATTATTGTTATTATTATTATTATTATTATTATTATTATTACTACTACTACTATATAAATTTAGTTAATTTTTATAAAACTTAGTTAATTTGGTTAATATTTTATAATTTATTATTATTATTAGTAGTAGTACTATTATTATTATTATACACTTAGTTAATTTTTATAAAACTTATATTTAATTTATTCTTGTTATTATTGTTATAAACTATTTAATTTTTACAAAACTATGTTAATTTGGTTAATACTTTATAATTTATTATTATTATTATTATTATTATTTTAAATTTGGTTAATTTTTATGAAACTTAGTTAATTTTTATAAATTTAGTTTGTTTATAGTTATTATTACTATTATAACCATTGTTTTTATTGTTGTTAGGAGTATTATAAACTTAATTAATTTTTTATTGACTTAGTTAATTTATTATTATTATTATATAAACTTAGTTATTTTTTTATAAAATTGGGCTAACTTGGTTAATATTTTATAAATTCACCACTTTATTATATTACTACAAACTTAGTTAATTTTATAACCATAGTTTATTTATTGTAATTATGATTGTTGTTGTTGTTAGTATTATTATTATAAACTTTAGTTAATTTTTCATAAACATTAGTTAAACTTTTATTATTATCATCAACTTGGTTAATTTTTATAAACTTACTTAAATTTTATAAAACTTAACTAAGGAAATTAATATTTATAATCTTAGTTAATTTATTTTTATTATGATTATTATTAGTATTATTATTATATAAACGTAGTTAACTTTTATAAAACTTAGTTAACTTGGTTAATATTTTATAATTTATTATTATTATTAGTATTACTATTATTAGAAACATAGTTAATTTCTGCAAAACTTATAGTTAATTTACTATTATATGAACTTAGTTAATTTTTATAAAACTTTATTTAGCTTGGTCAATATTTTACAATTTGTTATTATTGTTGTTGTTGTTATCAGGTTAGTTGATGTAGGAAAATAAAAAGGATCCGTTAAGCCCTAAATTTAAATGAACGGCCAATAAGAAAAGAAATCTATCAAACCTCCACTAAAATTAAGAGGAGACTTATGAAATCTATTGTTAAGAAAATCTATCATGACATCATTCATTTCATGAATTTTTTACAAAGAGTCAACTGCCTAAGATATAGCCAAAACACATTGGTAAACTGTTGGGAGTACACTTAACTAAATCTAGTTAACACCACTATATTTTCATATATAATTCTAACAGATAACTCTATACTAGTATGACTTGTCTTGTACTATTACAAAGTATGAATAAGCTAATTTATCTTACATCGCAAAGAGTATGATAATAGTTATATGATAAAGAGTGTTACCCGATTAATTTTCTTGCCAAGTTAGTTCAATACATCAATTCAATTTTTTGTTACCACTACTTTAGCATACCAAAGTAGATAGTAATTCGGTCGCATTGAAGAAATAATAGTTCTCCTTGGTGATTATTTATACATTCGGATATTTCTCTATCTAGATGTGCATTAACTACTGCTAGGAATAATAAAAATAGTCCAAATTAATCGTTGCCATTCCCAAAAAAGGTACGTACAATGCAAACAACTTTGATTTCGATCCAGGATGGAGTAAATTGTTCAAATTAGCCAAAATTTACTGCTTACATCGCATTTCTACAGCAAAATTTTCTAAGTAATTATAGTGTATTGTTCATTTGTATGTTATCACGCATTAAATTATAGAAGTTAGAATATTCTAAAAAATTATTTGATGTCATTCAAACATAAAATAATGGAAAAAATGAAATGGCTTTGGAATTTATATTTCTTTTGATAAAGTAATAACACATAGTGTAACAACCCGCATATTTTACGATGGTATATTTAAATGTTTTATTTAAATATAGCATCGTTAGTCAGATTTTAGTCCGAAAAAGTCACTATTCGTAAAAGAACATTCGAATTAGTGAAAAGTCTTTGTGGATCGAGATTCGGAGGTGCCAATTTGAGAAAAACTGTCATACAGGGATTCAGACGTCTGAATTGAAGCATTCAGACGTCTGAAATTGTTCGAATCAATCTAGAAAGGAAATAGGCCAAAATTGCCATTTTCAGACGTCTGAAATGGACAATTGAGACGTTTGAATATTATTCTAGACAACTTCTATTTTTCCAGATTCAAACGTCTGAACCGTTCATTTCAGACGTCTGAATGCTGTTAGAGAACTCATATTTTTCCAGATTCAGACGTCTAGTTTGGAAATTTCAGACGTCTGAATCAGGAATGAAGTTGAGAATCAACAATTTGAACTTGAGACCACTTCCATTGAGTTCAAAATGGTGTTTGCGACTTTTTTGAGTATAAGCATTGATATGTTTGGAGTTGAGTAGAATTTGGCTATTTTCTAATTGGGCTTTGGGTTTGGGCTTCACCCAACTCATTCTATACCCTAGCTCAGCCCCCTCTCCTCTCCATTCACTCATTTCATTTCCTAAACATTCAAGCTTTAGCAAAAATAGGGGAAAGAATAGGAAATGGAAATTCCTAAGCCCTAGATTCATTTGCAAACTCAAATTCAAGTCCAAAATCCAAGAGAAGCTTAGATAAGCATCCTCTTCTCCATCTCCATCTCAATTCCTCTTCGATTTCTGAAATTTTCCTAAACCCTAACTTAGGAAATATTTGTTCTTGAGCTTAGATTGAAGCTCCTTGGGTTAAAATTGAAGAGTGATTGTTCTTGCCTTGCTCTATAGCTTCTCTCTTGAGTTTTTGGGTTAAAAGGTGAGTTTTTGAACTCACATCTACGTCTATATCTTTGATAGTGTTAGGTAGCAATTCCTAACATATAATCCTTGTCCATTTGTTTTTGAATTGAATTGGTTTGATGAATATTCCAAATTTTGGCATTTGAAGTCAAAATCTATGAAAATCCTTATATGGTTGTTTGGGCATGTTGGTCGGAGTGTATTGGTGAGTCTCTAAGGTTGGGTAGTCATTTGGCATAAACCTCTAGCCATCATCACTCATCTGATTGCTTCCGATATGGTTTGGCCATCATTGACCTAGGCAAAGTATTGCTTGAGCCCCGGTTTCAGACGTCTGAAATATACAATTCAGATGTCTGAATCTGCTTGTCTCAGCCCAATTTGCCTATTTTGTGTGGGATTCCAATGTTTGATCGATTCTTCTTTCTCCAATTAGTTGTTTAACTTTAGTTGACTTTGATGATTCATTTTAGATTTAGTACACGGGTTTTTATAAAATGACCTTTTTAAATTGTATTAAAAGCTCGTTTCTCCAAATTATAATTTCTATATAAAATGCACACAATTTTGCACTTCGAGCGAAGAGGGAGGAGAATTAAATGATTAAATAAAACGCGTGCTATGAACACATGGGTTTATCTTTTCAATTAATTCCTAATCTATTCGTTTGACCGTTTTGACCTTTGGGTCTGGTTTACCAATGAGATGAGGTGAACTTTGTACTGCTTTGAGTGTGAAATTGACTAACGGTTAGTAAACCGTTTAGTGCGAACGTGGGGTATGGGACTCACGTTAACATTTTCCGGGTTCCTTTCTGAGAGTTGTGACACATTCCGCCAGTTAGTGGTGTCCAGTACCGCCACTACGGTTTGTTGCCTTCGGGAGTTGCCTTCGGGCGTTGCCTTCGGGCGTATGGATCCTTCACTACTTTAAATTCCGATATAAAGTTTATACTCTACGATTTACCATTTGAATCAGAAAATAGTATCAAAAGAATACTAACCTTATTATTCAATTTCAAACATCCGGTGATGATTCTTAGTCTCCTTTCAAATCTCAGGTAGATGATGATTTGCGATCTGGAAGATGAAATCAGAGGAGGCGATTAGGGCAAACGAAGGGAACTGAAAGAGGGAGCGATTAGCTAGGACAAACGCAGAGTTGGAAAATGAAATTAAGGGGCGTGCTGTTTTGGGAACAGGGGGTTACGTACGCAGCGGTTCAAAACGAATATAAAAAAAAAGAATTAAGAAAACTTCGCAACGGCTTTGAACCGTTGCAAAAATAAAACGACCCTAAGCCGTTCTTAAACGTGTTACAACGGCTCAAAACCGTTGCAATTTAGCAACGGCTCTGAACCGTTGCGATTCTTCCGCTTATGGGGGTTACAAATATGCCAATATGGTGTAGTGCTTGTTATACAGTACTGAGCTCGAGCATCTTTTGTTTCTTTGACAATTATATTTCCCTAGTGTATCGCCCTTCGCTGTAGGTTCTTTGAACCACACAATATATATCGATTACCTTGTGGAAACTTGTGTTACCTTTATTGGTATTTGTTATTTGCCCGCTTGGCTTGTTTTGGGATATGATATCCTTGGTTTATTTGAGTTGCCTATGATACGAGGCTTGTTATGATTCATCTTATGTTAGATGATTTGGTTATCTCCTTTGGAGATATTTGTGGTACTTTATGACTTTGTATGTTCATTATCATTTAGTATATCTAACTGATTTGTTTAGCTAGAATGACCCGTGTATTTTATACTCGGGTCAGACCGAGATGTTTCAGGTTAGGTACTTTGGACTTAGCCTATTTTGCTTCCGCATGGACTATTCTGGTAGCTCCTTTTTGTTATAGCTTTTTGTGTAGTCCTTTTTGTCTGTAACTCTGATATGTATTCTATTGACTCGTCTGTATATTGTGGTTTTCTTTACCACTTGACATGTCTCATTTTGTAAACTCTGTAATGTATTTGTATATGTGTACATGTATGTGATGATCTACTGTACTGTGATGTGTATTACATTTGAGTTGTTATATTTTATTCTGATAGATCCTTCAGCCACCTATGGCTTTGTATTAAGTATTTATTGGACATGTCGATCCATTTAAGTAAGAAGTGGCATTGTCGGCATGTTCAATAGATAATTAAGACAAGGCTATAGATGGTCGCTCCTAACCAGCTCTATTCTCCGCATTAGCATACGGTGTTACCTTGTAATACTCTTTGCTAATGTGGGTCTCGGAGTGGGGTGTCACAGCTTGGTATCAGAGCTGAGTTCAGAACAAAATATGATAAACATAGAACAGAGAAACATATTACGGTACAACAAATGGTAGTATGAATGTTACGAATCTTTGAATCATCGTGCCTTGATTCTTTTCGTGCCTTTGGGGTAGATAGAGTTTCGGGAATTTGTCTAGGAATGCATTTTATTCCGTAGTATTCCATATTCAAATTAATGATATCTGCCTTATGAATAATCTTTTTCTTATCTTAACATTCAGCTAATGGCCGAAAGAGGCAGAGGACGACGCTCGGATGCTGGGCAATCCAGTAGCTCGCATCCGGACGACGTTTACATGTTTGCCGATCAGTTTTTGGAGTTGTTTAGGAGCACTCAGCCTCCAGCTCCTATTCGTGCATCTCCTCCACGCAAGTCTGCCGTTGCACGCCCGTGCAATGATTTTTCTCATCTTGGAGGAAAGCCATTCAAAGGCTCCGAGTCCATTCTTGAGGTCCAAGCTTGGATTCGCACATGCGAACGTATCTTTTCTCGTATTCTGACCATGATCGAGTTCTTGTAACTTCTAGCTTATTGCAAGAGCGTGCCCTTGATTGGTACGAGCTTCTTATATCCAAACTTGATGAGTCTGTTCTTTCTTGGACTCAGTTCCGGGAACGATTCGAACTCAAATTCGTTCCTGAATCTGAGAAAGTTTTATTGGCCCATTGCTTTCTTGAGTTGAAGCAAGGGAACTCTTCCGTTTCTGAATATGTTGCATCATTCGAGGCCTTATCTAAGTATGGTCTTGAATTCATTAGCACTTCTTATAAGAAGAATATGAAGTCTCTGGTCTTAAGAAATATCTTAAGAAGTCTTTAATGCTCCAGCTTAAGCTTTCTTTTGAGGAGTTGGTTGATTCGGCACTTCATCTCGAGGCCATCGAGAAGGAGTGTGATAGTGGTGATGATGTTGAGGTTCGCAAGAACCCCAATAAGAAGAAGTTTCCATTTCATAAGCAGGGATTTCTTCCTTCCAAGAAGAAGAAGCCTATTAATCTGGTTCTAACTCTCAATCTGCTGGAACACCTTCCATTCGGAAGTGTTTCAATTGTGGTTCTCCTGATCATATGATTCGAGCTTGTCCTAAGCCTCTCTTCTGCCATTATTGCAAGAAGGAAGGTCACCGTGTTTCCTCTTGCCCTACTGCTCCTGCTAGTGCCAAGTCTGGCAAGCTTTATGTTGTTAAGGCTTCTGGAGGTTCTTCTCAGCCCAGAGGTATATCTCTATCTATTTTGGAAGGTTCTATTTTATTTCATGACCGTAGTATTCGAGTTCTTTTCGATACGGGTGCTTCGCATTCTTTCATATTGAAAAAGCTGGTCGATGATTTGTCTTTGGATGTTTTTTGTATGATTACTTCATTGAGGATTGCGAATCCTATTGGGGGATCCACAACCCTTAGCATGTTTTGTGATGATGTTGAGATTGTTTTATGTGGCTTTTCTTTTCATGCGAATCTGCACGTTATTTCTTATTTGGGATTTGATATGATTTTGGGTATGGACTGGCTAGTGAGATACGATGCCAGGATTATTTGTTCTGAAAGAATTTTATATCTTCGACATCCAGATTCGTCTACTCAGCTATCACTTGTTCTTCGAAATGTTGATACTTCCGAAATGACTTTATATTCTTTTGACTCATGAGATGATGATGATATATCTCATATTCCTATTGTTTGTGACTTCTCTGATGTTTTTGAGCCAGTTTCGGGTTTGCCACCCAAGCAGGCGATCGAGTTCCGCATTGATCTCATTCCACGCGCGTAGCCAGTTGGCCGTCCTCCCACGAGGATGTCTACAAAATAAAATGAGGAACTCAAGAAGCAGCTTTTAGAGCTTGAGTCCAAGCAGTTGATTTAGTCCAGTTTTTCACCGTGGGGTACCGCGGTCGTCTTCGTGAAGAAGTCTTATGGAACTCTTAGGCTCTGCATCGACTATCGCAAGCTTAACGAGTTGACCATCAAGAATAGGTATCCTTTGCCGAGGATCAATGATATGTTCGATCTATTGAGTGGCTCTAAGGTCTTCTCTCAGCTTGACCTTGCCACTAGTTTCCATCAGCTCCGAGTCGCGGAAGATAGCATACCTCTTACAGCTTTCCGCACTCGATATGGTTCTTTCGAATGGCTTGTTATGCCGTTCGGTTTGACGAACGCCCCGGCTTTCTTTGTCGATCTTATGAATCGAGTATTCTGGGAGTATCTCGATAAGTTCGTCCTTGTGTTCATTGATGACATTCTTGTTTATTCTAAGTCTGAAGCCGAGCATGCTAATCACTTGAGAATTGTCTTGAGTACTCTTCGTCACCATCAGCTTAAAGCCAAATTCTCCATGTGCCATTTTTGGGAGAATAAGCTTAAGTTTTTAGGCCATGTTGTATCTTCCAATGGCATTTCGGTCGATCCCTCAAAGATCGAAGCTATCCAGAATTGGAAGAGGCCTGAGAATGTTCATGAGATTCGTAGTTTCCTTGGATTGGTGGTTTATTACCGTCGGTTCATTAAGGATTTTTCCCGTGTTGTGCTTTCTCTCACCAGCCTTACTCGGAAAGGCATTCATTATATTTGGTCCGATAAGTGTGAAGCTTCCTTTCAGACATTAAAGGAACTTCTCACTAATGCTCCTATTCTTGTGGTTCCCGAGGGGAATCATGATCTTGTTGTCTACACCGATGCTTGTGGTAGTGGTCTCGGTGCCGTGCTTATGCAGAGGGATCAGGTAGTTGCTTATGCTTCTAGGCAACTGCGTCCGAATGAAGTCCGCTATGCCACTCATGATCTTGAGTTAGCCGCCATTGTCTTTGCCTTGAAGATTTGGCGACACTATTTATTAGGCGAGCGCTTCATTCTCTATACCGATCATAAATCCTTGAAGTATTTGTTCACTCAGAAGGAACTCAATATGAGGCAACAACATTGGCTCGAGTTTCTTGCCTCCTATGACTTTGATATCCTATATACCCCTGGTAAGGGTAATCGTGTTGCTGATGCGCTTAGTCGCAGACATTCGGCTGTCGTTTCTATGATGCTTGCCGAATGGGATATTCTTGAGACTCTATCTTTTTGTGATATTCGTGATCGAGCTCCATCCTCTGATTCTCCGATAGTATTATTCAGTTTGGAAGCTCGACCCTCTCTATTGGATCGTATTGCCGAAGCTCAGCGGCGTGATACTGATCTTGTGCATCTTGTTCAGCTTTGTGAGACTGAATCCCGTGATGAGGCGTTGTAGGATTTCAGCATTGATTTTCATAGGTGTCTTCGCAAGAAGAACCGTCTTGTTGTGCCTTATGATTCTGCACTTAGGCATGACATTCTTGATGACTGTCATCGTTCTAAGCATACTATTCATCTTGGCAGTAGTAAGATATATGCCGATATGCATCGCCTTTATTATTGGGAAGGCATGAAGCGCGATGTGGCGAGTTATGTGAGTAATTGCATGACTTGTTAACGTATTAAAGCCGAACATCAGCGCCCTTCTGGTCTCCTTTAGCCTCTAGAGATTCCAATGTGGAAATGGGATTAGATTTCGATGGATTTCATTAATGGCCTACCTCGTACGAGATCGGGCCATTCTAACATCTGGGTTATTGTTGATCGCCTCACCAAATCAGCCCATTTTATTCCTATTAAATCTAATAGGACTGCTTCTCTTTTGGCTAAGTTATATATCAAGGAAATCGTGAGACTTCACGGTGTTCCTAGTTCGATTGTGAGTGACCGTGATCCTTTATTCACCAGTCATTTCCGGTAGAGTCTTCATCAAGCTTTAGGAACAAAGCTTAATTTCAGCACAACTTATCATCCACAGTTTGATGGACAGACTGAACGGGTGAATCGTATCTTAGAGGATCTCCTCCATATTTGTATTCTTGATTTTGGAGATAGTTGGGAGGATCATCTACCCCTTTGGAGTTCTCCTATAACAATAGTTTTCAGTCCAATATCGGTATGGCTCCTTTCGAAGCCTTATACGGAAGGCCATGTCGACCACCTTCTTGTTGGTTGGAATCTGGGGAGAAGCTTATTCTTGGCCCGGAGTTTGTTCATGATTCTTCTAAGAAGATTGTTTTTATTCGTTAGAGAATGAAAGAGGCACAAAGCCGCCAGAAATCCTACGCGATAACCGTAGAAAGCCTCTCGAGTTCTCGGTTGATGATCTCGTCTTTATTTGTGTTTCTCCTTTGAAAGGAGTTATGCGCTTCAGTATGACAGAGAAATTGGCTCCTCGTTTTGTAGGACCATTTCCTATTATTGAACGTATTGGCCCTGTGGCTTATAGAGTTTCACTTCCAGCTCATCTATCCGGTGTTCACAACGTGTTTCACGTCTCTCAGCTTCGGAAATGTCTTCGAGAATCGGATTCTGTTATCGACTCTCCTGATTTGCAAGGGCTTGAGATCTCACCAGATTTATCTATTGTACAATAGCCTATTCACGTACTTGCCTCGGAGATGAGACACCTTCGAAACAAGGACGTGCCGCTCATTAAAGTTCAATGGTCCGCTAACCCCAATGACTGTACTTGGGAAACCAGAGAGTTTATCGAGCGATCCTATCCGGGTTTTCTAACTTTGCTTAGCAATGGTGAGAATATCTTTTTATCTCAAGCTTATTTTCTTTCCTTTTTGGGTGTAAGTATGTAGATGTTACGAATTCTTCTCTAGGAATTGCGCGGACGCAATTTTGTTAAGGAGGGGAGATCTGTAACAACCCGCATATTTTACGATGGTATATTTAAATGTTTTATTTAAATATAGCATCGTTAGTCGGATTTTAGTCCGAAAAAGTCACTATTCGTAAAAGAACAATCGAATTAGTGAAAAGTCTTTGTGGATCGAGATTCGGAGGTGCCAATTTGAGAAAAACTGTCTTACAGGGATTCAGACGTCTGAATTGAATCATTCAGACGTCTGAACTTGTTCGAATCAATCCAGAAAGGAAATAGGCCAAAATTGCCATTTTCAGACATCTGCAGTGGACAATTCAGACGTCTGAATATTGTTCTAGACAACTTCTATTTTTCCAGATTCAGACGTCTGAATCGTTCATTTCAGACGTTTGAATGCTTTTAGAGAACTCATATTTTTCCAGATTCAGACGTCTGGTTTGGAAATTTCAGACGTTTGAATCAGGAATGAAGTTGAGAATCAACAATTTGAACTTGAGACCACTTCCATTGAGTTCAAAATGGTGTTTGCGACTTTTTTGAGTATAAGCATTGATATGTTTGGTGTTGAGTAGAATTTGGCTATTTTCTAATTGGGCTTTGGGTTTGGGCTTCACCCAACTCATTCTATACCCTAGCTCAGCCTCCTCTCCTCTCCATTCACTCATTTCATTTCCTAAACATTAAAGCTGTAGCAAAAATGGGGGAAAGAATGGGAAATGGAAATTCCTAAGCCCTAGATTCATTTTCAAACTCAAATTAAAGTCAAAAATCCAAGAGAAGCTTAGGTAAGCATCCTCTTCTCCTTCTCCATCTCAATTCCTCTTCGATTTCTGAAATTTTCCTAAACCCTAACTTGGGAAATATTTGATCTTGAGCTTAGATTGAAGCTCCTTGGGTTAAAATTGAAGGGTGATTGTTCTTGCCTTGCTCTATAGCTTCTCTCTTGAGTTTTTGGGTTAAAAGGTGAGTTTTTGAACTCACATCTACGTCTATATCTTTGATAGTGTTAGGTAGCAATTCCTAACATATAATCCTTGTCCATTTGTTTTTGAATTGAATTGGTTTGATGAATATTCCAATTTTTGGCATTTGAAGTCAAAATCTATGAAAATCCTTATATGGTTGTTTGGGCATGTTGGTCGGAGTGTATTGGTGAGTCTCTAAGGTTGGTATTCATTTGGCATAAACCCCTAGCCATCATCACTCATCTGATTGCTTCCGATATGGTTTGGCCATCATTGGCCTAGGCAAAGTATTGCCTGAGCCTCAGTTTCAGACGTTTGAAATATACAATTCAGACGTCTGAATGCTTGTCTTAGCCCAATTTGCCTATTTTGTGTGGGATTCCAATGTTTGATCGATTCTTCTTTCTCCAATTAGTTGTTTCACTTTAGTTGACTTTGATGATTCATTTTAGATTTAGTACACGGGTTTTTATAAAATGACCTTTTTAAATTGTATTAAAAGCTCGTTTCTCCAATTTATAATTTATATATAAAACGCACACAATTTTGCACTTCGAGCAAAGAGGGAGGAGAATTAAATGATTAAATAAAACGCGTACTATGAACACATGGGTTTATCTTTTCAGTTAATTCCTAATCTATTCGTTTGACCGTTTTGACCTTTTGGTCTGGTTTACCAATGAGATGAGGTGAACTTTGTACTGCTTTGAGTGTGAAATTGACTAACGGTTAGTAAACCGTTTAGTGCGAACGTGGGGTATGGGACTCACGTTAACATTTTCCGGGTTCCTTTCTGAGAGTTGTGACACATTTCGCCAGTTAGTGGTGTCCAGTACCACCACTACGGTATGTTGCCTTCAGGCGTTCTTCGGGCATTGCCTTCGAGCGTTGCCTTCGGGCGTATGGATCCTTGTTATACAGTACTGAGCTCGAGCATCTTTTGTTTCTTTGACAATTATATTTCCCTACTGTATCGCCCTTTAGTGTAGGTTCTTTGAACCACACGATATATATCGATTACCTTGTGGAAACTTGTGTTACCTTTATTGGTATTTGTTATTTGCCTGCTTGGCTTGTTTTGGGATATGATATCCTTGGTTTATTTGAGTTGCCTATGATATGAGGCTTGTTATGATTCATCTTATGTTAGATGATTTGGTTATCTCTTTTGGAGATATTTGTGGTACTTTATGACTTTGTATGTTCATTATCATTTAGTATATCTAACTGATTTGTTTAGCTAGACTGACCTGTGTATTTTATACTCGGGTCAGACTGAGATGTTTCAGGTTAGATACTTTGGACTTAGCCTATTTTGCTTCCGCATGGACTATTCTACTAGCTCCTTTTTGTTATAGCTTTTTGTGTAGTCCTTTTTGTCTGTACTCTGATATGTATTCTATTGACTCGTCTGTATATTTTGGTTTGCTTTATCACTTGACATGTCTCATTTTGTAAACTCTGTAATGTATCTGTATATGTGTAAATGTATGTGATGATCTACTGTACTGTGATGTGTATTACATTTGAGTTGTTATATTTTATTCTGATAGATCCTTCAGCCACATATGGCTTTGTATTAAGTATTTATTGGATATGTCGATCCATTTAAGTAAGAAGTGGCATTGTCGGCATGTTCAATAGATAATTAAGACAAGGCTATAGATGGTCACTCCTAACCAGCTCTATTCTCCGCATTAGCAGACGGTGTTACCTTGTAATACTCTTTTCTAATGTGGGTCTCAGAGTGGGGCGTCACACATAGTGATAGAGAATTTAAAACTAATACAAGAAGAAACCTGAAATTGGCACAAATTTTAAACAGTGATAACCAGCTTAAGCATGAGATGGGTGAAGATTGTCACAATAACATATAAGTAGGCAAGTGAACTTTTCAATTTTTGGTCAAAATATGATCAAGTAACCAAAGAAAGTAAAAGACTTTCACTTAAGACTTTCAACGATAAAAAAGCCATCAAGATGGAAGAGATCATATGAACGTGGGTAGGTTTAAAATGGCTCACACCTACAACATCAAATAAAAGTAAATACTGCTTAAAGTCTCAATGATAAAATGACTAAATCTAGCCATGTTTGTAAAAGCTATAACCTTTAAATAATACCTGTAATATAGGATAGACACAATTGCAACTAAACAGTGAGCAAATGTACCATGAAAAACAAGTTAGATAACCTTTCCCAATTATTTCCCTTTATAAAATATAATTTTGGTACAGAAAAACAAGCATAAAAAATGTGAATCACTTATAAAAGTAATTACGTAAGGAAACACTTTAGCTACTATTTCTCATAAGATTAAAAGTACTAACTGTATTAGATGAATGAAAGCTCTGAAACACCTTAACTTTGGAATCTCAAGACATTTCCAATGGTGGCAAACATTCCAGTGCCATCCTCCTCCACCTCGTACATTTCCAATGCTTCCTTGTAACAACCCACATATTTCACGATGGGATATTTAAATAATTAATCTAAATATTGAATCGTATTGAATTATATGTCCAAATTACGACTTTTTGCACACGGTTGAATTAGGACTCGATACCAACTCCGTTGAGTGCGGATCGACGTTGCAAATCAAAATGGGTTTAAATATCATCATATTTGGAATCAGGCATCCGATGGCCAAAACAACATCGGGATGCATGAAATTACCATCCCGGAGCACTGCCTCGAATAACGATAAAATTTATACCATCGGGACTGGAATAACAAGGTGATATACCCCGACGAGTTTCGTGACGGTCTGATATGCTGTGTGATCATACGAGCTCAAAACGCATGGTGATTTATTTTAGAAATAAATCAAATTATATATATTAATATATATACAAACTCTCTCTCATCCACTTTTCAACTCCCTCTCTCTCTCTTATTTTCTTACTTCTACTTTTCCAATAAACTAAGAAAAGTAACCACCCTCCTTCCCAAAATAAAATCAAGATTCTCGTTCCATGAAAATCAACATCGTTAGATCTGTTAAACTCGTATGAGTGAGGGCTTCACATCTATGATGGTTTGGTAGGGTGCGGCGATGATTTTGGTAGTGGTCGTACAATGAACGATGGCTAGGATTGGCAGGCTAGAGGCCGAGTTAGGCAAAGAAGAGAGCGTCATTGGCTTTCCCTTGGCGATGTGTGTCTTCCCCAATAATTTCAGCTCTTTCGGCCATCTCCTATAACATGCGACATTAGGGATCATAGTGACCAAAGGCAGGTCGCGAATTGAACGAAGGAGCCGGACTCGACCTCGTGGGGTGCGACTTTCATCGATTAGTAAGCTATGGCTCGAGTTAGGGGTGGAAGTGTGCATGTCCATGTGGATTTTGATGCACATATATGTGTACAGTCAATTAGGGAAGAAGATGTATTAGTCTAATGAAGGTGATTAGTTAATTTATATTAATTTACTAATATCAATAATCTAGTTTTCGTATTTAACCCATATCTCTTGCATACGAGATCCAATCAAGACACGATCTTCGCCATTGAACTCATAGTGAGGTTACCTACGATATATTATGGACGGGACTGGATTCGGATACTTCAAAATTTACAGTTTAAGTGAGTGGAATTATAACTCTGAATTTGTATTTCAATATAAATCCCAGTAATTTTATATATTGAAAAATATTACCTAGTAGAGGTAGAAAACAAAAATATAGGGAATTATTTTCCCATTTGATTGGATTCATTTGTGTAGATATTCGGGATAATTGATTAAAATCCCATATATTTATATTGTGTTCTATTTATATTGAATAGAGCTTGATAGTGATGACATTGATTTATAACGTGATTATAAATTAATTAAACCCTAAATTATCATTATATTAGTGACAAAAATATTACCATATATTTTATTACTAATTGAGAATAAGAATATGACTTTGAAATATAAGTTAAAAGGCGTAAAAATGATTTATAAGCAAATGATGTATTTTATAAAATAATGAAATGGTTTTATAAAATAATGGAAAAGAGATTGAACTTTTATTTAAAATATTTTAGTAAATAAAAGTAAGACTCAATTTAAGTGATAGTTAAATTATTTACTTAAATATACATGTACATATATATGCACAAACAGGTATGCGTATACGTGTATTTGAGATAATGTAACAATCAATACAATTCTAGTATTGTAGTTAGAATGGCTGATAACATTTGTTGTATTGTGTAAATAATTGTATATGCATATAGAAATATCCATTTGTGTATATAATCAAGTTAAGAGCAATCTCACGTAGCTATAACAACCACCAGGTGCGCTAAGTTGCATGAGAGAATACTAGACCGAGTAATCGTCATGATGAAGCTCGAAATGTGATTTGTGAGGTTTTACGTGTTTGCGAACACGTGTGTGCATATGTGTGCACGAGCAGGTGTATTGACACATGTGTAAGCATCATGTGAGGTAAGAAGTTTATTTGAGTTCGTTTTGGCATGTTAAAAAAGGTGGGTTCGCTGTATTCGCCGTAGAACTCTGCACGTGCAAAGAGTGGATTTTGATATCGAAATTTGTTTTCGAATACTTAAGAAACCATTTCCAAAACATCAATCAATGAACTCTATTGCAGTGAAGGAAGAATATGGGAGCTAGACGACTCATCAGGCGAAGCAAAGGAGAAAATGAGACTCAACTCGACGAACGATTGCTGACCTTGTAATCTGGCCTAAGCTCAATGCTCAAAAGTACACGGGCTCGGTCGATTGAGGTCGACATTCATTTGATTGGCCTTGTGTATAAAACTCTCCTGAAGGAGGAAGTCAAAACAAAAGGCTTGGGTATTTGGTTTCGGTCGACTGGGTTCAATCGACTGAACGACAACCCCTATCAACAGAACCCCTAGTTTGAGAATGATTTCGGAAAATTTCTTCCTCATTTAATTGCGGTTCTTAATGGGGTCTTGGCACGACTTAGAGGCTTCGTGCTACTTAGGGAAGCCAGAATGCAAGGCGAAGCTCAGGATTTGGATGCATTGTATAGCGATACGTATGAGATTAACGACGATCGAGTACGATATCAATGCAAAGATTTATTACACAGTCACATTTGATGAGCATGTATGATTGAGCGGCGTTGTTCATGCCCTTTGGCTTTGACTTTGGGGTAGATATGTTTGATGAATGGTATCAGCCTTATAGTAGTGGTCGTACCAATTATGGGTTTTATAATAGAGACCTTCCATGTTAATAGACGATGACGAGATATCGATCTACGTTTTTAATAGGCAATTTGCTTACATGATGTTATATTTGATGTATGCATACACACACACATATGGTATTTGTGTTCCTTTGTGGTCCTGATAGCATATTACACGATACATGAGTGTCATTCACTTTTTGATCGGGCGTACACAAGTTATTTGAGAAATTCACGAGTGAACTAGATGTCACCAAATCCTACTTTAGAGTGTATGGGGTGGTTCACATATGATGATGATCATCCACGAGTGAACTAGATGTCACCAGTACTCAATGTAGAGGGTATAATGTAGTTCACATAGAATGATGATCATTTACAAGTGAGTGGGCTAGATGTCACTAAGCTTGCTTTAGAGGGCATGGTGTGGCTCACAAAGGAGGTCATATATCACCAAAGCTTGCTTTAGAGGGTACGGTCAGACCTACACGAGACTATATATCTTGAACTCTTGAAGGGAATCATTGGATTGTGTTTGATGGCTATAGTTGGCTTCACTCATCAATAATGATGGGTATTGATTTATATTATTTGGTTGTCTTTCGTTTCTATATTTTGTGCATTGTTAGTTGGATGATGCTATTATTGTTACCTTTGCTATCATTATGTACTTCACAATAGACTTATATTATGATCAGCCTACTTTTGGATGTTGGGTTACCTTTATCGTTGTATGATTGTTGCATTTTAGTCACATTATATTAGTTGTGTTGACTCGTTGATTATAGGAGAAGAGCAGGTTATGGAATGATTTCCTATCTTTTAGACAGGCTTACTGTACTTGTTATGGACAGTCCAGATTACCTTTGAGCTATGATTGTAGAGAGGACCGATTGTGTCTTAGTAATTCCGGTTTATTTGTATACAATTAATATACAATATTTTGAGATAGTTTCCCCTCACAACAAGCTTTATGTCCGACCCACATTTTTCTTTGTCTGCTTATGCCATGACAACTCTCGGATACTCAATTGAGTAGTTTGGGTGTCAGGAGCTTTTGGGGATGCACTTTCAGGACAGCTGGAGCATTCTATGGAGATGAGGTCGATTCTTCATATATAATTGATATGGTAGTAACACATGACATATGTTATTTATATATGAGACTTACTGTATCAGATGTTCTATTCTGACTCTTCGTATTGATGTTTACTTATCAGTTACTTTCGCTAGTGCGGTCTCTTATATTTATTGTAATCCTATTCTGTTCATATAAATTTAGTATATTATATGTTATCATTTCGCTGTGAGATTCTATTGATATGCCTTAGTATAATGTTTTGTTTTGTTTTAATTTTCTTTACCGACAATCTATCTTTTGTGGTATTCAAAAGCCATACGTCTTCATTCAATGTTGATTTCACGGTATTACGAAGGGCGGTTTGTTACAGTTGGTATCAGAGCAAGGTTCAACACTCGGGATAAGTGAACCAAATTGAGTTAAAAAATATGGTAGAAATAGATACATTGAGAGAGCATACTTGTATTTTTCTACTATATAGTACTGCATACATCAATGGTCCTCTGGACTTTGATTTATTTTTCCCCTAGTTGTTACGATACCTTCGTTCCGACTATCATTATAAGGGGATGGAGTGCAAGAGTGACTACGGGTAGGTAATATGGGATGCTTGAATTGTTCAGAGACTATTTTACTACTGTACAGGATGTTTCTCCACCAGTGAACATTCTAGTATCTACGGTATGTGATGAAGATGGTTGTCCCTAGGGGCACTAGTATTTCTAACTCCACCAGCTTTTAACTTCCTAAAGTTGTGCTAGGATTCCTTTAGTCATGGAGGAAAGCCATTTCCATTCCGAGGTTATGCATTAACACAGGCTAAGACATGTGTTTGTGATATAGCACTCACCAATATGATTAATGAGATGTTCTCTTGTAGAGATTTGTCTTCTAGCCTCTCCAAGGGGAGATTTTGGCTTGGTGGGATATAATAGTAGAGGGAGTTGATGAGCAAGCCATGCCTTGGATTGATTCTGAGTGTTTTCTAAGTGTCAGTTTATTTTAAGACTGAGAGGGGTGCACAATTTGAGTATTTCATCCGTTAGAAGAAGGGTAGCTTATCGGTGAAGGAATATGTTAACCAATTCAACCTTTTATATTTAGGGATTGAGATGGTCGGTACTCTATTCGTGTGGGAAAAGGAGTTTGCCTTGGGTCTTAAGGCATCAGTTGGGGATTCATTGCTTAGTCTTATCCTTATTAGAGGCCACTTTTGAAAGTCTCGTTAGGATATTTATCCTCTATGAGAAAGTCCACGAGATACCATTTAAAGTGCCGAAAGTGAAAACATCCGAATCCCTAACCGAAGCACAAAGACCAAGATACTATTGGAACTGGGACAACCCACAGCGGACGAAATGGATGAATTTCAAAAATTTTACCATTTTGGATCATTAACGGGCCTATGAAGTCTAAACATACTTAGAAATTTTCTATTTTTCTTTTAAATAGAATCCGTATTTTTTTAGATCTAGAAATAAAGTTCAAAATTTAATTTAATGTGTATGTAAATTAGAGTATATCAAGTATACTCTTATGTACATATTTGTGTGTAACGGCAACTTATTAAATTTATTTAGAGAATGAAACTTTTAATTTCCTATCTCTTAAGTTATTGAATTAATGAGGATTCATAAATTTATTTAGAGAAGGAAACTTTTCATTTCCTTCTCTTAACTTATTTAATAATGAAGGGCAAATTATTTATATGGAGAGAGAAACCTTTCATTTATCACTTTTTAATTAAATTGATTAATTATAAGAAAGTCATTAATTAGCAACATATATATATGGCATAAATGTGAGTATAAACAAATATTATATTATAATGTAAATTCTATAAGTGCAACATATGATAGGTGTTATTAATTAATGACAATGTTAGATATATAACTAGAAATAAATGGATAGTTAAACACATAAAGGAAATATGGGAAATAGATAAAGAGTAACAAAGATGATTGATTTAATTTTCCATTTGGTAAACATAATTAATGCAGCATATAAATGATAACCGATTAGCACATGATATAAGGATATAAACAGTCAACAACAAAAGTATGTATGCATTATTAACTAATTGTGTGTGTGTATATGTTTAAATATGTTTATATATGTATTGTTTAATGAATCCTCCAAATATATTAATTAATTCAGCCAAGTCAACTATTATCCACTCAAGATTTATTACCAAACATGTAGTGATTTGATTTAGTAAATCAATTTGAAAATAGGTCTTAATCAATAATCCCAAATGTAACCAATATGTATATGTTAATAATTTAATGTAGAATCAAACATAGATATTTACTGTAAAAATTTTTTGTCCAAAGTATTTTTTGTATAATAATAATATTATGTTGGTTCATGTTTGTTTATACATAAATATAGTGTAAAAATATGTATGTGTGTGCATGTATACATAATATACATACATACATACATATATATATATATATATATATGTTTAAAAATATTTTTATATGTATTGTTAATGAATCCTTTAAAATTAATAAATCAACTCAACCAAATAAATTGTAATTAATTTAAAATTTATTACAATAATATGCAGTAATCTAATTTAGTAAAACAGTTTAATAACAGATCTTAATCAACAAATCTAAATATAATTTATATGTATATGTTAAAAAAATACTTAAAACCTTTTAAAATATTTCAAAATTAGTTTAACATACACATACATACATATACATATGCATTTATGTATATGTATGAATCTTAAAGTAAAAATCAAAATTGGAATCAATGTAAACTATTGTTAACAATTAAATAAAATAGAGTTAATTAGAATAACAAGTTAATAGCCAGATCTATATTTAGATCAAAATCAATAGAAATTAACATAGAAAATCATGAATAGAAGTTATCAACTTCAAATGAAAACCAATTCTAATTATATCAAGTTATATTACACTAAGATCTATAATTGAATGCTTATAAGGGACAACAAATGCATATATAAAATTTCCAAAATGAATTAACTACTGGATCTATAATATCATGAGATAAATAAATAAATAAATAAATAATGGAATTTACCTTGTAGATGTTGCCTATGATTCGTACCTTTAATGATAAATGCTTCTAGATCTGATTGAATCACCTCTAGAAATTGCAACAATCTGAAGCACCACTTTTGAATTTATTTTATTTGATTTGTTTTGATTTTGTTTTGGGAATTTTCTATGGCTTAGAAGCCATGAAATTTCGGCCAAGAAGGTATAAAAATGAAGATGTAGGCTAGGGTGTAGAAGGAGAGTGATTAAGAGAGGCCAGTGAATGGAAGATAACATATTTATAGAGGGATCCTTCCTTAACCTCCTCCCTTCATTTTCTAGATCCAAGCATTGGATTTTAAGCCTCTTTTTCTTATGGCCTTCTATGAACAAGGCTATATGGATCTTAAAATATTCCCAAGCCCATTTAATATTTAATCTATTTAAATCCGATTTAAATATTTTATCAATATCATATATCAATACGTAGATACATAACTTTTATGTACGTACTTTATTAAATACAAATGGATTCAAATAAATCAAATAAATAATTAAAAATTTAATAATTAATATTTCATAAATATTAATTAATTTAATTAATTTATAACGATTATAAACTAATTAAGTCGTGTGGTTTTTGAAGCATTCATCATTACGGTTGTGCGACTCAAAGGTATAAATTCAGTCAGCGATTAATATCGAACTATTCGTATATTAACGTTCACACGTCACTTAGCAAATGGTGTGATATTTTGGCCAAATTTATCGCTTACACATCTTTTAGGCAAAATCCAATTTTACTTATTATAAGCGGTACCTAATAATGACAATTATTTACATCAATTCTCATCGTCAAAACTATATCACGTTGGATTTATGGAATTTAGAAATGGTCAAAATTCCAATATCATCCACATTCAACTTTATAGTCCAAACACAAAGTCTTTGGTTCAATAATAACAATTATTATTAACCGAAATGCTCAGGCCAGACACTTTGACTTTGAGTTGACTTCAGCTAACCGTGATACTAACCTCGCATAACTGAGGAGACGAATCCTTTCTTGAATAGTGCTTCACTTCCAATACTTCCACTCGACCCAACTATAGTCACTCGATGAAACGCCATGCCATGATTTGACTATAATCAAAGCGTAGCTTTCGTTCCACAGTATTTTCAAGTCGAGAGAACTGTGTAAAGCAGTCATATCGATATTTTCTATTTGACCTTAGTTATATTGACCAACATAAAACTATCGAGTGAGTCGTTTCATAGTTATCCAATAACTATCAGTACGTAACACTTAGGTGCCCCCAGCAGTCATGAATAATACACTGTCCAACATTTGGAGAGCATTACATACTCTAATCTGAACGGATACATCGATATCCAAACTCGATGCACCTTGACTAGGAACATTTAAAATGGTATATTTGTTTTATTGTGATAAATTACTCATGGTTACAACACTTTGTAACTACTATCACAAAATATACAATTTACAGATTTTCTTTTAAATATACTTGTAATTAAATTACTTAATTATATAACCACATTATATTAATTATATAATAGAAAGAAGCACCTTTATTGTGAATAAGATTGATCAATGAGTTAGATATATGTAACAAATTACATAATTGCCCCTAGGGCATATCCCTTACTCTATCAGATACAAGGAAGATCGAGCTTATGCAAAGAATAAGCTGGCCTAGTATGTCACTCCCGTGCCATATGGGAGTATTTTTGCCTTGAGATATAATCCAGCTAAAGAGAAGCATGAGTGCTTCAATTGCGATTGGCTTGATCATTCAAAGAAGGATTTTCCTACATTTTTGATGGGTGAGTAAGTGATGTTGACTTGTGCCTTATGGGCATTAAGATGTCCTAGCAAATCTACTGCTCGAGAAAATGGGAAGAATTCATGTAGCGAGATGTTCTTCGATTGCAAGTTACTTGCTTGTGTTCTTTTCGATACTTGAGCGATACATTCTCTTATTGTCAGTTACTTGGTAGATAAGCTAAACTTGACACCCGTCGTAGTAGGTTAGTTCTTCTGCAATGCAAACTTTGTATAAATAACCTTAGTGTTAAACTAAGGTAAAATAATCGAGTGTACTTCTATTCGAACTCGGTGCACGAGCATCCGGATTGCCTGGGGTCGATCGGTAACGACTTTGACTCGGTATCCAGGTAGATTTTGGTAGTTTTCTAATAATGGGCAAAGATCGGCTGGGTAACTTATACCTTTTGCGTAGATTCATTCATATTGGAATTGTTTGTCCTTGTGTTAGTAAATCTTAAGTGATGGGAGTAATCCCATGTGCTGGAAGGAATATTTTCTAAAGATTGATCCATTCACGTACCAGTTCCTAGTCGCTAGTTTGATCGCAAGGTTTCTAGGTGATTTGCACTGGTTATGAAATTTTTTTTAACTCGATTCTTAAAGGAAGCACTTGAGTCGGATTCTTGAGGAGACTGGGAGATTTCCGAAGTGCGACTCAAGTCATGTGAGGAAATTTCAGTGGTCCAACCAAATAACCGGATCGGAGTTCACATGAGAGGAGTCAAGTGGTCGACCCTAGTCTAACAAAGAAATCGTGCAAGTAAACAAAAGATTAGATCGGGTATTGTATATCAATTTTAATGATCGTTAATCATCGTAAAATTATTTATAGTATATTTCGAAATGCTTGTAATTGCTCGAGGAAGGACTTCCCGACTAGTTTTGTGGCGATTCAGATAATCTTTTAAGTGGCGATATGATACTTGCCTAGGCGAGCGTCGTGGTACACAACATTGTGCGGTTGAGATGAGTTTGAACCCGAGCAAACACAAGCATTTATAGATTGTCATTAAATAATGATTTAATTAGTAGAATTTTCTCTTTTCGAGAATGAATTCTTTTCGAAAGGAGAAGGGGAATTAAGACTTTGGTTGCTGGTCTCATTCGACAATTTTGAGACTCGATAATCTAGCATAACATGGAAGTTTTCCTTCTTATAGCAGGAGGTGTAGTGGTCTTTTGTATATTATATTCACGAAAGCAGTTACACCACCTAAGCATTTTGCCCAACTTGGATGACGAGTAGACTCGTTGGAGTTTATAATTTTCTAGGCATGTTTCAACTATTGTTGGTCACTATGCGTGTCAGTATAGACTCAAAAGTTTATTTTATTACTTTGCATGCTTGACATTTTTACTGTTGCCTACTATAGTTTGATTATTTTTTGTCATTGCTTGTTGTAATTTGATTGTTGTTTGTCATTGTGTGTTATTGTTTGTTGCTGATTGATTTTCATTTTGGTTGATTCATTGTTGTTTCTTGTGATTGGTAGTTTATATGTTATTTATTGATTGCTTGTTGATTTTCTTATTTCTAGAGCTGATTGATTGTTGTTGCCTGTTTGCGTGTTCGATAGATTGTATGTTAGTTATTATTACTTATCGTTGTTTGCTATTGTTTGGTTGCCATTTGTTGTTTTATTTCTACTTATTACTATTGATTATTGTTGCTTGTGTGATAATTAAAATTTCCTATTAAATTATGTTTGGAGAGAGAGATAAAATTATGTAAAATAAGAAAAATAACCGCCCTCCTTCCCAAGATAAAATCAAGAGTCTCATTCCATGAAAATCAACATCATTCTATCTGTTGAACTCGTATGAGTGAGAACTTCACATCTATGGTGGTTTAGTGGGGGCGGGGTGATGATTTTGATTGTGGCCGTACAATGAATGGTGGCTAGGGTTGGCGTTTGTCGGGGCAAGAGGCTGAGTCAGGAAATACGGAGAGCGTCATTGGCTTTCTCTTGGCGATGTGCATCTTCCCCTATGATTTTAGCTCTTTAGGCCTTCTCCCATGACATGCTACATTTGGGGATCACGATAACCAAGGGCAGGTCACGAATTAAATGAAGGAGCCGGACTCAACGTTGTGGGGTGCGTACCAGAGTGTGCACGTAGAGAAGTGCAACACAATTATATGTTCATCGATTAGTGGGCTATAGCTCGAGTTAGAGTCAGAACTGTGCACATCCATGTGGGTTTTGATGCACATATATGTACACAAGCAATTGGGGAAGAAGATGTATTAGCCTAATGAAGGCGATGAGTTAATTTATATTAATTAAGTAATAACGATAATCTTGTTTTTGTATTTAACTCATATCTCTTGCATACGAGATCCAATCGAGATGCGGTCTTCGCCGTTGCACTTGTACTGAGGTTATCCATGACATAGTATGGACTTAGACTGGATTCGAACATTTTAGAATTTACGGTTCAAGTGAGCGAAATTGTAACTCTGAATTTGTATTTCAATATAAATCCCAATAATTTTATATATTGAAAAATATTACCTAATAGAGGTAGAAAATAAATATATATGGAATTATTTCCCCATTTGTTTTGATTTATTTGCGTAGATATTCAAAATAATTGATTAAAATCCCATATATTTATATTGTGTTCGTATTGCATGGAGCTTGATAGCAATGATATTGATTTATAGCGTGATTGTAAATTAATTAGAACCTAAATTACCATTATATTAGTGATAGAAATATTATTATATATTTTATTACTAATCGAAAATAAGAATACGACTTTGAAAAATAAGTTAAAAGGCATAAAAATGATTTATAAGCTAATGATATATTTTGTAAAATAATGAAATGGTTTTACAAAATCACAGAAAAGTGATTGGACTTTTATTTAAAATATTTTAGTAAATAAAAGTTAGACTCAGTTTAAGTGATAGTTTAATTACTTACCTGAATATATGTGTACATATATATGCACGAGCGGGTGGGCATATACATGTATTTCAGATAATGTAACAATCAATACAATTCTGGTATTGTAGTTAGAATGGTTGATAACGTTTATTTAACTGTGTAAATAAATGTATATGCATATGGAAATATCCATTTGTGTATATAATCAAGTTATGAGCAATCTCATGTAGCCATAGCGGCTACGAGTGTGTTAAGTTGCATAAGAGAGTACAGGGTTGAGTAATGGCCTCGGTGAAGCTCGACATGTGATTTGTGAGGTTTTATGTGTTTGCGAACATGTGTGTGCATATGCGCACATAAGCGGGTGTACCGACACAAGTGTAAGCATCGCGTGAGGCGAGAAGGCTATTTGATTTCGTTTTGGTGTGTTATAGAAGGTTGGTTCACTTTATTAGCATGTAGAACTCTATATGTGCAAAGAGCGGATTTTGATATCGAAATTGGTTTTTGAATACTTAAGTAACCACTTCCAAAATGTCAATCAATAAACTCTGTTGCAGTGAAGGCAGACTACAGGAGCTAGACGACTTAATCGGGGGAGCGAAAGAGAAGATGTGACTCAAATAGGCAAACGATGGTCAAACTTGTTTCCTAGCTTGGGCTCAATGCCCAAAAGTACACAGGCTCGGTCAATTGAGGGGGACATTCAGTCGACTGGTGTTGTGAATAAAACACTCCCGAAGGAGGAAGTCAAAACAAAAGGTTTGGGGATTGCTTTCGCCAACTGGGTTCAGTAGACTGAACGACAACTCTAGCCGACTGTACCTCTGGGTTGAGAATGACATTGGGAAAGTTCTTGCCCATTTGATTACGGTTCTTCATAGGGTCTTTGCATGACCATAAAGAGGCTTTAGGCAACTCGGGGAAGCCGAAATGTAAGGTGAAGCTCAAGAATCGTGTGCACTGTATAGCGTACGTATGAGATCAATAACGATAGAATAGGATATCAATGTAGAGATTTATTACAAGGTCACATTTGGTGAGAGTGTACGATTGAGCGGACTTAGTCTGTGCCCCTTGGCTTTGAGTTTGAGGTAGATATGTTTGATGAATGGTATCAACCTTACACTAGTGGCCATACTAATTACCGATCTTATTGAAGAAACCATCCATGTTGATAGATGCTGACGAGATATTGGTCTTCGTTTCTGATAGCACATTTGATTACGCGACATTATATTTAGTGTGCGTACACACAAACACATATACATATATACACATACGCAACATCGGTGTTCCTTTGTGGTCCTGATAGCGTGTTACACGAGACACGAGTGTTGTTCTTTTTTGATAGGGCATACACAAGTTACTTGATAAATCCACGAGTGAACTAGATGTCACCAAAGCCTACTTTAGAGAGTACGATCTCGTTCAAATATGATGACGATCATCCACGAGTGAACTAGAAGTCACCAAAGCTTGATGTAGAGGGTACGGTGTGGTTCACATAGGATGACAATCATTTACAAGTGATCGGGCTCGATGTCACCAAAGCCCGCTTTAGAGGGTATTGTTGGCTCACAGAGTAGGTCATATATCACCAAAGCTTTTTTCAGTGGGTACGGTGAGACCTACACGAGACTCTATGTCTTGAACTCTCGAAGGGAATCATTGGATTGTGATTGATGGTTGTAGTTGGCTTTACGCATGAGTAATGATGGGTATTGATTTGTATTCTTTGGTTGTCTTTCATTTCTATATTTTGTGCATTGTTAGTTGGCTGATGTTATTATTGTTACCTTTGCTATAATTACGTACTTCGCGATAGGCTTATATTATGAACACCCTACTTTTTGATGTTGGGTTACCTTTATCATAGTATGATTGTTATGTCTCAGTCACATTGTATTAGTTGTGCTGACTAGTCGATTACAGAAGAAGAGCAGGTTATGGTATGATTTCCTATCTTTTGGATAAGTTTACTTTACTTATTTATGGATAGTCCAGATTACCCTTGTGCCACGATTGCGAAGAGGACCAGCTGTGCCTTAGTAGTTTCGGTTTATTTTTATATAGTTAATATTTGTTATTTTGAGATGGTTTCCCCTCACATCAGGCTTTATGTCTAACCTGCGTTTTGTCTTTTCTGCTTTTGTCATGACAACTCTTGAGTACTCGATTGAGTAGTTTGGGAGTCAGGTGCTTTTGGAGATATGCTTTCAGGACAGCTGGAGCATTCTATGGAGACGATATCAATATTTCGTATATACTTGATATGGTGTAATACATGACATATGTTATTTATACATAAGGCCTATTGTAACAGATGTTCTATTCTAACTCTTTAAATTGATATTTACTTATCAGTTACTTCTGCTACTGCAATCTCTTATATTTATTGTAATCCTATTCTGTTCATGTATATTCAGTATATTATGTGTTATCATTTTGCTTTGACATTATATCGATATGCCTTAGTATAATGTTTTGTTTTTTAATTTTCTTTCCCGACAATCTTTCTTTTGTGGTATTCAAAAGTCATATGTATTCATTCAATGTTGATTTCACGATATTACGAAGGGTGGATTGTTACATTCCTCATCCAACGATGCCTTGGCCACCATCCTCGAGATCATCAGCCTCTCGAAACATAGCTCGAATCTCGAGCAGCTGCTCGTCAGCAATGATCTGACTGCACGGATATGGACTTAATCACCGATAACTGAAACCAACTTATGATCGCATGGTATTACATCTACGAGCCTCCCTAAAAAAAATATAGCTCAGACATCAGTAGCATACTTGTTCACATAGATTAAGAACAAATCATTAAAAGAAATCTTATTTAACTAGAGAATAAACTATTCTCTGATCGATCAAAAGTTTATATATAAAATACACAACATATAAAGTAAATTGTTAACACCTGGAAAGCATGTCATATGATTCCAATCAGAGCTTAAATATTTGGTCGAAAACTCCTTTATCAAAATGCCCTTTTGTTGAATAAACCCAATGTATTAATAGTTCTTTACGCTCCTTTTTGGAACTTTAATTGCAGCTTTTGCATTAGGTACAAGTTTTAAAAAAGTGAAAATAAGGGACATATCCCTAAAATAAACTTAATACACAAAACATTCTCCTCATAAAAAATATAAATTACATCCCTATTTTTCAAATACTACAATTTTCTTCCCTACAATATCCCTCTTCTCCATTGCAGCAATGTTGATTCTTTATATATGGATATTATTCTCACATCCATAATTAAAATTTGCACCCCATTAATTATCTATCTTTAAAACGTAATAACTTCTAGCAGAAACGACGGATTAACAAACCGTTTTCACCATTAAATCACAAATTTTATTATCTTTCTAACGAGTGGCATTGTGCATATGTAAAAATAACGACAGGACAAGCTATATGCAATAATTGCAAATATGTCTACAATTATACCATATAATTACTGACATGTCTGTAATTATATGCAATAGCTGCAGACATTTCCTGCAATTATACCATATAGTTGCAGAAATGTCTACAATTATATGCAATAGTCGCAACTGTATGAAATAATTGCAGATATGTCTGCAATTATACCATATAGTTGTAGAAATGTCTGCAATTATATGCAATAGTTGCAACTGTATGCAATAATTGCAGACATGTCTGCAATTATACCATATAATTGCAGAAATCTCTGCAATTATATGCAATAGTTGTAGATATTTCTGCAACTATATGCAATAATTGCAAACATGTCTGCAATTATACCATATAATTGCAGAAATGTCTGCAATTATATGCAACAGTTTCAGATTTGAAGAAAATCGAAGATGTTTAAAATTTGCAGCAAATATATGGAATGATTGCACCTTTACTGCAAATATGATTTTTTGGTATCAACAATGGATCTCATTTTAAAGATCATAAATTTTTTGATTTTTTGGTGAAAATGGTATGCTGATCCGATATTTTTACAGAAAGTTATACGCGTTTGAAATGTTAAAAATATAAAGGGTATTTGGATCTTTGTGCGCGCGTGAATTGAAACAGGGACTGGAAACTTATTAAAAAAAATAGAGGGATGTTTTGTGTATTTTCAGACCTTACCAGGGATGTATGCCAAATGTACCCTTTAAAAAATTAGGCAAGACGGCTCTCGCCTTTAAATGTTGGTCTTGACGTCATATCCGACTCATGCGAATAAGGCATGCCTTCTCGTTTCATTTCCCTAGGCTTCGACTGCAAACTCACATCCAAATCATCTGATCTTTCCCTCTTCACTATACTATTATTAACATTGTCCAATCTTTACAATCCATCTCCATAGCCGCCGCTACCACACTTGACGGTTGTAGGAACGCCACCTCGCAACATGGTTTCAACAGCCGCCTCACATGTGTCCCACTTCCCGCTCCAAGCAATCCGATGGAGCCTATTATCGGGTCCACCATCCGCCTGCATGCTTCGCATAGCAGAGATCGGAATAGAGCTATGTACATCATACAGTTAAATTAGGCTTGGCATTCAACATGTTGCATAAATAATAATTTTATATAAATCAAGATTGAACTAGGGTAAATTAAGTACTAGGGCATCGAGAAAGGGGAATGGAGGGGAGAGAGGAGATCATGCCGACATGACTGAAGAATTTAATGACTAAGAGGGTGGTGTAGCCTTGTGATCTGGGGGAATCTATGAAGCTAATCGAGTTCCTGGGAAAAGTGAATTAACTTTAGGGAAAGTTAGATCAGGTTTTAGGTTTGAGTGGGAATAATTTATTTAGAAAACGGGAATGAAAATAATTGGGGAGGCCGCTCTTTGAAGCAGCGTTACCTAGTAGATCTCTATTTTTTTAAAAAACACTATGAAATAATAGGTTACCTATTAGTGTTATAAAAACTGATTTTTCTTGTAGTGGATCTACAAGTTTAGAGGTGAATATCACTAGTTACCCTCTTCCTATGTTT
The DNA here is from genome assembly GCA_030737815.1 of Allium fistulosum. Lineage (NCBI taxonomy): Eukaryota > Viridiplantae > Streptophyta > Magnoliopsida > Asparagales > Amaryllidaceae > Allium > Allium fistulosum. The sequence continues at coordinate 888,055,163 of CM060903.1, read as the reverse complement.
TAATAGTTATATTATTAATTATCACTTAAGCTTTTTCCATTATTTTTATCTATATAGATTTTAGGTAGAAATTATCAATTCAAATTCAAAAACCATATTTTTAATTTAGGTTGATGAATAAAAGAAATTTAACTACTTATTTTATATCATAACACATCGTGTTAAATCCACTTACCTTTTTAAAGCTTTGCATTCTCTTTAATCTTTGCGAATCCTCTTTGCTGTACCTCCAACCCTTGGTTTGTTTGCCTTTCTCTATCCCTTTCTCTTTCAAATTGATTCCCTCTCTCTTTCTCTTTTAACTTTATTGGTTTTGTGCTTGAATTAAAAATTGTAAAAGAGATTCAGAAGAAAATGGTGTTCGGATCAAGAATTTTGGAGGAGAGGGAAGGGGTTTAGAGTTTGTCAGTGGCATTTAGGGTTTTGAGTGAAGAGAGGTGAGGGTCGAGCCTTTATTTATAGTTATAATTTGGATTATTAGGCTTAATCCTGAAATTATTATTTATGGAAATGCCATTGGGCCCAGTTTCCAATAATTCTGACCCGTTTTATCAAATTCAACAAGTTATATTTATTTTATGACTGTAAACGGCGTTCCGGGCGCAATGGGATAGGTTTCAAAGCCTAATTCCAACTTTTGTTAAAGTTTTCAATTTTCCATTTTATGTAGAATTATAGTTTTACCTTTACTAATATTTTAGTTTATTATTAAAATTTCAGAGTTGTTACATTCTCTCCTCCCTCTAAAAGGACTTAGGCCCCAAAATATCTGAGGATGGAAAAATGCAACTCGCTTATAAAATCTAATATTTACAGCAATCTACTCAACCATCAGCCACTTGTAAACATTGTTCTTGATTTTAAAATTCCTAATGCAACATGTATATATAGGTATGGAATGAATATGAACATATATGAAATATAAAATTAGGCAATCTCTTGAACTAGTCCACCTCCTGAAATGCAAGTTCTAATGCCATGTATCCAAAATGTATGCAATGTCATATATACTTGCAATTCTATATGGATGAGCAACCATTCAATACATACACAAGAATGCAAAAACAATTATGCAAACAAACTAATATGATTAAATAAATGACAAGGTGATGTTCGTCGTAGGCTAACATAAACATATCAGCCTATATGTGCAATACTAACTAATAAATTACATCTATTAACAATCATCATACAAAACAAGTCCTAATGACATGTCCACATCCATGCCTTGCACCAAACGCACCTACCTATAGATGTACTAAGCTAAATACCATGCATTCAAGCAAACATACAAACTCAAATAGAAAATTATCGAAAAAGAGCTTCGGATGGGTAGCTTGGATTTTCTCCTAGAGCTTCCAAGTGATCTCGGCTAGATCATTTCTCCACTAAACTGGATATATGCGACCTGGAGAGAACTAGATTGAACTTTACGATTTGAACGCCTCAAGATTTGGTAATGATTACTGAATTAATGATTGTCATTGACTTGATTCGGTTGGACTTACTTATAATGAGATGATATGTGACATTAGACGATTTATAAGCAATGTTTCAATCAGTGGAAATGCACCCCTATAGTTAATGATGCATGATAGCATGATATATGATTAACCAAAAATAGATAAATCTTAGGCGGACATGAATGATATAGATATTGACTAATGATAACCTTAATCCCGAGCAAACACGGGATGACACTGACATATAATAACTTAATCTTAGGTGAACACGTGATGACATTAATAATGATATATGATACGATAATTCTTAGTGAATATGTAATGATTATGATTTATGACTAACACTTAAGCATGGATTTGAGTCCTTAATTAAGATGGTCTTGAACTACCTTTGATTTGCAGGTGAATCCCAAGGAACTGGATGATTTTCCACAATTAGTCTAGTGGATAGGCAAAGAATGAAAATGATGACAATTTTCCAGTCTTGAAGTTTGTTCTTGAGCAAAGTACACCTTATATCAATAAGGCGTACTTTGGGGGCCAAATGTTACTGGTTAATTTTCCACGGTCTTGGAATAGACTCGAACAGATGAACTGGACTATGGACCAATGAAGGAATGAGTTAAGGAACTTGGAAGATGTTAACATCGAAGACATCAAAGATTTGATCGAGTTTCAGAAATGCAAAATAGGTTGGTGCAGAGAGGTCTACAATAGGTTGGTGCCGCGAGGTCCAAACAGGTCGGTACCGAGAGGTCTAAAACAGATCGGTATCAAGAGGTTTGACTTTCTGGGAAAATGGGGATTTGACTCATTCTTCATGGCCAAAACTTCAAATCTAAAGATATTTTCTCGTTCAAACCTGATATGGCGATTTTCATGCTGGAATTCAACTATAAATAGGAAGCTACCATTATTTAGGAAGGGATCTATTGCCATTCTCTTCTTCATCTTCTATCTCTACTCGGATCTTGCAACCTAAAGGCTTACTCTTACTTTTCTAGACTTGAGAACGAATTGTGAAGCTTTTGTACTAGTGACAAAATAATCCATAATAAGATTAAAGTGGACATAGACCAGAGTATTTGCTGAACCACTTTAAAACTTTGTTCCTGCTTTTATTGCTTTCATACTTGCTAGATTCAGATCTAATCATCTTTGGGGTTGTTAACCCAATTATTGGACTAACGCCCATGATGCCATGGTAAACCAAAACATTCATCTAACATCCCTGATGTTTATTTAGAATGACATTGCTTCAGTAGGTCATTAGGGTGTCACCGGACCAAAGATTGCCTTGATCATGTAAGACTTAATACAATATGATGTATTTGAAATGGTCCTATGATGCCCATAAATTTTTGATACGGAAATGTTCAAAAGTTCATGTCATATGTCCAAGGGTAAAATATGCAAGTTGTGTGAATGTGCAATAGTCCATTGATCATTCATTAATGGGCGAGATGGAAAATCCACACAAGTCACAATCCATTGTTCATATGTTGAAAAGGCAAAATAGTCATTATGCAAGTTAAACACTAATTTAGATTAGGGCTAAAGTAGCCTTGTTCATGATAAGGACTCACAGTCAAGTCTAAATCCAAAAATTAGTCATATGCATGTCCATATTCAATAATGGTTAAATTTGCACAATCACGGTGTATTGGTAATGCAAAGTCATTTGTTCAAGTCCTTGTTCATAAGTTTCAAACTTTACAAATCAATTCTTGATTTCGCCCCAATTCCATTTAGGGATACAATTATTTGATTTTTAAATGGAGAGAGAGAAATGATTCGCTCCCATTAAATTTCCATAGGGTAAGTGTGGAAGTAGACGGCCTGGCCAACATGGGTCCTTTGACATCCTTGATTTTCCACATCATTCTATGTATTGATAATATGTGACAACCATCCATGTTTCTTGAAGCCCGAAATCCTTCTCAACTATTAGCATTCGACATCCCTCTTTATATTGATGATATACGACATCTATCTTTACAGTGATGATATATGACATCCATATTGATGATAAACGACATCTGTCTTCATATTGATGATATAAGTCATCTGTCTTCATATTGATGATATATGACCTCTGTCATATTATAGTTATTTGATATCATCCATACTTCTTAAAGTTTGGTATCCTTTGCCGCTTGCTATGGTTCAATATCTGTTAAGAACCTGATACCCTCCTTTGTGTTTAGATATTCGACACTCTTTCTTTGCTTCATGCTCTACAACATTAAGTTGTGGAGGCTCGATATCATTTGAGCTGTTGAGATTCGACATCATTTTTTTCTTGCTAAATGCTCAATAATATATGCCTTTATAGAGCTTTGTAACTTCTAAGGATTCGACATTGCTTCTCAATCCCCTTTAAACGTTCAACATCACCTTAGAAGTCGACATCTTCTGGTGATGTTATTAACTTGGAAGCTCAACGTATAATTATAGGCTTACTACTTCAACTTGCACTTATAGACATGATATGTTTTCTTTAGATGCTTGACATACATATTTGTAGTAACATTATCTTTAATTGCTTCCACATCCTCTTGTTTCTTCACTTAGAAAATATATGGATAACATTTGCCCCCTCCTTGTATAAAAGATGCTTTTTACACATTAGTGTAAAACAAAGAATTTTCTCACCTTTCCATCTTTCTGTAAGATTTTATCTTCAATCCTATTTTCCTAAAAAACATAAAGTAAATGATACTGATTTTCATTATTTACTTTAATTTGGACTTTAAGTAAACCCTCTCGAATTTGGTAAGGACATAAATTAGTTTGTGCCTTTCTTCATATAAATAACTTTTCGTATTTAATTTGGTAAGAAAAGCCAGAAAGTCATCTAGAGATAATATCATAGTTTTACTGGAACAGGAGATCAGAAACCATCAGGTAAGAATACCGTAATTCTGTTTGAATAAAAAGCCAGAAATCCATCTGACAATAATACCGTAATTTCATTTGAATAGAAGACCAGAAATCCATTTGGTAATAATACTGTAATATCATTTGAAAGAAATCCATTTGGCAATAACATTATCTGAATAGAAGACCGAAAATCCATCTAGCAATAATACCATAATTTCAATTAAATAGAAGATCAGAAATCCATTTGGCAATAATATAACTTGAATAAAAGACCAGAAATCCATCTGGCCTCAACTAGTAAGAGAGTAGAACTTTTAGTAATAACAAAGATTCCCGTTATTCACTAGAAAATTTAAGTTCCAACATAGCAACAAATGATTGGGAGATAATTCAATATTGAATTTCCTAGATTATGTTTCGTAATTTCTCAGGCGCTCGTATCGGCATAAAAATCTCAGATAGTTTTGGACCTTTCCTTTGAAGGTAACTTTAACTTTGCCTTGGTATGGAATTAAATGTGTTTAATCGTTCTTCCTTTATAAGATTACTTTGACCCATCTTTAGGGTAGATTTGAACTTGCTTAATTGATTCATTTTGCCCCTTACCACTCTTTGGGTGGTGATTTAGGGTTGATCTCTTTCACCCCTTATCCCTCTTACTGTGATGATTTAGGCCTTAATTTTCTTTGCCCTTTATCACTCTTTGGGTGATGATTTAGGCTTTAATTCTCTTCCCTATGATCACTTTTTGGGTGATGATTTAGGGTTGAGCCCCTTATTACCTTATAAGTAATAATTTAGGCTGGTCGGTGCATTTAGTTAGCTATCTTAAGCAGAACTAAAGACTTACTCGTCCTCCCTCTAGGAGGTGCTCTGGTCGGGCCTTATAAGTGGAACCGAAGGCTGGTTCGGTGCTTTGGCTATGCCATCTTAGGTGGGACCAAAGACTTACTCCATCCTCCTTCTAGGAGGCTCTCCGACCAGGCCACGTAGGCGGGACCGAAGGCCTGCAGTGCTTTGGCCAGGCCATCTTAGGCGGGACCAAAAGCTTACTCTAAGCTCCCTCTTGGAGGTGCTTTGACCAGGCCCTGTGCCAGGATCAAAGACTTTTCCTTCACCCCTTACTACCATCTTAGGTAGTGATTTAGGCTTTTCTTTTAGTTCCTTTCTTTTATTTGATTATCCATTCTGTGGATATGCTTATTTCAATTTTCTTTATTCATCCATTGTAGGGTAGTAAGGCCTTAGATGTTCAGCATTTCAAGTTCTTGCTATTACATTGCCATCAGGTTGGCATAATCAATAAGTCCTTGGTGGAATTACTTCATGACTAACAAGAGAACCTTCCAAATTTGGTCCGAGCGGTCCGTCTGATAGATTTTGGTATCTGCCATGACTTTTCGAAGTACTAAATCTCGTTAAAGAAATGACCTTCCTTTAACTTTGGAGTTATAATACCTCGACATCCTTTGTTAATATTCGATCGTTCGTATGGCGCTTTATCTCTTAACTTGTTGATTAAATTTAAGGATTCTTCTCTCAATTCTTGATTGGCATCAAATGCATATGCAATTCTTCGATAAGATGGAACTTCATCTTCAATTGGAAGCATGACTTTACGTCCATACGTTAAAGAAAAAGGAGTATGTCGCGTTGCAATCTTGGTAGAAGTTCTATATGCCCAAATCACTAGCGGTAGTTCGTCTATCCAATTTCCTTTCACTTTGTCCAATCGCTTCTTAAGAATAGTTTTAATGGTTTTATTGGTAGCTTCAACGTCTTAATTTACTTTAGGATGAGCTATGCATGAAAAGTTTTTGACTATTCCATTCTTGTATCAAAATCCATGAATTTTTCACTTTCAAATTGAGTTCCATTATCGGATATTATCTTATATAGCACTTAAAACCAAGTGACTATGTTTTTAATCACAAATCTTAACACTTTTCATGACGTTATATTCGATAACGGTTCTTCTTCCACCTTGTTAACCCGCCTTTGGGCAAGGCTGTAGGCAGGCGGATTTAACTTAGTCGACTTCACGATTATCGAGGTAGGAACATGATGGATTCGGTTTAAAAGGATGAAGTTCACCTGGATGTGTCGCTCGGCATTGAGGTGAGGTTACGCCGCTCGGCATTGTGGCAAGATTGGGGTCGCTCGGCATTGATGGGTGGCTCGGCATTGGTGAGGTGGATCGGTCTTGGTGAGACGGCTTGGCATTGGTGAGGTCAGGGTCGCTCGGCATTGGACGTCGTTCGGAATTGTACCTTGTTCGGCATTGGAAGTCGCTCGGCATTGGACGTCGTTCGGCATTGTACCTCGTTCGGCAGTGGACGTCGTTCGGCATTGTACCTCGTTCGGCAGTGGACGTCGTTCGGCATTGTACCTCGTTCGGCATTGGAAGTCGCTCGGCATTGTGGTTCGGTCAGAGTCGCTCGGCGTTGCCGTTCGGCATGTGCAGGTCGGCATAGCAGGAGGTCGGTGTTTTAAGGAAGGGGGTTCGACACTTGGTTGCTTCAAGTTGCAGGCAAGTTTACTCCGAGCCTTGGATAGAACTGCTTCGAGTCGTGCCCGGGAGATGTGGATCGGCATTGGCGGGACGGTAGATGTCGTTCGGTAAAGGTTGGAAGTCCATATGTGGCTCGGTCATTGGTGGAGTGGTTCGGCGTAGGCCGGTCGGCACGGCAATGTGGGTCGTTTTCGATGAGGGATGTTGGCTTGGCTATGACCTTGTTGGGCCCGGGTCACTCAGAAAGCCCAACAACTCAGGATTTGTCTATAAATACAGCATGTGGGGGTTTAGAAAATGGACCTTCTTTCTTCTCTCTTGCTTTATATTTTCTAAGGCTGAGATTACTCTGCCATTTTGTAACTGTAATCGGTTATTACAGCAATAAAAAGGAAAACTTATGGAGTGGACGTAGGCCGGAGTTAGCCGAACCACTATAAAATCTATTGTTCTTTACTGCTTTCATTTTAATTTTGACTGTTCTTCACATTATTACTCTCTACATACACACCATCTCTGAGCTGTGACTAGAATTTGGTGCTTTCATCTGGATTTGGGTGTTATTGACCAATTTTGGCGCTAACACTTTGGTGCTTTCATTGAGAGCGCAAGCAGTCGGGAATTTTGGAGTTAGGAACTTGGATCCTAGAAAGCAATGGCTAGACCACCAACAAGGAAGCAGGCAGCGGAAAGAAGCAATCAGGAAGGAAGTCAAGCGGCCTCTTCTGGAGCTGGAGAGGATCATGCATCCATCTACATAACTCGGGACGAGATGCAGGTGATGATGAATTCTATGCAAGAGCAGATGATGAAATGGAAAGAGGAAATGATGCAAGCTCTTCTTAGGCAATTTGGACAACCAGGAACTGCAGGTGCTCAAGTTCTTGGAACTGGACCAGAGGAACTTAACCAGCGGACAGATGGAGTGATTCAGCAAGGGGCAGCTCCCAATCAACAAACACCTAACAATCTAGATGGACCTAGACTCGAGGGCACACCACCAGTAATGCTGGACCAGTTCATGGAGGGATACCGGATGACGCTACGCGGCCTGACGTCGATAGGAATACAGGAGTACGTGATGAGGAATATGTGCCAAAATTTCCTCGGGGACTTGGGGGGCAGTCTGGAAACATGGATAGGGGAAACCCTTGGTTGGAAACACTGGATTGGCTGACATTATTAGGCGGACTATTCGCGGGGGTCTGACAAAAAGGGATTTAGAGGGAGTTAACAAAAGTTCGTTTACCCGGAACATTAGGACAGCTAGGAATCTGCCCGATTTCAAACTACATACTCTAGAAGTATACAACGGGAAGACAGATCCCACCGACCACATGATGAGGTACACTAGGCATATGGAAGTGCTGGGGGAAATGGAGGAGGTTATGGCCTGATGTTTCCCTCTGTACTTGACTGATATTGCTGCTATGTGGTTCAGACAGCTGGAGGATGGATCCATTGGAACATGGATGGAATTGGTGGACAAGTTCTTAAGTCAGTTTCGAGTTCACATAAAAAGGCCAAAGAACGTGATGACGCTAACGTCAGTCAAACAGGGGGCAGATGAATCGCTCAGGACATTCTTAACTCGATTTAGCGCAGTAGTTGCTTCGGTGGATCAGCCGGATTCATCAATGGTTCTGATGGCTGCGGTATCGGGAGTCAGAGATAATTCGGATTTCAAAGTATCGTTGATACGGGACCCACTGTTGGATCGTGGGGAATTCTTTCATGAAGCTGAGAGATTTCTTCGACAAGAGGATGTATGTTTGGACATGAGGTCAAAGGAAGTAAACATGATTAAGGATGGAGGACTACCCGGCGAAAGCTCGGGTGGGGGCAAGGATAAAGGGAAAAGGAAATGCTGGGGAGAACCAAAGTTCTCCACTTACACAGGATTGAATGCAACGCTGGGGCGGATATTCTTGGATACTCGAGATCGCCTTTCGTATCGAAGGCCGGCGAGGAGGGAGCCCTCAGAACGAGAAAGGGCGTCAGGAAGGCACTGTCTTTTTCATGACCTGGACGGGCATGATACTAACAGCTGCCGGAATTTGAAGGACATAATCGAGGAGCATATAAGGAATGGTCAGTTGCGACAATATGTCGGAACTCGAAATGCGGTGGTGGAACAAGAGCACCCATCGCCTACCTTGAACGACGAGGGCATGAGGCCCAGGAATGGTGGCCGATTGGTCATCAACTAATCTTGATGGTTTGGAATAAGTAACAAACCCCGGACATACGGTTAAACTACTTACTCATGTACGGGGTCGGAGATAACCCTCAGGCATGCTCTGAGATGATGGCTTACCGAGATGCCCTGGTTTGTGAAATTTGTTTTTTCCTTTGACTTGGACATTTTCTTTTTCTGGTTTGGTTTTGGAGTTTGGTTTGAACTCCCTGTTTTGCTCGTTTCCTAGTTTGGATTCGGGTTTGGATGTTTGTTTTTTGGTTTGGATTTTTGATATGGATTTCTGGTTTTCTAGTTGAATTTGGATTTCGGTTTGGATTTTGGCTGAAAGGTCATCGAGCATGGACTATGCTCGGTAAGGGTCCGAAGAGACCAGGATTCAGCCTAGGACTTAGGCCCCCTATTGTCTCCAATGCAGGTCGTCGAGTATGGACTATGCTCGGCAATTGTTCGGAGCGACCAGGGTTCGGCTTAGGACTTAAGCCATGGCATTATTCGACGTTCAGGGACACTGAACCAGGAACACCATGGAATTACTCAACATAGGTCGTCAAGTGTGGATTGCGCTTGGCAAGAACCCGGAGAGGTTACAGATTTGGATATTGGCTATGAACAACTAAGGATTTGGGCATGAACCCGGAACGGTCCCGGATTTGGACATCGACCCGGAGAGGTCATGGACGTGGTTATTGGTCATTGGATATGGATGGATTGGAACTCAGAGATGGATATGGATTTGGCTAAGGATTTGGTTACTGGATTCGGAATTGGATATCGACTCAGAGTAGTCATAGATTCGGATAAGGATACAGCGATGGCACTTGGATAAGATGGATTGGATTATGAATTGAAAAGTATGGGATAACATACATACTTCAGATATTGGACGTGAGGCTATTCAAAACACACCTTCCAATAGCAAGGCATGTTTTGGGGGGCAAAGTGTTAACCCGCCTTTGGGCAAGGCTGTAGGCAGGCGGATTTAACTAAGTCGACTTCACGATTATCGAGGCAGGAACATGATGGATTCGATTTAAAAGGATGAAGTTCACCTGGATGTGTCACTCGGCATTGAGGTGAGGTTACACCGCTCGGCATTTTGGCAAGATTGGGGTCGCTCGGCATTGATGGGTGGCTCGGCATTGATGAGGTGGATCGGTCTTGGTGAGACGGCTCGGCATTGGTGAGGTCAGGGTCGCTCGGCATTGGACGTCGTTCGGCATTGTACCTCGTTCGGCATTGAAAGTCGCTCGGCATTGGACGTCGTTCGGCATTGTACCTCGTTCGGCATAGGAAGTCGCTCGGCATTGTGGTTCGATCAGAGTCGCTCGGCGTTGCCGTTCGGCCTTGGTTGCCATTCGGCATGTGCAGGTCGGCATAGCAGGAGGTCGGCGTTTTAAGGAAGGGGGTTCGACACTTGGTTTCTTCGAGTTGCAGGCAAGTTTACTCCGAGCCTTGGATAGAACTGCTTCGAGTCGTGCCCGGGAGATGTGGATCGGCATTGGCGGGACGGTAGATGTCGTTCGGTGAAGATTAGAAGTCCATATGTGGCTCGGTCGTTGGTGGAGTGGTTCGGCATAGGCCGGTCGGCACGGCAATGTGGGTCGTTTTCGGTAAGGGATGTTGGCTTGGCTATGACCTTGTTAGGCCCGGGTCACTCAGAAAGCCCAACAACTCAGGATTTGTCTATAAATATAGCATGTGGGGGTTCAGAAAATGGACCTTCTTTCTTCTCTCTTGCTTTATATTTTCTAAGGCTGAGATTACTCTGCCATTTTGTAACTGTAATCGGTTATTACAGCAATAAAAAGGAAAACTTCTGGAGTGGACGTAGGCCGGAGTTAGCCGAACCACTATAAAATCTGTTGTTCTTTACTGCTTTCATTTTAATTTTGACTGTTCTTCACATTATTACTCTCTACATACACACCATCTCTGAGCTGTGACTGGAATTTGGTGCTTTCATCTGGATTTGGGTGTTATTGACCAATTTTGGCGCTAACACACCCATTTGGTGAAATAATTGATGACTACTACTGCAAACTTAGCTCCAATGTTGGATATAGGTAATGGTCCAATTAAATTGACCCCACATACATCAAAGGGCCATGTACTTGAAATTGGGGTTAATTCATTTGGGAGAATATGCGGAATTGTCGAAAATTTCTAGCACTTCTCACATCTCTTTACATGATTCACTGCATCATTACTAATTTAGGGCCAATAGAAACCCTGCCTCATGACCTTTTTGACTAATTTTTTCCATTAGAATGCTCTACAAAACCTTTCATTGGCTTCTCTTAGTAACCTCAAACTACTTTCTATGCTAACACTTCTCAAGGGAGTGAATATCCTCTTCTGTGAAGTATTCCATCCATCACAATAACAGTTGGGGTTTGGCGCCTTATCTTTCTAGCTACCCTTCTATCCTCTGGCAGTTTTCCTTCTACCAAGTACTTAACAATGGGTCTTATCTAATTATTTTAATATTGACTATTAATCCCTGTATAAATGGTTTCTTCTTGGTTTTCTTTATTGTCGTTCCTTGATTTACTTTCTTTATTGGCTTGTTCAAGGGCTTGGGATCTTGTCAATACCATAGACTCACTTTTTGATTCGGAGACCTTTTCCTCTATACTAGAACTTGGTTGGAAACCGGGTGCCACAATTTGAGTTTCTGGTGCTCCTCGTGATCTAGCCAACTTGGCCAAAGAATTGACTTGGGAATTCTTCCCTCTTGGTACTTGATGTATTGAAAAATATTCAAATTAGATCAACATCTTTAATATCTTTTTTACATAAAGGACCAATTTGGCATCTTTTGTTTGATATGTTTAGTTTAATTGATTTATCATTACTTAAACATCGCTGATGATCTCAATCCTTGGAATTTTTAATTGTAGGGCTAAGGCGAGTCCTGTCACTATCGATTCATATTCTACCACATTATTTATAGTGGGGAAACCTAACTTTATTGCATAATGCAACTGGTTGTAGGAAATGCGGATTATGGATCTTAAGGCAGAATTAACACTAGAGGGGGGGGGGTGAATAGTGTTTAATTAATTTTATGAACCTTTTTGAAATCTTTTCAAATTAAACCCAAACAGATGCAATTCACAACACCGAGACAATAACGGAACCATACACAGATGTAAATAGTAAATAAAAGCAGTAAAGGAAAGAACATACCGGAATTTTATACTGGTTCGGAGTTACCCTACATCCAGTCCCACATAATTTCTTGTGTAGGTTTCTTTTCAAATATAATGTCGATATTACAACATCGATTTCAAGGTCATGAAATACACCCTCCTGTTTACGAGTCCAAGGCAAACTCTCTTGATTTAACCAGGCTACAAGATCACCTAATTTATTTATGGGCTACAATCACACCAAATTGATTTACGAGCCACAATCACACCGTTTCCAATCACACTTTGATAGAGAGAGACTCGATATACTTCGATCTTTCGATCTTTGATTACAAATGATCCTATAACTCTGAATAGCACTGATATCTTTGAGAGAGAGTGGCAGAGAATCAAACTAGAGATGATCGAGTTTGATTCACTTAGGATTTCGATAGAGTTTTGTTAAGAAGTTTTGAAAATAAGAATGGAAGAGAAAGAGGTGAGAAAACAAATAAATTTTAAGTAAAAATTCGTTGAAAACTACTGGTATATATAGGAGAATAACGGTCATGTCCATTCGTGAAAGGTTATGACGAATAGACACTTATTTTGAAAATTTGAATTTTAAAATCTACGGCACCATGTCGACATGGGGGGTATAGGCATGTCGACATCCCTTAGTATTTTTTGAAAATTGATTTTTGTTTTAAAAGAGTTTTCTTCTAAAGTTTGTCGAAACAATCTTAGAACTTTGTAAACTATTTTGAATATAATTTATGATTATTAAAACCTTTGGAAAGTGATCTTACGAAATATAAAAGTAATAAAAACTAAATATATAAATATTTTGAGATTAAAGCTAAAACATTAAAACCAGGCGATAGTTTAAAACAAGAAATGATTTTGAAATTAATATGATTAAAAATAGTTTTTGAATTATGGCTAAAATATTTAAACCAAGAGAGAGATGTCTTTTTGAAAAAGATAGTTTTGAAAAAATCTAAAAATAAGTCATTTTGGAAATTTCGTGGATTCCATTCCAATAGAGAAGCTCGTGGGTTCCATCCCACTAAAGAGGTCGTGGGTTTCATCCCACTATTAAAGCGAGAAGGTGGATTCCATTCCACAATTAAAATCCAAATAAAGATTTTTGTGCTATTATAAAGTTTTAACATAAATCCAGACTATATTACTTATCTTGATATCTTGAACTCTTGATAATCTTGATATTCATGAGTCTTCAGTCTTGATTTCTACAATCTTGGATTCGTCGGTTTTGAATCTCTATACTATACAGTCTTCATTCTCACTACCTGCATATATATCCTACATATACATATATATCTAGATAAAGATATTAGTATTTATATTTTATAACAAGTCCTAAGGTTGTTTTCATCAAAACCATCATCTCAGGAACTAACAATCTCCCCCTTTTGATGATGACAACCTATGTTTATAAAATATACTCCACCAAACTCTGATTCTACTCTGACTCCCCCTTAATCTACTAACTCCCCCTTAATCTAAGCCTAACTAACAGCCTAACAATTCTATTTTATAATTCTCCCCCTTTGTCATCAACAAAAACTAAGCCTAAACAACATAACTCCCCCTTAAACTAATACTATGGAACTAAATGCTAGTAATGAAGTATAATAAGCGAAACATAAATCTAATTTAATTATATATGATGCAACATTACACATATATATGAAACATACACACAAAAATATACAAGTGCACAAAATATGAAAACATTAATATAATAACAATCTAACGAGAGTCCTTGACAATTGGTGACTTGTGAATCGAACAATTAGGGTAACGAGAGTCCTCGTCCATCAGGAGTGATAGTCATGTATCCTGTGCCGACCCTTTATTCATTTGAAGTTCCATCAACAAATAATTGCCATTTGGGCTTCAAATCTCTTTCCTTTTTTGACCGTTCTTTGATGAATCTTGTGCGTTCATTTATGAAGTCGGCCGGAGCTTTTCCTTTAATTGCCACTCGGGGTTGGAACTTAATACCATATTGACTAAGCTATATTCCTTACTTCATTAATCTTCCTGATGCCTCAGGTTTATTGAAAACTTGTTTGAGTGGGAAGTTGGTTAGGACTTTAATTGGGTGCTCTTGGAAATAAGCCCTTTGCTTTCGAGTGGTGAGCATTAAACAATATGCCAACTTTTCTATAACCGAGTATCTAATTTCTACATCCTTGATCCTTTTACTAATATAATAAACTAGAAGTTGGGTTCCATTCTATTTCCTTATTAAAACAGAGCTTACTGCATTACTTAGAAACAACTATAAAGAGATAAAGATTCTCCCCTTCTACCGGGCTAGACAGATTGGAGGCTTTTGAAGATGATCTTTCAGTCCTTTAAAGGCCTTTTGGCAATCCTCCTCCAATTCAAAGTTCTTATTCTTCTTGATCACATCAAAGAACAGTATGCACTTATCAATGGCTTGATAGAAGAATCTATTCAGAGCTGCCACTCTCCCGTTTAAGCTCATCACATCTTTGCTTGTCTTTGGTTCTTCCATATCCCTAATCGCTTTAATTTGGTCAGTATTGGTTTCTATTCCTCTAGCACTGATAATATATCCCAAGAACTTCCTAGATTGTATTTTAAAGGAGCATTTTATGGATTTAATTTCATTTTGTATCTTCTTAGTACATCAAACATCTCTTCAAGGTCCTTTAAGTGATTACTTTCTTCTTAGGATTTTACTAGCATATCTTCTACATATAACTCCATGTCGTTCAATTTTTCTTTAAACATTCTATTTACTAGTCTTTAATAGGTAACCTTAGCATTCTTAAGTTTGAAAGGCATCACTTTGTAGCAGTAGATTACACAATCTGTTATAAAACTCATGTGTACTTTATTTGGTTTGAACATGGTGATTTTGTTGTACCCTAAGTACGAATCCATAAAAGATAACAATTTGTGTCTGCTTGCACATCAATCACTTGATCTATTCGAGGCAAAGGGTAATAATCTTTAGGGCATGCCTTATTCAAGTCTGCATAGTCGACACGTTCCCTATTTTCCATTGTGCTTTTTTACTAGCACGGGGTTGGCCAACCATTTTTGATAGAAAACTTCACTAATGAATCCATTTTCAAGTAGTCTTTGGATTTCCTCTTTCAATGCATTAGCTCAAACTTTATCAACTGCCTTTTCTTCTATCGAATAGGAGTAATATTCGGATCTATCTCCAAGGCATGACTCATGATTGTTGGATTTATTCCAACCTTATCAGAGTGGGTCCATGCAAATACATCCTTACTAGATTGAATAAATAGAATAAGTCCTCCCCTGAGCTTGCCTCCTAACTCCTTTCTGATCTTCACTATTTTTGTTGGATTAAGCGAATCCAGGCTTACCTCTTTTAGATCTTCGGTTGGCTTTGTTCTTTCTTGTTCATTTCTACAATCTAATTCAATGAAAATTTCCTCACCATCTATTTCTTCGTCTATCAGGTTTTCCTCATTCCTTGTTCTTTTCTCTCGAAAAAGTTGAATCTTCTTAGTGCATTCTCGACCTTCACGAAAATTATTGTTGACCTTGGGATCAAGGGTCTGTTTTCCTTTGATATCAAGAGTGCCTTTTGCCATTTTATCAGCTACATCTCTCAAGTAAGCTTCATTGTCGTGGTAATCACTTCTATAAGACATATGCTCTTTATACGACATTGAGCTTCTCGATTGTTCGTTAGACCTTTCGTTAACTCTCCCTAGCAATCCGCTTTAACCTTGTTATCTACTAGCAACTTTGGAGGGAATACTGCCACTCGAACCTTTTGGATTCCTTTTTTCTATGAGGTTATAACGACTTTGCCTATAACCTTGTTTTTGAGCATAGAAGTGTCTAGATTTCTCATTGGAGATTTGATCTCTTCTCCTTCAGTAAGTCTTGTTGTTTTGGAAGATTTCTATGAAAGGATCTTCTCTAGTAGTTCTTTCATTGCCGACATTTGTTGCGTTAAGTTTTAATTTTGGCTTTACTATTTGTTGGATTAGCTGGTTCTGAGGGTTGACATGCTTATACATTTTTTGACTGAAGCACGGAGTGACATTATCTTTCAATGTCATTGTTGTACTATCTTCTCATTCGGAACGTTAATTCTTTTAGCTCTCACCATTTTCCTACAACAAAACTTTTATATAATTAGTTTCTAAGCAAGTAAATAATAGGTCGAAGGTTTGAGCCCTCCTTCTAGCATCAAAATATTAACCTAATTATTGGATAAACACCCATGATGCTATGTTGAACCAAAATATTGGTCTAACATCCCTAATGTTTATTTAGAATGACATTGCTTTGGTGGGTCATTAGGGTGTCATTGGGCCAAAAATTGGCTTAATCATATAAGACTTATTACAATATGATGTATTTGAAATGGTCCCATGATGCCCATAAACTTTTGATGCGGAAATGTTCAACAGTTCTTGTCATATGTACAAGGGTAAAATAGACAATTTGTGTGAATATGCTATAGTCCATTAATCATTCATTAATGAGCAAGATAGGAAATCCGCACAAGCCACAATCCATTGTTCATATGTTTAAAAGGCAAAATAGTCATTATTCAAGTTAAACACTAATTTAGATAAGGAATTAAGTAACCTTGTTAATGATAAGGACTCAAAGTCAAGTTTGAATTCAAAAATTAGTCATATGCATGTCCATATTCAATAATAATTAAGTTTGCACAATCATGGTATATAGGCGATGCAAAGTCATTTGTTCAAGTCCTTGTTCATAAGTTTCAAAAGTTACAAATCATTTCTTGATTTTTCCCCAATTGAATTTGGGGTTACAATTCTTTGATTTTTACAATGAGAGAAAGAAATGATTCACTCCCATTAAGTTTCCATGGGGTCTACATTTATAGGGGTGGACGTAGGCGGCCTGGCCGACACGTGCCCTTCGGCATCCTTTATTTTCGGCATCATTCTTTGTATAGATAATATGCGGCAACCTTCCATGTTTCTTGAAGCCCGAAATCCTTCTCAACTATTAGCATTCGACATCTCTCTTTATATTGACGATATACGACATTTATCTTCACATTGATGATATACGACATCAGTACTGATGATAAACGACATCGGTCTTCATATCGATGATATATGACATCTGTCTTCATATTGATGATATACAATATCTATCGTATTATAGTTATTTAATGTCATCCATACTTCTTAAAGTCTGGCACCCCTTTGTTGCTTGCAAAGGTTCAATATATATTAAAAACCCAATACCCCTTTTGTATTTAGATATTCAGCACTCTTTCTTTGCTTCATGCTCTACAACATTAAGTTGCAGAGGCTCAATATCACTTGAGCTATTAAGATTCTATATCTTCTTATTGTTAGGCGTTTGATACCTCATCTAGTGTTGCCATCAACATTGTTTTTTTCTTGCTAAATGCTCAATAACATATACCTTTATAGAGCTTCGTAACTTCTAAGGATTCAGCATCACTCTTCAATCCCCTTTAAACGTTCGACATCACCTTGGAAGTTGACATCTTCTAGCTACGTTATTAACTTGGAAGCTCAATATATAATAATATGCTTACTACTTCGATATGCACTTATAGACACGATATGTTTTCTTTAGACGCTTGACATATGTATTTGTAGTAACATTATCTTCCATATCCTCTTGTTGCTTCTCTTAGAAAATATGTGGATAACAGGGGTGTTTTGCCAACTTTTGGCATAACTGTCTTCCTCTTAAAGTCTTGGATGCTCATTTGAGTGGCTTAAGAGTAAATTGTTTAGCAGGTTTTTATCAAATTGCGGAAGAAAATGACTAGAGAATTCATATCTATTATGCTATTCCTTTTTTATTTAAATTGATGTAATAGAAACTCTGATCATTCATGGTAAAATCATCATGTATCGATCATATAATATTTATGTTGTACGATATATTTTCTATCTGTAATGGAACCATTGGGCAGTTAACATTGTTTAAATGATGAAGTTAATTTGTTTTATGATATATGTCATTTTATCATTTATTGAATATTATGAAATAAACAATTGTCATATCTTTGCTTGAGAATAAGATTAGAGTGACTGTAATACTTTAGTATTTATTCTCTAGTATCAAACGAGGGATGTTACAATTGGCCATTATTTACAAGTAAGGCCCGAAGCCTAGTTGTGCGCTAGCATATGAAGATATGAAGCTTAGATATGTGCTAGTGTTTGAAGTTATGAAACGTATCATATGATCTAGTGTACGAAGGTTTGAAGCTTGGCTAAGTGCTAGTGAACGTAGTTTCGAACCCCTTTTCTTGATGTTCACTTCTACTAAGCCACAAGTAAACTTTGAGGGACAAATATTATGCCTATATTTTGAAGGTACTTAGAACATACATATTTATTGAAGACAACATTTGGATACTTGTTGATCTTTCGAATGATGATAGATTTGAAGGTGATCTAGACTGCAAGCACAATCACTTTAGATTTTATTAGAAACTATTGGAAGTAAGGAAACACATTACTTAAAGATCCAACAAAATAGTCGAAATTATACCCAAGAATAAGCACAAAAACGCTTGAAATTCAGTGTAAAGGCATTCCAAATAGCAGATGAATTCCACTATAAATAGTAGTCAAAATAATGGTAACTATAGGTCGAAAATTCTCATTTCGAATGGTAGAATTTAGAGATATGTGGTTGAAAGTAGGTCGGTTAAAGCAAATTCGAAAGGTGGAAGTTGATGCAATCAAACTAGTAATTTTACAGTAAAGTTGGTTTAAATATTTTTGTTTAAATTTGAAAGGAAATTTCCGACTTTAGATCCCTATAAATATAATAAGCGCTGAAGAGAAAGGGATCATCTTTCAAGTGTCCATAGCTAAAACTATAATTTTTTTAGCGAAAAACTATGTATACTCAAAATACGTTGTAATCAAGGTATACCACAATCAAATCAATCAAAATAATAGCTAATTTAGGCTAAATTTTCCGAACCGTTATAATATTTGGCATCATATTTACCATTTTACAATTATTTACTTATTTTGGATTTGACTTGAATCTTTGTTGTTGATTTCATTTTCAATTTGCGTTGTCTTCTAATGGGGACCTAGGGCATCTTCCCCCACCTCTTTCTCTTCCTCTTGCATTATCAATCACTTTCTTCTAATCCAGTATCGTCTAATCAGTACAAATTCATCCTTTGCTCGTCCCTTCTACCATGTAGTGTGTTGCGATGAAAAATGGATTTATTTCCCAAACCGAAATCTTATCATCGATGAACTATTTGCCTGCTCTAACCCCTTTGACCACTAGATCTGTTCGACTCTTCAAACCGCCAGTACTCAAAGATGTAGATTCCCCCAACCCTTCATAATTCAGCCAGCAAGGGAAAAGCAACTTCGACAATCCCATCCGCTCCTTCTACATCTCTATAATATTGTAACTAAGCCAGTCCGTAGTGGAAGAAATAAATGAATTTCAAGATTTTCTACCATTTTGGATATTTAGTGGACCTATGAAGCCTAGATGTATATTAGATCCAATCCGATAAAATTGTAAATAAAATCTTATTTTATTTAACTTTGTTTAAAAATATTTTGACTATTTATATCTTAATCAATATGAGATGTTTATAGAAAATGAAATATATTCTTGTGTGTAAATGTGTGTAACAGTTACATTATAAAATTAATCTTAGGAAGATAACCTTTCGTTTCTCTCACTTAATTTATATAGTTAATTATTGGAAGATTTTATGTTATTTAAAAAGAGAAACCTTTCATCTCTCTCTTTAATTAACTTTATTGACTTGTAAAATAATATTTATGACCAAATTTATACTATGCATAGATTTTGAGTATATCCGAATATACTACAGCGTAAAATGTGCAAGTGCAACATGGGAAAAAGGTATACATAGTTAATATATACGTATGTAGATGTTGGATTTTGCATCTATAACGTCTACATTGCCCATCTATACATGCAACAATTGTCACAAAATAATTTAAACTTATATTGAAATGTTTATAGACACATATATCAAAATTAACTTATGTATTAATGAAATGAATAATTTAGACTTTGAATAGATTTGAAACAAAAAGGTCTAGTAAAAAGCATTTAACGGGCAATTAAGGAAATAGTAAAAAGCATTTAACGGGCAATTAAGGAAATGTAAAGATGGAAATCTTGTAGCCTTCTTTTCTGCTTTCCTTAACTTGTTTACTAAACATTTCAAACTTGTGTGTGTGTCCATATATATATTGTAACGATACGGATTTTTCGCGCTCGAAAATCGACATCCATACTTTACATCGTACTCGAATGCCGTAGATTCGACCATTCAAATCCGAGTCACCGGAGCTTATAACACAATTAAGTAAATAACACAGTGGAAGAAAAAGAATAATATCATTGATATACAACACTGATACAATATCTGATACAACAGAGTGATACAATGAATATCAATATACATCAGAGATATGATACAAGAAATAGCAGCGGAAAGAAAATAGATAACACCAGCAGCGGATAGAATATCTCCAATAGAATGCTCCGGTCCATAGCTAGCGGAAAGCAAGGTCAGTCGTCCACGGACTGACTAGCTCCAGATAATCTACTAAACCTGAATATCTGAAAAACCCAACTCTAGACTGCCCGTGTAGAAAATAGTGGGCACCCATAGTTTAGGAAGGGAACAATAAACTCCGGATCAGTCATGGGACTGGTGTGAGCAACAAAAACAGTTTATCTTTAAATAAACAACAAAGAATTTTTACATTGAAACCCGTAATGCTTTTGGAAAATGAAACTACCATAAGACCTCCCACCACACACACATAATGCAAACGCAGAATTGGAGGAGATTTCTTCTTATGATAGTCAAACATGCTTACTACGCAAATCATTGGATTATTATTATTAGTGCATAGTGCAGAAAACATTTCGAAAGTATAATATTAATCTTAGACAGCATAGGCATTTCACGTTATGCTTACTATAGCTACTATGTTCAATAGCAGGTTACCGCCACATTCCATAGCAGGTTATACAATTGCAATCGTAAAGGTTCGTATTGTTTCTTTGGATTTTACAACAAATGGTCAGGCTAAGGAACTTCCTATGCCATGTAGGAAACGCCTCTGGCTGGACGCTCCGAGAGACAAACTGCTCTCTGCCAAACAAGGTCGGGTTACCCCTGTAACAGGTAACTCACGAATATGCCACCTCTCGGTCCTTTAGGACCTTTATCCGAGCGCTCGGTAACCAACATCACACATAATAAATAAAGTGTGTCCACATGAGTAAGTATCTGGGCTCCATACCATGATACCACCCCTTTCCAGAAGGAAATGACATACCCTAAAGGGTGCGACCCTCATAACCTTGCCGCAACATTCCTGTTTCGACCATTTCCGGGTTGTGAGGCCCTGACGAAGTCTTGTCCACAAAGCTACGCTTTTTCACAAAGCCATGCTTTGGGTCAACAGATGATCAAAGTAATGATCACAAAGATAAATGATCAAACAAATGATCATATCACAAATAATCAAACAATGATCATCACACAGCAACACTCAGCATGTCACATTACCAAATTGGGAGTATATCGCTGATAACCTTCAACTACATAACCTCTGAGCTCGTACGTCTCAGAGAAGGGTGTTAAGCTAAGAGAATAAATTCTCCGCCACCAACATAAATGTATTTGAAAGAAATTGGCTTTATATCTCAAAGTGTAATGTCAGACATGTAACCATACAAGTTTGTTCCGGGTTCGAACAGAACCGAAGGCACTTCCGAAGAAGCCCTTGCAATGGGTATTCACAATCCTGATCGGACTTCCCATCACTTAGGAAATCTCTATACCGGAGCAACTCAGTGCAGAGACAATCGATAGGTCATCCTATCGTTTTCGCAAATACCCGGTCTTCAACACCGGTCTTCAAATGTGATCCATATACGACGAATCACTTATTCGGAATGGGTTATGTGACACAAAGGTCCTCTCCCGGCTAAACCGAATAATGAGCGCAATATTTAGAAACATATGGATATTGGGATTTCAATTAAGTCACAACTTAAACCCAAAACTTTTCTTTTAAATGGTTAAACAAATTACCATTTTCAAATCTTTAAACAAAAAGATTTATTTTAACCATCTTCAACGGTTTTAAATAGTTTCCACACTTTAATCTTTTAAACAAAAGATTCATTCACAGATTTTCCAAATTAATTCTCATTTCAATTTGATTAACTCGTTAAATCTTTAAAACAAAGATTTAAATTATAACTTTCAAAAACAATTCCATTTCAAATCGTTTAAACAAACCATCATTTTAAATCTGTTAAAAATAAATAGATTTAATTTCATAACTTTCAAAAAGAATTCATTTATAACTTGGAAAAAACCATTTTTCATTTCAAACATGAAATTCCTTTAATTAAATTGGAGTTTCATTTCTTATCTGAAAGCTTTTTTTATCATTTGAAAACAAACAGTTTTCATTTTGGAAAATCTGATTCATTCATACGAGTTGAAATCCTTGGGTTAAATTCGATTCTCAAACCAATATTTTAAAATGGTTCAAATTCATATAAAAACACATTTATATCATCTTTAATCAAAATTTCCAATCATTGAATTCAATTTCAAATATTGAATTCAAATTCAAATTAAATTATTTAAATTTGAAACTTTACCAAGTTATTCAAAATAAGACTTATGTTTGAAATTCCATTTCAAAAGCTTTTCACTTTAAACCCAAATTTCCAATCTCAAAATCAATTGAAATTAAAATTTCAATTTCAAAAACATCGAATTTAAATTATCTGTGACTTAACCGATTTCCTCGTGAAATCCATATTTGTGTGTGTAACAGTGTGGTCCAGGGGTTTCACACAGTAGTGCAACATCATTCAATCATCACAGATCAAATACAACAGTATATCTGATAAGCGATATAAATTATAACGCTTATCTTCATTCACAGATCATAGATATATATCACAGATAAGTAAAATACAGATCACAACATAAATCAGGGTATATCACAAAGCATCATATATCAGGGATATCAAACAATTCAACATTCCATAGAATCCAATATCAATAAGTAAAGTAAATTAATTGTCTGATTAATTCAAATCAGATTAATTTCTATGAATAAATTTCTCATCCTGGTTAATCAACATCGATAATTCTACACATCATTTTGATTAATTACTCTTTAATCATTTATGTATTAACCATTAATAATAAATTAATTAACCTTTAATTATTTAATTCACCATTTAATTAATTATCTTTAATAAATTACTTTAATTAATTATTCCTCAGTTAATTATCATTCCTTAACATCTTCATATTTTTATAATTCCTTAATTAATTATCTTACTTAGTAATCATCCCTTAATTGATTTTACCCATTAATTTACCATCAATTACTAATTTAATTAGGCTTTGATTTACGATTTAATTAACTTTAAATCATTATTTAATCACATGAATACTTTAAAAGATAAATCATTTATCTTAACTAATCACTCAATTATCATTAAAACCTTAAATTTATAAGCTTCATAATTAATCATAATTAACACATAAGTTAGTTCCAAAAGTTAAGGTTAATTAAATTTATTAATCTAAATTGATTATTAACAATATTAGTTCTTAATTACAAATTAATATGTCCTCACTTAATTTACTCAAACCTTAATTTATAATTTTAAACTTATAGTTACAAATTTAGTTACTACAATTCATAAATTAATGAAATAAATAGATTATCCATTTTAATTAACTTAGTACTTAATGAATTATACATCATCATTAGATCTTCATTAACTTAAGTCGATTCTCCTTCTTGTTTATATTTAATTCACTTCTAGATTCATTTAATGTTTAACTGATTTAAACATTTACATTTGTAAACTTCATTTCAAAATCTCGATTTCAAATTTAAACTTAAGTCTAGGTTTGAAAATGTTAATCTAACTTCTAATTCTAAAACTCAAATCACCCTTGCTAACAAATTCAGTTTAAATTTATAAAGACAAAAACAAGTTCCCGTTTAACAATGTTCAACATTTATCTTGAGCGAAATTTCCAAGCAACTCGGGTTGGACTTCGAGTTCTCCCAATCTTTTCCCGAGCTTTCTTTCCTAACGACACAGCAACCCAAATATACCAGCTCTCTCATGCACGTACACGTGCACCGATCACCTGACCAACTTCGGCCATCCCCCTGACCATCTACACGTCGACCATGACCTCACTGACTAATCCCAACCACCAGGTAGACGAAATTGCCATGGTATTAAAATTAAGTTACTCGAGACATTCTGAATCCATACTTCGACCAGCCCAGACAACTCCCATCGCCACCCTCGTCTACCAGCGGTCACGCCGCTATGTCCTAAGCTTTGCCACACAACTACGCATCGATCCCCTGGGGTGCGATCACTCGAATCACAGCGACGACGAAGCAATTCCCTCGCGACTTCGACCAACTACACATAGAGCTTAAACCCTACTTCCAATCGAATCTCCATCTATGATGCATAAAAAAAATATTTTGTATTTTTCTCACGATCATCGATCATTCCAGCTCCTCCCCACTGAATTTCGACCCTCGAAAATCATTCGATCGCCTGAAATAGCCTAAAACCCGACTTCTATTCATCCACGAACTGCTCCCAAACCACTTGGCTAGAAATCATGATTTTTGTATTAAAAATCCTAACTTCCAGAGATGATTCAAGATATATACTTGAATCATTAAAATTCGACAATTGATTTTACATGGTTTAAAGAATTTCTGTTGTTATTTTCCAAATAATAGCACATTTCAAAACTCACATGCCTTATAATATTTTAAGTACCTAGATTCTACTACAACTAAAATATATTGTTTTGAATCCAAGTGCTAACATTGGTTCAATAAAAAGATATGAATTTTTTTTCTTTGATTGATAGTGAACACTAAAACCTGGAACAGAGGTATATCAACAAACATAGTTCAAATCAGATGCATACACACATCATTTACATGTAGATATATACATGCAGGCATATAAACAAAGCATTGTCCTATCATACTTTTAGAATCAACTCCAAGAATCAAGACAAACAGATGGTTTTGAGTGAGTTTTCTCACTGTTAAAGGTAGAATCAAAGAATCTGAACTTGGTGTAGATTATCATAGTTATTTTATAATTCCTGAACAGTTACTAAACATTTTGACTTAAAACCCATTTTTCAAATCTAAGTCTTGTAAATTTATTTTTCAGATGAATATACTTGATAATTCTACTTGTTTGTATCTTAAATTTTTGTATCACATGGTTATAATCAATTCCCTTTTTACGTCATACTTATAATGATTTAGATGAAGAGATAGAATTATTTTTGAGGGATCTTAGGCCTGTTAAACAGAGGTTGCATATGCATACAAACATACATGCATACATTTAGTGTTTTAAATTTGTATACCCAAACAAAACAAATCATTTCAATTTATCATTTTCATCCATCATCACAGACTTAAGATAATAAGGAAGATCAGGTTTAAAAAAGATGGAAGTTTGCTCACAGTGCTTTTTGGAAGAAGAACAGAGTTTGCTTTTGAATAAGGCTTGAGAAAATTTACAAAGTTGAAACCTTTCTCTTTGATATCTGGTTTTGATTTGTTTGTTCCAGACTTTGAGTTTGTTGATGATGCTGTTGTATTTAATTCCAGGTTGTAGTTGTTTGCTTTTTTAAATGATCTTGAGTTTGAAATTGTAAGATGATGTTTATATGTTTTTTTTCTTTGCTTAGGTTTCAAGTGAACGAATGGGAATGATGTATATAAAATAAAATATACAGGCTTTGTTACATCCACTGGTACAAGATTTAATTAGTTTGGGTCAGAGATTTTTCATATGGAGGCTGATAGATAGTGTTGTACAAAACAAAACCAGAGATATTGTATACAAATGGGAGGCTGCATTTATTACTTTGTACCAAATTATCTTATTTTATACATTGCATTTCGGCTGTGTACAAGATATATATGAAGATATTGTTGACTTCTTTTATAGCTCTTCATTTATAAAATTTTGTTTCTTTCTTGTTCACTTGTTTTGCTGCTAAAATGAAGACATTAAATGTTAATGTACTTTATGTATTATCCTAATCTTATTAGTACATAGAAACTTTTATTTGTTTATACCTAGATATGTACTATTGTCTTTTTTATGTTTGAATATATACTTGCTGCCTTGTTTTGCCAGCCAATATATATATTTTTTTCCTTCTTTAGCAAGCTTCATTTTTTTTCTTCTTTTTCTTATGTCTACATACTTACACTTATCTGTATATACTTAAATGTATATTTATATTTTTCTTTGTTGCTTGTACAGGAAAATATATTACTATCTTATTACTTTGTATTTTTCTTTACTTAAAAAATATTTAGTTTATCTTACATACAAATTGTCTTGTATGTCAATACATATACATTTCTTATTCATATTGTTAGTTCATTTGTTTGTATTATATTTTACTTCTTATATTGATTTATTAACATGAGATTAAGATATATATATTTACTTTATATTTTAACATCTTATATATTTTCATTTCTTAAACCATTTACTTACATTTTAAATTCAAATCAAATATTCACATATATATTCAAATTAACTCATATATGCTCAAATACATATATATTCACATATATACAATATTTTTAAATTTAGATGATTTATACAAAATTTATTTGAGTTCGGGGAAACTCGCATTACTTTAATCCATTTATTTTACTATTTTATTCAAAAATACAATTAATTATTAATTTAAATATATAGAAAATTTGGGGTCGTTACAGACTTCCCCACTTAAAAAAATTTCATCCTCGAAATTTGCCAGGGAGACACAAAGATAGACGAAGAATGTTTCATCAACTCAAACTGAACATCTATTCTACATTTGGCTTACCAAATCAGAATATCAATAATAGATACAAGAACGAATCTATTGAATTCTTTCACACGATACCCGGGTTAACCGGATCTACGAAATATACAGGGCATTGGTCAGTTCAAAGGGATAACTAACCATTCGTAGTATATATTAGGACCCAAAGAATAGATGGATATATGGATACAATTTCAAAACTTTTAGTTTAAACTAAAGTATACCTATCTACCATAGCAAACAATACATCCAAACAACAATTTTGGTCCATCCGAAGTTTATGTCCCATATTAATATATCGAATTTCTTCCTGGATCTACCAGAAACCATCGAAGAATTGAGAAAAGATGTTGAACAAAAGAGATTGATAGAGAAAAGATTATTTCCTTGTTGTTACAGAGTATTGACCATTTATAGTCGCATTCCCCTGTCCCCTATCTCATCCTCTTCTTGCACTCATACTCACTATCAGTGAATAGTAAGAGAATTTACTGAGACATTCGAACGGATATCTGAGGATTACTCATTCTAGGGTATACTTCACCCTATCTCTAATGAGCTACTTAATGTGTTACACTCCTGAGCTAAAGTTTTACCCTAAGCTCTGATACCAAATGTAACGATACGGATTTTTCACGCTCGAAAATCGACATCCATAATTTACATCGTACTCGAATGCCGTAGATTCGACCATTCAAATCCGAGTCGCCGGAGCTTATAACACAATTAAGTAAATAACACAGCGGAAGAAAAATAATAATATCATTGATATACAACACTGATACAATATCTGATACAACAGAGTGATACAATGAATATCAATATACATCAGAGATATGATACAAGAAATAGCAGCGGAAAGAAAATAGATAACACCAGCAGCGGATAGAATATCTCCAATAGAATGCTCCGGTCCATAGCTAGCGGAAAGCAAGGTCAGTCGTCCACAGACTGACTAGCTCCAGATAATCTACTAAACCTGAATATCTGAAAAACCCAACTCTAGACTGCCCGAATGGAAAATAGTGGGCACCCAGAGTTTAGGAAGGGAACAATAAACTCCGGATCAGTCATGGGAGTGAGCAACAAAAACAGTTTATCTTTAAATAAACAACAAAGAATTTTAACATTGAAACCTGTAATGCTTTCGGAAAATGAAACTACCATAAGACCTCCCACCACACACACAATGCAAACGCAGAATTGGAGGAGATTTCTTCTTATGATAGTCAAACATGCTTACTACGCAAATCATTGGATTATTATTATTAGTGCATAGTGCAGAAAATATTTCGAAAGTATAATATTAATCTTAGCCAGCATAGGCATTTCACGTTATGCCTACTATAGCTACTATGTTCAATAGCAGGTTACCGCCATATTCCATAGCAGGTTATACAATTGCAATCGTAAAGGTTCGTATTGTTTCTTTGGATTTTCCAACAAATGGTCAGGCTAAGGAACTTCCTATGCCACGTAGGAAACGCCTCTGGCTGGACGCTCCGAGAGACAAACTGCTCTCTGCCAAACAAGGCCGGGTTACCCCTGTAACAGGTAACTCACGAATATGCCACCTCCGGGTCCTTTGGGACCTTTATCCGAGCGCTCGGTAACCAACATCACACATAATAAATAAAGTGTGTCCACATGAGTAAGTATCTGGGCTCCATACCATGATACCACCCCTTTCCAGAAGGAAATGACATACCCTAAAGGGCACGACCCTCATAACCTTGCCGCAACATTCCTGTTTCGACCATTTCCGGGTTGTGAGGCCCTGACGAAGTCTTGTCCACAAAACTACGCTTTGTCACAAAGCCATGCTTTGGGTCAACAGATGATCAAAGTAATGATCACAAAGATAAATGATCAAACAAATGATCATATCACAAATGATCAAACAATGATCATCACACAGCAACACTCAACATGTCACATTACCAAATTGGGAGTATATCGCTGATAACCTTCAACTACATAACCTCTGAGCTCGTACGTCTCAGAGAAGGGTGTTAAGCTAAGAGAATAAATTCTCCGCCACCAACATAAATGTATTTGAAAGAAATCGGCTTTATATCACAAAGTGTAATGTCAGACATGTAACCATACAAGTCTGTTCCGGGTTCGAACAGAACCGAAGGCACTTCCGAAGAAGCCCTTGCAATCCGGTTATTCACAATCCCGATCGAACTTCCCATCACTTAGGAAATCTCTATACCGGAGCAACTCAGTGCAGAGACAATCGATAGGTCATCCTATCGTTTTCGCAAATACCCGGTCTTCAACACCGGTCTTCAAATGCGATCCATATACGACGAAACACTTATTCAGAATGGGTTATGTGACACAAAGGTCCTCTCCCGGCTAAACTGAATAATGAGCGCAATATTTAGAAACATATGGATATTGAGTCACAACTTAAACCCAAAACTTTTCTTTTAAATGGTTAAACAAATTACCATTTTCAAATCTTTAAACAAAAAGATTTATTTTAACCACCTTCAACGGTTTTAAACAGTTTCCATACTTTAATCTTTTAAACAAAAGATTCATTCACAGATTTTCCAAATTAATTCTCATTCAATTTGATTAACTCGTTAAATCTTTAAAACAAAGATTTAACTTATAACTTTCAAAAACAATTCCATTTCAAATGGTTTAAACAAACCATCATTTTAAATCTGTTAAAAATAAACAGATTTAATTTCATAACTTTCAAAAAGAATTCATTTATAACTTGGAAAAAACCATTTTTCATTTCAAACATGAAATTCCTTTAATTAAATTGGAGTTTCATTTCTTATCTGAAAGCTTTTTTTTATCATTTGAAAACAAACAGTTTTCATTTTGGAAAATCTGATTCATTAATACGAGTTGAAATCCTTGGGTTAAATTCGATTCTCAAATCAATATTTTAAAATGGTTCAAATTCATATAAAAACACATTTACATCATCTTTAATCAAAATTTCCAATCATTGAATTCAATTTCAAATATTGAATTCAAATTCAAATTAAATTATTTAAATTTGAAACTTTACCAAGTTATTCAAAATAAGACTTATCTTTGAAATTCCATTTCAAAAGCTTTTCACTTTAAACCCAAATTTCCAATCTCAAAATCAATTGAAATTAAAATTTCAATTTCAAAAACATCGAATTTAAATTATCTGTGACTTAACCGATTTCCTCGTGAAATCCATATTTGTGTGTGTAACAGTGTGGTCCAGGGGTTTCACACAGTAGTGCAACATCATTCAATCATCACAGATCAAATACAACAGTATATCTAATAAGCGATATAAATTATAACGCTTATCTTCATTCACAGATCACAGATATATATCACAGATAAGTAAAATACAGATCACAACATAAATCAGGGTATATCACAAAGCATCATATATCAGGGATATCAAACAATTCAACATTCCATAGAATCCAATATCAATAAGTAAAGTAAATTAATTGTCTGATTAATTCAAATCAGATTAATTTCTATGAATAAATTTCTCATCCTGGTTAATCAACATCGATAATTCTACACATCATTTTGATTAATTACTCTTTAATCATTTATGTATTAACCATTAATAATAAATTAATTAACCTTTAATTATTTAATTCACCATTTAATTAATTATCTTTAATAAATTACTTTAATTAATTATTCCTCGGTTAATTATCATTCCTTAATCATCTTCATATTTTTACAATTCCTTAATTAATTATCTTACTTAATAATCATCCCTTAATTGATTTTACCCATTAATTTACCATCAATTACTAATTTAATTAGGCTTTGATTTACGATTTAATTAACTTTAAATCATTCTTTAATCACATGAATACTTTAAAAGATAAATCATTTATCTTAACTAATCACTCAATTATCATTAAAACCTTAAATTTATAAGCTTCATAATTAATCATAATTAACACATAAGTTAGTTCCAAAAGTTAAGGTTAATTAAATTTATTAATCTAAATTGATTATTAACAATATTAGTTCTTAATTACAAATTAATATGTCCTCACTTAATTTACTCAAACCTTAATTTATAATTTTAAACTTATAGTTACAAATTTAGTTACTACAATTCATAAATTAATGAAATAAATAGATTATCCATTTTAATTAACTTAGTACTTAATGAATTATACATCATCATTAGATCTTCATTAACTTAAGTCGATTCTCCTTCTTGTTTATATTCAATTCACTTCTAGATTCATTTAATGTTTAACTGATTTAAACATTTACATTTGTAAACTTCATTTCAAAATCTCGATTTCAAATTTAAACTTAAGTCTAGGTTTGAAAATGTTAATCTAACTTCTAATTCTAAAACTCAAATCACCCTTGCTAACAAAGTCAATTTAAATTTATAAAGACAAAAACAAGTTCCCGTTTAACCATGTTCAACATTTATCCTGAGCGAAATTTCCAAGCAACTCGGGTTGGACTTCGAGTTCTCCCAATCTTTTCCCGAGCTTTCTTTCCTAACGACACAGCAACCCAAATATACCAGCTCTCTCGTGCACGTACACGTGCACCGATTACCTGACCAACTTCGACCATCCCCCTGACCATCTACACGTCGACCATGACCTCACTGACTAATCCCAACCACCAGGTAGACGAAATTGCCATGGTATTAAAATTAAGTTACTCGAGACATTCTGAATCCATACTTCGACCAGCCCAGACAACTCCCATCGCCACCCTCGTCTACCAACGGTCACGCCGCTATGTCCTAAGCTTTGCCACACAACTACGCATCGATCCCCTGGGGTGCGATCACTCGAATCACAGCGACGACGAAGCAATTCCCTTGCGACTTCGACCAACTACACACAGAGCTTAAACCCTACTTCCAATCGAATCTCCATCTATGATGCATAAAAAAATATTTTGTATTTTTCTTGTGATCATCGATCATTCCAGCTCCTCCCCACTGAATTTCGACCCTCGAAAATCATTCGATCGCCTGAAATAGCCTAAAACCCGACTTCTATTCATCCACGAACTGCTCCCAAACCACTTGGCTAGAAATCATGATTTTTGTATTAAAAATCCTAACTTCCAGAGATGATTCAAGATATATACTTGAATCATTAAAATTCGACAATTGATTTTACATGGTTTAAAGAATTTCTGTTGTTATTTTCCAAATACTAGCACATTTCAAAACTCACATGCCTTATAATATTTTAAGTACCTAGATACTACTACAACTAAAATATTTTGTTTTGAATCCAAGTGCTAACATTGGTTCAATTAAAAGATATGATTTTTTTTTCTTTGATTGATAGTGAACACTGAAACCTGGAACAGAGGTATATCAACAAACATAGTTCAAATCAGATGCATACACACATCATTTACATGTAGATATATACATGCAGGCATATAAACAAAGCATTGTCCTATCATACTTTTAGAATCAACTCCAAGAATCAAGACAAACAGATGGTTTTGAGTGAGTTTTCTCACTGTTAAAGGTAGAATCAAAGAATCTGAACTTGGTGTAGATTATCATAGTTATTTTATAATTCCTGAACAGTTACTAAAAATTTTGATTTAAAACCCATTTTTCAAATCTAAGTCTTGTAAATTTATTTTTCAAATGAATATACTTGATAATTCTACTTGTTTGTATCTTAAATTTTTGTATCACATGGTTATAATCAATTCCCTTTTTACATCATATTTATAATGATTTAGATGAAGAGATAGAATTATTTTTGAGGGATCTTAGGCCTGTTAAACAGAGGTTGCATATGCATACATACATACATGCATACATTTAGTGTTTTAAATTTGTATACCCAAACAAAACAAATCATTTCAATTTATCATTTTCATCCATCATTACAGACTTAAGATAATAAGGAAGATCAAGTTTAAAAAAGATGGAAGTTTGCTCATAGTGCTTTTTGGAAGAAGAACAGAGTTTGCTTTTGAATCAGGCTTGAGAAAATTTGCAAAGTTGAAACCTTTCTCTTTGATATCTGGTTTTGATTTGTTTGTTCCAGACTTTGAGTTTGTTGATGATGCTGTTGTATTTAATTCCAGGTTGTAGTTGTTTGCTTTGTTAAATGATCTTGAGTTTGAAATTGTAAGATGATGTTTATATGTTTTTTTTCTTTGCTCAGGTTTCAAGTGAACGAATGGGAATGATGTATATAAAAGAAAATATACAGGCTTTGTTACATCCACTGGTACAAGATTTAATTAGTTTGGGTTAGAGATATTTCATATGGAGGCTGATAGATAGTGTTGTACAAAACAAAACCAGAGATATTGTATACAAATGGGAGGCTGCATTTATTACTTTGTACCAAATTATCTTATTTTATACATTGCATTTCGGCTGTGTACAAGATATATATGAAGATATTGTTGACTTCTTTTATAGCTCTTCATTTATAAAATTTTGTTTCTTTCTTGTTCACTTGTTTTGCTGCTAAAATGATGACATTAAATGTTAATGTACTTTATGTATTATCCTAATCTTATTAGTACACAGATACTTTTATTTGTTTATACCTAGATATGCACTATTGTCTTTTTTTATGTTTGAATATATACTTGCTGCCTTGTTTTGCCAGCCAATATATATATTTTGTTCCTTCTTTAGCAAGCTTCATTTTTTTTTCTTCTTTTTCTTATGTCTACATACTTACACTTATCTGTATATACTAAATGTATATTTATATTTTTCTTTGTTGCTTGTACAGGAAAATATATTACTATCTTATTACTTTGTATTTTTCTTTACTTAAAAAATATTTAGTTTATCTTACATACAAATTGTCTTGTATGTCAATACATATACATTTCTTATTCATATTGTTAGTTCATTTGTTTGTATTATATTTTACTTCTTATATTGATTTATTAACATGAGATTAAGATATATATATTTACTTTATATTTTAACATCTTATATATTTTCATTTCTTAAACCATTTACTTACATTTTAAATTCAAATCAAATATTCACATATATATTCAAATTAACTCATATATGCTCAAATACATATATATTCACATATATACAATATTTTTAAATTTAGATGATTTATACAAAATTTATTTGAGTTCGGGGAAACTCGCATTACTTTAATCCATTTATTTTACTATTTTATTCAAAAATACAATTAATTATTAATTTAAATATATAGAAAATTTGGGGTCGTTACATATATATATATCAAAACTAATTTACTTATTAAATGAATAAACCATTTAAACTATTTGAATAGATTTGACTAATTCAATAAAATAGGTTCAAATTTAAGATCCAAAACATCAAATGTTGCCCAGTAAATAGCTTAAAGTATCAAATTGAAATCAATAAAGTAGTTAAACATATTTGAAACATGTAATATATATATATATATAAATATATATAATTTTGTAACATAAAAGATGGCCTAAACAATGTCATCATTATTTTATAAGAATAAACCATTTAAAAATAATGTGTCTGATATATACATATAGTATTAAAGTTATCCATGTTTAAAGAGAGTGTGTGTGTGTGTGTGTGTTAAAAAATTAGCCCTTTTTTTATTAAATCCAAAACTCCAACATTGATACTTATAACACATAAAAAGTTCAAATATATATTTACATATGTAGACTCAAATAGCTATAGGTGACAACATCTGCACATATAAAATCACTGTAAGATATAAGGGATATAATCTACACTAAAAGATGTGATGCAGAATTAAATTGAGACTAGATAACTACAGGAAGAAGTAGCCTAAGAAACACACATTGAATGAAGACATCTTTTCAGATCTTCAAAATCCACATCCGATCCTTGCAAGAGATGGATTAACCACTTATGTTTCATTATTATTTTTGAAGTTTGCATTTGATTTGGAGTTAAAAAAATTTGAAACCTTTTATTTTGTTTTTTGCCATGAAAGGTTAGGAGGGGAGAAGAGAAAAATATGAATGAGGAAGATTGAATTGTCTGTAGGAAACGAATTAGTGAATTTATTCGAATTGAAAGAATGGAACCTTTCCTATTCTTTAATTAAAACATTCCTAATTAATCCCCATGATTAAAACACACACACTCTCTCTCTCTCTGCGTACTCCTCTCCCTTCACATGATATGGCTGAAATTACAAACCATCAAATGACATAAAATTTCCATAAATCACTTTATGCGGTTATATTTTATTAAAATTACATAATATCGTATATCAATGTATACAAATATAACTTAATTACAAAAAATTCCCAAACATTAATTAAATTAAATATTAATTAATTTAATCAATTTACAACATTTTATAAATTAATTAAATCAAGTGTTCTTTTGGAGAATTCATCATTAGGTCCGTGCAACTCAAAGGTGTAAATTCAATCAGCGATTAATATCGAACAATTCGAATATTAACATTCATACGTTACCTTAGCTAGTGGTGTGACATTTTGGCTAAATTTATCACTTACACATCTTTTGGTTAAATACAATTTTACATATTATAAGAGTACCTGGTAGTGACAATTATTTATACCAATTCTCTTCGTCAAAACTATATCACATTACGAATTATGAAATTTGGTAATAGTCAAAATTCCAATATCGTCCGCATTCAACTTTATAGTCCAAACACAAAAGTCTTTGGTTAAGTAATAACAATTATTATTAACGAAACTGCTCCGGCCTAAGACTGTGACTTTGAGTTGACTTCAGCTGACCGTGATACTAACCTCATATAACAGAGAGTATGAATCCTCTATTAATTAGTATTTCACTTCCAATTAAATTTTTCACATCAATATTTTATGTTTGACCGTAGTTATATTAACCAACAGAAAACTATCGAGTGAGTCATTCCATAGATATCTAATAACTATAGTATGTAACTCATTAGTGCCCCCAGTGATCATGAGTAATACACTGTCCAACATATAGAGAGCGTTACGTACTCTAGTCTCAACTAATGCATCGATATCCGGTCTCGATACAACTTGACTAAGGATATTTAAGATGGTATGTTTAATTTCATTGTGATAAATTATTCATGCTTACAACACTTTGTAACTACTATCATAAAACATACCATTTATGGAGTTTCTACGATATACTTTTAATTTAATTAACTAATTAATATAACACATTATATCGAGTTTATATTAGAAAGAAAATGATAGAGTTAGCGGTATGCCCTAAGGGCAATTATGTAATTTGTTACATATATCTAACTCATTGACCAATCTTGTTCAAAATAAAGGTATTTTCTTTCTATTATATACTTGATATAATGTGGTTATATTAATTAATCAATTTGATTAAAAGTATATTTAATAGAAAATCCATAAATGGTATGTTTTGTGATAGTACTTACAAAGTGTTGTAACCGTGAGTATTTTATCACAAAGAAACAAATATACCATTTTAAATGTTCCTAGTCAAGATGCATCAAGATTAGATATCGATGTATTCATTGAGACTAGAGTACTTAATGCTTTCGAAATATTGGGCAGTGTATACTCATGACTATTGGGGGCACCAAGGGTTATGTATTGATAGTTATTAAATAACTATGGAATGACTTACACGATAGTTTTATGTTGGTTAATATAACTAAGGTCAAGTGGAGAATATCGATGTGACAAATTTACACAGTTCATTCGACTTGAGAATGTTGTTGATCTTCAATATGGAAGCTCCGCTTTGATTATAGTTAAATCGTGGCACGGCGTCCATCGAACAACTATAGTTGGATCGAGTGGAAGCATTGGAAGTGAAACATTATTCAAGTGCGGATTCGTCTCATCAGTTATATAAGGTTAGTAGCATGGTCCACTGAAGTCAAATCAAAGTCAAAGTATCTGGCCAGAGCATTTCGGTTAAAATAATTATTATTATTGAGCCAAAGACTTTGTGTTTGGACTATAAAGTTGAATGTGGAAAATATTGGAATTTTGACCATTACCAAATTCCATAAATCTAAAGTGATATAGTTTTTACGAAGAGAATTGGTGTAAATAATTGTCACTATTAGGTACCGCTTATAATAAGTAAAATTGGATTTTAACAAAAGATGTGTAAGCGATAAATTCGGTCAAAATATCATACCACCTACTAAGTGACGTGTGAACATTAATATTCGAATAGTTCAGTATTAATCGCTGACTGAATTACGCCTATGAGTCGCACAACCATAATGATGAATTCTCTGAAAAACCACATGATTTAATAATTTATAAAATATTGTAAATTAATTAAATTAATTGATATTTGAGAAATGTTAATTATTATTTATTTGATGTTTGGAAGTATTTTGTAATTATTTTAATACATTTATAAAAGTTATATTTAAAAGCATTAAAATACAATATCGATGTAATTTAAAGATAATTACATGAAATGATTTATGAAAATTTTATGTCATTTGATGATATGATTTATAGAAATTTAATGTCATTTGATGACATGATTTGTGGAAATTTTATGTCATTTGATGACGTACGTGTACAGAAAGGATTGGAGAGAGAGAAACAATTAAGGGAATTAATTAGGGAAGCTTTAATTAAAGAATGGAAAAAGTTTCATTCTTTCAAATAAAACATATTCTCTAATTCATTTTGTAGGTACAATTCATTCTTTCTCATTCAGTCTGTTTCTTTCTCTTCTCTTAACTTTTCATGACAGAAAACAAAAGGAAATTCCAAAATTCTTTCAACTCCATATAAAACATCGAATATAAAAAAAAGTGGTTCATCCATCTCTTGCAAGGATAGGATAGGATGGGGATCTTGAAAATTTAAGGAGATATCATCGTTAAAGGTGTGACTTCTAGGCAACATCCTAAGGGGAGTCCATTTCAGGATGTGCTTTAAGGCTTTAGGTAATAAGGTAAGTTTTTCTTTAATAAATAATGATATTTGATGTAATGTTCGTTGAAAGAGAAATTTAATTATCATAATTTGTATGTACATATCATTGCCTCTTTTAATTTGAAAATTATTTATGTAGCTTGAATTGATTGTTGAACGAATCGATTGGTGTTTTATTTTAATAAATCAAAACCAATATTTGTATATGTTTAAATATAATGTTTTTTTTGGAATTATATTCTAAACATTCAATTTAAAGTATAATTTTTGGATCAGAAATTTTGTATGTTAAATTTATCAATTGGGTTCTTATTTTGTTAAATTAAAATTTGTATATGTTTGAATACAATGTTTTATTGTTGATCTATATTGTAAGCATTGAATTCAAAGCATAATCCTTTAGACCTAAAACTTTGTATGTTCATATTGTGCTGATTGGATTTTACTTTAACAAATTAAACTAAAATTTGTGTATGAATATTAGTGTTTTATTGAAGATTCATGTTTTAAATCATATAAAACAACATTTAATTTTAGATTTGAAAGTTTACATCGATATATTTAGTGTTTGTATTGTTCTAGAAATAATAAAAAATGGAAGAGTTTTTGGCAATAAATCTAAATTTTAATTTGATTATTATAAGCCTATAATTTGTATTAATTAGAGATATTTTATTAAATCTTACATGCGCACAATTAATGTTTTGACAATAAATCTATTTTTAAATTGATCGCTATAATTGTCTAATTTGTATTAATTAGAAAGACTTATTTTAATCTTTATATACCCATAATTAATTTTAAATGTATGTTTGTATATACAAAATTTATTATATGTATTAAATATTGTCGAAGTATGAATTAGATTTCTTTCCAAAAAAACAGTTTAAAACGAGGCAATTATACATACATACATACATTTATTTTTGGCTGTTTATATCCTTATATTATGATGCCTATTATTTGTAATTTTATGCGGCATCAATAAGTTTATGAAATGGGAAATTGAATCAATCATTCTTATTACCCTTTATTTATTTCCTATTTTTCTTTATGTAATTTCCATCCATTTAACTTTGTTTATATGTCTACACCTTGCCATCAATTGATAGTAATATGTTGCACTTACAGAATTTACACTATAATATATATATTTGTTTATACTTACATTCATGACATATAAATGTTGCTAATTAATGACATTCATATAATCAATTTAATTAAAGAGAGGAAAATGAAAGGTTTTTCTCTTCATCTAAATAAATTTATGTCCTATCATAAGTTGAATAAGTTAAGAAGAAGGAAATGAAAAGTTCCCTTCACTAAATAAATTTATTCCCCGTTATTAATTGAATAAGTTAAGAGAAAAGAAATGGAAAGTTTCAATCTTTAAGTAAATTTAGTAAGTTACTGTTACACACAAATATGCATATAAGAGTATATTTGTTATACTCTAATTTACATACACATTAAATTAAAGCAAAACTTTATTTATAAAATTAAATAAAATATTGATTTTATTTAAAAGAAACTTAGAAAAGTTCTAAATGAATATAGAATACATATGCCCATTAAAGCTCAAAAATGGCTAAAATTTGAAATTCATCTATTTCTTCCATTACGGGCTGGCCCAGTTCCGACAATGGTATCAGAGCCCAATAGCCTATGAAGTCTAAATTAGTCATGTTAGGACTAATTAATTAATCTTGTGCACTTTGTACGATGTTTAGAAAGGTAATGTTTAGGATTGGAATTGGGTAATTAAGTATCCTGTCCTACCTGGTTACCTGCCTGGCCTGAAAGGTGAAGTGAGCCCAAAGATTGCTCGTGATAGAAAAAGTCCAATTTTGAATTGGGCCTCGGGCTAATTTTCAAAATAGTTTTGAAAATTAAGACTAGATTTTATTAAAAGTTAAATTATAAATAAAAACATGTTTATTATAAAAGGTTATAATATAACATAAATTTTCAAAAGGGGATTTTCACTTCAAGGGCTTATTTGTGTGGGTAATAAGTTTTAAGGACACTACTTTTGAAAAATTAGTTTTAAGGACATTTTACAGGAAAAAGATAAAAGAATTTATCATTTTCAGTTATACAGAAATAATGCTAAAAGGATTTATCATTTTCCTGTATAACTTAAAAAGATAAATAAACTTATCATTATCCTGTAAATTGTCCTTAAAACTAATTATTCAAAAGTGTTGTCCTTAAAACTAATTACCTTGGAAATAAAAGCCCTTCAACCTAATTTCCACTTTTCAAAATGTAATGAAAATTTCAAAATTTTGAAACTATTTAAATATTAATTTCAAATTTTAAAATTTATTAATAAGATTAATAAAAAAAATTAATTAATTTAGTTTATTAATTAATATTATATGCATGAATTATCTATGTTGATATATGTTATGTTATTTTAAAGTGTTTAAGAAAACATAAGTATACATGTATGTATATGAGATAAATTTTCAAAATTAATATAATTTAATTAAATAAATTAATTAAAGGTTAATTGATTAAATAAAAAATACGCATATATAAGATATATGTGTCATACTATAATGGTTATAGTATACACTATAAAGGTTATAGCAGATATGTCCAATATAAAAGTTGTATTAAAATACTAATCTAAAATTAATTAAAGAGTTAATTAAGTAGAATTAATTAAATAAGATTTAATTAATAAAATATTATACATAAGCCTATTATATAAGTAATATAAAAGTTATATAATAGTAAAACTTATATGATATAAATGTATAAACTAAAGGAGGAACATTAAAGAAACGCAAATAGACTTAAGGAATAAATACATACGAAAATGTACGTATATGATTTCTAATGTGCTTGACAGTTGAATCATGAGTGTATTTCATAAGAAATACATTATTTCATAAGTCGATATCACTCAATATAATATATTGAAGATTATGAATCTTCAATATAATGTTGTCCTCTATCATATATATATATATTAGTAAATTACTTGCATACTCCTTAGTTATTGAGCAAACTCAAGCTAAGGATGATATGTGTAGTATTATTAATATATTGAATAGACGAGATAAGATAATTATATGTATTTGTTGAGCACACACAAGGTACATATACTATATTTAGGTCATCGCGATATGGTAGGTACGAGTGAATAATCTCTTACGCTTTGTTAAGCAAACTCAAGGTCGAAATGAGATTAGGACAAGGAAAAATGTGTTAGGAGTTGTATGAGATATAACCAATAAGGAGTTATCCATCCATTGTGGGACTATGGTTTGTCGAGCAAACTCAAGATCAGAATACCAAGATAGACGAGTGCTAACACCCACTAGTGAAGTTGAAAGACTTTTATATTTCATCTTAGGGTTTGGAGAAGCATAAAAGACTAGTGAGAACCTTATTAGAAAAATGAAATAGTAACATTTAACATTTATAATATAGAAATAACATATGCTAAATAATGTTATAATTATCTACAATGGTTAATTTGTGCATTTAATATGATTGATAAAACATTTATCAATTAACATATACAAATGAACTAAATTGAAAGTTGATAAATGGAAATATAATACCCACTATTAAATTCCTATTGCATGTTAATGTTTTCTATACCCATGTAAGTGCCTAATTTTTACCACTACTTAATACATTCGTGAAATGGGCACTTACGTGTTTATTCGCTTGAGATCGTGTATTGCGTTTTACAAGTTTCGAACTTTAAAAGCAATACAAGACTATGGATATTTGATCCATATACTATCATATATAAATTTTGTACGGTGAACGGTCACAGTTCGTAATGTACGATACTTCAATGAATATAGTTCATTCGAAATAAGCCAATAAACTGTACTATGAGATCGAGTATTCGACTTGACTGATTACATAAATGGTCATATTGTTAAATGTAACATAAGACCAAAACTGCAATATAAATTTAAGAACTTAATCCTTGAAACGTTAGTTTGATTTGTTTACATAAAGTGCTATACATTTGATGTCATTAAGTGTTAAGGATAATCCAATGCGCTTTTGTAAAGAGTTCGTTATGATATTGTAGTAAGGGTTTTCTTTTGAATGGTTTGACCATTTAGAAAGGAAAACAAATGTACTAGGGTATATGTGATTTAAGTTGCAATTGGAATGAAGAGAGTGAATGATCACCTTTGCTTCATAAAGAATCATCGAAAACAAGAATTGTGATAATAATGATTGATACTTAACATTGGAATAGAAATATGATTTCTATTCATAAATGTATTTTCATATAGAAAATTGTTGTAATGACCGGAAATTTTCAACCATTCGCATCCACACATGTCGGATTTGAATTGCTCAAAATATCAGATTGTTAATTTAAATTTGGCAAAACTCAGCATATACAGTAAATAAATAATCACAGACACAGAGTAATATAACAATAATGCAGCAGAAACAAAAGAATAGTAGTTCATGAAGCTACTATATATATAACAGAGTTAAACAAGATACAACATAAGTCACGAATACATAGATGTCTAAATACAATAGTCAAATACAAGATCAGAATACATCACTGGAATCAACTGAATAACTGAAAGCATAATCGATAGATAGCTGGATCTCCAAGCGAAGCTCCAACTCCAAAGGTGAGTCTCAAATGTTGTATCACTCAGTCTGACCCGAGCGTAAAGCAAAAACACAAAACACTCGAGTCAGGATTAACATTCTTATATCAATAAATCCAACTCAAGTGAAATATCAACTGAAATACAAGTAACTTAAAGGATGTTTGGGATAACCATCCTCTAAGGATCCGTTAAACTATATACTATGTAGTAATATTCGCTATTATAATAATGTCTAATAGTAAAATAAACTTACTTTTAAATAGCATTAAGGCTTTACATTTTCCACCTTAACACCTAATAGTCCCAGTAGTCTATCGAGTATCAGCGTACCCCTAGATCGGGAGCTACCCTAAATACTCCACAGGCTACGGCACAAAATTAAACTCGTAGTAAAGCTCGATATGGTAGGTGACACGACACAACGAGGCAATGCCAAGGTAGATATACCAATTATGCACACGGGCTGGTGGAAACGCATAGCAGCCACTACCGCCCACCTCGGAACACACTCCCAAATCAAAAATTGAAGGGTGGCCACCAAAACAATCACAAAGTAATAGAATAGTATTGAAGAAATGTGTTCGATCGGAGGTGCTACCTCATTGGCCCGAGATCGCTCCTGTTTTAGCCACCTTAAGCCAACTCACGGAAGTCGGGTCCACGTTCATACCTCAATAGAATCGTCGCCACCATCCTACTTCATTCTGGAATCTCCACCGCGTACACAGTTGTTAAAGTGGTTTTCGGTATCGATAGAGAGTATGCCCGTATCCGATCCCGGTCTCTTTAACAACCAATCGTTGTTATAACACCATGGTCATTACAAAGTAGTTTATACTTCAAAACCAAAATATCATTCCATTTCAAAAAACATATCAATATGATATCATTTCCATTTCAAATATATCCATTTCCAAAATCATATCACTTTCCAAAGTTATAACGCTTCCGAAATCATAAATCTTTTAAAATCAAAACACTTTGGAAATCAAAAGCTTGAAATTCATAACACTTTGAAATCATAGTTTGAAATCATAACATTTGGAATCCATAACACTTTCCTCTTAAACAGTTTAGATATTAAAATTAGTATATATAGTAAAATAATTTATAAAATAAAAATAGTTTATATAAAATAGTTATAAGTTAAAAATAGTTTATAATAAAATAATTTATATTGAAAATGATTTATATTAAAATAGTTTATTTTAAAATAATTTATAAAGTAAAATATAAATAGTTTTAGATATAGTTTAAAAATACTTTATATGAAAATAGCTTCCTCAAATTTCACAAATCAATTCAAATCAACTCGAATTCCAAAAATTCAAATTTAATCAAATCTCAAATCATCAATTTTAATTCGATTTAGTTTCTCAATAAACCATTTCAAATTATCGATTTCAAATACATATTTGAACCATAAAATAAGCTTTTCAATTTCAATATATTTCA
Organism: Allium fistulosum; assembly: GCA_030737815.1. Taxonomy (NCBI): domain Eukaryota; kingdom Viridiplantae; phylum Streptophyta; class Magnoliopsida; order Asparagales; family Amaryllidaceae; genus Allium; species Allium fistulosum. Next base: position 888,011,042 of record CM060903.1, on the reverse strand, counting down.
AAGCTTTAAATATTCAACATTTTCCAAACTAAATTCGATAATTTCATATATATATCAAATTCACTTTACTATTATTTAGTTTTGAAATATTCACTTAGTAAACCTAATATCATTTGAATAAAACCCCAAATTTCAAACCACTAAATATTTCCTTCAATTTATTTAAACTTGAAATATTCATTTAATCACCTTAAACCAAAATCAAGTTATAAAATCATATCTTTAAAATCTCAAATTTAATAATTTCAAATCAAACTTATTTAAGTAAAGTTCTTAAATAATTAAAATTCCAAATCAATTTCAAATTTAACTTTTCAACTTGAATCATTACAACTCTATATTCAACAATATAAATTTTAAATAAATACTTAAACATATTTTATATCAACTTTATTAAATCAACTTTAATAAATCTTTAAAATCAATATTTATTAAAACCATATATTTCTTTTCAAAACCATAGAAATCATTTTCAAAATATTATATATATAGACCAATGGTGTCTGTATATAATTTTATATCCTATGGTCAAGTGATACGGATATTTATTATTTCAATCCGTAATTTAAATATATACGGGTATATATCATTTCAACCCGCAATCCCAATTCAATGTCAATGAAAATCGCTTGGGTTTATCATTTCACCCATAACAATTTTCTCCTATTCTACAGATCGTTCGGGTATGTATCATTTCAACCCATAGTGAATTCTATACTAACAGGGAACTTGCAGAGTGATAACAGATATGATAATAACATAACAGCAGGCACATATCATCAATATAAATAATAGATAATGGTGTCAGATGTCACAGCTGAACAGATATAAATAATGTCATATATATAAAAATGTAAATAACTAACAGCGACATATTTCAATTGTCGTTTCAATTGAAATCAAATTTAATAAATATAAGAACGTTAAACGTGAGTGATTGCTCACCTTCCGAGGCTAGAGAGATTTTGACAAAGAAATGGGCTACGGATCCAAGCACGAATTCCAAAGAAAAGTGAGATGGGCGCGAGTTAGACGAACAAAGCTGATAAATAAATCAAATCAGAACTGGATCGATGCAGATAATTGATATAAGTGGACTTATGCATAGCTATATATATATAACTATAATTCATATTCTAAGTTCCAAACCCGTATTAGATTAAATGTATATGTATTTCAAAACTTCATGGTTCAAATTAAAACACAAAATCAAACATATACATGCAATATATATTTGAAATAAATCCATATATATTTATACTTATAAAAATGGAAAATACTCACATACATGTTATATCTTTAAAATTTATATTTATAATGAAATTTATGTAAGCTTGCTTTATTTGATACATATAACTAACATATTTATAGTGCAGACAGCTACCAAACTTACATGCAAAATATACATATGAAACAAATATATATATGCAGGCTACGGAATATATATAGGTTATGCATAAAATTTAATAAGCTTTATATCAATACTTTAAACAATCAATTGAATCTGTATAGCCTGTATGTACCCCCAACATATAAGGCATCCAGTCATTAACATATTTTATATATACAAATAAACAATATATATTATTATATACACTATAAAATAAATAAAATAGTATATCGGCAATATATATATACGAACAGACTTTTATACTATAAAACAATATATATAGTAGACAAATATATTTATATATATATATATAACCTATATGCAACAAAAAGTAAATGCCACTTACAACTTATATTATATATAATATGCTCCATCACTTCATATTGTAATAGACATTACATGTATATACTTTAGTACAAAAGTAGGCAGGCTGACATATATAAAATGTAAGCTAACAATCTATACAAGTTTTGGAAATATAATATTTTGTGAACAGATTTGCCGACAAAAATCCAAAATAAAATAAACTATCATAAACTAATGTATTATAAATGTAACACTTAAACATGCCTATATATAGTACAATAATAATGTAAACCAGATTCAAACATATTAATATATACCTACATTTAAAAATAACAACTATTCTATACATATACAATGAAGATATTTTTGAAACTTTAACCTTTGTATTATATAACAGTATGAACCTATATTATATATTTATAAACTAACAAAAAATCAAACTATATATTACTGCATATATAAATTTACCTACAAAATATAAAAACAAATATATATACATGTAGGCGAATGATATATATGAGCTAAACCCATATAAACTTACCCTATATAACAAACAGATGTGTATATATATATATATGTCACATTTTAAACAATTTATATAAAGCTTATATAAACTTATACATAAACTGTAAAACTTTATAACCAAATATTATAAACACAAAAACAAATATATATAACAAGTTGATAATAATTCCAACTTTATATATAACTAACAGAGCGTATACCTTATAAGGATAAATGCTCGGATAGGAAAGAAGCAAGGCAAAGCACACAGAGAGAGAGAGCAGGGCGGGTTGAAGGCTGCTATGGGATGGGCGCTCGGATCGGTGGTTGGATCTGCAACTCGGGTCTCGGCTGGCTAAGGATGTGGGGTGTGGTCGGGGTCCGGAGGGATAAGGTGGGTCGGTTCATAGTGGAGGCGATGGGATGAGAGCGGCGAGGGGGACGAAGTCCGGCGGTGGAAGAGCATGACGTGGAAGGTCAAGAACCTCGGTGGTGGCAACCTGAGTTCATGCGGAGGGGAAGGCCATGGTTTGGGAAAGGGGATCTGGAAGATAGAAAAAAAATTACAACAGGTGGCAAAGCAATGTATGAAAGAATGAACCCATTATAAGTATTTTATTTTAAATAATAGAATGAACGTAAAGAAGGAGAACCGATCAATACGTTGAATTCTATGAAGTAATAAAAGCAAATGGCTGTAGTAGTTCTATGATCAATATATGAAAGGTCACAAAAACCAAAAGACACAAAAACCAGTACCGATACGGTTACCGTTTTTCGCGGATTTCGCTGTGTATCGGACTTCAAAACACAGAATTGAATATACCACAGAGATCAGCACGATGAGACAATCAAAATGGTCTATAGATATCAGTGGTACGATCATCCTAACAAAAGTCGATAATCGGTATCGAAAAATGCTGCTAATTTGTCAGAAATAAGATGAACGGAACAATAGAAGTCCAAATTTGGAGAAACTAAATATGACGTCTCACTCAGAAGATGATTTACAAATTTTCTAGAAAACTATTCAGGTTTGGAAAACATTTTATTATCATCAAATTTCAACTGATTTAAATTGAAATAGAATTACACAAGAAAATTAACTTCCATATCATCAGATGAAAATTTACCAGTTGCTATGTTTAAATAGACGTAGTCCCAATATTAGATTTTTATTTCAAGATTTTTATCATTTAAAATTTCACAAAATTCAATTGATTAAATAAATAAAACCACAAAAATTTACGGGTCGTTACACTCTCCCCCACTCAAAACTTTTCGTCCCCGAAAAGGAAGGAGGTAAGAGAATAATACAACCAGAAAAGAAAATAGATTGGAACAAGTAAACAATTAATTTAAACCATATAAATTCAATTTAAATTAACTAATATTTAACAATTTGGTTAAATCCATTTATATGAAATCAATAAATAGTCATTAAATTTAAATTTGTTAGTCCAAACTGTTAATTCTAATCATATAAATTTCAATTTAAATCAATTAATATTCAATAATTTATTTTTTCGATTCAAGGTATTTCATTAAGTTGCTTCAATTGTTAATTTATTAATTCCTTCAAAGCAAAAACTTATTTAATTTATCTCATTTACTCATTATCTTATTATCTAATTATCCTCTATTAACAATTTTCTAAAATCATAAATTTGAATAGTCATTTATTATAATCATATTTTATTCAACAAATTTAATTCTTCTTTATTCCAAATTATTATTAAATTTATTCCACTTAATATATCTTATCACATATATTAAGTATATTTACACTTATTATAACTACTCAAATTTATTTATAAATTCCTTCAACATCATTTTACATTGTATATTATCCAATTGCATAGTTAACTTCTGAATAATTTAGGTAAGTTATATATGAATGCAATTGAGTATCATAAAAGTAAAATTTTCTTATTCAATTTATTTCAAGTTTCAGATATTTATTCAAAAAATTTGATTTCATTTTATAATTGAAATAACCCATTAACCAATTTTAAGAATTTAATTTTCGAATTAACTTCAAACCATTTGGAGATAGATATATTATTTCAAACCAAATCTAAAATCATATACCAATATATATTATAAATCAAGCCATACTTTAGAAATTCAAAACAAATTCATTTTTCCAAAGCAAAGTGTAGCAAGGATACTGAAAGGTCTCTCCACTTTGAAACTCGAAAATGAATGTCGATGATGCGGCCGCCATCACCGAAATTATTTTCCAACGACAATAGAGGAGAGTACTGATTTAAAACCCTTTAAAATACTTTGGAAACTATTTCCAATCGAAAATGCCTTTAAATAATATGCATTTTAAAATTCTAAAACCAAAGTTTGAAATCATCGGAACTTAAATTCTCAAATTCTTGATTTAAATTCATTTAAATTCTAAATCAATTTATACACCATGTTTTATAGTTTCATTTATTCAATGGTTTACAAAACAATAAATCTATTTAACTATTGAATTTAAAATTTTCTTATATATAATATAATCGTACAAAAAATTTAAATTTTGAAAACAATTGTGTCAGTTTGCTCTGTTCAAGTGTTTTGGAAATCCTATCGATAGCGTTGATCAGACGAATCGATCGAAAACCCAAATCAGCATCAATAACTCAAACAACACACTATAAAACATTTTAATATTAATTTACAAATACACTTCCTCGCTCGACGATACAAGGATGGATTTCAAAGCAAGGATAGAGATTCAAATTTTGATGGACTCAAATCAAAGAGGATTTTGATTTGAAGATAGGTTTGAAACAAAGATAAGTTAATTAAATAACAAAATAGGGAGATGTATAAGTTTATATAAATCGTGGAAAACCTTAACCGGGTCGACCGTGACTTCAAAATAGGATCGATGCAGAATCCAGAAACAATTCGACATCTGATCGATTGCAATAGATAGAATTCGGGCATAACAAGAGATAACAACATCTAAACCGAGGATACAGAAATCTTCAGTGAGTCAATGCTTGTTGTAGAGAAGTTTCACCCCTTTACAATCATTCAGTGGAGTTATGGGATGCTCCAGAATCAAAAGAATTTGGATGGGGAAAGACAAGGATGGATTTTGGAACCGAGGGGAACGTTCCAAAATTCAAAGGAAACCATGTCGATGAAGAAGTAATTTAAGCTCGAACGAAAGCAATTCTGTAATTAAATATACTCCATATGCTGAGTTTTGCCTAAAACCAAAGCTCTGATACCAACTGTAACGACCTGAAATTTTCAACCATTCGCATCCACACATGCCGGATTTGAATTGCTCAAAATATCAGATTGTTAATTTAAATTTGGCAAAAATCAGCATATATAGTAAATAAATAATCATAGACACAGAGTAATATAACAATAATGCAGCGGAAACAAAAGAATAGTAGTTCATGAAGCTACTATATATATATAACAGAGTTAAACAAGATACAACAGAAGTCATGAATACATAGATGTCTCAATACAATAGTCAAATACAAGATCAGAATACATCGGTGGAATCAACTGAATAACTGAAAGCATAATCGATAGATAGCTGGATCTCCAAGCGAAGCTCCAACTCCAAAGGTGAGTCTCAAATGCTGTATCACTCAGTCTGACCCGAGCGTAAAGCAAAAACAAAAAACACTCGAGTCAGGATTAACATTCTTATATCAATAAATCCAACTCATGTGAAATATCAACTTAAATACAAGTAACTTAAAGGATGTTTGGGATAACCATCCTCTAAGGATCCGTTAAACTATCTACTATGTAGTAATATTCGCTATTATAATAATGTCTAATAGTAAAATAAACTTACTTTTAAATAGCATTAAGGCTTTACATTTTCCACCTTAACACATAATAGTCCCAGTAGTCTATCCAGTATCAACGTACCCCCAGATCGGGAGCTACCCTAAATACTCCACAGGCTACGACACAAAACCAAACTCGTAGTAAAGCTCGATATGGTAGGTGACACGGCATAACGAGGCAATGCCAGGGTTGATATACCAATTACGCACACGGGCTGGTGATAACGCATAGCAGCCACTACCGCCCACCTCGAAACACACTCCCAAATCAAAAATCGAAGGGCGGCCACCAAAACAATCAAAAAGTAATCAAATAGTATCGAAGAAATGTGTCCGATCAGAGGTGCTACCTCATTGGCCCGAGATTGCTCCTATTTTAGCCACCTTAAGCCAATTCACGGAAGTCGGGTCCACGTTCATACCTTAATAGAATCGTCGCCACCATCCTACTTCATTTTGGAATCTCCACCGCGTACATAGTTGTTAAAGTGGTTTTCGGTATCGACATAGAGTATGCCTGTAACGACCCAGAATTTCCGTCATTTGAAATTCAAATATTTAATTGATTTTAAATATTAATAAGTAAGATTTGTAAGTCGAATAAATTTAATTTCGAATATAGTGATTTAATTGGATAATTAAATTATTAATTTAATATTTGAAATTGCGAAAATAATTGATAATTGGATCAAATGTGTGTAAAAATGATTTATAAAGTTATATTAAATCATATTGGAGTTAGAATGAGGTGTGTGAACTTTTAAAATCGAATTAAAAGTTAATTTGTGAAAATTGAATATTTTAATATTTAATTGACTAGTGAAAATAGTCATTTTTCAAACAGTCTCGGATTTCGACGAAACTAGTTTCATCGGATCCATAATGTGAAATTATTGTAAGATTTCAAATTTCGTGTCAATCGGATTTACGGTTTGTCCGAGGCAAGCCAAAACGCATCGAAATCGGTTTAAATCGGTTTGATTTAAATTTGATCGTTTATTTCTGTAACTCACACATATGACCAAATTAGCTCCCGAAACACGTTCCATTGTGTCTGGAATGTAGGTAAAACCTTAGAAACGCTAGCCGGCACGTTTGATTTCAAGTTCGGAAAATTTTCGATGAATAGTAATTTGAGAATTTTCTATAAAAGGCCCCCTCTATCTTTATTTTGCTCAAAACCCTAATCAGCTAACCCTAGCTGCCATTGTTTTCGTTTAATGGCCGAAAACGTGCATTCTTCTTCTTCGATTTTCTTCCAATCCGTAAGCAATTACAAAAACTCTTCAACTACAAAAGGGAAGAGAGCATCGAGATCTATAATATGAACGGTTATGATCGTAAACAACGCCGCCGATCATTGGCAATTTGGCCTCGAAGTGGCACCGGTTGTGCACGTTTTTCTAGGGCTTTGGACGACCGAGTTCAACCTGATCGTGGGTGGTAGTAGAGCTCGCGAAGGGCTACAGCATGGGGGTCGTTGATCGTCACATTGACGAATGAGGGAGGTGCGACTTGGAGGGGTTTGAACGTGCGTATGGGTTGTTCGAACGGGGGTTTCTTGCGCGTGTGTTTTACTGGTAGGGAAGAAGAAGTATCGCGTGGCCCAGATTTGCTTTGTTCAAATCTAACGGCTGAGATGGAAAAGGTTATAAAAATATAAAATAAAAATGTGAAATTGATTTATATTAAAACGTATAAACTTTGTAATACCATAACTTTTCCATACAAGGTCCGATTTCGACGAAACGAACTGCGTTGGAATTGTTTTGTCGAGCTCTTCGCAATGGAGATAGTTTGAAGTCGATTGGAGCTAGTGAAAATTTTGAGTAAAATTAAACGTGCGTTTAATTTTATTCGAAATAAAATACTGCAACCGTTATTGAAAGCAAGGTGAGAACTCCTCACTCAATCGAATATTTGTTTCGATTTAAATTTTAAATAGTTGAATTTAAAATTGTTGATAGTGTTGATTGTGTGATTGGATTGATAGTTGTTACCTATTGTGTTAAATAGACCCTATACGCCGCATATTAAGCGGAGGTTATTTATTCAAAACATATACCGCGATAATTCCACCGTGAAGTGGAATTGGTATTATATATGTATTTGGAGTTGATTTCTCGCATTATATAGCGGATGAGACCCTATTGCACCGCATAATAGCGGATAATATTTATAAATCCCATATACCGCGATATTTCACTTTGAAGTGGAATTGGTATTGTGTTAACATCTGTGGATGTAGGGAAACAGGTTGGAGGGATCCAACTGGATCCTCAAACATTTGAATTTGTTTCATATGTTGTGTGTTGATTATTTATAATCTTCGTGTGATTATATTTGTGGATTGGAATTGTTGAAGGCTACGGTTTAGCCGAATATATTTTTGGTATCGTTGGATACCAGAAATAAATAAAATTGGATTTTTGAAATTCAAGTTGAAAATTTAGTGTGAAATTTATTTTGAGAATTGGATAAATTTAAAAGGAGTTTTAAAAAGATAAAAGTTTATTTTTGGACTATATTGAATTAAATTCTAAATTTTGGGAAAAAGCCTTAATAAATGGATTTTGGTAATATTATTTATAAGTTGAAGGATTTATTTAAAATTGGTTTTAAATAGATTTGAAGAGATAAAGAAATTTATTTTAAAAAGAATAACTTTGGAAATTTATTTGATTTAGATTAATCAGATGATTAAATTGATCCTATCTACGGATATTTGGATTATATTGGATGTTTAATTGTTTGACATCTCTGATATGTGATGCTTTGTGATATATCTTGTTTTGTGTTGTGATCTGTGATTTGTTTATCTGTGATATACATATATCTGTGATCTGTGAATGAAAGATAAGCGTTATAGTTATACCGCTTATCAAATTATATTGTTATATTTGATCTGTGATGGTTGAATGTTGTTATCTATTGTGTTAAACCCTTGGACTACACAATACACACACAAATGTGGATTTCACGTGGAAATCGGTTAAGTCACAGATTTTTATCAATTTTGAAAATTGAATTTTTTTTGAATCCAAAATAGTTTTGGAATTGGAAGCTTTTGAAAATGAGTTTCAAAAATAAAAGTTATTTTAAATAACTTAAAAAAAAATCAAATTTGAATACTTTGATTTAAAATTTGAATTCAATATTTTGAAATTGAATTCAATGATTTGGGAATTATGGTCTAAAAGATTTTACAAGTGTAAAAGGTGTTTATATGGGTTTTTAACCATTTAAATATGGTTTTGGAAAATTTAAATTTAATTTCAAGTTTCTACTTGGATGGTTTTAAACTGTGTAATTGTAACCAGTTTTTCCCAAAACGAAAACTATCTGTTTTCAAATAATAATAGCTTTCATTAAGTGAAAAGATTTCCAATTTGTATCGAAACATTTCAAGTTGAAATGAAATTGTAAATAGTTTGGAAAAACTATGAATTAACCTTTGTGAAGATGATTAAGCTTTATTTTGAAATCAAAGAAGATTTTAAAAGGTGTATCTTTTGTATTATAAAAGACTTGAATTGTGAATAGTTTTGAAAGCTATAAATTAAATCTTAATTTAAAGATTTAATGGGTTAATCCAATTGAAATGGAAATTGATTTGGAAATCTGTGAATGAATCTTTGTGAAACTGGGTAAACTTTGTGAAGTAAATCTTTTTGTTTAAAGATTTAAAATGGTAATTTGTTTAAACCATTTAAAGGAAAAGTTTGGGTAATAAGTTGTGACTTAATTGAAATCCCAATATTCATATGTTTTGAAATATTGTGCTCACTATTCGGGTTAGCCGGGAAAAGACCTTTGTGTCATATAACCCATTCCGAATTAGTGATACGGTGATATGGATCGCATTGAAGACCGGTGGTGAAGACCGGGTATTTTCGAAAATGAAAGGACAACCTGTCGAATGACTCTGCACCGAGTTGCTCCGGTATAGAGATTTATATCACTCTTCTTGTGATGGGAAGTCCGGACGTGATTAGTGAATATCCGGATTGCAAGGGCTTCTTTGGAAGTGCCTTCAGTTCCGTTCGATCCCGGAACAGACTTGTATGGATGTGTGTCTGACGTTACACTTGGAGATGTAAAGCTGGTTTCTATCAAATACATTTCTGTTGGTGGCGGAGAATTTATTCTCTTAGCTTAACACCCTTCTCTGAGACGTACGAGCTCAGAGGTTATGTAGTTAATAGTTACTAGTGATACATTCCCAATTTGGTAATGTGGCATACGAAGTGCTGTTGATCATTTGTGAAAAAGCATGGCTTTGTGAAAAAGTGTGGCTTTGTGAACGAGACTTCGTCGAGCCTCACAACCCGGTAATGGTCGAAACAGGAATGTTGCGGCAAGGTTGTTAGGGGTCGCGCCCCTAGGTTATGTCATTTCCTTTTGGATAAGAGGTGATATCATGGTATGGAGCCCAGATATTTTACCTATGTTGATGATGCACATTTATTATACTTTGTGGTTGTGCTTTGTGGTTGAGGATCCTCGGATAAAGGTCAGTAACGACCGGGGGATGGCATACTTGTGTGTTAGTTACCTAATTACAGCTGTATAGCGTGAGGTAGTGTCAGTGTGTTGGTTACCTAGTTACAGCTGTACAGCGTGAGGTAGCGTCGGCCTTGTGTTTGTAGAGATCCAGTTAGGTTCTCGGGGAGTCTTTCCAGAGGCGTTTCCATTTCGGTAAGGAAGTTCCTTTGCCTGACCATTTGTTGGAAATCCAAAGAAACAATACGAACCTTGTACGGTTTTAGTTGTAGAACCTGCCTTTTACTTATGGTGGTCACCACTGTTTAGATGGTAGCTATAGTAGACATACAATAATGGTTGTATGTTGGCTAATATTGATATTATACTTTCGAAATGTTTTCTGCACTATGCACTAATAATAATATCAAATCAAATGATTTTGCGTAGTAAGCATGTTTGACTATCATAAGAAGAAATCTCCTCCAATTCTGCGTTTGCATTGTGTGTGTGGCGGGAGGTCTTATGGTAGTTTCATTTTCCAAAAAAGCATTGCGGATGTCTTTTACTTCCTTTGTTGTTGTTGTTTAAAGATAATAACTGTTTTAGTTCTCACACCAGTCCCATGACTGACCTGGAGTTTATTGTTTCCTTCCTAAACTCTAGGTACCCACAAATTTCCACACGGGCAGTCTAGAGTCAGGTTATCAGGTCATTCTGGATTCAGGAGATGCTGTGGAGCTTAAATGGCGAGCCGGATGACGAGACGTATCACTCGTATATGATATTATTTATTCTGCTGTATTCTGTATATGGACAAGTTCATATAACTGTCAAGTGTTGTGTTGTGTTGTATATTGCTGTTGTAAACTGTGATGATGATATAATGTATAAGTTTATTAATTAATTTTATATGTATGTTTGTATATATAAAATTTATTATAAGGATTACATATTGTCAAAGCATGAATTAGATTTCTTTCCAAAAAAACAATTTAAAACGAGGCAATTATATATACATACATTTATTTTTGACTGTTTGTGTCCTTATATTATTATGCCTATTATTTGTCATTTATATGCTGCATTAATTAAGTTTATGAAATTGGAAATTGAATCGATCATTCTTATTACCCTTTATTTATTTCCCATTTTTCTTTTTGTAATTGCCATCCATTTAAATTTTTTTATATGTCTACACCTTGTCATCAGTTGATAGTAATATGTTGCACTTACAAAATGTACACTATAATATATTTGTTTATTCTTACCTTCATGCCATATACATGTTGCTAATTAATGACATCATATAATCAATCAATTTAATTAAAGAGAGAGAAATAAAAGGTTTCTCTCTTCATCTAAATAAATTTATGTCCGTCATCAATTAAGTAAGTTAAGAAGAAGAAAATGAAAAGTTCCCTTCTTTAAATAAAGTTATGCTCCATCCTTAATTGAATAAGTTAAGTGATAGAAAATGAAAAGTTTCCTTCTCTAAATAAATTTAATAAGTTACTATTACACACAAATATGCATATAAGAATATATTTAATATACTCTAATTTACATGCACATTAAATTAAAATAAAACTTAATTTAAAAAATTAAATAAAATATTGATTTTATTTAAAATAAACTTAGAAAAGTTCTAAATAAATTTAGACTTATAGGCCCATGACAGATCCAAAATGGCTTAAAAATTAAAATTCATCTATTTCTTCAACTACGGGCTGGCCCAGTTCCAACAGAAAATACATTTTATTTCAAATAAGATTGGTTATCGAGTTTTTTATATATATACAATAAATTATATAATTGACCATATGGCATACTCCCAAATCTATCACGTATAATTGTATTACCTTACCATAACACTTGCTCGACTGTTTGTCTCCTCCAACAACTGACCCTAATTAGCCTATAGCTGCTCAAACCAGTAATAATCTTAATGCTATTTCTGGTGACACTTTTCCTAATGATGCAACCTTATCAAAGAAGTCTGAAAATGAGTTGTTGCCTGGTGACCTTGCTACAAACAATGGTGTTGGTTTAGCTTGGGCCAGTAAGGAATTGAATGTTCATGTAGATGCTCCTCAAATTTGTAAACCCAAAAGGACCTCCCTCTTTACAAACAAGCCAAAATATGCAAACAGGTATAGGTCTAAACATTTCAAAATCTCTAGCAATGTTGATGATATCCTTATCCTCCGAAACAAAGTTCTTGATGCTGGTAAGAAATTTTGGAAAATACACTTATTGGATTTTTTTTTGGATAATGGACTTCCATACTCCGTGGTTAAAAGACACCTTTTGATTTTTTGGAAGTCGAAAGGCTCCTTGAAGGTGAGATTTGATAAAGATATGTACTTTTTTGATTTGGGAAATGAAGAGGAATGTCAAATGGTATTAGAAGCGGATCCTTGTATAATAGATGGCAAAGTCTTTATTATTATCCCTTGGAGTCCCACAGTTGACGCTGCTCGGGATCAAGTTATGTCCATCCCAGTTTGGGCAAAATTTACATGTATCCCATCCTCGCTTCAATCCCTTAAAGGTCTTGACTGGTTGGCTAGTAATGACGAGCTAATATACTTTAATGAGAATTCTGAGCATTGAGACTGTCTGGAGTTTGCCAGAGCCCTTATTGAGATTACCCTAAACCGGCCTTTACCAACGAAGTTATCTATAGCGATTTCTGAGTCCAGGACTACTCACATTATGGTTTCCTATTTATGGCAAACCCCGATCTGCTCCCACTATCACTCCTTTGGTCATACTTCATCCTCCTTCATTCATATTCTAGTTACCGCTGATTCAAACTCTACGGCCCCCCTTCCAAGATCCCTAAGAAAGTGTCGTTGTAGAAGCCCCGGCCTCAGCCATTGTCACTCCTTTGGTCATACTTCGTCCTCCTTCATTCATATTCTAGTTACCGCTAATTCAGACTCTGCGGCTCCCCTTCCAATATCCCTAAGAAAGTGTCGTTGCAAAAGCCCAGCCTCAGCAATGGAGAGTCCAGGGTCGAAGATCCCTCTTCTTATTTCTTATTCTATGACATATGACCATGCCCCCTTCTTTCTGGTCCCCCCGACTCTACAGAGCTTGCCAAGCTTGATGCATTTCTATCCACCGCTTTATCTTTTGGCAACTAAGACTGACAAACTTCCTTTGGAAAAGGCCGTCGTTGTTGAGAACCTTGATCTTGAATCGTCCATCCTCCACATGCTTAATTCTAGTAAGGATTCAAGTTCGATACCGCATCATCCCATCTTAGGTCCCGACATCTTTAGTCATTTGTTATGTAATAAGTATTTTAGTATCTTGGACATTTGGTCATTTATTGCAAAGTAGCCACTTTTCTATTTTATTAGTGATATAGATCATGTTATATGTATCGTGTGGGTAGTAGTTGTTTGGGCTGCATGCCAACTTTATTTTGTTATTAATAAAAAGTGGACGAACCACTTAAAAAACCGACTTACCTTTCAAAATTGTGCTTTAAGAATAGAAAACATAGTCTTTTTTTAGAATTTTTAGCAACTATAGGAAAATATAATCTTTACCGGATAATTTTCGATAATTATTTTTTGGTAGTGTAAAAGAAAGATGAAAAAAAAGAAGCATTTGTAAGAGATTTATAAGATTAAAATAAGAGTCGGAATATATGGAAAAAAAGTTTCAAAACTTATTCCTTTTCGTGTTTCTGTTCTTGCACCAACTTTAAGTAAACATTGCTATTATTTTATTAGTTACAATATGGTATGCTAGTGCTATATTTGTGGAATCTGAAGCTTCTCGATCTTAAGAACAACAATTATTGTTGATAAATGACATTTTAATGAAAATATTTTATTATAAAATGCGAAGATTTTAGTGGAAAATTGTAACGACCCTAGATTTTAATTTAATTTAAATTTATAATTCAATGAATTTTTGAATAAAAATTTGTAAAATTGATTATAAATGGAAGCAAGTTTCCCCGATTCAACTTGAAAAATATATAAAGTCATTAGGATTTAAAAGTTTGTATATATGTGAATATATGTGTATATATTGAATTTGAGTAATCTCAAGTAAATGGTTTAAAAATAATTTTAAAATATAAAACATTTGACACAAGTATAAAAGTAAGTATAATAAATATATATGTTAGAAATAAAAATTTGAGTAACACTTAAATAAAATTTTTGATAACAAATTTAAAATAGAAATTTATTTATAAAGGAATGTTATAAAGACAATTAGTATTTAAAGTTAGAAATAAATAAAAGATAAATTATAAAAATATAAAGAAAAACCTTAGCTCAAATTTTCACAACATATTACAATAGAACTTCCTTCATATTTCAAAGTATTGGCTTGTAAAGGAAAAACAAAATTTTATAATTATGAAACAATATAAGTAAACACATGAATAAAATTAGACAACAAATTTAAAATAGAAATTTAATTTTATTATAAAGTAGTATTGTAAAGGCAAAGTTTAAGTATAAAGACAAAATAAAAAGAAGGTAAAATACATTGCAAAGTAATACAACAAAAGAAATATCTACAAACAAACCAAAGAAGTACATATAAATAAAGATACAAGTATGTAGGCTGTAAACAATAATGGGAAGTAGGACAAAGGCAATTAATGCAAAGTGTATCTTCGGCCACCAAGAAAAATATAAGTATGGGCATAAAACATGGAATGGGCATATAGATAAATATATTTTGTACCAGGCATTTAATGCCATTATCTTCAGCCACCAACAGGAAGCAATATCTTTGCCTATACCTGAACTAAAAAGAAAAGAAAGATGGCAATACCTGTAGACTTATTTTATATAACATCACCTGTACACTATTTTTTCTTTATATACATATCAACCTTTTCATTTCAGTTTTGTTCCATTCCAAAACTGAGAAAACTAAAGTATATCATCCCAAACTTAACCCAAGCTTCAACTAAAACAAATTCAAGTTCTCAAAGCAAAACAAACAAGATTTAAAAGAAGATTTGGCATCTCAGTTTCAAGTTTTCAAAACAGTTTTCAATAAAAAGCTCTGTCCATTGCAAATACAGGTAAGTAACACTTATTTTAAAATTTTAAAGATATAGGTCTGTATTGTGATAAGTATGTTTGGTCATAAACAAAAATGCTCTGTGTATTTTGATTAATGATTGGGGATGTGCAGGCTGATGTTTATAAACATTCTCTGTTCTAAGGATTTTAAACACAGGATTTTGATTCAAAATCCATTATCACTTGATCTACTCGATGTTTAAACTTAATATTAAAACAAAGATTGTTTGTTACAGTAAATATTAAGTTTTAAGATTTAATTCAAGTTAAAATAACCTGTTAAAATTTCTGGAAATCAATATAACTGAACACTACTCAAATTTTGTCAAAATTCAAACCTTTCAATCCACAAATTTAGGTATACGGATCGAATTGGTAAGCTTAAATATGATTTTTAAAACAAGAATTGTGATTTTTCATCAAGAACGTGATGAGCAGTTTTGAGTTGATCGCGAATTGGGTTTCGACCTAGTTCAGGTGGCTGGAGGAGTTTTGGAAGACGGAGTTTCGAGGGGAGGTGAAGGAGTCTACGGTGTTGTAAGGAAAAATGGCTGAATTTGTTCCAGTTCAACGAAGTGATGACGGCGAGGAGATTTAAATTTTAAACCTAGTTTTACCTGGGTCGAGTTTTAGCTTGGTTCGACCACACCAATGTATCGAGTGCTATTATATTTAGGGGATGGGTAGAGATGATGTTGACGATGATGTGGCTGGGAGCATGGGTTCTCAGATGATCGGAAGTGAGGAGGCAACGACGTTCCAGGTTTTGGGTGGTTGATCAATTCTTTGTTCCAGGTTCTGTTGAATCTCGAAATCGACTTCGAGAAGTGGAAGGTCGATGTGATGATCGTGGTTTGGGAGTGAAGTTGATTTCTGGTGTGGGATGACCATCAGAGTGGTCAGAGGCGGCCAGAAGCCACCGTGCATGTGCACGGTGCACTTCTTGGTTCTGGCCACTGTGTTGTTAGAGCAGGGGAGAGCCTCGAGAAATTCTCGAGTAGATGGGGGTTTCACTTGAAGTTTGGACGTGGTGGACTCGAAGCTGGAACAGGAGGGGCTCGGGTATGTTTGGGTAGCAGGTTTTAATAACCTGTTTTGTTTCTAAACTTTAAAAAACTGAATTTACATTTGTCAAGCAAAGTTAAAACAAGTTTAAATCTAAGTTTGGATCTAAATTCAAGATAGTTTGAATCTGAGTTTAAAATAAAATAAGTTTTAAATTTAAATTTGTTTAACAACCTAAAATATGTAAGTGGGTTGAATTTTAAGGATGAAAAATTAAATTTGAAATGTAAGTTTAAATCAAAGTTTCAAAGCCAAGTTAAATCAAGTGTTTTGATATGAATTAAAATAAATATTTGAATTAGATTTTGATTTAAGTTCTTTTATGAAAAGAATTTCCAATGAAAAGTTAAATAATTGGTGTTCACTTGAATTGGCGAGTTAAAATGAAATGTATGTTAAAACTTAAATTTCAAATAAAAATTTAAGTAAATTAGTTGGGACTTTTCTTATATGGGTTTATAAATTGATATTTAAATTTGGTTAATGTTAAATATCAAATCTTAAATTTAAAATGGAAATTGAATCTAAATTTGAAATGTAATGTTTAAATCCACTTTAAATGAAGTCATTAATAAAGAAATAGATTACCTTAGATAATTAAGGTAATTAAGTGATTTAACTAATAAGATAATCAAGAATAAATTATTTAATTTATAAATCTATGATTTAGATTAATTTATAATTAGAGATTAATTAAAAGTAATTCAGGATTAATTACTTATTCTAATTTATTTTGGATATTTTGATTAATTAAAGTTAATTAATTAAGGACAATTAAATTGAGATAATTTATTGGTTAAATTAATTAAGGATAAGTAATTACTTAATTAATTAGGGGTAATTACTAAATGAAAGTAATTGAAAGTAAATTACTTAAGGGAAGTAATAAAAATTCATCACAATTAAGATAATTAATTAAAGGATTAATTGATAATCAAAGGTTAATTAATAAAAAATGGTTTATAATTAATTAATGATTAATTAACCAAGATTTGTAGTTTATTCATAAGTAATTAATCTGGTATAAATTAATTATAATCAGATATTAATTGATCTTACTTATGAATATTTGGATTCTATTGGATGATTTGATTGTTTGATATCCCTAATATATGATGCTTTGTGATACATCCTGATTTATGTTGTGATCTGTAGTTTACTTACCTGTGATATATATATATATATATATATATATATATATATATATATCTGTGATCTGTGAATGAACGTTAAGCGTGATAGTTAATACCGCTTATCAACTATATTTCTGTATTCTGATCTGTGATGATTATATGATGTTGCACTACTGTGTAAAACCCCTGGACTACACCTTTACACACACAAATATGGATTTCACGTGGAAATCGGTTAAGTCACAGATAATTTAAATTTGATGTTTTTGAAATTGAAATTTTAATTTCAGTTGATTTTGAAATTGGAAATTTGGGTTTAAAGTGAAAAGCTTTTGAAATGGAATTTCAAAGATAAAAGTTATTTTGAATAACTTAATCGAGTTTTGAAAATTTAAATAATTTGATTTAAATTTGAATTCAAGTTTGAAATTGAATCCTATGATTTGAAATTACGGTTAAGAATGTTAAAAATGTGTTTATATGAATTTAAACCATTTTAAAAGTAAAATTTTGAGAATTTGGATTTAACCCAAGAACTTTAACTCGTATAGATGAATCAAATTTCCAAAATGAAAACTGTTTGTTTTAAAAGAATAAAAGCTTTCATATAAGAAATGAAATTCCAGTTTAATTAAAGGAATTTCAAGATTGAATTGAAAAATGGTTTTCCAAGTTATGAACGAATTCTTTTTGAAAGCTATAAATTGAATCTGTTTATTTTTAACAGATTTAAAATGATGATTTGTTTAAACCATTCGAAATGAAATTGTTTTGAAATCTATAATTTGAATCTTTGTTTTAAAGATTTAACGAGCTAATCCAATTGAAACGGAAATTGTTTTGAAATCTGTGAATGGATTTTTGTGAAACTGGGTGAACTTTGTGAAATAAATCTTTTTGTTTAAAAGATTTGAAATGGTAATCGATTGAAACCATTTAAAAAAAAGAAGTTGAATTATTAAGTTGTGACTTAATTGAAATCCCAATATCCATATGTTTTTAAATATTGCGCTCACTATTCGGGTTAGCCGGGAAAAGACCTTTGTGTCATATAACCCATTCCGAATAGTGATACGTCGTATATGGATGGCATTTGAAGACCGGTGTTGAAGACCGGATATTTTCGAAAATGAAAGGACAACCTGTCGAATGTCTCTGCACCGAGTTGCTTCGATATAGAGATTTATATCACTCTTTTTGTGATGGGAAGTCCGGACGTGATTAGAAAATTATCCAGATTTGCAAGGGCTTCTTTGGAAGTGCCTTCGGTTCTGTTCGATCCCGGAACAGACTTGTATGGATTGTATGTCTGACATTACAAATTGAGATATAAAGCTGATTTCTTTCAAATAAATTTCTGTTTGGTGGCGGAGAATTTATTCTCTTAGCTTAACACCCTTCTTTGAGACGTACGAGCTCAGAGGTTATGTAGTTGAAATTTATCAGCGATATATTCCCAATTTGGTAATGTGACATGCTGAGTGTTGCTTTGTGATGATCATTGTTTGATCATTTGTGATATGATCATTTGTTTGATCATTTATCTTTGTGATCATTACTTTGATCATCTGTTGACCCAAAGCATGGCTTTGTGACAAAGCGTGGCTTTGTGACAAAGCGTGGCTTTGTGACAAAGCGTGGCTTTGTGACAAAGCGTGGCTTTGTGACAAAGCGTGGCTTTGTGACAAAGCGTGGCTTTGTGACAAAGCGTGGCTTTGTGACAAAGCGTGGCTTTGTGACAAAGCGTGGCTTTGTGGACGAGACTTCGTCAGACCTCACTCCCCGGAAATGGTCGAAACAGGAATATGCGGCAAGGTTATGAGGGTCGCGCCCTTTAGGGTATGTCATTTCCTTCTGAAAAAGGGTGGTATCATGGTATGGAGCCCAGATACTTACTCATGTGGACACACTTTATTATTATGTGTGATGTTGGTTACCGAGGCCTCGGATAAAGGTCCCAAAGGACCGGGGGATGGCATATTCGTGAGTTACCTGTTATAGGGGTAACCCGGCCTTGTGTTGGCAGAGAGCAGTTTGTCACTCGGGACGTCCAGCCAGAGGCGATCCCATTCGGCAGGAGGAAAGGAAGTTTCTTAGCCTGACCATTTGTTGGTAATCCAAAGAAACAATACGAACCTTTACGATTGCAATTGTAGAACCTGTCTCCTCGGGAGGCAGCTATAGCAGGCATAATATAATGGTACCTATGCTGGCTAAGATTAATATTGTATTTTCGAAATGATCTTGTACACTATGCACTAGTAATAATATCAATAGAGTTTTCTTTTGCGTAGTAAGCATATTTGACTAACATAAGAAGCAATCTCCTCCAAGTCGTTTTCCAAAAGCATTGCGAAATTCAATCTTACCTTGTTTTAAAGATAAACTGTGTTTTTGTTTGCTCACACTAGTCCCATGACTGACCTGGAGTTTATTATTCCTTTCCTAAACTCTGGGTGCTCATAATTTTCTACACGAGCAGTCTAGAGTTGGGGTTTTCAGATATTCAGGTTGAGTAGATTATCTGGAGCTAGTCAGTCCTTGGACGACTGACCTTGCTTTCCGCTAGCTATGGATTGGAGCATTCTATTGGAGATATTCTATCCGCTGCTGGTGTTATCTATTTTCTTTTCCACTGTTATTTCTTGTATCTCTGATATATTTGTATCATATTGATATCATTGTTGTATATCAATCTTGATATTGTATTCATTGGAGTTGTATATGATATCATTGATTTCTTTATTCCGCTGTGTTGTTATACTTATTATGTTATAAGCTCCGGAGAACCAGATTCGGCGTTTGAATCTACGGCATTTTGAGTACAAGTGGAGTACGGGTGCCGATTTTCGAAGGCCGACTTTTGGGTCTTTACAAAAATCACAATACCCTCGAATTTCACATCTTAAGAAGAAAATATGTTTGTTTCTTCTATTTCGAAATTCAATCGTGGTAGAATGGTTTCGTTGCCATTTGCTTTGTTAGACAAGACGTTCTTCTAATTGAAAATTTTGAATATATTCTAAAATTCTTAATGCAACAAATAATGTTTTACACGATTGAGCCTTGCATTTATAAAACATATGTTGCTATTCATTTTTGCTCTTTTTATAGCTTCGGGTGATTTTAAAATCACGGTCGCAACATGAACATCCTTTAGACACGACCTAAATTGAAATGCATAAGTGTACTTGTAAAGTCAAAACAGCGATTACTAAATGAACTTTGATTTGCTTCCAAGATAAAAAATACCAATTTTGTCAAAATGTAAGAAGAAACTAAGGGGATATTTTAGTAATTTGATGTGTGATTCCACGATTTTTTGTTTATTTGACGAAACTAAAATTTTATCCTTATAGCGTTTTTCTTATATTTAATAAGGATTATTTTCTTGCTTTTATTTAGAATTAATTGAAAAAAAGGTTTTATCATGATTAATTCATTCATTGTGATAAAAAAAATTCAATTAGGCTTGATGGTTTGATTTTTTTAGCATCAAAAAAGGTATTATTATCTACACACACCAAATATACTCCTTTTATCCATTTTTCTTATCACCCACCAAATTATTCCACATATCCACCCATACCCATTATTTTTATTTTTCCTTCCATGCTCTTCCAAAAAAAAAGACAACGTTGCGATATTAAATTTCCTTCCTCAGATCAAATTTCATCCAAAACTAAATACAACGAATGATTTACCAAACTACAACAACGTAAACAAAAAATGGTTTTGCGAACCAGTTCGATTTTGAAACTTTTTCCATCAAAAATTAAATTACCGCACGTACTGATGTTTCAGCCAAAATTAATTCTATAATACATACCATCTTAAAACAAAACATTATTAAATACTACAGTAAATTCAACATTGAATTTAATGAAACTGCAAAACAAACAATTACCTTGCATATTTTTGATAGTATAGAAAAAATAGTTAATTTATACAACGACTTGTTAAAAAACAAAAAGATTAGGTCTTGCTTACAATGTTAATTTCAATATGCTATGTCACTATTTAATGATAGGAAAAACTATTACTGTATTTTATGATTATGATTTTGGTTTTTTATCTTCACATTGTTCGGTTTTGCAGAACCGCGTGACTACTCTTCACTTGGATTTTCATAACCGGCAAAAACGGATATTCGTGGTATTTTCTCCAAATTAATTTTAGTTTTTATTAAAGTGACGTTATAGATAGTTTAGATGTGTGTAACTAGTACCACAAAACTAATGAGAGATTAACCAACCAATCATATATCAAATTATTTCACAAAATACGGCAACCATTTGGATATCATATTGCAAAATGGATGCTTCAAGGCAAATAATGGACACAAAGGCCGGCAAAGGGAATGCGATTTAGGAGGACAAGTCGTCTAAGTAATATGCACCCATTTGCCTCTACTAGGAACTCCACCATGAACCACAAACAACATATAATACCCCGCCGGCGCCAAATTCCCATTCATCGGAGTATAAACCTCCACATCAATCCCCCGTCCATCTTCACCCTCCCTAACCTCCACCACCTCCAGCACCAACAACCTCTGATTCATTGAGAATGAATGTGTCGTAAAGGAGCTCGACACCATATTCACTCTCACATTTCCCTCCCCAACCTCCTCAAAACTCCCACTCTTCTCAAAACAAACCTTCACCCTCTCCCCGTACCCTATCTCGCTCTCCACCTTTGCTATAGTCGGCCTGTCCAGTTTCCTACTTAAATATGGAGGTGAAAATGCCTCCATGCTCAACTCAGTTGGAAACAACACTCCATCGAACTCGTACCTCACGTTTGGGTTGCTCCCTCCCACCAGTACCCTTCCATCTGCCACCAAATGAGCACTTGAGTGGTACAGTCTAGGAATTTTCGTCCCTTTCATAACATCAAATGCTCTCACATCAGGTTTGTACAGTAAAGGGGTCAGAACTGGGTCTCTTGCATTCCCCCACCCTGCGGTGCCTTTAGCTGCCCCATTTACGATCAGCACTTCCCCTGTTGGAAGTAGAATCATGTCTCCCATCACTCTCCCCATCGGCATTTTCTCTATTTCCCAACTCGGTGATGCATCTGTGAGCATAAGCCTTCCGCAAGTGTTTGAAGCAGGTGAAAACGTCCCGCTCTTCACTTTTATAAACGATTTGCTATCGGCACCACCGCATACCATAACTTCAGCATCAATGCATGATTTATTCTTACCCAGGGTCAACGGAAGAAGAACGGATGAACCAGCACTCGGGTAATTTCTAGCAATTCCCCCAGGTAGCTCTGGATAAACTTTAACCACTTGGTTTTTAACATAATCTAGTAAGATCGCTTGCGTGTTTGCGAAAATGAATAAATTGCCATCGGTCGACAGATGTACAAACGGGTAAAGATTGTTTTCGGTGTACGGGTCGGTTGTCTCTTTTAAAAAGGGTAGAGCATAGGTGGCATCATCGGAAATTGAATGTTTTGGAACGAATTCATAGTTGAACTGGCCTCGCCCACCAATTACTATCACACGTCCATCTGGCAAAATGTGATTGGTTGCGTACCATCTTCTTTTCGATAGACCTTCAGAGTTTTCCATCCAATCGTTGGTTTCGGATGATGGAAAGTAGCGTATTGCATGATCTCCTGCTCCGTATCCACCAGTCTGGATCAGTGTACCTGTACAGACAGTATCTGGTTTATTCCTGTATAACAAAAAAAAGTTGATTGTTATATATGTATAAAAGTACCATTGGAGGACAATGCGCCTGAGGAGCACCAAGTTTCAGTGGTGACAGTCAATGGACGGGTCTCATGTGTACTAGGATCGAACTCTACGGAATGAGCAGTGCAATCGGTTCTATTTGCATACACAAGGCATTTACCAAGAGGAAGTGAGATATTAGATGGGCCTGCATCGGTTCGGTCAAAGGTTATGATCTTGTCATTAGGGAGTAACTGCATGTGCATTGCGGAGATGCCGAGGTTTCTCTTTAGAAGCTTCCATTGGCCTCTGTCGGTGGTTGAGGCTTGTGAAAATGAGAGTGGGATGAGGAGTGATATGAGAAAGATGTTTAGTATTGAGAGTCTCATAGAAGAAATCAATGTGATTTGATGCTATTGGGTGAAATGCATAAAATCCCTTCTATATGGGACAGTTAAATACAGCTCATTTTAGATGCAACGATTCCAGCCCTACAGGCCCATTTTAATCCGATAAGACTACCTCAGTTCAATTTTTTCGCTGACAGATAGACCTCGCATAATTAGAAGGCAGCCGACACCAATGATATTAAATTTTTTACACAACTGAGTCGCAACTCCTGAAACTTTTTCTTTCCCATGGAAACAAATAATGAACCTTAATTCATCATAACGCATATCTATAAGGTTTCTATGGCATGCACTGGCTCAACAAACGTTGGATGGGTGAACCTATGGACGTAGCCCTGATGCCCTAAGCAGTCATGATAACAAATGTTGGATACGCCAAAAATGTCTCGATACATAGAGGCTAAAACAATGGCAGACAAGCTTTAACTGTTTGGTAATAACTGTCTTTGGTAGGTAGCCAGTTACAGGCACTTGATCTTGCTGATATTAAATCAGGAGGCGCATAATTATCATTAATGAGATGGTTCTTTTACGATATAAACAAAAAAAGAATCATGCATGATGGTGAAAACAGGTAGATGTGAGTGCCCAGAATTTATGTTTGTACTTAATACTGCCAGTCCCAGCAATATACCTGATCAATAAGGAATATAAAAAATAAAAACCTATCTTTTCCGACCTATAGGCTATACCAAACTAAATAGAATATCAAAGGGAAAAAAATAGAGTGGTGCGTTAGTTTGGAATAAGAATATAAGATAAGAGAATCAAAATATCAAAAGAAATTCCAAATGATGTCGTAAGGCTAATGAAATTCTACTGCTTTCCTCCTAATCTCGAATTAACACCCGATTTTTCATTGTTAAATATTGAAACGTTGATTAAAAGCATGGAAGTGAAACGTGCTTATTCACTGGAAATTACATTGAATATATGAACCAATATTGCATGCATTAAAACTAAAAAATTGATATATGAATTGCATCTGTTATTTAAGGCAAAATTTCATGATGTCACATTGATCTGTATCTAATAGTTATGCCCAATGTTCTTCTTTCAACATAAACTTTCAGAGTTGGAACAAACTCAAGAATTGATCGAGTAATACAATATAAAGTTCTACTCTGAGCATATAATGATCTGAAAAAGGCATTTGCATCAACTGGGTAGGAATTTAGTCTAATAAAATAAACACTTCAACTCATCAAAACAAGCAACGCAACATGTCAAGGAATAATCAATTTGGATAACTGCAATGAAAAATAAAACATTTTTTCTTAACTAGAAAATTTTCTTGAAACAAAATAAAATTAGTAAATTGTCAATTTTATAATTTATTTCTTATTAATTTCATGTAGATTTAGCGTTTGGAGAGTGTGATGACGAAGAAATAAGGACGAAAGCCAACGTTGTTGCGTCAACGGAAAATACTGCGACGGAGAACTGTTAAGAGTGGCGACGAGGGTTGATTTTTGGAGCAGTAACGAGTTTAGAAGAGGCAGAAATTAATATCGCCCGCTGGAATGAAGAAATAGAAAAGAAACATATGGAGTAATTTTGAAGAGCGTTGCTATGCGACGAAAAAAACAATGAACATTACCTTGTTATAAAACAAGAGTAGAGGCCATTAGGCTCTGCTTAGAAGTTTATTTTTTACCGATTTTAACTGATTTCGGACGACTTTGTATTTCAAATGTTGTTATAACCCTTACTTGTAAGTTTTGTTTCACACCGGTTGTTGTTGGTTATAAAACCAGTGAAAAGCGATACAGTGTAATTTGATGGCAATTCTAAATCCATCAGATTTGAGTGTTTTGAGGAGTTATAATTTTTTCTTCCAATTATACCATCATTAATTATATTGTAGAATTAATCTTCACAAAATAAGAGAATAAATATAATGATATATATGTAATGTTACTTTAGTGGAAAAATTTCAAAACCTGTGTATGTTAAGCTCTCGAGCATGTATTGATATGTTATAACAACACTTCATTTAAACCAATCAAAATCGTTACGATTGTTTACAGTCCAATTAGTACTCTTAAAATCTCTCATAGCCGATACTACAAAACTCCCAACTAGAGCCTTAAAGAGATAATGACATTTTTATTCATTCAGGATATATATATACAATACAAATGAGTTCTCTATTTATAAACTTTATATGAAATAAAATTACAATATTGTCCTTTGATATTTAGCATATTCACCCTTATTATTTGTATATATTACAACACCTCCCCTTGAATATGTGTCTGATAAGAATAATTGTCTCGTTAAAAACCTATGTTATGAAAAACCCAAAGGAAAAAATCATAAATAATGAAAAGAGTGCAATTTTATTTCATCTTTAGGTAACATGTTTTACAATATTATTATGAGGGTTAATACTTTTGGATCAAGGTAATGCCTCATTAAAACCTTACTAACAAAAACCTCAATGGGAAAAATATTAGTGAAGAAAAAATAGTATATTATAGCATACTTTTGGATGTTTCCCCTGATTTATAACCCATTATTCAATTAGTCTGTTGAAGTAGTCGACGCATACTAATTTTATATACCATCTTCTAAAACGTTGATTTTGGAAGTGCCTTTGTGAATAGATTTGCCGAATTTTTTTTGGACTGGATTTGTTTCACCTTTTTTTTTTTGAAATGGTACTTAGATACAACATGTTGCTAGAACAACATATCACAACTCACATGTCAATATATGTTCGAATCACGCTACGCAAGTTTCATGTAACGACCCGTATTTTACGGATCGAAACATCGTAAAATAATTAACAATTGGTTGCATTGTTGATAAGTCGTTCATAAATTTTTCTAAGTCCTAGGTCGTGAACGACCTAAGAGATAAGTCGTAACCGACTTATAGATTGAACGACTTAAGAGAGCGTTTGGAAGCTTAAGTCGTATAGGAATTAAGTATTGGCGAGTTAATGACTAAGGGTTTAGGTCGTAGACGACTTAAGAGGGAAGACTTAAGAGTTTCTGGCGAGTCAAGGCTTCGAGCGACCTAAAGGAAGCGCGAGCTAGGAGACGTACGACCTAGTGGTTAGTGTGTTAAGTCGTAGACGACTTAAGTTTTTGACCGAGATAAGCGTTAGGTCATTATGTACTAGGTCGTTTGGTAGTTAGTATAGTTAGGTCGGCAACGACCTAAGGAAACTGTTGTGAGCGACCTAAGTGTATGGGTGAGTTAAGTGTTAGGTCGGCAGTTCAAGTTAGCGACCTAGTGGAGTTAGCGACCTATAGGGTTGAGCGACTTAAGAGGGTTAGCGTGTTAGCGACCTAAGGAGTTGGCATGTTAGCGACCTAAGGAGATAGGTCGCATAAGTGTTAGGTCGCGTGAGTTGCTTTGTAGTGTGAGTTGTTAGGTCGCTAGAATAGTTTAAGTGTTAGGTCGCGTGGGTCTAAGTGTTAGGTCGTAACACTGGTAAGTCGCTGAGTTGCTAAGGCGCGTGAGTGTTAGGTCGCTGAGGTTATAGGTCGTAACCTCGTTAGGTCGTAAGTTGTTAGGCTTTGTTAGGTCGTTAGGTTTTGCCATGTGATAAGTCGTAAGCCTTTAAGTCGTTGAAGCGCCTGAGTTGTTAGGTCGCAGATGTTCTTGTTAGGTCGCTGGGTTTTGTTAGGTCGTAGGGGCTTAGGTCGTAAGTCGGAAGCGACTTAGGGAGATAACCAAATTTCGACTTAAGGAATTTCTGCTATAAATAGGATGGGTTGTTCTCACTTTTTGGGATCCGGATTTTGAAGCGACGAAGTGCTACCATTTTGAGAGCTCGACTTCTACACTTCTTCACTTCTTTTCTCTACTCTAATCTAGTGATTCCTTCCATCCATATCGAAGATCAAGATTGAAGATCCAAGAGCATAGATTGAAGATCTTCATCTTTTCAAGGGAGATTTCTTCGTTTGAAGCGGATTCGTGATAGATCAAGCTTCATCCTTCGCTGTCCAGATCTGAAGCGTGTTGATTTGGGTTTGTTTAGGTGATTTGGTGAGTGGTGATTATCTCTCACACGGATCCAAAGGAGTAGATCGGATTGTTGGCTCAATTTGGTGTTAAAATAGTGATTTCCATGCATTTTCTTCATCCTAAGTGTAGATCCATTGTTCATGATGATGTTACATCCATTTTATCATATGTTAACCTATGCAAGTTCATTCATCAAGTTTGTAGAGATATAATTCATGTTTTCATGCTTATTGGACTTTCAACTCTTTAATTACGAAAATGCCATTATTGTTATAATTGTCTACTTAGATCATATTTGAATGCTTGATTGTTTGGATTGATGTTTGACATGATTGATTGCTGTGAATTAGATGATTGTTGATTGGTTTTAGACCAAAGATGATTCAAAAGCTAAGGGAAAGGCTCTTGAATTGGGAAAGCTGCTCGTGACATATGTAGCGGGATGATGAAGCTCTTATGCATAGATGTGATGATGTGATGATGAGATGAGGCTTTGCGAGGATGTAACGAAGCAAGGCAATCATGTGATGAAGACTTGGTCTAATCCAGACGGGATCATTCCAAGCATGTTGATAACTCGGTGATATGACTCGAGTTGAGGATAATGAATGGATATGAGAATAGTCGTCGAGGAGGATGACTAGGAGGCTTGGGTAGCATCGTTGTTGAAGGTTCTAGCATGCTCTAAGCAAGAGTACGTTTGGGCAGATTCGATAGTCCCAACGGCCAACTGTTGATGGTCGAGTACTCTGGGCAGATTCGATAGTCCTAGGCACGGGCTGCGACGACGTGCGGGAGTTATGTCTAGAACCGGGGTTTCCATTAGCCCTTGACGGACGGCTAAAAGAATGTGCCGGTCATTCAATTAACGGTGATATCGAAGCAATGATAACAGTGATAGCCAGAGTCATGGATGTTTGGTTGTATCGTCATTCGGACTCAAGAGCGGTATTTTCTGGGTGCTTATCTGATTTAGGCCTTGGTACTTGGAAAACATCGCCCTTGACTCGAGTGATAGTAGCTTTACTTTAAATTGTATGCTCTGCTATGTTTGCTTCTGCCTAGTGTGTGTCTGGGGGCTATCACTGTAGAATGAGGTTGGAGTGGGAGGGTTGTATTCCTATTCCTTTTCCTTTATGCTCTTTTGGTATGTTGTTAGTTAATTTACTGCTCACTAAGACTGTTGTCTGACTCAAGGCTTTATGTTTTTAATTCTTATTGCCTTGGGCTGTTCGTCCATTTTTGGGACGGGCAGACTAGGTAACAGGTGACAGGTGCTGTTCTCTTCTCATGATGCTGATATCGAAGACGAGATGGAGGGTTGCATATTATCTTCTTATTATATGTACTGGATGTTCCGCTGTTTTGTATTCTCTGAGAGATATGTAGTGAGGCTTGATGTATTGACTATTTGGATGCTTGTATTCAACTATTATGGAGTTTTTATATGATGGCATTTTGTTCTGTAAAGCTTCACTATACATATGTTCTATTGTATTTTGTCCATGCGCTGTGAGCAATACGATAGATTCTGTTGTTTTAATTTACCTTGTCAATCGTCCATGGTCGCCTGGCACACTTTACAGCGCACTTTCTCTAGATTCGGTGCAGGGGTCATGGGCGGTCGTCACATTTGGTATCAGAGCATTGGTTAATCGATTTTACCCAACGCTCGCTGACGTAACAACGTATGAGAGACGTAATTGTATTTTGATGGATGAATACTATACATAATATAGTAGCTTAGTAGAGTTTGAGTCCTTTATGCAGTTGTTTCTCTAGATGTTCTAATCATTCCTTTTTATAGATATTGAGAATGAGTCGAAGAGGGAGACCAGCTGCTAGGGAAGGCCGTGCTACTGAAGAGACTGCTGATTATGCAGCCATGTTCGAAGCTATGATGACTTCGATCATGAGAAGGATACCAGTTCCGGGGGCAGCAGTAGATGTTGGAGTTCAAGTCCAAACTCCGAAACCAGTGGATTTTGCTAAGTTGTGCAAGGATTATACTGCTCTTGGAGGGAAGGTTTTCTTGGGAACGGAATCAACTATTGAGGTCCAGAGGTGGATAGATACTTGTAGAAGGATCTTTGGTGATTTGGGAATTGATGATGCAACTAAGAGGAAGTTGGCATCAAGGCAGCTTCAAGGGAGAGCTTCTGATTGGTGGAACTCTATTACCATCAATACTCCAGAAGAAGAGATTACTTGGGAGCAATTCCAAGTCAGATTTGAAGCTAAGTTCATTTCTACAGCTCAGAAGTCTGTTTTGTTCAAGAGGTTTGTGGAGCTCAAGCAAGGTGGAAGATCTGTTCTTGAGTATGTTTCTGAGTTTGAAGCTTTGTCCAAGTATGCTCGGTCATATATTGAATCTGCTTATCAGAAGAATGAGAAGTTTGTGACCGGCTTGGATAGTTATCTTGGGAGGCAGTTGGTGGATCATTTGGATGATTCATTTGAGAAGCTTGTGGAGAAAGCTCTCAGGCATGAGAGTCTGTTTCCTAAGGATGGATCTGTTGTTGCTGTGACCAGGGAAGAGTCTAAACCCCAGTAGGGTGGAAACAAAGAAGAGGAAGCAGCAGCAGCAGAAGGGTAAGGATGGCCAGAAGAAGCCGAAAGGCGAGGTGACTTGCTACAATTGTCAGCAGAAGGGCCATTTCTCTAAGGATTGTAAGAATCCAAAGGTGCCAATGAAGTGTCACAACTGTGACAAGCCGGGGCATTTCAGAAAGAATTGTCCAGAACCGAGGAGGGACAAGCAGATTGTGCAGGCTTATGCTTTGGGAGCTGTTCCGTCGTCTTCAAAAGCTCCTACCGCTGAAGAGAAGGGAAAGAGTGTGGTGGTTCAAGGTACTCTTTTTCTATGTAGTGTTCCAGTTAGAGTTCTGTTTGATACTGGAGCGTCGCATTCATTTGTTTGTAGTGAACTCGTAGGCCGGTTAGGTTTGGAACCGGATATTGTTGATAGG
Organism: Allium fistulosum; assembly: GCA_030737815.1. Classification (NCBI taxonomy): domain Eukaryota; kingdom Viridiplantae; phylum Streptophyta; class Magnoliopsida; order Asparagales; family Amaryllidaceae; genus Allium; species Allium fistulosum. The sequence goes on along the minus strand of CM060903.1, from coordinate 887,980,220 downwards.
CCATTGGTTGTGACTAATCCAGTTGGGGGTTCGTCTTGTTTGTGTATGTTATGTCGTGGTCTAGTTGTATCGAGTCATGGTTGCTCTTTTGTTTGTGATTGTTTTGTTCTGAACTTTGCGGGGTTCGGAATCATTTTGGGTATGGACTGGCTTAGGAAGTATGCGGCTAAGGTTGATTGCGAAAGGTTGGAAGTGACAGTCGAGAATGTGGAGGGGCGAAAGGTTGTGATACGATGTAAGCATGAGGAAGGCGTCTTCATGAGCTTCATGTATTCGCTGGTTGTTCCACGGGATGGACTGTCATCAGTGCCAATCGTTAATGGATTCGAGGATGTCTTTGACGAAGTCAAAGGGTTGCCGTCGCATAGAGAGATCGAGTTTCGTATAGATCTAGTTGAAGGAGCCAGACCTGTTGTGATGCCTCTTAGGCGGATGGCGCCTAGGGAACAGCAGGAGTTGAGGGTGCAAGTTGATGATCTTTTGCAGAAAGGATTCATTCGGCGTAGTGTGTCCGAGTGGGGTGCACCAGTTGTGTTTGCAACCAAGGCAGATGGATCGTTGAGATTGTGTGTGGATTATCATGAGCTGAATAAGGTGCAAGTATCCATTGCCGAGAATAGATGACTTGTTTGATCAGCTTCACGAAGCTAAGGTGTTTTCTCAGATGGATTTGGCAACGGGATTTCACCAGTTGAGAGTGGCTAAGGATAGTGTGCCGAAGACTGCTTTTCAGACACCATCGGGTTTCTATGAGTGGCTGGTAATGCCGTTTGGGTTGACTAACGCGCCAGCATATTTTGTGGATCTTATGAATAGAGTGTTCAGAGATCAGTTGAACAAGTTCGTACTTGTGTTCGTGGATGATATTCTGATTTATTCCAGAACTGAAGAAGAGCACAAGACACACTTGCGTATTGTTTTAGAGATCTTACGGAAACATCAGCTGAGGGCTAAGTTTTCTAAGTGTCACTTCTGGAAGAGTGAAGTGAGGTTCTTAGGCCATGTGATTTCTTGAAGTGGAATAGCGGTTGATCCCGCTAAGGTGGCAGCAATCCAGGATTGGGTTAGACCTAAGAATGCATCTGATGTGAGAAGTTTTCTTGGATTAGCAGGATATTATCGACGGTTTATCAAAGACTTCTCCAAGATAGCTGCACCGTTAACAGGATTGACGAAGAAGAACCAAGTGTTCAGTTGGGATGCTAAGTGTGAGCAAGCTTTCGGAATCCTGAAAGAGAGATTGACGAGTGCTCCTGTTTTGACTATTCCAAGTGGGAATGATGAGATGGTGGTTTACACCGACGCATGTGGTACTGGACTTGGAGCAGTGCTGATGCAGAGGGATAAAGTTGTTGCGTATGCAAGTCGACAACTGAAGCCGCATGAAAGGAATTACCCGACTCATGATTTGGAGTTAGCGGCAATTGTATTTGCTCTGAAGATGTGGAGACATTATCTGTTGGGAGTTCGATTTGAGTTGTTTACGGATCATAAGTCGCTGAAGTATCTTTTCTCCCAAAAGGATTTGAATCTTCGGCAGCAACGTTGGCTAGAGTTTTTAGCATCATATGATTTTGGTATAGCTTATACTCCGGGAAAAGGTAACGCAGTGGCAGATGCGTTAAGTCGAAGACATGCAGGATTGGGAGCCATGTTTTCAGAATGGAAGAGTCTCGAGTATTTAGCTGGATTTGACTTCAGGCCTAGATGTGAATTGGAACCTGAGATGTTGGCAAACTTATCGATAAGACCTTCTCTTGTGGAAAGGATTGGCGAGAGCCAAAAGCGAGATGATAAGCTTGTCAGGATTATCCGTGATTTGAAATTTAGGTTGGATCCAGAAAAGGATAAAGGATTCGAGGTCGATCGAGAGGGTTGGCTTCGGAAGCAAGGACGACTAGTTGTTCCCGATATAGATGAATTGAGGAGTGAAGTTCTGAAGGAAAGTCATCACTCGAAGTTGACAATTCATCCAGGTGGAAATAAGATGTATCGGGATATGAAGAGAACCTACTACTGGGAAGGTATGAAGAAGGATGTTGGAAATTTTTTTTTTTTTTTGAAGAAGGGGTTCAAACTTTTCTATTAAGAAGTAAAAAAAACAAGGTCCAACAAGATACAAAGCAAAAACCTATAACCAGTCCAAAACAAAAACCAAAAACAAAACAAAAACTAAACTCGTTGGGCTATAAAAACAAATACAACCCAAACCCAATTTCAGGCCCAAAGAATAGAAGCCTCCCGAAGACACCGAAGCTTCTCGATAAGGAGAAAAGCAGTACGACTTTTCATTCTCTTCCTAACTCCAAACTTTCCAAAAAGAAAACTCGCGAGAAACAGAAATGGCTGCTGCCATTAAACTTCTGATCTCCTCCTTTACTTCTGAGACAACAAAAACAACAGCGAGCTCCAAATGAAAACAGTTAGAACTCGGAAACTCCATCTCTCCAGACTTACTTGAGTAAGTATACTATCTGAAACTACTGCTTAGTTCCTTATAGCCTTCAAACTAACGAGGATTTTTAAATCCATGTCAGGGAAGCTGCAAAAACTTTAGATCTGAGATTTGATCTGAGATTCGTCTCCGATCTGAACGACTTGCTAAACCATATGAAACAACAGCTGTTTCTCAGGACGACTCTAACCAAGATAAGTATTGATATGGCTTCTGTATTCCTCAGTAAGTCTGCTTCCTTTGAATCTTCTAGTATATCCATTTTAATGCAGCTTCTTATTTTCCAGGAATCCACAGACAAATTGCTCCACCCAATAACAGGCTCAAAAAGATTAGAAGCCTCCCGAAAGATTTTAGATCTTAGATTCATCTGAGATCTGAAAGACTTGCTAAACCATAGGGAAACTCAGCTGTTTCTCAAGACGACTCTAAACAAGATAAGTTTTTGAAAGTTTCTGTTTTCCTCAGAACAGCTGCTTCCTTAGAAGCTTCTAAAATATCCATAATAAATCAGTTTCTTGCTATCCAGGGATCCACAGACAAATTGCTCCACCTGCAGATCAATAAACTTAAAAACTACTGTTTAGTTAGAGATGTAAAACAGATATAATGTAATTTAGAGAGGGAGAGAATCAATGTAAGATAAAACAGGTACTTGAGGTCTGAAGCCAGAAGACATAGGAACAATAAAGTAGCAAAAGAGACAGGAATTATGATAATGTCCCCAATTCAGCGTTGGGAGGTATGACCCCATTTCAAAGCAATTTCCAAGTTCATGCCAGTGCTGTTCTGATAATATTTTGATTTTGCCATTCTGATGTTCATAGTTTGGAAAATTTTTAAACAAACTTTCGACCCTTCTGTAAAACGATTTTGAAAAATCCTTTCATTTCTTTCTTTCCAAATGTGCCAGACACATACTGAGAGTGAAAGTTGGAATAAATCAGCCTTGAAATTTCGAGCATTGGATATAGAAACAATTTTCGTTAAATCCTCCTTCAAGATAAAAGAAAATGTACTTCTTGGATTGACGAAAAATTTTTTACAACTCCAAAACCAGATCTTTTCTGTAAAGTCACATTGAAAAAATAGATGTTCTATATTTTCAATGTGACTATTACAAAACACACAATTCTGATCGACCACAATCTGCTTCTGAATTAATCTTTCTTTTGTCAAAAGAAAATCATTTATGGCCTTGAAGAGGCAGACTGCCATTTTAGGGACATGAATTTTGCTCCAAACCATAGTCGCCCAAAATTTAGTATCAAACCTAGTTCGAACCAAGTTCCAAACTTTTTTAAACTGATATCGCCCATCCGAAGTACACTTCCAAGACCAGAAATCCCTATCTTTGTCATTGTGAATCTTTACATCTTCAATTTCACTCTGTATTTGAAATAGAAAGCTATACAAGTCCCATCTCCATTCACCATTTCTTAAAATCCTGCTAAGCATTATATTATCTGTCCCAGTTCTAAAAGCAGTGTCTCTACCAATGCGTTCCATAATAGAACTCCCATTTAGCCAAGGATCATACCATAACGACGTAGATTTACCATCTACAATGTTAAGGGAAAAACATTTCAAGGATTCATGTCTATTTTTAAGAATACACTTCCACACCCCAGAATCATCCGAACGCTGGTTAATATCCCAGAAACTTTTAATCCCTATGTATTTTCCATGCATAAAAACCGCCCAGCTGCCTTCTAAGTTAATGATTTTCCAAATCAATTTGATATAAAGCGTTTTGTTCATCTCTTCTAAGTTTCTCAGACCCATACCTCCTTCTTCTTTTTGTCTACTTAGAACCTCCCACGGGATCTTACTACTGCGACTTTTCCAAAGAAAATTTAATATCATATGTTTAATCTTCTGAACAGTAGCAATAGGGAGGTAGAAACATTGCATCCAAAACTGAATTATAGGGTAGAAAGTTGATTTTATAAGTTCCAGTCTCCCTGCTAAGCTCAACATTTTAGTTTCCCATCTTCCAATCCTAACTTTGATCTTCTCTATCAACGGAGAACAATCCTTATCCCTCAAGTTAACGCTTGACAGAGGAATACCCAAATACCTTATAGGAAGAGTAGCTTGTTGAATGTTGAGAATAGAACAGATGTCTGTACAGCCATCTACCCCTTTCCCAAAAAAGATGTTAGATTTCTCCGCACTTAACTCCAATCCAGTGACCCTTTTCAAGGTTTTAAATACATCATTAATAGCATACGCAGTTTGCACGTTAGCTTTAGTAAAAAGAATGATATCGTCTGCGTAAATCAAGTGAGTCAATTTGTTACCAAAGTTCGTAACAGGAGAGATCAGACCATCCCTTACCAAAGTCCGTAAATCAAGGATGTTGGAAATTTTATTTCCAAGTGTATGAACTGCCAGTTGGTAAAAGCCGAACAGAAGAAGCCAAGTGGATTGATTCAGCCATTAGAAGTTCCTACATGGAAGTGGGAGCAGATATCGATGTATTTTATTGATGGACTACCTAGAACAAGAACGGGAAATGAAAGGATTTGGGTCATTGTAGATCGTTTGACCAAGAGTGCAAGATTCATTCCTGTTCGATCGACTAGGACTGCATCAAAGTTGGCCGAGTTGTATGTTAAGTGGATAGTTCGATTCCATGGTATTCCGAAGAGTATAGTGAGCGATCGAGATCCATTGTTCACTAGTGGATTTTGGAAGAGCTTCCAGGAAGTTTTGGGAACCGAGTTGTGTTTGAGTACAGCTTATCATCCTCAAACAGATGGTCAGACTGAGAGAGTCAACCGAGTTTTGGAAGATCTTCTTAGAGCTTGTGTTTTCGATTTCGGAGGATCATGGGAAGATCACCTTCATTTGGTAGAGTTCGCGTACAACAACAGTTACCAGTCAAGTATTGGTATGGCACCGTATGAGGCATTGTATGGAAGACCGTGTAACTCTCCGACATGTTGGTTGGAAACTGGAGAAAAGCTGATACTTGGGCCAGAAATGATTCGACAGACTTCGGATTGCATAGAGATCATTCGGCAACGAATGAAGGCAGCCCAAGACCGCCAGAAGAGTTATGCTGATAAGCGTCGTAAGGAATTGGAGTTCGACGTTGGTAATATGGTTTTTGTGAAGATTTCTCCTCTGAAGAATGTTATTCGATTCGGGAAGAAAGGAAAATTGACTCCGAGATTTGTTGGACCGTTCCCGATTACCGAGCGAATTGGAAAGCTCGCTTATAAATTGGAATTACCGGAGAAGATGTCGAGTGTGCACAATGTTTTTCATGTATCGTATCTACAGAAGTATGTGCACGACTCGAATACAGTGGTTTCTGCTGATAGCTGTGAAGACTTCGAAGTTGATCCAGTTGATAGAAGACCTCGTAAGCCGCTTCGTGTTGTTGAAACCGACACGAAACAGCTTAGGAGGAAGGTAATTAAGTTGCTCAAGATACAATGGAGTGATGATGATAACGACTGTACGTGGGAGGTGGAAGAGAGGATGAAGGCAGCTCATCCTGAACTCTTCAAGGTATGGCCCTAAGGTGTCGTGTCATCTCGCGATATTGTAACTTGTTCTAGTTTTAGAATTCTGTACGCTAAGCTAGAATTGGACGCATGGTTTGTTGATTGCCATGGATGGTAGGCGTACAGAATAGTTTTTGATTGCTATGATTGTTTGGAATTTCGGGGGCGAAATTCCTAAGGGGGAGAGAATGTAACGACCCGTATTTTACGGATCGAAACATCGTAAAATAATTAACAATTGGTTGCATTGTTGATAAGTCGTTCATAAATTTTTCTAAGTCCTAGGTCGTGAATGACCTAAGAGATAAGTCGTAACCGACTTATAGATTGAACGACTTAAGAGAGCGTTTGGAAGCTTAAGTCGTATAGGAATTAAGTCTGGGCGAGTTAATGACTAAGGGTTTAGGTCGTAGACGACTTAAGAGGGAAGACTTAAGAGTTTCTGGCGAGTCAAGGCTTCGAGCGACCTAAAAGAAGCGCGAGCTAGGAGACGTACGACCTAGTGGTTAGTGTGTTAAGTCGTAGACGACTTAAGTTTTTGACCGAGATAAGCGTTAGGTCATTATGTACTAGGTCGTCTGGTAGTTAGTATAGTTAGGTCGGCAACGACCTAAGGAAACTGTTGTGAGCGACCTAAGTGTATGGGTGAGTTAAGTGTTAGGTCGGTAGTTCAAGTTAGCGACCTAGTGGAGTTAGTGACCTATAGGGTTGAGCGACTTAAGAGGGTTAGCGTGTTAGCGACCTAAGGAGTTGGCGTGTTAGCGACCTAAGGAGATAGGTCGCATAAGTGTTAGGTCGCGTGAGTTGCTTTGTAGTGTGAGTTGTTAGGTCGCTAGAATAGTTTAAGTGTTAGGTCGCGTGGGTCTAAGTGTTAGGTCGTAACACTGGTAAGTCGCTGAGTTGCTAAGGCGCGTGAGTGTTAGGTCGCTGAGGTTATAGGTCGTAACCTCGTTAGGTCGTAAGTTGTTGGGCTTTGTTAGGTCGTTAGGTTTTGCCATGTGATAAGTCGTAAGCCTTTAAGTCGTTGAAGCGCCTGAGTTGTTAGGTCGCAGATGTTCTTGTTAGGTCGCTGGGTTTTGTTAGGTCGTAGGGGCTTAGGTCGTAAGTCAGAAGCGACTTAGGGAGATAACCAAATTTCGACTTAAGGAATTTCTGCTATAAATAGGATGGGTTGTTCTCACTTTTTGGGATCCGGATTTTGAAGCGACGAAGTGCTGCCATTTTGAGAGCTCGACTTCTACACTTCTTCACTTCTTTTCTCTACTCTAATCTAGTGATTCCTTCCATCCATATCGAAGATCAAGATTGAAGATCCAAGAGCATAGATTGAAGATCTTCATCTTTTCAAGGGAGATTTCTTCGTTTGAAGCGGATTCGTGATAGATCAAGCTTCATCCTTCGCTGTCCAGATCTGAAGCGTGTTGATTTGGGTTTGTTTAGGTGATTTGGTGAGTGGTGATTATCTCTCACACGGATCCAAAGGAGTAGATCGGATTGTTGGCTCAATTTGGTGTTAAAATAGTGATTTCCATGCATTTTCTTCATCCTAAGTGTAGATCCATTGTTCATGATGATGTTACATCCATTTTATCATATGTTAACCTATGCAAGTTCATTCATCAAGTTTGTAGAGATATAATTCATGTTTTCATGCTTATTGGACTTTCAACTCTTTAATTACGAAAATGCCATTATTGTTATAATTGTCTACTTAGATCATATTTGAATGCTTGATTGTTTGGATTGATGTTTGACATGATTGATTGCTGTGAATTAGATGATTGTTGATTGGTTTTAGACCAAAGATGATTCAAAAGCTAAGGGAAAGGCTCTTGAATTGGGAAAGCTGCTCGTGGCATATGTAGCGGGATGATGAAGCTCTTATGCATAGATGTGATGATGTGATGATGAGATGAGGCTTTGCGAGGATGTAACGAAGCAAGGCAATCATGTGATGAAGACTTGGTCTAATCCAGACGGGATCATTCCAAGCATGTTGATAACTCGGTGATATGACTCGAGTTGAGGATAATGAATGGATATGAGAATAGTCGTCGAGGAGGATGACTAGAAGGCTTGGGTAGCATCGTTGTTGAAGGTTCTAGCATGCTCTAAGCAAGAGTACGTTTAGGCAGATTCGATAGTCCTAACGGCCAACTGTTGATGGTCGAGTACTCTGGGCAGATTCGATAGTCCTAGGCATGGGCTGCGACGACGTGCGGGAGTTATGTCTAGAACCGGGGTTTCCATTAGCCCTTGACGGACGGCTGAAAGAATGTGCCGGTCATTCAATTAACGGTGATATCGAAGCAATGATAACAATGATAGCCAGAGTCATGGATGTTTGGTTGTATCATCATTCGGACTCAAGAGCGGTATTTTCTGGGTGCTTATCTGATTTAGGCCTTGGTACTTGGAAAACATCGCCCTTGACTCGAGTGATAGTAGCTTTACTTTAAATTGTATGCTCTGCTATGTTTGCTTCTGCCTAGTGTGTGTCTGGGGGCTATCACTGTAGAATGAGGTTGGAGTGGGAGGGTTGTATTCCTATTCCTTTTCCTTTATGCTCTTTTGGTATGTTGTTAGTTAATTTACTGCTCACTAAGACTGTTGTCTAACTCAAGGCTTTATGTTTTTAATTCTTATTGCCTTGGGCTGTTCGTCCATTTTTGGGACGGGCAGACTAGGTAACAGGTGACAGGTGCTGTTCTCTTCTCACAATGCTGATATCAAAGACGAGCTGGAGGGTTGCATATTATCTTCTTATTATATGTACTGGATGTTCCGCTGTTTTGTATTCTCTGAGAGATATGTAGTGAGGCTTGATGTATTGACTATTTGGATGCTTGTATTCAACTATTATGGAGTTTTTATATGATGGCATTTTGTTCTGTAAAGCTTCACTATACATATGTTCTATTGTATTTTGTCCATGCGCTGTGAGCAATACGATAGATTCTGTTGTTTTAATTTACCTTGTCAATCGTCCATGGTCGCCTGGCACACTTTACAGCGCACTTTCTCTAGATTCGGTGCAGGGGTCATGGGCGGTCGTCACATTCCTTTATCTTATTATCATTTTATAGTTCATGTGTGAAGAAAAATTTAAGAGAAATGTGTTTCATCCAATCACCCTTGATGTAACTTGCATGAATCTGAGTTACGCATGCTGCATTGTCTATATAAATAACAGTTGATCCTTTTGTAGCTGAATATGGAGTTGACATGTATTTCGAATATACTTAGTTAATGATCTTAACCAAATACATTCTCGACTTGCTTCATGTAGTGCTAGTATTTCAGAATGATTGGATGATGTTGCTACCCACGTTTGCTTCGTAGATCGCCATGAAATAGCCGCATTAGTGTTACTAAACACATACCCAGTTTGTGATCTTGCTTTATGTGGATCGAAAATATAATCTGCATCAGCATGGCCAACAAGATTAGGATTATTACCTATGTAAAAATAAAACAAGCCTAAATTTGTCGGTTCACTAAGATATCCCATGATGTGTTTTATACCGTTGTAGTGTCTTTTCGGCGGTTCTGTGGACCATCCAGGCCCATCAAATGTGTCTTCCACTATCTTATATAAAAAAACCACTTCCACTTGTCTAGCTGAGAATACCACTGTCTCAGTAGCTTCCTCTGGCGTATAACACTGAAAAACCACTAAACAAAACAGATGAATTGCTTGCTATGGTATTGAACTGTATCTTGCTAGAAGATTTACCGAGAATGGAATATCTGGTTCCATGCGTTGGGCTAAATATAATAATGCACTAATGGCATTGAGATATGGTACTTTTAGGCCAAGCACATTTTCATCATCTACTTTTGGACGGTAAGGGTCCTTTTTAATATTGTGACGCCCCACCTCTATACCCACGCTAGCCAAGAACACTACAGAGTAATGCTATCAACTAGCACGGAAAATGAGGCTGTTGAGGAGCGACCATCTATGTAATTTCTTTGTGCGAGCACCAATATGTCAGATAGTATAACATGCATTTCATTTTTTTAGGAGGAAATCCGACATACCGATACAAACTCAAAGCTACTACACAGTGGCTATAATAGTCTAGGTCAATAAATATAAAAATAACACAGATAATATAAATGCGGAACACAGATAGAATAAAAAGTCTCATATATATATAATAACTGATGTCAATTACAATACATTTTGACATGAAGCATATGATACAAATACAACTGTCGACTCTGGAAGTTATATATATACAAATACATTATCAACTAATGTATATGAATACATATCAACTCTAAAGAGACACACTGACTACTACAACAAGACGCAGACTACTTCAAAAGAGATGAAAAGTCTTCGTAGCTCAAACAGCAACCCAAAGCAGGAAATCTACAACCTGAAATAACTTGGGTCTGACCCGAGTATTACATTCAAAAGAAAATAATACCCGGGTCAGTCTAACTCAAACTCAGCTATTAGTGCATAGAAGCAATAATAATCAAATATCAAAATAGACGACAGTCACAGAAATCTCGTATATCCAACTTCTCGATAAGAGAATCAGATAACGGCAAATATAACACTAATCAGTGTTAAACAACAGATCAGCAAATCCAAATCAGAATACAACTTCAAAATATTGAATTGAACCAATGAAACAATTCAAACAATCGAAACATCAATTAAAACGTCACTTTTGGCAGGGCTGCAGTGCACGCACGCGTGTACTACCTCGCCATTACAGTGATGAATTACACAAAAGCCAAATGAAAGTCACAAATGATCACAAGGTCAAACCCAAAATGCTGGGTTCAACGCAAGGGAATTCGAAAACAAATCCAATTGTATTAATGCAATGCAAACTAACAAGGGCCAAAACTGCATATAAAATGAAACTGCAGTCCTAAATGAATACAAGGGCTATCTGCAATAAAACTGCAGTCACCACAAGATCGCAAAGGTGAAACTGCCACAAAAGGAAGCAAGAAACAACTGCTCAATAAAACTGCAGTTGAAACAAACAATTAACCAGGAATCTAATCAGTCAAACAACGACAACTCAAGTGTCGAACTCAACTGGATAGCACCACCTGGTCCAATTATGTAAAACAGTGGCATACCAAACAAGAACAGAGTAGTTCAGGCTGGAAGCATATATGAACAAAAGAGTTCGATGACTCAAATATCACGAAATACAACAATAAGGATCAGGGGACAAAGGCTACAAGTTGATCCAAAGCAGTAAAACCAAAACAGAAGTGACAGTGCAAGCAAGTGATGAAGCACAGCAAAATCCAGTGCCAACATGAATATAAAATGAATCATCAAAACAGATAAGTAATGTAGCACTATATCAACGGTGCATCATAATACAACAGCAATAAAGGCAACAGGGATCAATGATCACAAGTACAAGTATCACAGACCAAAATTCAGATAGACATAGCAATGAACTCAAGACCAGAAACATGCTACAAATGACCAGACTACTGAATGCATCAGTGGGTAAAGAATTCAAGTGAAGATAGTGGCAACTGCAACAATATGCAGTGATGTCAAAGAAGTGCAACTGGACAACAAGCAAAGTAATGCAACATGAATCTGGACAGTGCAAATATGGGACTCGACTGGACATCCTCACAATAAAATAACCATGTTCAAAACTTGACACAGGGAACTACATGATTAACAAGTGTAGGAAAATGGTCAAGACATCTAAAACAATGTCCAACTCAGATGAACACAGCTAAATGCATAAGGGCATAGTAACTGCACCACCAACCATACTATATGCAAGCAAGATGGTGATCAATATGCAGTATAGTGAAGTACAAAAACTCAAACAAATAAAGACTGCAATAGTAAAAAGAAACAACTCTGCAATGCTCAAGATCAAGACAAAGTACACAACAGTGCACAGGTGCTACAATTAAAGTCAAGTAGCAATTTCAAAATATTCAGAACCATGCACCATAGAAACTGGACTCACTTATTCAGGTAGATAAACACCAAAAATCAATTTTTGAACAATGGTGCAGGAAAAGAAATTGCGCAACTTATAGTGATCTAGGGAATAAAGCATCAAAGGCCAAAACTATTAATCGAATGCAGAGGTCATGACACTGTCATCAGAGCTCAACACAAGTGCAAGGCCACCAAAGATAACTACAACACTAAGAAATCACACAACTACGAATCGTTTCGAATTAATGATAAAAAAATCAAACTGCCGAGACAAAGTCAAGCAAACAATCAAACAAACAATGGTTTAAATTAGATGTGAGTAAATATAATCACTCACCCTTGCTATCGGGGCACGAACGATCGACCGAGCGACATCATTCGATCGATTAATTGAGGATGGCGCCTTCGATTTTAGAACGTGCCCTAGCTTCGAAAAGGGGACGACGAGAACGAGCAGCCCTAAATTGCCGCAGCCCTAATTTTGAACGATGAAGAAGGGACGGCCGCCATTATTTTGTTTATCTCGTTTAGGTTTTTCGAACAAAAAATGAAAGGGGTCGGGTTCTTGAACGAATGCAAATGAAAGAAGGGATCGGTTATACTTCAAACGATACGGCATCAAAATGGATGGGCCAAAATTCAAATTTATAAAGCCCGTATACTCTTTAAATCAAAATTGTAAAAGAATTTCTACCGAAAAAAAAACTTCCATCAGCAATTAAGAACCCGATTTAATCGTCTAGAGACGATAATTAATTGATACGAAATTTCGGGTTGTTACAAACTCCCCTCCTTATAGAAATTGCGTCCCCGCAATTTTCATAATTAAGGTCGTCATTAACAATAAATTTTCTAACATAAACTGGTTAAGCTAGAAAAATAAAGGTAGAGAATTCAAACATCAAAGAAATCTTTTAATTCCATAAAAGAAATTCAAAATTCTCAACAAAATATAACTCCACCAAGCACAAAATGTACAAACCACAGTGATTATCAAGTAACGAATATATAAACACCCAGAATATCATCGTCGAACAGATGATTAGAGAAAATACTCAAGTCAATACAAGTGCATAAACAAGTCAGCAGTGAAGACAAAGCCAGATGGTCAGAGAAGATGGTCAGAGACAATGGTGGTGACCGATGTTTACAAAGATACTGATAAAGTTAAGTTGAAGCCAGAAAACCAAAAATATCACAAATCCAAATCTGTATATTATAAGTCAAGTTGAAACAGTCAACAATTAAATTAAGAAAGTATCAGCTGTATCGATCAAAGAAATGATCGAACGTCACAAAATTAAAGCCGTGGATTCAAAGTAAATACCAAAAATAGCACAGCATAATAAAGGAAAGAATCAACAAAGTAAAGGCCAAAGAAATTAAATCAGGAAAGTTTAAGGGTTTCTAAAACCCTATATAAAGACTCGATATCATCATCGACTAAAGGCAGATCAAAGAGAACCAAAATCATCATTGACAAGCAAAAGCAAGAACAATCGAGTTCCAGCAAATCAAAAGCAACAGAGCAGAAATCACATACCAGCAATACCTAATTATCGATACGATAATTTAGAAAACAGCAAAAATCTAATTATCAACAAAGATAATTAGAAAACAAAATTCGCAAATCGCAAAACTGCAAATGTCTAGTTATCCAGCAAATAAGTAGAAAACACGAACTTTATAATCAGCAAACTCTAACTATCAACAAAGATAGGTAGAAAACAGCAATTCAATATAATCAACATAATCTAGAATCAATTAGAGACTAGAAAATCTTATAATCAGCAAAATTAGCAATTACCTAATTATCAAAACGATAACCAGATTTCAAATCGTAAATATTCAATTATCAAAAACGATAATCGAATTTTCAAATCACAATTATTTAATTATCTCAAACGATAACTAAACCACAAATCACAAGTATTCAATTATCACAAACGATAATCAAATCGAAACATATTTAATTATCAAAACGACAATTAGAATCTTAAATATCTGATTATCACAAGCGATAATCAGAAATCACAAACATCCGATTATCAAAAACGATAATCAGAAATCACAAACATCCGATTATCAAAAACGATAATCAGAAATCACAAACATTCGATTATCAAAAACGATAATCAGAAATCACAAATATCCGATTATCAAAAACGATAATCAAAATCACAAATATCCGATTATCAAAAATGATAATCAGAATTCACAAATATTTCAATTAACGAGTCCGGAATTAACCGAAATAGTAAAAGTATGTTTCCATACTCCGTACTTTTGCTAAATCATTTAAATCTCTTTATCGTTTCCTTGAAAGTGCAAAATTGTGTATTCTTAAAATAACATTTCACATTCACAAACGGACAAGTCCGGAATTAAGCGAATCAGTAAAAGAAAGGGGTCATAGTCCTCGATTTTGCTGAATCGTTTAAATCGCTTCCTCATTCTTTTGAAAATGCAAACTGTAAAAATTTTGAAAACAATTTTAATTTATATTTTGAAACAACTTTTAAAAATAATGAATTTTGAAAATGCTTGATTAAATTAGCAATATCAGTAGCAATTTTCGTAAGGAAATTGCATTTCTCAAAATATCGTAAAAACGAACAACAAAATCAGCATTGCGGGAGAACCGCTTGTAAATCCATTTCAAAATTGACGATTACTGAAGTTAACACGTCAAAATCTCATCAAAATAACTGGCATCAAAATATAATACCAATGAATTTTCATTCATCAAAAATGTCACAAGAATCTTCTCAAAGATAGAAAGGGATACCATACCCTAAACTTGTATTCATAACAAGTCAATAACACACGAATTCACCAATGCACCAAAAATTGATAAAACTTATCAATAGAAATCACGAAAGTTGGTGAAGCACAAATTCTAGAAATCTACACACGAAATCCAGAAATCACAAAAATTCTAGAATCGACACACGAAATCCAGAAATCACAAAAATTCTAGAATCGACACACGAAATCCAGAAATCACAAAAATTCTAGAATCGACACACGAAATCCATAAATCACAAAGATTCTAGAACCGACACACGAAATCCAAAAATCACAAAGAGGGGGAGGCCTATCAGAAAACGGGAGTATGAAAACTCAAAACACCGGTAACACATGAACGAGAAGCTATCTCATTGAAGCTATCCATTAAATTTTCACACAGGAATGGCCCGAAGATCGTGGGTCGCTACCCCACATATGTGATGGCGAAACATCACACAAACGGGGTTTAGTCTCCCTCGTAGACAAAGAGACATCACACAATCGCTAGTCTAAATCATAAAAAAGAAAAGGGGAAGGCCTATTACAAAATGGGAGCATGAAAACTCACCGACCGGTATCGCATGAACGAGAAGCTATCTCATGGAAGCTATCCATTAAATTTTCACACAGGAATGGCCCAAAGACCGTGGGGCGCTACCCCACATATGTGATGGAGAAACATCACACAAACGGGGTTTAGTCTCCCTCGTAGACAAAGAGGCATCGCACAATTGCTAGCCTAAATCAAATCACAAAAATGATCGTCATGATCATCAAGAAGTGTCAATTACACTAAGTTAGTGAATATAAGAGTTAAGCTTCATGTCCCATAACCACTTGCTTAACTCAAATATTTACGAACAAACTGTAGATCTTCACTAGAAAATTGTCACAAAAGGTTCAATCGAACAAGTCTAGGAGTTAACTGACGAAGTAAACGCAAGCGTTTCATACCACTTGTTTTACTAAGCCGTTTAATTCAATTTCTCATACGAGTGAAATAAAGGTTTGTATATACTAATAGATTGGAAAATGGTTTAAGAAAAGAGCTTTGTAGTAAAATAGTTTTGAAATCGTTTGAAGAAAAGGATTTTAATATTTACTACTAGTATAGAAAACCTTTATATTTTTAAGTGACAAATCACAAAAATGATTGTAGAAACAATCAATCACAAGAATTCACATACAAAGATGTGAATAGAATCCAAAGAAATCGATATTGAATCCATCAAAAAGTATGTTCACAAAGTCCCGAAGAAAATGTCATTAAAGTTGCTAATAAATGATAGCAACAAATCGGGGAAATGATCAAGAATCGATTAAATTTGGAAACCAAATCAATTCACTAAAATTCACATTCGAAGACGTGAATAAAATCCAAAGAGTCCGATTCCAAATTCATCAAAGTAGAAATACCCAAAAATTCCAGAAATAGAAGTTATCAAAGTCGACAAAGGTGATAACAACTAATTGGAAAAGAAGAATCGATTATCAATTGGAAAAACAAAGAAAAACGAGCACAAGTGCATAAATGACTTCAACAAAAAATAAGAATCAAGTCAATGCCGAAGTCAACAATTAATGGCCATTGTCAAGTACAAAATGAATCAACATCATCATCAAAGAATCCAACGGCAACCAAAGTCAGAGTCTTGGAAATCAAGAAATTAGCAATTTCACAAAGCAAAGTGACCGAAGTCGAATGGAAATCAAGCTGAGGAAAACACAAAATATCAAGTTCAAAATCGCTGAGATTCGAACTAGATATGAGTGAAAATCAAAATCACTCAATTTGCAACCGGTCGAGCTATTTTTCAGCACGGTGTAACAGGTACACAATGACACCCATAGCATAGCACAAAAGTGGAACAAAGTCCAGAGGTCAAAATAGCTTTAATTGGCCAAATTCGAACAAAATCAACATCGGCTAAATCAATTCAAAGCCGAAAACACAAGAACAAAATCCTCATCATCAAAAACCCAACTTGAGTTCGCAAAGCAAACGGAGGCAGAAGCCAAAATACTTTCACGAAATCAAAATCAAATGCACATGAATAAGCGTTAGGAATTCATACCTAACAATCAAAGATAATCACATGTAAAGATGAGAGACAAAACATCGACAAATAGTTGTAACACATGCTCCATCTAAGTTATGTTTTATAATTGTCCTAAACCCCAGGCTTTGATACCAAGCTGTGATGCCCCACCTCTATACCCACGCTAGCCAAGAACACTACAGAGTAATGCTGTCAACTAGCACGGAGAATGAGGCTATTGAGAAGCGACCATCTATGTAATTTCTTTGTGCGAGCACCGATATGTCAGATAGTATAACAATGCATTTCATTTTTTAGGAGGAAATCTGACATACCGATACAAACTCAAAGCTACTACACAGTGGCTATAATAGTCTAGGACAATAAATATAAAAATAACACAGATAATATAAATGTGGAACACGGATAGAATAAAAAGTCTCATATATATATAATAACTGATGTCAGTTACAATACATTTTGACACAAAGCATATGATACATATACAACTGTCGACTCTGGAAGTTATATATACAAATACATTATCAACTAATGTACATGAATACATATCAACTCTAAAGAGACACACTGACTACTACAACAAGACGCAGACCACTTCAAAAGAGATGAAAAGTCTTCGTAGCTCAAACAGCAACCCAAAGCAGGAAATCTACAACCTGAAATAACTCGGGTCTGACCCGAGTATTACATTCAAAAGAAAATAATACCCGGGTCAGTCTAATTCAAACTCAGCTATTAGTGCATAGAAGCAATAATAATCAAATATCAAAATAGACGACAGTCACAGAAATCTCGTATATCCAACTTCTCGATAAGAGAATCGGATAAAGGCAAATATAACACTAATCAGTGTTAAACAACAGATCAGCAAATCCAAATCAGAATACAACTTTAAAATATTGAATTGAACCAACGAAACAATTCAAACAATTGAAACATTAATTAAAACGTCACTTTTGGCAGGGCTGTAGTGCACGCACGCATGTACTGCCTTGCCACTACAGTGATGAATTACATAAAAGCCCAATGAAAGTCACAAATGATCACAAGGTCAAACCCAAAATGTTGGGTTCAACACAAGGGAATTCGAAAACAAATCCAATTGTATTAATGCAATGCAAACTAACAAGGGCCAAAACTGCATATAAAATGAAACTGCGGTCCTAAATGAATACAAGGGCAATCTACAATAAAACTGCAGTCACCATAAGATCGCAAAGGTGAAACTGCCACAAAAGGAAGCAAGAAACAACTGCTCAATAAAACTGCAGTTGAAACAAAAAATTAACCAGGAATCTAATCAGCCAAACAACGACAACTCAAGTGTCAAACTCAACTGGATAGCACCACCTGGTCCAATTATGTAAAACAGTGGCATACCAAACAAGAACAGAGTAGTTCAGGCTGGAAGCATATATGAACAAAAGAGTTCGATGACTCAAATATCACGAAATACAACAATAAGGATCAGGGGACAAAGGCTACAAGTTGATCCAAAGCAGTAAAACCAAAACAGAAGTGACAGTGCAAGCAAGTGATGAAGCACAACAAAATCTAGTGCCAACATGAATATAAAATGAATCATCAAAACAGACAAGTAATGTAGCACTATATCAACGGTGCATCATAATACAATAGCAATAAAGGCAACAGGGATCAATGATCACAAGTACAAGTATCACAGACCAAAATTCAGATAGACATAGCAATGAACTCAAGACCAGAAACATGCTACAAATGACCAGACTACTGAATGCATTAGTGGGTAAAGAATTCAAGTGAAGACAGTGGCAACTGCAACAATATGCAGTGATGTCAAAGAAGTGCAACTGGACAACAAGCAAAGTAATGCAACATGAATCTGGACAGTGCAAATATGGGAGTCGACTGGACATCCTCACAATAAAATAACCATGTTCAAAACTTGACACAGGGAACTACATGATTAACAAGTGTAGGAAAATGGTCAAGACATCTAAAACAATGTCCAACTCAGATGAACACAGCTAAATGCATAAGGGCATAGTAACTGCACCACCAACCATACTTTATGCAAGCAAGATGGTGATCAATATGCAGTATAGTGAAGTACAAAAACTCAAACAAATAAAGACTGCAATAGTAAAAAGAAACAACTTTGCAATGCTCAAGATCAAGACAAAGTACACAACAGTGCACAGGTGCTACAATTAAAGTCAAGTAGCAATTTCAAAATATTCAGAACCATGCCCCATAGAAACTGGACTCGCTTATTTAGGTAGATAAACACCAAAAATCAATTTTTGAACAATGGTGCAGGAAAAGAAATTGTGCAACTTATACTGATCTAGGGAATAAAGCATCAAAGGCCAAAACTATTAACCGAATGCAGAGGTCATGACACTGTCATCAGAACTCAACACAAGTGCAAGGCCACCAAAGATAACTACAACACTAAGAAATCACACAACTACGAATCGTTTCGAATTAACGAAAAAAAAATCAAACTGCCGAGACAAAGTCAAGCAAACAATCAAACAAACAATGGTTTAAATTAGATGTGAGTAAATATAATCACTCACCCTTGCTATCGGGGCACGAACGATCGACCGAGCGACATCATTCGATCGATTAATTGAGGATGGCGCCTTCGATTTTAGAACGTGCCCTAGCTTCGAAAAGGGGACGACGAGAACGAGCAGCCCTAATTTTGAACGATGAAGAAGGGACGGCCGCCATTATTTTGTTTATCTCGTTTAGGGTTTTCGAACAAAAAATGAAAGGGGTCGGGTTCTTGAACGAATGCAAATGAAAGAAGGGATCGGTTATACTTCAAACGATACGGCATCAAAATGGATGGGCCGAAATTCAAATTTATAAAGCCCGTATACTCTTTTAATCAAAATTGTAAAAGAATTTCTACTGGAAAAAAAACTTCCATCAGCAATTAACAACCCGATTTAATCGTCTAGAGACGATAATTAATTGATACGAAATTTCGGGTTGTTACAAATATCCAAAGATCTGACAACTATAGGCATACTAAATGTGTATGCTTTATCAATTTGAAAACGCTTTAGGATTTTTTCAATGTAGTTTGACTGATGGATCAGTATATCATGACCAAGGCAGTATTTAGTTTACCAAGATCTTTTATTTCAAATTATTTCTTTAAATAATTTATTGTTTCATCAATCTTTTATGGAGTCTCAATCAAATTTATATCATCAACGTAATCTGCTAAAATAGCAAATCTCTTAAACCGACTTCTTTGTAAAGACACATGAACAAAAGAGATTGTTTTTATATCCGGCTTTTACCAAATATTCAGTTTTAATAAGTACATCGACTTTGATTTTGCTTCATGCAACTTATATCCATCTGAGATTTTCATGTAAATATCGGTATCCAATTCACCGTAAAGATACGTTGTCACGACATCAGTGTGACAAGTCATTCCTTATATCTCACGATTTCATTTTTATCATTTCATTTTCTAACGAATACTCATTTATTACCTACCGGTTTAACATTTTATGGTGTTTTCTCTATCGGTCCAAGTACACCATGTTTTTCAAGTGAATCTAGCTCAACTTTGATAGCATCTTTCCATTTTGGCTAATCATGTCTTTTTCAACATTCATTTATGCTAGTTGGTTCAGTATCATTATTCTCATTATAGTCATGACTTTTGTTTATTTCGATAGCTACCGCGAATGAGAATACATCATCAATTATTATTTTACTTCGATCCCACATTTCTCCATAGTTCGTATAAAATATTGAGATCTCATTTTTATTAGGTACCATTTTATTTCTAGAAGCTTCTGTTATTTCTTCTGGGATAATAGTTCCTTCGGCATTTCTAGTAGAATTGGAATTTTTCATTTAAGTGATCATTTATGACCATTTCGGAAGGTTTATCAATTGATGATTTTTCATTAGATTTTCTTTTTCTAGGCGCTAAGTCTTTTAAACTAATGGATCTTCCATGCTTTTGTCTTGCTATAGATTCATTTGCTGTTATATTCAACTTTGGTCTTTACAGGATTTTAATTTTAGCTAGTGCATTTGCTGCTGGAATGTGAGATTTAGCTATTTTTGCAGCATCACTAAATGCATCTGGCATTTGATTTGCAATATTCTGAAGATGAAAAATTCTTTGTACCTTATATTGGCATTGTTTGGTATGCGGATCCAAATGAGACATAGATGGCTTATTCCATGATATTTCACGCCGTTCTACTGAGATGGTCTTTCCTTCTCCTAACGGCGGAAAAATATTCTCATCAAATTTACAGTTTGAAAATCTTAAAGTAAAGACATCATCTATGAGAGGTTTAAAATAATGAATTATCGAGGGTAAATCAAATCCCACATAAATTCCCTATCTGCTTTGAGGAGCCATTTTAGTACGAAGTGGGGGACTAATGGGCACATGCATAGCGCAATCAAAATTTAGTCAATGTGAAATATTTGGTTGGGATCCTTTTAAAAGCTGTGATAGTGAAAATGATGATAAGTTGTTGGTCTAATTTTAACCAATTTTGATACATGTAAAATTGCATATCCCCAAGCTGAAACAGATAGCTTTGATTGCATAAGCAACGGTCTTGCAATAAGTTGCAAACGCCTAATTAATGATTCTGCCAGACCATTTTGAGTGTGAACGTGAGCCACGGGATGTTAAACTTCAATTCTCAATGATAGGCAATGATCAGCAAATACTTGAGAAGTAAATTGTCCTGCATTATCTAGTCGAACTGATTTAATCTGATAATAAAGGAAGTGTGCTCTCAAATTGATTATTTGAGCAAGTAATTTGGGAAATGGCATGTTTCTTGTAGAAAACAAACATACATGTGACCAACGAATTGATGCATCAATTAATACCATAAAATATCTAAATGGTCCACATTCAAGATGGATTGAACCACATATATCACTTTGAGTTCTTTGTAGAAATGTTGAAAATTCAAAAGAGATTTTACTATATGAAGGTCGAGTGATTAATTTTTCTTCTACACATGGGGCATATAAGAAATCACTTTGTAAATTTAACTGGTTTTGATAAATCATGTCCATTTGAGTTTTTCTTGATTTTACTCATCGTAGTTGACCCAGAATGACCCAAGCGATCATGTCAAAGAATCGTTGTCTTATTTATGAGCTTCTGGCTCGTGCTTAAAAGTGGGATCCAACTTTGCCAATTTTTGTGATATATAATCGAGTTGAAATTGTACCAAATTTTTTTAAAATAAGCTTCTGGCTCTCAATTCTATAGATAGCACAAAGATAATCTTTGTTGTTTTCATTATATTTTCAATATGGTAACCATTCATTCTTATATCCTTAAAACTTAGTAGATTTCTTTTAGAATTGCTTGAGTAATGCATTTTGAATGAAGATATGTGTACCATTTGGTAATACTATATGGGCTCTTTCGGACTCCTCAATTATATTAGCAGACCCAACAATGGTGGAAACTTTAGCTGAAATATTTTTAAATAATTCAGAGAATTTTTTTGGTTTTTCAAAATCATATGAATAGTTGCACTGTCAAGTAGGCATATATCATCACTCAAATATTGATGGTTCATACCTTAAGAATTAAAAACAATATAGTTAGTCAACTATTAAAATAATTTGTGAACATAAATAAATACTAATGCTTTCTAAAAAGGATTTCAAAACAAACTATTAATTTAAACCAACATCCATCAGTACACATTATTTCAACTAGTTCTTAAAAAAACATCAACTTCAAACCAACTCATTAATACAAGATAATGAACTAAAATAAAATAAACCAGAAAAATCATACAACAACCTTCAGGTTATTTCTAGTTGATCAGATTGGTCATATCATCAGTCATTGCATTGAGATTTTCATCAGATATGAAATTTCCTTCATCATCTCCAAAGAAATCATCTAACTTCAAGTTAGTGTTATCAATCAATCCTTCAGTATTATTTGTCTCAATATTTTTCGAATTAGTATTCTTCAATTGTTTTCTTTGATGATCTGCATGTACGTGACCAATGGCCAGAGCATTCACATATATAACAAACTTCCTCATAGTGCTTTTTATTTTCTGGAGCGAATCATTATCATTTTCAGGCTCATTTTCTTTTGTTGCTTTTTAAAGTTAATAGTTTTATTATCTCTAAAACCATCATAATCGCTTCTGCTGGAGTTATATCCACGTCCTCTGCCTCGACCTCGACCTCTTCTAGAGTGGACAACATTAGCATTAACTTCTGGAAATGCAGCTAAAACAGTTGGTCTTGAGAATTGATTTTTAATAAGTAATTCTTATTTTGCTCAGCAATTAATAGATATTCTATAAGTTCAGAATATTTTGTAAAATGATGATCCCGATATTGCTGCTGCAGGAGTATGTTCGAGGCATGAAACATTAAAAATGTTTTTCAAGAATTTGTGCATCATCTACCTTTTCTCCACACAATTTCAATTTATAAGTAATGCTAAGCATAGCGGAATTGTATTCCCTTACAGAGTTGAAGTCTTGAAACCACAGGTTCAACCATTCTTATTTGGTGTTTGGAAGTACGGCCTTCTTTTGGTGGTTATAACGCTCTTTCAAGGATTTTCATAAGTGGAGAGGATCTTTTTCAGTTAAATATTCTATATTAAGATCGTCATGGATATGACGTCTTAAAAATATAAGAGCCTTTGCTTTGTCCTGCTGGGATATATTATTACCATCTTTGATAGCATTTTCTAGGCATTGAGATTGCAAGTGTATCTCAACATCCAATATCCATGATAAGTAGTTGTCTCCAGATATATCTAAAGCTTTGAATTCAAGTTTGGCAATGTTTGCCATTTTGTGAACTATACATAAAACAAATTGCATAAGAATTAAAATATTTATAGTAACGTCAAAAAAGTTCAAGAGATTAGATAATTCATTTTGCAGCACAAGTGTAAAGTATATGATTACAGTGAAGTTGAGCTATTATAAGAAAATAATTAGCTTAGTAAAGAAGGAGAAAAAAATGTAACTAGGCTATAAAAGTACATGCTAATTTATTTTATAGAAAAAAGGAAACCATTGAAACTAACATGAGTAATATATAATACTTTATTTTACTTTAGCTAAAGTTAAAAGTCGAGTACATGCTGTAATGATGAGTAATACTAGCTTACATATAAAATGAATTTTAGTACTTGATAAAAATAATGACTGAGGTATGTAAAATATACATTTGGAATAGAAGCGTTTCCATGAAACAAAAGTTTCAACACATATAAAAAGAGTTTCTAGCTTGTGAAGGCATTCTTACTGTATAGAAATTGCTTTATAAGATTGGTCATATGATGGCACTGTGTGACATACACATGTAGCTATAATAACACATTCAAATATATTAGTTGTTGATTATCACTCAATAGCTATAGTAACAAAGTCTTAATACGAATTGGGATCGACTTTTAGGTGAGAAAATAAGAAAAAAAGTTGTTTCTGTAAAGTAGTTGTTTTGAAAATTCAAAACGAAACAATGAAAATAATAATAATACAGAACCGAGGTATTAAATTACCTTATCTGTTGTTTAAGAAATAAAGTCGGTAGAGTTTGATATATAGAAAAATAATTAAAGTGTTTGTCTACCTTATGATCTAGATAAATAAGATATAAAGATACTAAATATTTAGCTATAGAATAGGTAGTACTATAGAATAGATCGCTAGATTTTTAGTTTTCGTAAAATTAAAGTGAGAGGAAAGATTAAAGTGGACTCCACTTTTGTAGAAAAAAAACAAAGCATTGGATATTCAAAACCCAAAACAAATAAAAACAAAAACTTAGAACTTCGTGCTAATAAAGTGTTATAAAATATAAGAGTAGAAATAATTACAGAATGAAGACATTTTTATTCATTCAGGATATATATACAATACAAATGAGCTTTCTATTTATAGACTCCATATACAATGAAGAATACAATAATATCCTTTGATATTTAGCATATTCACCCTTATTACTTGTATATATTACAATATATCTTTTTTTATAACCAAAATTATATTTTACTCAAGCAAAGCACTCATTATGATGTTTGAGGGACTAACCCATAACCTTTATAACCTTTGTCTAAAAGATCATACCTTTATACACTTAAGCTAGAGGTCCTTAACAATATTATCTACTTTTTTTAAATGAAATTATTAAATCTTGATATTACCTAACTCTTCTCCAAATTTCCTTGTTATTTCTCTTCCAAATGAAAACTTAAACTCTAGAATGCTATTACTTTTAAATCATTATATCAAAATCTCTCATGAAATTTCCATATGCAAATTATGAAAAATGAAAATAGGATGAAGAAAGAAAGGTTTTATCTCAGGTATATAATTTTTTGTTTTTAATATTACATGTGTTAATTATTCTCCCTTTTCTTTGCCTACCTCATTTTCTATTTTTTATTTTATACCTTTCCACACAACCTTCAAATTCTTCCAAATTTCGTACATTCCGTGTTCTACTGGTGTATTTCAAATCGAACATTTGGATCTTGAAAACAATAAATATTTTATCAAGTCTAGTTGAAATTGAGTATCTTTTTGACAAAATTAGTGTTATATCAATGGAAAGCGATCTTGTGACGACCCGGAATTTCGAGCAATAACAATTTAATAATTTATATTAAATATTAAATTGTTTTGATATATCTTGGATTTATGAGACTTAAATAAATACTTTTCTTTTAATAAATATCGTATTGGTGAATTTTACCTTTTAAAACTAATGAATTATTTTCTATTTATAATGAATATATATTGGTATATATTGTAGATAGGAAAACTTTGTTTTAAATTTAACTAATTAATTATGTTTCCAAACTTCTAATATTTCTTTAGTGATTTGGGAATTATCATTTATTTAATATTAGGTCTTCTCAAAGCTATCAAATAAATAAAATATGGGTTTAAATATATAAGATAAATGTTTAAATAGTTTTAAAACTTGTTCTAGCTTTAGTATATAATATTAAGTAAGTAGTTATAGTAAAGATATAATTTCTTTTATAAATCATTTCAAATTGTTAAATATGTAATTTATTTTAAAATAATAAATAAGAATGTACATATGAAATTAATAGATGAAAGTAGAATATATGACTTCACCTATATTTTAAGGCAACTTGACTAAAGTAAAATAACATGACAAACAATAAAACTAATAATAAAATAAATATAACAAACAAGGAAATATAAAATATACATAAGTAAATTTCATAGCTTTGTAAACAATTAAACAAACACTCTACACATCTAAACAACATCCATTACATTTTATAATCAAACAACATATCAAACAATATATTTGAACAACACTCATTTACATTTCAATCATAATTCAATATAAACTACATAGCAAGTCGAGCAAGCATGTTAGCAAACTTGCATAGGGGAAACTGGTGGGTCGAATGGGATTTATGCATGCAGGCCTGAGAACAAAAGAATCAAAAGCAAAATACAAAGTAAAAATGAAACATACTTGTAGCTTATAAGTGAAGTCTCAGGCAAGTGTATAAAGTATAGATAAGTATTATATGAAGCATCAAGTACAAAAGCATTTAATGCTAGTCATGCAAATATCTTCTTTAGCTCATAATAATGCAAATCTCGGCCACCAAACTAGAAAAAATCTCTGAGAATTTGTACATTTTGTACACTGTTTTGCAAAAGAAGAAATATTACCCTGTTTCATATATATCAACCTGGAAGCTACTACTTTCCCCTACTAGTTTTCATTTTCTTTCGAGCTAAGCAAAACTAAGATAAAAGCTTCATCTAAAATCCTAAACAAACATTCAAAAACAACCAGCAACTCAACAAATCGGAGATCAAGAGGAGCTTCTGTTAGAAAATCCAAAACTGTTTCAAAGGCCTGTGCTAAGCAAATCTAGTTTGCTCTGTTCTTTCTTTTGAATCATGGTGAGTAACATATTTTAAAAAAAATATAACCTAAGTTTAGATAAAGCATGTTTCCTCTGTGATGATATATATATATATATATATATATCTCTTGTATATATGGATGTGTGTGCATATCTGATATGTTTTTTGATTTCCTGTTGCCTGTTGCTCTTTTATTCTAAGTAGATCTGGAAACAAAACCTTTTTCTCTTAATCTATTGATTGTTTGAATGTAAAATATAAACAAAAGTAGTTTGTTTAACTACAATCTAAGCAATAGAAATTTTTATAAGTTGATCTAACTTGTATTTATCTCTGGAAAACTAAGAAAGCCTGTACATCTTTAAATATGTTTTAAATCAAACTTCTTGTTTTAAGAATTCAGTTGCATCAAGTGAAAATACATACTAAAACATGATTTTTAAAACAAGAATTAGAATTTTTAAACAAAGGGGTGAAGAGTAGTTTTAACTTCACTGTTTTGAACATATTGGGTTGCCGTGGACGATCTAGTTCTCTGGTGATGTCGTGTCTCGGTCTGGAGGTGGAGGAGTTATGGGGAAGCTTTGTAAAAATGGTGAGGTGGGGGTTCGTCAACGGTGGTGGTGGCGGCGTACGATCTAAATTTTTAAACCTAGTTTTAAGGCGTGGTGGTTTTTCGTCTCGTTCGACGTTAGGGGTTGATCGAGTGTCACGTGCGTTTGTGGTTGGGTAGAGGAGAGATTGACGAGACTACGGCCGGAGTTTGGTGGCCTCTGGTGGTCGGAGCTGCGTGTACATGGCGTTGACAGGTATCGTGGCGATGTCGTTTTCATGTTTCCAGGCTTTGTTGGAGCAACTCGAATTCGATCTCGAGTACGTGGAGTTGATCGGAGGCTTGGGATAGGATCTGGAAGTGGTCGTCGATATGTGGAGATAGTCGTGGTCGACTGGAAGTGGCGATCGATGCCATGCACGTGCACGGTGGAGTGGTTTTGCTGGTGAAGCTGTTTTTGGTTTTCGAACTTAGGTTGGGAAAAGACTCGAGATTTACTCGAGTTAATTCTGGTTTGGCTCGGGTAAATCTACATTTTTCTCGAAGTAAGATTAAGGGAACTCGGGTAGTTTTGTTCCCAAAACTTTAACCTGTTCCAGATTTGCAGATTTTAAAGTGTTGGTTTTTAAATTGTAACCAATGTTAAAAACTGAGTTTAATTAAATATTTGAATTCCAGATTTTTTGGAATGAAGAGAAAAGTTTAAAATTTAAATACTTTAATTAAATTTAAATATTTGAACTTGAGGGGATTTGTTTTAAAACCCCTTCATAACTAAGGTATTGCTTTAAGTTATAATTTAAAGTTTTTTAAAGTTAGTTTAAAGTGATTTAAGTTAAATTAGTGATAGTTTAAACTTGGAGTTTAAAATGAAAGTTCAAAGGGGAAAAATGGAATATATGTTTCGAACATATTTAAATGAAATTTAATCAATATTGAAAAATGAGTTTTCTTTAAGTAAATAAAGATTAAAGATTTAAATGCATTGTCCATTGAAATAATTAGAATGATAATCGATAAAACGGTATTGATTTAATTAGTAATTATAAGTGGAAATGTATTAATTAAAGTAAATAATGAGTTAAGTAATTAATATGTAATGGAGAATCATAGATTCGACTTTAATTAATAAATGAAGGGTTAATGGAACTTATAATTACTAATTGAGGAAATCGTAAGTTATTATTTAGAAAAGAAATTAAATAAATAATAATGAAGGTCATTAACCAGATTAATTAATATAATTGATTTTTAATATTTAATTAGATTAATTAATTTAATAATCAACATTGTAAATGTTTAAGTGTAATTACTTAATGGGAATTAAGTAAGAAATTAATTACTCACTTTAGTTAATTAAGTAATTGATTAACTTGAGTTAATTAATTAAGTCTAATTAATGGGGATTAACCACTTGATAATTGGGAGATATAATTACTGAGGAAAGTAATTGATGAATAATTACAGAATGTAATTTATGGATAATGATTCGTTAATAGAAGTAATTTGGATATAATTACTTGAAATTAATCAAGGGATTAATTAAATCTGTTTATTGGGAGTAATTAATTAAGGATAATTAATTACTGTATGTTATTAATCAAGGTGATTAATATATGTGATTTGGAAATTAGTTTTCTTAATAAAAATTAAGAAATAAAATAACTAATTAAAAGTTAATTACTTGATGTAATAGAATTAAATAGTAAATGTAATTAGAGATCATTTATTATAAATGCTGAAATCTTAAAATGGTTTTATTTGGAAATAATTAATAAATGACTAGATTTATTAATGTGAATAATTAAGTAATGTAATTAATGATTAGTTAATTAATAAATGAAGTAATGAAAGGTTAATTCCTATATTTGGTTAAAGATAATTAATTTGTAAAAATAATTAAAGGATAATTTACCTTAAATGTAATTAAAGATAATTAATCGAGGATGATTAATTAAAATGAATAATTGGATGATGATTAATTAATTGATTGATAATTGATTAATAGTAGTATAAGCAAGTTTAATAATGGTGGAGTAATTAATTTAATTTACATTAAATTAATTAAAGATTTGTAATTAGTTTAATTCATTTTAAATTAATTATAAAATGAGGTGATTATTAATCTTTGTTTATATATGATGGATGATATTGATTTCCATGATTGATTGTGATCTCAGATATATATCTATTGTGTTATGGATGCTTGGTTAAGTATGATGATATTGATTATCTGTTTGAGTAGATAATATGGATTATCTGTTTATGATGATGATGTTATTATCCATTGTTATATTGTGTTTTATCTGTCTGTGTTGATATAGATAATAAATTGAATTGTTTTAAACCTTTAAAACAACTTGGCCTTAAAAGACACGTTTTAGATTTCGATGAGACCGGGATCGGGTTTCCGTATACCGGGATTCTAGGTCTGGAGACCCGAATACCACATCGATCCAAAATAACGTTAGGTCGTGAAATCCAAATGGAGCAAGTGAAGACTCGAGGTATAAGAACTATTCGTCAGTATAACTCTGTGGGTGATTCCGTAATGAGTTTGACGGAGATAGTACTTATAGATTCGAGATGGTGGTTCAAATTGCAAGGGTTATTGTCGTTAACTCTGAGGGTGATTCCAAAATGAGTGTAACGAGATAATGCCTTCGGTTTCGTTCGAACCCGGAACGAACTTATATGGATCGAATGCTTTCAGAACATCGTCAGGCGGGCGATGAGCATTCTAAGAGATGTGTTCTCTAAAGGTAATCGTGACCTCAAGCCTCATCAACCGGGAATGGCTAAAACAGGGGAGGTGCAGCAAGGCTTCGTGGGTAGCACCCACTTGAGAGCGAGATATACCCCTGTCTAGAGTCCCTTTTATTTCGGCTGTGTGGGCGGTTTAGTAGCTACAACCGCCGGGGTTGTCTTGTTTGGAACTGTCCAGTAAGGGATGGTTCCGGTCTTGTGTTGCAGGGGACTTAGGGTGGGTCCTCGGTACGGTGATCTAGGCCACGTACTGTGACGGGCGGTACCCCAGTAGCCCTGCCATTGATGGAAACCCATTTTCCCTACGTGACCTTACGGTTTTGATTGTATACCTAGTATGCTGGAATTTAATGAATGTAACAATTTCGGCTATTTTCTATTTACTTGAAAACCTTAGACACTATTATAATATCACTGGATTTCCTATCAAATATTTTGGTTAGCGTAAGGTAAAAACTTTTCCATGTTTATGTGTGGGAAGTCTTACGTGATACCTTTTGTTTTCAAAGGATTTTCAAAGTTAAGCAACTTTAACCTGTTACTCATACCAGACCCATGTCTGACCCGGAGTTTATTTCTGTTTTTCCTAAACTCTCGGGTACCCAAATTTTCATGGGTAGCCAAGGGATTCAGGTTTGCTTTGACGAATTCTGGAGGAGCAAATGGAGCAGGAGGCTTCAGCGTTGTAGATAGATATATTGGTTCTGTTGTGTAGTATTTATATGTATTTCCGCTGTGTTGTATCTCTGTGATGTTGTGAGTGGTATCGAGTTGTATTAACTAGACAGGTGTTTATAACTGTCTAGTATGTGTTGTATTATCTGTGTAACTCTGATATATATGATATTATGTAATCTCTTATGTGATATATTATATTTCATTCGTTCCGCTGTTGAGATTCTGGTGTGTTTTCTTCTTTCTTCTCTATCTTTTCTATTTCTCACCCTTTTCTTTCTTCATAGTGATGCGATTTTCCGGTAGTGGAAGGTCGGGTCGCTACAGATCTCATAACAATTTGATCTAAATGATTTAGGGAAGTAACGTATGTTAGAATAAATCAATACATATTGAATATTGGAAATCGTTATTGCTAGGAGCATGATTCTAGTGTTTTGATGATAACAACCATATGACAATACTACTAACATGTTTTTTTAGTATATTATGCATAACAACATCGATATAGAAGCTGTGATATAATGCTAATCGATAGAAGCTTAAAAGAATCTATGAAAGATATCGAAATAAATCAAATAGAGACATCTAAAATAGAGAAAAAATATTCAAAGACATTCAATGGAGTCAAAAAATCTACAGGGATACAACAATGTTTGAGAAGTACTTGAAGATGGCCAAACGGCGCAAAAATCAAGTATGTTGTTTATCAAGTCCTATTAGCCTAGGTTTGTTAAAGTTCCACAAATGATCTTCAAATCACTCCAAATATTGGTATAGACTTCTACCCATCATAATATATTTCTGAGATTTTTTGAGGATTTTCCGAAATGTAAGAGATGCCAGGAATAGAGGAAGAAAGTAGAGGAACTTCTGATTTTAGCCCTAGTCCACGAGTTGACTCATATGTCGACCTTTGGACTACACAGGTCCACATGTGGTCTCCCCATAGGTCGACTTTTGGAGAACAAGAGGCCGACTTTTATAAGTTCTTGGCATGTTTTTTTGATTTCATGTTCATTTTTTCTTCGCGTCTCTTCGTTCTGATCACCATCTAGTTGCTCCTCTTCACTTCAAACATCATTTTGCTTTATTTTTAAGAGCTGTAGTCCTTTAGATACATCTCTACAATGGTTATAAAATCCTCTAACCTATCTAAAAGAAAATAACTTTCCTATTCTCTGATTTCTAATGTATTTGCTATATAACTCTAGTGCTTTCAGTTCTATTCAGGAATCAAAGATTGTACATTCATTTCAGCATTAATAATATTCAAATCACTTCCTATACCACTTGCTCATTCATCTTGGAGACATATTATGTGGGTTATAGAAGTATGGTACTCCAATTTGATAAAGTTAGTGTATCAGGACACGATGATTTAATTACATCTTGCTTAGTTCGAGATGCCGGCAAAGGAAAATCCGAGAGGCCGGTAAGTTAGGAAGATAGTTGTTGGAAAATCCAAGAAGTCGGTCTGACGAGTGGTCCTTTGCAAAATTCATGTTTGGTTTCTCAGTCGGTGTATGTAGAAACATTTTCCACCGGATCAAGTGAGAGTGTTTAGTGGAAATTCCAGATGAAGCTATTGGACTGGACATAGGATGAGAGTTCGAACCAATATATAAATTTTGGTGTGCATTTTCTAATTTACTTTATATTCATTCCGGTGTATCATACGTATTTATATGTTTAATGGCCTTTTATTTAATAGCTTTATAACTTAAGTATAGTTATACACTTGGCTATATAAATCGATCGTAACCCCAAATTTTATGTATACAATATAAACATCGATGGAATCTTTTCAATTCCATAAAAAAATCATAAATCTTGTAAATAAGTTATTCCAAATGATCGCTTTGAACTGATAAACATGTTTATGTTTGAAATTTTCAAAACTCAATTATACGAACTCGCTATTGTTGTCTAAACTTAGGTATATAGTATTATGTTATTTGAAATCAATTTTTGGCTGCCAATCTTAAGTAATTTATTCCTGAAATATTTGGTTAGTTCATAGCCAAATGGAGTAGACCGTGGAAAACTTTATGGAGAATACCTGATATTTCAATTGTTTTCTCAATATAGCTTGAATCAAACTTTGAAATATCATTCATAATATTTCTTTATTTATTTCTTTTAAATATTTTGCATTTTATTTTTATTTTAAAATTTTATTTAAAATAATTTGCACTTTGTATATTTTGTACAACCCATACCATGTTTTATAATTTTAATTTAGACCACTTATCTGAAATTGTTAGATTTGAAATCGATTTGATATTATTTTAAACGTTCAAACATGCAAGTTAAAATATATAGCAATAATTACTCTATATTTGTAGAAAATTCTTAAAGTTGTCAAAATTACATAATTTTAACAATAATACAAAATCATGACAAATTACAAAATAACTCATTTGGTCGTCATTTCAACAAATTATTAAATGCAATATTTGTATTATTTTTAGTATTTAATCAATTACATGTTATCATAAAGTAAAAGATATCTAATTCACTACAATAAATCTATGGTTTCTAATGTGCTTTGGTATTGCTAAAAAATTTAGCGACGTTAGAGGCTTCAATCAAAAATGAGCATCGCAAAATAGTTTGGTATCGCTAAGACATCGCAAAAATGACACTGCTAAAATTTACCGATGCCATTGTGACGCCATTTACTTAGAAGAATAAAAGGTGGGGATCTTTTGACCCTCATTTACTCTTTCTTTAGCTTGCTTTCAAACCATTTTACACTTATATGTAAATATGTGTGTGTGTGTGTGTCTAAGTATGTATGTGTGTATGTATCAAAATCAACTTATTATGTATTAAATTTTATTAAACAATTTAAAATATTTGAATAGATTTGAGTAAGTCGATAAAATAGATTCAAATTTGAAATCCAAAATATCTAATTCTACTAAGTAAATGATTGTAGGCATCAAATTGGGAACGATAAGATAGTTAAAGATATATGTACATGTGTATATGTGTGTGTGTGTGTTGATAACAAGAATGATACTTTTGTTTGACGATAGTTAAAGATATTTTAAATATGCAACACACAAACACATACATATACATGTGTGTGTGTACATATATATGTAGTTTTGTAAAATAAATAAGTAGCCAACCACAAAACAAATTTATTATCATTTTAAAATACATAAACTACTTTAAAAATACACAAGTTTGAAATATACATATAGTAATAAAATATCATTATTTAAAAAAAAAAATTAAATAGTTTTAGCCAAATAAATAATTTTTTCAAATTAATACAAAGCTCCAACAATTATATATACAATACATGAAAGATTCAAAGGGGTGTGTATGTGTGTTCGCGTGTGTGTGAGAATGTGTATGTGTGTGCATGCAGATTCAAACAGTTATAGGTGATATCATTTGCACATACAAAATCATTGTAAAATATAAGTGATCTAATCTACACTATCAAGATGTGATATATAATTAAAATTGAGATTAGATAATTATCTTAACAAGTAAACTAGGATTCACATCTTGAATGAAGAATAATTCCTAGAACTCCAAGATCCACACGTAATCCCTTGAAGAGATGGATGAACCGCTTATGTTTCATTTTTATTTGATGTTTGCATTTGATTTAGAGCTAATAAATTTTTGAACATCTTTATTTTGTTTTCTTAGCCATGGAAGGTAAAAGAGGAAAGAAGAGAAAAGTGAATGGAAAATTGGTACCGAAAATGAATTATCGGATTTGTTTTTTATTGAAAAATTAAAACATTTTTCATTCTTTTAGTTAAAACTTACCCAATCAATTCCCTTAATTTTCTCTCTCTCTCTCCACACTTCTCTCTCTTCACATGTTTCGCTGAATATCAATACCATCAAATGACACAAAATTTCCATAAATCCTTTCATACAATTATCTTCCATTTAAACTCGTTTAAAGTTACAACGATATCGTATATCGATGCGTGCAAATATAACTTTTATAAATGCATTTAAATAATTGAAAACAACTCCAAAACATTAAATAAATTAAATAATAATTGATATTTTTTAAATATTATTTAATTTAAATAGTTTATAATATTTTATAAATTGGTTAAATTGTGTGGTTTTTTAGAGAATTCATCATTATGGTTGTGTGACTCAAAGATGTAAATTCAGCTTGAAATTAATATTGATTAATTCGAATATTAACATTCACACGTCATCTTAAATAGTGGAATAAAATTTTAGCCAAATTTATCGCTTACATATCTTTTCGGTAGAATCTGGTTTTACTATTATGAGCGGTGGCCGGTAGTAATGATTATTTACACCAATTCTTTCGTCAAAACTGTATCACTTCATAACTTATATAATTTAGTTTTGAGCAACATTCCAATATCATCCACATTCAAATTGGTTAGTCCAAACATAAAGTTCTTGGTTCAATAATAATAATTACTATTAATCGTACTGCTCTGACCTAGAGATTTTGATTGTGAGTTAACTATAATTGACCGTGATACTACCTCAGATGGATTTTCTATTGAATAGTGTTTCACTTCCAATACTTGAACTCAAACCCAACTATATTTTCTCAATGAACGTCATACCTTAATTTAACTATAATTAAAGTAGAGTGTCCACATTGAAATTCACCAATATTCTCAAGTCAAGAGAACTATGTAATATCGTCACTTTTAGATTCTCTATTTGAACTTAGTTATGTTAACCAATAGAAAACTCTCGAGTGAGTCATTCTATAATTATCAAATAATTATTAGTACGTAACCCTTTTGTTCCCCCAGTAGCCATGATTAATACATTGCCCAATAGTTGAAGAGCGTTGCGTACTCTAGTCTCAACGGATGAATCAATATCCTTTCTTGAAACATCTTGACTAGGAATATTTAAAATAATATGCTATGTAAATGTGATAAAAGTCTCATGATTACAATATATTGTGATTACTATCACATAATATATCATTTAAGGATTTTATGTCTAATATAATTTAAATTAATTACTTAATTAATTATATCACAATATAATAATGTATATTATAGAAATCAAACACATTTAGTATGAACAAGATTGGTTATTCAGTTGGATATATATTTATAACAAATTACATAACTGCCCTTAGGACATACCCCTAACTCTATCATTAACCAACATGAAACTCTCAAATGAGTCATTCCATAATTATCAAATAACTATTAGTATGTAACCTCATGTCCCAAGCAACCAAGAGTAATACACTACCCAACATTTGGAGTGTGTTACGTACTCTAGTCTCAATAGATGTATTGATATCCTTTCTTTGAACGTCTCGATCAAGAATATTTAGAATCAAATGTTATTTTATACCGTGACTAATTACTCACGATTGCAACTACAATCGCATAACATTTTATTTTAGGATTTTTTTATATAATTTAAATTATTTACTTAATTAATTACAAATATTATAATAGAAATCAAATGCCTTTATTATGAACAAGATCGATTATTGAGTTAGATATATATAACAAATTACATAACTACTCCTAGAGCATGCCTCTAACTCTGTCATCCTAAGAAATTGCGATTAATAGCTTAAAGTATGTTATGCTTTGCATTAGACCTGACATTGCATAGACTGTTGGATTAGTAAGTAGATACATAACAAATCCAAAGACTGTTGGATTAGTTAGTAGACCTGACATTGCATAGACTGTTGGATTAGACCTAACATTGGAAGGTAGTACGGTATATTTTCAGATATCTTAGAGGTACTCTATATCATGGGCTTGTTTTTAGCGGCAATGATAGATATTTCAGCTTGGTTGGACTTTATGATTCTAACTATGCAGGGAAAAGGAAACACAGGAAGTCAACATCAGGTTACGTGTTCACACTTGAAGGGATAAAAATTTGTAACAACCCGCATGTTTGACGATTTTATATTTAAATATCTTATTTAAATATTTCGTCGTTCGTCGGATTTTAGTCCGAAAAGCTACTTTTTGCAAACAGTCGAATTAGGACTCGAGACCACTTCCATTGAGTTCAAAATGTCGTTTGCGATCTTTTTGAGTGTAAGCTTCGATATGTTTGGAGTAAGTCGAATTTCGCTACTTTTTCTATTGGGTTTTGGGTTTGGGTTCAGCCCACTAGCTTAACTAATACCCTAGCTCAGCCCATCTCCTTCCATTCACTCATTTTCATTCCTCAAACACAAGTCAAAAACTGAAAATGGTGGAAGGGAAGAGGAAATAGAAACTCCAAGCCCTAGTTCCTCCTTCAATCTCAAATTCTTGCTCCATAACCAAAGAGAACCCATTGGTAAGCTTCATCTCCTTCTTCTCCAACACATTCTCTCTTTGATTTCAGAAAATTCCTAAACCTAATTTGGGAAATGTTTCCCTTTTAGCTTAGATTCAAGCTTCTTGTGTTGAGATTGAAGTGTGGTTGATCTTCCCTTTTCTTCAAGCTTCTTCTTCATTGATTTGGGTTCAAAGGTGAGATTTTTATCTCACATCTATGTTTATTTCTATATTTGTTTCCGAAGTCCATATAGCCACTGTGTAGTAGTTTTGAGTTTGTATCGGTATGTTGGATTTCCTCTTGAGATGAAAAGTTATATTTTTATCTGGCATATCGGTACTCGCACAAAGCAATTATACAGATGGTCGCTCCTCAACAGCCTTATTCTCCGTGCTAGTCGACGGCATTACCTCGTAGTGTCCTTGGCTAGCGTGGGTATAGAGGTGGGGCGTCACAGCTGGGTATCGGAGCCAAACTTCGGAACAATGTAGAATAATCTAGCAATGATCATTGTCCTAAGTCTTTCTTAGGAATCGTGCCATAGGATTTGGTTCGAGTCTTCGTACCGTTCTATCCTATTCCTTTTATGATACCTTGTTTCACCCATCAACATTGATTGATATTCTTTTTGTGAATAACCTTTTTCCTCTTCTTTCTTTCTTTCTTAGAGAAGAGAAATGGTTAGACCTGGTCGTCCCAGCGCCGGGCAATCTAGTGCTACTCCCTAGGATGGAGTATTTATGTCTGCTCAGCAACTTCTAGATCTTGTTAAGAATGCTCAAGCTGTCGGACCCATTCCAGAACCTACCCATCCTAGATCTGGTTTTGCACGCTTGTGCAGAGACTATACCGATTTGGGTGGAAGGCCATTTCGGGGATCCGAGAGTGTTATCGAAATTCAAGCTTGGCTCAAATCATGCGATCGCATCTTTTCTCGCGTGAATCTTGTTGATCTCCACCGAGTCCAAGTGGCTTCTAGCATACTCCAAGAAAGAGCATTGGATTGGTATGAGCTTCTTATTTCTGAAATCGTTGAAGCGGATCTCACTTGGGAGCAATTCCGGGAAAGATTCGAATTAAAATTTGTGCCGGAGGCTGAAAAGGTAACTTTGGCCTGGCGTTTTATCGACCTTGTTCAAGGTGAATCTTCTGTGACAGACTATGTCGCATCTTTCGAATCTCTTTCTAAATACGGGGTTGAGTATATTAATACCCCGATGAAGAAAAATCAGAGGTTCGTCTATGGGTTGGATAGGAACCTCAAGAAGCCATTACTTCTGAAACTAGAAGTTTCGTTTGATCAGTTTATTGACATCGCTCTTCGTCTTGAAGAGGCTGATAGAGAAAGCGATATTGAAGTTGTGCGTGCCAAGCAGAACTTCAATGACAACATGAAAAGGCCTATTAAATTCACCGGCCCCAACCCCATCAAGAAAGGGAAGCAACAAACTCCGGTAGCAAAGACTCCTACCTCTAGTCATGGCCGATGCTACAATTGTGGTCTTACGGACCACTATGCAAGGGAATGCCCGAAACCTCTCTTTTGCCGTTATTGCAAAAGTTCGGGTCATCTTATATCTACATGTTCCATTCTTAAAAGTAGGAGAGAGGGAGAGCTAAATGTTGTTCAAGCCCCCAGTGACACTTCTCTTGGTTGAGGTAATTCTCTTCCTATCTTTGACGATATTTCTTTTGTGATTATCTTATTCGAGTTCTTTTTGATATGGGTTTCATCTCATTATTTTTATATCAAAAGAACTTGTCGATTCTTTTCTTTAAACATTGTTGGGCTTGTTGACTTCTTTGAGGATTGCAAATCCGAATTGGCGGATCCGCAACACTCAATTTACGTTTTATTGATGTCGAAATTATTTTATGTGATTTTTCTTTCCGAGCCGATTTTTACTTATGCTTCGGAATTGACTTTTGTAAGGATTGGCTTAATTATTATGAAGCCATATCCTTTTTCCCGTGTGGACTATTCGTCTTCAACATTTTCAATCTGTTAAGTAGATTTCTGTTTTTCCTTTGTGATTTTGATTCCAATTTGATGGCATCATTTTATTCTTTAAGCTCACATGATGAGGAAAGTGTTATTTCTCTCGTTCATGTAGTTTGAGAATTTTTCGGTATTTTTGAGTTTGTCTTAGGATTACCACCTAAGCAATCTTTTGAGCGGTGTTAAGGTCTTTTTAGTTCGACCTTGCCACCGATTTTCATTTGCTACGAGTTGCGGGAGTTAACACTCCATTTACCGCATTCCGCACTCGTTATGAAACTTATGAACGACTTATTATGTCATTCAGTTCGTCCAGCTTATTTCATCCATTTTATGAATCGAGTATTCTACGATCTCGATAACCCCATTTTTTGTATATATATTGATTTTGGATGAAAACAGCAAATTAAAATTTTGCAAATCTTTTTCATAAGATTTATTATAAGTACAATTTGATATTGCTCTTAAACGAGCAAAGAATATTCTTAAAGGTTTTTAAGAAAACATGTTTATCATATAGAAAATGATTTTGTGATTGTATTGCCCATTGAGTGCTTTAAGAATTCTGGTCGATGCGCTTGATCAACGTTATCGATAGGAATTTCCTAAACGCTTTGATGAGACAATCAGACACAGTAAATTGACTTGTAAAATAAAAAAATTTCTAGAAAGATTATTACATAAAGATAAATGTAATTTTGAAGGTTTTAGCTTTTCGGGAGAGAAGACTATTTGAAAGAATTCTTTTCCGATACTCATATTCTTGTGATTCCCGAAGGGAACCAAGATTTTATCTTTTGTACCAATACTAATCGTATTGGTTTGGATGCCGTTCACTTGCAAAAGAGAACGTGCTACCATTTATTCTTCTAAATAAGTTATAGCCTAGCGAGACTAGGTACGCCACTCATGATCTAGTGCTCGCAGGTCTTTTATACCATGTCCATGTCCATACGGTACAATAATAATATCTTCCCTACGTCGACCACTACCGCCGCCGTCGACACCACTGCTACTTTCTCCACGCATAAACTTTTTTGTGAAATTTTTAAGGAATTTAGACATTTTAATAGGTGTAAATCTAAAAAAAGCTTCCATTTGTGTATAGATGTATGAATTTAGGTGTTTGGAAGTTGAAAATGGTGAAATGGGGAAGCATGAACTTGCTCTCGACTGGCTGAATTGAGGAGGGGAGATTTAATTGAGGAGGGGAGATGAAATGGGGAGGGAGAGTGGCGCCTTTACGGTTTGGGTGGGTGGGATACTGCGTTAAACAGGGCAATTACATAATTATTGTATATCTGTGTATAAAAATAACCAAGTTCATAAAAACAACAAAAGTTAACTAAGTTTAAAAAAAAACTAAATTTACAAAATTAACCAAGTGTAATAAAAATTAACTAAGTTAACCAAGTTTTATGAAAATTAACCGAGTTTATAAAAATTAATTAACTAGATGCTGTAAAAATTTAATTAAGCAAACCAAGTTTTATGAAAAATTTACTAAGATTTTAAGAACTAACTAATTCAACCGAGTTTTACAAAATTAACCGAGTTTTATAAAATTTTAACTAATTTAACTATGTTCACAAAAATTAACAAAGTTTATAAAAAGCCACTAAGTTTCATAAAAGTTAACTAAGTCAACTAAATTTTATCAATTCTAACAAAGGTTAATGAAACTTGAGAAAGTTAATTAAGTTATACAAAATTTAACTTAGTTTATAAAAATTGACTAAGTTAAATAATTATTAGTAAAATTAACTAATTTTATTAAACTAACTAATTTTTATAAAAGTTAACTAAGTGTTATCAAAATTTAACTAAGTTAACTAAGTTTTATAAAAAATAACCAAGTTTATAAAATTAACTAAATTAATTTATTTTACAAAAACTTAACCAAGTTAACTAAGCTTATAAAAATTGACTAAGTTAACTATGATTTATGAAAATTAACTAAGTATATAAAATTAATTAAGTTTTATAAAAGTTAACTAAATGTTATAAAAAAATTACTAAGTTGACCTTGTCTTTTTGGGTTAAATGAGATGATTTATATCTCGATGATACTAGGATTGACTTAGATAGTTTAGACAACTCATTTATGAAAGAGAAGATTTTGAAGGTTATAAACGAAAGCTCTAGAGATAAATCGCATGGTCATAATGGGTTCCTATTTTGTTTTATAAAACTTTTGAAATGTTTTAAATAGTTAAAATGTTTAATGAATTCTTTGATGGTTCTTTACAATTAGGTAGGTTTAATTTTACGAAATGTAATTTTACTACACAAGAAAGTAATGGCGAATGAGTTGAAAGACTTTAGACATATTTTGTTATTAAACTTTTCTTCTAAAATTAATTTTAAGGTAAACTTGATTTTGCAAAAGCTTTCGATTCAATTGATTGGAACTTTCTTAAAAATTTGTTACTGGCTAAGGATTTCAATACACACTCCCCCCCCCCCCCCCAAACAAATTCTCATGCGTTTTACCATGATGATTTGCAATGAAGGGAAAACCAAAGCAGCCAAATGCTGATCAAAATTCCTAAAAAAATCTACTCAAACAATTCAAAGTCGATTCGCCACTTAACATCAATTTACAATGGATGATACATATAATAACAATACTCATGAGTGAGAGTTAACTGACCATTACTTATACATTATTTTGCATGGAAATTAGGAACACATCTTTATTTTTAAACTTTATTAAGCTCACATCCCTCCACACTTTGAAATATAAATTACGTCCTTAAATTACAAATTTTATTATCTTTCTATTAAGATCTATACATATATGTTTTGACGAATCTTTTTTTAATATTTACGCATGCTTAGCAAATATCTTCCTAGCAAATATTTGCATAAATATGTCAGGTAAATATTTGTCTGGGAGGCAATCTGAACTCCCTGAGACACTCATATACATATATATACCCATACCTAAGGCAAATTGCAACTATACTAAGCCTATCTGTACAAAAATACTAGGTTTTACAGATCTCCATATATCATTTACGTATTCTTCCACGTGCGACCATCTTGTATATGTACAAAAATACATAGGATTTGATGAACGACGTGCGACCGTTTTGTACGATGTCATGGGCATTTAGATTGATGCTTTACCCATAAAGAAAGAGGAAGAAATAAACACGCTAAGCTACAACAATTTATGATCTTAACATTAATTATCTATTTTCATCATACTGAAACAACATTATTGTATCATGTTAAAAATAACATTGTACATTTCTTCAACCTTCACATATCGACATTAAAAGTACAACACCAACGATTACAAGATTTTCACATGTAATTATATTCAATTTAAATTAGATATTAATACAATCAACAAAGATTAAATTCAAAATTATCGCACCCTAAAGATGTAACTGAAAAAACTAGTTGTTCAACAAATATAAGTTTTATACAGAATCAATGTGAATCGCTGAAATATTACATCAAATTCATTTTATTTTTTCATGGGTAACTTGAATATAAAATGGGTAAGAAAATGAAACATGTGGAATGTTATTTTTCCCTGAAAAGTACTGGTTTGAGAAAGGGAAATATGGGGGTGCTAATAGAGCTACCCACCTAATATTACGTACTTAACCACGACTGTACTTTGCAGGATTACCGTACGCATTTCATATGTTTTACCATATATTTCTGTTATATCTTTGAAATGTTAAAAATAATCCAGTTGAGGTGAAGTACGAATGTTGGAATTTGTTGGATTAGGAAATTTTTGATCGTACATGCAGGGACATGGGGAGAGCTGCAACTAAAGTGTCATCTTGCCCTAATTTCTCAATCCTGAAAAGCCTAAATAGGGTAAACATTAATGAAAAGTCAACTAAAGTATCTTTTTTTTTTTGGCTCTTCTTCATCGAGGATGATATCCGCATAGTTCTATCAAAAATGGAAAATCAAAAGGTGCAAAAGCTTTTTCCTTTTTGCTTTATTTTTGAAAATAAAAATAAGAAAATATATAAAATTACAAATTTAAAAGTATAAACAAAAGAAGTACACATTGAATACGTGGTGTACTCAAGAAAATTCGCCTACTCAACTGGAATAAATACGAATTCTTTACATGAATTTCTACAGAACTAAGTATGATAAAACAGCATATTGAAAAGATGTGTAAAATGAGAAGATAGAAGTTAAATGTCTTAAAAAACACTAGACCTATGCACTGAGAAACATTGAATTAATCGAAGAGGGCAATCACATAAACTATAAATTAACAGATAACATGATCAATGATTTCTCATATTCGAGCTTCTTACTGTCACACCGTGCAAATATTTTGTGTATCCAAGAAAACTTAACTTTCCATCCGTTGGTCTGATCCAGTCTTGCATTATAGAGTATGCAGCTGGAGACAGGTTCATTTCCTGCACATTTTGTATTAAAATTCCAGTTAATAAAATAAACTATTTGTACAAATTATAGTTCTAGATAAAAATAACTCAATAAAAGGTATTCTTCCTGTTTCAGTTCCCAGATGTCATCATGTACTTGGTAAAATAAATATACAAACTGATTAATCAGCTTTAATTGATACAATCTACAACTAAATTTTGTGTTAGTTATTGCAAATTGCTTAACTGGTGGCGTTAGCATGATGGTCCAAAGCTACAACATAAGTTAATCTGTAAATATTGAAGCCTATTCTATTAAGAAGCACCTGAGCAAGTTCCTCAATGGTGATAACTCTGTTACCCTCTTGCTCGAAATAATCAAAAGCTGTGCTTGCAATTTGTTCCCATCCTTCTAAAGCTTCTAGATGATAAGGGCTGATTGCAGCAGCACAAAATTCATCAAAGCTCACTCTTCTGTTAGCTAGTGGCTCGAGCTGCGACGGTTAAAAACAGTTGATAAGATTTCTGTTCCCAGTTGGTAGGAATGATGTTGCACTCAGTAATTAGAACAGTGAGTCTACTAAAGAATATAGTAATATACAAATTCCATAAATGCAACCAACTTGGCAGCATTAAATTGCAGCCATGCTTGTAAAAAGAAAGTGGATGTAAAGATCTGCACTAGCTATACACATTTGATTATTCAATTTATAATTGTACAGCCATGTCAATCACGTGTAACTTTATGTGGTTGGACGCCTAAACCATTTCACATTTAACCAGTTGAAG
This sequence comes from Allium fistulosum, assembly GCA_030737815.1. NCBI lineage: Eukaryota > Viridiplantae > Streptophyta > Magnoliopsida > Asparagales > Amaryllidaceae > Allium > Allium fistulosum. The sequence continues at coordinate 887,936,081 of CM060903.1, read as the reverse complement.
CCAAAAATTGATGCAAATAATATGTACTCTCTTAAAAATTTACATGGAAGCTGTTCCTTAAAGGGTTTGGAATACAGGTGGGCAAATACAAAAATTCATATTCCAAATCAGTATGCACATCAATTCATAATTCATATCTTTCAGTAGTGCTCTTATAATTATGTATGTTTATCTTCCTTAAATTTTTCTACAGGGACATCGAGTAAGTTGTTAGTATATCACAATTGTTTTAAATCTTCTACAAGCTAAAAAGGAAAGCCATAGGATAGAAGAACAAACATGTGTTAACATGGAAAATGCCAAATGGAGAAAAAGAACTCCTGCTGCCACTTAGTATTGATGTGCAATATTATTAGCATTAGGTTACCACTGAAATATATTTTACTTGTAAGTTTCAGTTTCAAAAAACTTACAGCTTTTAAGATGTCAGGAACCATGGAGGCTTGCATTGCTTCAGTTGCATTTTGCATAAGGACCTGCATGAAGCCATGATGCACATTCAAATCAAATAATTATTGGAATGTATATCACAAAGCTTAAAGGCACCAGTGCTTTCATGCTATTTTTCTCGCGAAGTAGTATGCTGTGAACTTAAACAGAACACCTTATTTGAAAAGCATTTTTGGATAAAAGTAATGAAAAACCAACTTTGCAAAAGCCAAAGGGGTTTATGTCATGAAAACAAGATTATCAACGGAAATGTTGCTTATCAGCAAAGAAAAAAGGATTGATATTCTTTATATAATCTTTGTCAAAGCTCAAAAGCCTCTCCATGTTGTGGTTGCTGCTGCAGCTTGTACTTTAGCATTATGTACAATTAGAATGAATCAAGGTTTGGGATCTCGGTTTCGATCTTTTGTAATTTTAGGAATTTCGATCTAATTCATAAATTTTCAGAATTTAGGTTTGGGTTTCGATTTCGGATTTCTTTATTTATTTCTCACATAATTACACATAAATTTGTTAGATTAATTGACAAGATGGGTAATTTATCTTTAATTGAAAAATAAGATATGGATGAACCAATACCGATTAATTATAAATATTTATTACACTATTAAATATTTGTTTATTAATTCGTATTTAACTTTTTCAGTTACATTATTCATATACTTTGTGATTTTGCATGTTTATGAATTTAAAATTTCAGATTTTGAATTTCAACTTTGTTTATTTTATTTTTGTATTGATTAAAATTTCAATTTTGTATTTATTAATTTATTTTTAATTGCAATTTTTTTTCTTCTATAAAATTTGAATTTCAATAGTTTTTTTTATTGAACCGAAGTTTCAGTTTGGTTATGTTTCGGTCCCTACTAAAACTGGAACGGAACAACCAAAATCTTGGTGTTTCAGTCGAAACCTCAAACCTTGGGATGAATCGAGCAATATAGCATGAACAATGAATGGCACAACGTATCATGAGCAATGAATGGCGCTTGGCGCAATATATTATCAGCAATAAATCAAACCACTTCGATCATTAAAAAGGATAAAATCACTGCAAAATAACATCAAATGTTGATTACCTTTCGGAAATTTTCCATTGTAATATACCCATCTTTATTTGGTTCTAATAAATTGAACTGAGACTTGAGGTATGAAAGCTCATCTTCGGTTAGTGCTTTGGATAGGGCCTTCATACACAAAAATCATAAAACTAAATTAGATACAAGGGGGAAAATCAAGTTAAGCACGTTTAGAAAATGTTGTGAATAAACAAATGTGGGTGTGCAAGTGGGCGTGTGCAAACAACTTGAATAACTAATATCTAAAAGAAGCATATATGCATAATATTGCTAGATCAAAATAGAAGAGCGGGAAGTAAAATCAAAATCTGTGCATCAAATGATAGACTTCAAAGCCATCTTGCACATCCAACCCTTTAACACATCCACTGCAACCTTTTATAGACAGCTAAATAACACTGAAGAAAATCTTAATTAACATGAATAAAATCATGGAAAATAAATATACCTTCAATGCTGCACGCTTGAGAGGAGTAGCGCGGATGTATGATTTTATAAGTTTAAAGATTAGGATATCTAGAGGAATTTGGCGGTTATTATCCCTCAACCATGGATGATCTGCCATTATCAGAATTACAAAAACACTATTCGATTTCAGAATATGAATAATTGCATACATCAGGTAAAAGAAGGGATTAAAACATGACAAAATATCTAAGTGAAAATACTGGCTTACTTAGAGCTTGTGCTGCTGTCATTCTTTTCCTATAATCCTTGTTTAGTAGCCTTCTGACAAAATCTTTAGCTTCGTGAGATACAACAGGCCATGGTGAATCATCAAAATTAGGGTCCGCTCTCAATACAGCACGAAATATTCCAGACTCTGTTCTTGCCCAGAAGGGTCTGCTACCACATAACAGTATATATGTTATCACACCAATGCTCCAAATGTCAGCTTCTGTGCTATACGATCTGTGTAGCACCTCAGGAGCAACATAATATGCACTGCCAACAATGTCGTTCAGTCTCTCATCTGCATTTTCCCATGGAATTTAATTTCATATGACTTTACTTCGATCAAACAAATTAGAAAGAGCATTCATTCCAATGTTATTTGTTTATTTATTTTGTGCATCTTATCATCTCATGCAATAGTTGTTCCTATAAAACTCGACTGTGTTACTTATCAAGCACTGTAAAGAGTGAAGAAGCATAAAAGTTTCAATTAAAAAAAAACACTTTTCTGTTTTCAGTGCTAATCGCGAGATATATTAGATGAAATTAGAAAATTAATTCTCATACAGCTAACACCTAGCTATCAACTGATAATCTAACTCACACTGCGCAGAAGACGCTGACACAAAACAGATGCTTAAAATTGTAAAATGACAAACACAATCCTGTCATAATGCATATACAAAGAGTGTATTGAACACATTAATCTAATATTAGTTCATTTTAAGAGTCGTTCCTAAAGGATTGTGAGAAGTTGTAATAATAACACAGATGTTGACTTTGACCGTTGCATTATGGTGAAACAGTATAAAGGTAACTTTTCACTGCTTTAGGACAGCCAGATAAGCATAAATAATTGGTAACGACGTATCAATGACGATTTGAAAGCTTGTCTGCAAATGTTATAAAGAAATACCAGGTTTTATAAAATCAGAAAGGCCAAAATCAATGAGCTTCATGGGAGAGCTTTCATCTTTACTGGTGAAGAGAAAATTCTGTCCACATGAAAGTGATACAGGCTTAAATTCGTCATGATGGATAGTTTAGAATGGCAGGAAGTAAATAAGAATCAAAATTATTTGTCGAGTTTGATCATACCTCAGGCTTTAAATCACGATGCACAACACCTTGAAGATGACAGAAGGCAACAACACTCAATATTTGAACAACGATTACTTTTGCATCATCCTCCATGTACCTCCCTCCTCTTAAATAAAATATGAACATGAAAAATTTTAAGAACTTTCTGGTTGAATTATTATACACATACTAAATACACAAATATTGGAAATCTGTATTCTTTGCTGTGCATTTACCTGGATAAAATTCTATCCAACAATTCTCCACCTTCGCAGAGTCTGAGTATGGTAAAAAGAGTTACAAATTTGAGGGAAAGAACACTTTGTATGAAATTAATTAACAGCAACTAGCAGTCAGCATCTAATGCAATCTAATTAAATAACATTAACACTGAGCAAGCTGCTGATGTCTGTATGAGTATCGGTTCCATTAAACAGAATCACAGATTAATAGAAAGAATGCCAAAAGAATGGATGGTAGTGACTATAAAGATGAACACATACTCCATAACTATGTAGACATTTATAGCATCCTCACATGCATCATAAAATTTGACTAAGTTTTTATGCCCAGAGAGAGCTTTTAAGATTTTGACCTCCCTGCGAACATCCTCTATTGCTATAGCTGTTGTCATCTGGAAAGCAATTTCAACTAATCAATATTTACCCTTGAAAGCAGTTTGGTTATTTATTTATATAAGACAGTAGTGAACATATCAAGGATAATACCAGTTATAGCTTACCATGTATGCAAACAAAATTATGGCTCAGTAAGTTTATCCATGTAGTTTTTATAGTAAAATTTCATAATAAGCTTTCAGCATAGAGCAACTACTTATTCCACAACCAATGTTTCTGTATTACACGATTTGCAGCTTTTGGGTATGTTACGTAATGATGATATTTTCTTTTCCCATTCATTTTTGTTATAAGCTAGACTAATAATTAATATGCACTGTTGATGCCACCATGCAGATTTGCTTTAGTTAAATTATATCCCTAGTTGTACAGTAATTACAGTACAATTTATCCCCCTTGTTTGCAAATTTATTGATTCCCTAGACTTTCACAATTTAAACCAGAAAATTGTATTACACTTTAACCTACATAGTCAGTTTTCCTGTTTACTGTTCATCGTTCATTTTAGTTGTGTCCCTCAAAAGCCTCCAACTTTTAACAGTTTGTACTTTCTTAGATTATCCTTTGATATAGCAATGTTAGCCTTAAAACTTATCTTGATTTTTATTAAATACTAGTAATAAGACATTGTTACTTTATTCTGTTTGATTTTTATCAAATATCAGTAAAAGGACATTGTTACTTTATCCTGCTTGTTTTTTATTAAACATCAGCAATAGTTGTGTCCCTCAAAACACTCCTACTACTAATAACAATTTTTACTATTTAATTGGATCATCTTTTGATACAGCAATATTCGCCGTAAACTTACCCAGCTTGATTTCTATTAAATATCAAGAAAGGACAATGTAAGTCTGTAAAATGACATTCTGAAACTGTTCGACTTCATTAATGCACATTCTCGTATTTTTTCCCATCAGGATGGTTTTTGTTCCTACAATAATGCATTAGGTGTTTTCCCATTGATCACGTAAACTCGTATTTCTTAAATTATTTTCTAGCACGTTGTATACTATTTTCATATTGCCTGTTGGTTCTTCTTATATTCTAAAATGTCACACCACTATTCCAGAAAATAGCAAATTATGCAAATTTACAAAAATAGTATTATCAACAAAAGGACACTATGGAATATTACTTTGAATAAGAAATTATTATATTCACTCTACTGCAATATTGCAACAGAGTTAACATTGATTTAGATCAGATGCTGTTTCCAATTGTACTAGTGGTTCATGATGCTGATTCAAAATTGTTGTATCAGTGAAAGCATTTAATTCCAGGGGGAAATCTATTTGATTCGAATTGCATATTCAAAATTACAGCATAATTTAAAAAAGAAAAAGAAAAATCAAATCGCATAATTTTATTCTTGAACCAATGTGTCATAGTGATCGAGGTTGTAAGATTTAGTGAGTAAACTTTTATAGTATTGATTTTCTTTTTAATTTGATTTGTTTTTTTATATATAATGACGGTGCATATAGGATTTAATTGGACATGGTAAAGTTTAGGATTTTAATATTATGGGAAGAAAGAAGATGAAAATTGGTGATTTGTGTTTTTTAGGGTAAGTGCATGAACATACTTTTATTATAATCTTAAAGGAGAAAAGCTTATTTACCTTTTCCTCGACAATATTTTTAATTCTAAAATTTTATTGTTATTTATCTCACTCCCTTTAATTATTTTATTTTTCCCTTTGAAGGTAAGTTCTTTTTTTATAATAAGAGTTATTTTTTTGTGTAAGCAGGGTACTCGTTTTGATGTCTTAGGGGTTTGAACCATGACCTTTACATCGTCACTCTAGAACTAACCAGTTGAGCTAGTAGTCTTTGACATCAAAGTAACTTTTTGTGCATTATGCAAACAAAATAAATGATGATTCATCAATACTTCTGCTCGTTGGTAACTTTTTTTGCTTATTTTACAACCCCTCTCAAATACTGTTCTAGATTCTCCCACACTCCCCTAATTACAAAGTAGGAAACAAACTCAACAAAAATGAAATATTTAAGGTTTTTAAACTAGAGATTTCTTTTTTAATTATGCTAGTTATTCAAGATTTTAAGCAATTATTTCCTTGGTTCCTAAAAAGGATAGAACTTTAACAAACATCTTTATTATCATCATCTACCCAGTGCACAAAGCTCCTGGTGGGTAGGATTTGGGATAGACAAGTTGTCCGTGGTTTTACCCCACTACCAGTGAGATTTTTTTTCCGAAATTTGATCATTAAATCAAGCTCCCACAAAACAAGTGTTAACACCTCTTAACAACAAATAAAGTCTGTATTACATCGAAGCTGAATATCTTCATCATGTCAAACATAAGTCAATCGCATATCTAAGGCAAGTTAAACAAATGACTTCAAACGCAAATTCTAAGTTAACCCCTTAAAAATTTTAAACCCGATTAACATATCCTCCATTGAATTTCATCATCATATTTAAAAAAATGTTTTCGGCTATCCCATATGCCCACTATGAGGTAAGCATTTGAACATCGTAGGACCAATACGAGATAAGTCTTTTAACCTTGTACCTGCGAGGTAAGTCCTTTAACCTCATGGGCTTAGTACGTGGTATGTATTTAAACTACGCATTTGCACTACGTGGTTATTTCAAAATCCACGTAGCCGCTCTAAGTGGTAGTTGAAAATATTATATAAAAAATGGTAGAAATATGAAGGGACAATTTAGTCCAATTAGTTTTTTTAAAATTAAGGGTGCTTATACATGGATCCAAATAGAATTTGTCAACTTCAAAATGTCTATTAAGGCGGTTAAAATTTTGTATGTCTTAGAAAATTCATGAAGTGTCGATATCAACTTGTTCATGAACTTAATGAATTTGACAAACATGCAGAACCATTATAAACATTGTATATTCAATTCATTTCTTCTCTCCAAAACTGGTAATTCCCATCGATGTTCTCATGCAAAACTCTAACTACGTGCAACACTTCAAATATTGCACAGTATTAAAAGGTTGGTTTTATTCATACACCATATTTAACTGTACATATGCCCAAAAGTTTTCATAAAACAATATACATCATTTTTTACTTTACATACACCATAAAATTTACAAAACTACCCACCCACTACCTTTACCTATTACCCCTGTTAATATTCTTGTCATGGTCGAGATTACTAAGAGAGCAACCACGAGGTATTAATACAAACCTAGGAGAGCAACTATGAGGTAATAATAAAACTTGAAGGGAAGTACTGTGCGATACATAATAATACTAGTATAAGTATAGGCATTGCACGGTAATTTTATTCTCTACGTCTTTCCATTGTATGATCCATGAATCCAACGCCTGTTGTTGATTGATAATGGTTGTTTGGTCTTAATTTTTTTTATTAAAATAAACGTGGTATGAATAGCAAATTTTGGTGCTGGAATTAGACATCTTCAAATGCATGCTAACTAATAACGTATTTCACTTGATGTGCATGTGCGTAGGAATTCCCACAGTAGTAACTCGCTTTTATTTTCTAATTGTTAAAGTAAACTAAGCGCTACAATTTGAAATTAGCAACAGAACTTAAAAAACGAAACGAATAAACAGGAACAAACCTTCGATTTGGGGATGATCTTAACAGCAACAGCTAAACCTTTGAGCTCGCCTTTCTTAATTTTGGCGGAACAAGTATGACCAAAATGCCCTCTCCCAACCTCGACCCCTAATTCGTACTTTGCCCCAAAATTCTTCCCAAAACCAAAATTCTTATCCAACTCCCTCTCCTTGTCCCCTCCTCCTCCTTCGGCTTCCTCGGCAATTACATTGTTTTCATTATTATTACTACTAGACTTCTTCCCCTGCCTCTTCGCCAGCGCTGCCTTTATATGCTTCGCTGGTGAAGGCGGCGGGAACGGCCGCCGCAAAGTCTGCAGAAACCTCTTCGGTGTCCTTGCCGGCGACGGAGATACGCCAGCTGGCAACGGACTGGCCGATCCCGATTGGGCCGGGTATGGACTCGGCCAGGTGGAAGGCTGCATCGGTGTTGCGCCGCCTCCCTCCGCGGGAAACGGAGACTGCGGAGGAGTGCGGCGGTTGCGGCGTCGATCTCCGCCGTTGTCATCATCATCCTGGACGGAGATACCCTTGCCTTGACACTGACCCATCGCGATCTGTTATATGAATTCTAGAAAAGGGACATGGAATTTGAAAATTTTAATGTCGAATCGATTCGAAATGGTTTAATTTCGAATCGATCGATCGTTTTGATTCGACACTGTATGGAAATGAATTAAATAGTAATTGGGCAATTAAACAAACCGTTTAACGATGCGAAATTGGAAGGAAATTAAATGGTGGTAAATTATACGAGGGAAGGGGTTTATTTTTCTGTAAACTTTTGTTGCGTCAAACAGTTGAGGAACAAAACAGAAAAGCGGACGACTGAAGATGTTTGTGTACGTGGAGATATATTAGTGGGTAGATTTGGTGTGTCACGTTTTGGAGATTTGTGAGAGAAGATTTGGACGGTGATAAATAGATGCATGTGAGGTGTTTACGGACTTGTAGGAGAGTATTTATTGTGTTCGATTTTGATCAACACCGGCTCCGGTTTGATTTGTTCTGTGCTTATCAAAGAATTAATTTAAAGGCAAATCTGCTTAGGACCACCGCACACGATGACAAAAATGGATCGTCCAATTGTATAATTTTTGAAACAAAATATTTATTTTAAATACTTGTTAATTTCAGTTAAACATAATAATAATGATAAGTTAGACAAAAAATTGCTTATACTATTAAAAACAAGAACTAAAATCATAAAATAGAATGTACGGTAAATAACAATTAACCACTAAATAAAAATACTTTTATTTTTGTTTCTAATAATGCAAATAATATTCAATTCAAGATATTATCTATGTATTAATTGAAAGTAACAAAATTTTGCAATAATTATCTTTTTACGAAATCGATTCCTCTAAAGTTATGTAATTGTACTAATGTAACTCTACCATCATATAAGCTGATTCACCGAGTCTAGTGAAAACAACTCTACCATCGTATAATCTGAGGTAGACCGATTCTTAACACACCGGACAAGCCACTAGGGAGTTATTAATTGGGGAAATTAATTTAAAGGACAAAAATTTATATATTTTTAGCCTCAAGGACACGACCTCAATATTTTATCCACAAGGACAAACATTCTTCTAAAAATTATTCATAAGGACAAACATTCTTTCAAAATTATTCATAAGGACAAATATTTTTCCAAAACTGCTACCGAACTAAAAACTGATACCTAAAAACTGCTACCGATAACTACAAACTGATACCTAAAAACTTAAAAACTGATATCTAAATAAAGTTGTCCTTCAGGCTAAATTACTGAAGGTCTGTCCTTGAGACTAAAATCCTGAAAATTTTTGTCCTTGACAATAATTTCCTGTTATTAATTATACATTTAAGTCATTCTTCATTAAACATTGCTTATCAAAAACATTCTATTTTACTTCTGTTATACGGAAAAAAATCTGATAAGAGCTATCTAAAACATAACTTTATGCTACTAAAAGCATAACGTTGACACTATCGAAAACACCATACTCAGAGGTTTTTAAAAACATGTCATTATATGGCCATCGAAAATATGATCATATATGGCCATCAAAATTTTGACTTTAAAGCTATCGAAAATATGTAGTGACTTACTATCGAAAATATGTAGTAACTTGCTACTGAAAATATGACCTCTCAAATTCACTTGCTATCATAGACTTTGTAGGCTACCTGAAATATAAGTTCGTATGCTATCGAAAAAATAAAGGGTAGCTATTGAAAATTTGATAGCATATTTATTGGAAACATGAATAATTGTTATCGAAAACATGGTAGTATAGCTATCGAAATATGAAACTATAACCATCGAAAATATGTCAAATTTGGTTCTCTAAAACACAATACTATAGCTATCAAAAAATACTTACCATCCAAAATATGAACTATTAGTTATCAAAAGTATGATGAACTTGCTATCGAAAACTCAGCTTTAAAGCTATCGAAAATATCAATTTTAGGCTATTGAAAATGTCATTTTATTAGCTATTGGAAACATGGTAAGGCGCTATTGAAAATATGAAATTTTGTCGCAAATCCGTAAATAAATACGCCTTTTTTTTTCAAAATCAAAGCACTTAAACTCTAGGGGCGACTCACCCGAACCCACAAACAGACACCAGGTTAGTGAAAGGATGTCGACTTTAATTATGAAAGAATTATGTATGGGAGGATGACTAAACTTGCGACCTCATATGTGTTATTATAAAGCCTTACACTTGTCATGTTCTCATTTATTACTTTCAAAATCATAACAGTAAAAGCCTGATATAACCAGTAATGATCTTCTTTAATTCTTCATTAACAATAAAAGCCTAATCAAACTACGATGCCAAAACAAAATTAGGCTGCACCTTCTTTGGCCAAGTAGACTACATCCCAAACCAACTACGCCACTACGGACAGATCAACGATAAAGCATGGTACCAAAACAAAAAACCGTTAACACTGATCAAGCACAAAGTTGATTACGGTCATAGTCTAATGAATATTCTTTCAAAATTCAAAGTTGCCACCGAACGTCAAATTCTCCGCCTAAAGCCAAATTCCTCCGCTTAAAGCAAACTCTACCTCCAATATCTATGTCAGCAATTCGAGTACATTTAACAAAGCCTATTGACGAAGGACGCATGGCAAGATCTAATGGAGAAGGAAAGATACGAGGATATGATGTCAGCTATCCATGTGATGTCATATTTGTTATAAAAGAGAAGATACCGTAGCTGAATAAGGGATGAATCTTGATTGTTTACTGAATTATATGATATAAAACTTGTGCTCTTTACCATTAAAATCAAATAAATTGTACTTGAAAAGGAATTGAAGAAGAAAATAATTGACCAGTGGACGTATGATTCCTTAACATCCGAACCATGGAAAATTCTTATGTTTTTTTACTTTACAGCATTATTACATTGTTTTCTGTGTTAGATTCTGTTTCAATTTGATTGAATTTTTGTTGAGATTGAAATTGACATTTTAACATATAGTTAAAGTGCTTCTTCATAATTGTGTAAGCTTTAGCAACATAATTACTTCTTTAAACCATAATTTAATATCACTTAAACTTACTAATTCATAATTACATAAGCATTCAGTACCGTGATTACTTCAAATTTAAGTTGGTGTTGTAAGAACGAAAAATCTCACTAACATTTTAGCGCTAAAAGGAGGAGGGAGCTCCAAGCAAATCTTTTCCTAAAAATTCCCTTGTACTTGAAAACCACATCCTTCCAAAACGCAATTTGCATACTCCTCCACCCCTCTACCAATGGAAGCAGATCATTTAGCCATGAAAAAAAACATCCCGCCTAATCATCCAAACCAATAATAGGCCCATCGCATATTATCTCCACTGATTCTATCTCGAAGCCCTAATTTCCTTAACAACCTAGATCAATGCATAGAAAAAATGGTAGCCTGGTATGTTCCACCTAAATCAACCAACTTACAAAGCTCCGCAGCACACTGCCATCATTCACCAATTGCCCAAACTACGCGAGTGGTTAATAAAAACTACAGTCTCATTATTGAGAATGGTGAGAATGGTCTAAAGGGCTTAGGGGCAAGATCTAAGAGCAAGGCTCAGATCAATCCAAATATAAAAGTTAAACAACCAAACATTAACCCTCCGTTGTTGGCCAAGCACAATACCCAAGCTGTGCGACACAATGATGAGGCTAACTCAGCTTATAAGGGTGACTCGTCATAATCAAGCGCTAAGGTTGAGGAGATACGGGGATGAAAAGCCCATATAGAAGAGTTGGTACAATTATGCCAATAGAACAACATAAAGGGAAGAGGGGAGATCTCCTCTCTGTTCAGTAATGCCATCATCGAATCAGACTTCCCAAACAACTTCAGTGCCCCCAATATTGACAAATACGATGGGACATCCAGCCCAAATGACCATATGTGCGCGTTTGAGTATCATATGAACATACTAAAAGTTGGATGATTAGCTAGGTGTAAGTTGTTCCTAGTATACTGTTTCCTGGAGATTTGACCAGGCAACTAGTGCTCGGCATCAAGTAGTGCTCGGCATTAGGTAGCACTCGGCATCAACTAGTGATCGGCATCAGGTAGTGCTCGGCATCGGGTAGCACTCTGCATCAGGTAGTGCTCGGCATTAGGTAGCACTCGGCATCAACTAGTGCTCGGCATCAGGTAGTGCTTGGCATCGGGTAGCACTCGGCATCAGGTAGTACTCGGCGCCCAGTAGAACTCGGCGACAGGAGTACTCGGTGTAGTACTCGACATCCAGTAGAACTCGGCGACAGGAGTACTCGGCGTAGCACTCGACATCCAGTAGAACTCGGCAACAGGAGTACTCGGCGTAGTGCTCCACATCAAGTAGAACTCGGCGATAGTAGTACTCGGCATCCAGAGGCACGTTCGGCCTCGACTGACAACCATTCTGCACTTCCCGCACACCAAACATACCGTTCGGCATAGAAAGGATCATTCGGCATTATGGTGTTTGGCATATCTGGTTCGGCATGCAGCGACCACTATGCTTGGGCTAGAGTGTTCGTATACCGAGCCCACCTGGGAAGTCCAGCCCATCTTTGTCTATAAATAGAGGGGCAGGGTCACAGTGAAAGGGATCCTTTTTTGGAGGGAAAACACCGGGGAGACTCTGCCATTTTCAAGACTCATCTTCTCTACTTAACAACTTCACTCAAGCATTTGATTCACGAATTGTATTTGTAATCAACTATAAAGGAAATCAATAAAGTTGAACAAAGTGGACGTAGGCAATTACGCTGAACCACTATAAACTTGGTGTTCTTACTTTCTGCATTTAAATTAGCATTGTCTTCTCTGTTTAATTTACTTTCATCACTTATATCTCTACATAATCTTTCTGAACGAGGTTAGTGACCAATTTTGGTGCTAACATATACCTTGCTAGGGTAGCATCAAGGTGGCTTAGAAGGTACACGTCTAGAGAAATTCAATTTTAGGCATAGGTGTCGGTTAACTTCCACCAGCAGTTTAATTCAGGGAGAGAATTTTCTCCGGATCCTAATACATTTCCCTACAATAAGCAGAGAGATAATGAAAGCTTGCGTAGCTTCATTAAACCGATTCAAATATGATGCAATGAGGATTAGGGTGACCAGTGAGGATGCACTACTCATGGCAGCTCATGCTTGGATAAAATGAATATTGACGTGTGGGATAACAACCACATAAAACTATGCTGGAGCATGAAAGCTTTCGATGAGAGAGCTAGTAGTTATATACAAATGGAAGAAGCTCGAGTAGCCAAGGGAATACCACTTAAAAGAACTGTCCCTATGTAAAATGAAAGAAAATTGGGGCAGACAGCTACAGCTTAGCGGCTAAAAGACAAAGGGAGTTTAACTTCATAGTGAAACCCCCCTACACATACTCATGGGTAGACATTTGAAATGACCAAAAATTTCCAAATAAAAGAAAGAAGCTAGAGCAGAACAAATGGGGAGCTTACTACCATTTCCATAGGGTAAATGGCCACCACAACAACAACTGCCATCACTAGGAGAATGAAATTGAGAGGTTAATCCATAAAGTTTACTTGGGTACTTTCCAAAAAGACAGCGCAACAATGAAACAACACTTGTGCAAAGCCAGTCCCCAAATCTACAGGCAATGTAAGCAGGAAATCCAGGGATTCTTATAACTTCAATATACAGAGGACTCGTAAGAAAAAAGTCAATGGACAAAAACATCCAAGAAGCCTAGGCTGAGCATAGGACCATGTATCATATCAAACAACAACCTATGTACGACATCACCTTCGCTGCTACAGACTCTGCTGGAATAGTGTTCCCTTACCAGGATCTCATGGTAGTGACTATACGGATATCGAACTGCATTGTAAAAAAAGTATTTGTAGATTCTAGGAGCTTAGTAAATTTTATCTTCAAAGTTGCATATGACAAAATGAAGCTCCTAACCGAAGTGCTGAAGCCAAGCCCAAAACCCATATATTAGTAAAAGTGTTGAACCTAGTATTTCAAAGACAATCCAAATTTTAGTCCTAACATGAGCCTAGCTTACAAGAGATCAAACTATGACAAACAAGTCGAACCAAATGTGCCCCAGGATAACCAAACTATGCCATCGGTGCAAAGAGACAATATGGAATCATGGATGACCCCCATCAAGTGGGTCTTATCAGAAGGAACTTTGCTTGCAGATAAGAACGCAATAACAAAAATTAGGTATCAACCCCTGTATTTTACATTCTTTGATGAAATACTATACAAAAGAGAATATTCAACCACAAAACCCATATATGTCACCAAGGAAGAAGGAGTTAGAGTCATGATGGAAGTTCATGAGGGGTACTATGAAGATCACTCTAGAGGAGTAAATGTAACACCCCTAATTTAAATAACATTATTCAGGAGATTTAATTAGATAAACTAAATAGAATAATGTAAAGTTTTAAGCGGTTAAGAGATTGAAATTTGTAAAGTTATAAGGTAGTCGTGCCTTAATGAATGAACAAATGAAAATAAAGGTAATAAGATTTTGGAAAATTAGGAATATGACAAATTCTTATACCCTAAACCCATTCTCATTTACAACATTCACAAACTAAAACTAAACCAAGGATTAAGGACGACCACCATTAGAAGATAACAAGGGGAAGATAAGCAAGATTTCAAGAAGGAAGCTTAAGTTAATTAATCAAAGAACAAATCTCAACCTCCTTAACAAACAAGCTAAAGATGAATAATAGATTACATTTCATTTTTATGATTTTTGGTTTCTAGTGGAGTTCCGAATTTATTTTGCAAATTATTTTCCATGTTTTGATTTTCTAAATGAATATATATACTTGTTGATGATTATGCTATTTCATATAGATTTTATGATAAGGATTAACTTGCAAAACCTATTAAATGACATCTAAATGACTTGCATTTTTAATTAAAGGTCAGAAATATTATTTTAGAGATGGGCTTTAGGTTTTATAATTTTCTGAATTATTGTGGATTTATTATGAATTTTCTAGTGAAGAAAATGGTTAAATTGGGTTTAAATTAATTTTGGCTATTATATGATAGCTTTGGGTCAGAAATTTAAATATGTTAGAAAACACATAAAAAGTGATTTATTGGAATTTTTTGAGAATTTTTCTAAGTGTTTTATTAAATATATATATAATTATTTAAGTTATGAGACCTAAATGTTTTATATTTTTAAAATAGGACTAAATATTTAAATTATTAAATACTGAATTCGGCAGCACTTTTAGAAAATATTTTGGAAAAGAAATTGGCAACCAATTATATTATGACAAATAAGCAAGTTAGTTGGAAAGATATTACTTTATAAAGTAAAAATTCAATTTTTGTTAAGGTTTGCTGTTTCGCCACTCTCGGCAGCTACCTTTCGACTTCATACTACCACCTCCATCATAGTCAAAACCAATACACTGGTATGAAGTGGATTGGAGATAGGCGAAAGGTATAGGGTCGAAACGTGCTTTCGAAGGGGTCGAGGCCTTGTTTTGCTTTCAAAAGAGATACCGCTTGCTTTGCTTTCAAAAGAATGATTTCGAAAGGGTTTTAATATGGCTTTCAACAGAGGTTGTTGCCTTTTGTTTTAAATAAGCTTTCGACAGGGTCGAAACACTCATTGCCGCATTCTACCTTTTGACCCAGTTGAGGCCACTTTTGCCTTTAAACATTGGTTTCGAAAGGGTGCTTTTGCTTTTAAATAAGAAGCCGCTTCTCCAAGCTTTCGAAGGGGATGGTTTCGAAGCCATCTACTTTTTTTTACTTAGGAAACTGCTTTCGACCTGGTTCTTTTAAGACCCTTTGTTCTATTGAAAGATAAACCCATAGGTGTCGAATGGAATGGTTTTAAAAGGTTTCAAAACTATGTTCCACAAGCTTTTACTTGAACCCAATGTTTTCGAAAGATTTGTTTTAAGTAAAGGGCCTTATTTATTTCGAAAGGTATATAATAAAGGTTTTGAAGGGGAGGCTCCCCAATGGTATCGAAAGGTACTTAAAGTTTTTTAAATGGAAGGTTTCCAATGCTGTCGAAAGGAACGTTTAAAGAGTTTTGAAAAGAGGATGTCTAAGGTTTATAAAGCTTTCGAAGGGATACCTTCAATGATTTCGAAAGGTTGTCTTAAAAGGTTTCAAAAGGTATGTTTTGGCCTTTCGGCCTAGTGTTTCAAGGTATAGTTGTTAATATATTTTGAAAGGGATACTTTCAATGGATTCGAAAGGGTTGTTTAAATTTTTTAAGCAAGGGTTTCGAATGGTTTACCTTGGCTTTGTGCCCTATGATCTTTTAAGTTGAAATGGGTTTTTAACTTATTTTGGAGGGATAGATAACCCTTAATACAATTCATCAACATTGTTTTGTGTAAAGTATATATAACATGGCAAAGAGATTTGGGTAAAGCAAAGTGCATATTTTCCTTGTTTAAGTATGATTTATAGGGTTAAATCAATTTGAAAGAAATGTTTTCAAGGAAAGTTTGGTGGGTAGTTGACCCTAAGTAAATGACTTAGATATTAGAATACCGGATGGGACTGGTACAGAGTCGCGCGCTATACTTTAGCTAGTAGCACCTAGCTAATATAAGTCCAAAATTCCAGTGTGTAGGGCTTTGTCACAGGTAAGACTAAAATGATGTTACACACAGAAAGGAATATACATAGAAAAGATAGGTTATTGCTGAGCCCGCAAAACCATTAGTATCAGTTGACCCTGGGAGAAGTAAGTAAGAGACAGACTGTCCAGAAGTGTGTCTAACAGAAGTTAGATTATTTGTTATGTCTGGTAGGCTTGAGTCAGCCAAAGGTTAGTAGTTAGCTAAACAAAATTATATTGTTCGGACAGATAGTCCATTTATAACCTAATGTATATGCATATATGATATTGCTATGATTGCTTTAATCAGTTTGATTGTAGGATTGTGATTTGCGAAAGATATGTTTTAAAGGGATATATGTGAGGGGAAACCCGTTCTGCTAAGCGGTGTGGTCTCACTTAATACCAAATAACCGAGATGTATAGAATTATTCACACCTAGCTTTATGTCTAACTCGAAGTTTATGTTTTCCACTTAAACTCTTGGGTGCTCAAAATTAATTTAAGTAGATTGAGAGTTAAGGTTTTTCGGGTTTAGTAGGTTAGACGAATAAAGCTTCCGAAGACGTGTAGAAGGCAAAGCTAGCTATATAGGAGCTATTTAGTTTTATTTCTGATGTGTTGTATTAAGACTGATATGTCTATTTAGTACTCTGGTCATCCAAGGGAGCATCTTCATATGTCGCTCTTGGCTTAATTTGTAATAATTATATTTGATCAAAACCTGAGAATCGTTTGGGATTATGTGATGGAATATGAAACATGGTTTTGCAATGTAATTAGTAAAGTTGTTTTTTTGAATTTGTGATTTTGTTTCATATTCATGTGCTTTCGATATTATGGGTACCATTAACATTACTGTATTTTGTCATCGGAAGTTAATACTATGGATGACTGCAACATCTGTAGCGCTTAGCTTCGGGACTCAAGATAGGGGATGTTACAATTTAGTATCAAAGCATAGGTTTATGAAAAACTTAAAAGAAATTTCAAACGTAAAATGATTTTGAAAACGTAATCTTAAGGAATTAGATAAAAGATTGGGGTATGGGATAACGCTATAGTAACGTACTTGTATTTTCTATATATAAGTATACGCTTTATCTCTATCCTTCCATCTCTATTAGGCTATTCTTATGTATCTTACGAAGACTCGAATGCAGATTTTATGGACGTAAGGTATGGATGCTAGAAATGGAAGAGTTAACTTTGGTGGGGGAAGCACCACAACCAATGGAAATGCCAGACCAAACACTAGGAGGAACCCAGGTCAGGCACAAGCTGCTAATGTGGGTGTTGGAATGCCGCAAGTTGATATGGGGACTATGTACCAGTTCTTTGTCAACATGATGCAAGCAGGAGTTGTTATGGGGTTAGCCGGAGGAAATGCTGAAGGAGGAAATCAAGAAGCTCCAGTGGTTGATAACTATGCTGTTTTGAGTAGAGATTATGCCAGGTTGGGGGAAAACCGTTTATCGGGACTAAAGACGCAATTGAAGTGGAGAATTGGTTACCTCATTGTGAGAGGATTTTTGCAAATTTGAGGTTAATGATGAGCAAAAGAGAAGGCTTGCTTCTAGACAGTTGTAAGGAGCAGCACTGTACTGGTGGAATAGTGTTATGGTCGGAGTCAATGAGGAGACTATGACTTGGGCTGAGTTCAGGAGGAGATTTGAAGAAAGATTTATGTCTGAGATTGTTAAATCTACTCTGCTCAGGAAGTTTGCTGAGTTGGAGCAGAAAGATATGACAGTGCTTGAGTATGTAACCAGATTTGCGGAGCTATCAAGATATGGATACGCTACGGTTGATATTGTCATCAAAAGGAATGAGAAGTTCATTCGTGGGTTGAAACCTGAGCTTACTAAGGCCACGTTATTGCATATTAGAGATTTGTGCGATGTAGTTGTTGAAATGGCTTTGAGGCAGGAGGAGATGCTTGCTTTTCTTGAGCGTAACAAGGTAGGTGGAGCTCGAGGAGGACAAAGCCAGAAGAGGAAGTTTTTCCATAAGAAGGGAGCTCAGAAGAGTGGAGCTGCTAAGAAGGGAAAGGCGGGGGTTATCTGCTATAAATGTGACAAGAAAGGGCATTTCGCCAATGAATGTCGCTCGAGTGATGGAAAGAAGGTGATTAGGAAGAAGAATATTATATGCTTCAACTGCGATCAAATTGGACATTATTAGAACCAGTGCAAGGAGCTAACCAAGGATGGAAAAGGTAAAGTGTTTGCATTGGAACCAGCTACCTCGAGACCAACAACAAAGGAGAAAGGAAAAGCTGTGTTGGGAGGTACGCTTTTGATTCATGCTATATCTGTTAGAGTTCTATTTGATAACGGTGCATCGCATTCTTTTATATCTCGTTGTTTGGTAGATAAGCTTAACCTAGAACCCGCATACCTAGTTACTTCCTTAAGGGTTGCAAATCCGATAGGAGGATTTGCAACGCTTGGGATGAGATGTGGCCACTTAGAGTTTGAATTGTTAAGTCATGTATTTGGTTGTAGTTTGCATGTGTTTGATTTCGTAGGGTTCAGAACTATTTTGGGTATGGATTGGTTAAGTAAATACGATGCTAGAATATTCTACCATGATAGGAAAATATCACTTAGACACCCTGACTGTAGAGATCCGATAATATACTCCGTAGAAAACCCTAGTTTTGAGGTTAATGCTTTATTGAGTATTGTGGAGGTGGAAGACGAGTTGAATCGAGTTTTCATTGTTAGAGAATTCGCAGATGTCTTTGAATTTATAGTGGAATTGCCACCGAAATGTGCTATTGAGTTTCGAATAAATTTAGTACCAAGGGCAGAACCGGTGAGTAGACCGCCAAGCAGAATGACACCTACCGAGATGAGGGAGCTAAAGGTACAGTTGGTGGATTTGGAAGGCATGAATTTTATCAGACCAAGCAATTCGCCTTGGGGAGCAGCCGAAGTGTTTGCAAAGAAACCGGATGGATCATTAAGGTTATGTATCGATTATCGTAAGTTGAATGAAAAGACAATAAAGAATTGATATACGTTACCTAGAATTGACGATTTGTTCGACCAGTTGAATGGAGCCAAAGTATTTTCCCAGTTGGATTTAGCAACAGGATTCCATCAGCTTAGAGTGGTAGAGGATTGTATTCCTTTGATGGTGTTTAGAACCAGATATAGATCGTACGAATGGTAAGTAATGTCGTTCGGACTAACTAATGCGCCAGCATTCTTTGTAGATTTGATGAACCGAGTTTTCCGAGAGCACTTGGATAGGTTCATGTTGGTTTTCATAGATGATATTTTGATATACTCTAAAGATGAAAGAGAGCATGAGGTTCATCTTAGAGTGGTGCTTGAGACGTTGAGACAGCATCAACGAAAAGCAAAATTTTGGAAGTGTCATTTCTGGACGAAGGAAGTGAAGTTTCTTGGTCATGTAGTCTCAGAGAAAGGGTTGTCTATAGATCCGGTTAAGATCGAGGGATGAATAGTTGGAAGAGACCCGAGATAGTGACCGAGATAAAGAGTTTTCTCGAATTAACTGGTTATTATTGGAGATCCATAAAAAAATTATCGCGGATAGCGACACCAATCACCAAGTTAACGCGAAAGGATGTGAAGTTTGTTTGGACTGATAAGTGTGAGGAAGCATTCCAGAAGCTGAAACACATATTGACTAATGCACCTGTGTTACTTATTTCAGAAGGGAATCGGGGTTTAGTAGTGTATACAGATGCATGTGGAATAGGATTAGGAGCTGTGTTAATGCAAAGAGGCAATGTGATTGCCTATGCTTCTCGATAGCTTAGACGGCATGAGGTTAGGTATCCAACGCATGATTTGGAATTAGCTATGGTAATTTTTCATTGAAGATGTGGAGACATTACCTGTTGGGAGAGAGATTCAAGTTGTATATGGATCATAAGTCATTGAGATGTCTATTCTCTCAGAAGGAGTTGAATATGAGACAGCAGAGGTGGTTAGAGTTTTTAGCCGCTTTTGACTTTGGTATTGAGTACACACCAGGAAAAGGCAATAAAGTTGCAGATGCACTTAGCAGAAAATATCAGAATGCAGTGTTGGCAATGATAGTTGAGTGGAAAGATTTAGAAGCATTGACTACATGCAGGATACAGTGGAGAATTGAAGCTAGGTCTAGTAAGGAAACTAGTACGTTATCATGTTTAGAAGTTCGACCAGTGATGATCGAAAGGATTGCTTCTAAACAATGGAAGGACCCAATATTAGTTAAACGGATTAGAAAGTCAAGGGATGGATCAGAGAGTGATGACTTGAAAGATTTCAGTCTTGACCAGAATGGATGGTTGAGGAAGAAAGGAAGATTATGTGTTCCAAATGTGGGAAACATTAGGAAGGAAGTTATGGAAGAATGCCATCGTTCAAACTTCACTATTCATCTGAGAGGAACTAAGATGTATCGGGATATGAAAAGAATTCTGGGAAGGTATGAAGAGAGATGTCGGCTTATCGATGAAACAGTGTTTGAACTATTAACAGGTAAAAACCGAACATCAGAAGCCAAGTGGGTTACTTCAGCCTTTAGATGTCCCGATATGGAAATGTGATTCTATCTCAATGGATTTTATAGACGGGTTGCCAAGGTCAAATAGAGGAAATGAAAGCATATGGGTCATAGTGAATAGGTTGACCAAGAGTGCCCATTTCATTCTTGTTAAGTCAACCAGGACGGCACCTGTTTTAACTAAGTTGTTTATGAAGAATGTAGTTAGACTACATGGAATTCCTAGTAATATAATAAGTGATGGAGATTCCTTATTCATTAGCGAGTTCTGGAAGAGTCTACATGAGACTTTGGGTACCAAGCTCAAGATGAGTACCGCTTACCATCCGTAGACAGATGGGCAAACAGAAAGAATTAACAAAATTTTAGAAGATTTGTTAATATTTTGTGTGCTAGATTTTGGGGGAACATGGGAAGACCGTCAACATTTAGTATTCGTATAACAACAATTATCAGGCTAGTATAGGGATGGCACCGTTTGAAGCTTTGTATGGAAGGCCATGCAAATCTCCGGTTTGTTGGCTAGAGACCGGGGATAGGATAGTTCTTGGTCCAGATTTAATTAGGGAAGTTGTAGAAAAGATTGAGTTAATTTGAGCTAGAATGAAGGAAGCTCAGTCTAGGCAGAAGAGTTATGTTGATAAGGGACAGAAAGACTTAAAATTCTCAGTTGGAGATCATGTTTTCGTCAAGGTATTACCAATGAAAGGTGTAATCAGATTCGGAAAATCATGAAAGTTGGCATCGAGATTCGTTGGACCATTTCCTATTATAGAGAGGATCGGGAAACTCACATATAGGGTAGAGTTACCGAAAAGTTTGGCAGGAGTCCACGATGTTTTTCATGTTTCTCATCTAGGGGTATATATATTCGAGATCCAAATACTACTATAGCACCGACTGTGTTAGATGACTTAGTAGTGGAACCAAATCTGACTACAGTTAAAAAATTAGTTTGTATAGTCGCAAGGGATGAGAAGAGGCTAAGGAACAAGACAATCGGATCAGTCAAAGTCAAGTGGAGCGACGACGAGAGAGACTGTACTTGGGAAACAGAGAGAAGGATTAGTGACGCTTATCTTGACTTGTTTCATGGTATGTTTTACCTTTATGATTGATTTGTATGAGTACCTTATCGTAATTTAGAGGACGAAATTCTTTGAGGAGGGGAGTCTATAACACCCCTAATTTTAAATAACATTATTCAGGAGATTTAATTAGATAAACTAAATATAATAATGTAAAGTTTTAAGCGGTTAAGAGATTGAGATTTGTAAAGTTATAAGGCAGTCGTGCCTTAATGAATGAACAAATGAAAAATAAAGGTAATAAGATGAGGGAAAATTAGGAATATGACATATTCTTATACCCTCAACCCTCAACCCATTCTCACTTACAACATTCACAAACTAAAAGTAAACCAAGGAGTAAGGCCGGCCACCATTAGAAGATAACAAGGGGAAGATAAGCAAGATTTCAAGAAGGAAGCTTAAGCTAATTAATCAAAGAACAAATCTCAACCTCCTTAACAAACAAGCTAAAGATGAATAATAGATTACATTTCATTTTTATGATTTTTGGTTTCAAGTGGAGTTCCGAATTTATTTTGCAAATTATTTTCCATGTTTTGATTGTCTAAATGAATATATATACTTGTTGATGATTATGCTATTTCATATAGATTTTATGATAAGGATTAACTTGCAAAACCTATTAAATGACATCCAAATGACTTACATTTTTGATTAAAGGTCAGAAATATTATTTTAGAGATGGGTTTCAAGTTTTATAATTTTCTGAATTATTGTGGATTTATTATTAATTTTCTAGTGAAGAAAATGGTTAAATTGGGTTTAAATTAATTTCGGTTATTATATGTTAGCATTGGGTCAGAAATTTAAATATGTTAGAAAACATATAAAAAGTGATTTATTGGAATTTTTGGAGAATTTTCCTAAGTGTTTTATTAAATATATAAAATTATTTAAGGTATGGGACTTAAACGTTTTATATGTTTAAAATAGGAGATAGGGCAATTTGCTAAATGTTTTAAATTATTAATTACTGAATTCGGCAGTACTTTTAGAAAAGATTTTGGAAAAGGAATTGGCAACCAATTATATTATGACAAATAAGCAAGTTAGTTGGAAAGATATTACTTTATAAAGTAAAAATTCAGTTTTTATTAAGGTTTGTTGTTTCGCCACTCTCGACGGCTACCTTTCGACTTCATACTACTGCCTCCATCATAGTCGAAACCAATACACCTGGTATCAATTCCTTGGTACGAAATGGATTTGAGATAGACGAAAGGTATAGGGTCGAAACGTGCTTTCGAAGGGGTCGAGGCCTTGTTTTTCTTTCAAAAGAGATGTCATTTTCTTTGCTTTCAAAAGAACGGTTTCGAAAGGGTTTTAACATGGCTTTCGATAGTGGTTGCCGCTTTTTGTTTTAAACAAGCTTTCGACGGGATCGAAACACTCGTTACCACATTCTACCTTTCGACCCAGTTGAGGCCGCTTTTGCCTTTAAACATTGGTTTAGAAAGGGGCTTTTAAATAAGAAACCGCTTCTCCATGCTTTCGAAGGGGATAGTTTCGAAGCCATCTACTTTCTTTTACTTAGGAAACCGCTTTCTAAAGAGTGCTTTCGACCTGGTTCTTTAAGACCCTTTATTCTGTTGAAAGATAAACCCATAGGTTTCGAATGGAATGGTTTTAAAAGGTTTCAAAACTATGTTCCTCAAGCTTTTACTTGAACCCAATGTTTTCGAAAGGTTTGTTTTAAGTAAAGGACCTTATTGATTTCGAAAGGTATATAATAAAGGTTTCGAAGGGGAGGCTCCCCAATGGTTTCGAAAGGTACTTAAAGTATTTTAAATGGAAGGTTTCCAATTCTTTCGAAAGGCAAGTTTAAAGAGTTTTGAAAAGAGGATGTCTAAGACTTATAAAGCTTTCGAAGGGATACCTTTAATGATTTCGAAAGGTTATCTTAAAAGGTTTTGAAAGGTATGATTTGGCCTTTTGGCCTAGTGTTTCAAGGTATAGTTGTTAATATATTTTGAAAGGGTACTTTCAATGGATTCGAAAGGGTTGCTTGAAGTTTTTAAGCAAAGGTTCGAATGGTTTACCTTGGCTTTTTGGCCTAAGATCTTTTAAGTTGAAAGGGGTTTTTAACTTATTTTGGAGGGATAGATAACCCATAATATATTTCAACAACATTGTTTTGTGTAAAGTATATATAACATGGCAAAGAGATTTGGGTAAAGCAAAGAGTATATTTTCCTTATTTAAGTATAATTTAAAGGGTTAAATAAATTTTCAAGAAATGTTTTCAAGGAAAGTTTAATGGGTAAGTAAATGACTCAGATATTAGGATACCAGATAGGACTTGTATAGGGTCGCGCCTATAAGTCCAAAATTCAGTGTGTAGGGCTTTGTCACAGGTAAGACTAAAATGATGTTACACACAGAAAGGAATATACAAAGGAAAGATAGGTTATTGGTGAGCTCGCAAAACCATTAGGATCAGTTGACCCTGGAAGAAGTAAGTTAGGGACAGACTGCCCAGAAGTGTGTCTAACAGAAGTTAGATTATTTTTTATGTTTGGTAGGCCCAAGTCAGCCAAAGGTTAGTAGTTAGCTAAACAAAATTATATTGTTTAGACGGATAGTCCATTTATTACCTGATTTATATGCATATATGATATTGTTATGATTGCTTTAATCAGTTTGATTGCATGATTGTGATTTTCAAAAGATTTAAAGGGATATTGGTGAGGGGAAACCCGTTCCGCTAAGCGGTGTGGTCTCACTTAATATCAAATAACCGAGATGTATAGAATTATTCACACCGGGCTTTATGTCTGACTCGAAGTTTATGTTTTTCCATTAAACTCTCGGGTGCTCGAAATTAATTTGAGTAGATTGAGAGTTAAGGTTTTTCAGGTTTAGTAGGTTGGATGAATAAATCTTCCAAAGACGTGCAGGAGGCAAAGCTAGCTATATAGGAGCTATTTAGTTTTATTTCCTCTGTGTTGTATTAAGACTGATATGTCTATTTAGTACTTTGGCCATCCAAGGAGGCATCTTCATATGTCGCTCTTGGCGTAATTTGTAATAATTATATTTGATCAAAACCTGGGAATCATTTAGGATTATGTGATGGAATATGAAACATGGTTTTTCAATGTAATCAGTAAAGTTGTTTTTTTGAATCTGTAATTTTGTTTCATATTCATGTGCTTCTGATATTATGGATACCATTAACATTACCGTATTTTGTCACTGGAAGTTAATACTATGGATGACTGCAACGTCTGTAGCGCTTAGCTTCGGGCCTCAAGATAGGGGATGTTACAGTAAAACTAGCTAAGAAAGTAATGAGACAAGGCCATTATTGGCCAACTACACTACATGATGCACAAGAGTTCATCCCTACATATGATCGGTCCCAAAGATTTGCCAGTATCCTAAGATTGCTTTCGCATGAACTCACCCCCATGACCATCTTCTGACCGTTCGACATGGGGGCAGCGACCTAGTAGGACTGCTTCCAATGTCCAAATAGGGGAAAGTATGCAGTAGTATCTATAGTTTATTTCTTAAAGTACAATTGTAGATGGAAAATAGGCAGAAGAACTACCCCTAGTCCTATGGGCATATAGAGCCTCCACTAGATCCCCTATAAGACATACCTCATTCTCCTTAACATAAGCTATAAAGTCATGCTTCCAATTGAGGTAGTAGTGCCTTCACACTGGCACTTATAATATGTAACTGAGTAGAATTGACATCTTAAAGAAAATGTGTTAGACTTTGTACAAGAAAGAAGGGATGAAGTGGTAGTTAAGTCTGCAGTCTATCGGTAAAGGATGTCAAAAAGTTATCATTCGAGACTCCAAGAGAAGATGTTTCACAAAGGGACCTTAGTCCTAAGAAAATTGACGGCCAACACAAAATACCCAACTGGTGGTGCACTGGGGACTACATGGGAAGGACGCCCGATCATCACAGAAACACCAGCAAATGGCATATACCATCTATCTAGATTAGATGGGAATGTAGTTCCAAGAACGTGGAATTTAGAGCACCTTGGGTTATATTTTGTATAGCAGGTCCTTTGTAAAAAATATGTAATTTACAAAGTTTAAATTATAAAAGAGTAATAAAATGATGAATTGAACGTAGAGATATTAAATAGGCCCGAACCAGTATAAAATTATGTGTCAGTATTATATGCTTGCATAAAAAAAACTAGAGTTAAAAATACATAACTTGGCTTTTTCACCCAAAACTACATTGGTCGTAAAGATACTAGATGATGCAGACTTATATAAAAAAAACCATGCGCATGAATAAAATGGTTGTAAACACACAACCTGGCTTCTTTGTTAAATACGACCAAAATAGTCTACATTGAAAAGTGAGCAGATCATGCCAAGCACGTGTCAAAAGGGAAATGCTAAAAATAAAAAATCAAGAAATACATTACTATACAGCAGCCAAACTAAGCACAGAAAACGTTACCCTCGAGGCTAAACCATGGAAAAAGCATAAGAAAAGAACACACGCAGTATAAAGCTCAAGCAAGGGTACAAAATGGAGATCTGGGTAAAACTATTGAGGTAAAAAATGAAACTCGTAATTTTTACTTCGTTTATTTACACGTCTTTCACAAAGTACATATATTCATTATGAAATTGATGAGTACTCTAAATTGTACGTAATTTGCATACTCAAGTGCAGTATAAGTCCTAATCAGACTCGGAATCTTCTACGGTCAATATGCTTCTCGTTTCGTGAGAGGGGTGAATCACGGGGGTAAGGCATTGTCCAGATGCTCCCTAAGGTCTTAAGCCGGAGGGAGAATTGGACATCTCAGTTATAACGACTGAGGAACGTTGGGGTGCATCAATAACCGGGCTTGTGGGTCATATTTGGCATCGGCCCAAGGATTACCCATGTCTCACTCTGTGGGAGCAAAATCAGTGCATCTGTATACAAATCAAGCTCAGGCAAAAATGATTAAAAACTTTGATCGCACTTAATACCACTGTGCCAGCCATAACATGCCTAACTCTCTCTTGACTAAGTCACTTAAACAAGGTAGTATGAGCTGAACCAGAAGTGACAGATGAAGAAGAATGGCAACATGTAGAAGCCAAAGATGAAGGTTGTGCTAGGAGATAGAGTGAGAAACTTGGTCTTCAAGTTCATTTATGTGTTGAATAACAAATCATCGCACCCGATCTAGATCATCCAAGACTTTTGCTTTTGTTTTCTTAGTCTTTTTGGAAAAGGCACCAAATAACTTATATGAAGTAGTTCACCCTAGTGCATTTCCTCTACCCCTGGATCCTTTTTATCTTTTCTCATAAGTAGCCTTTAATTCATTTAATTTAGATTGGTAATAGTCTTGCACGTCTTTCTTCCATTCAAAATCGACTTCGCTATCTAAGCCAGGACGAGGTGCAAGTACCGTACTAGTTTTGGATAGCCTAGAAGAAACTAGCTTAGAAGGAAGATTTTCTTCATTATCAAGTTGCTTAACTGGTTGAAGAGATAATTCACTTATCGTTTCCTTTAATCCCTTCATTTCCTCCTCGTAAGTTATAACTTATAGGCTTACTGCCTCCTTCAAAAGCTTCTCTAATTCTGCTATGCGTGCCCACGCAGTCTCTAATTCCTTTTTAAGTTTTTTACTTCTTCCTATGCACTAGCCAAATCATTGCACTGAATAGTTATACACTCATGTTGACGCTGTATAGCTTATTTGGCCTCCTCCAACTCACGAGGTAAATTCTTAGTATCTACTTGCATCCTTTCTTTGTCTAGCTCAGCTCTGATAATGTCATCATCAATTATCTCCAGCCTATCACCTGCATCCTCACCCAGTTTAGAAACATTAGCTAGAACCAAGTGGTCTACCGCCAAGGCGAGATAAGGCTGAGGAGCATTATAAGGCTCGCCTGATTTATGAAGTGGTGAGATGTCTAGAATCGCCTCGTGCAAAGTAGTAAAAGCAGCCTAAGGAGTAAATAGTCAAACAAAAATCAATGAGTATTAAGTAAAGTCGATAAAAACAAAAAACCACAATACCAAGAATGATTTTATTAAATAGATTCTACTTAAGCAAAAAGTAATAACATCATCTTCAACTAGAAATATAAAAAAAGACACATCACTCCTTCCTATGGCTAAGCTTATTCTTAAACCATGCCAAATGAGGACTATCTAATGGAAGAGATTCATCCTCCAAGGCAGGTCGCCACCTATGCAATACCAAGTCACTTAATGCATCTTTTTCTTAAACTACTTAGGCTATATTAGCTAGGAGCCCATGAGTCTCTTCCTTCAGCTACGTAGTCTTATCTAATTCCTTTTCCCGCTTACAAATGATCGTAGCACTAATCCCAAACCAATCCACGGTTTGCGTCTCCATGCGATTAATGCTTTTCTTTTAGCATTCAATGAAGGTGTTTTATTTATGTGACAACAAGGATGATTGGTGTTAACATCTACACTTTTTACCTAAAAGGGAAAGTATGACTATTTAGTTAAATTTTAGTATAAATCAACCAAAACATGAGAAATAAATAATACTAAATAAATTTGGAACAAGCCCAAATAGAGCCGACATTAATTACAAATGAGGTGTTTCTTTTCTATGACTTGCGAAAAATGAGAAAACAACCTAATTTCTAATGATAAAACCCATAGAAAGTAACAGGAGATAAAAATCTAATAAGTAGTTGGCAATTAAGCAAAGGTTGATTAGTTACATTGTCTTAGGAGGAAGACCCAATTGTCATTTTAGGGTTGGAATCTGTCCCAGCTTCATGCACAGGGTTGGAAGCATCTTCTGAGCGAGAGTCATCAGACGTGTCTTGAACGAATGTTAATGGGGTTGCAACCCGACTAAACTCTCATGCATATGAAGAGTGACAATGGTCCAAAGTGGTCTTGATCAAATCATTGTTATCCAAGAAGTCTAAGTGCACCTTAGCCTCCACATCATTAAGGCAATCGACAAAGAATGCCTCTTCACCTAGGATAAATCTAATATAAAACATTGAGAGCTATAGGGTCTACATTCTTTGTCGCTTTGGTTAGATCCCTCTCTATCTTCTTCACATTCTTCTTTATCCCAGCAACATCCTGCATAGCCTTATCAGTGACCTTCGTTGCTTTCCTGTCTACCACTTTAACCTTTCTCTCTGCCCCCTTAGACTTCGCGTATGTTGCTATCAATTAGATCTTGTAATCCTCTTTCCTCTCATCCCTCACCTCAAGGTCAAGTGAGATCGAACCAAGCTCCAGCGTTAACTTAGCGTTCTTCATCTAAGCCTCACTCATAACAGGCTCGGATGACTCAACATGCCTGTGTAGTTCCAATGCCAAAGCACATCCCTAAAAGAGAATACACGAAATATGTAAAAAGAGGAGGGGTGGAATATAATAATAAAGCAAGAGAAAAACTAACTGATCCATTACATACATAAAACAAGCTCTGATGGAGATTTTGGAAAACCTCCGAGTAGGCACTTATAAAGCTGGGAGAGGACCTAAAGGAGTTGAGGGGGCAGAAGAAGAACAGAATGGCCGTCCAACATAAGCAACCCCATATGCTCAGCAAGGTCAGAGATGATGCTTCCCACCAGCAAGGGAAAGAGGCACGAGAAGGGTAAAACAACGATAATAGGCGATGCTAGGATAGCTGCAACATTAGTACAGCCTTGAGGTAGGAAGAAGGAGGAGTGTCAATCATGGAATGTTAATTGGAATCGTCACAATTAGAGGCATCTTTCGTAGAACTTTTTGACTTGATCTTCTGCTAGATTTAGGATTGAAAGCTCTAGCACTATCGGAAAACATAGTGCTTACACAATATAAAAACAGTAAATTAAACCAAGAGTAAAGAAGAGCTCATCAACTACTTAAGCAATTTAAACCAGGTAACTAATACCATTATATGCAATGGAATTAGGGGCATACATAAAAATGGAAAGTAAAAATGATGACAATGAAGTAGGAAGCCATGTTTGCACAATCGAGAGTATTAAATAATGATGAATATGTATGAAGTTCATCTATAAGGTTTCGTGTAGAATTTCTACGACTATTATATATGCCTCACTCAATCTGACCGATTAGGACGACCAACTAGGGGAAAAAGAGAATAAAAAAATCAATATATGGAAGAAGTCAAAAGAAAATAAAATTGAGAAGAAAGAGCAATACCAGGCTGTTGGAAGGATAAGATATAACCATCTCGATTAGAAACAAAGAAAAATTGGTCTGCCCATTTCTAGGTTTTACAAGGAGACAAGAGAAGTGAGCGCTCATAGCATGAATGAAATTAAAGTCATCGCAACCTACAACAGGGCTCTTTTGAACGAAATACAAGAATAGTAATTATTGGCAGTTGGCGGGGTCAAATGCTCAGGCTATAGAATAAAAGTTTAAGCTAAGAGATACTAGGGTATGGGAGCCAATTGAATGGTATATAAACCCACAATGACCAGCCATTCTCTAATAAGAGGGTGAAATGGAAGGTAGAGTTTATACCTAACATGCTCAAATGTCAAGGAATTGTACCCTCTGGGGCCAAATGGATGCGATCAGCGGAGGTTGGAACACTAAATTCATAATCGGAAAGCCCAAAAGGTACAAGAGACCCTCAATTGTACTCACATCATGAATGGTGACTAAAAAAAGAAACAAAATGAAATGAGAATAAAATGATTGGAAAGAATAAAACGCATACCGAAAACCCCCTAATTGTACTAACAAATCAATCATGTAAACTAACATAAAAATTCAATCAAACAACTCAAAAGAATAATTTAAAAAGAAGGTAGAAGTAAACAACATTAGACCAAGAAAACTTTAAAAGAAAATATGAAAGTAAATAAGAATTTTACTTATAGTTGGTAGAAAAAACTAAAAATTAAGATTTGGTTCAAGGAATAGTGTAATGCCTTGAATAGGATCCAAATGAAAGTGAAAGAGGTGAATGTAGAAGCGTGGAGAAATATATAGCTTGATCTTGGCCTTAGAATTCAAATGGTGTAATAATAGGAACTGTTGGATATGAATGATGACAAAATGAAGTCATGAAAAATAAAGAAATTTTTTTGGGATACTAAATGAACAACGGTAAGAGAAAGTAACCAACCATATTGCGACACATGGAAAGGGGCATTAAATGCAAAATGGCTGATTAGACTTTTTTCAAACACACGCACATAATAATAACTATAAAAAGACAAAAAGGGATAGGAAATGACAAGTCTACACTAATATTCATTAGTTCGGACTTGCGATGCAAGTGTTACATCCAATTTTCTCCCATACAAGTTTGAGTGCTTGTCTAGGTTAATAGAGTTATAGTCCTGTGCAAATTAGCAAGAAAACAAAAGGGGTTGCATTTCTAAAAAAGGAAATATACACATTCCAAACAACATGCAAAGTCTAACATAAAATCCTGTAAAAGTCATGCAACCCAAATTCAGTGCACAGCTATTAGCATAACAGTAAACCACAAGAAGAGGGAAAAACGAACCCAGATGAAACCTGACCAATAAGAGAGTGCATTATCAAAAGCTTAGTTGAAGTGCACAACTAAAAGCATAATCAGACTACGAAGACATAACGAAGTTAGACTACGCTGCCAAAAGCTTAATTGAACTATGATGCTGAAATAAAACTAGACTGAGTTAGAACCACGGTTATTGATGACAACAATCATATAAATATTATTACTAATGACTTTTCAAGTTGTACAAATTATAGTACAGGAAATGCAGATATACTACTCAAAGTATTGCAGGGATATACAAGTATGAATAATGTATACTTCAAGATGAACCAATGTAAGAAGAATCAAGCAGATCAAGGGGAGTAAGAGGAACCAAGTAGATCAAGACGACCAAGAGGAATCAAGGTTAGGACAATAAAAACAAGACTAGGAGAACACAGAAGATTGAATGACGATGCTAGGGAGAAACAAGATCCTCAAGAAACAAAGACGAAGAGCATAAGATATTTAATCAGTCAATACTATATGTAAAGAATCTTAGAAATATTTTCTAAAAAGCCCATAGAGAAACTTTGAAATCTCTCTTTAAAAAATAATTAGTTTTATCTTAAAACCTTTGTATAGAAGCACAATATTAATTTTAAATATTATAAAATTTAAAACAAGTTTATAAAATATTTTTCAAAATCAACTAGCATATGTCGACATACCCTAAAAGTATATGTCGACATAGTAGTCACTTACACGATTTTTAAAATCGACATGGATATGTCGACATACTAGTTGTTCTTGCAACTTGAATTTAAATGAAAAGGCACATCTTTTAAACATTTTTTCAAAAGACACTTCTCTTCATTCTCTATATAAAGGCTAGAGAAAATAATTTTTTTAATCGATTCTCATTCTTTTCTCTCACTCTTTCTTCTCTACTATTTTGCAAACAAGTTCTCTTACTACTATATGAATATACTTTTCGAATTCATATCCATTCACTCTCATTCATCATGAATTCGCAAACTACAAAAGGTCAGAGGGTTCTTACTTGAATTCTCTATCATTCTATCTCTTATCTCATCATATTTCTAAAAGATTTCAATTACAAATTTCCACCGGAGGTTTGTAGGACTATTGTACTAAAGACCGTGAGATTTTATATTCTAAATATATGTTTTATTATTGATTTACTATATACTACTTGAATTGTGAAGATGCATCCCGCCGCCCACAGGCCGCATATGTCAGGATTGTATATGTGTTCTTGACTATCCGTAGAAAGTCAAGAGGCTAGGTGTGTCCTACCACCCATGGAAAGTTAGGATAGATGTGCTTGCCATCAAATTCAAAGCCAAGTTGCATAGGTGTACTTGTCGCTTGTAGAATTGCCAGGTTTTTATAGTGAAAATTTTCTACAGGTTACAAGAGCGGAAGTGAAGATTGACAATCCGAACCAGTATAAAATTCCTGGTGTCAATCTTTTAACTTTACTACTTTTTATACTATATTTATATTCATGATTATGATTCTGAATTGATAAGCTTAAAAAATACGAGTTAAAGTATTAATATGTTTAACTAAACTTGTAAAACCCCTGATTTTTAATAAAATTATTTAGGAAATTTAATTAGAATAAATTAAATAGAATAATGTAGACAAAGAGATCAAGATTGATTAATAAACATGTAGTGGTCGTGCTTATTAAATTAGATGAACTTATAAATGGTTAATTGTTAGCTAATTAAACATAAGGGCATTAGGGTAAATAACCGCCCATATTCCCACCCATATACCATTTCCCTTATCCATACACGTTCATTTTTATCACATGCAAAAATTGTAAGCGTAAGAAAGAGCAAGGTCGTCCATTAGGAAGAAAGAAGAGGAGAAATTCAAGTAAAGCTTAGGATTCAAACTAGAAGAAATCAGTCTCAATCAAGCTTCAATTTCCTTATCCAAACTAAGGTGAATAATAATCACTACATCTCTATTTTTGGTTTTATAATCATATGGTTTCAGATTTAAGGGATAAATTCATTTTTATGATTTATTGAATGATGATATGCTTGGTTTATGATTTATGTGGTTTAAAAAAGATGGTTTAAATGGAGATATGCACGGTTTTAGGGTAAAACCGAAGTTAAATGATTTTTAAATGCCATGGAAAAATTATATGTTATGGAAAACATGATTTTGGAGTTGGGTTTCAATTTTTATAATTTTTCAAGCCGTGGAGAATTAATTATGAATTTTCAAAGAAAAATATGGTTATTTGAATTTATAAATTTATTTTGGAAAATATATTGAGAATTTGGGTCTGAAATTTTGATATGTTAGATAACATGATTAAAGTGAAATTCTAAAATTTTTGGGGATTTCTACTAAGTGATTTAGTATGGAAATTAAATTGTTTTAAAAGGAGGACCTAAATGATTTAATAGTTTTGTTAATAGGAAAGGCTTATGTGTTAAATGTTGTTTAGTTTTAGATCTGAGAAAATGTGGCAAATTTTGGTAAAATATTTGAAAGTTCAATGTAACCAATCATGTGTTTACAAGTGGGCAAGTTAGTTATAAAAAGCTTACTTTATTTGGTAAAAACAGCCTTTTTGCTCAGAAAAAGGGGTTTCGCCTTCTTTAGAAGGACCCTTCGACTCAGACCTTCCACCCCCAACCTAGTCGAAACCTTCTAGGTCGAAACCAATAAACCAATACACATGGTATCTTTTCGATGGTACGAGTGGATGGGAGAAAGGCGGAAGGTAGGGTGTCGAATGGTAGCTTTCGAAGGGGTTAGTTCCTTTGTTTTATTTTGTTTTAAAAGAAAAGCGCTTGCCTGTTTATAAATGGGTTTCGAAGTAGTCGAAACCAATGGTTTAGAAAGAGTATTTTAAAGAGGCTTTCGAAAGAGAGCCGCCGCCTATGTTTTAAAGAAGTAGCTTCCGAAGGAGTTACTTAGATTTTGTTTAAAGCTTTTGGAAGGGGTAGTTTCGACCAAGTCGAAACCCTTCTGTGAATTGATGACCTTCCGATGGCATTGAAGACATCAATGTTGTCGAAAGGTTCAGCTATTTTTATAAACACAAGCCACTTCCTAATGCTTTCGAAAGGGGTTAGGGGTTTCGAAAGGGGTTTCGAAAGGGATTTCGAAAGGGGTTAGTTGTTTCAAAAGTAATAGTTTCGGAAGGGGTTTCAAAGCTAACCTTCAATAGTATTACCCATATGTTTTAAAGCTTTCGAAAGGATGGTTACGAAACCATCAAACTTCCCCAATACTTTTTGAATTATAGAATGGTTTCGAAAGAGGTGCTTTCGCCTAGGTTCACTTTGACCCAAAATGATGTTTTAAGTATAAACCCAATGCTTTCGAAATGGGACTTTCAATGATTTTGAAATGGTACTTTCAAATGGTTTCGAAGCTATGCTTTTATACTTATATGATAAAACTTTAACATGGTCGAAAGGTTTCGAAAGAGATGTTTTAAAGTATTCAAAAGGCAGGAGCCTAGTGTTTTAAAGATAGATTTTTATGCTTTCGAAGAAGGTCATCCTATGAGGTCGGAAGCAAGGTTTCGAAAGGTTTTAAAACCCAAACTCAAATTTTAAAGGAAAAACCTCTGGCTAAATAAAGGAGTTTTGAATTAACTTTAAGCATGTAAATTTGAAGAAGTATGGCCTTGATAAAAATATAAGTTAAAGGGATTAAATATATTCTATACGAAATGTATTTCAAGGACCTAAAACCCACTGGAGTGGTATTGTTAAATTATTATGTTTGCTTCTTCAAATATGAGTATATTCACATAATAAAGAACCCACAATCTGTGTTTTGGGGATAAAGGGGTAGAAGAACTAGCTAGGTTAACCCAGTAGTGAATATAATTTGATTAAACTTATGAATGAATAGAATTGCATCCAGGGAGTCAGGGAGACCAAAATATAGGATGCCTAAACTTTGAAGTTGTCTGAGAGA
Source organism: Allium fistulosum (assembly GCA_030737815.1). NCBI lineage: Eukaryota > Viridiplantae > Streptophyta > Magnoliopsida > Asparagales > Amaryllidaceae > Allium > Allium fistulosum. Next base: position 887,900,421 of record CM060903.1, on the reverse strand, counting down.
TAGGTTCATAGTGAACCCATAAAAACTATGATTATGTAGTTATTGGAGGTAACCAACAGGTTCATAGTAAACCCATGAAAACTATGTATTAAGGTAAGTTAGCAGGGGTTAATTGGTTTGTAGTGAACCCATGAAAACTATATCCGGATTAAGAATTGACATCAGTCAATAGATTCCTAGTCAACCCATGAAAACTAGGATAAGGAAGAAGTTAATGGAAGCATCAGTAAGTTCCTAGTCAACCCATGAAAACTAGAATAAGAAGTGAGCTACTGGATAAATCCATAGGTTCATAGTCAACCCATGAAAACTAGGATAATGAGATTAGTTATTGGAATGACTAATAGGTTCAGAGGGACCCATGAATTAATTAAGTTAATTGGCAGGGGCCTATAGGTTCTTAGTGATCCCATGAAAACTATGAAATAAGACAGGGTATCCATGTATAATGAAAAAGGTTATTAGTAAATCCATGAAAATTAATAGGTTAATAGTGACCCTAGAAACTATGATTTTGATAGGGTGTCAGCTTATACTGGGGATGGGAAATCCTAAATGCTTTTATATAGGCATATCATCATAATATTTTGAAATATATGTTTTTAACCATTGTGGATGCAGGAGCACAGTATATGGTTTATAAAGGTTTTAGGATACTAGTGAGGGGATAACCCGTTCCGCTAAGCGGCGTGGTCTCACTAGATATCTAAAAGGATTGAGATGTTAAATTATAATTCATGCCAGAAGTTATGTCTGACTCGAAGTTTTTGTTTTCCCCTTAAACTCTCGGGCACTCAATTGATTTAGTTTGAGATTTAAGGTTTTCAGGTTCTCTTCTTAAATGAATAAAGCTTCCGAAGTCGTGCAGGAGGCAGTTAGTTATTTAGAGTTTTCTTTTTCCACTGTGTATTTGGATGTAAAGGCAGAATTACTAGCCTTACTATATACTCTGATTAACCAAGGGGGCATCTTCATATGTCACTCTTGGCATATGTGTAATAATTATATTTTGTTGAACGTGGTTAACATTTTTGGGATTATGTAAAGAACATCAAATGTTTTGAATGGAATGTGGAAATGTGTTTTTAAAATTGTTAATTTTTTTCCATATTCTTATGATCTGTGTATCAATGAATCTAGCACCGCCGTATTTGGTCGTCGAAGATTAATAACTGTGGATGACTGCAGCATCCGTAGCCGTTAGTTTTGGGCCTCTAAGTAGGGGGGTGTTACCAGTTGGTATCAGAGCATAGGTTTATGAAACTTTAAAAGAAAAGTAAAACCTAAAACCTTTTTGAAACATAATCCAAAGAATTTGAAAATATGATCGGGGTTTGGGTTAACGCTATAGTAACGTACTTGTATTTGATATATAGGTATATATCTAAGTACGTATTCCCGTCTCTCTTAGACTTTTTCTTCTGTATCCTACTAAGGCTTATATGCAAATTTACGAGAAAAAGGATATGGAAGCAGGAAACGGAAGAGGAAATCTTGGCGGAGGAAGCACCACAACCAATTGAAATGCTCGACCTAATACTAGGAGGAACCAAGGTCGACAGGCTAATGCTAATCCAAATGCTGAAGCTAATGTAGGTGCTGGAAATCCGCTAGTAAACGCGAGGATGGTGTATCAGTTGTTAGCAAATCTTTTGCAAGCAGGAGCTGCTAATGTTGGAGGAGCTAATCTTGTAGCTCCAACTGGATATAATTATGTTAGGCTAAGTAGGGATTACACCAGTCGGGGTGGAAAGCTGTTTATGGGAACGGAGTATGCTGTTGAGGTTGATAATTGGCTTTTGAACTGTGAGAGGATTTTTACTGATTTAGGCTTGGATGATGGAGAAAAGAGAAGGCTAGCCTCTAGACAGTTGCAAGGGTTAGCGCTTCACTAGTGCAACAGTGTGACATTCGATGTTCCGGAGGAAGAGCTTACATGGGCTGATTTTAGAAGAAGGTTTGAGCAGAGGTTCTTATCTGAGGTTGCCAAGTCGACATTGATGAAGAAGTTCATGGATCTTGTTCAGGGAGAGATGTCAGTGATCGAGTATGCTGCTAAGTTTGATGAGTTGTCTCGATATGGATAGGCTTTGGTAGACACTGATATCAGGAGGAATGAGAGATTTATTCATGGACTAAGGCCAGAGCTAGGCATAATGACTATGAATCATGTCAGAGAGCCTTGTAATGTGGTGGTGGAGATGGCCATCCGCCATGAGGAGATGCTTGTTGTGTCAGTTAGAGAGAAGCCAGTAGAATCCCCAGGTCCTCAGGGAAAGAAAAGGAAATTCTTTAAAAAGAAGGGAGCCCAAAAGGGAGGCTGCCAAGAAAGCAAAGGCTAATTTGGTGTGCTTCAAGTGTGATAAGAAGGGCCATTATGCTCATGAGTGCCGGACAAAGTTTGGCATTATAAGAACCAGTGTCCAGAGCCAGTCAGGGCGGACAAAGGGAAGGTGTTTGCTATTGGACCACCATCTTCTTCTAGGCCTACTGCAGTAGAGAAAGGGACAACTGTGATGGAAGGTACTCTTTTGATTCAAAATATACCACTTAGGGTACTATTTGATACCGGTGCATCACATTCATTTATATTACAATATTTGGTTGATAGGTTGTGTATATAACACATATACCTTGTTACTTCCTTAAGGGTTGTGAATCCAATAGGAAGGTATGCAACTCTAGGGATGATATATGACCAGTTAGAACTTGATTTGTTAGGTCATAAGTTTGCATGCAGTCTGTATGTTTTTGATTTCGTAGATTTCAGGACCATTTTGAGTATGGATTGGTTGGGTAAGTATGAGGCTAGGATATTTTGCCAGGATAGGAAAATATCATTAAGAAACCCAGATAGTCATAACCGAATCGTCTTTACAGTGGAAAATTCTGGTAAGAGTGTTTATGCTTTGTTGAGTGCCATGGAGGTTGGAGATGAGCTTAGTCAAGTTCGGGTAGCAAGAGAATTTGCAGATATCTTTGAGCTAGTCATAGGACTACCACCGAAATGAGCTGTTGAGTTTTGGATAGATCTTGTACCGGGAGCCGAACCTGTCAGTAGACCACCTAGCAGGATGACACCGACAGAGATGAAGGAATTGAAGGTGCAGCTAGTGGACCTTAAGGAAAGGAATTTTATTAGACCAAGCAGTTCGCCTTGGGGAGCGGCCGCGGTTTTCGTGAAGAAGCCTGATGGGTCGTTAAGAATGTGCATTGACTATCGTAAGTTAAACGAAAGGATGATCAAGAATAGATACCCTTTGACAAGGATAGACGATCTATTTGATCAGTTGAGTGGAGCCAAAGTGTTCTCCCAATTGGATTTGGCGATGGGGTTCCATCAGTTGAGAGTGGCGGAGAACAATATTCCTTTGATAGCATTTCGGACTAGGTATGGTTCGTATGAGTGGTTGGTGATGCCATTTGGATTGACAAACGCACCTGCTTTCTTCGTAGACTTGATGAACCGGGTTTTCCGAGAGCACTTGGATAGGTTCGTGTTAGTATTCATAGATGACATTTTGGTGTACTCAAAAGATGAAAGAGAGCATGAGATTCATCTTAGGGTGGTGCTGGAGACATTGAGGCAGAATTAGTTGAAGGCGAATTTTTCCAAGTGTCATTTTTGGAAGAAAGAGGTTAAGTTTCTTGGTCATGTGGTTTCAGATAAAGGATTGTCAGTCAATCAAGATAAGATCGAAGCTGTGAACAATTAGAAGAGACCAGAGATGGTGACCGAGATCAGAAGTTTTCTTGGACTTGCTGGCTATTACCGGAGATTCATTAATGATTTCTCGCAGATAGCATCGCCTTTGACTAAGCTTACCAGAAAGAAAGTGAAGTTTGTTTGGTCCGACAAATGTGAGGAAGTATTCCTTAAGTTAAAGCATTTGTTGACCAATGCTCCAGTGTTAGTAGTTCCAGATGGTAACCAAGGGTTGGTAGTATACACAGATGCGTGTAGGAATGGATTGGGAGCAGTGTTGATGCAAAAGGGCAAAGTCTTTACTTATGCATCTAGGCAGCTTAGACTGCAAGAAGTAAGATATCCTACTCATGATTTGGAGTTATCAGCGGTGATTTTTGCCTTGAAGATTTGGAGGCATTATCTCTTAGGGGAGATATTTGAGTTATATACCAATCATAAGTCATTAAAGTATTTATTCCCTCAGAAGGAGTTGAATATGAGGCAACAGAGGTGGTTGGAATTTTTGGTAGCTTATGATTTCGGTATCGAGTATACTCCTGGGAAAGGAAACAAGGTTGCAGATGCTCTCAATAGAAAACATCAGAATGTGGTGTTAGCGATGTTGGTAGAATGGAAGGGAAGGATCTAGAAGCCTTGGCCCATTGTGGTGTACAGTTGAGATCTACCACTAGTTCTAGTCAGGGTACCGCCATGTTATCTTGTTTAGAAGTTCGACCAGTGCTGATTGAGAGGATAACTTCTAAGCAGAGAGAGGATCCAGATTTAGCTAAGATGATAAGAAGGCTTGGGGTAGGATTAGAGATTGATGATCTAAAGGACTTTAGTCTTGACTAAAGAGGATGGTTGAGAAAGAAGGGACGATTATTCATTTTAAATGTAAAGAACTTAAGGAGGGAAGTTCTGGAGGAATGTCATCGATCGAAGTTTACGATTCATCCTGGAGGGACCGATATGTTTCAAGATATGAAGAGAAGCTTCTATTGGGAAGGCATAAAGAGGGATGTTGTCTTGTGGGTTAGGCAGTCTGTTAACTGTCAACAAGTGAAGGCCAAACATCAGAAGCCAAGTGGATTGCTTCAGCCTTTAGATGTTCCAGTCTTGAAATGGGATTCGGTATCGATGGACTTTATAGATGGGTTGCCAAGGTTAAACCGAGGAAATGAGAGTATATGGGTTATTGTGGACAGGTTGACCAAGAGTGCCCATTTCATTCCAGTAAAGTTGACCAGGACGACACCAGTTTTGGCGAAGTTGTTCATAAAGAACATAGTTAGACTTTATGGAGTTCCTAGTAGCATAGTCAGCGATAGAGATGCATTATTCACTAGCGAATTTTGGAGGAGTCTATAAGAGGTATTAGGTACCAAGCTCAAGATGCGTACAACATATCACCTACAGACAGATGGGCAAACAGAGAGAGTCAACAAGGTACTCGAGGATTTATTGAAAGCTTTCTTATTAGACTTTGGTGGATCTTGGGAGGATCACCTATATTTGGTTGAATTTTCCTATAATAATAGTTACCATACTAGTATAGGAATGGCGCCTTTAGAAGCTTTGTATGGAAGGCATGCAAATCGCTAGCGTGTTGGTTAGAGACTGGAGACAGATTAGTCTTGGGTCCGGATTTGATTAGAGAGGCGTCAGAAAAGATTGAGTTAATCTAAGGATGGATGAAGGAAGCTCAATCCAGGCAGAAGAGTTACGCAGATAAGAGGTGTAAAGACCTAGAGTTCTCGGTGGGTGATAGGGTTTTCATTAAAGTATCACCGATGAAGGGAGTGGTACGATTTGTAAAGTCAGGAAAGTTGGCCCCGAGATATGTTGGACCATTCCAGATTATAGAAAGGATTGGAAAGCTCGCGTACAGAGTAGAGTTGCCGAGCAGTTTGGCAGGTGTCCATAATGTATTCCATGTGTCTCATCTGCGCAAGTATGTGCATGATCCAAAGACTACTATTCCTCAAATAGAGTTGGAGGACTTGGTAGTAGAGCCTGATTTGACTTTTGTTAGACAATCAATCTGAGTTATAGCGAGAGATGAGAAAAGATTGAGGACCAAGACAGTCAAGTTGGTGAAGGTTCAGTCGAGCGACAACAAGGACTGTACTTGGGAGGCAGAGGATAGGATTCGAGATGCTTATCCTGATCTGCTTTGATGGTATGTCTATATTAGATTTATATAGATTAGTTGCTAGTCGAGTAGGCTAGTATGGATGTTAGGAGTTGTTATAGATGATTGCTATGTTTTCAAGTTAGTCCTTACTGAATTTCGAAGACAAAATTCTTTAAGGAGGGGAGCCTGTAACACCCTTAATTTTTAATAACATTATTCAGGAGATTTGATTAGAATAAATTAAATAGCATAATGTAGATAAGGAGATCGATTGATAAACATGTAGTGGTCGTGCTTATTAAATTAGATGAACTTATTAATGGTTAATTATTAGCTAATTAAACATAAGGGCATTAAGGTAAATAGCCACATATATTCCCACCCTTATACCATTTCCTTATTCATATACGTTCATTTCTATCACAAGCAAAAATTGTAAGCGTAAGAAAGAGCAAGGCCGACCATTAGGAAGAAAGAAGATAAATTCAAGTAAAGCTTAGGATTCAGCTAGAAGAAATCAATCTCAATCAATCTTCAATTTCCTTATCCAAACTAAGGTGAATAATAATCGATGCATCCTTTTGTTTTGTTTTATAATCATATGGTTTCAGATTTAAGGGATAAATTTGTTTTTATGATTTATTGAATGATTATATGCTTGGTTTATGATTTATGTGGTTTAAACAAGATGGTTTAAATGAAGATATGCACGGTTTTAGGGTAAAACCGAAGTTAAATGATTTTTAAATGCCATGGAAAAATTATATGTTATGGAAAACATGATTTTGGAGTTGGATTTCAATTTTTATAATTTTCCAAGCCGTGGTGAATTAATTATGAAATTTCAAAGGAGAATATGGTTATGTGAGTTTATAAATTTATTTTGGAAAATATATTGAGAATTTTGGTCTGAAATTTTGATATGTCAGATAACATGATTAAAGTGAATTTTTAGAATTTTTGGGGATTTTTACTAAATGATTTAGTATGGAAATTAAATTGTTTTAAAAGGAGGACCTAAATGATTTAATTATTTTGTTAATAGGAAGGGCTTATGTGTTAAATGTTGTTTAGTTTTAGGTCTGAGAAAATGCGGCAAATTTTGGTAAAATATTTGAAAGTTTAATGTAACTAATCATGTGTTTACAAGTGGGCAAGTTAGTTACAAAAAACTTACTTTATTTGGTAAAAACAGCCTTTCTACTCAGAAAAAGGGGTTCTGCCTTCTTTAGAAGGACCCTTTGATTCAGACATTCCGCCCCCAACCTAGTCGAAACCTTCTAGGTCAAAACCAGTAAACCAATACACATGGTATCATTTCGATGGTACGTAGTGGATTTGAGAAAGGTGGAAGGTAGGGTGTCAAAAGGTAGCTTTCGAAGGGGTTGGTTCCTTTGTTTTATTTTGTTTTAAAAGAAAAGCGCTTGCATGTTTATAAATGGGTTTCGAAGTAGTCGAAACCAATGGTTTCGAAAGAGTATTTAAAGAGGCTTTCGAAAGAGAGCTACCGCAGTTTCCGAAGGAGTTACTTAGATTTTGTTTAAAGCTTTTGGAAGTGGTAGTTTCAACCAAGTCAAAACCCTTTTGTGAATTGATGACCTTCCGATGGCATTGAAGACATCAATGTTGTCGAAAGGTTCAATTGTTTTTATAAACACAAGCCACTTCCTAATGCTTTCGAAAGGGGTTAGGGGTTTCGAAAGGGGTTAGTGGTTTCGAAGGCAATGGTTTCGTAAGGGGTTTCAAAGCTAACCTTCAATTGTTTTACCCAGATGTTTTAAAGCTTTCGAAAGGATGGTTACGAAACCATCAAAATTCCCCAATACTTTTTGAATTAAAGAATGGTTTCGAAAGAGGTGCTTTCGCCTAGGTTCACTTTGACCCAAAATGATGTTTTAAGTATAAACCCAATGCTTTCGAAAGGGGACTTTCAATGATTTCGAAAGGGTACTTTCAAATGGTTTCGAAGCTATGCTTTTATACTTATATGATAAAACTTTAACATGGTCGAAAGGTTTCGAAAGAGATGTTTTAAAGTATTCAAAAGGCAGGAGCCTAGTGTTTTAAAGATAGATTTTTATGCTTTCGAAGGAGGTCATCCTATGAGGTCGGAAGCTAGGTTTCGATGGTTTCAAAAGGTTTTAAAACCCAAACTCAAATTTTAAAGGAAAAACTTATGGCTAAATAAAGGAGTTCTGAATTGACTTTAATCATGTAAATTTGAAGAAGTATGACCTTGATAAAAATATAAGTTAAATGGATTAACTATATTCTATATGAAATGCATTTCAAGGACCTACAACCCACTGGAGTGGTATTGTTAAATTATTATGTTCGATTCTTCAAATATGAGTATATTCACATTATAAAGAACCCATAATCTGTATTTTGGATATAAAGGGGTAGAAGAACCAACTAGGTTAACCCAGTAGTGAATATAATTTGATTAAACTCCTAAATGAATAGGATTGCGTCCAGGGAGTCAGGGAGACCAAAATATAGGATGCCTAAACTTTGAAGTTGTCTAGTAGATAGGTTCATAGCGAACCCATGAAAACTATGATTATGTAGTTATTGGAGGTAACCAACAGGTTCATAGTAAACCCATGAAAATTATGTATTGAGGTAGGTTAGTATGGGTTAATTGGTTTGTAGTGAACCCATGAAAACTATATCCGGATTAAGAATTGACATCAGTCAATAGATTCCTAGTCAACCCATGAAAACTAGGATAAGAAAGAAGTTAATGGAAGCATCAGTAGGTTCCTAGTCAACCCATGAAAACTAGGATAAGAAGTGAGCTACTGGATAAATCCATAGGTTCATATCCAACCCATGAAAACTAGGATAAGGGGATTAGTTATTGGAATGACTAATAGGTTCAGAAGGACCCATGAATTAATTAAGTTAATTGGCAGGGGCCTATAGGTTCTTAGTGATCCCATGAAAACTATGAAATAGGACAGGGTATCCATGTATAATGAAAAATGTTATTAGTAAATCCATGAAAATTAATAGGTTAATAGTGACCCTAGAAACTATGATTTTGACAGGGTGTCAGCTTATACTGGGGATGGGAAATCCTAAATGTTTTTATATATGCATATCATCATAATATTTGAAATGTATGTTTTTAAACATTGTGGATGCAGGAGCACAATATATGGTTTATAAAGGTTTTCGGATACTGGTGAGGGGAAAACCCGTTCCGCTAAGTGGCGTGGTCTCACTAGATATCAAAAAGGATTGAGATGTTAGATTATAATTCATGCCAGGAGTTATGTCTGACTCGAAGTTTTTGTTTTCCCCTTAAACTCTCGAGCACTCAATTGATGTAGTTTGAGATTTAAGGTTTTCAGGTTCTCTTCTTAGACGAATAAAGCTTCCGGAGTCGTGCAGGAGGCAGTTAGTTATTTAGAGTTTTCTTTTTCCGCTGTGTATTTGGATGTAAAGGCAGAATTACTAGCCTTACTATATACTCTGATCAACCAAGGGGGAATCTTCATATGTCGCTCTTGGCATATGTGTAATAATTATATTTTGCTGAACGTGGTTAACATTTTTGGGATTATGTAAATAACATCAAATGTTTTGAATGGAATGTGGAAATGTGTTTTTAAAATTGTTAAATTTTTTCCATATTCTTATGGTCTGTGTATCAATGAATCTAGCACCGCCGTATTTGGTCGTCGAAGATTAATAACTGTGGATGACTGCAGCATCCGTAGCTGTTAGTTTTGGGCCTCAAAGTAGGGGGGTGTTACAAGTTGGCGTAGAAGAGTCCAAAAGTCCCCTTTTTGAAGGCCTAGGACTACTATTTATAGGTGTATGCTGAAAATATCCAGCTCAAATCTTGGAAGACTCCTTCTCTCACGTGGGTGGGCCCACCAGATCGATTCGAGGTTGATTGGGATCGATCCATGATTGATACGCACTCATCGATTCAAAACACATCCATTTGGTGGCATTTATACTTTTAGATTTTGAGTTATGATCGATCCAAGTTTGTATTTGCCAAATACTGCCGAGTTCGTATCGATACAATTCGTATCGATGGCTTCGTATCGATGTTGGCTCGTGTCGATTAGGGTGACGCGGCACTATATTTTAGGATCGATCCACTTTTCATGCCGAGTGACCGAGTTTTCCACTTGAACGTGTTCTGTTCGTACCGATACAATGCAATTCTATTCGTATCGTTCTGGGCCATTCTTCTCGTATCGATGCTCGGTGCTCTACTTTGTTTCGATGATGCGTTGCTACTTCGTATCGATGGCTTTGGCTTTAGTTTGTATCGATACATACTCATTCCTTTCGTATCGAAATTTGCTTATACGTTTCGTATCGATCACTGGCCGATCGATAGGAACTGTCTGGATGAGATGATCGATACGAATAGCTTTAAAGCTAAAATTGTGGAAGTTTGATCAATGTGGGCTACTAAGGGATATGAAGAGATGTGGTGGCTGATGGAAATGAACCAATGCTTTCTTGAGGGATGGATACGTAATCCCATAGATACGAACAAGGCTGGTTTTGATGGATGCGAAGGAGGTTGAATCATGATGGATATGAAATGAGGCTTCCTTTGTGCATCTTGATTGATCAATATCTTGAGCATACGAACTTCGATTGACTTGAAATTTGGAACGTTGACTTTTATAGCTTTACTAGTCGTATTACATCGACTGTAGCTCGATCCGGATTCGGACAAAATTCACCAGTATCCATAGCAGACCTGTGTATAACCGATCTTCGGGATGGACCGTCTTCGGTTTCCAGTAATTTCTTGGTGTCACGGCCTTGCCAAAAGGCGGGATAACATTTTCCCTCCAAAGTACGTCTTATGAGAACACGACGTCCTTTGAAAAGATGCAACCTTCATTCTGAAAAGTTCTATCTGATTCGTTGAACAACTGTTGTCTTTTTGTCAAAAGATGTAACCCTTGATTGATTTCCAATAATAGAAATGCTGAATTGTTGACTGTTAATGGTTGTACGGTGCATTGTTGTAACTGAGTGTCGAGTGCTACCAATCTGTTGTTTACTGTTGCAATTGTCTCCAGGTGAACATTCAATTCCTGGAAATTTTGAAAATTGAATGTTAGTTCATCATGCACGAACGTGTGTTAACCTAACTCCCGTCAACGTTTGCATGTTCACGAGTCGTCGTCAAGTTTTTATTATTATTATATCGAGTTCCATATCGATCCTCTCCTGAATCAATGTGAAATCCGAGTTGTAACGACACTCGATGATCGTTTTAGCGAACCCCTTCGTATCGATCCTCTCCTGGATCGATTTGAGGAGTTAAAAAATTATCTTCATATCGATGGTGATCGATACATCTCAGTTGGCCTTTTAAAACATTTCGTATCAATGGATACGAATTTCTGTGGGCTTCAAAGCACTGGATACGAAGTTGCTACTTCGTATCGAAAAATCTCTAATGGATACAAACAGTTCAAACGATCTTTCGAGTATCGCTCGTATCGATAGGTTGATAGGTACAAACAATCGTGTTCTGGATTGGTGGCCAATGGATACGAGCAGATCATTTCGTATTGATTGATGGTGTAGACCGCTTCAACCGGTTAGCTTGAACTGGGAGATGAATCGGTATCTGTACTTAGAAAAATATTTACTTGCTCATTCTTCTGCCACTTTCGCATCGCTCTGAGTGAAGGGAAATTAAAACTGCCTTTGCTTTCGAATCGAATCAAACCCCAATCCTCCAAATCACTTGCCGAGATTAGGTAAATAATCGATCAAACTCAATCATAAAACGACGAGATTCGAATCTTTCATGCCATTCCATTTGCATTCATGGCCAAGTTTGGTGAAGAGGAGGCCGGAGATGGGCTAGAGCAAGGTCGAGGATGGAGGAGATGGCATCTTGTGTTGCTTGAGTCGATTGGAGGAGATGAAGTGTAGATGGATACGTAGAAGCCTCTCGTATCAATCTTGCATGAGGGGATACAATTTGGATCGATCTGGACGCAGTAGAACTTCGTATCAAATGATAGAAGCATTTCGTATCGATAGATGGTGGGCTTTCGTATCGATCAACTAATGATGGCCTTCATATCGATCCAAAGCGATTGATACGAAATCCAGGGTCCAACAATCGATACGAAGTAGAGGGAATTTTGCATCGATACGAAACGACTTTCGTGTGATTGATACGGAGCATTGTTCCACGATCAATATGAATCATTGCTTTCTCTGATGGATACGAACTATGCTATTGGTGATCGATACAAACTGACTTTATGGGTGATCGATACGAATTGCTTCTCCCTTGATCGATATGAATTATCCATTTGGGGGTCGACCCAAGCTTGAACTTCATGGAGATGAAATCCTTTGCACACTTGAACATTTGACTCCGATGAGCTTTTGCCCCGCATAAATGGACTTAAACATTTCACTGCATATTTGACTGCCTTTTGAAGCTCGTCGATGGAACTGTAACTTGACAAAAATTTGACGAACTTTAACTTGGATCGATCTCCGAAGTCTAGATGGCGCGGGTGTGATGGTCAGCGATGACGGTCACTCCGGTTGAATTTCGAAGTCTTGTCGTTCAAATTTTTTATAAATCAAGTAGAATCTCTAAAGTAATATGTAGCACTACACTGCACAACACATTTACGCACTTCACACTAGGGGAAACACCGGTTTATTGTCGTCTAACGATGACTTTGGCTGAGTTGAATAGCTATGGAACCTGGAAGTTCATAATCGCATGAAGTTCTGAGTCCACCTCTTCCTGTAATCGAGATGCCGGCTATCACAGCCGAAGCTGTCAGTCCTGCTCCGGATGAGCTACCAGGAGCAGTTTTCATCGTGCATCCGCAAGATTCTGTTCCCTCTAATATATCTGAAGACATGTTGGGCAGGATTTGTTCAAGGCATGGATTGTCAAGGGATAATGTCTTATTGCCAGGGGCAGAAGATAAAGCCCATACTCCCCTGGAAGGGTACATGGCCTGCAATAGATTCTCGTGTGTAACCGGGGCACTGCCTCCATTTAATCAATACATCCAAGAAGTGTTGTTCTATTTAAAGATCGCCCCATCACAGCTGCACCCGAACGGGTATGCTTTGTTGAATAGCTTATTCATCGTCTTCATAAAGCATCTCTTCCGACTCCCAACTCCATAATAAGTCAGATACTTGTTCAATATAAAAAGCTGAGGAGATAATCCCTCCTTCACTTTCTTAGAAGCAGTTAGGAACTGTCAAGTCATGATCGAGGCCTAGACCAAGCTTAGCTATTTTAAGACCGAATGGTTCTTCGTTCGGTGCCCACCGGGGTTCGCCAGACGGTGGCTAGTCAGACATAAGTGCTTTAACTTCTATGCCGATTAACTGGATAATAGTACTCGATTTCAGAGTTTAACACTTCTTTTCTTTCACAGCTTCGTTTCCGCGGCCCGAAGTGGCTCAGTTTAAGGAGATTGTAAGGGTCCTTTAAGAGGTGCCTGCCGAGTGCAGAGAGATTGATGAGGTCCTCACTGATGAAAATCTGAGGGCCATTGAGCTAATCGATAGAGATCAAAGTATTGGGCTTGATGAATTTCTCAAGACAGCTCCAGCGAGGCAAGTCAGAAGGAGAGTTCCTGGAGTCATGATCACCGAGCAAGGTGATGATGAGAATATGCCCGCTGGAGACGAGCCTGCACCCGGGCCTTCACCAAGTCATCGACATTTAGAGAGGATAAGGAAAGGCAACGCTACTGCCCACAAAGCTCCGAGACGCAAGTCTATTGTAATGTCTTTGCCAGCAGCGGCTGTTGTAATTTCAAAGGCTCCCTCTTCACAAATAGAGAGTCCTTTCGAGGGACTTGCAGATATTCCCATTCCGAATGATGTGTCTCTTCACCAAGATACCAGATTAGAGGGGCTTCAAAGTGCCTTAGATTTAGGAGAGCCAACCCCTCCGAGTACGGCTGCTACAACCAATTGGTTGGGGGGTTTACACATGCACGCACCTACTTCACATCACCATACAACTAATATTCACAAGTTGTTTAATCTCTTGAGATAACTAACTCTGTTTCTTTTTTCACTTTATAGATACAATGTCGAAGAAAAGATCCACGATCAGTAGCCTTCGTGCCGCACGTCAATCTTCCAGTTCATACCGAGAGTCTCACAGGCACGAGTCCGAATATGATTGCCGCTACTCTAGTCAAGATAGGGATCGCTATGATAGGGAGAGAGACAAAGAGAGAGAGAGAGAAAGAGAGAGAGAGGGAAAGAGAGAGGCGAGATATGTGCCGCTCCTGGTCGCGCTCTCCTCCACCTAGAGTTCCCTTGCCACCTTCCAGTTTTGGAACACATACTGCTGAAGCTTTACGCCAGCCAGTGCCTCCACAAACTTCAAGGCCTGGTGAGCAGCGCCATAGAACTGGGGCAGACGCTTCTACATCTGCGGCTATGGAGCTTACGGGGGAGGGAGCCACCTGAATAGCTAAGCTAAAGGAAGATTTCCCTAATATTTGTTTTGACGGCTTTCACTTCCCCCCCAAACTTGAGGTTGACTCTAGAAGGGGCGGAGAAAACGGTGCACGACTATGTATATGACGCTTATAGCCAGTACCGTGAATGGAAGAAAACTGCAGAAAAGGCCTCGGCGGTGGCATTCGATCGAGCGAAAACAATAGGACAGGTGCAAAAAGATCTTACTCATTAGGATCACATAGTTCAAGTGCTCACCAATGAGAACGACACTTTGAGGAATTCAAAAATGAAGGCCTTGAAGAAAGTCGATGAGGCTAATAAGAAGACGGAGCAGATGAGACAAGAGAACCTAAAACTGGTCGATGATATAGGCCACAGGAATGCCACCGTCACAGTCGAGAGAGATAATGCACTCAAAGAGCTTAACGAGCTTAAAGCGAAGTATACCGAGGTCATCAAAGAAAGGGACGACGCTAATAAGGCTGCTCAGGAGGCATGTGATCAGACCGTGGAGCTTCAGGGTGAGCGAGATGTTGCAATTCTGAAGGTCCAAGAAGCCGAGGCTAGAATTGAAGCCGAATTCGGAGCAGCAGAGGCTAGGTTAGAAGGCGATATGGAAGACTTTCTGATCACTTACAACGCCAATGGCTTGAAATACTATGGCTTGAGCTGGCTTGTTGACTATCCGGCTCATTTGCATGATGCCTGGCCTCCACTGCTCCGACTTCTTGTTAGCCTCATCGACTTTCTTCAAGGCCTCCGTTTCTGAATTCCTCAAAAATATCTTGCTCATAAGGATCACATAGTTCAAGTGCTCACCTATGAGAACGACACTTTTAGGAATTCAGAAACGGAGGCCTTGAAGAAAGTCGATGTGGCTAACAAGAAGATGGAGCAGATGAGGCAAGAGCACCTAAAACTGGTCGATGATATGGGCTATAGGAATGCCACCGTCACAGCCGAGAGAGATAACGCGCTCAAAGAGCTTAACGAGCTTAAAGTGAAGTACACCGAGGTCGTCAAAGAAAGGGACGACGCTAATAAGTCTGCGATTGAACAGCTCATGAATATTAGTTGTGTGGTGCCGTGAAGTGGGTGCGTGCATGTGTAAACCCCCAACCAACCAGTTGTAGCAGCCGTACTAGGAGGGGTTGGCTCTCCTAAATCTAAGGCACTTTGAAGTTCGATTTCCGTGCGACTAATAATGAGGCCGAGTACGAAGCTTTACTCGCAGGACTCAGGCTCGCTAGAGATTTGAGAATTATTGCTGTGGAGATTTACTACGATTCACAATTGGTCGTATGCCAAGTGCGAGGAGAATACCAAGCTAGAGATCGGAGGCTGGCTGCTTACCTCACTCGGGTCCAAGAAGTTGGTATCAGAGCATATGTTTATGAAACTTTAAAAGATAAGTAAAACCTAAAAGCTTTTTGAAACATAATCCAAATAATTTGAAAATATGACCGGGGTTTGGATTATTGCTATAGTAAATTCTACACCGTACAAAGAAAAATAACATCAGCCAGTTTTGCTCAAACAGACTTCGCACCATTCTCCCCAAATCAAAACCTTAATAGACCTGTTCATCTTACACCAGCATCCTAAGCCCCACAACAAAAGAGCTCATGTATTCCTAACTCGATGATCAGAACATAGAAAGATGTGATTATGAAGGAGTAAATTCTTGTTTCCACGACCCTTCAATTCTACAACTAATTGATTTCAGCAAGAGAAGATGTGCAAAAATGATAACATGACGTTTGATTAAGCTAAAAGGTATTATGACAATTCTATTGTTAATTATTTTATTGGTTCGCATTTGTATTATCACTTTTTTCAAGCTTATATTGAAAGGATTTGAAAACCAATTGGAGGTTTTTATATACATACCGAGGATAATGAATCTTATGCGATTAAAATCGAAAATAAGGAATATTGTGAAAAAAAATTAGAGTGAAGTCCCTATTTTTATGATAAGAAACATATGGTGATGAAGAGATGGGTCCTAGGTATAAACATGACTAAGGAGTTTTTGCACACCATTCCCATTTAGGTTAGGTTTCCAGGACCGATGTTGGATTTTTGGTCTAAAAAGGAAATCAGCAAAATAATATTTACGTTTGGTGTTAGGCAACCCTATAAAAATGGATCATTTTACTGAAGAAATTAATAATGATTTTAGTTACCTTAACAAAGTGGTAGTTGTAACTGAAAACAACAAAATGTACATGGAACCAATGGAATATGAATGGAAGCTTAGTGTGTGCTAGAACTGCAATTGTTTTGGACATCCAATGAAGTATTGTGCATTAAGAAAGTTTGGATTCCCAAAACAAAGGCAGCACATGACAATGATGTTGGTAGCATGGACATAAATAATCAAAATATTAGGCTAAAATATGTTCACCGCACCATAGACAATAATAATATCGCACATGACCCATGCATGACGAACAACAAAGCACATAGGGCAAACACATGCATGTTTAATAGCAAAATTCACAGCCAAAGCATACTAAAGTTATTGGGAAGACTGCTATTAACATGAATGAAATAATAAGTGCACTGGAACCTTATCAAACTCAAAAGACCCTAGTCCAACCAACCAAATCGAAATACAATCAGACAAATCAAACAATAAATGTCTAGAGCACAATCCTAATTTAGTCTACAATATACATTTAGGTAATAGTACTGGAAATGCTCCAAATGTTTCAGATAAAAACAACAGTTCAAATGAGCAGAAACATAAGCCTACTAATTCAAGCCAGGAAATACGTCGGCCCAAGAGTATGTTGTAGAATTAAAGTTCGCTTCTAAACCCCCCACACCCCAAACTGAAGACTTAAGTGGGTCCCACATAAGGAACAAGCAAACTAGAAAGCAACAACCGTATGAAACCCCCTTCGAACTCATAGCTACTCAAAACGTCAATGTGATGGAGAACCCTTCTTGTAAAAATATTGTTAATCAACTCAAAACAAAGGCAGGAAGATGCAAAAAACAAAGACAAACATGAGCATTTCCCTTCATATTGAATCAGTGAATACTCAAAGTCTACGTGGAACGTAAGGGATTTGAATTCCCCTTCTAAAAAAATTAGACGTTTCTCAATTATGAGAAAAACAAAGTGGCATTGGTAGGTTTACCAGAAAATAAACTAAATGAAAATATAATAAAGGAAGTTGCCCGCTTCATAAATAAGGAGTGGGACTTTGTACATAATGAAGAATAACATGAAAAAGATAGAATAACGATTATGTGGGATAATAAGCAATGGGATGTTTCTATATTACATGAATGTGCATAATTCGTTTCATGTTTAATGCACAATAAGCTTGGGATGTTTTTTTTATACCATAGTTTATGCTCATTAGCCGTCAGAAAAAAGAAAGGATATGCGGGAGTATATCAAGTAAATGATATTAAAATGCCTTGGGTTATAGTGGGGGATTTCAATGATATACATTATACTCAATATAGAAAATTCAATGGCTTACACAATATGACGACCGCCCGACACTACGGACACCCAATATACTTGTATAGTGCACTACAATGGTGCTTGACCGATATAGGATGATAGTCAAGTTGTAGTAAAGTAAATCAATCACATAACCTATTGTATATCTCATGTCGCATTGAATAATATATAATAATAAACATGTCAGCTATAAAACAAGCGAGACAGTAATAACTGAATAAATCATAGAAATCAGAGTACTTAGATTCATATAGCTATACAACATAAGTGATAGAGTTTATACAACTGATAATAAACTCAAAATGGATAACTATCTCTAAATATATAATAGCACTAGTAAGCTCTATAGTGCTGCATAACGGAATGATAAGCAATAATAGCTATATATAGAAATACGAGAGTATGGCCTCCTGCTCGTCTCCTGTTCAGCTCCATGTGCTCATCAGACCTGATATCCCTAATATACTCATTTAAGAGTACCCAGAGTAATAAGAAGCAAAGCATAAAACTCCGAATAATACAATAGTCTAGTGTAAGTGGTAGAAAATCTCTAAATACTAGTAAACCACTATAATAGGACAAATGGTATGGAAAACTGTACCCGACCTATCCCTGCATCCATGGAGTTAGCACATACACAAGATATAAGCTATTCTACATCATAGTCATCATGGATGTACTATACATCAAAGTACTAAGGGGTGTCTAGTATCTACATCAATAACATCTCCATCATGTGGCATTCCTAGGGTGATAAGCAATCAAGCAAACATGGCATCCCTTATCCATCCTCACATTCACTCACTCAGTGTGTTGGATATTTGATAGCTTGCCTAAGCTATCACGCTCAGGGGCTTGACTACCCATCACGATATTCAACGTACTAGTTTCACGGCACTCGAATCCATGCCACTCAACAGGCCGGGAACTAGACTAACCATCACGTTAGTCTGGGGTAATAAACCTCTCGTCAGAAATCAAGGAGCCATCACTTCCCAAATACATACCCCACTTTTCGAGTACATTAAAAACCCTCGTGTACCAACAATCCCTTTGCACACGTCATCCGTGGCAGAGCTTATCCTGGAACTATCCCTATAACTCCCATCTAAAGTCATCGTAGTTGGGAACTATTTTAGATAGCCATCATTAGTCGTAAAATGTCCTCATTTGTCCCGTAGCCTTCCTCCAACAGTTCCTTCAATCCAACTTGTAGTCACCAACCCTACATCTCGAAGTACAGCTATCTATCTTCAAAGCCATCACTTCCCATCATGGATTCATCACCATCGAACCATGCTCGTTATTATCGATAATCGTTATCGAACCTCATGGTTCGGTACCGACCCTACCCTTAGCCCAAAGTAGAAGCACTCAGGGCTCGAAGTAGGTACAAACATGAAGTCTCAAAGCACCTGTCTCTATGACTCAAAGAAAGTGCATGGAAACTCGAAGCAGCCTCACAAATCTCCATCACCGATGCATCACACCAAACCATGAAGCCCGATCCATCGCCACCGACCCATCCCATCACCGATCGCACACTTCAATGCAACGAGACCATGCTTCACTATGTGAAACTCTCCTTCACCATGTACTATTCAAGGCAAAGTAGTGCGTTGGATGCTAAGATTGGTTTTGGAGTCCAGGCGGAGCCTGGACGAAAATAGGCATTTGTCACATATATTTTGCACAAACAATATCCGCATTAAATAATTATAAATAAAAATAAACTATTTACTAAACTGTATTGATGTTGATTAGATGATCACTACATACTAGTTTATTATAAGTGATATATATATATATATATATCTGTGTGTGTGTGTAGACATACATACATACACACACACACACACGCACATGTATATGTTTCGTCAATCAAGTACTTTTATAATTTATAGAAGCAACAAAATTTATATTAGCAAAGTTTGTATTGTGACAATAATTGAATATCCGTACACCAAATAATCTTAAAGAACTCAAGTACAATATTAGTGAATAATATAATTTTAATTTATAATTAATTACTTTTTGTCTAATTAAGAAATTATTTTCAAATAACTTAAAAGGCTAACATGATTAAAATAAAAAAAAATTAAGAATCGGTAAAGCCAAATTTCGAAGAAGTGAGAAATTAAAGGGTAATTTTTATTATCAAATCAAATATAAATAAGAATTGTTATTATTTACTAATTGATTGTTTATATATTTAAAAAAAAGATATAGAAAAATGATTCAACCATTGAAATTCTTAAAATACAAAGATTTATAATAAATAAACAAAGTAACTGGATGATTTTATTCTAAATGTATTTAGTTTAGCCAAGTAAAAAATAAGTTATACTAAAAATGGCTATTTTCTGGCGGCTCAAGAAAAACTCAACACTTAAACGACAACTCAGACAAAGAGCATAATAATGCTCTATTATAAAAAGGCGAGACAACAATATTGCAAAATAGCCCTAATCGACGCTCAATCGGCGGCCTCCTTGACAATATAGCCTTCACCAGACCATCACCATCACCGATCGGTACCCCATGGATTGGTACCGATCCATGATCACTGATCCATCCCTTTAAACAAATTCTTCTTTCTATGCTTTACCGATCCAACATCTAGCACGAACCAAGTAACCCTATGGATTGGCACTGATCCATGGGCATTATCGATCCCACACTTGCTATTTTCTACCTTCCTCACGTGATCCATACATTCTAGCGAGCGACCTAAAACAAACAGACTAAAACTCTAAGCGAACCATTCCAAGACACAAGAATGCCCTGATGCAATCTTTCATTGATCCATAGTCTCTATATTACCGTCGATCCATCTTCAATTAGCTATAACTCGAGCAAACGAACTCCAAACGACTTAAAACTTTGAAATGTAGCTTTAGGGGGTCCTTCTTGACCTACCCTATGGATCGCATGTTATGGACAAATTGACCTTTATGGGTCGTCGTCGATCCGTAGCTTATTCCTATAATCGAATCGCCATTCGATCGGCGTTTTCAACCATTCAACCAACATACATTCAAGCATACATTACATGCAATATATCCTAACAATCATACATCCATGCATATCAAAGTGAAGCCTAAATCTAAATAAGAATATCCATAATAACAAGGAGATCCATAAGAATACGAATTTCACAAATATTTCCAAATTGTTTGAGATTTACATATGTGCTTAAAGAGGGTTTAAAATACACTTTAGAGTTTAAAAATCATTTTAAAACATCATTTTAAGGTGTATAATGATTAATTAGTAAGTGAGAGGTCCTAACCACTCACCTAAATCCAAAGCAATCTAAAGCAACCCAAGAGTGCACGAAATTCAAGAATCAGCAATAACTCCAAGTGATCTCCAACATCAAATCTCCTATTCCAAGTGACAATCTCACTAATCTTCCTCTAATGACAAGTTTTGGCTAATTAAAGTAGGGTTTAGGGTTACTTTTTGGCTTAGAAGTGTTTGATGGAGGTTTTCTATGACAGAGAGAAGTTCCATCAGCCCCAACATGATGTTAATCCTAAAATGGGCTTTGTGCCCAATTATTAACTTACTAATTACCCATTAAGCCGTTCAAAATCAAATGAAACTTCAAATAGCCATAACTCCTTAACGGTAGTCCATTTTCCTGTTATGACCACTATATGGAAAGAGAAAACATCATCCCAATCTAATGGAAGTGGTTTTAGACCCCATTACGTCTCCTATTAAAAGTTATAGGTCATATAATATTTTCAGGGTCAAAATCGTCCGATAAAAATTCTAAGGATGGAAAATGTCTCTAGTAGTCATTTTCCAAAATTGTAGAATCATACGATCCTTAATGAATATAATATTTATATTTAATGATCATTCGATGCATGAAATATGGGTCATTATATTCTCCTACACTTTAGGAATTTCGACCTTAAAATTCCAAACAAATTTAATAAGATTATCCCGCATACCTAATAACCATTTAAAAGCATACACAATCATCACACATCAAACATGCATACACAACAATCAAATGAAAAGGAAAACATCCAAGCCTATACTAGCATGAAGGATACTACGCCAAGATATACTTCATGATATCATAAGTGACTGTAAAAGTGATAAATAGAAATCTTACCAAGTAAAGAATTCTAGATAAGCTACCCTCACGCTCTCTTTGGTCTCCCAAGTGAAATCACCTTTGCTATTGCTCCACCGAACCTTCACCAACTTCACCATCTTCCTCCTAAGCTGCTTCGTATCACGCTCAATGATACAAATAGTCCTACAAGTTCTCGAAGCTTCTGGTTCAATCTCAATATCATCCGGTTGATCTGATGCGATAGTTACACTTGAGTTGTACACAAACTTCCGCAAGTGAGATATGTGTAACATATTGTGCACTCCCGCCATTCTTTGAGGTAAGTCGACTGTGGAAGCAAGTTTCTAAATCCTCTCTAGTATCGGAAATGAACCTACAAATCTTGGTGCCAACTTTTCTTACTACCGAACCAAATTACAATCTTCAATGGAGAGATCTTGACAGATATAGTATCACCAGTAGAGAACTCTAGATCTCTATGTCTCTTATCAGCATAGCTCTTTTGTCTGTCTTAAGCAGCTTTCATCTGTTGTCGAATGATCTTGGTCTTCTCCGAGGTTTCTCTAATCATATCTGGCTTAAGTATCAGTTTTTTTCTTGCTTCCCACCAACATGAAGAAGCATTGTACGGTCGGCCCTATAGTGGCCCGAATGGTGCCATGCCGATGCTGGATTGATAATTGTTGTTGTATGCGAATTCAACGAGCTGTAGGTTACCATCCCATTAGCCTCCAAAGTCGAGTAAACAAGCTCGCAAGAGATCCTCTAAGATACGATTCACTCTCTCGATTTGGCCGTAAGTTTGAGGGTGATAAACCATACTCAAATGTAGCTCTATCCCCAATGCTTCTTGTAAGTCCTTCCAAAACCAACTAGTGAACAATGGGTCTCGGTCACGCACAATGCTCTTTGGCAAATCGTGGAAACGTACTATCCAATTCACATACAATTCGACCAGTTTGGCTTCCGTTCTACTTGGCTTGACGAGTATAAATCTAATGCTTTTGGTCAATCGATCGACTATGACCCAAATGATGTCATACCCTACTCGAGTCTTAGGCAGTCCATCGATGAAATCCATCAATATTCGTTCCCACTTCAATTCGAAACTTCTAGCGGTTGCATTAAACCACTAGGCTTCTTTTGCTCTGCCTTAATCAACTGGCAGTTTATGCACTTCGAGATGAATGTCCCAACGTCTTTCTTCATCCCTTCCCAATAATAGGTTTGCTTCATATCACATTATATTTTATTACCAACGGGATGGATAGTGTGACAACCCACACCACCCAACACACCAATCCAAAGCCTAGTGTCCTTTCGAACTCACATCATGTCAAGAAACACAAGCTATCGGGTTTTAAAACATTGCAGAGACAAAAATAATAGATATACTACACTTTTAGAACATACAACGGAAAGAACAAAACATATAATACTGAAAAATATCCATCTTAGAAAATATCCCAAAATGTAGTCTAAGAAAATCTATACATAGTCAAATACAGAGTGCATAGAAATATCACTCCAAGTCCGATAAAGGAAATACAAAGTACCGATAAGATAGATAAATGGATACATGGAGAGTAAATATGGTAACAAGCAACTCCTCTAATGGGCTTATCTCTCCAAGTACCAAGAATGGGCCAATCACATGCTGCCCTGTCCACCTGAGGTGGGGAAAAGGAAAGGAAAAGGGGTGGGTCAGACAAAAGTCTGGTGAATGAGTACAAGTTTAATATATGGTGATCATGTGCAGTTCACTTTAACTCTACTCTAAGTGACATAGGGTGTAATATAAGTATATGTATACCCCTAAGGTCCATTACATAAGGGTTTTTGTCCAACACACCCTACACTACAACTTGTGCGAGCTACTACAAGGATTGAAGTACGGATCGAACCTCAATGAATAATCATCGGCCATAGCTCCTAGAGCTACTCAATATGGAAATACCACCACTCGGCTACTCGACTTGGAAACACCGCCACTAGGCTACCGTGGAGATAAATTCCCACTACTATCCCCGCCACTAGGATACTGTGGGAACACATTCCCACTACTATCACTGCCATAAAGCTACTGGAGAATGAATTTTCCCCTAACTACGACTACACGTAACCCAACTACGCATCGAGTGGAAAACCCGCAGTGCCGACTTGCTAAAGTGTCCCATCGTCTGCATCCATGTCCACCCCCCGACAGTAGTGTATGCCTCTTATTATACGCGTCGGGATCCACATCTGAACTGTATCACGTTGCATCGATATTTTTGCATACCAGGACTCCTATTTTGCTGGGCCCACACACTTCACTAGGCATCAGTCAGCGCTGCACGTCCACCGGAACCTCCTATAAGTGCCATTTGTGATAAAAATTTCCCCCAATCGAATAATCGACCCCCCATTGGGTAAAGAGTATTTACCCAACACCGCAATGTCCTAGCTTCATCTCATAGGGAACTAGCTTCCTTTCTACTCCTAACATACATACAAGTGGCCCTAAATAGGCTCACAGAACAATTAACATTTATATTAATTTTTATTACTAACCTGGGCCTTAGGTCGAGGTTCACAGTACACAATTCAGGCTATAACCGGTCGACAGCTACACCCTATCGGTCGACCGCTTACGGTCTACCGCTCAGGCTGAGAGGTCGACCGATCATGGTATGAAAATTAGAGTTTGTTTATTTTTCTGATTCGATTTTGATTACTGTTAATTTTTATTAATTAGCGTATATAGTGAATGAACCCTAACCAATTACAGTAACCAGTTTCTCTTGATATTATACCACATTTTCATTGGTTTGATATTCATGCATTTAACAGGTTATATACCAAAAGTTAACCAATTTTTAGGGTTTCAATTAAAAAGGGGTTTACAGGTTTATCAATTTACAGTAACCTCACTTTCTAATTCAGATTTTAGGTTTAATAAATAGGGTTTACGATTTACATTTTAAATTACCAACACCCTAAATCAAGTATCATAGATTAAATTTAACTATAATAAACAACCTACTAAACCTATTCCCACCCACCTTAGATCCAAGTTCTACCAACATGCTCCATCAGAGAATCGTCCCCTGTAAGCTTGCTCCTTCCAGATTCGATCTACTATCATGTGTTTGCTTTGATTTTATTTTAATTTTGAAAGAAACTTTTGAAGTGGAGAGGAAGAATTTCGACAGTCTGTAAGTTTTCTACTAATTTTAGGGTTAGCCTAGGTTTCAATTTATAGAGGCTAGGAATGAATTTAGAGTGTTGATTTGGCCTGGAGAATATTTTGCTAACAACTCATATGCACATTGCAACTTGGCAACGAAGCAAACGATCTCAGTCATTCGAACAAGTCTAGAAGTCTCGAATTTTAAACATGGACGGTAGATCGTCTTCCCCTGGGTCGATCACTACCGGTCAACCATCGACACCCTAGGGTCGATCGATCGTCTTCCCCCTGGGTCGATCACTACCGGTCAACCATCGACACCCTAGGGTCGATCGATCGTAATTCTAATTTTGAGTGATTTTCATTTTAAGATTATTCTATTTTCAAACGTCTGTAACTTCTCTGTACTAACTCTGATTTCAAAGTGTTATATATGAAAATTGTCCAGAAAATTGTTATGAACGCAATGGTGCAAGTTTCGTAGAAAAATTCGAACATCTATGAAAATTTCATTTTAGCCCTTGTTTTATTTAAATTTAATTTTTTATTAAATTTCTGCTAAATTTTGGGGGTGTTGCATTCTCTCCCTTAAAAGGATTTCATCTCCGAAATCTCATTGGATGGAAAAATGTAACTTACACACATAACAACCAATAGCCACAACCATCTACTCATCCATTATCCATGGGCAATCATTGTCCTTAGAAATTTTCTAATGCAACGTATATGTATATACGCAACATGAAATGCATGTGAACCTATACTAATGCAAGGAGTAGGTGGTTTCCTGATCTAGTCGACCTCCTATCATTCAAATGCTCATGCCATGCATCCAAAATGTATGCAGCATCCTAAGTAAATGTACTTGTAATTTTACATGTATGCGCAACCATACCATCCATATGCATAATGTTGAACAAAATAAGTAATAAACAAACATCCGTATGCATAATATCTAATAAGCTTGAAAATAAGTAAGCAATATAGTGAGTGTGTGTGTACTACCTAGAGGATATACTATTCTAAAGTGTAATGGAAATAATCCTAACAATACATCTTCTAGCATCCATCACCCATAACATGTCTTATTGACATATTTACAACCATTCCTACCATCAAGGGTCTCTACCTAAAGGGTATACCAAGCTAAGTCCTAATACATAAGTAGTCAATTCTTATTAAACTTCAATTGGAAACATACCAAAAAAGAGTTGTGGATGGGTAGCGCGTATCTTCTCCTCAGTCTCCCATGAACTCTCTACTGGATTGTCTCCCTATTGGACCCTAACAAGTGTAATCTCCGTGTTGCGGAGTCGCTTTATATAATGCTAAAGAATATGAGTGGGTGCACGACAAACAAGTAACTCCCTCACAACCACCATCTCCTCTAGCTGACTCAGCTCGATCCCGGTAGCTGTATCGTGTAAGCACTTCCACAAGTGTGACACATGAAAACATCATGTACCCCTGCCAACTTCTCAGGAAGTTCTACTCTATATGTCAACTTCCTTACTCTAGCGACTATCAGTAAAGGTCCTACAAACCTCAGTGCTAGCTTCTTCAATCTACCAAACCTCATAACATGCCTAAGGGGTAAAAACTTCACAAACACCATGTCGCCCACTGCAAAATCTAACTCCATAATTCTCTTTTCAGTATAAGATTTCTATCTATCCTGAGCGGTTTTCATTCTCATACAGATCATGTCCACTTTCTCCTACGTATCCCTCACCATGTCTGACCCAAGAATAATCATATCCGTAATGTCCAACCGATACGACGGTGATCTATAACATCTACCATATAATGCCTTGGATGGTGCCATCCCAATGCTAGCCTGATAACTATTATTGTAGGTAAACTCCACCAATGGCAAGTGGTCCTCCCAAGAGCCTCCAAAGTCAAAAATGCAAATCGTAGTAAGTCCTCCAATACTCGATTTACTTTCTTCGTCTGTCTGTCTATGGATGATATGCGGTGCTCAATCTCAACTCAGTCCCCAAAGCCTCCTGTATACTCCTCCAGAACTTGCTAGTGAAAATCGAATCTCGGTCACTAACTATGCTGGTAAGAATCCATGTAACCTAACGACCTCTCTCACGTATAGAGCAGCCAACGATGCTGCCATCCTCGTACTTCTCATCAGTATGAAATAAGTGCACTTGGTCAACCGATCGACTATGACCCAAACACTCTTGTTCCTTCTCCTACTCCTTAGTAAACCATCCACAAAGTCCATAGAAATACTCTCCAACTTCCACCGAGGAATATCTAACGGCTGTAATAATCCATCGGCTTCTTTTGCTCCACCTTTACCCTTTGGCAAGTCATACATCTAGCTACATAATCCGCTACATGCTTCTTCATACTGAGCCAATATAAGGCTCACTTTATGTCGCGATACATCTTGTCATCCCCAGGATGAATGGTAAGACTCAACTAGTATCGCATCTATCAAATCCATACTAGGAGGAACACAAAGCCTACCATCCCTCTGTAACCATCCTCTTAAGTCAGTAGCGTAACGCCTCAAATCACTTGATTACTCTCCTCTCCCATTCCATTTAATAATATCTACTAGCATCTTATATTCCTTTTGACTAGACCCAATATGCTGCATCAATGTAGGCCGCACATCTAAAGCTGCTAGTAACCTTGTGGTAATATATGATGATGGTCAGAAGCCGAATGTAGAAATGAACTCCAAATGTTTCCTCTCCAATATAAAAGAATTCAGTACTATGTGCTATTTGCTCAAAGCATCGACCACTACATTACCCTTTCCCATGGTATATGAGATATCAAAGTCATGTGATGCCAAAAACTTCATCCACCTTTGCTTCCTCAGATTCAAGTTCATTTAGGAGAACAAATACTTCAAGGATTTATAATCCGTATATTGCTCAAACCGCTCCCCTGAAAGATAATGCCTCCATGACTTGAGCATAATGATAATGGCCGCAACTCAAGATCATGTGTACGGTAGTTTTTCATACCACATGCGTCGGTATAAACTATAAATGGCTTCGTCCCATCAGGTAATACCAAAACTGGTGCACTAATCAACACCTCCTTTAACTTGATAAAGGAATCTTCGCATTTTTCATCCCACGAGAAAACTAGATTCTTCTTGGTAAGACAGGTCAAAGGGGCAGAGATTTTTGTGAAGTCCTTAATGAACTTCCGATGGTTGATTGCCAAACCAAGGAAACTCCTCACCTCCGTGGCATTTTTTGGCATATGCCAATCCTGAACTACTACCACTTTAACGAGATCAACCGCCAATCCACTTTCTAAGAAAATGTGTCCCAAAAAATGTACCGCCTCTCTTCAAAAGTGGTGCTTTGAAAACTTTGCCTTCGGCTTATGTGCATGGAGTGTATTGAGAACTTCTCCTAACTGCAACGTGTACTCCTTCTTGCTCCTCGAATAGACTATGATACCATCCATGAATACCACGACGAACTTGTTAAGCAACCCTCTTAAAACTCGGCTCATCAAATCAACAAAGCAGGCCGGTGCATTGATTGGTCTAAAGGGCATGACTAACCACTCATAAAGCTGTCAGGTGTACGAAAGGCAGTCTTTTTGTTACTATCCTTGGCTACAAGCAACTGGTGAAATCCGGTAGCCAAGTTAAGCTATGAGAACACCTTAGCTCCAACTAACTGATCAAAGAGATTGCCTATACGAGGCAGTGGATACCAATTCTTCTTTGTCAGTTTATTCAGCTCCCTAGAATCGACGTAGAGTCTCGAAGAACCATCCGCCTTGGTGGCAAAGACAATTGGTGCTTCCCACTCTGAAATGCCCCTCCAAATAAATCCCTTCTCCAATAACTCGTTTACTTGCTTATTCAACTCGTGTCTCACCTTAGGACCCATATGTCTTAATGGTAAGGCAATAAGTCTGGCGCTCTCCATAAGATGAACTCGATCTCTCTTGGGGGTCGGAGATCGATAACCTCAGAAAAGACATCTGGGTAATCTCTAACTATAGGCATCATATCTAGCTCATCATGTGATAGGTCTAAAGAATATAAGTAGCTCAACATAAATGATCCTCGAGGATTGTAATAAACCTCCAAGCACGTCCACTACATTTACTCAATCTAACAACCTTCCTATCACAGTCTAATATAGCCCCATACATCATCATCCAATCCATACCCAATATCAACCCAAACCCTAAAAATCTCAAGACAAAAGCATCACAATCAAACTCAACCCTTAAAATGAACAACTTCAAAACCCTACATAACATGGACAAATAAGCCGATCCTCCTACGGGGTTTGACACAACTACAGGGTCCGTAGATGTGCTACTGTTTAAGTGTAACTCATCCACAAGTCTACTAGAAATAAAAGAATGTGAAGACCCAGTGTCAAATAAAGTGTGAATAGATAAACTAGTTAAACTCAACACACCTTTGATCATGACCTTTTTCCTCTTATCTGCAACAGGTGGCGTACTCAAGCTAGGCACCACATCCAGTGCATGTGCTGTAAATATCTGGGTAGAAGTCTTCGGAGGTGCTAGACACTCTCGCTTCATGTGCTCAAACTGATTGCGATTAAAGCACTTGACCTTTGAACCCTCCAATCCGCACTCCTTGGCGAAATGCATCTTCCTGCCACACTTCCTACAGTGCATATCTTGGTTTATTATCTTTATTTTGGGTCTACCTCCCCCCTTACCTTGGTTTTGTTGTGCTTTCCCTCCAGCCTTCTTGGATTCTTCTTTCTTAGCTTCTTTCTTGGAGACGGTATTCATAAAAGCCATTTCTATTAAACCCTCATATATAGCACATATAGGAATGTGACTCAGAGCTAAACCTTGAAGAGGTTAGTTCAGCCCTTTAGTAAACTTCAAAGTCTTCTTATGTGGGGTATCGATTAGTCCAATCCCAAATCTTGCCAGCTCATTAAATTGATTAACATACTCTATCACTGACGGGTCTCCTTGCTTCAAGTGAATAAACTTCCCTAACTACACACCTTCCTCTGCCCTAAAAAGAAACCTCACCTCGAATCGTCTTTGGAACTCTCTTTAAGTGATCTCTCTTCCATCAATCTCAGCCTCAACTACCTCTTACCAACTAAGAGCCTCATCCTGTAACTGCCTTGTAGCTAACTGCTGTCTTAACTCATCAGTCAGACCCATCAAGCCAAAAATCCTCTCACACGTATGGATCCATGCCCTCAAATCCACATATGACTCAGCCCCCACATACGGCTTTCCTCCAAGGTTAATGATATCCATGCATAGCTTAGATAAATCTACGGTGGTAGGTAGGTAGGAAGGAACTGCAGCTGTTGCCCTCTCTGCAGGTCCTCTAATGGGATTAAGCTTAGCCTGTCCCTTTGCCTGGAATACCGACAGAACCAAATCAGAACATTTACGCCCGAAACCTCGATTGAGTCGCCTAAGTCTGAATTTGTAGGATCGCTCATCTTCTATCTGTGAATTTTTTTCAGAATTCTATTATCAACTTTTCATAGATAGTATAGGCATGAATAAGAGAGATTACATAGGCACGAATTAATGATAGCATAGGCACAAATAAGAGAGATCACAGAATGTATAAAATCTTTGAAAAGCTTTTTGAAAACCTTTATCTATATACATATATATTTTCAAAACCTATTTTCGAAAACTTCTTAAAAACACTTTTGGAAAACCTTTTGAAAAAACCATTTTTTTCCAAAACTTTTCAAATACGTTCTTTCAATAGGGTCATTCTGGCTAAGGAATCCTGAACCAATGCTCTCGTAATACCCCGTAAAATCATCAAGAATTAAATAAGTAAATTAAATTAAGTAGAGGTAAAAATGAAAATTTTGCAAAAGTTAGAATTTGGCAATGGAAGTCATACCTTTGCATTCGTGGTGAAATTCTGATTTGTTTCCATATATAATATGCTGAAAACGGAGCTCAAACGAAGGAGTTATGGGCATTTGAAGTTTTGAGGTTTAAAATAACTTAATTTAAAATCAAATAAATAATAAAATTTGAAATTTGAAAATTAATTGAGATTGGACTTGGAGGTTAAGGAATCGTTATCATTACCAGTTAACGTTAAAAGAATAATAAAGGAATCAATTAAAACAAACGGTACAAAAATTAATACGTTTCCAAAATAGATGGAGGGGTCGACAGCCGACCCCAAGCGGTCAACCGGTGCACATAGGGCAGTCGACTGCTCCTGTTAGTGGTGGATAGGGCTTTCCTATCAAAGAACGTTCCAGATTTATCCATTTTTAATTTATTTTCATCTTACGGTTCTAGTACGTTTCAACTTCTATAAATAGGACCCTACCCTCTCTACTTTTATGCATAAAAATAGTTGGAAATTCTATGAAACTCTATCATTTTCTCTCTTCAGTTAGATTTAGAAATTCAATTAAGAATTTAGAAGAGATATGGAAAAGAGTGCTTTGGCATTGCAAATCCATACAAGAAAGGCTAAGGATAATATGTAAGTGAAAAGCTTAATATTTTTATTCCAGTAATTGTTTAGTATATTAAGGATTTGAATATTCCTTAGGGGTTTTGGGTTTATGAAAATAAAACAAAATGAAACCCCCAAAACTCCTATAATTCGAAATGTCAATTCTTTTTGGAATTCTCAATTGTTCACATTAAATTATTGGGATATGTAGTTTTTGTAGTTTTCAATTTCTTTTCCACTCCTCTTTAAATTTTAATTTGATTATGAAGTTCAATTAAGGGATAGGGTGTAAAAGTATGAAATTATTCATAGTTTACACCATTTATTCCATATGAAAATAAAAGAGAAATTCCATTATTTAAATTCTTTGTAAAGAGGGGTTGAATAGAGATTAGAAACTTGAATTGCAATTTCTATTTTTGAGATTATTCCCTGAGTTGATGTGACAGATTGAGTTGATATTTTTACTATGTAAAAGTCTATTTATTACAGTATTTGGATATGAATGTTGAACCCTTTGTTAAGGATATTGAAAATTTGGCACCATTGATAATTTGAAAAAATGACTTATATTATTGTTATTAAAAAGGAATTGACATTTAAGCATTAGTTAGGGTGAAATCTGTGCACACATAGAAAACAGTAGATGCGTATTCATATATTGATTTTCATAAATAGCTTATAATCCTAATATATAATTGCGTAGTTAATTAGGTAATAATTATCATTAAATCCCCTTTTGGAAGGTAATTTATTTGTTCAGGAAAAATAAGAGGGAATTCTTATATAGCCTAGTTAATGGACATGGTGAGGTGTGGGGTAATATATTAAAAGTGTTGTAAAATATGACAAAGTCATAAGTGGTGTGAGGCTTGTCAAAAGACACACGGAAGTCTGCCCAGCTACTCTAGCTACCAGTAGTGTGACTTTGGGGCTGGTGTAAGACATCACCTATGATAAGTAACTACAATGACGTGAGGTTAGTCCTAATTCTGTAGGGTAAATATGCCCAGTTAATCTGGCTACCAGTACCTATAAATAGTCAGGCTAATGTGAGACATCACCGTGGGTACAGGTCATAAGACGAAAGACCTGCTTCGGGGTTTAGAAGGTATTAAGTGGTTGTTTGAGAGCCCGCCTTTCTCCCCAAATGAAGTATTAAATGGTCGGGATTGGGTTTAGGCACGGTTAAGGATATCTTGGAAAGGTCTGTTTTAATAGGAAGTATTAAGTGTCCAAAGAGATTTCCATGCAATGTCAACTAGATAGATGCCTATGTGGAGTCGGCCTTGGGAATAGGTATTAAATGATAGGGGCCTACCTCAATTGAGATCTTAAATGCTCAGAGTCTGCCTTTTTCATTAAAAGGTATTAAGTGACTTGGGATCCATCTCTCGCATTGTTAGACATTTATGATGTTAGTTATGGGTTATGGGATTGGGAAACCTTCTTCGGGATGGAAGGTATTAAGTGGTTTTAGAACACGTAGACATATTCCTATTTTGACATATACTTCCTAAGTACTGAAATAATAAGGCTCGAGGTTTTTATTCACCAGACACTTGTTGTTCTGACTCCCTCCTCATTACAACACAGGTTAAGGAAGGAGTGATGATGATGATGCTTGAAGATGGCGTGAGCAAAGCTTGTGGCAGTTATTGTTATTTATTTATGATGCTTTTTATTGTACCCATAAAAGAATACTTTTGAACAAATGATGTAACGGTTATTGTGGAGGCTATGCTTTGTTCTGTATTATGACATTTGAATTTATTTTAAAATAAATGGGTACAAATTTCTATTATACTTTGTTCCTTCCGCTGTGAGTTCTGAAAGAATAGTTATAGCTCTATATTGTTATTACTTCTACCAACCAACAGTCAGCTTTAGAATGGGTCTAAGTTTCGATGGGCCTTTTCCGGGTCGGAATTTAGGCCTATTTTGAGGTAAGTTGTTACATTTGGTATCAAAGCTTAGGTTACCCGATCAACGGGAAAATTATACGTATGAGAGATGTACTTGTTACTTTTGAATTTTTTTAAAAAGTCTTATATATACACCCATATTTCTTTGAACATACGCGCACACACTAGGCAAATCCTTTTCTTTCAGCGTATAATACTATCTTAGGAAATCGTCACTAAAGATTCAACCTACAGATAATTGATATGACTGATAATCAATCTCCAGAACTGGGATCCCTGGCTGAGGAAGATCTTCCACTCATGTGATGCCCAAATGGTTTAAACAGTACCTTAGGCAAGCTAAGCAAGTCCCAGTCCCTCTAACTGCACCAGTGGCACCCGCTGCTCCGCCGCCGATGCAGCACCCCATCCTGTTGACTTCCCTAAGATATGTAAGGACTTTTCTAATATGGTGTAATGCCCACCCCAAGACTCACACTAACAAAGGATATTACAGAGTAATACAATCTACTAGTGCAGAGAATAGGGCCGGATAAGAGCGACCATCCATGAATTTACTTTAAGCGAGCATCGATATGTCGATTAATAAAGTATACATTTCTTTACTCAAGTGGAATCAACGTATACAATTCAGGATTAAAAAAACTATGGTGGCTATATAAGAAAAAATCCAAAACGACATATGATAAATATAAATCACAGAATCACAGATCAAACACAACAGAATAAAAGTAGATACAAGTTTGAATAGACACAAATAGATACATGATGTAGACTATATAATACAATAGTACTACATCCCAAATATATGAATATGTACATAAAAGGAGTCTAACTTGACATAGGATACATCATAACATCAATATATACATAGTGATGACAAAAGTAAACATCTAGCTAACTGATAGGAAGTCCGCTCTAAAAGCATCAAGCTGAAGGACCTGAAATATCTCGGTCTGACCTAAGTATTATAAAATAATAAACAATTTAGTCTAGACTAATGTAAACAAGTTAGCAAGATGAGTGACAGATAAAAGGAACCAGATCTCAAATATAGTCACCAAGTCATGTATCGACAAATATCAAATATTGTTCAAGAATTGAAATAACCAAATATCAAAACTCAAGATAGCTTCAATAAGCAAAATCGCTAAAACTATTTGGTGATAACACAAATAACATCGAATCCAAAAATCACAAATAAAAATCCAAAAATCTCATAGAAGGGGAAAAGGACGCCAACTACAAGATTGGTGAATAAATTCACCTACATGCATGTAACTCCAAGATAGACATATATGTCATAATTCCCATAATAACTCCAAGATAGGCGAGAGCCTATAAAATCCAAGATAGGTGCGAGACCTATAAACTCCAAGATAGGAATAAGTCCTATAAACTACATGATAGGTACGAGACCTAAAAAAACTCGAAGATGGGTACAAGACCTATAGAACTCCAAGAGCGAGTCATAAACTCATCAATATAAGTGTCATGTACTCTCAAATAGCAACCCAATAAGTAAAAATCATGTGTCCCATACCACATGGGTTTACATTTAAGTTTACTATTAGCTAGTAAACTCCACTCGTATGTACAAACGGCTCAATCGAATAAGTCCGGGAATTAATCGGAAGAATAAACATGAGCATTCCATACCGCTTATTTTATTAATCCGTTTAAATCGATTCCTCATTCGATCGATATTGTGCAATTTTATAAAAATAATTTTCTTTGAAATCCTTCTTGAAAATATTGTTTTATAAACTAGATATATACATATATATTAGAAAGCCTTTGTAAATCTATGCATTGATATTTATAAATACAATTTTAAAACATTGTTCCAAACCAATTTAAAAATCATTGATATTATAATAAATATATATTATATATATAAATATATTCCAAATATTCTTTATAGAAAGTATATTTATCTTGAAAAGATTTGGAAAAACGGTTTGAATAAGAAATCGTTCTTTTGAAAACACTAGTTGGAATTGTGCAATAAAACTTGCGTATAGTTTTACAGATCCACAGAATAATTCTATGGCATAATAACTCCAAAATAGACACAAAGGTCTGTAAGTTCCAAAATGAATCCACAATTCATAAATTAAATCCCAAAAATATGCATGGATAAGCCACCAAAATATAGCATCAAGATCATGCCTAAAGGATTGTAGTTCAATCCAAGCAATCATATGAATAAATGGATCCATAGATTTGAATTCTATTTCATCTCCAAATTTATTTTTATAAAATAGCAAATGAGTTGAAATGAATGCCAAATAAGCCACAATAGATTACGCCAAACGTAGGAAATAAGTGACAATGAACAAGGTGACAAACGGGCGAAGAATAAGTGGATCGGAGGGGTTCAACTGAAGCTGAAATAGCTTCATGTGGTCGCCACCGGTGCACCCGTGGTGCCTCATCGGTCAACCGGTTACAGCGATTCCTGAAGCTATTTCAGCTCTAGTAAGCCCTCCAGCTGACCTCGGGTGATGGTGGTTCGATCTTATGTTGTGTACAATTGTTCAAAGGTGATCTCGAGTTTGCATACCCATATAAACAACTATAATTTGCAATTAAATGAGATCAATAGTCTTTGGTTTCAGCTAATAGAAGGTTGAACAACATGAGGTGAGATTATAATAATAAATTGAGTTTAATTTATCTATAGATTCATCTAATTCAACAAACAACAATATGCGTTCGATTATAGACTAAAAGTGTGAGATAAAATCACCTTACATCCATGCTTAGGTTGTTAAACACCCATACCACTAGCATTGCATTCAAGTCTTGCTCCAAAATGAAGATTTGGATGAATTTAGAATTAGGTAGGAGCCCTAGCTCTCTTTCTTTTTTTAGGAATAATGAATGTGTGTGAATAAAATGATTTTTAGAGAGGAGTAGGGTAGGTGTTAATATCATGTTTATTTAAGCATGGGTTAGGCACTTAATTATGCCCATTTAAATCTAAATGCAAGTATTTTTATTTGCTTCTCATTTAATATGCAAATCCTTATCTATTAAATGAAAATTTACTACCGAATACCATACTATAGAATAAAAATAAAATTTCTATACATATATTTATATATGCATATATTACTTTCTTGAAATGAATTTATTTCTAAATTTCACAAAAGTATAAATTATAGTTTCCTTAATATATCAATTCCCTAATTTAAGATTATTCTACACTTATTTATTGTGACCCGAAAATCCAGGTTGTTACATATGGGAGGAAAAACATACTCTGGAATAGAAGGATATATGAAAGCCACGGCATGGATTAATGAATGTAAGAGAATATTCCAAGAACTAGGATGGGAGGATCAGCTAAAGAGAAGGACAATAGCTTGACACCTTAAAGGGGAAGCTTTAGATTGGTGGAACTTAGTAACTAAAGAGAATGCTGGTAGGGTTTTTACTTGGAATGAATTTAAAGATAGATTTGAGTCAAAGTTTATGTCGTGAGCAAAAGTGAGTTTACAACTGGAGAAATTCATACGGCTTAGGCAAGAAGACTCCACCTTAAGTAAGTACATTAGTAAGTTTACGGAGTTGGCTAAGTTTGGGATGAGCTTGATAAGTACGCCGATGAAAAAGACCATGAAGTTCATGAAGGGCCTAAACTCCCCGCTGAGAGAAATGTTGTTGACTCAAGTTCCCACAAGCGTTACATATGAAATGTTGGTTGAGATGAGTTTGTTGCAGTCGGCAAGTGCAGAAAAAAAGGAGGCAAGGAATAAGGTTGGGCTTACTAAAAGCAAGAAGGTCCAAAAAGGGAGGCTTTTAAGCAAACAAGAAGTTGAAAGGGAAATTCAAGAAGGATGGTAAAGTATGGAAGAGATGCCAGAAAAAGGGTCATAAGGCTAAAGATTATAGGGTGGGTCTAATGAAACAAGATTTTAAAGGGAAGTGCTATAATCGCCATGAAGAAGGGCACCTTAAGAACCAATGTCCTAAGTTGGGTCAAGTGGACATGTCTATGCTATCAAGACTGTCCCTACTTCGAGTAGACCACCTAGAGATCAGGGGAAGGAAGCATTAAAAGGTAAAAATCTCATTGTTAGGGTTACTATTTGTACTCTATTTGATTTTGGAGCATTACATTCCTTTATAGGTAGGAATGTAGTTAACTTCTTAAACCTTCAAACCAAAACTGTCACCAGCCCAATAGTGGTCTCTAACCTAGTTGAAGGGTCGACATGTCTCTCTTTACTTTACAAAACCTAGTTGTGGACATATGCGATGTTGATTTCATATGTAATGCGTATGTTCTAAATTTTGAGGGGTATGGACTTATCTTGGGTATGTATTGGTTAGCGTACTATGGAGCGATTCTTGACTATGGTAGAAGGGTCGTATGATTAAAAAGTTCTAAAGGCCGTGACTTAAAAGTTCTTTGTACACCTCAAGGTTCATTTGAGTCAAGCTATTTGTACTCACTAAGCCTACCTTTTAGTGAGCTATCATCCATACCCGCAGTCTGTGAATTTCCTAATGTCTTTGAGGAAGTCCTGGGTCTCCCACCTCATAGGAAGATTGAGTCTAGAATCGATTTGGAGAAGGATGCAAGGCCAGTCGCTCTACCCTTAAAACACATAGCCCCTAAAGAAAGAAGGGATTTAGATAGGCAGCTTTGAGCTATTGTAGAAAGGATTCTGTCGAAGTACCTCGAAATGGGAGCCCATGTTGTCTTCGCCACCAAGGCAGATGGCTCACTGAGACTTTGCGTCGATTATAGGGAGTTGAACAAGTTAAAAAAAGAATAGGTATCCTATAGTAATGATAAATGGCTTGTTCGACCAACTTGTGGGAGCCAAAGTCTTTTCCTAGCTAGACTTAGCAACTTGATTCCATCGGTAAAGGATTGTAGAAGAAAGTAAGTTGAAGACCGCATTCCGCACAGTTGATGGGCTCCATGAATGGGAAGTAATGCCTTTTGGGTTGACAAATGCCCCTACATACTTTGTAGTTTTGACGAGTAGGGGTTTAAAGGCAACTCAATAAATTCGTTGTTGTATTCGTGTATGATATCTTGGTATCCTCCAAAAGAGAAAGGAGCATGAGGACCGCCTAAGGGAGGTACTAGGAACTTTAAGAAGGCACCAGCTTAAGGAAAAATTTGCTAAGTGTCACTTTCGAAAGAAGAAGGTTAGATTACTTGGACATATTATTTCTAAGCAAAGACTGGCGGTGGACCTTGCCAAAGTGGAGGCTGTTCAAAGATGGAGAGTTCCTAAGAATGCATTAGAAGTTAGAAGTTTTCTAGGGTTGGTAGGATACTATAGGAAGTTCATAAAGAAATTTGCAATAATAGCAGCCTCTTTAACTCACTTGACTAAGAAGAACCTAGTGTTTTCTTGGATAATGGATGCACTGAGGCATTTGAGAAGCTTAAATAGTTATTGACAAGTGCACCTGTGCTCACCATTCCCGACAGGACCAAACCATTCGTGATTTTCACAAATGCTTGTGGCATAGGATTAGGAGTAGTCCTAATGTAAGAAGAGAAGGTAGTTGCTTATGCCAGTAGGCAATTGAAGGATCATGAGAAAAGATATCCAGTTCATAACTTAGAGTTGGCAGCTATTGTCATTGCCTTGAAGATATGGAGGCATTATCTTTTGGGAGAAAGTTTTGAGTTTTTCACTAACCATAAATCTCTCAAGTACTTATTTTTCCGAAAGGATTTAAATTTTAGGGAGCAGAGATAGATGGAGTATATAACATCATTTGATATTGGTATACAATATACCCCTGGAAAAGGAAACGTAGTCGTTGACGCCCTTAGTTGGAGGCACGCTACCCTAAGGCTATATATAAATGGAGGCGGTTGGAGTATCTCTCAAATTTTAACTTCCAACTGCCAACAGAACCCATCCGAGGCTTTTTAGCTATAATGGAGGTTAGACAAGCTTTAATGGATCGTATTGGGCTTGAGAAGATAAAGGATGAGAAGTTATTGGAGATTTTGAAGAAGTTGAGAAGAGGAGAATATTTTCCACATGCCGGTAGATATTCTGTTGATAAGGAGGGATGGTTGAGAAAGAATGGATACCTTTGTGTCCCAATGATTAATGGCATATTAGAAGAAGTACTTATGGAATGTCACCACTTTAAGATGATTATTCACCCCGGAGGAGATAAAATGTATAAGAATATGAAGAGGATTTTCTTTTGGCCCGGAATGAAGAGAAGAGTAGCTAAGTTTGTTGCTAAGTGCTTGACATGTTAAAAGATAAAGGCTAATCAAGGGAAGCCCAGAGGGTTACTGTTACCTTTAGAGATTCCAACTTGGAAATGTGAACATATTTCGATAGACCCCATGGAAGGGTTGCCTAGGAGTTAGAGGGTAATGAAGCCATTTGGCTTGTTGTAGATATACTTACTAAGAGTGCCCACTTTATTCATGTTAGGAACAATAGGACTGCCGCATCTCTCGTACAGATTTACACAAGGAGATAGTTCGATCACATGACATTTCGACAAACATTGTTAGTGATAGGGACCCCTTATTCACTAGCGAGTTTTAAAGGAGTTTGCAAGAAGCTTTGGGAACTTCATTGAATCTCAGCATGGCTTATCACCAACAGACAATTGGTCAGACAGAAAGGTTAAATAGGATTTTTGAGGACTAATTGAGAGCTTCCATCTTGGACTTCGGAGGGCATTGGGAGCAGCACCCACCATTGGTTGAGTTCACATATAATAATAGCCATTAAGCGACAATTTGTACGACCCTTTTTGAAGCACTTTATGGAAGGCCGTGCGAATCACCAAGTTGTTGGTGGGCACCGACAAAATTTTGCTCGGACCCGATTTGATCTGTGATATCATAAAAAAAAGTAGAATTGATCAGGCAACGAATTAAGGCAACGCAAGATCGCACAAAAGTCTTATGCAGATAAAAGAAGGAAAGAGATAGAATTCGAGGTCAAAGATATGGTATTTGTTAAAATCTCCCCTCTTAGAAAAGTTGTTAGGTTTGGCAAGTCGGGAAAATTACCGCCTAGATTTGTTGGTCCATTTCGACTTTTGGAAAGGATAGCAAGGCTTGCTTAGCGCGTGGAACTTTCGGCCCGATTGGCAGAAGTCCACGATATTTTTCATGTTTCTCACCTTAGGAAATGCCTATATGACACCACCATTGTAGTAGAGTCTGCTCAGTTGGCGGATACAGAATTGGAGCCAATAGCATCTCGTGTTATCGCATGCATTATAGAGCACGAAACTAAGAGGCTCCGCAACAAAGAAATTAGATTGGTCCGAGTGCAGTGGGGAGATAACTTGGCGGAAAGCACATGGAAAATTTAAGAGAAGATAAAGATCACTCATCCAAAGCTTTTCATAGGTAAATTTTCTCTCCAAAAATTAGGGTTTTGGTTGCATCATTGTGATGACCCGAAATTTTTAATGTTATAAATGGGAATATAATTAATAATAAGAAAATATTCAGATTCAATTCAACTTATAATAAATAATAAGAAAATTTTTAACGACCCAAAATCTATTTAAATATTCAAATTCGATTCAACTTATAATAAGTAATAAGAAAATCAATTGTTAATAAAAACAACTCAATTTTTATTAACGTATTTTTATTTTTATTTATAGGATTTTCCTGTAATTTTCTAATTTGAAAAATATTTAAATTGTCGCGTGACGATTTTTTGGCAAACAATAGATTTACTTGACTAAAAATTCTAAAACATGGATCTTTGGATCCGCATAAAAGAGATCTACCTTCCTATATGAATTTGGATAGGTTCAGTGGAGTTTTGGGAGGTCGACGTATCTAGGTTGAAGCTAGGGTTTTGCGTGGTGACGAATGGAGGCAGCATTTGTTCGACTAGAGGTTGGATTTGAGTTCGTAGCATGGAGGAGCACTTGTGGGTGGTTTGTGGTGGAGCCGATGCACTTAGAAGGGTTGCATCGTGTAGTGTTGGGGTAGCGACTAGGAGCAGGTCAGGGTTGAAGAGGATGATCGGGTGGAGCAAGGTTGGGATGGGGGCATCGAGCACGCGATGGCGGATCCATCCGCCGTTTCATAGACCGGAGCTTTGTACCACAGATGGTCATGCACAACAAGGATGGGTTAGGGGAGATCATGTGTAGGATTTTTGACTTAAAAGGGAATGTTTTAGGGAAGAAGTTGTTATATGGGTAATTAAAGGATAATTGTGTAGTTAGTAAATTAACTACATTATTTAGATTCGAAAACTTATAAAATCAATAACTTTCTCATACGAGGTCCAATCGAGATGATGTTTTTTGCATTGCGCTCGCAATAGAGATAACTTCACATTGGAACTGGGTTCGTTGAATTTGAAGCTAGTGGAATTTGGGCTAAAATCAAATGTCGTTCTATTTTAGTTCAAACTGGAACGCCTAAGCGTCCGCTGGAATTTCGGTGAGTTAAATTCACCTTTTTGGATAATCAGTATGATATATAGTAGATAAAATTTACTGTCTAAGGTTGGATGAATTATTGGTTGGTTTGGTTAAATATGCGCTTTTGAAAAGCGAATGAAATATAAAATGAAATACAGAGAAAATTTGTAGAGAAATACAGATTTCTCACCTTAGTGATTTTATTTTCCAGTTATATACCTGTTGATTTTAATTCAGTTACATATATGTTATATAGATTGTTAAATGCTAAAATTTGCTAATTTGGCCATATTGGATGTGGCATCGACATATGTTAAAGGTTGAACCTTTAAGAGA
Source organism: Allium fistulosum (assembly GCA_030737815.1). Taxonomy (NCBI): domain Eukaryota; kingdom Viridiplantae; phylum Streptophyta; class Magnoliopsida; order Asparagales; family Amaryllidaceae; genus Allium; species Allium fistulosum. The sequence continues at coordinate 887,858,251 of CM060903.1, read as the reverse complement.
AAATGGTAGTAAGACCATTGGTTAAGTGCTATAGTAACTATTGGCCTTGTTATAGTATTTTGAAAAATACTATTAAGTGTTGTTTTGATTTGGAATTGGTTTCGATTTGGAAAATGATTTTTAATCTGACCTTATGGATTTTCTATGATATTTTATTTAAAAATAGTTTTTGTACTTCTCTATTTTACTTCAACTTCTTTTGTTATTCTTTTCTAATATATGCATATATGTAAATGTTTTAAATTTATTTCGAAAAGTAATAATTTTTATAAAAAAGTTGTTATAATAATGAATGTTTATTTTAAAGAAAATAAAAGGGGTTTATCCTTTATTTTAAAGTGATTCTGTTTTAAAACGAAGATAGAAATATTTTGGAATAAACATTGGTGAAACATTTATCTAAGATGTTGTATAAAAGGATAAATTTATAAATATTATTTTATAATAAAATGATAGTTTTATAAATAGTGTTTTACAAATAAAAGAATGGTTTTATAAATGAATTCGATAAAAAGGAAACTAATATCATTTGATAAATTGGAGATAATTAATTCCAGTTGTGAATTTATGGTAATATCAGAAATGATTATTTTATGAAAGTATTTGGTCTTATTTTGGAAACGAAGATTTGTGTTAAGAATGGAAGATCTATAAAAATGAGTTTTGGATGTATAAAGGATTTTTATAAGGGATTTTTATAAAGGAGCTTTATAATTATATTTTGAGATTTATGGGAAGTATATGAATTTTATAATTTAATATGAGGAGATTTGTAAAAAGAGTTTTATAAATAGAAATGGATTTATAAAACAGGTTTATAAATATGAAAGAAGGGTTTATTAAAGGAGTTTATAATTAAATTGGAAGCTTTATAAAAGGAGTTTTATAAAAGGGTTTATTTGTATAAAAGAGTTTATTTATATAAAAGGGTTTTTTAAATAGAAAGGAGTTTTATAAAGGAACTGTATAAAAGGGATTTAAAAAAAGAATGAGACCCGATTTCCATAAATGACCTTTTAAATTGTGGTGGTATAGAAAATGTTCTTTTCATATTTAACATCAAATTTCGAGGTATGGAACGCCGTCTTTACCTTGAGAATTAAGAATGTAAATCGAGGCAAGGATAATTTTCTAACTTGTTCGATTTCATTTTTAATCGAGAGATAGTACCGTTTGAAATCGGGAAGTGGTGGTAAATATATATGGTTAAATTTCTTTATGATCTATTTACTTACACCAAAAGTGTTTCGGGTTTATTGTTATCAATGTTTTAATTAACATTTGTTTAACCCAAATTAAGTGTGGTTTTGAAAATGAAATCTTTCTTAAGATTTGTGAATATACTTATACCGTTGACATAAGTATATGAGTACATTTTCTAAGTACTGAAAATGTAGTGTTTTGTGAATATACTTATACTGTTAATATACATATATGGGAAAGTTTTCTAAGCTTTGAAAGTAAAATGTTTTGTGAGTATACTTATACAATTGAGATAAGTATATGAATATTTTCATAGTATTGTAAAGAGTTTGGAGGGGTTGGTGAATATATCTTTGTAAAAGTATTTTGATACAAGTATTTACAAAGTGGTTTTAATTAGCGAGATGATTAATTAAAGTGGCTTAGTGGTTGCTTTGTGCTTGGTTAAATTTCTAGTTAAATTGTTTGTTATTTGATGGTTAAATAATCGATTATCAAATCTTGGCCAGTTTTAAAATTTCCGTTGTCGGTTCAGAGAGACTGGGATCAAATATATTATTTGAAAACCACTTCGAATCAGCATAAGCGCTCGAATTGAAGACATCTTGAAGTTGCATTTGTTGTGTTGTATATATTAGCATTTGCGAGGATAGATTATTATAACTGTCTAGGCTGATGGTAGGTTAGTATTACTTTGATTGATGAATATGTATATTACAGTTTTCTTTTGTAAAGATGTGCTGTATATTATATGTTACGCATCACGATGTGAGATTATGTTCTGTCTTCTTTCTTTTTACCATGGCAATCTATCTTCCGGCACTCGGATGCTCGATATGTAAATACCGTGGATGTATTAGTGTCGACTTTTGAGGGTTGAAATACGGGTCGTTATAATCATGGTTGCTAGATTGGATGGTAGGAGATGGTTGCCACACTTTTTCACTATCACTTTACACTCATGTAGAAATTTTTGTGCATGTTTAGGATATTTGCATACATACTTGCATGGCACGACTACATAGTCATGCTTGGTTTGAGCTCACTTGAGTATGTCTGCAGTACATAGTCACATTGCACTTTGGTTGAGTAGAGGATATGTAGATAACTTGGTTATATAACATGGATGTTATTACGTGTTACACTGCTCGTCCCTTGGAGAGATTTCGAGGATGAAATGCTTTTTAAGGGGGAGAATGTAACACTCCGTAAAATCAAAAAGAATTAAATAAGTATTTAAATTAAGTAGACGTAAAATTAAGTATTTAAATTAAGTTGCACCGTTGCGTTCGTGGTGAAATTCTGATATGTTTCCGTATATAATATGCTGAAAACGGATCTCAAACGAAGGAATTATTGGCATTTGAAGTTTTCAGGTTAAAAATAATTTAATTCGAATTCAAATTCAAAATAAATAATAAAATTTGAAATTTGAAAATTAACTGAGAATAAACTTGGGGGTTAAAGAATTGCTAACGTTGAAAGAATAATAAAGGAATCAAATAAAACAAACGGTACAAAAATTAATATGTTCCCAAAATAGGCAGAGGGGTCGACCGCCGACCCCAATCGGTCGACCACTCCTATTAGTGGAGGCTAGGGTTTTCCTATCAACGAACATTCCATATTTATTCGTTTAACCCATTTTCATCATATGGTTCCGGTACGTTTCAACCTTTATAAATAGAACCCTACCCTCTCCACTTTTATTCACAAAAATACTTGGGAATTCAATGAAACTCTGCCATTTTCTCTCTTCAATTAGATTCAGAAATCAAATAGGAATTCAGAAGGGATTTAGAAATAGTGCTTTGGTTTAGCAAATCCATACAAGGAAGGCTAAAGATAATCTGTGGGTGGAAACCTTAGTATTTTTATTCCAGTAACTATTTAGTATATTAAGGATTTGAATATGCCTTACGGGTCTTGGGTTTATGAAAATAAAACAAAATGAAACCCCCAAAACTCCTATAATTCGAAATGTCAATTCTTGTTGAAATTCTCAATCATTCACATTAAATTGTTGGGATATGTACTTTTTGTAGCTTTTGGTGATTTCAATTTCTATTCCACTCCTCTTTGAATTCTAATTTGATTATGATGTTTCAATTAAGGGATAGGGTGTAAAAGTATGAATTTATTCGTAGTTTACACCATTTATTCATATAAAAATAAAAGAGAAATCCCATTGTTTAAATTCTTTGTAAAGAGGGGTTGAATAGAGATTGGAAACTAGAATTGCAATTTCTATTTTTGAGATTATTCCCTGATTTTATGTGATAGATTGAGTTGAGATTTTTACCATGTTCAAGTGTGTTTATTACAATTTTTGAATATGAATGTTGAATCCTTTCTTAAGGGTATTAAGATCTCTTATTATGGATATTGGTAATTTGGCACCGTTAATAATTTGGAAAAAGGACTTGTATTATTGTTATTAAAAAGGAATTGATATTTAAGCATTAGTTATGGCGAAATCTCCACACGCATAGAAAATAGTAGTGCGTATTTATTTATATATTAATTACCGTAAATGGCATACAATTATAATATATAATTGCGTAGTTAATTAGGTAATAATTGTCATTAAATCCCCCTTAGGGAGGCAATTGATTTGTTAAGGCAAAATAAGAGGGAATTCTTATATAGACTAATTAATGGACACAGTGTGGTATGCGATAATATATTAAGAGCATTGTAAAATATGATTGAGTCATAAGTGGTGCGAGGTCTGTCAAAAGACATACGGAAGTCTGGCCAACTAATCTAGCTACCAGTAGTGCAACTTTGGGACTGATGTAAGACATCACATATGATAAGTAACTACGATGATGCAAGGTTAATCCGAATTCGGTAGTGTAAATCTTCCTAGCTAATATGGCTATCAGTACTTACGAATAGTCGGGCTAATGTGAGACGTCACCATGGGTAACAGTCATAAGACGAAGGACCTGCTTCGAAGTTTGGAAGGTATCAAGTGGTTGCTTGAGGGCCCGCCTTTCTCCCCAAATGAAGTGTTAAATGGTCGGGATTGAGTTTATGCATAGTTAAGGATATCTCGGAAAGGTCTGCTTCAACAGTATTAAGTGTTCGAAGAGTTTTCCATGTAATGTCAGCTAGATAGATGCCTATATGGAGTCCACCTTGGGAATAGGTATTAAATGATGGGGGTCTACCTCAATTAAGGTCTTAAATTGTCGGAGTCTGCCAATTTTCTATTAAAAAGTATTAAGTGGCTTGGCTCTATTTCTCGCATTGTTAGACATTATGACGTTAGTTATGAGTTATGGGATTGGGAAACCTGCTTCAGGAATAAAAGGTATTACGTGATTGTTTGAGGGCCAGCCTCTTTCCTTATATGAAGTATTAAATGGTTTTAGAACATGTAGACATATTCCTCTTTCCTTGTCATAAATTGCTCAAGTACTGAAATGACAAGGCTCGAGGTTTTTATTCACCAGACACTAGTTTTTCTAACTCCCTCCTCATTACAATATAGGTTAAGGAAGGAGCGATGACGGTGATGATGCTTGAAGATGGTGTGAGCAAAGCTTGTGGCAGTTATTAATATATATAGATGATGCTTTTTTTTGTACCCATGAAATAATACTTTTGAACAAATGATATAACGATTATTGTGGAGACTATGCTTTGTTCTGTATAATGATATTTGAATTTATTTAGACATAAATGGGTACAATTTTCTATTATACTTTGTTCCTTCCGCAGTGAGTTCTGAAAGAATAGTTATAGCTCTGTATTGTTATTACTTTTACCAACCAACAACCAGCTTTGGAATGAATTTAATTTTTGATGGGCCTCTCCTGGGTTGGAATTTAGACCAATTTCGGGGTGGGTTATTACAGCTCTGATACCAAATGTGACAACCCGCACCTTTTGACACACCGATCCAAAGCCTACTGTGACTTTCGAACTCACATTATGCCAAGAAATATGAGCTATCGGGTTTTATAACATTATAGAGACTAAAATAACAGATATAATCTAAAACATACTACACTTTCAAAACTCACAGCGGAAGGAACAAAACATATAATACCGAAAAATATCCATCTCAGAAAATATCCCGAAACACAGGCTTAGAAAATCAGTATGTAATTAAATACAGAGTACACATAAATATCACTCCAAGTCTGATAAAGGAAATACAAAGTACTGATAAGATATATAAATGGATACATGGAGTGTAATTATGGTAACAAGCAACTCCTGTGATAGGCTCGTCTCTTCAAGTACCAAGATTTGGGAATATTACCTACTGCCTTGTCCACCTATGATGGGGAAAAAGAAAGGAAAACGGGTGGGTCAGACAAAAGTCTAATATTTGGTGATTATGTGCAGTTAACTTTAACTCTACTCTAAGTGATATAGGGTGTACTATAAATGTTCGTATATCCCTAGGGTCCACCACCTGAGGGTTTTTGTCTAACACACCTACACTACAACTTGTGCAAGCTACTACAAGGATCGAACTATGGATCAAACCTCAATGACTAATGATCGACCACCTCTCCTAAAGCTACTGAAAGTGTATATGGATCGATAATATATAGTAAGACTAGTCTAGCAAGTGCGGAATTTTAAATAATAGTAAATAGGAGTAATAAAAAGGACACCAGGGATTTTTATACTGGTTCGAACTTCCCGTTCTACATCCAGTCCCAGACTCCTTCTGGAATTTCTCGAATAACCCTCACTTAACCCGGAGGAACAGGTATTACACCGCCTGAGCAACCGAACAGGACTTTTCCGCCTAAGCAAACGAATAGGACTTCAAATAAAATTTGGTAAAATGTTTCTTGACTTGTGTGTTCTTTGAATAACACGAATATAGTCAATGTAGTACACCCTTCCTATAATCTTCTTGATATGATGATTTGAATGTGCAAAGATAGGAAGTAGAGAGTTGAAAATCACTTGATATTATAACAATATAAGATCAGAATAGATAGAAAGAATTGGTAAATGAAATAGTGGATTTTCATCTCTATTTATAGTATTGAATAGTTTTAATTCAATAGTTGCAACTATTAGAAGGAGTGCAACTGTTGGTGAAGAAGACAACTCTTCAAAATTTGAATTTTCATGAAGAGATGCTTCAGTTTGTCAAGTTCAGATGTTTGAGAAAAAGTGACAGATGTCTGACTAAGGTTAAGACATAAAAAATAGATGAAACAAAAAACAGTTATTTCAGACGTCTGTTATTTAATTCAGACGTCTGTCTATGATGACAGACGTCTGTTATTAAATTGACAGACGTCTACTTCATATAGAAATAGAGGTATTTATACTGATGGTTCAGACGTCTGTAATTTTATCTTTAGACGTCTAACATTGACGTCAGATGGCTAGATAAAAATTCAGACGTCTAAACTTGTACTGTTTTGTTCCTTCCTTTGTTTTAGCACTTCTGAACTTGAGATTTTATATAATTTTGAAAATACCTTTTTATATCTTTAGATAATTAAAGATATTTATTATTTTAAAACTTGATTTTTCAAAAGTATATTTGTGTGTGTGTGTTTTATCATCATATCAGAGATTGTACAAGAATATTTAAACTTAGAAATAATAAAATTTGAGAACTTGATCTTTGTTGATGATATGATAATAGCTTCTCTTTGTAGATTCCTGCAAGAATATTTGACATCATAGTATATAGATTGAAATATATAGTTGTCACATTAAAATCAAAGAAGGCAGGTTCCAACATTCTCCCCCTTTTTGATGATGACAACTATATAATTCAACGGTCAGTATAACCATACCTTTTGCTCCCCTGTCAATACGACCAGTTTATATAGCAGAAATGTTATTATTTCTCCCCCTTTGTCATTAACAAAAAGAGTTGTAGGAGGTGCTTTAGTTATAAAGAGATAGTAATACAGTTTAAAGTTTGTACTAAAAGGTGACAAAAAACTGTAAAAGTATGTGTTAAAACTGAATGTAACAGGAGTGTAAAAAAAATGTTAGAACATGAATGTCACAAAATAGATAATGAATGTAGACAACACATAGTTGATCAACCAAGTGTGTATCAAGATGATAAAAACAAATCAATTTTTCAGGACAGAGCATTAGTTTAATCAAAACAGAGTGAACCAAATGTTTCAGAGAGACATAGGAAGTTATACATACAACAACACATAAGTTTTAAAAACCACAAAAAAATTACAGAATTTTATGAACTTGAAATTTTTGGACCAAAAGGATAAATCAAAAAGGAAATCATCTTCTTTCAGCAGTCTCCCCAAGTTGGAGAGGGGGGAGGAGATGATCCATGAGAATTTTTCCACAATCGACGAAGAATCGTTTTGACATTCTTCATCTCTCGAGTATTCTCTTCGACTTTAGCATCTAGATGATCGAATCTAGAATTGATGGAAGAAAAGCCTTGTGCAATTTGTTGAGAGATTTTCTTTTGATTTTTAGAGATGGTGATGTCGGATTTGAGCTTTTCATTTTTTGTATATGAGCGAGAAGTTCCAGAAATTTGTTTAATCTCGTAATTGTCCGGGATTGAACTTTGAATAAAAGTTTGTTCGATGACTTCGTCTTCTCCTTCTTCATCTTCCCCTTCATCTCTATTATCCCCTTCATTTTCAGTATCTCCTTCATCTCCATCGTGTCCGGAACTGCCTACTTTAGTTTTTCCTTTTTCTTTTTGTAGAGCTAGTTGTTCCGCTACATAATCAGGATATGTTGGAAATGTCGGTGGAGATTCCGGTAATCCCATCAAACTAAAAAAGCGAATATTGGATACCTTAATTTTTTCAAACTCAATTGCCGGACTTTGAATAGACAAGTCATTTAGTATACGAGTAATGTAAGGAGCATAGACAATTGATCGCTTCTTCGAGTCGTGGTAAGTACGAAATTCATCGTAAAAATATTGTGCCCAATTGATTTGTGAATTTGATAATATTGCTTGAAGTGCCTTATCTTCATCGTCATAAATGATCTCATGGCTTCCTTGCCGGGGAAATATAGTTTTTATCAGCATTCTAAGCAACAATCGAGGTCGGGGACGAAGATGATTTGATCTATCTGTGGACTTTCCTGGTTCAAAAAGATGATATTCTACGCATTTAAGATCCTCACCTTCTAACTTAAATTCATCTAAATCGACCCCATCCGTGCTACATTTTAAAATTCGTCCAATGTCAGCCGGAGTTATTTGTAGAATATTTCCAAAAACACTTGTCCAAAGCGTTCCTTTATCTCTATGAAGCCTAATTTTGGGATTGTTGACATTTTCAAGAAATAATAGGACACTAAGTCTACAAATGTTCACTTGATTGTCTTTGAAATCAATAAGACTGGTGATCTGAGATCTATCAGTAAAGAACTTAATTTTGTAAGCAGGAAAATGATCCAGGTCATGGAAAATACCGTGAAATGAAGGTAGAGAAGATAGATGTTTGTAACGAGCCATACTTTGGGGTTCATGATAGAGCCACGAGGCAATTTGATCTTCTGTAGGAAGAATATGAGGAGCTTGTTGAGAAGAATCTCCTTTTTGTTTCTTGATTTTTGATTTGGGCGCCATTGTTTTGAAGAAGACTAGGGTTTTGAATTTCGATTTTGAGGGAAGTTTGAATGAATAGTCGTGTTGAAGAAAGAAGATCGTTGGTTCGATTTATAGGGTTTTCTCTCTAACAGGGTTTCAGACGTCTAAAAAATATACAGACGTCTGAAGTCCTGTAAATAAGAGAATCAATGAACATTGAAATGGAGTTTAGACGTCTAAAAGTTTAGAACAGGCGGCTAAAATGAAAGACAGACGTCTAATAATTAGTGACAGACGGCTCAGAAGGCTAAATTTGAAACAGAGAGTAAAAAACATTTTGAACTAAAAACAGACGTTTGAATATTTTATGTTAGACGTCTATTGTTGAGAACAGACGTCTGTTATTTTTATACAGACGACTAATTTGATAACAGAGAATTTGAAACTTTTTATATTGCAATTTAGACGTCTGTGATAAATGCTCCAAACGTCTGTGTATCTGATGTTTAGTGTTTTTGCTCTGTTTAATGCTAAAAAAATTCATATATTTATTTATTTGTAAATAATACAAAGTAAAAACAATGAGTAACCAAATGAACGTACAATCATATAATATATATATATATATATATTATTTACTTAGGAGTCTTCGGAGTTCTTGGAGACTTCGGAGACTTCCCTTTAGATAATTCGAGATGATTGTGTTCATCAAACGGTTTAGTGGGAGACAATTGAGGCTGACGATCCCACGAATTTGGAGAAACATGATGACGTTGAGGTGAATAAATATGTGCATTTGTGTTGATCGGAGATGAACCACATATTTTTGCAGCACAACGTTCAAGAAAACTGAGTCTTCTACCATGACTTTTTTGCTCGAAATACATTTCACGCTGAAGATTAAGTGTTTCCCTCTGATAGTGATGTACGTCATCTATCTTTTCTTTAGTAGTTGGAGATGGAAATAAATTTCTTCGCGAGCGTTTATTTTCTGGCGTATATCCCGTATGATGACTTTGTGGTGGACATATCGGAATATAGGCTGGAGTTGGAGTTGGAAGTTCGGAAGACCCAGAACTAGGTGTTTCAAAGTCAATTGAAGAATATCCAGATGAATAGGAAGGCTCATCTGAATATGAACCGACCATGGAATATCTGAATAATGCAAAATTAAAAAGCATAATTGATTTTTCTTCTCTCACCTTTTTATTTGAAATAAGCTGAGTGAAAATTTTCTTCTGAATGAAAGAATTTATATATAAAATTGAAAACAAAAGAATGGTTAAGATTAAATGTAGAATAATTTAATTTTAACCAAAAAAAATGTGAGGACAATAACCAAGTTTATATTAACCTTTAAATAAAAACAGAAATAAGTTGAAGTAAACTTCATAAATTTTTGAATGAGATGATTCCAAGTTATCGTCTCAATTTTACGAAAGTGTTTTCATTTAATGGTTTGGTAAAAATATATGCTAATTGATTTTCTGAAGATACGAATTCTAGATTGATCATATCTTTTTCAATATTATCCCAAAGAAAATGATGACGAATATCAATATGTTTTGTCTGTGAATGATTTACTGGATTTTTAGATAAATTAATAGCACTAGAATTATCACAGAAAATTGTTGATTTAGATAAGTTAAAACCAAAATCTTGAAGAGTTTGTTGCATATAGATTACTTGAGCACATGCCAAAGCTGCAGATATATATTCTGTTTCACAAGTAGAAAGTGATACGCAATTTTGTTTCTTACTAAACCAAGATACTAGAGACCGTCCAATGAAGTGACAAGTCCCACTAGTACTTTTTCTATCCGTCCGACTTCCTCCAAAATCAGCATCATTGTATGAAACTAATTCAAAAGGACATTCTTTTGGATAGAATAGTCCAAAATCTTTGGTTTTGTTGAGATAACGTAAAATACGTTTCACTGCTCTAATGTGTGATTCTTTAGGATCTGCTTGAAATCGTGCACACAAACAAACACTCATCATTATATCGGGTCTACTAGCGGTTAAGTATAATAAAGATCCAATCATACTACGATATAATTTTTGGTCTACACTCTTGCCGTTTTCATCTTTTTCAAGATGTATGGTTGTACTCATAGGAGTTGGTTTGGCAGAAGTATTTTCCATACCAAAACGTTTAATTAAATTATTACAATATTTTTCTTGATTTATAAAAATGCCATTATTAACTTGTTTAATTTGAAGTCCAAGAAAATATGTTAATTCTCCCATGTGAGACATCTCAAATTCATTTGTCATTATTTTAGAAAATTCTTGACATAATTTATCATTAGTTGAACCAAAAATAATATCATCTACATAAATTTGAACAATTAAAATATCATGTTTCTTTTTTTAATAAAAAGAGTTTGATCAACCTTTCCAATTTCAAAACCAGAGTCGATTAAATAACTTTTTAAACGATCATACCAAGCACGAGGTGCTTATTTTAAACCGTATAAAGCTGTAATGACCCTAATTCTTAACCAAGAAATTTTTTTTTTCATACTTAGCTAAGACTACCTAGGGTCATCCTTCCCTATTCTCATATTATCCAGGATCTCTCACAATATAAAAATATTGTTTTAAATCTAAATCATTCCTAACATACATATATGAAGATATCTATGTTATATTCTACTAGAATCAGAGCATGATAATATGTAAGTAGAAATCCTTTTAAATCTATTAAAATGTGATAATTCCCTGATAAAAGATTAATTATTGTATCCTGATTTTTGACCATAGAATCCACTGGAAACATGTACTTTAGTCTGTTATTCTAATTAAGAAATGATCAAGTAATAATCAGTGGAAAGCAAGCTTTTAATATGGATGATTGTGTTAAAGTCTGTATAGTATCAAACTCAGGCTAAAAGAAAGTGGATCATAAGTGAACACAAGCAACATCTAGGCGTAATGGAAACGCGCCTAACTTACACATGAGAGGTCACGAGTTCGAGTACTATGCTGGTCGGTTCAAACCCAATTTTTATTTTTCTTTTTATTTTTCTCCTGTATGGTTTAAAATCTGATATCTACCTATATCTGCACATATATACTTAATTTTTGCCTATAATCTAACATACAAAACAATATTTCTTGCTTTATTATTTTTGAAACCCATTCCTACAACTGTTCTAGGAATTTATGTTTATATTTTTGCCCAAATATCAACATGTACACAGATATACATGTACATGTCAATGTCTTTGCTCATTTTCCAGAAAACTGGGTTCAAATGGTTCCTTGCTTCATTGATTTGAAGTGAACATTTGGCCTGACCTATGGTCTAACCATGTGGTTAATCTGACCATTCTTTTATTTGCATTTTACAAACCAGAATCTACCCAAAACATTGATACTCCTTCTTTTCAAAAGTATGTTTATATATATATGAATCAGACACCTTGTGATCAGATTTATATCATCCTTCCTAACCATAATTCTCTATTAAAAATGCATATTCAGGGTATATACACTTTTACTTGCATTTGGACATATATCAATATCATGACTTGAAAATATAGCAGTTATAATTCTTTCTGGATTTTCCCAATATAATTTCCTATATATCTATTTTTTTTTAAAAGGACTTAGGATTAACTAAAATCATCATAAAATGATTATGCTTATAAAATCCAGGTTTTTCCTCTAAATCAAAAACAACTTTAGCAAATAGATTTTCAAATCAGTTTAACATCAATATCCTTAATACATACCAAACCAGAAATAACCAGAAACAACATAACACATATTTCTTACAAGTTCTTCCTACTTAATACATTTAGATAGCCATATCAATCAGGAAATACATGCATGAATTAACACATTCTAGCTCTTATTTCTAATTATCTTAGCATCCTCTATTCCATATCTTTTTAATCTTGCTTACTTAGCTCCATCACAACCTGCAAAAGCATTAATGGCTGCCCCATTATGAATGAGACACCCCCATGTGCCATGAGCAATAAGGGTCAGATCTATGATCTGGTGTGAGCATTTCTAACATATCCATGATATTAAGCTAAGGATACAGCATAAATATACCTTGCATAACTTGACAGGTATTATCATGAATGATTAATGTATAAATTGATCAGGTATTCCCATATACAATACACAAGAGCAAACATATGCATTAAAACAACTTTTATCTGGAACTACTAAGGTTGCCTTTTCTTCTTATAAATTCCTGGCCTCATCTGCTATAAGGAATCAAAGGGACACATTGCCATGAACTAATTAACATCATGGCACAAAGATCTCAGGACTTAAACAAGCCATGTGTCAACTTGTCTACTTCAAATAGGACAAGCATTCCAGCACCCTTCTTGGCACAAAATCCTTAGTTATATTACTAAGTGTATTCATGTTCATTCTATCAATGATAGCTAGGTGTACAGACCACCTGTACACATGAAACATACTAGTTACCTTGCAAACATAATATTGCAAGCAAGTTAAAGGTTACTTTCTAGAGGTATAGCACCCCAGTCATTCCATCTCACATTATTTAGCATATAAACACCCTATTCAAACATATACCAGAATGTTTGCAACTGAGAATAAATGCATGGCTCTATTGGGTTTATTTTGATTTTGCAAGCAACTATGTTTAGCCAGATTTTCAACCTTGTTTAAACATAATTTTTAGGCTTGTAAATTTTATGTTTGGTTTAGGGCTCATCACTTATAGAGAAAGACTCCATTGCACCCTTAACCAATTATTTCAAGCCTCAGCACTATACCATTGTATATGCAGCTCATAGTTTTTTTTCTTCATTCTCTGTCTTAAGCCATGATTCAGACTAGTTACAAATACTCTCTTACATGTTCTTTAAGGTTTTGGTATAACATACAGGGATGAAAATAGGACAACAAAGTTATACATCCATCATAGCAGATCATATCTCATCAAGCATTCATGAAACCATCAGTAGTCAACATGGTTTGTAAATCAAAACATGCAAAATATAGCATACAAAAGCTTGGCTGCCTAATCTCAGGTCTTAATGCCATGTATATGAGTGAGGATACTCACCTAAATGCTTACACAAGCTTAATCCAGAAAACCCCTCAAATCTTTAGCCTTTTCTTCCTCTTCTTCCTTAGGTTAATTAATTCAGTGAGAGAGTAGTTTTCTGGTTAGGCTCTTGATTTATATAAGGGTTCTACCTAGGGTTTTGGGTGATGCAAAATCCCTATTTTAGCCCAAACCAGAATCATGCATTTGGCATTGCATATTCTCTCCCTCCTAACCCTTAATGTCCCGGCCAATATTTTAAAACAAGGCTAAGTTGTGCCCATTTTCTTTTCTTTTCAGAACGTGATTACTTTAAGTATTTTTATTATACTTACCTCAAACATGATAATGGTGTGACTTTCTATTTTCTGCCTTTATACATTTGCTTTCTTGCACTTTGGTTCTTACTATTTTAGTGCTTCTTTTACTTATTTTTCCTTTATTAATTTTTTTGCTCAAATACTATCTATATATATACATTTATACAACTATGGGTGTTAGTTTAACTTTAACCTTCTTTTATTTGCAGAAAACATGTGCATTCTTATATGCATTTCTACACTCCTATTATTCAAATAAAATTTCACTTATTCATTATAAATCAATGTTCTCTTCTGTCTTAATTTCCAGACAAGTTATACATATGCATATATATATATAGATATATATATATATATACATATCCTCAGGAATTTTAATATTCATGTCTAGGCCTATATTTCCTTTATTTTAAAACATTTTATCTAAATGTTTTCCTTCTTTGTTTTATTATTCTGGAATTCTGGATTTTCTCTTAGTGCCATAACTAGTGTGCACGTGCACACATGCACACAACCTTGCACCTCTGAAAATCCCACCTATATAATAATTCTGATTTTTCCCCCAGAATTTTAATCATTTATTTAAAAGGATTTTCCTCAAAATCTTGGGGTATTACAATCACCCCTTCTTTTAGGAATTGTGTCCTCACAATTTGCAACATAATCTTTGAGTACTTCTAATTTCTTAGGGAAAAATTATTCAGCATATGCATAAGCAAATCAATTAGTCACTGTCTATCATACATATTAAACTTTCTTAGTAATCTAAGAATTTACCTTTTAAATTTGCAAAGAGCCTAGGGTAATCCATCCTGATTTTATCCTCTAGCTCCCAAGTACAATCACTAGGATCTATACTCCATTGAATCTTTACAAGCTTCAATGTCTTATTTCTTAATTTCTTTTCTTCCCTTGCCACAATTCCCACTGGCTCTTTCTCATAGATTAGATCTGGATTAATCTGAACTTCAGTAGGCTTTTCTAAGATTTCCTCCTTGTCATGTACCCATCTCCTTAGTTGTGACACATGAAACACATTGTGCATTGCACTCATCTCCTCTGGAAGCTCCAGCTTATAGGCTAGTGAGCCTATCCTCTCCAAAATCTTGTATGGTCCAACATATCTGGGTCTGAGTTTCCCTTGCTTGCCAAATCTCAAGACTTTCTTCATTGGTGAAACCTTAATGAAGACATAATCACCTACTTTGAATTCCACTGACTTCCTCTTTGCATCAGCATATTTCTTTTGCCTATCTTGAGCTGCTGCCATCCTCTTTCTCACCAGTCCTATTTTCTCTGTGATGTCCTTGACATATTCTGGCCCTAGGATAGCTTTCTCTCCTGCCTCAGCCCAACATATAGGTGATAGACATGGCTTTCCATATAGGGCTTCAAAGGGTGCCATTCCAATTGTGCTTTGGTGGCTATTATTGTATGTGAACTCAGCCAAATGGAGGTGGTCCTCCCAATTTCCTCCAAAGTCTAACACACATGCTCTAAGCAAATCCTCTAAAATCTTGTTTACCACTTCTGTTTGCCCATCTGATTGGGGGTGATAAGCAGTGCTTAGGCACAATTCACTCCCCATAGCTTCTTGGAAGCTCTTCCAGAATCTTGAAGTGAAGATTGTATCCCTATCACTCACTATAGTTTTAGGGACACCATGCAACTTTACCACTTCTCTCATAAAAGTTTGGGCTAGCCTAGGTGCATTTCTGTCTGCTTTTACTGGTATGAAGTGGGCTACTTTAGTCAGCCTATCTACAATTACCCAAATACTTGTATTTCCCCTCTTGGATCTAGGAAGACCATCTATAAAATCCATAGATATGTTTTCCCACTTCCACTGTGGTATGCTAAGTGGCTGCAACAACCCTGAAGGTCTTTGGGTCTCAGCTTTTATTTGTTGACAAACCATGCACTTAGCAACATGTCTTGCTACATTAGACTTCATTCCCTTCCACCAATAGTCCCTTTTTAAGTTTTGGTACATCTTGGTGCTGCCTGGATGTATGGAATATTTGCTCCTATGGTACTCATTAAGGATTTCTTCTTTCAATTCTATGATGTTTGGGACACATATCCTACCCCTGTACCTTAGGTATCCTTTTCCATCAATGTGATAATCCTGCACTTCCTCCTTCTTTAATAGGAGAGACCTCTTTTCTGCTAAGTCTTGATCTTCTTCTTGCATCTTTGCCACCTTCAAGACCAAATTTGATTGTAAAGTAATTAAACTTAACCTTCCTTTACTCCTTTCTTCCTCAACTATCTCCATACTTATCCCACTGCTCTCATCTATTTCCAAATCAGTGAGCATGGTCAAGTCTCTAAACTCCTCCATCATCAACATGGCCACTTTTGCATGCTGCCTACTCAATGCATCTGCCACTTTATTAGCCTTGCCTGGTGTATAAAGTATATCTAAGTCATAAGCAGCAAGAAATTCAACCCATCTGTGTTGTCTCATATTCAAATCTTTCTGTGAAAAGAGATACTTTAAGGCCTTGTGATCAGTGTATAAAATGAACTTTGCACCTAATAAGTAATGCCTCCAGAGCTTCAAGGCATATACTACTGCTGCCAACTCAAGATCATGAGTTGCATATCTAGTTTCATGGGGTTTTAGTTGTCTAGATGCATAGGCTATGACCTGATCTTGCTGCATCAACACAGCCCCTAGCCCTGACCCACATGCATCTGTATATACAACTAATCCCTCATTGCCTTCTGGTACTCTCAACACTGGTGATTTTACCAAAGCCTCCTTGATCTGGGTGAAAGCTTGTTCACACTTATCAGTCCATATAAACTTTTGGTTCTTCCTGGTCAGGTTAGTGAGTGGCATTGCTATTTTAGAAAATCCTTGTATAAACCTCCTATAGTATCCTGCCATCCCCATGAATGACCTAACTTCACTAACATTGTTAGGCTTCTTCCATGCTTGGATTGCTACTATCTTATTGGGGTTTACAGAAATCCCTCTAGCAGAGACAACATGTCCAAGAAAATGTACTTCCTCTTGCCAGAACACACACTTAGAGAACTTTGCTTTCAAATCTTTTTCTCTTAATCTAGATAAGACCAAATGTAAGTGGTTCTCATGTTCCTCTATTGTTTTAGAATAGATTAGAATGTCATCTATAAAAATCAGAACAAACTTGTCTAAGTAATCTCTGAATATCCTATTCATTAGGTCTACAAAGTAAGAAGGGGCATTTGTTAGCCCAAATGGCATAACCAGAAACTCATACAAACCATATCTTGTGTTAAATGCTGTATATTTAACACTTGATTCCTCAACCTTCATCTGATGAAACCCAGATGCCAAGTCTAGCCTAGAAAACACTTTAGCTCCACTGAGTTGATCAAAGAGATCATCTATCCTGGGTAATGGGTATTTGTTTTTGATGGTTACTTTGTTTAATTCTCTATAATCTATACACATTCTTAAGGTACCATCTTGCTTTTTAACAAATACTACAGGAGCACCCCAGCATGAATTACTTGGCCTTATAAACCCCTTGGCTTCTAATTCTTCCAGCTGGTTCTTTAGCTCCTTTAATTCACTTGGCCCCATCCTTGTAGGCTTTTTGATAATTGGGTTAGCCCCAGGCATAAGGTTAATCTGGAATTCAACAGGTCTATGGTGTGAGACACCATTTACTTCCCCAAATACATCCAAGTATTCTTTAACTATGGGGATTTCATTAATAGCTATTTCCTTGGGATTATTTTCTAATTCAATTAAATGATTTAGCCTGTTTTCTTTGATAGGTTCACACAGAATTGTAACCCTTTGGCCTTTAGAATTTTGTAGTGAAATGGTGGATGCATCTAGGTCAATTATGGCTTTGAATTGTCTTAGCCAATCTGCCCCTAATATAACTCCTATATTTGGGAAATTTAGAACATATAAATTGGAAATAAATGTGTTTCCCCCTATGTTCAAATTCACATCCACACAAATCATATCTAATACACTAGAACTTCCTAAAGGGCTTTGTATTAACAGAGGTATTTCAGCCAAATTGCAGTTCATTTTCAACCTTTTAACTATTTCATGGGAAATGAGTGAGTGGGTTGCCCCGGTATCATATATTACAGCTAAAGGTATGGTACAAATAAATAGTGTACCTTCCACTTGACCATGGTTTTCAGCATTAGCCTCAATTATGGCCTTGCCCCTACCTTCCAGGTTTGCCACTTTCCCTTGTTGCTTGTATTCTGGGCAATTTCTTTTCATATGCCCTTCCTTCCCACATAGAAAGCATTTGAAAGCTCCCCCTTTTAGCTCTGGGCATCTTGGCTTAATATGGCCTTCTTTCCCACAATGGTTGCAAACTATTTTTCTTTTGGCTTCATTGGGTTTTGCATCTACTGCCTTCTTACCATCTGCCTCTCCTTTCTTCTTATCATAAGGATGGTACTTCCCTCTGTTCTTCTTGTTGCTATTGTTTTTGAAGCTCCTAAACTTATCTCTTTCCTTGTCATGCTGCTCAATCTTCAGAGCCAAATCTATCACTTGATCAAAAGTTCTGTCAGCATAAGGTAATATAGCCCTGCTAAGCCCTGGGTTCAATCCCTTGATGTATCTATCATTTTTGGATGCTTCATCAGCCACTAACATTGCCCCATAGGTTGACAATCCCTCAAACTTCTGGGTGTATTCTGTGACATTCATAGTCCCCTGTCTAAGTTTGATGAACTCCTCAAGTAAAGTGGTTTTTGCTGAGGCTGGAACAAACCTTGCCTCTAACATCTCCTTAAATTGATTCCAATTAATATCATTTTCATTCCGGCCAGCTATGATCACCTCCCACCAACTCAAAGCTGCACCTTTTAATTGCCTTGAGGCCACTTGCCTCTTCCTTTGGTCATCTAGTTGCATATCAGTGAAAATCCTCTCTAATGTCCTCAGCCATGCTTGAATCTCCATTACACTTTCAGTTCCTTCAAAGCTCTTGCCTCCCAAATTGGTATAAGTCTTCACTAACTTGGAGAGCTCCTCATATGGGTTCTCAGGTCTGTGCCCAATTCCATTTCTCAAAACTCTCACAAATTCCTGCATGTCAAGCATTTGTGGTGTGCTAGATCCTCCTTGATGATGAGACCCTCTTCCTACCATATTTCTAAAAGTATATGTATTTCATTTTATTAGTTTATAATACTTCGCTTTAATTTTAAATTGGTTGTATCTTTCCTATTTAATCATTGTGTATGTCATATGCACACACATACATTCAGGGAATACTTATAAATAGTCGAATATATCACAAACAAACCTAGTATAAACATAAGCATACAAATATTTTGCTATGTTAATTAAAACATAGCTCTGATACCAAATGTAATGACCCTAATTCTTAACCAAGAATTTTTTTTTTCATACTTAGCTAAGACTACCTAGGGTCATCCTTCCCTATTCTCATATTATCCAGGATCTCTCACAATATAAAAATATTGTTTTAAATCTAAATCATTCCTAACATACATATATGAAGATATCTATGTTATATTCTACTAGAATCAGAGCATGATAATATGTAAGTAGAAATCCTTTTAAATCTATTAAAATGTGATAATTCCCTGATAAAAGATTAATTATTGTATCCTGATTTTTGACCATAGAATCCACTGGAAACATGTACTTTAGTCTGTTATTCTAATTAAGAAATGATCAAGTAATAATCAGTGGAAAGCAAGCTTTTAATATGGATGATTGTGTTAAAGTCTGTATAGTATCAAACTCAGGCTAAAAGAAAGTGGATCATAAGTGAACACAAGCAACATCTAGGCGTAATGGAAACGCGCCTAACTTACACATGAGAGGTCACGAGTTCGAGTACTATGCTGGTCGGTTCAAACCCAATTTTTATTTTTATTTTTATTTTTCTCCTGTATGGTTTAAAATCTGATATCTACCTATATCTGCACATATATACTTAATTTTTGCCTATAATCTAACATACAAAACAATATTTCTTGCTTTATTATTTTTGAAACCCATTCCTACAACTGTTCTAGGAATTTATGTTTATATTTTTGCCCAAATATCAACATGTACACAGATATACATGTACATGTCAATGTCTTTGCTCATTTTCCAGAAAACTGGGTTCAAATGGTTCCTTGCTTCATTGATTTGAAGTGAACATTTGGCCTGACCTATGGTCTAACCATGTGGTTAATCTGACCATTCTTTTATTTGCATTTTACAAACCAGAATCTACCCAAAACATTGATACTCCTTCTTTTCAAAAGTATGTTTATATATATATGAATCAGACACCTTGTGATCAGATTTATATCATCCTTCCTAACCATAATTCTCTATTAAAAATGCATATTCAGGGTATATACACTTTTACTTGCATTTGGACATATATCAATATCATGACTTGAAAATATAGCAGTTATAATTCTTTCTGGATTTTCCCAATATAATTTCCTATATATCTATTTTTTTTTAAAAGGACTTAGGATTAACTAAAATCATCATAAAATGATTATGCTTATAAAATCCAGGTTTTTCCTCTAAATCAAAAACAACTTTAGCAAATAGATTTTCAAATCAGTTTAACATCAATATCCTTAATACATACCAAACCAGAAATAACCAGAAACAACATAACACATATTTCTTACAAGTTCTTCCTACTTAATACATTTAGATAGCCATATCAATCAGGAAATACATGCATGAATTAACACATTCTAGCTCTTATTTCTAATTATCTTAGCATCCTCTATTCCATATCTTTTTAATCTTGCTTACTTAGCTCCATCACAACCTGCAAAAGCATTAGTGGCTGCCCCATTATGAATGAGACACCCCCATGTGCCATGAGCAATAAGGGTCAGATCTATGATCTGGTGTGAGCATTTCTAACATATCCATGATATTAAGCTAAGGATACAGCATAAATATACCTTGCATAACTTGACAGGTATTATCATGAATGATTAATGTATAAATTGATCAGGTATTCCCATATACAATACACAAGAGCAAACATATGCATTAAAACAACTTTTATCTGGAACTACTAAGGTTGCCTTTTCTTCTTATAAATTCCTGGCCTCATCTGCTATAAGGAATCAAAGGGACACATTGCCATGAACTAATTAACATCATGGCACAAAGATCTCAGGACTTAAACAAGCCATGTGTCAACTTGTCTACTTCAAATAGGACAAGCATTCCAGCAGCCTTCTTGGCACAAAATCCTTAGTTATATTACTAAGTGTATTCATGTTCATTCTATCAATGATAGCTAGGTGTACAGACCACCTGTACACATGAAACATACTAGTTACCTTGCAAACATAATATTGCAAGCAAGTTAAAGGATACTTTCTAGAGGTATAGCACCCCAGTCATTCCATCTCACATTATTTAGCATATAAACACCCTATTCAAACATATACCAGAATGTTTGCAACTGAGAATAAATGCATGGCTCTATTGGGTTTATTTTGATTTTGCAAGCAACTATGTTTAGCCAGATTTTCAACCTTGTTTAAACATAATTTTTAGGCTTGTAAATTTTCTGTTTGGTTTAGGGCTCAGCACTTATAGAGAAAGACTCCATTGCACCCTTAACCAATTATTTCAAGCCTCAGCACTATACCATTGTATATGCAGCTCATAGTTTTTTTTTCTTCATTCTCTGTCTTAAGCCATGATTCAGACTAGTTACAAATACTCTCTTACATGTTCTTTAAGGTTTTGGTATAACATACAGGGATGAAAATAGGACAACAAAGTTATACATCCATCATAGCAGATCATATCTCATCAAGCATTCATGAAACCATCAGTAGTCAACATGGTTTGTAAATCAAAACATGCAAAATATAGCATACAAAAGCTTGGCTGCCTAATCTCAGGTCTTAATGCCATGTATATGAGTGAGGATACTCACCTAAATGCTTACACAAGCTTAATCCAGAAAACCCCTCAAATCTTTAGCCTTTTCTTCCTCTTCTTCCTTAGGTTAATTAATTCAGTGAGAGAGTAGTTTTCTGGTTAGGCTCTTGATTTATATAAGGGTTCTACCTAGGGTTTTGGGTGATGCAAAATCCCTATTTTAGCCCAAACCAGAATCATGCATTTGGCATTGCATATTCTCTCCCTCCTAACCCTTAATGTCCCGGCCAATATTTTAAAACAAGGCTAAGTTGTGCCCATTTTCTTTTCTTTTCAGAACGTGATTACTTTAAGTATTTTTATTATACTTACCTCAAACATGATAATGGTGTGACTTTCTATTTTCTGCCTTTATACATTTGCTTTCTTGCACTTTGGTTCTTACTATTTTAGTGCTTCTTTTACTTATTTTTCCTTTATTAATTTTTTTTGCTCAAATACTATCTATATATATACATTTATACAACTATGGGTGTTAGTTTAACTTTAACCTTCTTTTATTTGCAGAAAACATGTGCATTCTTATATGCATTTCTACACTCCTATTATTCAAATAAAATTTTACTTATTCATTATAAATCAATGTTCTCTTCTGTCTTAATTTCCAGACAAGTTATACATATGCATATATATATAGATATATATATATATACATATCCTCAGGAATTTTAATATTCATGTCTAGGCCTATATTTCCTTTATTTTAAAACATTTTATCTAAATGTTTTCCTTCTTTGTTTTATTATTCAGGAATTCTGGATTTTCTCTTAGTGCCATAACTAGTGTGCACGTGCACACATGCACACAACCTTGCACCTCTGAAAATCCCACCTATATAATAATTCTGATTTTTCCCCCAGAATTTTAATCATTTATTTAAAAGGATTTTCCTCAAAATCTTGGGGTATTACAAAAGCCTTTTTAAGTTTATAAACATGGTCTGGAAATTGTTCGTGTATAAACAAGGGGGGTTGTTCAACATAAACATTTTCTTTAATAAACTCATTTAAAAAAGCACTTTTAACATCCATTTGATATAATTTGAAATCGTGAAAGCAAGCATAGGCTAATAGGATTCGTATTGCTTCTAATCGTGCGACAGGAGCAAACGTTTCTTCATAGTCAATTCCTTCTTCCTGATTATATCCTTGTGCAACTAATCTAGCTTTATTTCTAGTGATATTACCATTTTCATCAGCTTTATTTTTAAAAACCCATTTAGTGCCAATAACTGATTGATCATTAGGCCTCGGAACTAAATCCCAAACGTCGTTTCTTTCGAATTGATTTAGTTCTTCTTACATAGCAATAATCCAATAATCATCAGTTGAGGCTTCTTTAATATTTTTAGGTTCTATATTAGAAAGAAAAGCTATATGACCCATTTGATTTAGTTGATTTCGTGTTTTAACTCTTTCATCAATTTCTCCTATTATATTTTGAATTGGATGATCTTTTAAAATTCTTGGTGGGGATTTTAATTCCTTTTCACTTTGATTTTCAGAAGAAGTGTTTTCAGGTAAATTGATGTCAATATTTGGATTAGAATTAATTATAATATCTTCATCATCATTTGTGTTAATTTTGAAATTTTCATCAAATGATACATGAAGTGTTTCTTCAATTATTTTAGTTCTTTTATTATAGATTCTATATGCTTTGCTTCGTTCTGAATATCCGATGAATATAAATTCATCTGATTTTGGATCAAATTTTCCTAGTTGATCTTTCATATTTAAAGTAAAACATTTCGAACCAAAAACTTTAAAGTAAGAAATATTAGGTTTTCTACCGTTGAAAAGTTCATATGGAGTGTGTTTAGTTAAAGGTTGAATAGAGACACGATTTAGGACATAACAAGCAGTAGCAACGGCTTCTGCCCAAAATTGTTTTGGAAGAGTGGTTCCATTCAATAAAGTCCTAGCATATTCTTGAAGTGTTCTATTTTTACGTTCAACAACTCCATTTTGTTGAGGATTTCTTGGAAATGAAAAGTTATGAAATATTCCTTTCTTATTACAAAATTTCTCAAACATTTCATTTTCAAATTCACCTCCATGATCACTTCTAATGTTTTTAATTTTTAGATTTTTAATATTTTGAATTCGTTTAGCAAATATTTTGAAATTTTCAAATGTATCACTTTTGTTTTTCATAAATAAAGTCCATGTATATCTAGAGAAATCATTAACTATTACAAAAACATATCTATTGTGATTAATAGATTGAGTCCGAGTTGGTCCAAATAAGTCTAGATGTAACAACTCAAGAGGTTGTAAAGTTGAGATGATCTTCTTAGATTTAAAAGAAGATTTAGTTAGTTTTCCCAGTTGGCAAGCATCACAAATGCTTTTTACCTTAAAATTCATTTTAGGTAAACCTTTTACTAAATTGTTTTTGGATAATTTATTAATAGCTTTGAAATTAATGTGACAAAATCTCTTGTGCCATAGCCAAGGATCATTTTCTTTGGCTATTAAACACATATTTGTATTATGATTGATTTTCATATTCAAAATATAAATATTACGATCTCTAACTCCTTCAAAAATAAGATTTTTGTTATGATAAAAAATATTGCATTTATTTTCAGAAAATACTATGTTAAAACCTTTATCACATAATTGACTAATACTTAGTAAGTTGTGTTTTAAATTTTTAACTAATAAAACATTTGTAATAAGAGGTAAATTAGATGTACCGTCATTGCTCACATCGCCTTTGCCGATGATGTAACCTTTGGAATTATCTCCAAAAGTGACAGATCCTCCATCTGAGTAGATAATGTTTATTAACATATTTTTGTCGCCTATCATGTGTTTTGAGCAACCACTGTCTAGAATCCATTTTCCTCTTTTCTTAATTGGTACCTGCAAAAAATATTGAAATTCTATTGGTACCCACTTCCTCCGTTAGGGTCCTAAGGGTTAAATCTTAGGAAACCAAACCCAGTTGGGTTTAGAGTTCCCTTTAAAAATAAAATTTTCATTCTTATGCACAGAATTAATGAAAGATTTAATGTAGTTATTCCTAATCAAAATATTATTAGTCTTTGGAACCCAAATCATAATTGATTTTGGATGAATAACTTTTGAAGAAGATTTTTGAGCATATATAGATTCCTTTTTAAAATTAGTATATAAAGAACCATTATTTTTAGAATGCTTTTGTATCGGTTTTTTATATCCTAACCCCTTTTTATTTGAACAGATTTGAGAATTTTCAATTATTTTAGAGAGACTCTCTCTTCCACTGTTAAATTTAGAAACATTTTTAGAAATATTTTCCAGTTTTGTTTTAAGATGTGATATTTCTATATCAAGTGTTTTAATATTAGAGTTTAAATCATAATTTTCTTTTGCTAATTTAACATTCTCATATTTCTGTCTTTCTATTTCACTGCTTAAATCAATGAATTGAGATGTTATATTAACATAAGATTCCTAAGATTTTGCTAATTCTTCCTCTAATATTTTCTTTTCATCGTTTAACATGTCAGTTTCTATTTCAGTTCTATTTAATTTTCCTAAAGCATCTTTATATTTACCCTTTAGGATCCTAAGTTTATCTAACAATTCAGAGTTTATTTCTATTAAATCATCAAAAGTTAGATCACTTACATCATCATTTGTTGCCATAAAACAAACGTTGGCTTGTTCTGAATCACTGTCATTATCACTGTCTGACGAAGAAGATTCTGTATCATCCCATGTAACTGAGAAGGCTTGCTTCTTTTTATATTTGTCCTTTTCGAGATTATTTTCTTTCTTCCGATCAGGACAATCTTTCTTTATGTGGCCCTTCTTGTGACATTCGTAGCATTCAAGAGATGAGCTTGATGGCTTATTGAACACCTTGTTATTTCCAAATTTATTACCCTTTTTGAATTTCAATTTTTTTTTGAAATTCTTAGCTATAAATGCCATATCGTCTTCTGATTCAGAGTCTTCTTTTTCTGCTTGAAAAGCGATAGTTTTCTTATCCTGTGCTTGTGCTCGTCTTGCCTGTGAATTTACTTCATAGGACATTAGATTTCCTATTAACTCTTCTGTTTTTATGGTTGAAATATCATTAGCTTCCTCGATAGCTAAGACTTTTCGTTCCCATTCATCAGTCAAAGAGTTAAGGATTTTTAAGACAATATCAGGTTCAGTAAAAGTAACTTCTAATGCTAATAGTGAGTGATAGATATCCTGGAATCTAGAGTACATTTCACTAATACTTTCTCCTTGCTTCATTCTAAAATTTTGAAATTGGTTTTTAAGCATAGAAATCTTACTTTGTTTTACTTTATTCGTTCCTTCGTGTGTAACCTTAAGTGTATTCCAAATTTCATATCCAGTTTTACAAATACTGACTCGATTGAATTCATTTTTGTCTAATGCGTAAAATAACATGTTCATTGCTTTCGCGTTTGCAGTAGCATCTAGTTTTTGTGTATTAGACCATGCAGCATACCCTGTAGTAGGAATATTATATTCATTTTGAATGATATTCCAGGTTTCAAATCCACTAGCTTGCATAAAAATTCTCATTCTAGTTGACCAATAACTATAATTTAATCCGTTAAACAATGGTGGTCGTGTAGTGGCTTGTCCCTCTGTAAAACTGTTGCTAGTGTTATTGTCCATATTATTTAAATATCAGATAACTGTGTTATAGTTATGTGATGACCTTGCTCTGATACCAAATGAAAGTGTATATGGATCGATAATATATAGTAAGACTAGTCTAGCAAGTGCGGAATTTTAAATAATAGTAAATAGCAGTAATAAAAAGGACACCAGGGATTTTTATACTGGTTCGAACTTCCCGTTCTACGTCCAGTCCCAGACTCCTTCTGGAATTTCTCGAATAACCCTCACTTAACCCGGAGGAACAGGTATTACACCGCCTGAGCAACCGAACAGGACTTTTCCGCCTAAGCAACCGAATAGGACTTCAAATACAATTTGGTAAAATGTTTCTTGACTTGTGTGTTCTTTGAATAACACGAATATAGTCAATGTAGTACACCCTTCCTATAATCTTCTTGATATGATGATTTGAATGTGCAAAGATAGGAAGTAGAGAGTTGAAAATCACTTGATATTATAACAATATAAGATCAGAATAGATAGAAAGAATTGGTAAATGAAATAGTGGATTTTCATCTCTATTTATAGTATTGAATAGTTTTAATTCAATAGTTGCAACTATTAGAAGGAGTGCAACTGTTGGTGAAGAAGACAACTCTTCAAAATTTGAATTTTCATGAAGAGATGCTTCAGTTCGTCAAGTTCAGATGTCTGAGAAAAAGTGACAGATGTCTGACTAAGGTTAAGACATAAAAAATAGATGAAACAAAAAATAGTTATTTCAGACGTCTGTTATTTAATTCAGACGTCTGTCTATGATGACAGACGTCTGTTATTAAATTGACAGACGTCTACTTCATATAGAAATAGAGGTATTTATACTGATGGTTCAGACGTCTGTAATTTTATCTTTAGACGTCTGACATTGACGTCAGACGGCTAGATAAAAATTCAGACGTCTAAACTTGTACTGTTTTGTTCCTTCCTTTGTTTTAGCACTTCTGAACTTGAGATTTTATATAATTTTGAAAATACCTTTTTATATCTTTAGATAATTAAAGATATTTATTATTTTAAAACATGATTTTTCAAAAGTATATTTGTGTGTGTGTTTTATCATCATATCAGAGATTGTACAAGAATATTTAAACTTAGAAATAATAAAATTTGAGAACTTGATCTTTGTTGATGATATGATAATAGCTTCTCTTTGTAAATTCCTACAAGAATATTTGACATCATAGTATATAGATTGAAATATATAGTTGTCGCATTAAAATCAAAGAAGGCAGGTTCCAACAGCTACTCAATATGAAAACACTACCACTAGGCTATTCGACTTGGAAACACCGCCAGTAGGCTACCGTGGAGATAAATTCCCACTGTTATCACTGCTACTAGGTTACTATGGGAATACATTCCCACTACTATCACCGCCACTTGGCTAATGGGGAACGAATTTTCCCCTAACTATGACTACACATAATCCAACTATGCATCGATGGGAAAACTCGCAATGCCGACTCACCAAAGTGTCTCATCATCTACATCTGTGTCCATCACTCAACCGTAGTGTACGCCTCTTATTGCACATGTTGGGATCCGTATATGAACTGTATCATGTCACGTCAATATCCGTGCATACTAGGACTCCCATTGTGCCAAGCCGATACAATTCATAAGGAAACAGTCAATGTTGCACGTCCACCGTAGAACCTCTTGTGAGTGCCAATTGCCATAAAAATATCCCCTAATCGAATAATCGACCAATTATTGGGTAAAGTGTATTTATCCAGTACCGCGACGTCCTAGCGAAATCTGATAGAGAACTAGTTTCCCTACTACTCCTAACATACACACAAATAGCCCTAAATAGGCTCACACAACAATTAACATTTATATTATTTTTATTACTAACTTAGGCCTTAGGTTGACGTTCATGCTACACAATTCAGGCCATAACATTCGACCGCTGCACCATATCAGTCGACCGATCTGTTAGTCCATGAGATGATGGTTTTGATGACAACAACCTTAGAATAGATTATAAAATATAAATACTAACATTACAAGTTTAGATATATATGTATATGTAGGATCTAACCATGCAGGTATCAAGAATGAAGACTGTACAGTATAGAGATTCAAGATATAGAGATAGAAGACTCATGAGTATCAAGTTTATCAAGAGTTCAAGAGTTCAAGGTTAAGTTTGTTTTATTAGGAATATTTGTTAAAACTCGTAGAAAAGCACTGGCATCTTAATATCCAATTTATTCGTGGAATGGAACCCACTTCGAGCCCGATAAAGGGATGGAACCCTAAGTAGGATGGAACCTACGAAAATCTAGTGGGACATTGTTTTGTATCCACTAATTTTAATTCAAATGATTTTACAAAATTATCTTGTTTTCAAAATGATTTCAAAACTTTCTTTTTAAAAGATTCAAAACTCTCTATCCTGATTTTAAATAATTTTAGCCTCAAAACATCTTTAATTTCAAAGTCAAATTACTCCTGATTTTAAATGTCTTTTCAAATAATATATTTAACTTTTAATATTTATACTTAGATTTAAATATAAAATTATAGTTAAATTATGTATATATTGTTCTTTATATTTACTTATAAAATTCAACTATATTCAAGTATATTTATAAAGTTTTAAATAGTTTTTATATAAGATAAAAATTGTTTTTATAGAAATTCAAAATATCAATTTTGGCTGAGGGATGTCGACATGCCCCTAGGCACTATGTCGACATAGTGATAGTTGAAGTTCAAATTCAAATTTCAAAAGAAGTGTCTATTCGCCATAACTCTTCATGAATGGTCATGGCTGTTGATCTTCTATAAATAGGGGTCGGTTTCAACGAATTTTTAATCATATTTTTCTGGTTTTCACTCCTCTTCTTCTTCCACATTTCTTAATACAAAATCATATCATTACTCTGCCGAAATCAACATCGAATCATACTCGATTATTTCTGGTTTTGATTCTCTCCACTATCTCTACAAGATCCAAGTGCTAATCGGAGTTATAGACTTTTTGTAATCAATTGAGAGAGAAAAGGTGTGATTGTAGCCTTGGAAATCAATCAAGCGAGAGACGGTGTGATTGTAGCCTTGGAAATCAATCAAGCGAGAAAAGGTGTGATTGTAGCCCTGGAAATCAATTAGGTGAACTTGTTGCCCCGAAAATCAAGTATCTCTACCCAGAGTATTGTCATTCTGGAGGGTGTACCTCGTAGCCTTGAAACCGAGGGTTGTAATTGTTGAATTGTTGTTGAAAGGAAATCTGTACTTGTGTTGCGGGACTAGATGTAGGGTAACTCCGAACCAGTGTAAAATCCGGTGTGTTCTTTTCTTTACTGCTTTTACTTTATATTTGCATCTATGTTTGATTCTGTGTTCATATTTGTGTCTAATTAGTGTATACATTGTTAATAAAGTTAGATAAACTCAAAAAGATTAACAAATTTCTTAAAACACTATTCACCCCCCCCCCCCCTCTAGTGTTAATTCTAGCCTTAAGATCCTTAATCCGCATTTCTCACACGATCATGGTATAAAAATTAGGGTTTGTTTATTTTTCTGATTTGATTTTGATTACTGTTAATTTTTGTTAATTAGCTATACAATGAACGAACCATAACCAATTACAGTTGCCAGTTTCTCTTGATATTATACCCTATTTTCATTGGTTTGATATTCGTGCATTTAATAGGTTATATACTAACAATTAACAAATTTTTAGGGTTTCAATTAAAAAGGGGTCTACAGGTTTATAGATTTACAGTAACTTCACTTTCTAATTCATATTTCAGGTTTAGTAATTAGGGTTTACAATTTATATTTTAAATTACTAACACCCTAAATCAAGTAGCATAGATTAAATTTAACTGTAATAATCAGCTTACTAAACCTATTCCGACTCACCTTAGATCCAAGGTCTACCAACAGCCTCCATTATAGAATCGCCCCTCGTATGCACGCTCCTTTTAGATTCGATCTACTATCGCGTATTTTCTTTGATTTTATTTTAGTTTTTGAAAGAAACTTTTGAAGTGGAGAGGAAGAATTTCGGTAGTTTGTAACTTTTTTACTGATTTTAGAGTTAGCTTAGGTTTCAATTTATAGAGGTTAAGAATGCATTTGGAGCGTTTATTTGGCTTGGAGAATATTTTGCTAACATCTCGTTCGCACATTGCACTTGGCAACGAAGCAAATGATCTCAGTCGTTCGAACAAGCTCCAGAAGTGTTGAAGTTTAAACGTGGATGGTCGAGCATCTTACCCTTTTGGGGTCAACCGCTACCGGTCGAACATCGACACTCTAGGGTCGACCGGTCATAGTTTCAATTTTTGGGTGATTTTCATTTCAAATTTTTTTCAAACATCCTAACTTCTCCGTACTAATTTCAATTTTGAATTATTACGTATGAAATTGTCTAGAAATCGCTACAAATGCAATGTTGCAAGTTTCGTAGCCAAATTCGGACGACTGCTAAAATTTTATTTTAGCCCTTGTTTATTTAAATTTAATTTTCTTATTAAATTTCCGCTAAATTTTCGGGGTGTTACAGATAGTCAATCTCGAATGATGGCACTCTCATAGCATTTCATCCCTCAACTCATCGACATAGGAACAAACAATCTCCCACCTTTATGGAGCCAACCATCTCAGTCAAGTATGTACTGTCTTGTCTCTTCAGACTCTACTCCAAGTTCAATCTTAGAAATGATCTCGCCAAATTTTGTATCACGCCTCTGACTAGTTCAGATCCGCTCAATCAGAGTAGGCATGGTAGTCAAGCTTGCCAATATCTCTGGCTTTGGCTTGCACCTTGGTCGGAAATCAGAACAAACAATATACTCTAACTACATCTACTCTAGGAACATAGCTTGCAATCTAGCATGTATCCTACTCAATGCATCATCAACTGCATTCCCTTTCCCTAGTGTATAAGCAATATCAAAGTCGCAGGAGGCTAGGAACTCTAACCATCGCTGCTGCCAAAGATCCTTCTACAAAAAGAGGTACTTCAATGATTTATGGTCTATGAACAGCTCGAATCTCTCTTCCAAAAAATAGTGCCTTTAAATCTTCAGCGCAATCACAATCGCTGCTAACTCTAAATCATGGGTTGGGTATTTCCTCTCATGTGGCTTTAGTTATCGACTAGCATATGCAACAACTTTGCTTCACTTCATCAATACCGCACCTAATCTAATACCACAAGCATCAGTGTATACCATCATCTCTTCATTCCCACTCAAAATGGTCGGTACTCGTGCACTCGTCAACTTTTCTTTTAGACTCACGAATGTATGTTCACATCTCGCATCCCAAGTAAAAGTCTGATTCTTTTTCGTCAAATGAGTCAACGGTGTAGCTACCTTAAAGAAGTCCTGGATGAATCGTCTACAACATACAGCTAATCCCAAGAAACTTCTCACATCCGTAGCGTTTTTGGGTATAGTCCGATCTTGAACTACTGCAACTTTTGCAGGATCCACAGCAATGCCCTGCTCGTAAACAACATGACCCAAGAATCTCACTACCCTCCTCCAAAAGTAACATTTCGAAAACTTTGCATTTAGTCAGTGCTCTCTCAACAACTCAAGCACAATCTTCAAATGTGTCTTGTGTTCCTCTTCTGTCCGTGAGTAGATAAGAATATCTCGTTGAACAAAAGCACAAGTCTATTTTGCTGATCCTTGAAAACATGGTAATGAGATCACTAAAGTATGTCGACGCGTTAGTTAGCCTGAACGACATAACCAACCACTCATAAAAACCAAACGACATATGAAACGCTATAATCTTCACACTCTCCTTCGCTACCCCTAGTTGGTAAAATCCCATAGCAAGATCCAATCAAGAAAATACTCTAGTGTCATGAAGCTGATCGAACAAGTTATCAATATGTGGGTGTTCTTCATCATCACTTTTTTTAGCTCAGGTAATCAACACACAATCTAAGAGAACCATCCACCTTCATGGAGAATACTACGGGCGCTCCCCACTCAGAAATACTTTTGTGAATGAACCATTCTCGTAATAGGTCATTCACTTGCACCTCAAGTTTCTGCTGCTCTTGAGGTTCCATTCTCCTCAAAGGCATCACTATCAGTCTAGCATCTTTAACTAAATCAGTACGGAACTTGATCTCTCAATGTGGTGGAAGTCCAGTCACCTCCTCGAATATGTCCGGATACTCCTTAGCAATAGGTCCTGACAACGGCTCATCATATGGGATATCAAGCGAATACATAAAGCAGACCATCACGTTGTTATCTAGTAGGCAGCCTAACACTATCATCCGCCAATCATCTACCTCCTTCATCACCAATGACTTCTCCCAATCCACCATCACTCTATATCTATGAAGCCAGTCTATACCCAGAATAATACCAAACCCAACGAAACCCAAAACAAAGCAATCACAATCAAAAGAACATCCATCAATCGATAAAACCAAACCAAACACAGGCTAGTGGAGCCTCCAATAAGGTTCATCACAATCAAAGGTCGGTCAACAATTTTGGGTTCCAATCCCAGTCAATCTACTAAGTCACTATATATGAAGGAATTAGAAGCCCCGTATCAAATAAAATGCATATGGAAATATCATAAATGGAAAGCATAGCTTGAATAACAATGCTTTTTCCCATCACTTTCGCCAATGGAGCATTCGACGAAGTCTGAACGACATTGATAGCATATACTTTCACCACTTGTTTTTGCTTCAACGACTCTGGACAGTCCGATTGTGTCCTATCTTGCAACAATTATAGCACTTTTCCCCTAAGCCTTGCAGTCTCTACTATAGTGGGCCTTGTTACCGCAGTTGTAGCAAGTTAGCGAGAACTTACTGATCTTCTGGTCGCCTTTATACTGAAACTGCTTCCTCTTATTGTTCCACTTCTTCTTGCCTCCATCGCCAAATTGTGACTTTGTCTCATCTTTGGGAAAAATAGTCCTCGGCTTTGGATAAAGATTTTCACACCAAAAGGCCTTTTCGACTATCATCTCAAAAGTCTTGTCAATGTGGCCCATGAGCTTGTGATAACTCGCACCTCCCAACACACCGGTCCAAAGCGTAGTGCGGCTTTCGGCCTCGTGTTGTGCCGAGAAATGTGAGCTATAGGTGTTTTACTTTAACATCACAGAGACTAACGAAAGCAGATAGAATCTAAGGTATACTATGTTGTACTTTCAGAATTTACAGCGGAAGGAATAAAACATATAATATAGAAAAATATCCATCTTAGAAAATATTTGAATCATAATCAAATCAGTACATGGTCCAATATAGAATAAATAGAAAATATACTTCAAGTCTGATAAAAGAAATAAAATGTACTGATAAGATAGAATAATACTTTGAGAGCAAATATGATAAAAAGCAGTCTCCAAAGATAAGCTTGACTCTCCAAGTATTAAGAATGAGCTAATCACCTGCTACCCTGTCCATCTGTGGTGGGGAAAAAGAAGAAAAGAGAATAGGTTAGATAAAAAGTCCAATGAACGAGTACAAGTCTAATATGTGATAATCGTGTGCAGTTAATTCAAAGTGTGACATAGGATGTGCTACAAGTGTTCGTGAATTCTTAAGGTCCATTACCTAAGGGTTCTTATCTAACACAAGGGTCAAACTACTGATTGAACCTCAAACTAACGATCGGCCAATGCTCCAAGAGCTACCCAATGTGAAAGCATCGCATGTAGGCTACTGTAGGAATTGCTCTCCCATAAATACCTAGAACCATCACTAAATGCAAACTCATAAATTGACTCATCGTAAGCACCCATGTTCATCTCTCGATTGTAGTAGCAAAATGCATCTTATCATACTGCGCCGGCGTGTACCCGTACCATGTTGTGCTAGAACTGTGCGTATAAGGACTCTCATTAGTACTGGGCTCCTTTCTACTTTATAGCTGCTTATCGTGCTATGTCGGGCCTGACTATCTTTTAGAATCCCCTATTTGCATCGGGCTCACTCACTTGTGTCTCCATCAATGCTGCGCATCCTGGAATACCCTCTGGGCGATGATCTAATGTCCTTTGATAGGGAAATGACTTCCTTATTGTTTCTAGCATGTGTACTCAGCCCAAAATAAGCTCAAACAATCATTAGCGTTTATATAATTTTTATCCGAAATTATATAATTTTTGTTACCAACTTGGGCCTTAGGCCGAGGTTCAAAATCTAGAATTTTTGTTCCAACCGGTCGACCGTTAGGGTTCTAGGGTCGACCAGTCGTATACTAAAATTAGGGTTTCCTTAAATTTTTCACCGTCGATCGTTATATTGTCTAATTCATGTCGTTAGCACTTGTTGGTGAACCCTAATTACTAGATGACCAGTCCATGTTCGATGTGCAATTCAATTTGGGGTTTACTAATTTAGCGTTTACAGATTTAACTATAAAAGAGGTGCATACATCAATATTAAGTTAACAATTTACTGTAATTTCCAATCTAAAATTATATATTTCAATTCAGGGTTCCAAATTGAGTTTCTAACACCCTAAATGAATTAAAATAGTCCAAATCAAACTGTAATAACCATCTTACTAAAATTGTTCCCACTCACCTCAAGCCTAAGCTCTTCCTATCCGCTTTTGCTTGAGAATCGTCCCTTAAGCCTAAGGCTCCACCTTGATTCAAACGATTGGGTTCTTCTAGGTGGATTTTATTTGGTTTTTAAGAATTTTTAGAGTGAGGGAAGATGATAAATTTTGGCAGAGTTTGGTTACTGTAAAAAGTTGTGTGAGAATTAGGGTTAGATTAAATTAGAATTTATAGGGGTTGGAGTTATTTTAGACCGCTAGATCTAGGTTAATGAATATTTTCTAAAATCAGGTCCGCTCACCAACCATGTGGTTGCAAAGCAATCATCTGATACGTTTAAACATGTCACAAGAAATTCAAAATGCCTGATTTTTCCCCAAGCACGATTGCCCATTTAGTACCCTAGGTCGACCGCTAATAGTTGACCTTCGACCCCTTCGGGTCGATCAGTCAACGTGTTAATTTGTAAATTTTTATTTTATTTTCGATTCTTCCAACATTCATAACATATCTATATTTTCCAATTACAAAGTGTTGTATATGGAAACCGTCTAGAAAATCGCTATGAACGCAACAGTGCAAGTTTCGTAGCCAAATTTGAATGTTTGTGAAAAATTTCTTTTTAGTCCTTGTTTTATTTAAATTTGATTTTCTTATTAAATTTCTCGTTAAATTTTCGTGGTTTTACATTCTCTCCCTTAAAAGGATTTCGTCCTCGATATCTCAGAGGATGGAAAAATGTAACTTATACATACAACAACTAATAGCTACAACCATCTACGCATCCATCATCCATGAGCAATCCTAGTCCTCAAAAATTTTATAATGCATTATGTACTTATATATGCAACATGAAATGCAAGTGAACCTATTCTAATGCAAAAGAGTAGGCGGTCTACTAATCCAATCGACATCCTATCATGCAACTGCTCATGCGATGCATCAAAATGTATGCAACATAGTAACCAAATATACTTGCAATTCTATATGTATATGAAACCATACAACACATATGCATAACATCTACTTGCACAACAATAATCAAGAGATAATGTGCTATCAAGTGTGAGTGTGTGTGTACGCCTAGATGATATACTATCCTACACGTGCAAAAGAGAACAATTTAAATAATACCTTAAATACATTCATTAGCATCCATCATCCATAATATGTCCTATTGAGACTTTATAACCATTCATACCATCCAATGGTCTCTACCTAAAGGGTATATCAAGCTAAGTCCTATACATAAGTATTCTACCCCTATTAAACCTACATTGGAGATGTACCAAAAAAGAGTTGTGGGTGGTAGCATGGATCTTCTCCTCGGGCTCCCATGTACTCTCCGTTGTCGTCTCCCCAATGGACTTTAACAAGTCTTATTTCCTTATTGTGGAGTCGCTTCATACTATACTCTAAGATACGAGTGGGTGCACGAGGAACAATTGACTCTCGCTCAACCTCCACCTCCTCTAGTTGACTCGGCTTGACTACGATAGTTGTATCATGTAAGCACTTCCACAAGTGTGACATATGGAAAACATCATCTACCCCCACCATCTTCTCTGGAAGTTCTACTCTATATGCCAATTTTCTACTCTAGCCACCATCGAGAAAGGTCCTAAAAATCTTGGTGCTAGCTTCCCCGACCTACCAAATCTCATCACATTCCCAAAGGGTGAAACCTTTACGAGCACCATGTCGCTTACTGCAAACTATAACTCCATACGTCTCTTGTCAGCATAAGATTTTTGTCTATCCTGAGCGGTCTTCGTTCTCTTATAGATCAGATCCACCTTCTCCGATGTCTTCCTTACCATGTCCAACCCAGGAATAACCCTATTTGTCATATCCCACCAACACGATGATGATCTATAGGGTCTAACAACACCTCGAAAGGTGCATCCTAATGCTAGTTTGATAATTGTTGTTGTAGGTAAACTTCACCAACGGTAAATGGTATTCCCAAGAACCTCCAAAGTTTATAATGCACATCAGTAGCAAGTCTTCCAAAACCCAATTTACTCTCTCCGTCTGTCTGTCCGTCTACGGATGATATGCAGTACTCAAGCTCAACTCAGTCCCCAACGCTTCCTGCAGACTCCTCCATAACTGACTAGTAAAAAGCGAATCTCGGTCACAAACTATGTTAATAGTAACTCGATGTAACCTAACAACCTCTCTCACGTAAAGAACTGCCAACGATGCCACCGTCTTCGTACTCCTCACTGGTATGAAATGAGTACACTTGATCAAATTATCGACTATGACACAAATTCTCTCATTCCATCTTCTACTCCTTGGTAGGCCGTCTACAAAGTTCATAGAAATACTCCCCCACTTCTACTGAGGAATATCCAGTGGCTGCAACAATCCTTTGAACTTCTTCTATTCCCCTTTTACCCTTTGAAAAGTCATACACCTAACTACATACTCCGCTACTTGCTTCTTTATACCGGGCCAATAAGACTCTCTTCATGTCACGATACATCTTGTCACCACCAGGATGAACGGTCATCCTAGAACGGTGAGACTCAGCTAATACCTCATCTACCAAATCCAGACTACGGGGAACACAAAGCCTAGCATCCTCCGTTACCATCCTCTCGAGTTAGTGGCATACCACCTCAAATGACTCGATGATTCTCCTCTGTCAATCCTCTCTATAATGTCTACTAGCTCCTTCTCCTCCTTATGCCTAGACCTAATACGCTCCATCAATGTAGGCTGCAGATCTAAAGCTACCAATAATCACCGAGTAATTTCTAATGATGGTTGGAAATCAAAGGTAGAAATATACTCCAAATGTTTCCACTCCAAAAACAAAGGACTCATTAATGCATGGTATCTGCTCAACGCATCTGCCACTATGTTACCCTTGCCCGGGGTATAAGAGATATCAAAGTCATATGATGCAAAGAACTCCATCCATTTTTTCTGCCTCAAATTCAAGTCCATTTGGGAGAACAAGTACTTCAGGGACTTGTGATCCGTATATATCTCAAACCACTCTTCTAAAAGGTAATGCCTCCATGACTTGAGCGTAAAGACAATGGCTGCCAACTCAAGTTCATGGGTAGGGTAGTTTCTCGCATGGGTCTACAGCTACCCACTCGCATAACTCACCACTCTTCCTTCTTGCATCAAAACCATGCCTAAACCCATACCACAGGCATCAGTATAAATTTTAAATGGCTTCGTTCCATCCGGTAATACCAAAATTGGTGCACTAGTCAATGCCTCCTTCAACTTGATACAAGCTTCTTAACACTTTGCATCCCACGAGAAAACTAGATTCTTTTTGGTAAGATGGGTCAGTGGGGCAAAGATCTTCACGAAGTCCTTAATGAACTTCCGATAGTTGCCCGTCAAACTATAAAAACTCCTTACTTCCATGGCATTCTTCGATGCATGCCAATCCTGAACTGCTACTAATTTACTAGGATCAACCGCAATCCACTTTCTGAGATGATATATGCCAGAAAGCATACCTCCTCTCTCCAAAAGTGGCACTTTGAAATTTTCGCCTTAAGCTTATGCGCATAGAGTGTTCTTAGCACTTCCTCTAAATGCAATGCGAGCTCCTTATCACTCCTCGAGTATACAAGAATATCATCCACAAATACTATGATGAATTTTTTAAGCAACTCCCTAAATACTTGGCTTATCATGTCAATGAAGTATTCGAGTGCATTGGTCAGTCTGAAGGGCATGACTTACCACTCATATAATCCATCGGGTGTACGAAATGCCATGACTTACCACTCATATAATTCGTCTGGTGTACGGAATGCCATGACTTACCACTCATATAATCCGTCAGGTGTACGGAATGCCATCTTGTGAATACTGTCCTCGACTACACGTAACTGATGGAATCCGTTAGCCAAATCAAGCTATGAGAATACCTTGGCTCCAACTAACTAATCAAAGAGATCATCTATGCGGGGCAGTGGATAATGATTCTTCTTTGTTAGTATATTCAACTCTCTATAATCGACGTAGAGTCTCAAAGAACCATCTGCCTTTGTGGCAAAGATGGCTAGTGCTCCCTACTCAGAAATGCGCCTCCTGATAAAATACTTTCCAGCAACTCATTAACTTACTTATTCAACTCATGTCTTTCCTTTGGAGGCATATGACTTAGTGTTAAGAAGACGGATATGGCATTCTCAAAAAGATAGATCATAAATTCGATCTCTCTTTGGGGTGGGAAACCGATAACCTTTGTAAAAATATCCGGGAAATCTCTAACTACAAGCACTGCACTAAGCTCATCATGTCATGTGATAGGTACAACGAATATAGTTCGCATAACAGATCCTCAGGGATCGCAATAAACCTTCAAGCTACGACCACTACACTTGCTCAACCTAACGACCTTCATATCAGTATAAAATAAGCCCATACATAGTTATCCAATCCATGCCTAATATCAACCCAAACCCAGAGAATCCCAATACAAAGGCATCGCAATCAAACTTGACCCCTAAGTTAAACAATTTCAAACCCCTAGATAACATAGAAAAATAGACCGATCCTTCTACGGGGTTTGACACAACTATAGGGTCTGTGACTATACTAGTGTGTAAGTGTAAGTTATCAACAATTCCACTAGAAATGAAAGAATGTGATGCCCCAATGTCAAATAATGCGCAAATAGATAAACAAGAAAGAGTCAGCACACCTTTGATCACCACTTTCTTACCCTTGTCCACCACTAGCTATTCACTCGAGCTAGGGACTGCCTCCGGTGCATAAGTCGAGATCACTTGAGTAGAAGTCTAAGTAAAAGCTCTTGGTGGTGCTTTACAAGCTCACTTCAAATGCCTAAACTGATCGCAGTTATAACACTTTATCTTTGAGAAATCCATCCTACACTCCTTACCAAAGTGCCTCGATTTGCAACACTTATTATATTCATATCCTTCTACTAAATTTTCCTATTCGGCCTAAATCCTCCCTTCTCCTTATTCTTCCGGTGCCCTTTTTCACTAACCTTCCGAGCCTCCTCTTTCACTTCCTCCTTGGAGACAGTATTGAGTAAAGTCATCTCCACTATACCCTCATAAGTAGAACCCATAGGAAATGACTCAAAGCTATACCTTAGAGAGGTTAGTTCAGCCCTTTAACAAACTTAAGTGCCTTCTTATGCCTGGTATCAATCAGTCTCATCTCGAATCTAGCTAGCTCATTGAATTGTTTGATGTATTCCTTAATAGACAGATCTCTTTCTAGAAGTGGATGAACTTCTCAAGCTGAACGACTTCCTCCGCCTTAGATAGAAACTTCATCTCAAATCTCATATGAAACTCCTCCCAAGAAATATCCCCTCCATTGGTCTTAGACTCAAACCCCACCAGCTCAATGCCTCACCTTGTAACTTCCATATAGCTAACTGCCTCCTCATCTCATCAATCAAACCCATCAAACAAAAGATCCTCTCACAAGCACGGATCTAATGTCCACGAATCCTTGTAAGACTTTGTCCCCATATATGGCTTTCCTCTAAGGCTAGAAAAATCTTTGCGCAACTTAGCAAAGTCTAGAGCAGTAGGTGGGCGGGAAGGAACCACATCCGTCGCTCTCTCTAGAGGCTTTATAGTGGGATTTAGCTCAGCCTGTCCCCTTGCCTGAAGGTACAGGCATAACCATATCAGGATGTTCACAACCGGGACCTCAGCTGCATCGTCGGGGCTTGAATCTACGAGACCACTCATCTTTTATCTGTGAATTTTAAGAATTCCATTAGTAACTTTCCACAGATAGCATAAATACGATTAAGAGATAAGAGATAACATAGGTACG
Source organism: Allium fistulosum (assembly GCA_030737815.1). NCBI lineage: Eukaryota > Viridiplantae > Streptophyta > Magnoliopsida > Asparagales > Amaryllidaceae > Allium > Allium fistulosum. Next base: position 887,817,252 of record CM060903.1, on the reverse strand, counting down.
AATGAGAATTAGCATAGGAACGAACAAGAGTGATGTTTGATATATGAAAAAATTTGGAAATATTTTACTTATACTTATATATATATACTTTTAAGAAGTCTATTTTGAAAATTTTTGAAGACTATTTTGAAAAATATTTTTCGAAAAACTTTTTTTCAAAAACTTTTGAAATATGTTCTCTTAATACCGTCCTAATCCCTAAGAAACTTTGAACCTATGCTCAGATACCAACCGTGACAACCCGCACCTCCCACCACCAATCCAAAGCTCAGTGCGACTTTCGGCCTCGTGTTGTGCCGAGAAATGTGAGCTGTCGGAGTTTTACTTTAACATCACAGAGACTAATAAAATCAGATATAATCTAAGATATACTATACTTTCAGAACTCACAGTGGAAGGAATAAAACATATAACACAGACTTAGAAAATATCTAAATCACGGTCTTAGAAAATCAGTATGTGGTCCAATACATAGTACATATAAAATATCCCCCAAGTCCGATAAAAGAAATAAAATGTATTGATAAGATAGAATAATACATGGAGAGGAAATATGATAAAAAGTAGTCTCCAAAGATAAGCTCGACTCTCCAAGTATCAAGAATGGGCTAATCACCTGCTGCTCTGTCCACTTATGGTGGGGAAAAAGAAGGAAAGAGAATGGGTTAGACAAAAAGTCGGGTGAATGACTACAATTTTAAAATGTGATGATCATGTCAATTAACTTCAAAGCTATTCTAAATGATATAGGGTGTGCTACAAGTGTCCGTGAATTTCCAAGGTCCATTACCTATGGGTTGTTATCTAACACAAGGGTTGAACTACTGATCGAACCTCACACCAACGATCGGTCAATGCTCGCCCGTAAGCTACTGTGGAACTGCTCTCCCATAAATACCTATAACAATCACTACGCCTGGAGAGGCAGAACTGAAAATGCAAACTCGCAAAGTGACTCGTTGTAAGCACCCATTTTCATCTCTCAGTTATAGTGGCAAAATACCTCTTATCGTACTGCATCGGCATCTACCTGCACCATATCACGGCAGAATCGTGCGTACAAGGACTCTCGTTAGTACTTAGCTTCTTTCTACTTTATAGCCACTTATTATGCTATGCTAGGCCTGATTTTCCTTTAGAATCCCCCGTTAGCACCGAGCTCACTCACCTGGTGTCACCATCAATGCTACACATCCACTACGGAACACCCTATAAGTTTTTGCAAAATATATCACCCTAGTCAACTCTTAGCACTCATTTGGGTATTTAACCATTACCCAAAACGAGATGACCTAATGTCCTTTGATAGGGAACCGACTTCCCTACTGTCTCTAGCATGTATACTTAACCCAAAATAGGCCCAAACAACCATTGGCATTTATATAATTTTTAATAGAAATTATATAATTTTTATTACCAACTTGGGTCTTAGGTTGAGGTTCAAAATTTATCATTTTCGTTATGAACGGTCGACTGTTAGACATATACCATCGACCGCTACCGGTCGACCACTAGGGTTCCATGGTCGACCGATTGCATACTAAAATTAAGGTTTTATGTAATTTTAACCGCCGATCGTTATATTGTCTAATTAAGGTCGTTAGCACTTGTTGGTGAGCTCTAATTACTAGATGACCAGTCCATGTTCGATGTGCAATTCAATTTGGAGTTTACTAATTTAAGATTTACAAATTTAACGGTAAAAGAGGTGTATACATCAATATCAAGTTAACAGTTTACTGTAATTTATAATCTAAGATGATATATTTCAATTTAAGGTTTCAAATTGAGTTTCCAACATCCTAAATCAATTAAAATAGTCTAAATCTAACTGTAATAATCATCTTACTAAAATTGTTCCCATTCACCTCAAGCCTTAGCTCTTTTTATCCGCTTTTGCTTGAGAATCGTCCCTTCGTATGTTATCTCCGCTTGCTCTACCTTGATTCAAACGATTGCGTTCTTTTAGGTTGATTTTATTTGGTTTTTAAGAATTTTTAGAGTGAGGGGAAAGGATAACTTTTGGCACAGTTTGGTTGCCAAAGAGAGTTATGTGAGAATTAGGGTTAGATTAAACTAGAATTTATAGGGGTTGGAATTAGTTTGGACCATTAGATCTAGATTAATAAATATGTTCTGAAATCAGGTCTGCTCATTTACAACAACATGGTTGCAAAGCAATCATCTGGTCCATTTAAACATGTCACAGGAGATTCAAAACACATGATTTTTACCTAGGCATGGTCGACCGCCTATTACCCTATGTTGAAGTAACACCCCTAATTTTTAATAACATTATTTAGGAGATTTAATTAGATAAATTAAATAGAATAATGTAAATATTAGAGTGATAAGGGAATTGAGATTTGAAAAATTAAAAATAGAGGCCGAGCTTAATTACTTATATAAATGGGCTTATAAATGGTTTTGTATGTTAATTAGAAGAGTAAATAACGCAAGGGTATTTAGGGTAATTACGCACCTTAATCCCATTATCCTTATATATCCCCTTTCCATTATGCTACACGTTCATTTTTCATTTCATAAAAATGTAAATCAAAAGGAAAACAAAGTCAGCCATTACTAGAGAAAGAAAAGGGGAAAATCAATGTAAAGCTAAGGAATTAAAGCAAGGAAGGTTAATCTCAATCAATTCTCAAAGTCCTTATCCTAATCATGGTGAATAATAATCTAAATCATCTCTATTTTGTTTTTATGATCATTTGATTTTCGGGTTTAAGATTAAATCCAATATAATGATAATTTTGATGATGATATGCTTGGATTTTATAACATGTTTGATTTAAACAAGATTGTTTGAATATAGTTTTATACGGTTATAAGGGTAAAACCGATTATAATGAATTTCGAATGCCATGAGGAAATTATATGTTATGTAAAACATGATTTTGGAGATGGGTTTTAATTTTTATAATTTTCCAAGCTATGGAAAATTTATTATGAATTTTCAAAAGAAAATATGAACAATTGGGTTTATAAATTAATTTCAGAAATTATATTGAGAATTTGGGTCTGAAATTTTGATATGTTAGATAACATGTTAAAATTGAATTTCTGTAATTTTTGGGAATCTTTCCTATGTAATTTACTATGGGAATTAAATTATTTTAGAAGAAGGATTTAATTCTTCTAATTGTTTTGCTTAATGGAAGGGTTTAATTGTAAAAATTAATCTTTGATTAGATATGAAATTACGCGGAAATTATTTTGGTAAAGAATTTGAAAAGTTTATGGCAACCAATTAAATGTTTACAAATAGGCAGGTTAGTTATAAAGTAATTACTTTAAATGGCATTAAATCAGTCTTTACCCAGAAAAGTTGGTTCAGCCTCTTTCAAAAGCACCTTTCGACCCAATGCTTCTGCCTTCAACTAAGTCGAAACCTACCAGGTCGAAACCAACTAAGCCGAAACCAATACACAAGGTATCACTATGTTGGTATGTAGTGGATTGGAGAAGGGCGGAAGGCATGGTGTCGAAACATAGTTTTCAATGTGGTCGAAACATTTGTTTTATTTTCCAAAGAAATGTGCTTGCCTGTGTTACTAAATGCTTTCGAAGGAGCCGAAACATATGCTTTCAAATGGGTCTTTCTAAATTACTTTCAAAAGAGGTTGTCGCTTTTTTTTAAATTGTGGCTTCCGAAGAGTTACTTAGTTTTAAAAACCAATGCTTTCGAAAAGGGTAGTTTTGACCAAGTCGAGACCCTTCTGCCGATCCTGTGCCTTACGAAGGGATTAAAGTCATCAATGCTTTCGAAAGGTAGCTTTGTTTTATACTTGTACCAAGCCACTTCCTAAAGATTTCGAAAGGATTCAAGGGTTTCGAAGGCAATGGCTTCAAAAAGGGTTTTGAAGCCATCCTTCAAATGTTTTACTTAAATGTTTTGAGCTTTCGAAAAGATGGTGCCGAAGCCATCTGGTTTTCCCCAAACTCTTTTTATGGTTTCGAAAAATGTTAAAATGGTGTTTTATGTACATTTTGCGAAGTTTAGCTCAACTGTTTTTGATAATTTAATTAAAGAAGAATATCATGATCCTAGTAAGAAGGAAACACTTGTTAAAAATGAAAAGAGAGTTTTATAGTTTTAATAACTTGCTAGTTTTATGGAAATGATGTCAAAAATCAAAGGTTTTGATTAGAAAGGTAAAGTGAAAATATTATGACTATTACTTAAATTTTAAAAGAAAAGAAATAGATCAGAGTAGATAAATAGGATCAAATAGTCCACTAGGAAAGAATTTGGCTATGGAATTTGAAAAGTATTGAAATGGTTAGGACATATATAAAAATGAGACATGGAAATTTATAGAACCTTTCAATCAATGATTGAATTGAAAGGATAGAATACTAGGTGAAACCTCCTATAGTAGTAAAGAGTAAGCACCACCTTGTATCTTTTTACCCAAGTATGATTTGTATCGTAGAATCTTTGTGTGAGGAAGTTTGGAAAGTAGGATTTGGATCAAACATATATTCGAATAAGGAAAGAGTAAGCTGAGATGTTTTATTCTATCAAGAGATGCTATATATGCAAGGAGTTTTATTCGGTTTGAAGTGTAAAAAGAGCCAAGTATAGTCTACTTTAATTCTCATATAGTAAGTTATCTGAAAAAAGGGCAATCTAGATATTGCTTGGTACCATATAGGTAATGATAGGATACCTTTAGGCTACGGGCGGTATAGTTATTGCGTTGTTACACTGAAGGTTATAGGTGGACCAGGTAGTCATAAGTGGAAATTCATATTGGTGGGAGAGCAGTCCCTACAGTAGCATTATGTGATGGTATAAGTGGAAATTGGTTTCCACGGTAGCTTACGGGCATTTTTACCGTATAGGGTTCTATCGTTGTAAATGCGTTCCAAGTATGCCTAAGTAAATCTTGGAATTGTATGGTTAGAAATTTGCACATATTTGAATTTGGAAAATGTTGGGTAGTAGTAGTCCCTGAACTTGTAGATCATGTGATAGTTCTAGATTTGTAAATTTAAAGGATGTGTGCAAGTAAATTGCAGTTATCACGGTAAATTGTTGAGATTTAGGTGATCTTAGATTTTCTTGGAATTGATATGGGTGGTAGTTATAAACTAGAAATGGGATTTAAGTAGTATTTTAATTCATTGGAATGTAGAGGATTGTAATGCAAATTCATATGGATTATCAAGTTCTGACTTATAAGTAAAAGTGTATCGTTTAAGTAGTATTTTAATTCATGGTGTTCCGGTCAGTATTGTTTGTGATAGAGACCCCATCTTTACCAGTCAGTTTTGGAAAGCTTTTCAGGAATCTTTAGGTACTCGTCTGAATCTGAGCACTGCTTACCATCCGCAGACCGACGGTCAAACAGAAAGAGTGAATCAGATTCTGGAAGATCTTCTTCGTGCATGTATCCTTGATTATGGAGGATCTTTGGAAGATCATCTCCATCTCGTTGAATTCACCTATAACAATAGTTATCAGGTATAATCTCAAATATCTGTTTAAGATTTTCTTAAACATTTATCTATCTTATCCGATTTTTTGAATTCAGGCTAGTATCGCAATGGCTCCATTTGCTGCTCTTTATGGACGCCCTTGCAAATCTCCATCTTGCTGGATTGAATCTGGTAATCGTTTGGTTCTTGGTCCTGATATGATTCTAGAAGCATCTGAGAAGGTTGAGGAGATTAGGAGAAAGATGAGGATTGCTCAGGATAGGCAGAAGAAGTATGCTGATAGACGTAGGAGGAATTTAGAATTTTCTATTGGTGATCAGGTTTTCCTTAAGGTCTCTCCATTAAGAAATGTGATTCGTTTTGGTCGGAGAGGGAAGCTCGCTCCTAGGTTTATTGATCCTTTTCACATCTTAGAGAGAGTTGGTTCCTTAGCTTACCGTTTGGATTTTCCTGAGAAGCTTTCTGGAGTTCATAATGTGTTTCATGTTTCGCATCTTCGTCGGTATCTTCATGATCCATCTTTGATTGTCCAGCCTTCCGCTCTCGAGAGTTTGGATGTTGAGCTGAACCATACTGTCGAGAGGAAGCCACTACGTATTATCGATAGAGGTATGAAGCAGCTACGAAGAAAATCTGTCAACCTGGTCAAAGTGCAATGGAGCACTGATGATCGGGATTGTACTTGGGAAACGGAGGAGAGCATTCGTGCTTCAAATCTGGAATTGTTTGTTCTAGGTGCTATTCGTTATCCTACCTTATCCTTCTTTATTTTTTGGGTCTCGTTCCTTTTCGAGGACGAAAAGTTTTGAGTGTGGGAGAGTGTAACAACCCGCAAATTTTGAAAATATTTTAAATGAAAATTCATTTGAAACTTTGAATATAATTATTTTAAAATTTGATAAATTTGGAAATTTAATGTAATATTTTGGGATTTGATGTGGAATGTTCTTCCAAATTTAATAAAATAACGATTTTTCTTAAAATGCAAATTTTGGTCAACTTTGGTTAAAGTTTGACCTACTGTGAAAATTTTAAAATTTGAATTTTGAACTTTTACTTTTTTTTATGAAGATGGATTTAATTCTAACATTTTCTTTGTTTTTCGTTTTGTAAAATTTTGATTTCTACTTCTCAAAATTTACAAATTTTGGCGTATTACACGCAGTTATTTTCCTATAACATTTATCTTATTTACATTTTGATTTTGGCCTTGTACTATTGGGCTAGGAATTTCTTTAGTAGATAAGAAGCCACATGATTGAGAGGACTATATAATATCCTAAGGTTTTGCTAGACTATTCATTTTCATTTGTGCCTCCGCAAAAAGAAATTAATGTAAGTTTTTATTCTTCCTCTTCCTCCTCAAAACCCTAGACTTCTCCTTTAAAAAATTTCCTTCCTCCTTCCCCAAATTTCGACCATGCTCATCACCACACCCATCTCCTCTTCCTCCAAAAAAAAACCCTAGCCAAAACCACTTCTCCTCCTTCCTTTTTCCCTTCCTCTTCAACAAATTTCAGCCTCCACTCCTCTTCTTCCCATCACAAACCCTATAGCCGAACCATCACCTCACCCTTCCCCTTGCTTTGCCTTGGCCGTGACCACCTTCTCCACAACCAAACCCTAACCCTAGCCCTAGCCGAACCAAACCCCACCCAAATCTATCCTAGACTGAACCCAAACAAACCCTAGACCAAACCTATGTGTCCCTTTGACAAGCCCTTTCATCTGTTTACCAATATAAAAAAAATCTAGTTTTATTTTCTATGCGAATTCTATTTGTTTACATATGAATTTTTTTTTTCAAAGCTTTGGATTTGGATTCTCCTCCCACTCGAGCTTGTCCGTAATTGTCGTGCTTATTGTAGTCGGTGTGTTGTGTTTGGAATCACTTTCTAACCAAAGAAGGTGAGTAATCACTCTTGACAACATACTTATATTTTGGTGAATTGACGACAATTGAATTGTATGGATATGTATATGCAAGTTAGAAATTTCACCTATGTTTTATTATGTTATTTCCTATGATATTAAACCTGTTGTGATCATATGCCATGATATGTTATTTATTGTTCTGTTTATTTCATATTCTGTTCTCACACTGCAAGTTCCTTCACTATGGGTTGAAATGATACATACCCGAATGATCTTTAGATTAAGGAAAATTGTTATGGGCTGAAATGATAGGCCTGAGCAATTTTATTTGACTTGGGATTGCGGATTTGAAATGATATAAAACCCGGAAAATTAATAAATTGCAGATTGAAATGATATATGTCTGTACTTACTTGATCCTAGGGTAGAGAATTTTATACAGACTCCGTGGTTGATTTAAAATGATTTTCTAAAAATTATTAAGTATTTTGGATTTCTATATATGAATGTCAACTAAAATTTAATGTAATAATTTTTGTGAATTTGTTTACATGAGTTAAAATTTTTATAAGAAATAAATAGTTGGAAATGTAAATTTTGGAATCTAATTTACAGAATGAAGGTTAATTGAAATTTAATAATCCAATTTGACTTAATAATGGTATTTTATTCTAACCTGTAAATTGTAAGTTTTAATTCATGTAGTAGGGATTAAAATGATAAATGGTTTTTTTTGTGGAAAAAAAATGTAAGTTAAAACGTACATTTGACATGTAAGTTTTAACTAATGTAAATGGTATAACTTGGGTAATAAAAATAATAAATGTTATTTATTGAAAAGAAAATAAAGTGTAAGTTAATAACGTACTTTTAACTTAGCATAAGAATTTCAGCTTTAAATTTTGACATTATAGTAACAAAGTTATTTAACTAAAGGTGTGGTTTCTTTAATGACCAAATAGCTAAAATTAGAGTAATATAATAGGAATGATATAATGACTATGATAAAAACTGTAAATATATATATATATATATTATTTGATTTTATAAACTATTGTAGTAGGAAGTATTACAGTAAAATTTCTACACTGCTGCGAATTCTTACAGTAACAATTCTGCACTGCTGTGATTCTTACAGTAACAATTCTGCACTGCTGTGATTTCTTACAGTAACAATTCTGCACTGCTGCGAATTCTTACAGTAACAATTCTGCACTGCTACGAATGCTTACAGTAACATTTCTGTACTGCTGCGTTTTCTTAAAAGTGACATTTCCAGAATGCTACAATTTTTCTAAAAGGGTTATAGTTTCGAATGTTATGGTTCTAAAGGTTACACCTTTAAAATGTTAGGGTTTTAGAGCATTATGTTTCAAGGGGTTGTAATTAAATGAAATTTGGAAGTGTTACAACTTTGGAAAATGAATAATATTTTAAAGAATAATGATATTGGATTTATGAGGTTTTGGAATGAATATGTTTGATATGAAATATAAACCATTTGAAATTGAAATAACCACGGGTTATAATAACGTTTGGTTGTTAAAGAGACCGGGATCAGATATGGGCATACTCTCTGTCGATACCGAAAACCACTTTAACAATTGTGTACGTGGTGGAGATTCCAGAATGAAGTAGGATGGCGACGATCCTAAAGGTATACATATGTGGACCTAACTCCCGTGAGTTAGCATAAGGTGGCTAAAACAGGAGCAATTGATGGGCCAAGTGAGGTAGCTCCTCCGATTGGACACACTTCATCGTTAGCCATTCTATTACATTGTGATTGATTTGGTGCGCACCTTTGATTCGAGAGTGTGGATCGAGTTGGGTGGTAGTTGTGGCTATGCGTTACCAATAGTCCGGAAGTGTAATTGGTATATCTACCCTGGCATTGCCTAGTTGTGACGTGTCACCTACCCTAGCGCGCCTTCTACGAGTTTGTTTTGTACCATACTAATGGAGTGCCCTTTGATGACGTCCAGTACAGGCGGGATTACGGTACTGTATAGACTATGGAAATATATAAAATGTGTTAAGTGAGAAATGGGTAACGCCTTAACGCTATTTTAATAGTTTACTTTACTTTATATATTATTATAATAGCGTATTGTACTACGTAGTAGATAGTTTAGCGGATCCTTAAAGGATGGGCGATCCCAAGCATCCTTTAAGTTACTGATGCATTTCTTTTGCAGTTCACTTGAGTTGATTTACATTTTATAAGTATGTATGTCCTGACTCGAGTGTTTAGTGTTTTGCTATACGCTTGGGTCAGCTTGAGTTTTACAGCTTTGGATTCATCTGTTTGGAGCTAGAGATCCGCCGGAGATTTAGCTGTCTACCTGTTATTTCCATTCTAGTTATTTCCACTCAGCTTTTGCTTTTGTAGTAGAGAACTTATGTATCTAAACTTTCCGCTGTATTTGTTTTCAGACTTGGGTATTATGTATTAGTTTGAGACTATGTACCTAGGAGCTTCATGAACTCCTATGTTTATTTTATTCCGCTGCAAGTTATTCTGATATTTTGTGTATGTGATTCTGTGATTGATTTTATTTGCCCCAAATTTTATTAACAATCTGTTGTTTTGAATTATTCAAGTCTGACATGTGTGGTTTTATTGTCGATTTGAATGGTCCAAAATGGCGGGATGTTACAAATAAGGTTGGGTGCAGTTCTGATGCAGCACAGGAAGGTGATTTCCTATGCTAGCAGGCAGCTAAAGCCCCATGAGAAGAATTATGCAACGCATGACTTGGAATTGTTAGCGATTGTATTTGCTTTGAAGATGTGGAGACATTACTTGCTGGGTGAGAAGTTCAAGCTCTTCACATATCACAAGTCCCTGAAGTATTTTTGACTCAAAAGGATCTGAACTTAAGGTAGTAGAGGTGGTTAGAATTTCTTGCGACGCACGATTTGAATATTCTCTATATACCAGAAAAAGCAAATGTGGCGACAGACGCTCTGAGTAGGAATGTAGTGTTGGCTCTCTTGGAAGTTACTCCATCTCTTTTGGAAAAGATCGCGAGCAAGAAAAATGAAGTCGATCACTTAATGGAAATCATCAAGGATGTAGAGGAGGGGCAGTGTTCAAGTTTCGAGGTAGATCACTATGGCGTATTGTGTATGAATGGGAGGATATGTGTTCCAAATGTCGATGATCTTAGACAGGAGGTTTTAAGAGAATGTCATCAGTCCAAGTTGAGTATCCACCCAGGGGTTTCAAAGATGCATCATGATATAAAGCGGGTATTCTGGTGGAAGGGAATGAAGAGAGATATCTCTATCTTTGTGAGCAGATATGCGAATTTCCAGTAAATCAAGGGTAATCACGAAAGAACTACTGGGCTACTTTAACCGTTGGAGATCCCAAATTGGAAGTGGGAACATATATCAATGGATTTTATTGATGGTTTGCCCATATCTAGGAAAGAGAGCGAAGGTGTATGGATATTGTGGATTGGTTAACAAAGATTGCTTGGTTTATTCCTGTAAAGCCGACAAGGACTGAAGCGCAATTAGAAAAGATTTATATAAGGGAGATCGTTCGACTGCATGGAGTTTCGGTGAGCATAGTAAGTGATCGGGATGCTATCTTTACCAGCCAGTTTTAGAAGGCGTTACAAGTAACTTTAGGAGCAAAGCTAAGTCTGAGCACTGCCTACCACCCTCAAACCGATGGTTAAACTGAGAGGGTGAACTGAATCTTGGAGGTTCTATTGAGATCATGAATCTTGGACTTTAGTGGATCTTGGGAGTATCATCTGCACTTGGTGGAATTTTACTACAACAACAATTATCAAGCTAGCATTGGCATGATGCCCTATGAAGCTCTTAATGGATGGTCATGTAAGTTATTAGCGTGTTGGGTGGAGATCGGGGATCGACTAGTGCTTGGATCTGATATGATTCTGGAGGCTATGGAGAAGGTTGTTGTGATTAAGAGGAGGATGAAAGAAGCCCAAGATCAACAGAAGAGCTATGCAGATCGAAGGTGAATGGATTTGGAATCTGCAGTTGATGATTTTGTATTTGTAAAGATTTCGCCGTTAGAGGGGTTGTTCATTTAGGAGAGCTGGAAGTTGGCCCCAAGGTATGTTGGACCTTTTCGAATTCTTAAAAGGATTGGGTTGCTTGCTTATAGAGTTGAGTTGCCGAAGAGGTTATCAAGGGTCTATAACGTTTTCCATTTATCCCATTTTAGGAAGTATGTGCATGACCCATCTCTTATTGTGGAGCCGTCTGTTCAACAAGATTTGAAGATAGAAATGAACTTGACTGTGATCAGACATCCAGTTCGTATTGTGGATCGATATGAGAAGAGACTATGAAATAAGGTAGTAAGATTGGCTAAGATCTAATGGAGTGACGATCCTGGATATTGTACATGGGAGATAGATGATAGTATGAGGGAAGCTTATCCTGAATTGATGCTAGAATAATGTTGCTTGTTGTATGGATTGTGTATGTACTATTTGTGATGTAGTAGCTTAGTGTATATCTTTTGTATGGTTTTCATGATATATAATATATGCCCTTTGAGTTATTTTGAGTTATCTTCTTGTGTGCCAGTTTTGGGATGAAATACTTTTAAGGAGGGAGAATGTAATGACCCGGAATTTAATCACTTTGAATATAAATATTTAATATATTTTTAAATAATTAATTTATGGATTTTATAACTAGTGATGGTGAAATGATTGTAAAATTTGTTTACAGAAATATTTAGTTCGAAGAAAATTTGACCGAAAATCGTTTTCAGAATTTTCGACTTTTCGTCGTCTAATAGTTGTCGGAATTGCTGTGTACATTCTAATATACATATACTCATAATATATGTATGGTTAAGTTAATATATGGTAAATATATTTACTTAAGTAAATAAATAAGAGATGTGATCTTTTTCCAAAAATTTAAAAATACAAATAAAAGAGAAAAGATGTAATGACACATTGTATAACATCATAGTACAAGGAAGTGAAAAAAATGTTAGACAAATGGGGGTTGTGATGCCTTGCGTGTGGAAGGGGGAAGAGTAGGAGTGTGATGATGTGTCATAAAGTTAGTGGAGGGTATGGACCATAGAGTAATTTAGTAATTCATATATTCCACTTAGTATAAAAATAATTTCCTAATTTTCTCTCTCTCATTTTTCATTTCATTTCTTATTTTTCAAAACTCCATCACCTTCTTTCTAAGCTCTTAAATTCTTCAATGGCTTCCTTATAAAAAATTTCAAATAAAAATCCTTCCTTTTCCACTTTAAATGTTTAAAACCATTTCAAAAAACACACTTTTTCCTTCCTACGCCATCTCCTTTTCAAAAGCAAGCCTAAAAATCCCCTACAACCCATGGTCGAGCCTATACTCCACTAGGCCGAGCCTACTTCTGACCCTAAAGCCCATAAAAATCAAGTTTTTAAAGAAAAATCAAATGTTCGAGTGTGTGAGCAAGTGGTGGTGATTTTTGGTTGGATTTCATTACGTTTTGGTGAGTAAAGCTCACATTTTTAAGCTAGTTTTAAACATTATTTTTTGGCTAATAATTGTGTTGATTGTTGGTTGAAAAATAATGTTGTTGTGCTTTACGTATGTGTGATTATATGTAATGTTTGGTTATACATTTGGAAGTATAGTTGAAATGTTAAGTGATGTTGAAAGTAATGATTTTTACTTTGTGTATAATGTTATAGCGTGTGATAAATGCATGAGCTTATGCTATGTTGTTGTATGCTAAAAGAAAATAGTATTAAAGTTGTTTAGTTGCGACATCGAGATTCCTTGATTTTGAACTTGTTTTACTTATGTATTTTCTAGGAACTGTTTTATAAAGTTTTCACAAACTTTACTTTTTAGTTTCCAAAACATTATAAGATGGTTATAAAGTAAGATAAGATAAAAAGTAGAGGTTTTTAAGGGGGCATTGGATATGTAAAACTAGTTTTGGAGTTATGGTATCCATAGCGATAGTCGTTATGGATGTAGTTCGTGGAATCCAACACTTTTTCTAAACTAAAAGTGTTTTTTATAAATATTTTTGAAAAAAGTATTTTCAAAACATACCCTAAGTATTAAAAGGAAATCATTACTTATTTATTTAAGTATGGGTTAATGATTAATTAATTAATTAATCTAGTGAAGATAATTAGCATTTAATTATTAGTTAAGTAAAGGTAATTAGTACTTAAGTATTAATTAAGTAAAATAATTATAATCAATCAAGTAAGGGTTAATTAATCATTAATTAAGATAAGGTTAATTATTTAATTAATTACTATTCAATTAAGTTTTAATTATTTAATTAATTATTAATTAAGTAAGGGTTAATTTATAAATTAAATATTAATCAGGTAAGGTTAATTATTAATTAAGTTAAGATTTAATTAGGATTCAAATTAGGATTTAATTAAGATTTAATCATTATTAAATAAAGATTTAAAACTTATTTTTAATTAATTAAGTAAAGGTTTTTATTTTTAATTATTTTATTTCCAAGGATCGGTTTATTTTAAAAGCAGTTTTCTTTTTTAAAGAATTTTTTTAATACAAGGGATTCTCTTTATCTGTGTCATTAAGTAGCCAAAAAAATATGAATAAGTTATACTAAAACATTGACATGTTTTACTGAAAGTAAATTGTCTTGTATTTAGCACTAAAATCCAATCAGTAGGCTTTCCTCTACCTGTGTGATCTAGAACCTGTTTCTAGGCGAGGGATAGAGAAGTCGAAATGTCGAAAATGTGATAAATATAAGAGAGTTAATTTCGATAAACGGGGGATGATAAATTAAGTATATGGAAGGTAATTCAGCGTATACTTAACACCAAATTCTGAGGTATGGAAACTCATCTCTATCCCAAGAAGTAAGAATGTACATCGATTCAAGGATAGTTCTCTAACTTGTTCGACTTCATTGTTAATCAAGGGATGGTGTTGTTTGAAATTGGGAACTGGGGATAAGTATAGGATGTCTTATTTCCATATGCAAATCTATACACACCCCAGGTAGTGGATTTGTCCACTATCGATAACTTAAAAATTTTAAAATTATCGAATGTTGGTTCGAAGAGACCAGATCAGATAGCATGAATTATCCAAAAACCACTTCGAACTAACGTAAGTGTTCGAACTGAAAACATCGCGAAGACGATGAAATCAAACGAAGATCTTTGAAGTGCAAGGGCTACTTGCTGCTAATCCTTAGAGTGATTCCAAAATGGATGTAGTAGGAGTAGTGCCTTCGATTTGTTCATATCTTGAACAACTTGTATGGACGAATGCTAACATTGCATTGTCACATGGAAGTCAATGTTAGAACTCCAAGTAGGATTGCTATATGGAAAGGTAAACGTAGCCACAAGCATTATAACTGAGAATGACCAAAACAGGGGATATGTAGCAGGGCTATGTGGGTCGCACCCATTAGGGTATAGTCACCACCCGATCGAGATCGATATTCTCAGATTATGTATAATAGCAACCTGGGTACAGTTTTTGATCACAACTGAGGTGGTGATATATTCAGTACTATCCAGTAAGGGATAGTCCGGTCCTATGTTGGCAGAGGGTCCATACGAGGCCCTCGATACACTTTATCTAGAGGTGTATTGAGGTAGGCTTATTATGCTGGATTTAATTAATATAACAATTTTGGCTATGTTATATATTTACTTTAAACCCTAGACATTATTATAATATCACTGGATTTCTATAGAAAGGTTTCGGTTATTGTAAGGTAAAAACCCATCCGTGTTTATGTGCGATGTGGTCTTACGAGATACCTTTTTTCTAAAAGAGTTTTTATTAAGTATAAAAATTTAGTTGCTTGGAGTTTACTCACCCGCATCCATGTCTGACATGGAGTTTTTCTTTCTTTCCCTAAAACTCTTGAACTGAAATTTGTATGAGTAGCCAAGTAGTCCAAGTTCTTACGGATGCATTTTGGAGGAGCATGGAGCAGGTGGCATTGTCATTATCTAGCTATTTATTTTATTTCAGTTGAATGTATGTATTGTATCAGTAGTTTAGGGGCAGGCAGTTATAACTGGCCCTGGCTAAATTTAGTAACTGTTGCGACTCTGATGTATTAATTTGGAAGTGACTATGTATTATTTTATGTTGACTATTTATATATTATTTTCTTATGTTGTGAAATTCTGTATTTTCTTTCTTCTTGTCTTGTCTTTTCTTTTACCCCAACGGCTTGTCTTTCAGACTCTTAGATGATCGACACATGAATACCATGGATGTATTATAGGATTAAGAAATGCAGATCGTTACAGTATCCCATTGGTCAAACTCGGAAATAGTTAACAACATAGTTGTGTTGTCTCTCTTGTGTGAACTCGATCCACAGTCAATATTTAAACAATTTAAATACTAAAGTCTATATGAACTTTACTAAGCACGATATATGGTCAAGTTCAACGCTTCAGACCATTTAGGAAAAATCATGTTTCAAATCTAAAATAAGTTCACCTAGTAACAATAGTTTGTACATGTATTCTTTTCACCACTATACCACTTAGAGATCTAGATTTTGAACTAAACTTCAATCCATTAATTTTGTCAATTAACTTATTTACTCTATCCGAAGATTTTGACTTTTAAGTCGTATACCTATTGTAGTAATACCAACCTTCTATAACGAAGGAGACAAAACCTCTTTTGGGTTGTGTCTTACTTCAAGTAGTTCAATGTATACCCGACTATGGTCATAACAAGGTCGTCATGCCAAGTATTTAACCATAATCAAAGTATAGCCTAGTTACATAAGATTGACAGTACCCTCAAGTCAGAAGACTACTTGTACATCATTACCGTGAGACCTTATATTTTAACTCAGTTATATTAACCTATAGAACACTCTCGTCGAGTCATTTTGTGATTGTTCGAAAAAAAACCACAAGCACGTAACCTTTTGATGCCCACAACGGGCATAAGCAAATCACCATCCATCATACAGAGTGTGTTATGTACACTAGTCTCAATAGATCTATCGATATTTTTTTTCTCGATGCATCTTGACTATTTAAAGAGTGAATGTTTGTCTATGTGTGTGTACGCGCACGCGCGCACGTCCGTGTATATGAATGTGGGTATGTCTTGACTCAATGCTCATGCTTATGAAGATAATCATACATGCAATCGATAAACTACTTTTTCTAAGAATTTTCTACTTATATATGGTTAATATATTTAATTCATTATTTATATCTCTATATAACAACATATATAGAAGAAAAATAAATTAGATGCCTACCATCACTTTGAACAAGATTCTATTATAAGAGTTACGTTACGTAATAATTTACATAATTTTCCCTATGACACATCCTTAGCTTTATCAGGATCCTTACCCCTTGCAGTTGGCTGGCCCCTTAGACCTTCCATAACTGGTAGAAACAAATAAGATAATTTCGTATTTGAACCTTAAAAGAAGAATTATAAAGGTTTGTGCTAATTAGCTTATAAACTTTATACCAACAAAAACATTTGAACTGTACAACCTAAAACTAGTCTTCCAAAACCAAGAATCCATGAAACCATGACTTTAAAACAAAGCGGACTGACCAAATCAAGTAAAACTAAATCGACCTAATTACATTGTTTGGTTGCACACACTTTTGTGGGTGCACACCCGCTTTGTGTATTACTACAACACAATGCTTAATAAAATAGGTTTGAAAAGAAAATCTAAAATATTTTGTATCCACTACCAAATATGTTAATTGTGCACCCACAATATACCTTAAAGTAGCAAGTTTCACTCGTCCTTTAGACCAACAGGCTAACCTTGAGCTCTAATACCAAAAATTTAGCATCCAACCAAGTACCTTGAAAATTTCACATTTTCTAGGTTATGTTTACGTTGCATTCAACCCGCTTTTAAAGGATTATTATAAAAATAAAACAAACACTATAATTCTAACTTATAATTTTTAACCTCACACGATGTATAATTTTTTTAATATACTTTATTAATCAATAATAAATTATTTAGTAAAATAATTTACTAATAAAATAGTATCAGTCCATGCTAATTTATCGTTACAGTTCAACTAATGGTTATGGCCCATAAAAAATGCAAAGAGGACTTAGAGAATTGGGGTTCAAGTTGATGCTTTTTCATGAGCTATGTAGAATTGGAAAATGAACTTAAGTATTAAAATGTATCCATATGCATATTTTACATGTATAAAATTATCGCACAAAAACTACAAGTTGTTACAGCTACTGAATTTTTTGCATTGACTTCCTATAGCAAAAAGCAAAATGGTTAAACAATTGGTATTAGAAATTTTTGTTTCACTAAAACTTATGTCGCTTGTGCATCGTTATATTCAAGTGGCACTATCAAGAGCTTGTAGTATAATGGGAAGTCTATGCAAATTTACCTAAGCTACAGTTTTGGCGAGGAACATCTAGCTGGTGGGGAATTTCCCATAGGATTAATATGATTTGGTCAGTGATTAGAAGATCCATTTACTAAAAGACTTGCTAGGGAGTTGCAATATCAAAGGGATGGGGATTAATGTCTATATAAAATAACTACCAACTATGAAAACTTGGCTCAACTCGAAAAAAAGTTCATTATCTTTAGTTTAATGATCAAAGCACCTTGTAGAAGCATTATAATATCGATTATAAAACCGATACATTCCATCGTAAGATAAAGTGCTTAGTTCTTGTAATGGTAAGGAGGAAATTCTACCCAGATTATCACATAATAGGTTTATAATAGTTGTATGTTGAAATGTATGTTATACGGAACCTACATATATGAATGTTAAAGGTAGGGCGCATTTTACAAGATAGTAGCTACTCTTTAAACATATTTACGCGGTTCACATATCACAAATGGTACTGTGCGAAGAATTTGAAAACTCATGTTTGCAATCGACACGTTTGTATGTCTAGATGATTGATAAATCAATGTGTAGACAACTGGTCCATCTATCCAACCAATCATGTTGGACTAAGTTGAATTGCAAGCGCTCTATTTATTCTTGTGTAGGGAAATAAAATGAAGCAGCTTGATTTTTAAGCCAGCTAGCAGTTGTGTGGAAGTTGCAAGTTATACAAACTAAAGAATTGAGATTGATGCATCTTCGGTCAATGACCGTCACTTTTGAATAGTTATTCTCTCTAAAAGTGCATTTGTGGATGAATTAGACCAGAGGTTAAATTTTACAGTGTTCACGGACAACTTTTTCAATTAGAGATTGGGTAAGATGTAAAAATTGTATGTGTTAGGATTTTAGTTGTGCAAAACCTAACAAAAGATAAAATAGTTGTGAAAACCTATTCCAAAATCTTACCTCACCTAAGTCACAAAGGGATAATATTGGACTAAAATAATAATATTTGAAGATAAACAACGGTGAAAATAGTTCTAATACACAAAACAATCAAGAGAACAAACACACAAGATTCCACCCAACAACCATTTATATTGATTCCCATAAAACAATTGTTTACAATTAACCCACCAAATAAAAGTAAATAAAACAAAAATAGGATCGATAACCTAACTGGCAATGGATTCTTGATCTCTATGGCAATGACTTTTTAGTGTTTGGAGAAGGAGAACAAAGATGGAAGAAGAGAGATACACCAAATATTTTTCCATACTTTTCCACTCTCTCTTCTAGGCTCTATTTATAATAATCAATTACTTAATACCCAAGTTAATATTATATGGCAATAAATAAATTGATCAGCAAATTAGAGAGAGAAATAAACATAACCAAATATGTCTATTAATTAAGGAAACCAAATTTCATTTTCTTTCTTATGCATATTTATAGCCTTCTAAATGTGATTTTGTATCATCAAAATTTAACACTCTACCTTGATGCAGAATCACATATCTCCAACATACACTCGATCTTCACCTTCAACCAAAATGACTCTTCAAATCAAAAAATAAGAAAGTGACCCTATCGAATGAAACACAAAAGTCAACCATCTTCAGATCAATCACCACTTCCTTCTTCTCAGTCATACCAAATCACAAACTGCTACCACCGCTTACAAGTGAAGCACCCCCACTATGAGATACACCACATCATTTGGCTTCAAAAGCATTTGTAATACCACAAAGACCTATATAAAGTCTTCGTGGATTTTCCAACTCGACACCCGTCTACCACTTGACCTAAGCTCTCCACGGATCACCATTGATACCTCAAACATCATCAAAATGAAGACCTCTATCAAAAAGATGACTACTAACACGACCGTCAAAAGTAGTGCATGCACTCAACTCACCACCTACCTATGTACTAGGCTCTTCAACTGTCACTCGCTTCCTGTTATCGACCACATGACCACTATGTATAACCTTCTTTTGATCCCACGCTTCACACCTGTTACGCATATGACCCTTTTTGTGACAATAATAACAAAAGATACTTTTTGACATACCTTTACAATTAGCGACAATTTTCTTCGATTTTGTATCCCGCTTTGAGTCCTTTGCTACTATAGCCTCATCTTAAACTGATTTTAAGGTTAACCCTTTCCTTCAAAATTCTTTATTCAAGAGATTATTTTGCACAGTATCCAATGAGATAGTTTCATTAGCATTAGAGTTACTTAATGACACAACCAATGTTTTCCAACTCTTTGAAAGCGAACTCATCAATAAAAGAGCTTGTAATTCCTCATCAAATTTGACATCCGTGCCTGACAACTAATTTATTACATCTTGAAATCCATTCAAATGCAGTGCTACAAACTTCTCTCCATCTAGCCTCGACTGAACCAATTTTCGAACAAGAAAAGCTTTACCGGTAGAACTTTTTGACTCATATAAAGATACCAACTTGTCACACAAAGCCTTCATAGATTTACAACTAGCCGCTTGGTGGAAAACTGAATCATTAAGGTACCGACGAATCAAAGCTATCGCCTTCATGTCCATCTTCATCTATTTAACCTCCTCTATATTTGAGGGTCTCTTCTCATCGTCTTCAATTGGCTCATGAAAATCGTTGAGGTACAAAACATCCTCCATCTTAGGCTTACAAATACCCCAATTTTTTCCATTTAGAAGAGCAACCTTCAAGAAGGAAACTAAATCTGTCATCTCAACAATCATATAAATCCAAAATTATCCTTTGCCTTGTGATGATCTAGCTCTGATATCAATTTATTAGGATTTTAGTTGCGCAAACCTAACAAAGGATAAAATAGTTGCAGAAAACTATCCCAAAATCTTATTCACCTAGTCACAAAGGGATAATGGTGAATGAAAATAATAACATTTGAAGATAAACAATGGTGAAGACAGTTCTAAAACACAAAGAAATCAATAGATAAATACTTTTCCATTCTCTCTTTTAGGCCTATTTATAACAATCAATTACTTAATGCCCATGTTAATATTATATGGCAACAAATAAATTGATCAGCCAATTAGAGAGAGAAATAAACATATCTGAATATGTCTATTAATTAAGGAAACCAAATTTTCACTTTCTTTCTTATGCATATTTATTTCCTTCTAAATGTGATTTGGTATCACCAAAATTTAACACTCCACCTTGATGCAAAATCATGTATCTCCAACATACACTCGATCTTCACCTTCAAACAAAACGGCTCTTCAAAGCAAAAAATAAGAAAGTGAACCCATCGAATGAAACACAAAAGCCAACCATCTTTATATTAATCACTACTCCCTTCTTCTCAATCACACCAAATCACAAACCACTACCATGCCCATAAGTGATGCATCCTCCACTATGAGATACAACACACCATTTGGCCTCAAAAGCGTTTGTAATAATATAAAGACCTCCATAAAGTCTTCATGAATTTTCCAACTCGACACCCATCTACCACTTGACCTAAGCTCTCCACACGATCACCATTGATACCTCAAGAATCATTAAAATAAAGACCCCTTTCGAAAATATGACTACCAACACGACTATCAAAAGCAGTGCACACATTCACCTCACCATCTTCCTATGGACTAGGCTCTTCAACTGTAACTTGCTTCCTATTATCGACCACACTACCAACCAATCTACAAAGGTTTCCATCATTTAATACCCCTCTCATCACAATATGACCACCATTTTTCACTCTCAAAACTCCACCTCGAGTTTCATAAGTGCAACCATAGTGGTTCAACTGACCAAGAGAAATGAGATTATACGAACTAGTAGGTACATGTCTCACTCCCGAGACTTCTCTAACCACACCATCATACAAACGAAACTGGATAGATCCAATATCACAAACGGGTATCTCTCTCCGTTGGCGGTCCTAATCATATTCTTATAAGAAGAAAAACACCTCATATCACTACATATGTGAGAACTAGCATTTGAATCCATTTTCCATGGCTTAGCATCACTAATGAGGACATCATAAGAAATATCACTATCGGTACTTTCAATTATGTCTGCCCGTGTATCGCTATCACCCTCACTATGTATAACCTTCTTTTGATCCCTTTTATATGCTTCACACCTGTTGCGCATATGACCCTTTAATGACAATAATAACAAAAGATATTTTTTAACATACATTTACCGTTAGCGACTTTTTTCTTCGATTTTGTATCCCACTTTGAGTCCCTTACTACCATAGCCTCATCTTGAACTAATTTCAAAGTTGACCCTTTCCTTCTATTTTCTTCATTCAATAGACTATTCCAGACAGTATCCAATGAGATATTTCCATTAGCATTGGAGTTACCTAATGACACAACCAATGTTTCCCAACTCTTTGAAAGCGAACTCATCAACAAAAGTGCTTGTAATTCCTCATCAAATTTGACATCCATGCCTTATAACTAATTTATTACACCTTGAAATTCGTTCAAATGCTCAGCTATACACTTCTCTCCATCTAGCTTCGACTGAACCAATTTTTGAGCAAGAAAAGCCTTATTGGTAGCACTTTTCGACTCATATATAGATACCAACTTGTCCCACAAAGCCTTCTTGGATTTACAACTAGCTACTTGGTGGAAAACTGAATCATCAAGGTACTGAAAAATCAAAGTAATCGTCTTCTTGTCCATCTTCTTCTATTTACCCTCCTCTATATTTGAGAATCTCTTCCCATCATCTTCAATTGGCTCATGAAGGTCGTTGGGATATAAAACATCCTCCATCTTAGGCTTCCAAATACCCTAATTTTTTCCACTTAGAAGAGAAACCTTCGAGAAAGAAACTAAATCTGATATCTCAACAATTATATAAATCCGAAATTACCCTTCGCCTTGCGATGATCTAGCTATGATATCAATTTATTAGGATTTTAGTTGCGCAAACCTAACAAAGGATAAAATAGTTGGGGAAACCTATCACAGAATCTTATTCACCTAGGGCACAAAGGGATAATAGTGGATGAAAATAATAATATTTGAAGATAAACAATGGTGAAAATAGTTCTAAAACACAAAGTAATCAAGAGAACCAACACAAAAGATTCCACCCAACAACCATTTATATTTATTCTCAAAAAATAATTGTTTACAGTTAACAAACCAAATAAATGTAAATAAAACAAAAGTAGAATCAATAACCTAATTGACAATGAAGTCTTGATCTCTATGACAATGACTTCTTAGTGTTTAAAGAAGGAGAACAAAAATGGAAGAAGAGAGAAACACCAAATATTTTTCTGCACTTTTCCACTCTATCTTCTAGACTCTATTTATAAGAATCGATTACTTAATGCCCAAGTTAATATTATATGAGAATAAATAAATTGATCAGCCAATTAGAGAGAGAAATAAACATAACCAAATATGCTTATTAATTAAGGGAAACCAGATTTTCTCTTTCTTTCTTTTGCATATTTATTTCCTTCTAAATGTGAATTTGTATCATCAAAATTCAACTGCTTGTATTTTTTTATGAAGATAATTTAATTTCTTTTTATAATGATTAATTATTAATTATTACTAATTAATATTTAATAATTTATCAACTAAAATGATAATTGAAATACAACAGTACATAGAACATAGATTGAAATACAACAGTACATAAACTTTAACAGAAATACAACATTACATAGAAATTTAATCGAAATACAATAGTAAAACAATACATAAATCAACATCGTCCTACAACAATCAAAGCGTCTCTAATTTCTTTATGTGTTGCGGCAATCTGTTGTGTAGTTGATGAACTTCATTATCGTTGTTGTGTTGAAATGTTCACGCTAATTTTCAACATAACTTTGTGGAACTTCTTCATTAAATATTTCTTCAAAATCAGAATTCGAACCATTGAATTTTCTAATAAAATTATGGATAACACAGCTTTCAATGATAAACCATGCTTGTTTGACGAAACTATATGTCGGCATATCTCGTAAAATGTTTAATTTTTTTTCAAATACCAAATGTTTTTTCTACAATCATGCGCAAACTAGAATGATAAAATTTGAAATTTTCATTACGCGATTTTGGAACATTCTGGTTTTGTTGAAAGTCTGAAACGTGGTAGCTTTCATTAAGATAAATATTTATGTTGGAAACTTATTTCTACCTATAGACGACGGTAATTCGTATATACTAACTCTCGCAGGAATAAGTGTTCATTTAATGCTCCAATAGCATTTTGAAAAAAAGGATAATAGCGTGTATCATTCCCAATTTTAATAGGAATCTCATTGAAATATACGGTTTAAGATTAGCTTTGACTAAAAGTAAGACACCATGCAAAACCTTAGAAACACATAAACTAATGGTGCCAATGAATTGATTAAAATTTTCATCTACCAACCGTTGTGATGCATCACGACTTATCGTGTAATAAAACATTCCATTTATATCAGAAACGTCTATTTTTTGAGTTGAAATTAAACCATATCTTGATTTCTGTTTTCATGACCATTAGAAAATCTTCAACCCACATTCGACTAGTGTAAGAAGACTTATGATGTGAAGTAGGCATTAACTGAGTATGATTTACCATCATTCAAGCAATAGAAATAAGATTCTGATCATACTCATCTAAATCATCGGAATACGATATATCGTCGCTATTGGTTGAGTTATTCGAGTTTTTCGAATCATTTTATAAATTATTATACACGAAATCGTATCTGGACATTTTTATAAATAATGTAAGGAAGAAAGAATGAGAATGTTTTGAATCGAGTAAGAGAGGGTAAGGTTTATGTAGGGGATTTCCATGACTTAAATTTTACGTCCGACTTAACGATTTTACGTTCGATGTTCATAAAAGTTATCTCCTTTTTCAGAAGGAAAATCTTTTCCATCTTTCGAGGGGAGGGGACCGCTGACGTAATAAGTACGTCGGACGTAACTATTGGGAAACGTTGTCCATCCTATCCTCCAACCTCTTGTTCGAGAATGCATACTTAATAGTTAATTCTTATTTTCTTAAATATCAAAAAAACGAATGGGGTTTTGTAATATGCAATATGGTTTTCTTTTAGTTACTCTTTTAGTATTTTAATTTAGTGGAAATTATGTTGAAGAATAATAAGTTTTAAGGACAACACTTCTAAATAATTAGTTTTAAGGACAATGTACAGGATAATGATAAATTCATTTATCTTTTTAAGTTATACAGGAAAATGATAAATTTTTTTATCATTATTTTTGTATAACTGAAAATGATAAATTTTTTTATCTTTTTCCTGTAAAATGTCCTTAAAACTAATTTTTTAGAAATAGTGTTCTTAAAACTTATTACCTACACAAATAAGCCCTTGAAGTGAAAATCCTCTTTAATTTATGTTTTACTATCGCACCGTGTGCTACAAATCTGATAATATAACAGATTTTGTAATTAGCAAACTTCTTGGTATTGGTGAGAATCAAGCCAATGGCCTATTCCGTGACAGCTAAACCTCTTAGTCGATTGGTTGAATAAGCAATTTGTGTTCTATGCAATATGATATACTTTTGTCATTGTACTTCATAACAAAAATAGTTTGAAAAGTAGTTAATAAGTGTAAACTCAGTCAATCACAAATAATAAATACTATGCATAATTAGTACATGATCTGTATTTTGTTTAACACATTTTAGTTTTTCTAGTCCAGTCTTCTCGAGGAAAAATAAAAATAAGAGCATTTAATATGACCCTTAAAGGTAAATATATTCTATTTTGATGCATGCTAAACTTTTCAAAGTTAAACTAGAATAAAATAAAGATGGCATGGTTGTTTTCAGATGTCAACGACAGTTATAAAATGCGTGCCTTTCAAACAATGACCAAACGTGTCGCTAATGGGAAGCTGAAGCTCTCAACAGCCGTTATGACTTGGTATTTAAGACACCGTCATGATCGACTACTTTAAATTTTGAAACAGCAATAATCAAATCAGGAAAATAGGCAGATGGAAAAGTTGCAAAAAAAAATTAGTTTAGAGACAATAAGTTTGATTTTTAATTTGAAGGACTTGTTAATAGAAAAATAATAGTTGGAACTATCATTCTGTGATTTACACTAGAAAGTGTCATTCAATCTAAAATACAAATTTTTTGTCCCTAAAACTGAATTTTTATTCATTCTTTTTTTAGCTTAAAAACCCCAAACCAAATCAGGGTTTTTATCTGCAATTCAAGCTTATGCTCTAAAACAAATAATTTGGTTGCTGCACATTTTCGTATTTGCAAGCGCACCCTTCATTTAACCAGTATTTATTTTGTTAAAATCTTATTAAAAAATCAAAATATATCCGTTGTTTTGGTCACCGCTCTCCTAATCTTGCAGAAAATTTTCATGATCAAAGTTGGTTTTTTAAATCCGTTCAAACTTGTAAAGTCGTGGATTATCACCTAATTTTAAGTCTACTGCTTACACAGCGCCCGATTATAATATAAAAATTGCCACAAACGTGTCACGTTGTTTTACTCTAGTTTATTTAACAAATTATGTCTGCTCAAGTTACCTTTTCTATCGTATATATTCAAGATATAGACTACGCTTTGGGCTGGTCCAGCCCAACAATCGGGTTGCACAAGCCCAATACTATTCATTCACTATTCCAACGTAAGAAAGAATATACAAAATACAAATTGGTTACCAATTCCCAAACTAGAACTCTAAACGCATGGAGCGTTGATGTATTACCAACCCCTGTGCTAAATTAACTTGTTTAACTGTCTGAACAAGAATTTTATTTAACATATATTCTATATAATTTATTTGCACAAATTCTTGCCCCGTCCCGAGTTCACCCTAATTCAAGAGCTTGGTGGGTTTTCCTCAAGCCGGCCTTGGTTTTTGAACATTTACTTCGATAGTGAAAAATCTATTAGCGAATAATACATCTAACATATCAAGATATGTAAGAAACAACATTTACATTAACGATTTGAAAAACAGTGATTAATTTTTCAAATCAAGCAATTTAAAAGCATAAAGACTGACGATTGTTAAGAAAGCTATAGTCTTGGAAATGATTATATAATTTTATGGGAACTTCGTCCTATTGTTATACGATGTACATAATAAACGGAATCAAATCAAACACTCGCTGTTTTATCTTCTTTCAAAACAAATTCAAAAACAATCTATCAAAAACCGAAAAGAAAAATGATGGATGGTCTACTGGAAACTAATTCGAAGGGTTTGAATGAAACAAAAATCATAAAACTGTGGATGTCCATTGAAAAAGTTGCATAACGGGTATGAATGGCATTGCAATGGTTGTGGTGGGTTTTTCATATCCTAAACCCTCCCCATGTTTGTTGAATCTCGTCATACCCACCTCTTAAACCTAGTGCAAATCTGAATTTTTGCTCCAACTCGAAACTTGTATGGATTAGAGTAAGGTTTGACTCGCCAAAGACCGGTGCACTTTGTATTATTTCTTCAAAATTATCTTCGAAATGACACAAATATAATAATTTTATGTGTACGAAATATAGACATTTAGGGATATATCAAAATATGATATTAAAGCTCTTATATTGTTCACTTGCATCATTTTTTGTCCTTAGAATTGGGCTACTTCAGTATAATATATTATGTCATCATACCTAACAACAACAAAGTTGTAACTGAACAACCAAAAACCAAATCAATTAGGAAAGATCAAATTTTATGAAGATAAAACAAAATAAAACAAATAAGATGAACTTAATTGATTCTCAAAGATCCAATATTTATTACATTGGAAATAATAAACATTAATTTTTCTCGCAAAATTGAGAAAAATTAAAGATATTGAATTAGAAAAACAAATAAAATTGTGATGATAATTGGAATGATTGCTGAAATTATGTTTAGAAATAGGATGTATAACTAAGGAATTGAGGAGTTATGAACAATGAATGAAGCCCAGCTTAAGAAATAAATACATTTAAGAAAGCTGATAAGAAAAATGTAATTTGAGGGAACATCATTAATACCTAGGTTAATGTTTGAAGACAAAAATAAAATAACTGAAGGATAAAATTGAAAAAAACGGACCTTAAACAAAGAAGAACTCAGGTACAGTGCTTAAAAAGGAAGGTGAGAGTAGACAACGAAAAAGTTTATACTAAACTTTATATATAATATACATAACTTATGTTGACTAAGATTTTGTAAAAATCTTTTTCCAACGGAAGTAGTAATGGTAAACAAATTCTAAGCTATATATGCATTTAGAGAAGATTTAATCTTTTCTCACAAAATTTAATATTCAAAGATAGCGTAGCACATATTTTAAATTCTACCTTATTTTTTGAAAAATCAAATTTGAAGTAACATTTTGAGTTAAATCAAATAAAACAACCCTTGATATGGACTGAGTTAATAATCAAAAGGACCCAAGCAGTAGCATTTGACATGACTGGATTATTGATGATGTACAAAACAAATCCTCAAATATGAAATCACAAAACACTGTCACGGATCAAATGGATATGCAAAGCAAGATTAATTCAAACACAGTTCATTGTGCAGCTGACCAAATGGAGGTGCGGGAGTACAACCCAGTCTTCAGCAAATACAACTCAAATTGAACAAGACAGAAACTCTGTTATGCAGCATAATCATGACACAACTATTCTCAATGATATAAAGATCAACCAATGCTTGTACATGGCAGAAGATAAGCAGGAAATCGACTCACGACGAAGAAGTGTTTGAATTCAAAGCCACTTCCTCTGGTCAGGTGGTTGATTATCCTGCATGCATGGAGTAGTTTGATAAATCAACTTAAGGCAAAAAAAAAGGAAATTAAATCCAAACGTACTAAACTAAATGGTACTAGGTTTTCCCATGTTGAATTGAAGAGCTCTCCTTCTAACTCAAGTTAATGAACTTCTTTGTTTCGAATGCGAGGGAATTAATTAATTCCCCTACCAAACATCTCGACGTCCTGCAACACATTGAAGATAGAAATTACTCATTCATTACATTAATATAGAATAAACTACATGTTCATAGTATTAATTTTTTTGCATATATCTCTTAAATAAAGACTGGGCATATGTGTGTGTGTGATAAATTTAATTAAA
Organism: Allium fistulosum; assembly: GCA_030737815.1. Taxonomy (NCBI): domain Eukaryota; kingdom Viridiplantae; phylum Streptophyta; class Magnoliopsida; order Asparagales; family Amaryllidaceae; genus Allium; species Allium fistulosum. The sequence goes on along the minus strand of CM060903.1, from coordinate 887,788,451 downwards.
ATAAGGGGAGAATTCTCATATTTTGGGACCCTGATGTGTGTAGATTACTACAATTGTCTCTAAATCTAGTCAATATATCACTTGTGAACTTCATAATAGGGGTGAACTAAAAATCATATGCACTGTGGTCCATGGACATAACTCTGCCGATTTAAGAACTGAATTATGGTATTGAGATATTGTATCTAACATGCATTGTTTGTTAGGTGTGATTCGCATTAAAAATGGAGTGAATACGTGGATTGAGCCACAGATCGCAAGGAATATGAGATAAAGAATGAGTCTCGGCATATATCACAAAGAAACGGTCTAGGCAAATAGTGGGTTGAACTTCACAAACCCGACCCATCATTATTTCAAAGCATTATATCTGTACAATATAACTACAATAGAGATGCGAATGTACCAGTTTATCAATTCTGTAATGTCATTACAAACAATAAAATCATTTTTCTGTCTCTCTCTCAATTATCAAATTATCGTTTCTATTATATTTCTAATAAGACTGCTAAATGTAACTAGTTGGTTGATGGGGATAGAACTACCATATTTTTCCACGTCAAACTGTCTGTCAACGAATCAGCAATGGGGAGCAGGCAGTTAATAAATGAACATGGCCAGATCATTTTCTCCTCTGACCAAAGTTATTTCTGAAGCTGTTAATTATATCTTAATAACGTTCATACATATATCTTAATAACGTTAATGTCCAGGTTACTTGTAAAAAGGCGCTCACTCAGCAACAAGCTAGAACTCAATTTGATATCGATGAGCTCAAATCTACTATATTTTAGATTCATGATGACAGTTGTTCAGGCCCTGATAGATTTAATTCCAGATTTTATAAAGTTCGTTGGGAGGAAATTAAAGAGCATGCCCTGGCTGCAATGCAAGGGATCTTAACACGGGGAAGTTTATTTCTGAAACAAACTATCTCTTTATTTGTCTCGTTCCCAAGAATAAAAACCCACACTGCATTATTGATTATAGTCCCATTTCACTATGTAACGTAGTTTATAAAATTCTGGTAGATTTACTATGCCATAGAATGAAGAAGTATACGAATGATCTTATTTCATATAACCAAAATGCTTTCGCACAGGAAGATTCGCTGCTGAAAATTAATCATTAGCACTATGTGAATCCGTCCACGCATACAGGGTTGTAGCTATGTTTTTTCTACACGTATCATCGTGTTTTTATTTTATTTCTCACAATTATATTATTTTGATAATAATTAAGCTGAGCGTTCTGTTCAATTCATTACGTAACAAATAGTTTTGAGAAACTCGATCTATATAAAGAGATTAATACAGAGGCTTGAACATTAGTTTTTAAAATATCATTATGCTGGAAATATAATCATATATGGTATTTATTGTGTTTTATAACTATTAATTATGTTTTTGTAAATGGTATTTAATTATGATGCTCGAAATCATTAAAGAACTGAAATATTTTGTTCAAGGTAATATTACGGTTTATACTTTTGTGATTAAAATATGAATATAATAGTATATAGTTTTGAAAAAATAGATCATTTGATTCTTTTTTTAAGCAAAGATAATAGAGATCCTCTATTCTTAGTTTAAAAAATGCGTTTCAAAAAATATATTATCAAAAAATATAAAAATATCGTACTTCGATGAGAGACTAAACGATAAAAAACTTTAAAAAATTAAGTGAGAGTACAGGCATTGTCATGTTAGCGTTCATCGGTCGAGCATTTGGGAGGGATATAATTTGTGACATTTGACGCAGATATATATTTAAATAGTGAATTAATTGTTAAATTTTGGTGATACAAAATCACAAATAGAAGGAAACAAATATGCAAAAAGGAAAGTAATCATATGTGTTCATTATGGAAATGCATAAATTATTGGATTGCATTCGAATGAGATGACAAAGAAATATATGCATGCGCACATTATGGAATAATATATATGCAAAATGATATGCATATTATTTCTTTCTTCGTCGCACTGTTTTGGGATTATTTTCTTCCATCTTTGGAATGACTGAATTGCTTGCTATGTTTGTGTGATTTGTTACCATTGTAATTTGTCTCCATTATCTTCTTACCATATCTTGGTAATTTGATTGATGACTCACATGAATTTACATCGATTATAAAATGTGGGTAAACTTAATTGTAAATATATCCTGATATTCAGCCAGCGATCTCCAAATGGAGTGTCTCTTCTTGTTATCTCTAATTTAGGGTTTTGGTATGTAACTCTTATCTTGTAACTCTCTCATGTATAATAAAATATCTCTCCTTTGGACTGGACGTACACTGCCTTGATGATAGTGGAACCAGTATAAATATTGTGCGTCTATTTTCCTTTTTATAGTTATTTGCTATTTATTTGGAGTAATAGAATAATTGTTGCTAGATTAAGTGATGTTCAAATTGGCAAATCTAGATCTTATTTATTGTTTTTTCCGCATTTGTGCAATTTTTGCAAACAGATTGGTATCAGAGCAAGGCGATTTGTTTAAATTTGTACATCAATGGCTTCTAGAAAGAGCGGTAGATCCGATGCTGATTATGCTATTACTCATTTGGATGGAAAAGGAAATTTTGTGCAATATGAAAGTTAAAGATGGAGGAGATTATGTTGAGAGAGAAGAGCATTCCAGTCTTGGAAATTTGGTGATAAAGAGTTTAGTGTGTTGAAGGGACATCTGGATTTGGGAACTTGTATCTGCTTCATGGCTCAATGTTGATGTGAGAGTCTTATGTTGATTTCCATGGGAAATTTGTTGTTTGGCAGATAAGGTATGTGGGAGGAGAGAGATTTGTCTTGCATACAGAGATTTGGATTAGCCTTGTTATGTCCATTGGCTTTTGTTTTTTCGCTCTGTATTTGGATTGGTGATTGAGAGAATTTTTTGGCCTTGGTGGCTTTGAGATTATTTTGGTATCTACCTTCTTTTGATTTTGGATATTTGCAACAATTTATTGGCGGGCGGGGACATAGTATGAGCTCGTTAGTAAGGTGTGATGGGGGGTGGCCTTACTGGAACCCATTGGGTAAATATTCATTTTTGGTCTGTATCTCGTTAAAAGATTTTGGTTGAAGGTGGAGTTCATTTTTAAGAGTTTTTGTTGAAAAGAGAATTTGACTCGAAGTGGAGTGTTGGAGATATGTGATTTTGCATCAAGGTCGAGTGTTAAATTTTGGTGATACAAAATCACAAATAGAAGGAAACAAATATGCAAAAAGAAAAGTAATCACATGTGTTCATTATGGAAATGCATAAAATATTGAATTGCATTTGAATGAGATGGCAAGGAAATATTTGCATGCGCACGTTATGGAATAATATATATGCAAAATGATATGCATATTATTTCTTTCTTCGTAATCGCACTGCTTTGGGATTATTTTCTTCCATCTTTGGAATGAGTGAATTGCTTGCTATGTTTGCGTGATTTGTTACCCATTGTAATTTGCCTCTATTATCTTCTTATAATATCTTGGTAATTTGATTGATGACTCACATGAATTTACATTGGTTATAAATTGAGGGTAGATTTAATTGTAAATCTATCCTGGCATTCAGCCAGCGATCTCCAAATAGAGTCTCTTCTTGTTATCCCTAATTTAGGGTTTTGGTATGTAAACTCTTATCTTGTAATCTCTTGTAACTCTCTCATTTGTAATAAAATCTCTCTTCTTTGAACTGGACATGCACTACCTTGATGATAGTGAAACCAGTATAAATATTGTGCGTCTCTTTTCCTTCTTTATAGTTATTTGCTATTTATTTGGAGTAATAGAATAATTGCTGCTAGATTAAGTGATGTTCAAAATGGCAAATCTAGATCATTTTTATTGTTTTTCCGCAATTGTGCAATTTTTGCACAACATTAATGTGAAGCTAGATAACTATATATATGTATGTATGTATGTATACGTATGTATGTATGTGTGTGCGTGTGTGTAAAGTATGCAACACTACGTTAGCGACTTGGAAGTTCAAAGTAATAAATGTGTAACCTTTTCATTAGTAATATAAAAAGTTGATTTAATGTATAAATTAGTAGACTCCATAAAGGTTCACTATGGAATAAAAAATAACGCAAGTCTTGTGTGTTTCACCTAATTGCTGGTGGTTTTAATGAAATAAAAAAGCATTTTATCAAGGAATTTACTTCTTCCTTTTTCGTATAATTTTTATGATCAATTCATTTAGTGCAGTTCAGCTAATATCTAACCTCTTGTACTAATTGATATATAAATAATAAAATAATCTTCAAAACAAAATCATAAGGAAAAACAGTTTGATAGTTAAGCATCTTCCATAACTTTCTTATTGTTGGAACATCAATATCTTTCACAAATGCTATCTTAATACTGGCATTCATATCATCAAAAAAAATAGATATCAAGGAGTAAAACATTCTTTAACTTGTTAGAAACTTCTTGTAGTATAAGGTACTCATATAAATGGTAAAAGCACTTTCCATCTTTGATTTCCTTCTTTCCTTTAAGACAAAAATATGAAATAAAGTTTACATAATATAAATTCAAATAATAAGTGAAGTATATATTCACAAACATAATAGGGAAGTGTATATTTGTTATACATCAAAGTAATAAACAAATAGTTCACTCATGACTTGAAGCTTTTGGTGCCCATGGCTAAAGCCATATTATAGCGAAACGATCTAGCTAATTATCGCACTACTATATATTCTAATGTCATCGAGTTTCATGTAAAATAAACAATTATAAAATATATTAGGATAGAATTGATCAATACTAGAGATCTTCATTTGCGATTCATAGAAGAACTTGTAATGAGTAGTTACTCTTCTCTAATTATCAATGTTGATATCGATATTCTCCAAACGATAGCAGTTTATAGTATATGCATGTTATAGCATCACTATGGATATTTTTCTTCAAGCTAATCCTAATTGATATAAGAGATGTTTATGTACTTATTTTTCAATCAACGGTTGTCATACATAGCATATCGATAAATAGGAAATGTTTTAATTACATATTTCACACTTAAATAGAAAAATCTAACATAGATATATAAAATATTCATATTCAACGTCAGTTGCTACAAATGTCATCCGTTTTTACCAAACCAACATTTTTTTCTTTAACAAGTACAATCTATGAATACAATAGTCAAGAATTCTCGTATTTTAATCAAACATTAAGGACAAAGTTGAACAAACCTTTGAAATCTACAATGGTACAACTTACATAGATCTAAAAATACAATAAAAATAAATGCATAATTAAACAATGATAACGACTTTCTTATCATATATCATCTACCTAAACCTTTAATTACCATTAGAATAAATAAGCTCTTAACTTGACCTTATAGAAAAAAATCTTTTTACGTAATCATACTCTATATATGGTATGTAACTATGTTAAAAATTATGGTAATTCTTTTTCTCAATAACCATTATTAGCTTGTATATTGGTTTAAAATGAAAAAGAATATAATTAAAAACATTGGGAAATATGGTCAATAATGACCAGGTCTTTATGTTTTGGTTGAGTTAATCCAAATGATTACATATGACAGTCATAAGTAAATTAGCATTTTGAAGTTATAAGTAATTTTTTAAATAATTTTACATATGACTCACGTTTTTTTAATAAAATCTTAAATTTGTTTATATTTTAAGATAAGAAGTGAAACATCATGAAAACGTAAAACTTATCAATAATCCACATAAAAAAGTGGACATCATGTAGTCTATTTATATTATGTAAATTTTCCTATATGGATAATGTAGTTTATACATTTTGTATATTTTCCTATAAGGGTATGTAAAAACCCGGTTGAATTACCCAATTTAATTCATGTTTATTTAAAAAAACATTTGGATTTTTCTTTGAAATATAACTTTTAATTAGGTAAGTTGGAATTTGTTAACATTAAAATTTGAAAAGTGATGTGTTTAAATCCTTTAGAGTTTGGAAAATTTTTCTAATTTTTTTTTATTATTGGAAAATTAATTCTGGAAATTTCAAAGAGATAAATTGGTATGAATTGATTTAAAGTGAACAATTCTCTTTTAATAGAAATTTAGAAAATTTGAGTAAATGAGTTTAAATAAAATAAATTCTTGTTTTAAATTTTATTTAAGATTAAGTGTTGCTTTCTAAATTATGAGAAAATTTAGATAGAAAAAAAAGGTTTAAAAGTGAAAAAAGGAGATGGAGTTTTAATCCATTTATTTAAAACTTGGGTTTGAGCCTAATTAAAATTCAGTCCATTAGTGTATTAGAGGAAAATTCTTCTCCTCTTAGCATTCCCAAATGAACCGTATGTTCATTTTAAGTTAGCCGGTAAACAAAATTAGGTTTCTCAAAGTTAGAAACTCAAAACCCTTGTAAGCAAAATCTCTAATTTAAATTGGAAATAAATTCCAATAAAATCTATAAAATTCGGGCAGTTTTGGAGAGGACAGAGCATAACAAGGCTTTGGAGAAGATTTATGTAACACCCCTAATTTTAAATAGCATTATTCAGGAGATTTAGTTAGATAAATTAAATAGAATAATATAGAGACTACAGTGACAAGGGGATTGAGATTTGAAAACTAATTAGGGTCATGCCTTAACTAAATGGATTTATAAAATGGTTTATAAGTAAATACCTAAGAGAATAAGGCAAGAGTAAAATGGGAATAGTCGTATACTATAACCCCATAACCCTAAACTCTTACCTCATTCTCATTCACGTTTTTCATAAAACAAAAATATAAACAAAGGAGAAGCAAGGCCGGCCATTACCATAGGGAAAGAAGAGCTTAAAATCAAGAAGAAGCTAAGGTTCAAGCTAGGAAGAATAAAGCAAGAACAAATCTCAAGTTCCTTATCCAAACAAGGTAAATAATAATCTAAACCATCTCATATGTGTCTTATTGAACATTTTAATTTCAGGTTTAAGGTTTAAAACCGTTTGGATGGATGAATGATGCAACGTGTTATCCCGCCTTTTGGCAAGGCCGTGACACCAAGAACTTGACTAGAAACCAATGACAGTTCGTATTGGAGATCTGTTATACGCAGGCTCACTATGGATATCGACAAATTTTGTCCGAGTCCGGATTGAGCTAAAATTGATATGACACGACAAGCAAAGCTATGAGAGCCAACGTTCCGAATTTCAAGTCAATCAGAGTTCGTATGCTCAAGATATTGATCGATCACGGTTGAGAAATCCAAACTTGCATCGATCATAACTCGAGATCTACAAGTCCAAATGCCACCAAATTTTCACAGGAGCTTACGTATGACCTAAGGAATGTTCATGCCAAATTTCAACTCGATTGGAGCAAGTCTTGATCGATACGAAATTCGTTCGTATCGATCGCGGATGGAAAAACTCCAACTTGCATCGATCATATCTCATGATCTACAAGTCCAAATGCTATGAAATTTTCACAGCAGCTTAAATATGACATAAAGAATGTTCCTGCCAAATTTCAACTCGATCGGAGAAAGTCTTGATCGATATGAAATTCGTTCGTATCGATCGCAGATGGAAAAACTCCAACTTGCATCGATCATATCTCATGATCTACAAGTCCAAATGCTATGAAATTTTCACAGTAGCTTACGTATGATATAAAGAATGTCCCTGCCAAATTTCAACTCGATCGGAGCAAGTCTTGATCGATACGAAATTCATTCGTATCGATCGCGGATGGAAAAACTCCATTTCGTATCGATCATAACTCGAGATCCACAAGTCCATATACTATGAAATTTTCACAGAAGCTTACGTGCATGCTAAAGAATGTTCACGCCAAATTTCGACTCCATCGGATGCAATCTTGATCGATACGAAATCCGTTCGTATCGATCACGGATCGGACCTAAACTTCACGGGCTTGGTCGCGCGGGCCTACTCACGTGCCAGAAGAAGTCCCCCGAGATCTGAGGAAAATATCATCCTCCTACACCTATAAATAGATCCCCAGGGCGAAAAGGGGATCTTCTTCTTCTTTGAATTCTCCAACGCCCAGACTCTGCCGGATCCAGTTCTAAACTCCATAGCTGGTGCTACTAACGAATTTCACTGCTATAAATCATTATTATCTGATGTAACCCGCTGAAATCAATTGTAATCATCAAAGAAACATCAATAAAGCAATCAACTTCATACGTAGGCAACACGCCGAACCACTCTAAATTCTTGTGTTTCTGTGCGTTCTTATTACTTTCATTATCTGTTTTTGGAGTTTTTGTTAGATAATCCTCTTTTTCCATTTAATTTCTTCATTTTATCTCTTCAAAAACTTCCGAAGAGCGTTGTGCCCAATTTTGGTACAAACACTTTGGTGCTTTCACTGAGAGAACCTTGCTTTTCTCCTACTCTGTGGATCTATTACGTAGTTGGATTGCAAAAATCTAAGGAGGAGATCCAGATCTGTCGTCAAGTGGTTCCTTCTATTCTATTCAGATTGCTCCAGATCTAAGAGGAACTACACTCATCATGAATTTCGTACCCATATTTTCGTATCCATGAAAATATGGTGATTTTCATATCCATATTTTTGTATCTAGAAAATATGGTAATTTTCGTATCCATGAAAATATAGTGAATTTCGTATCTATCATTTCGTATCCAGAAAATATGATCATTTTCGTATCCATCATTTCGTATCCAGAAAATATGTTCATTTTCGTATCCATCATTTCGTATCCAGAAAATATGTTCATTTTCGTATCCATCATTTCGTATCCAGAAAATATGTTCATTTTCGTATCTAGAAAATATGATCATTTTCGTATCCATCATTTCATATCCAGAAAATATGGTGATTTTCGTATCCATGTATTCACATCCAGAAAATATGACAACATTCGTATCGATCGAACTTCGTATCGATCAGCTTTCGTATCGATCAGTTTTCGTATCAATCAACATTCGTATCGATCGACTTTCGTATCGATCACATTTCGTATCGATTGGTTTTCGTATCGATCAACTTCGTATCGATCCAGCCATGTGCATTTCGTATCGATACTCACACACAGTTCGTATCGATCCATCTGTGTCCAAATCGTATCGATACTCATGCCTCTGTTCGTATCGATTGAAAATGCTCTGTTCGTATCGATCGAAAATGCTCTGTTCGTATCGATCGAAAACGCTTTGTTCGTATCGATCGCACTTCGTATCGATACGAAATTTCAAAAAAAAAAATCGGGTACCCGCATAGTGAATTCAATCACCAATTTAATGAAGGAACATTCCCTTTGTGCTTCTGATTGTTCCATGACTAAACAAGACATAGGAGATCACGACAACAAATGCTGACTTGTAATCAAGGAATGGGTAAAGAAATACTACTCAACCGTACTCCCAGAGGCTGGAGAACCTAGCTAATATGCCAAGAACTGGAGTTGATTAATATATCATGCTTTTAAGGTGGAATGCAACTTCCTCCAATTGACCAGCTTTTAAACTCCTGAATTGACAACTATGGTACGATGGCTAATATGACGACTCCCCTGTCTACTCTGCCAACTCAAAACATAGATGGTCACTGCTGAACCATCTTCAAATGCCCGCATCTTAATCATTCCACGTCCACATGACTAAAATCATGGCATACAACCTTAAGAGGACTTCCTCACTATCTTATATGGGCCTCCTACCTGGGTGAAAATGAGAAATGATCACCAATTTATGACCCCATCTTAACCAACTCACCATCCAATCGGCATTACCAGCCACTCGAACGTTGGGCAATCGTGAATACATCATTCACCAGTGTTATAAGACCACATAGCCATAAAATGGACCTGCTAATGTTGATAGAAGTATCTTTCCCAGTCCAGACCTATTTATTGAAACCATCCTACATGCAGATTTTCCAGCAAAAATTCAACATGCTGACTACGTCAGTGTACTTTAGAAATATAACCCCGGCACTACCTCATGAAGTGAGAATTGCGCATGGCTTACACCAAGATTGGTGACTGCCATCAAACGCAAATGTCTTCCCCCATTCCTCAAAGAACACTGTTAATCGTGGTTAGACATGACAGTTCTACTTCTCATATTGTTGAAGGGAATGAAGAAGCTGGCAGCCAACGAATTTATCCAAAGCCCACAGCCAGTTGCTGCCAATACCCATAAATGAATTCATCACCAGAGCTTATTTCCAGAGTTTGATGAGAGAACTGGTGGATAGCCGCCGTCGACGACTACACCAACATGTCCAGGCCAATATTGAGTTGATGAACCAGATGAAGGATCAACATGGCGAGATAAGGAGGGGACCTACTCCATACTCTAGATCGGAAAACTCCTCTTCTCTAGATGGCTATCGTGAACGCCAATGCCATAAGGCTGCTCCGGAAAGGATAGCTCCGACAATATGTGCAAGCCCTATAAAATGAAGGACCGGGAACATCCGACTCCTATCGATCAAGGACTTTGATCAAATTGAACCATTTGTGTTAGACTTCCAACTGTGAAGGGCTGGACTGAAGTGCAATAGCGAGCATACAACGCCGCTTCACTTATCAATGAGATTTAATCCGATCTCTTTTGAATTATTTCTATTTCAATTTCGTTTATGTTGCGAAGTATGACCGACTCGAATTAAACTACTTGCAAATGATGCAGTAACCGAGTACTTAAGTTTGGGTGCAAAACAATCTCTGCGAACTATGATCAAATCATTGAGGTATCATCACGACGAGCATGATTCAACCACTCATCGGCTACTATATGCCCGTGACTGGGGGCAAGGCATCAAAGCAGAAGAGACCGACAAGGTCAGGACTCTAGTACAAAGTGGATGCAACCGACCATCCACTCATCCACCTATGCAATTTAATTGGAGATCTGGGAAAGACTTAGAGTGATGTGTCCCAACAACGTACTCTCCACCTCGTACTTGAAGCTCGCAAAATACTTATGCTTCTTCCGATGCCTGATAAAATCGGAATCACACCAAGGGTGGACGTGACGTCACCATCCATGCATCTAATCCTACATTAGACACTTGGGATTATTTGAGAACACATGTTTAAAGTGGATATGATTTGACCGTTCACTCTCCAGTTTGCTTCTGTAATTCGGCAAAACAAATCATGCCTTAAATCAACTTCATCAGGGTCCAACCCTTAATTTAAAGTCATCAACGACTGACTGCCTACTCGCTGACCATCACGAGCTGTCATTTCAACTCTCTTCCTTAGCTCGATTGAAAGAATGAAAAGTATAAATTGGACGTGACTCGACTGTCTGCTCTCCAATTCTTACACCCGACTTAAGGGAAAATACACAACTCAAAGTGGATGTACTTCGACCATCCTTTCCTATGCTCGAGCACAAAGCTTGCCAGAACACTAATCTTACTCCTCAGGCTTAGCAAAAGTGGAATCCAAACGAACATGGACGTGATCCTACCGTCCATAAACTAAATCTCATCCTTCGTTGAGGGGCATATAAGTGGAAGTTAATCGGGATCCCTTCGACCACTCGCTAAGTGAAACCCCGAGCTCAGGGACAAGCCATCACACTGCGGCAATAATGGATTGATACACGGCAATCCTCTAACTAACTCCGGCTCCCAGAGTGTGAGTTGTAGTATAAACTTACGGACATGGGCTCGAGGAAGATGGATCCGTCCATCTAACAACTTCGCCCGTGTTCAACCTAAATCCGAGGAGGATGGATCAGTCCATCTAAAGACCTCACCTTCCATATTTACAAGCTCGAGGAGGATGGATCCGTCCATCTAACGACTTCGCTTGCCTACTTAGGGTGGATATGATACAACCGTCCACGTACCTGATCAACTAACTCCGGATTCCTAGAGTGCAAACTGGAGTATAAACATCAACTAACTCCAGATTCCCAGAGTGCGAACTGGAGTATAAACATCAACTAACTCCAGATTCCCAGAGTGCGAACTGGAGTATACACATCAACTAACTCCAAATTCCCAGAGTGCGAACTGGAGTATAAACATTAAATAACTCTAAGTCCCTAGAGCGCGGACTAGAGTATAAGCACTAAAATGGGTGTGACTGACCACCCATCAACTAACTCCAGATTCCCAGAGTGCGAACTGGAGTATAAACATCAACTAACTCCAGATTCCTAGAGTGCGAACTGGAGTATAAACATCAACTAACTCCAGATTCCCAGAGTGTGAACTGGAGTATAAACATTAAATAACTCTAAGTCCCCAGAGCGCGGACTGGAGTTAGTTGATAAACACCAATGGGTGTGACTAACAACCCATCAACCAACTCCAGTCTTCAAAGCATGTTTGGAATATGAATACCAAAAGGGATGTGATTCGACTGTCCATCTATCGGCTACGGTTCCTCATTAAGTTCTGTAGTACACAAAGCGGATGTGGTTCGACCGTCTGTCCAATCTTCCCTTGACATGGGAGCACACTTAACACACAAAATTGGATGCGATCCGACCATCCAGCACTAAGCGGGCGTGACACAACCGTCCATGCATCAACTCTTGTCCCCGGCACGGGACCCATAACGTAAATTTATAGGGATGCACTCCAACCTTACAAGACAAAATTTCTTCCTTGATTCGGCAGGGAGGCGTGGATTCGAAAAAGGGACCTAGTTGGATATCCTATTCTGAATTGATATTACTACCATCCAACCGCAAATGAATGTGACATGACCGTTCATCTGCTAACTCTCGCCTGTGATTCGACGGGTTGTGCATGCAACATGGACGGATGTGAGCTAACCATCCGCCAATCAATTCCTTCCTACAGTTCAGTGGGAGAAGCATCAAACTAAAGTTGTTGTAATTTGACCGGCCACACTTCGACTTTTGCCCTTGACTGGGGGCAGAGGAATTGACCGAGGAAAACGTGGTCCGACCATTTTCTACTAAAACTCTTAGTCCCCAGAGTGCGGACATGGGTATAAATATCAAATAGGTGTGGTTAATGGCCCTTCAACTTACTTTGATCCCCATAGTGGGCTACAAGAATAGACAAACGGATGAATATGATTCAACCATTCATCAATCAACTCTGATTCTTAAAGCTTGAACTACAGTATAAACACCGCTAGGATGAGACTAGACCGTCCGCATAATGCATCCGCCAACCCGAGACTGGGGGCAAAAGAGTAATTATCCGAAAGTTGACTATGACAACTTGAACCTAGGACCCATGCCTGATATTCATAACAACTCTAGGTTGCGACCGAAAAGTTGCCTAGAGATAGAGTCATCAGATCAATACCAGGAATTATGGGCAACTGATCATCATTCTAACCCTTTTGATGAGCAATGGATCGCAGGTACATTACATGAAAAGCGCATCATTCAGAAACATAAGTAAATTATTATTCTCAAAGCTGGAGCCAGCTATGTAGCAGCATGCGGTACAAGGCTAAGTTTTACTAACCCTTTGATTCAACGTGATTATAAGCCTAATAATTACCCATTGCAAATAAGAAAATGAAGTGCCTACAATCCATCAGGAGCACTAAAGATCAAACCACAACTCAGCACGATGATGCCATGAAGAACCCTGCATTAAATGTCGACCCGAGGCATGTCTCGGTGAACAAAAACAATGCGACATGGATCCAGAGAGATCTGTTGCACTTAAAGAGGAGGCGAATCTGCTCAAAACCAGTGGGTTTATCCATGATGCCCTCCAACCAAAATGAGTATTCAATCCTTTAGTTATAAGAAAAACGAACAGAGAGTGGAGGACATACGTCAACTACTCAGATTTGCATGGGGTATGACAAAGCACAGCTTTCCACTTCCAATGATCAACCAACTAATGGACCCGACCATCAGACATGAATTACTGTTATCCATGGATGCAAACTCCAGATACAATCGGATACTGAAGCATGTCCTAGACCAGGAATACAACTGTTTCATTATTGACCTGGGCCTATAGTGCTATGCTGAAATCCATAGATTCAAACTTGAGAACGCTTATGCTACTTACCAAAGGACGATTAACAGATCATTCAAAAATCATATCGGCCGGTCGATGAAAGTAGATATGGTTAATATGCTCGTGAGATCACGACTATCAAACGACAATATCGATGACTTGACAAAGGTATTCAGAGCTCTCCAAAAATGCAGGATGAAACTCGATCCTTTGAAATGCTCTTTCACCATTACATCAGAAATATTCTTTGTTTTCATCATCAATTCTTATCGAATCAAGACTAATTTCTAGAAAATTCCGACAATTAGAGACACCCATGTACCAAGGACAACCAAGCAGCTCTGATAGATCGCTTAAAGAGACCTCCTATTTTACCCAAACCTTTGGACCACGAAGATTTATACATCAATTGGGCCGTGTCAACACACGCCATAAGCGTCGCAATGCTTTGTAAAGAGAAACAAATCCAAAGACCAGTATATGATGAAGGCTGGCTATTGACAAGCTCACCCCGTTAACGTCCATATCGACCAACCGTTACGATAGGTCCAACAGAAACCATAGATGTCTGAAAAGTTACTCAAATGGAGTATCAAGCTTAGCCAATTTGATATCACTTATCTCCCTCGGAGAGCTCTCCAAGGTCAAACATTTGCATACTTCATATCTGAATTCATTACATCGGACGATTATCCGAAGAACAGTGGAGAACCATCCAACCGATGGAGAACGTACACCGATGGAACTTCCAATAATCGGCTTTCTAACATCGAAGTTGCGTTAATGACTCCTGAGGAACGAACGATCTGCTATGCCTTGAAACTCAACTTCCCTGCAACAAATAACGAAGCTGAGTATGAAGCCTTGGCGCTCAAACTTGCAAGAAAACTAGGAGTGGAAACTTTACATGTCTTATGTGATTACTGGTTAGTAGTACGCCAAGTCAGGGAAGATTATCTGACTAGGGGGCAACGTCTTGCTCCTTATCTCAACCGGGTCCAAAAGCTACTAGCCAACTTCGACTATTACACCACTACACAAATCCTTAGAGAACTAAACGAAAAGGCTGAATCACTTGCCAAGCTAGCCAGTTCTGGGGATGCACGACAAATAGACTTTGTCCCAATTGAAATGCTTATTATTCTAGGCATTGACATATGAAGATCAACTAGATCTTGGAGACGGATCAAAAAAGAGAGTCATGGATGACTCTTATCAAAGATTATCCACAATCGGGGATTCTTATTGAATAAAGGAATAAGAAATGGCATATCCTCCGTGAAGCATCACTGCATGATTATGTCTGGATCGTTTGACTCCATCGATACAGAGAATTACTTTTGTATCCATCGATCCGAGACCCAATATTACGTATCCATCGATACGAAGCATACATTCCAACATCTCAGATCGATCCAGGAGAGGATCAATACAAAGGAAGGACTTAAAACAACAATCGAACGTTGTTACAACTCGAATTTCACATCGATCCAGGAGAGGATCATTACGAAACTCGATAAAAAAAACTTGACAACGACCCATGAACGTGCAAACGTTGACGGGAGTCAGGTTAACATACGTACACGTATGACGAACTAATATTCAATTTTCAAAATTTACAGGAATTGAATGCTCACCTGATGACAATTACAACAGTGAACAACAAATCGCTAGCACTCGACACTCAGTTACAACAATACACTACATAATCATTGGCAGTCAACAAATCAACATTTATATTACTGGAAATCAATCGAAGGTTACATCTTTTGAAAAAAAGATAGCAACTACTCAACGAATCAGATAAAACTTTTCCAGAATGAAGGATGCAGCATTTCAAAGCACGTCATGTTCACACAAGACGTACTTTGGGGGGCAAATGTTATTCCGCCTTTTGGCAAGGCCGTGACACCAAGAACATGACTAGAAACCAGTGATAGTTCGTCTTGGAGATCAGTTATACGCAGGCTCACTATGGATATCGATGAATTTTGTCCAAGTCCGGATCGAGCTAAAATTGATATGAAACGACAAGAAAAGCTATGAGAGCTAACGTTCTGAATTTCAAGTCAATCGGAGTTCGTATGCTCAAGATATTGATCGATCACTGTTGAGAAATCCAAACTTGCATCGATCATAACTCAAGATCTACAAGTCCAAATGCCACCAAATTTTCATAGGATCTTACGTATGACCTTAGGAATGTTCATGCCAAATTTCAACTCGATTGGAGCAAGTCTTGATCGATACGAAATTCGTTCGTATCGATCGCGGA
Organism: Allium fistulosum; assembly: GCA_030737815.1. Taxonomy (NCBI): domain Eukaryota; kingdom Viridiplantae; phylum Streptophyta; class Magnoliopsida; order Asparagales; family Amaryllidaceae; genus Allium; species Allium fistulosum. The sequence continues at coordinate 887,772,249 of CM060903.1, read as the reverse complement.
TGGAAAAACTCCAACTTGCATCGATCATATCTCATGATCTACAAGTCCAAATGCTATGAAATTTTCATAGCAGCTTACATATGACATAAAGAATGTTCCTTCCAAATTTCAACTCGATCGGAGCAAGTCTTGATCGATATGAAAATCGTTCGTATCGATCGCGGATGGAAAAACTCCAACTTGAATCGATCATATCTCATGATCTACAAGTCCAAATGCTATGAAATTTTCATAGCAGCTTACGTATGACATAAAGAATGTCCCTGCCAAATTTCAACTCGATCAGAGCAAGTCTTGATCGATACGAAATTCGTTCGTATCGATCGCGGATGGAAAAACTCCATTTCGTATCGATCATAACTCGAGATCCACAAGTCCATATGCTATGAAATTTTCACAGAAGCTTACGTGCACGCCAAAGAATGTCACGCCAAATTTCGACTCCATCGGACGCAATCTTGATCGATACGAAATCCGTTCGTATCGATCACGGATCGGGTCGAAATTTCACGGGCTTGGTCGCGCGGGCCTACTCACGTGCCAGAAGAAGTCCCCTGAGATCTGAGAAAAATATCAGCCTCCTACACCTATAAATAGAGCCCGAGGGCATACAGAAAAGGGGATCTTCTTCTTCTTTGAATTCTCCAACGCCCAGACTCTACCGGATCTAGTTCTAAACTCCATACCTGCTGCTACTAACGAATTTCACTGCTGTAAATCATTATTATCTGATGTAACCTGCTGAAATCAATTGTAATCATCAAAGAAACATCAATAAAGCAATCAACTTCATAGTGGACATAGGCAACACGCCGAACCACTCTAAATTCTTGTGTTTCTGTGCGTTCTTATTACTTTCATTATCTGTTTTTAGAGTTTTTGTTAGATAATCCTCTTTTTCCATTTAATTACTTCATTTTATCTCTTCAAAAACTTCCGAAGATTGTTGTGCCCAATTTTGGTACAAACACAACGCTTCGATTATATGCCATGTTTTGATTTAAACAAAGATTTTTGTGTAATGATATAGTTTGATTTTAAGGTTAAATCATGTAAATTGATTTTGAATGCCATGATGTTTGAATATGTTATGTAAAACATTATTTTGGAGATGGTTTTAAATTTTCATAATATTCCAAGCAATGGATAATTTATTATGAATTTTGAATGGAAGAAATAGATCATTTTGGGTTTAAATTATTTAAAGCAATTATCCAACGATTTTGGGTCTGAAAATTATATATGTTAGAAAACATATTAAAAGTGAATTATTGTGATTTTTGGGGATATTTCCTATGTGATTTACTATAGAAATTTAATTAGTTAAGTTTGGAGACTTAAAGGTTTTAATTGTTTTGTTAAGAAGAAGGGCTTATTTGCTAAAACATTTTTGATTACTAACTAATGAATTCGGCAGCCTTTTACAAAAAGTATTTTGATAAAGGATGGGCAACCAATCATATTTTGAAAAATTAGCAAGTTGGGTAAAAATGAATTTCTTTTAAAGTCATAAAATAAGTTTTGTTTCGAATTACAACCTTGCCACTTCCATTTGGTTGCTTCCGAAACCATGCCCCGTAGGCCTTTCAAACCCATTCGAAACCATGCCGCATTTGAACCTATTTGAAACCTAACTGCCGCATTTATGCCTTTAGAATTAGTTGAAGGCCGCTTTCTTTACAACCTTAAATCAATGCTTTCGAAAGGGAAGTTTTCGCCCTTGTAAAATTTGAAGTCGTCTTCTCAGTGTTATCGAAAGGGTTATTTTTAGCTGCTTTTAACAAGAGTTTTGGAGGCAATGGTTTCGAAAGGATGATTTCTAAACCATCCTCTTTCCCAAATTCTTTACTTAAAATCAATGCTTTTGAAAGGGGTACTTTCACTTCTGTTCTTCTTGATCCAATAGTTATATTAATTGTTAAACCCAATGGTTTCGAAAGGAACATTTTTAAATGGTTTCTATGATGCTTTCGAAGGGTATGTTTTAGGCAATTCGAAAGGTATGTTTTAAGTATTTTGAAAGATAAGATTTAAGTGTTTCGAAAGGTATGTTTTAAGTATTTCGAAAGGTATGTTTTTAATGGTTTTGAAAGGGAAGGCCTAAGGTTTCGAAAGCCTTAGTTTTCAAACAAGAAACCCAATCTCATTTTTAAAAGTAAACCCATGATAATATGAAAGAGTTTTAAAATGGCATTTAACTTTGGAATTTTGAAGAAGCTTTCCTTGCTAAAGATAGTGGGTTAAGGGTGTTAACCATGTTTCATTTGAAAAATGATAACAAGGAAATTAAATCATAGATGTTTATATTATTATGTTATGATAAATTATCATGTATGCTTCTTCTGTAAACATATTCACTTTATAATTAACCTATAACCGCATTTTGGGGGTGTTAAGGGCAGGATAACCAGCTATGTTGACCCAGTAGTGAATATACATTGAGTTAACTCTTATGTGAGTAGAATTGCATCCAAGAGGTCAGGCAGACCAGACTACAGGATGTCCAAAGACTGATCAAAGGATTATTGCATTGGTTAGACGGGTTCTTAGTAAGCCCGTGAAAACTATTTATGGAAATTGTTATTGGTATGGGCCAATAGGTTCTTAGTGATCCCATGAAAACTATGTCTGGATAAAGTTATTGAAAGAGATCAATAGGTTCATAGTGATCCCATGAAAACTATGAGATGAGAGAAGTTATTGGAGAATCCAATAGGTTCATAGTAAGCCCATGATAAGTATGATTTGAGAAAGTTATTGGTAGATACCAATGGGTTCATAGAGATCCCATGAAAACTATGATTGGATGATAGTATTGGTAGGAACCAATAGGTTCATAGTGACCCCATGAAAACTATTAAAGTAGATAGGAATTCCACAAAGAATTACCAGGTTATTAGTCAGCCAATAAAAACTAATAGGTTAATAGTGATCCTAGAAACTATAGCTTGAGACAGATAGTCAGGTAAATAGGGATGGAAAATCTATAGCATATTGTATGTTGCATATCACTATGATACATTTTATTATGTTATGTCTTAACCATTGTGGATGTAGGTGCACAGTATATGGTTATTATAAATTGGGTTAAGATACTAGTAAGGGGGAAACCTGTTTTGCCAAGCGGCATGGTCTCACTAGATATCTGTGTGGTTCAAGATGGTAGGTTATTATTCATACCAGACTTTTTGTCTGACTTGAAGTTTATGTTTACCCCTTAGACTCTCAGGTGCTAAATAGATTTTGAATAGTTTGAGAGTTAAGGTTTTCAGGTTCTCCTTTAGACGAATAAGCTTTCAGAGACGTGCAGAAGGCAAGCCAGCTAGTAGGAGTTCTTTATGTTTGATTCCCCTGTGTTTTAGATGTAATGGCAAAGTTGTTTAATTGTCAATATTTAAACTCTGATCAACCAAGGGGGCATCTTCATATGTCGCTCTTGGCATATTTTGTAATAATTATATTTCTCTGAACGTGGTTTACGAATTGGGATTATGTAATGAATTTGAAATGTGATTTAAAGTGGAATGAGAAATTTGTTTTATGATTTAATTTTTTCCATATCCATGTGTTTTTGGTATATCAATGTATCTAACATTACCGCATTTGGTCATTGAGAATTAATAATTATGGATGACTGCATCATCCGTAGTAGTTAGTTTTGGGCCTCCAAATGGGGGACGTTACAAGTTGGTATCAGAGCATAGGCTTATGTAAATTTAAAAAGAATTTTAACCCAAAAGATTTTCAAAACATAATCCAATGAATCAGAAAATGAGACCGGGGTTTGGGTTAACGCTATAGTAACATACTCGCATTTGATATATATACCTATAAGTACGTATTCCCCTCTCTCTTAGATCGTTCTTCTGTATCTTACTAAGCCTCTTATGCAGATTTACAAGATCTAAGTGGAGGAAGCACCATAACTAAAGGAAATGCTCGACCCAACACCATGAGGAATCCGGGTCGAAAGGCAAATGCTAATCCAAATGCAAATGCCAACGTAGGTGTTGGAATCCCGCCAGTAGATATGGAGATGATGTATCAATTCTTTGTCAATCTAACGCAAGCTGGAGTGGCTACAGGAGTAACTGGGGGAAATGCTATGAATGTTAGAGGAGCTAATATAGTGGCCTAGTTGGCAATAACTATGCTAAGCTGAGCAGGGATTACACCAGTCTTGGTGGAAAGCCGTTTTTGGGAACATAGGATGCTGTTGAAGTAGAAAACTAGTTATTGCACTATGAAAGGATTTTTACTGACTTCGGATTAGATGATGAGCAGAAGAGGAGACTTGCTTCGAGATAGTTGTAGGGAGCAACACTTTATTAGTGGAATAGTGTTACCGTGAGAGTTCACGTGGAAGAGTTGACTTGGGCAGAATTTCGAAGGAGATTTGAAGAGGGTTTTTTGTTTTAAATTGCCAAGTTGGTATTGTTGAGAAAGTTCATGGACTTAGTGCAAGGTGAGATGTCGGTGATTGAGTATGCTACGTAGTTTGATGAGTTGTCCAGATATGGATATGCTACCATTGACACTGTTATTACAAGAAACGCAAAGTTTATTCGAGGGTTAAGACCTGAGATTGCTATGGCGACTACGCCACACCTTCATGATCTAAGTACAGTTGTAGTGGAGATGGCAATTTGGAATAAAGAGATGCTTTCTACTTATGGGAAGGAGAAATAGGTTGGAACCGGGATTCTCAGGGCAAGAAGAGGAAATTCTTTAAGAAGAAAGGAGCTCAGAAAGGAGGAGCTCCCAAGAAGGAAAAGCTGATCTGGTTTGTTTTAAGTGTGATAAGAAAGGACATTATGCTCATGAATGTCGAATTGGAAAAGGGAAGAAGGTTGCAGATAAGAAAGGAGTGAAATGCTTCAACTGTGACCAGATTGGAAACTACAAGAATCAGTGTCCAGAACTAATCAGAGCTGACAAGGGAAAGGTTTTTGCTTTGGAACCATCTTCTTCTAGACCAACTGCTGCTGAGAAAGGAAAGACTATGATGGAAGGTACGCTTTTGACTCATAGTATACCAGTTAGGGTACTATTTGATACTGATGCATCGCATTCATTTATATCTCAGTGTTTGGTAGATAAGTTAGGTTTAGAACCCTCATACCTTGTTACTTCCATAAGGGTTGCGAATCTGATAGGAGGGTATGCAACTCTGGGGATGAGATGTGACCAGTTAGAACTTGAATTGTTAGGTCATAAGTTTGCATGCAGTTTGTATATTTTTGATTTCGTAGGCTTCGGGATAATTTTGGGTATGGATTGGTTAAATAGATATGATGCTAGGATATTTTGCCAAGATAGGAAATTATCGCTAATACACCCTAATAGTCATAATCGAATTGTATACTCGGTAGAGAAGTTAGACTCAAGTGCTTGTGCTTTGATGAATGCAATGGAAGTCAAATAAGAGTTGAATCAGGTTTTGATAGAAAGAGAGTTTGTAGATGTTTTTGAGCCAATCACAGGACTACAACCGCAGGGAGCTATTGAGTTTCAGATAGATCTTGTGCCAGGAGCAGAACCTGTAAGTGGACCACCTAGCAGGATGACATCTACCGAGATGAAGGAATTAAAGGTGCAGCTAGTAGATTTAGAAGGAAAGAATTTTATTAGACCAAGCAGTTCATCTTGGGGAGCGGCCATGGTGTTCGTGAAGAAACCAGATGGGTCGTTAAAGATGTGTATCGACTATCGTAAGTTAAACAAGAAGACAGTCAAGAATAGGTATCATTTGGCGAGAATCGATGATTTATTTGATCAGATGAGTGGAGCCAGAGTATTTTTCCAATTGGATTTGGCGATAGGTTTCCATCAGCTAAGAGTGGCAAAGAACAGTATTCCGTTGACGGCGTTTTGGACTAGGTATGGTATGTACAAGGGGTTAGTAATGACATTCAGATTAACGAATGTGCCAGTTTTCTTTGTGGATTTAATGAATCGATTTTTCCGAGAACAATTGGATAGGTTCATATTGTTTCATAGATGACATATTAATATACTTTAAGGATGAAAGAGAGCATGAAGTTCATCTTAGAGTAGTGCTTGAGACGCTGAAGCAGCATCAACTAAAAGCGAAGTTTTAAAGTGTCATTTCTGGAAGAAAGAGGTTAAGTTTCTTGGTCACGTGGTTTCAGAGAAGGGTTCGTCAGTTGATCCGGATAAGATTGAGACCGTTAACAACTGGAAGAGACCAGGGGCGGTGACTGAGATCAGAAGTTTTATTGGACTCGCTGGCTATTACCGGAGATTCATTAAGGATTTCTCGCGGATAGCGGCGCCTTTGACTAAGCTAACCAGAAAGGACATGAAGTTTATTTAGTCTGACAAATGTGAGGAATCATTCCTTAAGTTAAAGCATTTGTTGACCAACGCGTCTATGTTAGTAGTTCCAGACGGGAACCAAGGGTTAGTAGTGTATACCGATGCATGTGGAACTGGATTAGGGGCTGTATTGATGCAGAAATGTAAAGTTATTACCTATGCTTCATGACAATTTAGACAACATGAAGTTAGATATCATACTCATGATTTAGAGTTGGCAGCAATGATCTTCACACTGAAAGTATGAAGACAATTATCTCTTAGGGGAGTGGTTTGAGTTATACACCAATTATATGTCCTTAAGGTATTTATTCTCTCGGAAGGAGTTGAATATGAGATAGCAGAGGTGGCCGGAGTTTTTAGCCGCTTATGATTTTGGTATAGAGTATACACTTGGAAAAGGAAATAAAGTAGTTGATGCTCTTAGCAGGAAACATCAGAATGTGGTGTTAGCTATGTTAACAAAGTGGAAGGATCTAGAGGCTTTGACTACTTGTAGTGTGTAGTTAAGATTGACTTCTAGTTCTAGTCAGAGCACTACCATATTATCCTGCTTGGACGTTCGACCGGTACTGATCGAAAGGATTGCTTCTAAGAAGAAAGAGGATCCACTGTTAGCCGAGAAGATTAAAAGGTTAGAGGCTGGAATCGAGATTGATGATCTAAAAGATTTTAGTCTTGACCGGAGGGGATGGTTGAGAAAGAAGGGACGGTTGTGTGTTTCAAATGTTAGGGACTAAGGAGAGAAGTTCTTATAGAATGTCATTCATCAAAATTTTCGATTCATCCTAGGGGAATCAAGATGTATCAAGACCCGAAAAGGAGTTTTTATTGGGAAGTTATGAAGAAAGATGTTGGCTTATGGGTAAAGCAGTGTGTGAACTGTCAACATGTGAAGGAAGAACATCAAAAGCCAAGTGGGTTGCTTCAACCTTTGAAGATACCGGTTTGGAAATGAGATTCAATATCCATGGATTTTATAGATGGGTTTCCAATGTCAAATCAAGGAAATGAAAATATATGGGTTATAATGGACAGGTTGACCAAGAGTGCCCATTTCATTCAAGTTAAGTCAATCAGGATGACATCTGTTTTAGCTAAATTATTTACGAAGAACATAGTTAGACTGCATGGAATTCCTTGTGGTATAGTAAGTGATAGAGATACTTTATTTACTAGCGAGTTCTGGAAAAGCCTATAGGATATGTTAGGTACCAAGCTCAAGATGTGTACTGCTTATCACCCTCAGATAGATGAGCAGATAGAGAGAGTCAACAAGGTACTCGAGGATTTGTTAAGAGGTTGTGTGCTAGATTTTAGTGGATCTTGGGAAGATCACCTACACTTAGTTGAGTTTTTCTAAAATAACAGTTATCAGACTAATATAGGAATGGCGCCTTTCGAAGCTTTGTATGAGAGGCCATGCAAGTCACCAGCATGTTGGTTGGAAACTGGAGAAAAATTAGTCTTAGGTCCGGATCTGGTGAGAGAGGCAATAGAGAAGATTGGGTTGATTTGAGGAAGGATGAAGGAAGCCCAGTCAAGACAAAAGAGTTACACACAGATAAGAGGCTTAAGGATCTAGAGTTCTCAGTTGGAGATAGGGTTTTCTTTAAAATATCACTGATGAAGAGTGTGGTATGATTCGAAAAGTCATGGAAACTGGCACCGAGATATGTTGGGCCATTCCCAGTTATAGAGAGAATCGGAAAGCTCGCATACAGAGTAGAGTTACCGAGTAGTTTTGCAGGTGTCCATAATGTATTTCATGTGTATCACCTTCGTAAGTATGTGCATGATCCAAAGACTACTATTCATCCGACTGCATTAGAAGACTAATAGTAAAACCGGATCTGACTTTTGTTAGGCAACCAGTTCGAGTTGTAGCAAGAGATAAGAAGAAGTTAAGAAACAAGACAGTCAAGTTGGTGAAAGTTCAGTGGAGCGACAACGAGAAAGACTGTGCTAGGGAGACGGAAGACAGGATTATAGATACTTATCCTGATCTTCTTTAAGAGTATGTTCTATATTTGCTTTATATAGATTTTTCATAGTCTGGTAGGCTAGTACGGTAGTTAGGAGATGTTACATATGATTGCTATGATAAGTATTTAGTCTTTACTGAATTTCGAGTACGAAATTCTTTAAGGTGGGGAGCCTGTAACACCCCTAATTTTAAATAGCATTATTCAGCAGATTTAATTAGATAAATTAAATAGAAGTAGAAAACAGAGTGATAAGGGGATTGAGATTTGAAAACTAATTAGGGTCGTGCCTTAACTAAATGGATTTATAAAATGGTTTATAAGTAAATACCAAAGAGAATAAGGCAAGGGTAATATGGGAATAGTCGTACATTATGACCCCATAACCCCTAAACCCTTACCTCATTTTCATTCATGTTTTTCATAAAACAAAAACATAAACAAAGGAGAAGCAAGGCCAACCATTACCTAAGGGTAAGAAGAGCTTAAAATCAAGTAGAACTTAAGATTCAAGCTAGGAAGAATAAAGCAAGAAAAAATCTCAAGTTCCTTATCCAAACAAGATGAATAATAATCTAAACCATCTCATATATGTCTTATTGAACATTTTAATTTTGGGTTTAAGGTTTAAAACCGTTTGGATGGATGAATGATGATATGCTTTGATTATGTGCCATGTTTTGATTTAAAAAAGGATTTTTGTGTAATGATATAGTTTGATTTTAAGGTTAAAATCATGTAAATTGATTTCGGATGCCAAGATGTTTGAATATGTTATGTAAATTTTCATAATATTTCAAGCCATGGATGATTTATTATGAATTTTAAATGGAAGAAATAGACAATTTTGGGTTTAAATTATTTAAGGCAATTATCTAATGATTTTGAGTCTAAAATTTATATATGTTAGAAAATATATTAAAAGTGAATTATTGTGATTTTTGGGGATATTTCCTAAGTGATTTACTATAGAAATTTAATTAGTTAAGTTTGGGGACTTAAAGGTTTTAATTGTTTTTTTGAGAAGAAGGGCTTATTTGCTAAAACATTTTCAATTACAAATTGATGAATTCGGCAGCCTTTTAGAAAAAGTATTTTGATAAAGGATTGGCAACCAATCATATTTTGACAAATTAGGCAAGTTATCAAAAAATGAACAATTTTGTTTCGAATTACATCCTTGCCACTTCCATTTGGTTGCTTCCGAAACAATGCCAAGTAGGCCTTTCGAACCCATTCGAAACCAATGCACATGGTATCAAGGAATTGGTACGTAGTGTATTGAAGAAAGACAGAATGGATGGTGTCGAAGGCTTGCTTTCGAAGGGGTTGAAGTTACTTTTAAAAAGCTTTCAAATCAATAAACATGCCTTTGTTTTAAAAGAAGCTTTCGAATGAGTTGCCGCTTGTTTTGTTTTCAAGGGAGCTTTTGAAAGGGTAGCCACGTTTGAACCTATTCGAAACCTAGTTGCCGCCTTTATTCCTTTCGAATTACTTGAAGGCCGCTTTCTTTACAACCTTAAATCAATGCTTTCGAAAGGGAAGCTTTCGACCTTGTAAAATTTGAAGATGTCTTCTCAGTGTTTTCGAAAGGGTTATTTTAGCTGCTTTTAACAAGAGTTTTGATGGAAATAGTTTTGAAAGGATGGTTTCGAAACCATCCTCTTCCCCAGATTCTTACTTAAAATCAATGCTTTTGAAAGGGGTACTTTCACTTCTGTTCTTCTTGAACCAATATTTATATTAAGTCTTAAACCCAATGGTTTCGAAAGGAACACTTTTAAAGGGTTTCTATGATGCTTTCGGAGGGTATGCCTTAAGTCTTTTGAAGGGCATGTTTTAGGCATTTCAAAAGGTATGTTTTAAGTATTTCGAAAGATAAGCTTTAAGTGTTTCGAAAGGTATGTTTTAAGTATTTTGAAAGGTGTGTTTTTAATGGTTTCGAAAGAGAAGGCCTAAGGTTTAAAAAGCCTTAGTTTTCAAGCAAGAAATCCAATCTCATTTTTAAAAGTAAACCTATGGCAATATGAAAGTGTTTTAAAATGGCATTTAACTTTGGAGTTTTGAAGAAGCTTTCCTTGCTAAAGATAGTGGGTTAAGGGTGTTAACCATGTTTCATTTGAAAAATGATTACAAGTAAATTAAATCATAGATGTTTATATTATTATGTTATGGTCAGTTATCATGTATGCTTCTTTTGTAAACATATTCACTTTATAATCAACCCATAACTACATTTTCGGGTGTTAAGGGCAGGATAACCAGCTAGGTTGACCCAATAGTGAATATACATTGAGTTAACTCCTGTGCGAGTAGAATTGCATCTAGGAGGTCAGGTAGACAAGAATATAGGATGCCCAAAGAATGATCAAAGGATTATTGGTTAGACAGGTTCTTAATAAGCCCATGAAAACTATATATAGAAATTGTTATTGGAAGGGGCTTATAGGTTCTTAATGGTCCCATGAATCAGATTAAGTTATTGAAAGAGATCAATAAGTTCATAGTGATCCCATGAAAACTATGACATGAGAGAAGTTATTGGAGAATCCAATAGGTTCATAATAAGTCTATGAAAACTATGATTGGAGAAAGTTATTGGTAGGTACCAATAAGTTCATAGAGATCCCATGAAAACTATGACTGGATGATAGTATTGGTAGGAACTAATAGGTTCATAGTGACCCCAAAATAACCATGAAAGTGGATAGGAATTCCACAAAGAATTACCAAGTTATTAGTCAGCCCATAAAAACTAATAGGTTAATAGTGATCCTAGAAACTATAACTTGAGACAGATAGTCAGATAAATGGGGATGGGAAATCCGGAGCATTTTGTATGTTGCATATCACCATGATACATTTTATTATGTTACGTCTTAACCATTGTGGATGTAGGTGCACAGTATATGGTTATTATAAATTGGGTTAAGGTATTAGTGAGGGGAAAACCCGTTCCGCTAAGTGGTGTGGTCTCACTAGATATTTATGTGGTTTGAGATGGTACGTTATTATTTATACCAGACTTTTTTGCTTTCCCCTTAAACTCTCGGTTGCTCAATTGATTTTGAGTAGTTCGAGAGTTAAGGTTTTCGGGTTCTCCTTTAGATAAATAGGCTTCCGGAGACGTGCAGGAGGCAAGCTAGCTAGTAGGGGTTCTTTTTGTTTGATTCCGCTGTGTTTTGGATGTAATGGCAAAGTTGCTTAATTGCCTATATTTAAACTCTGATCAACCAAGGGGGCATCTTCGTATGTCGCTCTTGGCGTATTTTGTAATAATTATATTTCTCTGAACGTGGTTTACGAATTTGGATTATGTAATGAATTTGAAATGTGATTTGAAGTGGAATGAGAAATTTGTTTTATGATTTAATTTTTTTTCATATCCATGTGTTTCTATTATATCAATGTGTCTAACATTACCGCATTTGGTCATCGAAAATTAATAACTATGGATAACTGCAACATTCGTAGCAGTTAATTTTGGGCCTCCAAATGGGGGATGTTACAATTTAGCAAGCTATATGAAGTTATAAGGTGAGTTAAACATCACAAGATCAATCACTAAGTTTCTTTCTACTTGCATTTGATTTTACAAAATGGTTGTGAATTAAAATGATGATTTTGTGTCTTTTGTTTCGTCCTTGATTACATTGAAAAATTGGTACATCACGCATTGCTGATGTTTCACTGCCATGCATGCTTTAACTAAACTACCCTGTAGCCTTGCGTTATCATGCACCATCCACTGTTGATTTAAATTTGTATGTACCTTTCCTTGCTGGCCTTGATCTCTTTAAGAGCTTCAGGTACACGCGTCTCATCTTGTCTTGTTGCTTTGAAATGAGTCATGCAACCCCATGCCTAGCTTGCCTTGACTTTGTTTAGTTCATGCGTGTAGCTTTATTTTCTATTTCCCTTTATGTAATTTTACACATTAATTTGGACCTATATGCAAATTTCTTTATTGTGAATAGTAGCCACAATATGTTTTTAGTTTTGTACGTCTTTATATATGCCTGTTACATTGAAAATTTGGTCACACGTGCTGTTATATTGAAATATGGTCACACACTCTTGCCGTGTTGTTTTGAAATTTGCACATGCACACTGCCTACCGTTTCATTTTGTTTTGATGTTTCAAAAATTGCACATTGCCTTATTGTTTCGAAAATATGGTTTTGTACGTCCTTAATGTTTTCTCATCCACTGTTGTTCTACTATGTTAACTACCTTCTTTTGTTGTACTGCTTTATGAAGTGCGGTTCCACCTTCTATTAATTTCTTGTGGGTTGAAATTTTGTTTTATAAGTAACTATGTGTGTGTGTGTGTGTATTATATAATTAGTAGAAATAGTTTATGGATTTAAAAGTATGGTTCTGAAATATAAGCTTATATTATTTCTAAACAAATGTTTGTATATCAGCATGGTTTTGGAGCCTTAATTCTATAAATATAAGGAATACTAATAGTTGACTTAGTGTTATTGATTGGTTTAAATGCTCTCAAGTAATACTTCATCGAATATGGTATAACTCATTGAATAGAATGTTTGAGTGGAATTTACTAACCCAATAGCGAATACTTGAATTTTCACCGGGTAGTATAGGCTGCTTTGGTTAAGTTCTTGTGATTGCCTTTGGAAATGTATTTAACACTTTAGGGTTGTATTCTCTCTTGGTGTTCAACATTTGTGAAGGTTGATAGATCCTTAGGAGATATATAGTTTAGGTTCTCCAGTTATGTCCATAATAAGTGAAACTTACTAGATTTTAGTAAATACTTGAATTTCACTAAGCGGTATGAGACGTTCTGGTTAAGGTCTCGTGATTACTAAAGTGATAGTATTTGGCACTTTAGAGTGTGTTCTCTTTTGGTGTTCAGATTTCAGGCCAATAGATCCTTAAGAGGTATACTCATGGATTTATTTACGATCCTTGTGATCGGTATGAGTTATATCTTCTAAGGTCTTTGAGTTTTGTGTTCTACGATCATCTTGATCGACATGGACGATTATTGAAATCGGTTGGGATTTTATTTTCCATGGTATGGATGATCCTTGGTATTAGATCGGTAAGGATTAAGATTTTGTTTCTACGGTATGAACAATCATTGTGATCGGTATGGACGATCATTGTGATCGGTATGGATTAGGTTTTCTTGGATTTTTAAGATACTATTATTTATTATGGAATTCTATGCTTTGTGATTTACTCTGTGTTCGTGATCAAAATATTCTTATGTCTTGAGATGGATTCCAAGTTAAATTATTCCAGTAACTTGTTATATCAATATGACATTTGTATTTATTATAACGTCATATATCCTTGTGTTATATCTTGTTCTCACCATTTTATTTAGAGAGAGTATGACCCATTTATTATTTTATATAATACTTGGGTCAGGCCGAGACTTCAGGTTACAAGACGTGTAGACTTTTGGGTCGGTGTGCTAGCATGAAGATAAACTACTTTTGACATTTTAGTTTATCTCATGTAGGATTATGTGTATGTATATGGGATGTATATTTTGAGATAGTGACTTGTACTGGATGTATATTACGTAGGTCCAGTATTATATTTTATAGACTCACAGTATGTATTTGTATATAATGTATATTATTCCTTTATGTTCTGTGACTATTATTTTATACGATATACAATTCTAATTTTGAGAAACCGGTGTGTTTATTACTTTTGACTAAGACTATGCACTTTAAATTTTGTTCCAGATATTCAATAAAATAGTGAGTATGAATTGTCAGTGTTAGTTTAAAGATATATTCACATATGATCACCTTTAATAAGACGTGTTCTCCATATTATTAGATGACATTATTTATAATGTTCTTTAATAATATTGTATCTCGCATTTTGATTCGGCTATATCCGAACTGACTGGACAAGTTAGAACCGACTGTCATCAAAGCCAATAGCCCAGAGCGATGATTGTGTGATCCAAAAATCAAGCATAGATGATAATATGAAGCAGAAGCATGAAAGTTCACTACTCCCTGAAGATGGATCAGGTTGATCCATATTCAACCCTATGGATCGTATCGATTCCAAAACTCAATTTTGCAGCGATGCTCGGTCAATAACTCAAATCTACACATGCTATCAATATGAAACTTGGAGTACAAACTTACTACAACATGTGGAACACCCCCTAGAGATCTCGTTCCAATTGGAGGAAGTTGGAGGGTTCGACATAACTTCCTTTGGTAGGATCAGCGGAAATCAGAATTCAAGCAACACTACTTCACGGAAAATGCGATATCTAACAAATAGTATGTCGGAATTGCACGAAATTTGGGGAGCAAGTAGCTAACATCATGGGACACCCCTATTAGGGATCGCAGCCCATTTAAACACACAAATAGGGATCGATACCGATCCTTATTGTGGGCCCTGATGGGGCTGAAATTTTTTAGGTGGCCTCGTCTTAGTCTCCTGAATCTTCTGTCAATATTTCAGTCTGATCCGTGCACGTCTTCCTCTATAAATACAGTAGGCATGACGTCAGAAAAGGGATCCTTCTTTCTACTGAAAACATTCTTCAATTTTTATTCTTCATTCTTGTACTAATGGATCCTAACTAATCCAAACATTCTTGTAATCATAATCAAGTGCAAGATCAATAAAAATATGAAGTGGACCTAGGCCAAGATTGCCGAACCACTATAAAAATCTGTGTGTTTATTTATGATATTTGCTCTGTTTTAATTTCATTCATCATTTAATCTTTACTAGAATCTATTGGGTGTTGATGCCCATTTTTGGCATAACATTTTGGTGCTTTTACTGAGAATCGAATTCTTAGCTTGATTGGATCTCATCATCTACTTGTGGATTCCCATATCCGCAAGATAGATCCATCATTCTACCGGTAAACTTCTATTCTACTCAGATTTGAAGGAAATCTAAAGGAAGATGATAGCCATGGTTAGAAGAATTAAATCAACTTCCCGTGGAGCTAAAAGAAATGATGATGCTTATGTTCTCGTTTGGAGTTGTTCATGTGTTCATGTCCATATGGAAGGAATCAGATTCACTCGTATATGCAAGTTCTTGGGATCAAATGCCAAAGTTTGCACTCAAGTTAGCTAAAGGTCGATCCCTCTCTCAAGGCCAAAATGGTCAATCCCTCTCTCAAGGCCAAAATGGCTGATCCTTCCATCAAGGCCATCATGACCATTTCCTCCTTCTTAGAGTCTGGCACCAATCCCTTTATGACCGACCCCTAAATACATACATGCTCAATACTGATCCCTCCAAAGACATCAATACCGATCCCTTCGAAACAACTATACCGATCCCTTCAACATATATGTATACCGATCCCTCCAGTATATATACCGATCCCTCTTCAAGGTATATATACCGATCCCTCTCCATGGTGTATATACCAATCCCTCTCCAAGGTATGTATACCAATCCCTCTACTAAGTATATATACCGATCCCTTTGTAAGGTATATATACCAATCCCTCTCCAAGGTGTATATACGAATCCCTCTACAAAATATATATACCGATCTCTCTGCAAAGTATATATAACGATCCCTCTACAAGGTCTATATACCGATCCCTATTGTAACACCCCTAATTTTTGATAACATTATTAAAGAGATTTAATTAGATAAATTAAATAAAATAATGTAATAATTAGAATGATAAGGGGATTGAGATATGAAAATAAATTTAGGTCATGCTCAATTAACTAATTAAATGGGCATAAGAATAGGTTATAAGTTAATTAATCTACATAAGGGTATATTAGGAAATAGCCGCACATAACCCTTACCCTTATATATATTCTCGTTCCATTCACGTTTCATTTTACCCATTCATGTCGGTTTGAAAACAAAACACAAACGTAAATCAAGAGGAGTCGACCATTGTTAAGGAAGAAAAGAAATTCAAATCAAGCTAAGGAATTAAAACAAGGGAAATAAATCTCAATCTCAATACAATCTCCTTATCTTAATCAAGGTGAATAATAATTTATACCATCTCTATTATGTTTTATAAACATATGTTTTTGGATTTAAGATTAAATTCGTTTCTATGATGTTTTGGATGATGATATACTTGAACTATAATTTGTTTAATTTAAACAAGATTGTTTAGATGAGGATTTATGCGGTTTTAAGGCAAACTCGATTGAACTTGATCTTTGAATACCATGGAATAATTTTATGTTATGTAAAACATGATTTTGGAGTTGGGTTTTAATTTTGATAATTTTCCAAGCTATGGAAAGATTATTATGAATTTTCAAAGGAAAATATGGTTAATTGGGTTTAGAAATTTATTTTAGAAATTATATTGAGATTTTGGGTATGAAATTTTGATATGTTAGATAACATATTGAAAGTGAATTTCTGTAATTTTTAGGGATTTTTCCTAAGTGATTTGCTGTGGAAATTAAATTATTTTAAAAGAAGTGCTTATTTGCAATACTGGTTTTGCTTAATGGAAGGGCTTATTTGCTAAATTAACCTTGATTTAGATCTAAAATTAAGCGGCAGTTGTTTTGGTAAAGAATTTGAAAAGGTTAAGGCAACCAATCATATGTTTACATGTGGCAGGTTAGTTACGCAGTATTTGCTTTAATTGGCATTAATCAGTTTTTACCCAGAAAAGTTGGTTCCGCCTCCTTTAGAAGTGCCTTTCGACTCCAATGCCTCCGCTTCATCTTAGTCGAGAACAACCTAGCCAAAACCAATCCACATGGTATCGATGAGATTGGTACAAAGTGGATTGGTGAAGTGCGGAAGGAAGGGTGTCGAAAGCATTGCTTTCGATAGAGACGAAACCATTGTTTACTTTTAAAATATGAGCCTGCCTTGTTTTTGAAGGGTGCTTTCAACCAAGTCGATACCCAGTTGCTTTCGAACTTGTTGCCACCTTTCTTTGTTTAAAAGTAGAGCTTTCGACTAAGACCCTTGTTTATAAAAGAATGCTTTCGAAAATGATGGTTCCGACCTAGTCGAAACTTTACTGTTGTTTTTGTACCTTTCGAGTGTGTTGAAGTCATCAATGCTTTTGAAGGGTTGTTTTTGTTTTAAACTTATAATAAGCCACTTCCTAAATGCTTTCGAAAGGGTCTAAGGGTTCCGAAGGCAATGGCCTCGAAAGGGGGTTTCTATGCTATCCTTCAGTATTTTGCTTAAATGATTTGAAGCTTTCGAAAGGGATGATGCCGACGCCATCAAGTTTTCCTCAATACCTTTATGTGATAAAGAATGGTTTCGAAAGAGATACTTTCGTTTATATTCACTTTAACCAAAATGATATTTTTAAATATAAACCCAATGGTTTCGAAAGAGGGAATTTCAATGGTTTTAGAAGGGATACTTCCAAAGGTTTCGAATGGGGTACTTTCAATGGTTTCAAAGCTATGCTTCTAAGAGTTAATAAGTAATACTTTATTGCATTCGAAAGGTTTTGAAAGAGAGTTTTAAAGTGTTTCGAAAGGCAGGGGCCTAATGTTTTGAAAAGAGATTTATATGCTTTCGAAGGAGGTTATCCAGTGAGGCCGAAATCAAAGTTTTGAAGGTTTCAAAAGCCTTAGTTTTTCAAAACAAATGACTCAATCTCATTTTAAAAGAAAAACCCAGGGCTAAGTAAAGGAATTTTGAAATGGTTTTAAGAAGAAGCTTTCCTTAATATAATATTAGGTTAAAGGGATTAACCATGTTTCATATGAAAAATAATTTCAAGGATATTAAACCCACAGGAGTGGTATTGTTTTGTTATTATGTTTGCTTCTTCAAATATGTATATATGTTCACATTGTAATGAACCCATAATGGTAATTTGGGGAAGGGCAGAATAACCAGCTAGGTTGACCCAGTAGTGAATATAAATTAAACTGATTAAAGATATTGGCAGGGGCCAATGGTTTACAGTAAGCTCATGAAAACTGTGTATAAGAAAAGATGTTTTTGGCAGGGGCCAATAGGTTCATAGTAAGCCCATGAAAACTATGTATAAATGAAGATGTCAAAAAGATAGGTTCATATTTAGCCCATGAAAACTATGATTTGATATTGGAAGGGGCCAATAGGTTCATAGTTAGCCCATGAAAACTATATCCGGATTAAGATATTGACATATGTCAATAGGTTCCTAGTCAACCCATGAAAACTAGGATAAGAGAAGGATATTGGAGTTATCAATAGGTTCAGAGAGAACCCATGAAATAGCTAAGATATTGGCAAGGGCCAATAGGTTCTTAGTGATCCTATGAAAACTATGTAACTGGACAAGGAGTCCATAATTATTTTACCAGTTATTAGTCAACCCATGAAAACTGTTAGGTTAATAGTAACCCTAGAAACTATAACTGAGACAGATAGTCAAAATGAATGGGGGTGGGTAATCCGGAATTGATTCACTTATTTTGCATATCATCATATCATATTAATTTGAAATGTTTTAACCATTGTGGATGCAGGAGCACGGTATATGGTTTTATTGAGGGGAAAACCCTTTCCACTAAGCGGCGTGGTCTCACTAGATATCTAATTGGTTTTAGATAGTAGATTATTATTCATACCAGGCTTTATGTCTAACTCAAAGTTTATGTTTTCCCCTTAAACTCTCGGGTGCTTAATTGATTTTGAGTAGTTTGAGAGTTGAGGTTTTCAAGTACCTCATTAAACGAATAAGCTTCCGGAGACGTGCATGAAGGATGATAGCTATCTAGAGTTCTCTTTTATTTTGATTCCACTGTGTTGATATTGTAATGGCAAAGTTGTTTAATTGCCTATATATACTGATCATCCAAGGGGGCATCTTCATATGTCACTCTTGGCGTATGTTGTAATAAATATATTTTCTCTGAACGTGGTTTACGATTGTTGGATTATGTAATGAATTTGTAATGTTTGGAAATGGAATGTGGATCTTGTTTGATGTTTAAATTTTTTTCCATATTCATGTGTTTCTGTGTATCAATGTATCTAACATTGTCGTATTTGGTCGTCGAGGATTAATAACTATGGATGACTGCAGCATCCGTAGCCGTTAGTTTTAGCCTGCCAAGTAGGAGGATGTTACACCTATACCATCGATCCCTTCATATTACTGTTCCCTCCATACTCCGTAAGACCGATCCCTCTCACAAAACATTCAATACTGATCGCTAAGGGACCGGGCATGTCATGAACGATCGCTCTACCCACTACCAATCCCTATGTCCCGTTCGTCCAGAACTGAACATTTGTTTAACCGATCCTTATTCCAAAAAAATATGGATCGGGTACGATCCATTTTTTTTTAATTTATGGATCGAGTATGATCCATTTTTATAAAGATGGTTAACCCATGCCACAGCGTAGTGCCCCCGCATTTTGGATTCGGAACTCAACTTAAAGACGATGCGTTCTATCCGCTTCCCTTACATCATGTACTGACCGGGGCATAGGGAATCAAGTGACAACTGCTGGATTGCAGCCAAGGAATGGACAAGGAACTGCTACTCATTCGGTACACCCAAAGGCTGGAGAACTAAGATGATATGACATGAACTAGGATCGGTTACTGGATCAGTCTTCTAGGGTAGATTACGACTGCCCTCAACTAACCAGCTTCCAAATGCCTGACTTGTCAGCTATGATACGATGGCTTATGTGACGACCGCCCTACGCCGCTTATTATGCCATCTCAAAGTATAGCTATCCATCATCAAAGTTGAACCTGAAGTGATACCCATTCAACTCGAAGCAAACCCAAGAAGTCCGGCCCAAGGTCAAAATCGGGTAAAACAAAGATTTTCTCCAAGAAAATAGCAAATTTTCTAGGGTTGGACTCCAAGTTAATTATCACCAATCCGTCACACATTGGTCAATCATGCATACAACATTCACAAGCATTACAAACAACCGTAACTTGAAAACGGACCAGACTAACGACGATTATAGCATTTCCCCCAGTCGAAACCCATTCACTGAAGCCATTCAATATGTAGAATATTCTAAGAGATACAATATGCCAACCATGCCAGTGTATTCTAGAAACACAAACCCTCAAGAGCATCTCATGAAAAATGAAGGGCACATGAATTATGCCAGAGCGACGAACGCAATTAAATGCTCATTCTTTAACATATTGCTCGGGGAAGTAGCGATCGATCATGTGATTTACACGATCACCGCCCAGGTCCATCTCCTCGTTTAATTAGCTAGCTAAGGAGTTTCCCTAACTTATCCCAAGCGTCAGGCGAGCTGTTCAAATTTAACACCTCTGTCACTAAAGGGAGCAATCCAAATGAGAATATCATACAGATGGCGTTGATAAGGGGAATTGACCCTGAGACACACTTTAGCGATTGGTTACCTAGAGAGCCTCGAATGACCTTGAATCATTTATGTTACAAAGTGAACCAGAACCTAAGCAAGGAGGAGATATAGCAGACTAGGAGAAAGAATGATGTAGGCCCGTTGGCTGAAGGAAGTCAAAGCGAGGGTAGCATTGAGGCCTTAGATGAGGACTCGGATTCTAGGAGACGACCCAGAATCCCAAAATCCAACTCATATACTCCTTTGAAAGATTCAATCAAAAACATCTACTTGGAGACTCATAACTCAAAGCAGTACTGGAAACCAGCCTCGAGAGAGTTCACCTAAACCCATAAGAAATTCGGGAAATGTTGTATATTTCAAGATACACACGGTTATAACACTAGCTATTGTAGACACCTCTGAGATGTGATCCAAAAGCAGATCCGGAAAGGAAAGCTTCAATAATATGTGCAAGCCCTACAGATGGATGGCAGGGAACATCCGACGCTTACCAATAATGACCTTTGATTATCAATTGGATCACCTACGGTCGACTACCAACTGAGGAGGGCTGGAGCAAAGTGGAATAGCGAGCATTCAACTCTGCTTCACTTATCAATAAGATTTATTTCATTTTCAATTACATTGCGAATTATGGCTGACTTGAAGTAAACTACTTCTAAACGATGCAGGTGACTAAGTAATTAGATTTGGGTGCCAACCAACCTCCACGGACCATGATCGGACCTTTGGAGGATCATCAAGATGAACGTGATTCAATCGCTCATCAGCTACCATATGCCCCTGACTTGGGGGCAAGGACTCGAAATGGAAAATGGGTGTGACTCGACCATCCACTTCCTACTCTGTGCTTCAATTCTGATAGAACATCTATGCCTTACTTAGAGCCCGGCAAGGTCAAAATCTAATACAAAGTGGACACGACTAACCGTTCACTCATCAACCTCCACACTTGACTTGGAGACCAAAGAAAGACTTCGAGTGGATGCAACTCGGTCATCTACTCCCTAGCTCATACTTGAAGTTCGCCAAAATACTTATGCCTCTCCCGAAGCTCAGCAAAACCGAGGTCCAAATAAAGTGGACACGGTTTGACCGTCTACATATTAACTTCTGCTTTGGACATAGGAGGCAGTTCGAAAGCTCGACTTAAAGTAGGCGTGACTGACTGCCTACTCATCAACCACTGCCCTCGACACATGGACACGACTGCAGCTTGAGGTGGATGTGACTTGATTGTTGACCCGAAAACTCTCTCCCTCGACATGCCGAGAGGAGTACGAAGCAAAAGGATGGACACGGTTCGATCATCCATTGACCAACTCTGGTCCCCAAAGCGCGGACCGGAGTATAAACATCAAACGGGTGTGACTGACCACCCATCATAAAACTCTGGTCCCTAGAATGCGAATCGCAGTATAAACGCAAAAGAATGGACATGGTTCGACCGTCCATCGATCAACTCTGGTTCCCAGAGTGCGAATCGGAGTATAAACACAAAAAGATGGATGGACGTGGTTCAACCGTCCATCGATCAAATCTGGTTCCCAGAGCGCGGACCGGAGTATAAATATCAAATGGGTGTGACTGACCACCCATCATAAAACTCCGGTCCTTAGAGTGCGGATCGGAGCATAAACATAAAAGGATGGATGTGGTTCGACTGTCCATCGATCAACTCTGGTTCCCACAGCGCGGACCGGAGTATGAACATCAAACGGGTGTGACTGACCACCCATCATAAAACTCTGGTCCCCAGAGTGTGAATCGTAGTATAAACACAAAAAGATGGACATGGTTCGACCGTCCATCGATCAACTCTGGTTCCCAGAGTATGAATCGAAGTATAAACACAAAAAGATGGACGTGGTTCGACCGTCCGTCGATCAACTCTGGTTCCCAGAGCGCGGACCGGAGTATAAACATCAAACGGATGTAACTAACCACCTATCATAATACTCTGGTCCCCATAGTGCGGACCGGAGTATAAACACAAAAACATGGACGCGGTTCGACCATTCATCGATCAACTCTAGTTCTCAAAGCATGGACCAGAGTATAAACATCAAAAGGGTGTGACTGACCACCCATTATAAAACTCTGGTCCTCGGGGCATGGATCGGAGTATAAACACAAAAGGTGGACGTGGTTCGACCGTCCGCTCCTCAACTCTTGTCCTTTACTTGTGGGCAAACACACTAATCAAAGTGGATGCGATCTAACCATCTCCTCTCCTGCTTGAGCTCAAACTTCTTCAGAACACTCATCTTACTCCCAAGGCTCAGCAGAAACTGGATCCAAATGGAAGTGGACATGGTATGACCATCCATGCAACGACTCGTGCCCTGGGTGCAGGTGGTAGTTTAAGAGCCCAAGCCTAAATTGGACGTGGTTCGACCGTCCAATCCAAAGAGGATGTGATACGTCCATCCATTACACGGTTTGCGCCTGAGGTACACCGAACTATCCAAGCCTTGACCGGACATTGGCAAGCCCAAAATCCAAACCAAGATATGGACGCAGTTCGACCGTCTAGCAAATAACTCTAGTTCCCAGTGCGGATTAGAGTATAAGCATAAATTGGTTGTGGTTCGACCACTCGCCAACAAACTCTTATGCCCAGAGTGCGGATATGAGTATAAACAAATCAATGAGTGTGGTTCAACCACTCAATATTCCATAAACTTCGACCTGAACTCGACAGGAGGAGTATAAGCTCACTACGGATGGAATTCGACTGTCCACGAACTAATTCTGCTAACCCAAGAATGGGAACGGGAGTACAAACTACTACAAGCTGAGTACGACATCTTACTATAGCTCCGGCTGGGTGATCTTTACAACTTAGGGCAATGACTGCAAGGAAACCTCAATACAAAACCAATCGGAACGACACCTGAAGTTACGGGTGACCAACTATATTGTACCATCAGATCGATGGTCAATATTGATCCGCACTAACCACAAATGGATGTGACCCGAATGTCCATTGAATAACTCCGGTCACCAGAAAATGGATAGGAGAATAAACCACGAATAAGTGCGACTTGATCATTAATTCTCCAGCACCCTCCTTTGATCCGTCAGCAGGAGCATGAAATCAGATGAGCATGACCCGAATACACTTGAGCCAACTCTAACCCTAGATCTGGCGGGAGAATATGAATCAAAATGGATGCAGCTGACTGTCCAGCTCCGAATGTATGTGACGCGACTGTTCATTCGTTGACTCTTACCATGATCTAACTAGAAGAGCAATACGAAACGGACGTGGCTCGACTATCTGCACACTGATCCTTACCCTCGGTCTGGCAGGGAGAGCATTAATCACTGATTGGACATGACTTGCCTTCCTACTTATCGATGTATGCCCTAGACTTGGGGGCACGAGCGATGATGTGCACGTAAATGTGCATATTTTTACTACCATATTTAATCTATTTAAATTAAATAAATGATCATATTAGGTATTTTAACTTGTTTAAACCAAAATTCAAATTATTTCAAATCGTCACATATTCATCTTCATCCAGGGGCAAAATGGTCATTTTTGTGCATATATTAATTTTCTAAAATTTAATTGAAAATTCCTATATTATTTTGTAGGAATTTAAATTTAAATACAAGTGGCTTCATGAAGATATATGCATGCACAAGAGTGAATACAAAGGAACGGAGATGGAAATAATTCATTTCATGGATCATGGAGGACCCCACCTACCCACATACCTTCATGTACAAATTAGAGGCTAATGCACATGCTAATAGAGTTTAAAGCTTCATGCACATCTAAATGATGATTATTTGATTCTAATGATTACTTGGCCTCCATACTTCTTAAGAGCGTATATTGGGCATTCCCCAAAAAAGTAGATTAGGGTTTCATACATGTATAAATATCCCTTATCTTCATGTAATTAGCTCTCTCTTCCCTTAGTCTCTTCTTCTTTAGGTTATTCTTCTCTTTAGTTTAGTGTAGGATCTCAAATAAAAGAAAGCTCTCTTTCTCTCTTCATGGCTACTTAGCCATTTTTATTTTATGTAATTTTCTTTTTTTTATGCAATTTAATTCATGTTCTCTTTTATTACATGCTCTTTTTTTTCATGTTAGTAGTGTAGATTTACATTTGTGCAATTAGATTAGTTTTTCCTTTACTTTGCTCTCTTTTTCCTTTTCTTTTTCTTTCATGTTGCATGCTACATTTATTGACATGATAACAAAAATGAGAGGCTAAACCCCTTCAATTTAGAGGTAATAAAGCTCTCAAATCATGTAGCTTCAACATAATTTGATGTTTATGCTCTCTTTTTGTACTTAATGAGAATGCATGAAGTGTTTAACTTGTTGTTTTTGCTTTGAATTTGATAGCCTATATTGTTGACACCAAATAGGTTATGCTTAAACAATCACAAACAATAATTACCTCTTCATCTACATATGATGATGGTAATAAAGTGAATGCTGAAATTAAAATTTGATGGTCTATATTTGTAATTACTAGTTAATAGGCCATACTTAAAATAGATTTCATTTTCAACTTTGTTGTCATTTTCATGAGAGTTGGTAAGTGGTTTAAGGAGTGTGTCATAGTTTGATGGGTTATGTTGGGATAATTAATAACACAAATATGTCATACTTATGATAAACACATCAATTAAACTAACTAATGACCACAAAAGAGAGATTATAATTTCATATTTTGTTAAACTATATGATCTAGAGAGTGGAATTATCTCTAAATTGTCTTTCTACTCTCATATTTTTATCACTTTCTTTTTGTCATTTTCTTACATTTTTAGCTAATCACTCTCAACTTTGGTTTAATTTGATTGAATAGAAATTTAGAATCTAACAATTCACTGCAAATCGACCCGTACTTGCCACGTACTAACTTTTGTACGCCGTGCGCTTGCGGTATAAATTTTATTATAAATTCGTTCTACGGTTTTCTAACTCGATAGAATTTCCGTCGTCGAATAAGTTTTTGGCGTCGTTGCCGGGGAATTGCTTTGATTTTAATTTTATATTCTTCGAATTATTTGTTGTTTGATTTTTGTGTGTTAATATTTTGTGTGTTTGTTTGCATTTAAAAAAAAATTATGTGTGTTTGATTTTTGTGTGTGGATTTGTTTGTGTGCTTGTTTTTCTTGTTTATTTTGCATTCGCATTTCTATTGGAAAAAAACCAAAAATATTATCATTATTGCCATTTGCATTTACATTTTCGTATTTGCAAACAGTTCACTTTACTGTTTCATTTTCACTCTTCTGTTACATAAAACAGTTCACTGTGCATACATCTATAACTCCATCAATATTATACCAGTTTACTGTTTACTGTAATATCACAACAAACATTTGTGATACAATTCATTTTCAAAAATATCATACCGGTTTACTATTTCATTTTCAATCATTTGCAATACATTTCACTGTTTCATCTAAAACCCACCTGAACTGCCATCACCCCCACCCCTCTCTGCTCCACAACTTCATCTTCACCATCTCCGCTCCACAACCCAAAATCATATCACCACCCACTTTCTCCTCCTTCAACAATCTCCTCCTACAGCAATCTCCAAACCATCTCATCATTCCTCCACCACTAGAAAACACATCCCAAGCTTCCCACTACAACAGTGATCAACATTCACTGTCTATATCACCAAACCACAAATTCTCACACAATCACTTCTACTTGTTACTCCACCTCTGGAAACTGCAAATTCAACAGCTTGCTTCAATCAATTCTCACAAACCAAAATACAAACTGCCACTGATCAATCATATTCCATATTGCTCCCCTCTTTCAACCATACTGTGAGCAATCATATTCCGCAACCTGAACTGCTACTTGCTCACAGCTCTACTATCCAAAACATTCAAATTCACCTCCCACCACTGCAACCATATACTCCTCCTCATCAATCAACACTCTCCGACACTCTTCACAAATCACTATACATCACATCATCGACACTTCTACCATACTTCCACATCCACAACCTCCAAACTGCTATATACATCACCGCCATACTTCTCATTGACCACTTACAAACTGCCAATACTTCACAGTCATATTCCAGCCACATAAACTCCACCACCATACACCGACTGTAGCAAAACCCCGCCTTCCTCAACAAAACTGCTTCGACCACTTTCAACACAACAGTCTTCCACCAACCACAAATACAACATCCTCATTACTGCCTTCCTTTGTTAACAGCTTCAACCACATCTGTCCACATCAAAACCAAACAACAAAACACATACACACTTTCCTGCAGCATTACCTCTTTGAATACAAACCTGACAAACCTATCAGTGCACACAGTTGCATTCCTTCCACATAAACCCGCTTGCATCCCTCCTTTCCGACGAACAAGCTTAGACATCCCCTGAAACATCTCCACAAACCCCACAACTTCAAACTTCTAACCATAGCAGTTCATTACTGTCAACCAATCACTTGCCATACCCACTCGACAACCAGCCTGAACCAAGCCCTGACCAATAGCCACACCACTTGCACAACATCAACTACACATTTCCTCAGTTCCACAGCAACAACATCAACTCAATCACCCCCTTCTTCCCATCAATATAAAACACATACAAATACCAGTATTGCAACAAATACCAATCACCCCTCTGTCATCAACATCTGCTTCATCACACAACACTAACAATTCCATCATCAAACAATTTTTCTGTCCCATCCACTTCAGGTTAGCACATCTTCACTTCACTTGCCTAACTGTGAAATCACACTACAACCACACATCATACTGTGCACATTCACCTTCATTCATACTCCTCCTCGAACTCACTATCCAGCACTACACATACCTCACTGCAAATCAGTGTCTAAACCACATCCAACTCCTCTTTCATCACTGACCATCAACCCCATTGCCCTTCTCATCTGACCATAGACAAACACCCTCAACTCTACCGCAGCCTCGCCTTGAACACACATCACCACCATTTCAACCGCGAAACCAATACATTTCCTCAATCAGCTCGAACAACTGCATCCCCAAATCACCACTCGGCCATCATCGAAACCCCATCACCTTCGTCTCCATCACCCAAAATCACGTCCACTACCGAAACTCAAATCACCACAAATCGCCTCACACCACAAATCGTGAATGATCAGTTGAGAATTTTGATTTGTAAGAATTCGTTTGGGTTAAAATCGTTGTGATTTATAAAAAGAATTTTTTTTGATTTGTGGGATTTGAGGATTTGCAGTTTAATAAATTAGATGTTGAACGAGATTGGGTTGGCCGAAACAAAATAAATGATGAAATTGATTTATAAGAATTGGGACGGGTATATTTCGTGTGGGCTGGGTTTAATTTAATTTAATTTTTTTTTATGTTTTATTTAGTTTCCGATTTGTTTAAATCAAATCTCAAAAAAAAGTTTTGTTGAATTAATTTGTTTTGTTGAGTTAGTTTGTTTCAATTTGTTTTTAGTTCCACCCATCTTTGAAAAAAAAGTCGATTTGCCATTCTTTTCTTTCTCTTAAAAAAATATAGTTTTCTTTTGTTTAGTTTTAATTTTGTTTTTTGTCCAATCCTAAAAAAAGAGTTTGCTTAATCTATTTTGTTTTTATTTTCATTTCATCTTTTTAAAAAAACAAAAAAAAATTAAATTTGTTTTGTTTTCGTTTCTTCTTTGATATAAAAAAAATTAGTTTATATATCCTGTTTTTAATTTCAGGTTGCAGGAAATAAAAAGGAGTTGCTGCTATAAAACTGCTCTGCTTGCTTGCTTAAAAAAAACTTTGCTGCTTTCATCTCTAGTTTTATTTGAATTGCATTGTTGTTTGCTTGCATAAAAAAAACAAAAACAAATTTCATTCGTAGTTGCATTGTTAATACACGTTTGATTTCTGCTTTTTATTTCATCCTAGAATTTTTATTAATAATTACGGTTTTGATAACACTTAATTATATATTGACAAGTTGCCTTCTTTGAACAATTTAATTTCTTGGTGTCTAGGCTACGACAGAGTAATAACCATTTATAAATATTACGGTGAATCATAAATATTATAGTGGTTGTTCCTTTGAAGGTACTTAAACCTTCGGCTGCATTGCTATGGTGATTCATGGTGCACCGATAAATCATGTCCATTACCTGGCTAAGAACTATCTTGTTGATTTAAGACAGAGTGTGATTATACAATGTTGGGTTAACTTAGGATAAATCATTTGTAATTAACTCTTGCATTCATTTAGTTGCATTAGTTCATGCATATTTAAAAAAACAAAAAAAATTCAAAATTCAAAACAAAAAAAATTGTAAATATTCTGTTTCCTTTCCTTTGAAAATTTTCAAAATCAAAATCCAAAAAGTCCAAAAAAAATTACTTAGTTTTTTAGAAAATCAAAAATCCAAAAAAAATATATATAATCTTTTCAAAAACAAAAACAAAATTTTAAAAATAAAAAACAAAATAAAAATCAATTTTCCATTTTGAAAAATAAATCCTATCTGTAAATATTTTTCCTTTATAAAAAAAACATTCTTGAAAATGTTTGAGATTCCCCACTTACATGAATTTTACAATAGTTGTGAAAATCAATATAATCCATATTATTTCACTCCAAATTCGTATGGATATTTTAACGACAACCATTATATAAATAATTTGAATTTTTAACAACAAAGTTTTAAAACAATGACCAACCTTCGACTCTCAAAATAACATTAAAATGATTTCATCTTTACTTGAACTCTCTACACAATAAAATCAAAAGATAAATGATTTATGTTATTCATATTTGTGCAATGATTCATGGCCAAGTTTTCAAAGTGATCAAAACTTGAATTCACTTCTAAATACAAACGATTTCGAGTGTAACTCATGCCAATACAACTTCGAACTCCAAAACGAATTTCAAAATGGAAATGTGAATCACTTTTCAAATAATTTTGGCAATGGGAATAATCTCGACTATGATGCGAGTGAAAAAATTTATTCTCAACACATCCAAATAAAAAATTCTCAAGTTAATAACTATAAATTGGATTTTGTTGAGAAAATGGACGAGATTTACAATAATCACACGGATTTGTTGTTTGAAACATATAAGAAGCAACATGATAAACAAAATCAAATCCCAACATGTGACGAGTCAAACGATGGTCCATCTTTTACAACAATGTACGATTTTCAAATAACAACTTTTGAAATTGAAAATGATGATCTTAACGAAGTTGTTGAAAACACGGTAATTGAGTTGGATTTCAATTCTTTTGAGGGTATAGAACCAAATTTAAAATTCAATCTTCCTTTTCTCGATTTCAAAAATTTGAATACAACAACTTTGGATTTTGAACTTGAGATACGCAATGAAGTTGTTGATAATCCAATAAAGGAAGACGAATTTAACAAACACGATTTCTATGGACTTTTTGAAGATGAGTTATTAAATTTCAAAGGGGAAGATTTAAATCGCCACTTTGATTTTGAAATCAATAATTCTGAGGAAGTTTTCAATGATAAGTTTGAATTTCAAATTGGTGGAAATAAACTTGAATTTCAATCAATTGTTTTATCAATCTCGAAAACAATCGAAAATAAAACAACTCGTACGATTTTCAATAAAACGACATTTGTTTTTCCAAATCAACATTCAACTTTAAAATCTTTGAAGATTTGATTTTTCAAGCTTCAGCTGCGTCTCGCGTACTTGACGAGACAAATGAATCGGTCTTCGGAAGACCGTTTCATTTACTTTTTAACGATATACTTTCTGATGCCGGGTAAATACATTTCATTTTCATGTAAATAATAATAAACGTTCCTTTCACTTCGTTTGACTGTGGGGACACAGTCAAAATCAAGTGTGGGGGGAAGCTCATCTTCATTTTTTTTCATTGTTTATTTTTGCATTTTTCTTTCCAAAACTCAAAAAAAAATTCCAAATTTTCTTAAGCATTTTGATTTATTTTTAAAGAAACACTATAGGATAAGTATAAGATTTTGGTTATTAAATTGAAATTTTCAAAAATTTATTTGTCTCAACAATAATAAAAATAAAGTTTGATTACAAATAACGATGATTTAACTAGTATATAGGTAGGTTCATGGTGATAATTATGAAGTATATCCTAATTGAAAATCTTTGTTTAAAAAAGTGGTGAATTTAAAGTAAAGGATATAACATTTTTTTGTCCTCTAAGTTAAATGGTGCTAAGATGATTTTGCAAAACTCTCTCTTCAAATATATATATATATATATATTGGTATATATGTATATAATTTTTATTAACACCTAGAGTCGTGTGTTCACACTCGTGTGTTCACTTGCCATGCTCTATACCCTTCTCACGTAAGCTCGAAAGGTAGTGCACGATCGGTATATCTAGCCTCAGTTTATCTGAGTTAGGTGTGTGTATATAAAAAAAATTCTTTTATTAATAACGCCTACAGTCGATAAGTGTTCACTCACCACACTCTATATTCACCTCACATAAGTCCGCAAGGCAGTGCACGGGTAATATATCTAGCCTTAGTTTATCTGAGTTAGGCATATGTAAATATTGTAAATATCAATAAACTTTTCAAAAAAATAGAGTGAGTAAGCAAATGAAATCCAAGCACTATTTTAACTTGTTTGATTTGACTTGTTATTGAAAAGAAATGAAAATACCACTTTGATAAACTTTGATAATCAACTAAGGATCCATTTCATAGTTACACTGTGTTATCAACCGAAACAACGAGTTAAACTACAGTCTATTTGTTATGATAACTTGATTTTTGTTGGATGTTTTGACAAGTAAATGACTTAAATTTTCATGACAATGACCAAAACCTATATTTAACTTATTTGTGTCGATTTAGAAGTAAATCCTTTATTTGTAAACATTTTCAAAAACTCGCGTTCATCTCTTTGTAAATAAATCGTGCATTTTGTAAATATTTTCATATCACATTTGGATTTTGTAGGTAGTATCTGCTGAAAACTCTCACGAGACAACACTCGTCCTACTGGGGACACCTAGAGGTTTAACGGCTTGTTGCATATGCTCAATGAAATCGTGCTCCCTACGAAAACAGATTTATCTTAGTTTTTTTCTTTATTCGAGGACGAATAAAAAGATAAGTGTGGGGGTATTTGATGTGCACGTAAATATGCATATTTTTACCACCATATTTAAAATATTTAAATTAAATAAATGATCATATTGGGTATTTTAACTTTTTAAACCAAAATTCAAATTTCAAATCGTCACATATTCATCTTCATCCAGGGGCAAAATGGTCATTTTGTGTATATATTAATTTTCTAAAAGTTAATTGAAAATTTCTATGTTATTTTTTAGGAATTTAAATTCTAATACAAGTGGCTTCATGAAGATATATGCATTCACAAGAGTGAATACAAAGGAATGGAGATGGAAATAATTCATTCCATGGATCATGGAGGACCCCACCTACCCACATACCTTCATGTACAAATTAGAGGCTAATGCACATGCTAATAGAGTTTAAAGCTTCATGCACATCTAAATGATGATTATTTCATGCTAATGATTACTTGGCCTCCACACTTCCTAAGAGGGTATTTTGGGCATTCCCCAAAAAAGTGGATTAGGGTTTCATACATGTATAAATACCCCTTATCTTTATGTAATTAGCTCTCTCTTCCCTTAGTCTCTTCTTCTTTAGGTTCTTCTTCTCCTTAGTTTAGTGTAGGATCTCAAATAAAAGAAAGCTCTTTTTCTCTTTTCTTGGCTACTTAGCCATTTTTATTTTATGTAATTTTCTTTTTTTTATGCAATTTAATTTATGTTCTCTTTTATTACATGCTCTTTTCTTTTCATGTTAGTAGTGTAGATTTACATTTGTGCAATTAGATTAGTTTTCCCTTTACTTTGCTATCTTTTTCCTTTTCTTTTTCTTTCTTGTTGCATGCTACATTTGTTGATAACAAAAATAAGAGGCTAAATCCCTTCAATTTAGGGGTAATGAAGCTCTCTAATCATGTAGCTTCAACACAATTTGATATTTATGCTCTCGTTTTGTACGTAATGAGAATGCATGAAGTGTTTAACTTGTTGTTTTTGCTTTGAATTTGATAGCCTATATTGTTGACACCAAATAGGCTATGCTTAAACAATCACAAACAATAATTACCTCTTCATCTACATATGATGATGGTAATGAAGTGAATGTTGAAATTAAAATTTGATGGTCTATATTCCTAGTTAATAGTTAATCGACCATACTTTAAATAGATTTCATGTTCTGCTTTGTTGTCATTTTCATGAGAGTTAGTAAGTAGTTTAAGGAGTGTGTTATAGTTTGATGGCTTATGTTGGGCTAATTAATAGCACAAATATGCCATACTTATGATAAACACATCAATTAAACTAACTAATGACCAAAAAAGAGAGATCATAATATCATATTTTGTTGAACTATATGATCTAGAGAGTGAAATTATGTGACGACCGCCCATGACCCATGCACTGAATCTAGAGATAGTGCGTTGTAAAGTGTGACAGGCAGCCATGGACGATTGCCAAGGTAAAGTTAAGGCAGCAGAATCTATCGTATTACTCACAGCGCATGGATAAAATACAATAGAGAACATATATAGTAAAGCTTCACAAATGAATCTCATCAATTAAGCTTCATAATAGTTGAATACAAACATCTGAATAGTCAATACATCAAGCCTCACTACATATCACTCAGAGAATTATACAAAGCAGCGGAACATCCAGTACATATAGTAAGAAAATAATATGCAAGCCTCCAGCTCGTCTTCGTCATCAGCATCGTCAGAAACTAAGAACAGCACCTGTCACCTGCTACCTAGTCTGCCCGTCCCAAAATGGACGAACAACCCAAGGAAATAAGAGTTAAAACATAAAGCCTTGAGTCAGACAACAGTCTTAGTGAGCGGTAAATTAACTAACAATATACCAAAAGAGCATAAAGGAAAAAGGAATAGGAATCCAACCCTCCCACTCCACCTCTTTCTACAGTGATAGCCCCCAGACACACACTAAGCAGAAGCAAACATAGCAAAGCAAACATTTAAAGTAAAGAAATTATCACTCGAGTCAAGGGCGATGTTTTCCAAGTACAAACCCCCAAGGCCTAAACCAAGATCAGATAAGCACCCGGAAAATACCGCTCTTGAGACCGAATGACGATACAACTAAACATCCATGACTCTGGCTATCACTGTTATCATTGCTTCGATACCACCGTTAATTGAATGACCGGCACATTCTTTCAGTCGTCCGTCAAGGGCTAATGGAAACCCCGGTTCTAGACATAACTCCGCACGTCGTCGCAGCCCGTGCCTAGGACTATCGAATCTGCCCAGAGTACTCGACTACCAATCAGTAGTCTTTTGGGACTATCGAATCTGCCCAGCGTACTCTTGCTTTGAGCATGCTAGAACCTTCAACAACAATGACATCTCAGCCTCATAGTCATCATCCTCGACGACTATTTCCATACTAGCTCAAGCGCCTCTCGAGCAAACCATTATCCTCAAACCCGAACCATTTCACCGAGTTATCAACATGCTTGGAATGATCCCGTCTGGATTAAACCAAGACTATCTCATATCATGCCTTGCTTCATCTCATCATAGCAAAGCCTTATCTCAACATCATCATCATCAATCCTATCCATATGAGCTTCATCATCCGCTACATATGTCACGAGCAGCTTTTCCAATTCAAGAGCCTTTCACTTAGCTTTTGAATCGTCTTCGACCATCTTGTCTAAATCAAATCATCAATCAACTAATTCATAACAATCAATCAAGTCAATCATTAATCCAAGTAATCAAACATTCAAATATGATCTAATAAACAATTATAACAATAATGGCAATCTTGTAAATAAAGAGTCTAAATCTAACAAGCATGAAAACATGAGCAATATCTCTACAACTTGATGAATGAACTTACATAGGTTAACATGTAGTAAAATGGATGTCAAATCATCATGAACAATAGATTTATACTTAAGTTTACGAAAATGCATGGAAATCACTATTTTAACACCAAATCAAACCAACGATCCGATATACTCCTTTGGATCCGTGTGAGAGATAATCACCACTCACCAAATCACCCAAACACCTCAAAAGCAACACACTTCAGATCTGGACAGCGAAGGATCTAACTCGATCTATTACAAATCCGCTTCAAACGATGAAATCTCTCTTCGATGGATGTAGATCTTCAATCTAAGATCTTGGATCTTCGATTTGATCTTCGATTTGGATGGAAGGAAGCACAAGATTAAAGTGGAGAAAAGAAGTGAAGAAGTGTAGAACTCGAGCTCTCAAAATGGCAGCACTTCGTCGCTTCAAAATCCGGATCCCAAAAATGAAGAAGAACCCGTGTATTTGTAGGCAGAAATCCCCTTAGGTCGTCCGCTCGCAATTAGGTCGTCCACGACCTAAGAAACTCCACGACCTAAAATCTTCGCCCTAACAACCCAAGCCTATGCGCATCCGCGACCTAACGAAACTCTAACCTACGACCTAACAGATCTGCGCATCCACGACCTAACTATACTCAAGTGTGCGACCTAAAATGTCACGACCTTACACTTAACACTAATGCGCGACCTAACGACTCATCTAAGGTCGCGACCTAACTAAACACAAAAGCTCACGACCTAACTAACTTAGGTCGCTTACGACCTAACTAAACACAGAAGCTCACGACCTAACTAACTTAGGTCGCTTACGACCTAACTAAACACAGAAGCTCACGACCTAACTAACTTAGGTAGGATACGACTTACCATCCACGCGACCTAACGACTCAACCCACCTATCTCCTTAACTCGTCCACGACCTATCTTACTTAGGTCGTTAACTCACTCAACCCCTAGGTCGCTAAACCCCTTAAGCCGCCTCATTCCTTAGGTCGTTAATTCCTTAGGTCGCTAACTCCTATAGGTCGCTCCAACCTGTAGGTCGCTAACTCTTAGGTCGCCAATTCCTGTAGGTTGCCAACTCTTAGGTCGTTCACTCTCTTAGGTCGCTCCACTTCCTTAAGTTGTCTACTCCGACCTAACTACTATACGACCTAGGACTTGGACTATGGACGACTTATCAACAATGCGACATAATGACAACTGTTT
Organism: Allium fistulosum; assembly: GCA_030737815.1. NCBI lineage: Eukaryota > Viridiplantae > Streptophyta > Magnoliopsida > Asparagales > Amaryllidaceae > Allium > Allium fistulosum. The sequence continues at coordinate 887,736,461 of CM060903.1, read as the reverse complement.
TACGATGTTTCGATCCGTAAAAATACGGGTCGTTACAAATTATCTCTAAATTGTCTTTCTACTCTCATATTTTTATCACTTTCCTTTTGTCATTTTCTTACATTTTTAGCTAATCACTCTCAACTTTGGTTTAATTTGATTGAATAGAAATTTAGAATCTAACAATTCCCTGCGGATCGACCCGTACTTGCCACGTACTAACTTTTGTACGTCGTGCGCTTGCGGTATAAATTTTATTATAAATTCGTTCGACGATTTTCTCACTCGATAGAATTCCCGTCGTCGAATAAGCGAGAAACAAGATGAATGTGAACCGACCGTCCATCGATCAACTTTAAGTCTTTGGAGCTCAGGTGGGAGTATAAACACGACTAGACGAGACTCGACCGTCCATGCAGTACATTTATCAACCTGAGACTAGGGGTGGAAGTGTGATCATCCAAAGACTGACTGCGATAACTCAATACTGTGATTCATACCTAGTGTTTACAATGACTCGAGTCTACGACCGAAAGAATGCCTAGAGATAGAATCATCGAATCAATGCCTAAGCTTATAGGCAACTAATCATTACTCCAAACCAAATAACGAGTAGCAGATCATGAGTACGTTGAATGGAAAGAACGTTACTCGAATATACAAGTAAATTCAAACTCAAAGCAAGAGCCAACTAAGCAGTTGCGCAACACGAGGCTAAACCATACTCGACATTTGATTCAACGTGATTCTAAGCCCGATCTTTGGCCATTTGCAGATAATCGCTCAAAGCATTTAGATCCCTTCACTATTAGACTTAATAAATCGTGACTAGACTCTAGGATTCAACCAGAGTAACCGTTATCATTGACCGTCCCGACTAGATTTCACATTGATTGTTACGCGAAATAGTTACATTTGAATTCAAGGAATTCAAGATTGTACCTGCTGAGCTAACAATCGAAATTATAGTCAGCCATAGCGACCCATCATGGATAATGAAGATCGAATCATAGCTCAGTGCAACGATAATGAAGGAATTAACTAGATTTCTCCGAATGAATCTTGATGTGTTCTCTTGGACCCATTCTGACATGTGTGTGATCTCACAAACTATCGCGAGCCATACATTGAATATCGACTCGAGGCATGTCCCGGTGAAACAAAAGCAATGCGGCATGGATCCAGAGGGATTTGCTGCACTTAAAAAGGAGGTGGATAAACTCAGAAATAATAGGTTTACACGTGACGCCCTCTACCCAAAATAGGTATCCAATCCAGTTCTTGTGAGAAAAGCTAATGGACATAGTGGTCATGCGTCGACTACTCAGACCTAAACAAGGTGTGCCCGAAAGATAGCCTTTCACTTTTGAGGATCAACCAGCTGATAGACTCAACCGCTGGATATAAACTACTTTCATTCATGGATGTGTACTTCAGATACAACCAGATCTCGAGGCACGTCCCCGACCAGAAGCACACTGGCTTAATTACCGATCTAGGGCTATATCGTTATGTTGTGATGTCGTTTGAACTAAATAATATTGAAGCTACTTACTAGAGACTGGTCAACAGGATGTTCAAAGACCAGATGGAGAAATCAACGGAAGTATATATTGATGGTATGCTCGTGAAGTCACGACGATCAAACATTCACATCGATAACTTAGCGGAGATGTTTAGTGTTCTACAAAAATATGGAATGAAAATAAATCCCTTGAAATGCTCTTTCGGCATTGCGTACGGGAATTTTTGGGGTTTCATCGTCAACTCACGTGGAATCAAAGCCGATCCCGAGAAGATTCAAGCAATTCAAAACATCCAGGTACCGAAGACGATTAAGTAGGTACAGAGCTTAAATGAAAAGGTTGCCGCCTTAAGCCGCTTCATCTCTAGGGCCACCGATAAGTGTATTCCTTTCTTTGACTTGATCAAAAGAGGGAAGAGGAACTTTGAATGGACGCAGGATTGCATAGATGCATTTCAAGATCTGGTAGATCACTTATAGAGACCTCCCATCCTATCCAAACCACTAGATCGTGAAGACTAATACATCTATTTAGCGGTGTCGGTACACGCATTAAGTGCCACACTGTTACGTGAAGAGAATCAAATCCAGAGGCCAATATATTATGTTAGCAAGCGATTAACAGGTGCTGACAGAAATTACCCAAAGCTAGAAAAGCTCGCGTAATGCCTGTTGATTGCGTCATGAAAGCTTCGCCTTTACTTCCTGGCTCACCCCATTAACGTCTACACCGACCAGCCGTTATGACAGGTCCTACGACAACCTTAGACGTTTGGAAGGTTGCTCAAATGGAATATCGAGCTAAGCCAATTTGATATCACTTATCTCCCTTGGAGAGCTATCCAGGGAAAGACATTAATAGACTTTCATAGTTGAATTCACTGCATCAGACGAGTATCCGAAGAGCAGTGGAGAACCGACCAACTAATGAAAAATGTACATGGATGGAGCATACAATGATCGGTGTTCTGGCGCCGGAGTTGTGTTAATGAGTGCTGAGGGACGATCGATCTGCTATGCCCTAAAACTCAACTTCGCTGCAACAAATAACGAAGCTAAGTATGAAGCCTTGATCGCCAGGCTCAAACTTGCTCGAGAACTTGATCGCCAGGCTCAAACTTGCTCGAGAACTGGGAGTGGAAACTTTACATATCTTTTGTGATTCCTGGTTAGTAGTATGCCTAGTTAGAGAAGATTATCTTTCTAGGGGGTAACATCTTGCTCCTTATCTCAACCGGGTCCAAGATCTACTGTCCGACTTCGAGTATTACACCATTACACACATCCTCAAAGAATAAAATAAAAAGCTGAGTCACTGACCAAGCTGGCCAGTTCTTGGGATGCACAGCAAATAGACTTGTCCTGGTTGAAGTACTTAACATTCCAAGCATTGATAAATAGAGATCGACTAAATCTTGGAGATGGAGCCAGAAAAGGAGTCATGGATGACTCCTATCAAAGACCATATACAATGGGGAATTCTTCCTGAATGAAGAAATGAAAAATGATAGATCCTCTTTAAAGCTTCAAGCTGCATCATTCAAGAAGGAGTCATGTATTGAAAGGGCTTTCTCCATTCCCCTGGTTTGGTGTATCGCCCATGATGAAGTCAAACAAGTCTTGAGAGAATTCCATGAAAAAGAATGTGACGATCACACTAAGAGGCAAACCCTGGCAAAGAAAATACTCCGCTATGGGTATTACTGGCCAATTGTCAATCGAGCAGCTGATCAAGCTAGACAATTCAACGAGTGCCAAATGTTTGCAAAAATTCTGAGGGCCCAGTCAACGGAAATTACTCAAATGGTCAATCAATAGCCATTTGCCACTTGGGGTACTGACATCATCGGCTTCTTGCCGATTCTAAAGGTGGTGCGAAATACGCCATCGTAGCAGCTGATTACTTCACCAAATAGGCCGAAGCGGAACTTTTAACCATGACCACGATGAAGAAAATAATCAACTTCATTATCCAGAACATCATCTGTCGTCTTGGCTTTCCATGAACCATTATAACTGATAATGGAACCCAATTCGACAGTGCTAAATTTAAAGACTTCAGCCATCGGCATCACATTGAAAGGAGATTTGTGGCAGTTTCTCTCCTCAAGCAAATGAACAGGTTGAAGCTGTGAACAAAATCATAAAGCCCATTCTAAAGAAATGTTTGGAAAAGGATAGAGGTAAGTGGGTGGATGAACTCCCAATAACATTATAGGCTTACAGAACCACACACAAGTCCACGACTGGTCATACTCCATTCGCCCTTGCTTACGGCTCCGAGGCCGTCATCCTTGTAGAACTTAAAGTCCCCTATTATCGAGTGACTTATTACAACCCCTATTTCATTATAAAATAAAATATAAACAAGGAATTGTAGTCGAATTGCAACTAAACCATAAGGAATTGGTGAAGACTCATGAGCGTACAAACACATCCGGGAGCCAATGACAAGAACGTGTACCTGAACGTGCACGTGTATATTCAAAAAATTCGATTTCTTAAAATCGATAGAAATTGAATTTTCACCTGGAGTTATTAAATAAAAGACTAGATCAGATAGCCAAAGCCTACTAGCTCCATAGAACCGGGCACATATAACAACTAATGGAATACAACCGAGGATTTATACTATTGGAAATTGACCAAGCATCATGACGATCAAAGAGAGATACAATACTTTGGGAAGATAATTCAACGGAAGGATAACGACTATTCAGGAAACTGGATGGATTTCTTTCCGACGACTCTAACTTGCTTCGATTCAAAGCACGTCATGTATGCAACAAGACGTACTTTGGGGGCAAATGTTATCCGACATTTTGACCCGACTATATCAAAACTGACTGGACAAGTTAGACCCGACTGTCATCAAGGCCAGTAGCCCAGAGCAATGATTATGGAGTCCAAAAATCAAGCATAGATGATAAAGCAGAAGCATGAAAGCTCACTACTCCCCGAAGATGGATCACGTACGATCCATATTCAACATTATGGATCGTATTGTATCGATTTCAAAGCTCAATTCTGCAGCGATGATCAGTCAATAACTCAAAATATACACATGCTATCAACATGAAACTTGGAGTACAAGCTTACTACAACATGTGGAACACCCCCTAGGGATCTCATTCCAATTAGAGGATGTTGGAAGGATCGGCATAACTCCCTTTGGAGGGATCGGCGAAAATTAGAATTCAAGCAACACTATTTCACAGAAAATGAGATATCTTACAAACCGTACGTTAGAATTGCACAAAATTTGGGGATAAAATAGCTAACATCATAGGACACCCCTCACAGGGATCTCAGCCCATTTGGAAATACTAATAGGGATCGGTACCGATCCCTATTATGGGCCCCGATTGGCCTGGAAATTTTTAGGTGGCCTCGTCTTGGTCTCCCAAACCTTTTGCTAATCTTTCAGTCTGATCCGTGCATGTCTTCCTCTATAAATACAGCATGCATGGTGTCAGAAAAGAGATTCTTTTTTCTGCTGAATAGCCTCTTACATTTTTATTCTTCATTCTTGTACTAATGGATCCTAGCTGATCCAAACATTCTTGTAATCACAATCAAGTGCAAGATCAATAAAAATATGAAGGGACGTACGCCAAGATTGCCAAACCACTATAAAAGTATATGTGTTCATTTATGATATTTGCTCTGTTTTAATTTGATTCTTCATTTAATCTCTACTATATTCTATTGGGCGTTGATGCCCATTTTTGGCATTAACAAATATGGATATAGCAGTGGGGTCGTTACAACTTGATATTAGAGGTGGGTTAGAACATTATTGAATATAATATCATAGATCTGAGGCCTAGATGACTTAGAGTCCTATCCCAAAGGGTGTGTGGTAAATAGTTATATTAATTATCTATATAGGGATAGGAATATAAAATGGTTATAGGGATAATCATTTGGGATGTAATTTGATTTTATTTTAAGAATATCAAGGAAATATTAGAATTTGGTTCTAATTTAGAGTTTAGATTGTGCAAAATAGAGTAATAGCTGGAGGTAGATCTAGAGCTACCCCTAGGTTGACCAGTAATCCTAGTACATGAGGGATGTTTTTGACTCCTGAGCAAATTGCAAAGATTGTTTGTGCTACCCGGATTGTTACTCCCGATGCTCATTTGTTTCATGCTAATTTTGGTCACTTATGCAATGGCTTATAGCACTTGGGAGGTAGACCATTTGAGGGAACGGAGAAGCTTATAGAGAAACAGGCTTGGATAAAAACATGTGAGAGGATTTTTACTCGCATGAATCTTCAAATGCCCAAAGAGTTCAAGTGGCATCCAGACAATTGCAAGAAAGGACACTTGACTAGTATGATCTATTAGTGGCAAGGGTTGAGGAGGCTCGGCTTACCTAGGCATAGTTTAGGCAGAGATTCAAGTAGAAGTTTTTCCGAAGGCAGAAAGGGAAGTAATGACCAGAAAATTCATTGATCTTAAGCAGAATTAGTCTTCCATTATGGAGTATGTGACAGAATTTTTGGCGTTATCCAAGTATGGGTTGAATTTCATTAATACCCCAAGGAAGAAAACTCAAAAGTTTATTCATGGATTATGCTAGCCGTTGAAGAAGGATCTGTTACTTCAGTTAGATGTATCCTTTGAATCTTTAGTTGATTCAGCACTTCGTCTCGAGGAAGCGGAGAAGGATTGTGAGGAGGAAATTTCTAAGAAGCAGAAGCAAGAGTTAAACTAGAAAAGGAAGCATCCAATTGAGCAAGGTTATCTTGAGTCAAAAGGTAAGAAGAGAAAGCAGGATGAAGTCCGGTTTTGCAGCCCTATCTAAGAGTTAGGTAGCATGTTTCAACCATAGAACCAAATGCCACTATTCGAACGAATGTAGTAAGCCTCGAGTTTCTTCTTCAGTAGGTTTTTTTTATTGTAAAAGGGAAGGACACTTGATAGCAGCTTGCCCATTCAAGGGAAGGAAGGAATGAAAGGGAAAGGACGCTGGGACTTCTAGTAAGCCAGCTTAGCAAGGTAAAGTTCTTTTATTTTTTAAAGTATTATTAGTTTTGCCTAGTTGCGTTGGAGTTAGTTTTGGGGGTAAGTTAAATACCTTATGTGAGCTTTGTATTTTTTGATTAGGATTAATTAGAAAATTTTACTAGTCAACAGGACCGGTGTAGGAGGGGTAGAATTAAATTTCTGTAAGATTTAAGATAAAAATTTGTTTGGTTTTGGTTGATTGAATGCTAGGAATTGATTACTAGGTTATAATTATTTGGATAAAGAGTTATTATATATATTGGATGCTTGGATGTAATTAGAAATAAAATAAATATTACTAAGGAAAACTTATGGTTATTTATTGTATTGATTTGTACAGAAAATGTTTAAGGACTCTGATCGATATATAGGACGCCGTGTTATCGGTGGGAGTTCCTAAGCATCATGTGAGGCATTTAAACATGAGAAATAATTATTTTGGAATGTTTAAAATAGACAAAATTAATGTTTTAGCCATAAAATAATTATGTGAAGCGGAGAGACTTGGCAAGACAATGCTGATAGCTTATGTGATCAACTTTGTAGTGACAAAGTGGATCACAATAATTCGTGGCTTAATATTATTTAGTCAAAGAGATAATTCAATCTTTAATTTAATAAACTGGTTGATTAAACAGTGTAGAGTTCTTGAAATAGTAAGTTAGATCATTTTATAAAATTGTAAAATGTTTATGGAAGGAAAAGTGGTAAGTAATAAAGAAGTAGGTGAAACTTAATTTAACTTTTGGTTATTTTACAAATAATAAAAGGGAATTTAATAAAACCTTTTTTTGTAAAAGAGTTAAAAATTTGAATAACATCTTTATCTAAAGTAGGGAAACTGGAATTGAAAATAATAATTTATTTAAAGGAAATTTTAAGATTATAAAAAGCAACCTTAATATTGTGGATTTCATGGAAATTTTATTTTTGAGTTAGAATCCTAATAATTTGCAAATGGGGCATTTCACCAGAAGGACAAACTTTGCAGTCTAATTAGTTTCTAGGACACACATTCAAAGAAATTACTTTCAAGGCCAAAGTCAGCAAAATAATTACTTTCAAGGACAAAGTCAGCAGTCCAATTGCTTTCAAGGACATAATTTCATAGGTTTTTAGGTCCTAAAAACTAATTATTTTGCGTTTTGTACTTGAAAGTAATTATTTCAGTTGTGTGTCCTAGAAACTAATTCCACTTGCTAAAGAGGCCCTTGTGGCTAATTTCCACTTTGCAAATAGTAGATTATAATATTTAGGATTAAATAAAATAAAGAATAAGTAAAATTATGCGATGTATTGACTTAAGTACACTTAGGGTGATATTTATTAAATGATTTGGATTTGTATAAACAAAGAAATTGCTTGTTAAGTTATTTTGGATTTGGATTGTTGGTTGCTATTTGTGTTTCTTTTTGTGCATAACGGGTCATTGCCATGATTTTCCTATGCGATGTCTGAAAAGCCAATAAGGAATTTTTGGATGATTAATAGTGGTTTTGATAGTGTGTGTGTAAAAGTAGAAAGGATGTAAACTAAGATATCACATGTTATAGACTTCCTTTGAATCGAAATTGCGAGGACGCAATTTTTTTAAGGAAAGAGTTTGCAACAACCCAATTGAATTACTCAATTTAATTAATGTTTATTTAATTAAACATTTAGATTTTTCTTTGAAATAGAATTTTTGATTAGATAAGTTAGAATTTGTTGACATTAAAATTTTGAAAAGTGATGTGTTAAATCCTTTAGAGTTTGGAAATTATTTTTTTATTATTATTGGGAAATTAATTCCAGAAATTTTAAAGAGATAAATTGGAGTGAATTGATTTAAAGTAAAAAAATTCTTTTAATTGAGAATTTTGGGAAACTTGAGTAAACAAGTTTAAATAAAATAAATTCTTGTTTTAAATTTTATTTAAGATTAAGTGTTGCTTTCTAAATTATGATAAATTTTAAATAGAAAAAAAGGTTTAAAAGGGGGGAAAAAGGAAGATAGAGTTTTAATTCATTTATTCAAAATTTGGATTTGGGTCTTACTAAAATTCAACCCATTAGTGTATTTAAAGGAAAATTATTCTCCCCTTAGAATTCCCAAATGAAATGTACATTCATTTTAAGTTAGTCAGTAGATAAAATTAGGTTTTCTCAAAGTTAAGAAACTCAAAACCCTTGTGAGCAAAATCTCTCATTTAAATTGGAAATAAATTTCAATAAAATCTATAAAAATTTGGGCAGTTCTGGAGAAGATAGAGCATAGCAAGGCTTTGGAGAAGATTTAGCAAGCTATAGGAAGTTACAAAGGTGAGTTAAACCTCACAAGATCTATCTATAAGTTTCTTACTGCTTGCATTTGATTTTACAACGAATAGTTGTGAATTAAAATGATGATTTTGTGTCTTTTGTTCCGTCCTTGATTACATTGAAAAATTGTTACATCACGCATTGCCAATGTTTCAATATCACACATGCTTTAACAAAACTGCCCTGTAGCCGTGCGTTGTCATGCATCTTCCCCTGTTGATTTAAATTTGTGCGTACCTTTCCTTGTGGCCTTGATTTCTTTGAGAGCCTCAGGTACACACGTCCCATCTTGTCTTGTTTTGAGATGAGTCACGTAACCTCATGCCTAGCTTGCCTTGACTTTGTTTAGTCCATACCTGTAGCCTTATTTTGTACTTCCATTTATGAAATTGTACACATTAATTTGGACCTATATGCAAATTTCTTCATTATGAATAGTAGCAACAATATGTCTTTGGTTTTGTACGTTCTTATATATGCCTGTTACATTAAAAGTTTGGTCACGCATGTTGTTATATTGAAATATGATCACGCACTCTTTCCATGTTGTTTCGAAATTTGCACACGCACACTGCCTGCTATTTCATTTTGTTCTGATGTTTTGAAAATTGCACATTGCCCAGTTGTTTCGAAAATATGGTTTTGTGCGTCATTTATGTTTTCTCATCCCTTGTTGTTCTGATGTGTTGACTGCCTTCTTTTGTTGTACTGCTTTATGAAGTGTGGTTCCACCTTTTGTTGATTTCTTGTGGGTTGAAATTTCATTTTATAAATAACTATAGTAAGTGTGTGTATATATATGTATTATAGAATTAGTAGAAATAATTTATAAATTTAAAAGTATGGTTTTGAAATATAAGCCTATATTATTTCTAGACAAATGTTTGTATATCAACATGGTTTTAGAATATGAGTATTTATAATTCTCGAAAAATATGATTTCTTATTATTTAATAAAACTTGAGATAAAATTTTGAGAGCCTTAATGCTATAATATGAGGAATACTAATAATCAACTTAGTGTTATTGTTGGTTTAAATGCTCTCAAGTAACGCTTCATCGAATATGGTATAACTCATTGATCAGAATGTTTGAGTGTAATTTACTAACTCATTAGTGAATACTTGAATTTCACCAAGTAGTATGAGCTGCTTTGGTTAAGTTCTTGTGATTGCCTTTGGGAAGGTATTTAACACTTTAGGGTTATATTCTCTTTTGGTTGTTCGACATTTGTGAAGGCTGATAAATCCTTAAGAGATATATGGTTCAGGTTCTCCAGTTATGTCTGTAATAAGTGAGACTTACTAGCTTCTAGTAAATACTTGAATTTCACCAAGCAGTATGGGATGTTCTGGTTAAGCTCTCGTGATTACTAAAGTGATAATATTTAGCACTTTAGAGTGTGTTCTCTTTTGGTGTTCGGATTTTAGGCCGATAGATCCTTAAGAGGTATACTCATGGATTTCTTTACTATCCTTGTGATCGGTATGAGTTATATCTTCTAAGGTCTTTGAGTTATGTTTTCTTCGATCATCCTGATCGGTATGGACGATCCTTGAGATCGGTTGGGATTTTTTTTCCATGGTATGGACGTTCCTTGGCATCAGATCAGTAAGGATTAGGACTTTTTTTCCTACGGTATGGACAATCATCGTTATTGGTATGGATGATCATTGTGATCAGTATGGATTAGGTTTTCTTGGATTTTTAAGATACTTATATATTATGGAATTCTGTGCTTTGTGATTTATTATGTGTTCCGTGATCTAAATATTCCTGTGTCATGAGATGGATTCTGAGTTAAATTATTTCGGTATATTTTTATATCTATATGACATCTATATTTATAATGTCATATATCCTCATGTTATATCTTGTTTTCACCCTTTTATTTAGAGATAGCCTGACCCATTTATTATTTTATATAATACTTGGATCGGACCAAGACTTTTCAGGTTACAGGAGGTGTAGACTTTTGGGTAGGTGTGTTAGCATGAAGATAAACTATTTTTGACTCTTTCAATTTATATCATATAGGATTATGTGTATGTATATGGGATGTATATTTTGGGATAGTGACTTGTACTGGATGTATATTTTGTGGGTTCAGTATCATACTTTGTAGACTCACGGTATGTATTTGTATATGATGTATATTATTCCACTGTGTTATGCGCTACTATTTTATATGATATACTGTTCTGATTTTGAAAAACCGGTGTGTTTATTACTTTAGGCTGAGACTGTACACGCCAAATTTTATTCCAGATATTCAGTAAAACAGCAAGTATGCTGTGCCAGTGTTAGTTTAAAGATATATTCACATTTGGTTACACTTAACAAGTTGTATTCTCCGTGTTATTAGACGACATTATTTATAATGTTCTTTAATAATATGATTATAGTCGTGGGGTCGTTACAGGGTATATTCTATACATAATTAAAAATATATGTTCTTTTCAAGTTGCATGTACCTATGTTTTAATTACAGTGTATTGTATGCATTTGGTCATTTTTAAAATTTTGTATTCTAACTTCAGTATGACTTAAATTTATATTTGCTGAAACATTCCAAGTCACTCAAGACAAGTACTTAGTATGATAATTATATAAAGTACAAACTATAGTGGACCAAAATATACTGTCTCAAAGTTATTATGATTCAAATGACTTCAATTAGTGGTAAATACTAGGTTAAAGTAATTAAAATAGTGGTCAATCCTTAGTCGACATATGATTAGCTTAAAAACCTCGATTGGGCAACATATTCATAAATATAAGAAAATTACCATTTGAGAAGAGAGGGCATTCAATTTCTTAGGTCAATTTCAATGTCAATCTCACATGTCCTTTCTTTTTGCTAATCTTTGATAGATAAAAAAAATGAATTTATGATATTAAACAAACAATAAGAATCAATGCGGTCATACCATTTTAAAATTCACCATACATGCGGTCATCTTAAGAACATAAAATGATCCACGTGCCCTTAAATATAAGAAAATTAATATTAAGAATGAGAGAATGTGTACCTAATTATGACAATCCAATGCCTATGTTCGTTTAGGTCCCTTTTATCTACTAGTATCTAATAAGAAAAGAAAGTAAATTAATAAAAAAAATTCATATGATATTAAATTGTAATTAAGAGTCAAAAGGGAAATAATATTTATTAGATATTGAAGTCCTTGTATCATATCATAAAATGATTTACGTTACAGTTCATGGATTTTCATTATCAAGAGAAATCACTTATCGAAAAGATATTAACCCTTCATTAATGAAGAAATTAATATTAACCAACTACAAGATCTTTGGAGCTTCCTAATGCATAAAACGGTTTGCTGGCATTAAGATTTATTTAGCAAGGGAAGAAAATGTTTTGCTCGTTAATATTAAAGTATAATTAATTGTAAAAATATTTTTATGCAATTAATAACGCCCAAAATATAACAAATTAAATGCTTAAATTGATACCAACTTTATTCATCCATTGTTAACTACAATGCGTTATTTATATTAATAACTTTTCTATATGGAACAATTGTCATATTGGAAAGACCATTACAATGAATACACAATGCCTGGCTACTATAGGTGTAACACCCATTGTATACCCATACAACTTAAGAGTATTACTAGGTAATACTGTTTGATAGTATAGAGAATGAGACAATATTGGGCTATCATACGTGAATGTTCCCTTGGACTAACACCAGTATGTATTTCCAATCATAAACTACCCATCTATACGTAACAGGTATCGGCACAAAGCAACAAACTTGTGTATTTCTAGGATAGTATAATCCACAACATGAAACAGAAAATAGAGAACATGAAATCATTAATGCAACAATAATATACAATATATGAAATACATAAATTCATGTGGGTCTACAAAAGAGTCAAATGCTTGCTATAATTCTAATATACAAACTATGTTCAATACATACATCCCATTAACATAAATACATAAGAGGCTACATCAAAATAATGGAACACTACTCTACAAATATACTAGCCTCGAACTATGCCCAACGACCATAATCTGGTCACATCATCTCTGAACTTGAAATGTCTTAAACTGATCCGAGTATTATGTACATAACACATGAGCCAAACCATGTCTAAAATATAGATGTCAATATATACAAACAACTGGCATGATATAAACAAGTGTAACTCATAGTGGCATATGCATATTTCAAGTATGTTAACATGTCTCAAAACCATGCACATAGAAGATCACCCATCACTAAATATTGTCTATCAACACATCAAATGACACATAATCAAGTGGGTGAATCAACACACAACTAAATATATCAACACATAAGTATCATCAAGTAGTACATGGCATGCACTTAGCAACGCCAAATTTATCTCTCGGATAACCATAAAGTAGACATACCCAGGGCCTGTCTTACTCGGCATGTATAATAAATAACTAACAAACATCTAAGCCAAACAGATATCGCATACGAATAAGGCATGCTCTTAGTAGCTAGATTATCTCTTAGATAACATAAAAATAGGTATATATGGGGTTACACTAATTAATGAACTTTCGGTATCATGAATATCCTCAATCACATATAATAATCATCTTGACCTTATCCTCGTTATTACTCATCAAACTCTTAGCCTCATGAACAATCAAGTGACCTCTCAACTTCTCAGTTAACTCATTCAACTAGCATTCATATAGGTGATTGTTTGGACTTTCATTCCTATAAATAATCGTATGGCTCTCAGCCTCATAAATACTATTTCAACATCAGTCTCATCATATGATAAAATCGACTCTAAGCTTCATAAATCCTTCCATTGGCTCTCAGCCATCAATAATAGTAAAAGTGCAGTAAAAATACAATTGTGTATCAGATGTCCACCGTAACCATACGAGAGACTAACAGCTCTTAACTTGCTTTATGAGCCTTCAACACACGCTCTCAATGCTACTTCTACAGTCTTTAGTTACCTCAATGACCATAGTGACCTAATATCCATCGGGCACAAGTTTATGCTATGTAATGATCACGACCCTACAAGTGCCCCAATATGCATTTACCTGTTTGCATCCTAATTTCTTTTCCTCTGACCATTATTATTATTTCCCACATTTATTTCAACATTACTGACACTCTCACCAGTTTGCTTTATAACTACATTACTTTGCATAACCTCATTTAGCAGTTTATTACCAGCCTTCCCAACAACCATATATGCCTCTTCCAAGTGCATATATTGGTTGGCCTTTCGATATAATTCCTATATGGTAGATGGTTGTTTCATCTTCAACCAGTTACCAAAGTCCATGTTCAGATGTATCCCCCGACCAATGTCATTAGTGCAATATCCTCTTTTGGGTTATTCACTTCCACTACAGCAATATTAAATCTGCTTAAAAGTCTCTTCAGAGTCCCTCTAGGACCTTAATTGATATTTGACAAGAACATTACATCCTTCGGTCGCAGCGTATGGAGCCTAAACTGCTCCATAATTATTTTTCACTAGCTCATCAAATGTTGATACAAATTTCGGTGCAAGTCGGGAAAACCACATCGAAGCCACTCCATACAAAAAGATGGGAAAATACCTACATCTTACTGCATCAATCGCTCTGGCACCATCAATGAGTCACTCATACTTTAACAGTTGTTGTCTAGGATCCCTTGTTCTATCATACGGTGGCATTGTAGGCATTACGAACTTCCTAAGATATTTCTCTTGCAAAATATTTTCCATGAATGGAGTTCTACAAGGTGCAGAATCCCACTCTTTATTCTTCCTCCATCGATTTTCATCCATTAATCGCTTCAACATATAAGCAATATATTCCTCACTGGCTTGATGATCCATAAAATTACTATCAGGAGCTACCTCGGTATTTGAATCCACAAACGGTTTGGTTCACTTGATGATATCTAGATTCTCCTGTCTCTAAAACAGCCCCTCCTCAAAAAATTCCATGATGCGACTGGTTCCACGATTATCGCTTGAGCACCAGCATTTTGCATTCTAACATTCTACCGAACATAATTGCCGGAGCCCTACAAATCATCTTCATTGTTTGACAAGTTGATGACATTATGTAATTGAACTTTAGGACCACCCTTATTTTGATTAGTACCGACCTGATTTTGATCGGTACTGATCACTCCAGCCATGGCCAAAACTTGGTCACTTCCTCCTATGGTCTTCCTTGAGGCTTCAGCGGTCTTTTCCTTTATTTATTTTCTTCCCATCCCTTTTGTTTTGATCAGATGAAGATGATTCCACTTCTCCAAAACTTGAATATGGCGCATCTCTCTAGCTTTTCTTACTTCTTTGGGATTGCTGGATCAATATGGCAAGACTCACATCCATCTTATCAAGGAGTGCTTTTTGGAAGTCCACCATCATTTGATTCAATTCAGCCATCATCCTGTCAAACTCAACCTTTATCGCCATTTCTTATGGAGTGGATGGTCCCTGCAAAGCAGTCACCAGTTGGTTAGTCTCTTCATTATGGCGAGAAGCTTCATCATCTCCACCAATTACAACTCCAAATCTTTAGGAACTCCTAGGGCCATCACTTCAAATCTACAACAATAAAGTTCAAGATCTAACTTCTAGACACTCTAATCCATAATATTAAGCTGAATCTACTCCTGAGAAGCTCTGTTCTCAGTGAAAGCACAAAAAATATTGAACCAAAAATTAGCATAACACCCCAAAGCTACCAAAAATGAGATATATCTAATTTAAACAGGAGAAAATGGTAAAAGCACAAAGGATTTTATAGTGGTTCAACAAATTCTACAGCCTACATCCACTTTAATTTTATTTAAGATTGATTGTCATGAGTACAAGAGCTTTGTGGTTTGTTTTCATGTCTTGAACAACCAAAGTAAGCTCAAAATGGCAAGGTTAGGTAGAGATTATAAGATGAAGAAGATGAAGGCCAAAAAGTCCCTTAATTATTGCTCTATCCTTGCTATTTCTATGAGAATCATCCACCAAAGTTGACAGGTCATGAAAGACCAAATAAGCATCCAAATCCATAAGAATAGAGAGGAAGACAAGGTCATTCCATAGCATAAATCATGTCGGTATTGATATGATTTTCCTTGTGCAACCTGTGGCCCTTTCTTCACTTTAGCTTGCGTCTCTAAGTCTTTAAGCTTTTAGTATAATTTTCCTATCAATTCTTCTTGGTACCGAGATGATTTGCCTCATCTAGTACTTGTCATTTTCTGCATAGCTTTGGAGTTGGTCACGCACTCCTTTAAAGATGGACCCCAATATGATCACCATAGCACTCTATTCATCGATTATAGCACAAGTGTCCAAAATCCCATAGTTAGAAAAACTCAATACCAACATGAATTCATGTCAGTACCGACCTCTTTTTTATGGAATTTGACCAAACTCCTAGAGATCCTTCCCATGATCATTTCAAGCTTGCCCTTAAGTTCTAGGACCATTTCATCTTCGTCTCGATGTCCAGATTCTCTTAAAGGTTTGCTCGGTTTAAACATTGATAATAGTTAATATTAAAGTTGCATACCTCTTACTTTAATAAATCAATCTTTAAGATGTCACAGCTTTCTGAAAAATCAAAACAAAATTTGTTTTCAGCATTGAATCGTATATTTTGCGGACTCTCTAATGAAGACCTTATAAACACGTAAAAATTAAATTCACCAAAGTTATATTGTTAAATTCATTATTTTTAAAAGTATGTGGAATAATGATCAAGATTTACCATTTAAACATGCACACTGATGGTTATCTAATAATAAAATTTTGTGACTATAGCCGTTTTTCAAAAAGAAGGATAAAGTTTCGTTATGGTTTCACAATAAAGATAGTATTCCTTATGGAGATAGAAGTTGATATTTCTTCATAATATGAGAAGGACGATGATATTTTTTTTGGGTCAAAGACAACAAATGTTTCTCCTTCTAAAAAAATAAAAATAAAATTTCTTCGTAGTCTAAGAAGGAATATGATCTACGTTCTACAAAAGAAAGATGTTGTTTTTGATAGAGTTAGGGGTATGCCCTATGGGCAATTATGTAATTTGTTACATATATCTAACTCGTTGATCAATCTTGTTCGAAATAAAAGTGTTTTCTTTCTATTATATACTTGATATAATGTGTTATATTAATTCATTAATTTAATTAAAAGTATATTTAATAGAAAATCCATAAATGGTACATTTTGTGATGGTAGTTACAACACTTTGTAACCGTGAGTAATTATTGCAATGAAAACAAATATACCATTTTAAATGTTCCTAGTCAAGATGCATCGAAACTGGATATCGATGTATGTGTCCAGACCAGAGTACGTAATGCTCTCCAAATGTTGAGCAGTGTATTACTCATGACTTCTGAGGGGACCTAGGGGTTATGTACTGATAGTTATTGGATATCTATAGAATGTCTCACTTGATAGTTTTCTGTTAGTTAATATAAATAAGGTCAAACAGAAAATATCAATGTCGCTGATTTACGCAGTTCTCTCAACTTGAGAGTACCGTCAATCTTTAATACGAAAGCTCCACTTTGATTATAGTCAAATCATTGCATAACGTCCATCGAGTGACTATAGTAGGGTTGAGTGGAAGTACTGGAAATGAAGCACCATTCAAGAGAGGATTCGTCTCGTTGGTTACATGAGGTTAGTATCATGGTCAACTAAAGTCAAAGTCTTTGGCCAGAGTATTTTTGTTAATTATTATTATTATTGAACCAATAATTTTGTGTTTGGACTATAGAGTTGAATATGGACGGTGTTGGAGTTTTGACCATTACCAAATTCCATAAGTCCAAAGTGATAGAGTATTGACGAAGAGAATTGGTGTAAATAAAAGTCATAACCGGCTAATGCTTAGTAATGTAAAATTAATTTTTACTAAATCTAAGTAAGCGATAAATTTGACCAACATGTCACATTGACTGCTAAGTGACGTGTGAACATTAACATTCAAATAGTTTAATGTTAATCGCTGACCGAATTTACACCCAATGAGTCACACAACCAAAATAACAAGTCTCTTTATACCAAACGATTTAATTAATTTATAATTGTTATAAATTGATTAAATTAATTAATATTTATTAAATATTAATTACAAAATTTTGAATATGATTTGAGGAGTAAATATTGTTGTATATATTTATTTATGATAGTTATACATATATTGATCGATATGAGATATTGACAAGGAATTAAATTAGATTTAATTAAATATATTTATTTGGGATTAATGGGCTGTTAGCCCATGATGTTGGGAAGTCAATTTCTATAGAAACATGAAGTTTAGGGGTGGCTAAAAAAAGGTAGAGAGGTTTGGAGATGGATGGTTGAGATTTGATGAGAAATGGTATGAGATGCATTCCATTCTTTTCATTATTTCATCAACTATAAAAGGACCCCTAACCCTAACTTTAGAAAGACTTTTTGGTTGCCTCCTTTCTTCCTTTGCTGGCTGATCTACACCTTTAAGATGTAACGACCCGTATTTTACGGATCGAAAAGTTCGTTAAAATCTGAATTTTCTGCATTTTTAAGACGTTTCAGATTTTGGGGAGAATTTGGTTAAGTGTTAAGTCGTAACCGACTTATAGGATTGGCAACCTAAGGGATAGGTCGTAGTTGGCGACCTAAGAAGGTGGAGCGACCTAAGAGTTAGGTTGTATGTTAGCTTAGGTCGTAGTGGAGTATGTCGTAGGCGACCTAAGAATTTGGATAAGTTATGTTGAAGTTTAGGTCGTATAACATTTAAGTCGTAGACGACTTATAGGGGTGGCGACCTAAGGAAGAGGGGTGGGGTTAGGTCGGCAACGACCTATAGGACGAAGGAAGGCAGCGACCTAAGGAACCAGTTGTTAGCGACCTAAGAGATAGAGCGACCTAGTATGGAGGAGCGACCTATAGGTTAGCGACCTAAGGGTTAGCGAGTTAATAAGCCAGTAGTTAACGACCTAGTGGTTAGAGTGGTGGGTCGTAGACGACCTAAGAGTTAGGTCGTGAGCTCTGTTTTAGTTAGGTCACGTGTTGGCATAAGTCGTTAGGTCGCATAGGTTGGTAGGTCGCGTGAGGGTTAGGTCGCGTGTGTTTTAGGTCGACATGTGTTAGGTCGCTGAGGAGTTTAAGTCATAGGTCGTAACCTCGTTAGGTCGTAAGAGGTAGAGCTTTGGTAGGTCGCTGGGTGCTTGGTTGCGCAGAAGGGT
Source organism: Allium fistulosum (assembly GCA_030737815.1). Classification (NCBI taxonomy): domain Eukaryota; kingdom Viridiplantae; phylum Streptophyta; class Magnoliopsida; order Asparagales; family Amaryllidaceae; genus Allium; species Allium fistulosum. The sequence continues at coordinate 887,717,409 of CM060903.1, read as the reverse complement.
TAGGTCATTAGGCCATTAGCCAGTTAGGTCGTAGCCTACCTGTTAAGTCGTAGGTTGCGGAGTTCTGTTAAGTCGAAGTCTTTAGGTCGGTAGGGGTTATAGGTCGTAGGTCGTGGCTCCATAGGTCGTGTACGACCTAACTCCGAGCGACCTAGGGGTGATTTCAGCTATAAATAGGAAGGGTTTTTCTCACTTTTTGGGATCCGGATTTCGAAGCGACGAAGTGTTGCCATTTTGAGAGCTCGACTTCTACACTTCTTCACTTATTCTCTCCACTCTAATCTAGTGCTTCCATCCATCCAAGTTGAAGATCAAATTGAAGATTCAAGAGCTTGGATTGAAGATCTTCATCCTTTGAAGCGAGATTTCTTCGTTTGAAGCGGATTCGTGATAGATCAAGCTTGATCCTTCGCTGTCCAGATCTGAAGCGTGTTGATTTGGGTTGTTTAGGTGATTTGGTGAGTGGTGATTATCTCTCACACGGATCCAAAGGAGTATATCGGATTGTTGGCTCGATTTGGTGTTAAAATAGTGATTTCCATGCATTTTCTTCATCCTAAGTGTAGATCCATGTAGATCCATTGTTCATGATGATTTGACAACCATTTTATCACATGTTAACCTATGCAAGTTCATTCATCAAGTTTGTAGAGATATTGTTCATGTTTTCATGCTTGTTGGACTTTCAACTCTTTAATTACGAAAATGCCATTATTGTTATAATTGTCTACTTAGATCATATTTGAATGCTTGATTGCTTGGATTAATGTTTGACTTGATTGATTGCTATGAATTAGATGATTGATGATTTGATTTAGACCGAAGATGATTCAACAGCTAAGAGGAAGGCTCTTGAAATGTAGAAAGCTGCTTGTGGCATATGTAGCGGATGGTGAAGCTCTTATGCATAGATTTGATGATGATGATGATGTTGGGATGAAGCTTTGCGAGGATGTGATGAAGCGAAGTATGATATGAGATAGTCTTGGTCTAATCCAGACGGGATCATTCCAAGCATGTTGGTAACTCGGCCATATGATTCGAGTTAGTCTTGGTCTAATCCAGACGGGATCATTCCAAGCAGGTTGATAACTCGGTGATATGGTTCGAGTTTGAGGATAATGGATGCTCGAGAGGCGCTTGAGCTAGTATGGAAATAGTCGTCGAGGAGGATGACTAGAAGGCTGAGATCTCATCGTTGTTGAAGGTTCTAGCATGCTCTAAGCAAGAGTACATGGGGACGCCCAAAAGACTAACTGTTGATGGTCGAGTACTCTGGGTAGTTGCGAAAATCCTGGGCACGGGCTGCGACGACGTGCGGGAGTTATGTCTAGAACCGGGGTTACCATTAGCCCTTGACTGACGGATGAAAGAAGGAGCCGTTCATTCAACTAACGGTGATATCGAAGCAATGATAACAGTGATAGCCGGAGTCATGGATGTTTGGTTGTATCGTCATTCGGTCTCAAGAGCAGTGTTTTCCGGGTGCTTATCTGACCTTGGTTTAGACCTTGGGATTTGTACTTGGAAAACATCGCTCTTGACTCGAGTGAAAATTGCTTTACTTTAAATTGTATGCTTTGCTATGCTTGCTTCTGCTTAGTGTGTGTCTGGGGGCTATTACTGTAGAAAGAGGTGGAGTGGGAGGGTTGTATTCCTATTCCTTTTCCTTTATGCTCTTTTGGTATGTTGTTAGTTAATTTTCTGCTCACTAAGACTGTTGTCTGACTCAAGGCTTTATGTTTTAATTCTTATTGCCTTGGGCTGTTCGTCCATTTTGGGACGGGCAGACTAGGTAGCAGGTGACAGGTGCTGTTCTTGCTTTCCACGGTGTTGATATCGAAGACGAGCTGAAGGGTTGCATATTATCTTCTTACTATATGTACTGGATGTTCCGCTGTTTGTATGTTCTCTGAGTGTTATGTAGTGAGGCTTGATGTATTGACTATTCTGACGATTGTATTCAACTATTATGAAGTTTTATTGATAAGATTCTATTCTGTGAAGCTTCACTATATATATGTTCTATTGTATTTTGTCCATGCGCTGTGAGTAATACGATAGATTCTGTTGTTTTTAATCTACCTTGACAATCGTCCATGGTCGCCTGGCACACTTTACAGCGCACTATCTCTAGATTCGGTGCAGGGGTCTTGGGCGGTCGTCACATTTGGTATCAGAGCATTGGTTAATCGATTTTACCCAACGCTCGCTTACGTAACTACGTATGAGAGACGTAATTGTATTTTGATGGATGATTACTATATATAATATAGTAGCTTAGAAGGATTTGAATTCTTTATGCAGTTGTTTTCTCTAGGTGTATTAATCATTCCTTTTTATAGATATCGAGAATGAGTCAAAGAGGAAGACCAGCTGCAAGGGAAGGCCGTGCTACTGAAGGGGCTGTTGATTATGCTGCTATGTTCGAAGCTATGATGACTTCGATCATGAGAAGGATGCCAGCTCCGGGGCCATCAGTAGATGTTGGAGATCAAGTTCAGGCTCCAAGACCGGTGGGTCATATGGACGATTCATTTGAGAAGCTTGTGGAGGAAGCTCTTAGACCCGAGAATCTTTTCCTAAGGAAGGATATGTTGTTGATGTGACCAGGGAAGAGTCTAAACCCCAGCAGGGTGGAAACAAGAAAAGGAAGCAGCAGCAGAAAAAGGGGAAGGGTGGCCATAAGAAGCAGAAGGGCGAAGTGACCTGCTACAATTGTCAGCAGAAGGGCCATTTCTCCAAAGATTGCAAGAATCCAAAAGTGCCGATGAAGTGTCACAACTATGACAAGCCGGGGCACATCAAGAAGTATTGTCCGAAACCGCGGAAGGACATGCAGATTGTGCAAGCTTATGCTTTGGGAGCTGTTCCATCGTCTTCGAAAGCTCCTACCGTTAAAGAGAAAGGAAAGAGTGTGGTGGTTCAAGGTACTCTTTCCATATGTGGTGTTCCAGTTAGAGTGTTGTTTGATACTGGGGCGTCGCATTCGTTTGTTTGTAGTGAACTCATAGGCCGGTTAGGTTTAGAACCGGATATCGTTGATAGGCCATTGGTTGTGACTAATCCAGTTGGGGGTTCGTCTTTTTTGAGTATGTTATGCCGTGGTCTAATTATGTCGAGTCATGGTTGCTCTTTTGTTTGTGATTGCTTTGTTCTGAACTTTGCGGGGTTCGGAATTATTTTGAGTATGGACTGGCTTAGGAAGTATGGGGCAAAGGTTGATTGTGAGAGGTTGGAAGTGACAGTCGAGAATGTGGAGGGGCGAAAGGTTGTGATACGATGTAAGCAGGAAGAAGGCGTCTTCATGAGCTTCATGTATTCGCTGGTTGTTCCACGGGATGGACTGTCATCGGTACCAATCGCGAAAGGATTCGAGGATGTCTTTGACGAAGTCAAAGGGTTGCCGCCGCATAGAGAGATCGAGTTTCGTATAGATCTAGTTGAAGGAGCCAGACCTGTTGTGATGCCTCTTAGGCGGATGGCGCCTAAGGAACAGCAAGAGTTGAGGGTGCAAGTTGATGATCTTTTCCAGAAAGGATTCATTCGGCGTAGTGTGTCCGAGTGGGGTGCACCAGTTGTGTTTATAACCAAAGCGGATGGATCGCTGAGGTTATGTGTGGATTATCGTGAGCTGAATAAGGTGACTAAGAAGAACAAGTATCCATTGCCGAGAATAGATGACTTGTTTGATCAGCTTCACGAAGCTAAGGTGTTTTCTCAGATGGATTTGGCAACGGGATTTCACCAGTTGAGAGTGGCTAAGGATAGTGTGCCGAAGACTGCTTTCAGGACACCATCCGGTTTCTTTGAGTGGCTGTTAATGCCGTTTGGATTGACTAACGCGCCAGCATATTTTGTGGATCTTATGAATAGAGTGTTCAGAGATCAGTTGAACAAGTTCGTACTTGTGTTCGTGGATGATATTCTGATTTATTCCAGAACGGAAGAAGAACACAAGACGCACTAGCGTATTGTTTTGGAAATCTTGCGGAAACATCAGCTGAAGGCTAAGTTTTCGAAGTGTCACTTCTGGAAGAGTGAAGTGAGGTTCTTAGGCCATGTGATTTCTGGAAGTGGAATAGCGGTTGATCCCGCTAAGGTGGCAGCAATCCAGGATTGGGTTAGACCTAAGAATGCATCTGATGTGAGAAGTTTTCTTGGATTAGCAGGATATTATCGACGGTTTATCAAAGACTTCTCCAATATAGCTGCACCGTTAACAGGATTGACGAAAAAGAACCTAGTGTTCAGATGGTGGTTTATACCGACGCATGTGGTACTGGACTTGGAGCAGTGCTGATGCAGAGAGAAAAAGTTGTTGCGTATGCAAGTCGACAACTGAAGCCGCATGAATGGAATTACCCGACTCATGATTTGGAATTAGCGGCGATTGTTTTTGCTCTGAAGATGTGGAGACATTATCTATTGGGAGTTCGATTCGAGTTGTTCACAGATCATAAGTCGTTGAAGTATCTTTTCTCCCAAAAGGATTTGAATCTTCGGCAGCAACAATGGCTAGAGTTTTTAGCATCATATGATTTTGGTATAGCTTATACTCCGGGAAAAGGTAACGCAGTGGCAGATGCGTTAAGTCGAAGACATGCAGGACTGGGAGCCATGTTTTCGGAAAGGAAGAATCTCGAGTATTTAGCTCGGTTTGACTTCAGGCCTAGATGCGAATTGGAACCTGAGATGTTGGCAAGCTTGTCAATAAGACCGACTCTTGTGGAAAGGATTGGCGAGAGTCAAAAGCGAGATGATAAGATTGTCAGGATTATCCGTGATTTGGAATCTGGATCGGATCCAGAAAAGGATAAAGGATTCGAGGTCGATCGAGAGGGTTGGCTTCGAAGCAAGGACAACTGGTTGTTCCCGATATAGATGGATTGAGAGATGAAGTTCTGAAGGAAAGTCATCACTCGAAGTTGACAATTCATCCAGGTGGAAATAAGATGTATCGGGATATGAAGAGAACCTACTACTGGGAAGGTATGAAGAAGGATGTTGGAAATTTTATTTCCAAATGTATGAATTGCCAGTTGGTAAAGGCTGAACAGAAGAAGCCAAGTGGATTGCTTCAGCCATTAGAAGTTCCTACATGGAAGTGGGAGCAAGTATTGATGGATTTTATCGATGGATTGCCTAGAACCAGAACGGGAAATGAAGGGATTTGGGTCATTGTAGATCGTTTGACTAAGAGTGCCAGATTCATTCCTGTTTGATCGACTAGGACTGCATCAAAGTTGGCTGAGTTGTATGTTAAGTGGATAGTTCGATTCCATGGTATTCCGAAGAGTATAGTGAGCGATCGAGATCCATTGTTCACTAGTGGATTTTGGAAGAGCTTCCAGGAAGTTTTGGGAACCGAGTTGTGTTTGAGTACAGCTTATCACCCTCAAACAGATGGTCAGACCGAGAGAGTCAACCGAGTTTTGGAAGATCTTCTTAGAGCTTGTGTTTTGGACTTCGGAGGATCATGGGAAGATCACCTTCATTTGGTGGAGTTTTCATACAACAACAGTTACCAGTCAAGCATTGGTATGGCACCGTATGAGGCATTGTATGAAAGACCGTGTAACTCTCCGACGTGTTGGATAGAAACTGGAGAAAAGCTGATGCTTGGGCTAGAGATGATTCGACAGACTTCAGATTGTATAGAGATCATTCGGCAACGCATGAAGGCAGCCCAAGACCGTCAGAAGAGTTATGCTGATAAGCGTCGTAAAGATTTGGAGTTCGACGTTGGTTATATGGTTTTTGTGAAGATTTCTCCTCTGAAGAATGTTACCCGATTCGGGAAGAAAGGGAAATTGACTCCGAGATTTGTTGGACCATTTCCGATCGTCGAGCGAATTAGAAAGCTCGCCTACAGATTGGAGTTACCGGAGAAGATGTCGAGTGTGCACAATGTTTTTCATGTATCGTATCTATGGAAGTTTGTGCACGACTCGAATACAGTGGTTTCTGCTGATAGCTGTGAAAATTTCGAAGTTGATCCAGTCGATAGAAGACCTCGTAAGCCGCTTCGTATTATGGAAACCGACACGAAACAGCTTAGGAGGAAGGTAGTTAAGTTGCTCAAGATACAATGGAGTGATGATGATAACGACTGTACGTGGGAGGTGGAAGAGAGGATGAAGGCAGCTCATCCTGAACTCTTCGAGGTATGGCCCTAAAGTGTCGTATCATCTAACAAAATTGTAACTTGTCCTAGTTTTAGAATTCTGTACGCTAAGCTAGAACTGGATGTATGGTTTGTTGATTGCTATGGATGGTAGGCGTGCAGAATAGTCTTTGATTGCTTTGTTTGTTTGGAATTTCGGGGGCGAAATTCCTAAGGGGGAGAGAATGTAACGACCCGTATTTTACGGATCGAAAAGTTCGTTAAAATTTGAATTTTCTGCATTTTTAAGACGTTTCAGATTTTGGGGAAAATTTGGTTAAGTGTTAAGTCGTAACCGACTTATAGGATTGGCAACCTAAGGGATAGGTCGTAGTTGGCGACCTAAGAAGGTGGAGCGACCTAAGAGTTAGGTTGTATGTTAGCTTAGGTCGTAGTGGAGTATGTCGTAGGCGACCTAAGAATTTGGATAAGTTATGTTGAAGTTTAGGTCGTATAACATTTAAGTCGTAGACGACTTATAGGGGTGGCGACCTAAGGAAGAGGGGTGGGGTTAGGTCGGCAACGACCTATAGGACGAAGGAAGGCAGCGACCTAAGGAACCAATTGTTAGCGACCTAAGAGATAGAGCGACCTAGTATGGAGGAGCGACCTATATGTTAGCAACCTAAGGGTTAGCGAGTTAATAAGCCAGTAGTTAACGACCTAGTGGTTAGAGTGGTGGGTCGTAGACGACCTAAGAGTTAGGTCGTGAGCTCTGTTTTAGTTAGGTCGCGTGTTGGCATAAGTCGTTAGGTCGCATAGGTTGGTAGGTCGCGTGAGGGTTAGGTCGCGTGTGTTTTAGGTCGACATGTGTTAGGTCGCTGAGGAGTTTAAGTCATAGGTCGTAACCTCGTTAGGTCGTAAGAGGTAGAGCTTTGGTAGGTCGCTGGGTGCTTGGTTGCGCAGAAGGGTTAGGTCGTTAGGCCATTAGCTAGTTAGGTCGTAGCCTACCTGTTAAGTCGTAGGTTGCGGAGTTCTGTTAAGTCGAAGTCTTTAGGTCGGTAGGGGTTATAGGTCGTAGGTCGTGGCTCCATAGGTCGTGTACGACCTAACTCCGAGCGACCTAGGGGTGATTTCAGCTATAAATAGGAAGGGTTTTTCTCACTTTTTGGGATCCGGATTTCGAAGCGACGAAGTGTTGCCATTTTGAGAGCTCGACTTCTACACTTCTTCACTTATTCTCTCCACTCTAATCTAGTGCTTCCATCCATCCAAGTTGAAGATCAAATTGAAGATTCAAGAGCTTGGATTGAAGATCTTCATCCTTTGAAGCGAGATTTCTTCGTTTGAAGCGGATTCGTGATAGATCAAGCTTGATCCTTCGCTGTCCAGATCTGAAGCGTGTTGATTTGGGTTGTTTAGGTGATTTGGTGAGTGGTGATTATCTCTCACACGGATCCAAAGGAGTATATCGGATTGTTGGCTCGATTTGGTGTTAAAATAGTGATTTCCATGCATTTTCTTCATCCTAAGTGTAGATCCATGTAGATCCATTGTTCATGATGATTTGACAACCATTTTATCACATGTTAACCTATGCAAGTTCATTCATCAAGTTTGTAGAGATATTGTTCATGTTTTCATGCTTGTTGGACTTTCAACTCTTTAATTACGAAAATGCCATTATTGTTATAATTGTCTACTTAGATCATATTTGAATGCTTGATTGCTTGGATTAATGTTTGACTTGATTGATTGCTATGAATTAGATGATTGATGATTTGATTTAGACCGAAGATGATTCAACAACTAAGAGGAAGGCTCTTGAAATGTAGAAAGCTGCTTGTGGCATATGTAGCGGATGGTGAAGCTCTTATGCATAGATTTGATGATGATGATGATGTTGGGATGAAGCTTTGCGAGGATGTGATGAAGCGAAGTATGATATGAGATAGTCTTGGTCTAATCCAGACGGGATCATTCCAAGCATGTTGGTAACTCGGCCATATGATTCGAGTTAGTCTTGGTCTAATCCAGACGGGATCATTCCAAGCAGGTTGATAACTCGGTGATATGGTTCGAGTTTGAGGATAATGGATGCTCGAGAGGCGCTTGAGCTAGTATGGAAATAGTCGTCGAGGAGGATGACTAGAAGGCTGAGATCTCATCGTTGTTGAAGGTTCTAGCATGCTCTAAGCAAGAGTACATGGGGACGCCCAAAAGACTAACTGTTGATGGTCGAGTACTCTGGGTAGTTGCGAAAATCCTGGGCATGGGCTGCGACGACGTGCGGGAGTTATGTCTAGAACCGGGGTTACCATTAGCCCTTGACTGACGGATGAAAGAAGGAGCCGTTCATTCAACTAACGGTGATATCGAAGCAATGATAACAGTGATAGCCGGAGTCATGGATGTTTGGTTGTATCGTCATTCGGTCTCAAGAGCAGTGTTTTCCGGGTGCTTATCTGACCTTGGTTTAGACCTTGGGATTTGTACTTGGAAAACATCGCTCTTGACTCGAGTGAAAATTGCTTTACTTTAAATTGTATGCTTTGCTATGCTTGCTTCTGCTTAGTGTGTGTTTGGGGGCTATCACTGTAGAAAGAGGTGGAGTGGGAGGGTTGTATTCCTATTCCTTTTCCTTTATGCTCTTTTGGTATGTTGTTAGTTAATTTTCTGCTCACTAAGACTGTTGTCTGACTCAAGGCTTTATGTTTTAATTCTTATTGCGTTGGGCTGTTCGTCCATTTTGGGACGGGCAGACTAGGTAGCAGGTGACAGGTGCTGTTCTTGCTTTCCACGGTGTTGATATCGAAGACGAGCTGGAGGGTTGCATATTATCTTCTTACTATATGTACTGGATGTTCCGCTGTTTGTATGTTCTCTGAGTGTTATGTAGTGAGGCTTGATGTATTGACTATTTTGATGATTGTATTCAACTATTATGAAGTTTTATTGATAAGATTCTATTCTGTGAAGCTTCACTATATATATGTTCTATTGTATTTTGTCCATGCGCTGTGAGTAATACGATAGATTCTGTTGTTTTTAATCTACCTTGACAATCGTCCATGGTCGCCTGGCACACTTTACAGCGCACTATCTCTAGATTCGGTGCAGGGGTCTTGGGCGGTCGTCACATAAGAGCTCCATCAATATTCAAATTAAATCACTTCAAAGCAATAGCTATGTTTGCACCAAAAATGGTCACAAACCCCAAGTGTAGCGAAAGCACCAGTGTATGAATACAAATCAGCAATATTCAAACACAAATATCAGATCTAAGCAAGCAGCGAACAACAATCCAGAAATAATGAACAGTGACACGCAATTTATAGTGGTTCGGCTATCTCCGGCCTACGTTCACTTCAAGGATTTTTATCTTTTATTGATGTTCTTCACTGATTACAGATGATTACAGCAAATACAATGAATGAATCTGAATATAACAGCAATGGAAAGGAGTAGAGTTGGATCCGGCAGAGTCTGGACGTTGAATCGCTGAAAGATCCCTTTTCTGTAGGCTTCAGGGGGCTATTTATAGGCGTAGGAGGCCCAGATCTCGCCCAAACTTCAGGAGACTTCTTCTGGCACGTGAGGGGGCCCACGCGACCGGTCCCACCAAGTTTCAACTCAATCTGTGATCGATTCGAATCAATTTCGTATCGATCAGGAAATGCTCCAATCGAGCTGAAACTTGGCAGGATTGCTCTTTACCTTGCATGGAAGCTACTCTGAAAATTTCGTTGCATTTGGATCTGGGATTTGTGAGATATGATCGATACAAGATCGTATTTTCGTGTGTGCTGCTCTGTTCGAATCCATGGATTCGTATCCATCGCTCCGAGTCGACCTGGGCACGTGAACGCGCAGTGACGTGGTGCGGAACTCTTGGATCTCTCCACCTTTTTTGCCGCGTCGAACGAGTCATTCGCATCTAGCGCCGAAACTTCGCCCATACCAACTCTTTATTCGCATCCACGTGCTTCTGTCTTAACAGTTATCGATTCGATGTGGTCCTCGTTCGCATGGATACGAAGAAGGACTTAGGCGCTATCGATTCGAATAACCACGAATCACATGGATACGAACCAAGGCTCGGGAATCGATTCGAACTAATCATCAGTCAATCGATACGAAGTTCATGGATACGAAGGCCTGGACCATTCTGATCGATACGAAGCCTATGGGTACGAACCAAGGTGTGGTGAGGGATACGAACGGATGGATTCGAACTCCATGACCGCGGTTTGACCCGTACCTGATCGATTCGAAGATGATCGATTCGAAGTTGCCAAGCTCCAATGGATTCGAACTTGACGATGCCTCTCTGATGGATACGAATCTGATCGATTCGAACAGGTCGTCACCTTGGTTTTCTGATGGATCCGAACACCACCTTGTACCTAACTTGAATCGATCATATCTCATTCATACGAACTCCGATTAACCTGAAATCTGAAACGCTGGCTCTCACGGCTTGGTAAGTCATGTCTTGTCAATTACAGCCCAATCCGAGCTCGGACAAAATTCATCGATATCCATGATCATCCGGCAATGCATATTTAATATTCATGGTTGGTTAATATTGATTTCAGTTAATTTTTTGGGTATCTCAGCTTTGCCAAAAAGTGGGATAACAAGCTATTTGATAGTAAAGGTTCTACGGTTCGCAGATTAGCAATTTGTCGAATCGAGAAGGTTTCAAAGAAGGGAGAACTCATCATTACAATGTATTTAAGGACATTAGTTTTAGGTATGCGTTTACTTTTCTATATGATATATAATCTCTGAATAACAGTATATTGTTCATATATATATAATTATATTGTTAGTTAGGTGAGATTCTTACAAGAATTGATGTTATCACATATTAGATTGGTTATGGGTATGTATTTATTAAACAAAAAAATACAACAATTTTTACATGAAGATCTAATGTATACAGTCGAATAAATTTTATTTTATTTATTATTATTTTATTACTTAATATATATATATATATTACTTAGTTTAATTATATGACTTGTATTAAATTATATAATTATATCATGTAAATAATTGAAATTATATTTTATAAATGCATATCTACATTAATTATAATTTTTCTTGACTGTAAATAATTTTTTAACAATAGTTTAATATTTTTATTATTACTTAAATCAATATACTAATTAAAATTTTACACAAAATAAATTATGCTTTGAAAATTAGATACAAATTTTATAAACTTATTTTGTCATCATAGAAACTCTCTACCTAAAAATCATATTTTTAAATCAATTTTTATATTTTTAGAAAAATCATTCTATATTTCGGTCGAAACTATTAAATTAATAAAAATAATATTTTGACTATAAAAAATATGGAATTTTTTCTAAATCTTAAAATATCATCCTTAATTTACTTAAAGTTGAAAATCTAAAAAATATTATATATATATATATATATTATCATTAATTTATTGTTGTTTGACTAATTAGTTCAAATATATATATTAATGTAATAAAATTGTAATAAAATTTTGGTTTTGCTGTGTGTTTGATCTGGAATAATATAATCAAAAATTATTTTTATATTATATATATATATATATTATAAACACATATTTATATTCAAATATTACATATATACTTATATATTATATATGTGTGTGTGTATATATTTGTTTTACTGTAATACATATATATTTTTATAATAATTAAAAAAACTTGTATATTATGTATATATATATGTGTGTTTACTTAATATTAATACAATAATATATACATGTATATAAATCATTAATATTTTCTCATAATATATTTATATATATATGTGTGTATGTATGTATATGTATATGTATATGTATATGTGTATGTGTGTGTGTATATGTATTTACATACTTTATTATTTCTAAATAATAAGTAGAAATACATACATATATTTAGACAACATATAATACATATATGATGGGCTAACGTGTCCGTTGTGATGTAAATCCCAACGTATATACACGGGCATGTTATACCTTATATGGAATATCATGTTACACATGCACACACACAGATATATATATATATATATATATATATGTATATTATTAGGCTTATCAATGGGCCGGGTTCGATCTGGGTATCTTAAAACCCAAGCCCAAACCCGATTACAATAATCAAAACCCGAGCCTGGCCCGAACCCTTTGAGTATTTCAAAACCAATACCCAACCCGACCCGTCGGGCTTTACAAGCCTGTCGGGTAATACCCATGTACCTAACTCATAATATTTATGTTAAAACCATACCATGAACTCGTAATTTTTGTAAAAGTCATGCGCAAACAATGTTAACATACAAATTGGGTAGTGATGTAGCCAAGTTCACAGTAATAGTATTAAAAAACATCTATATGCAAACAAACAAAATGGTAAACAGATAACATACATGTTCGTGTTTTGATACTATAAAAAATAGTAATCGGGTGGACCCAAACTACGCAAGGTTTTGATCAAATTGTAGCCGATCTTAATAGAAACCGGGTCGGGCCTAGGTCGGGCTTGGGTAGTTAGAGCAAAACTCGTACCTGCATTAATAGGGCAAGCTCAGGCAGGGTTCGGGCCAAAACCCATACCATTGACGGACCTATATATGATACATATGTATACTTATATATTTAATTGAACATAAATTAAGTAAATTTCTATCAATAATTTATAAATTTAAATGAAATATATATTAGCTACTTGTCATGCATGTTGGCAGCACCTTGTCTTTCGTGATATATATATATATATATATATATATATATATATATATATTCATGTGTGCTCTCCTCTATTCTAGAGGATCACACATGTTTCTCAAAAATTTAAATGAAATATGTGATTTTATTTAAATTAAATTTAGAAATGTTCTAAATAAATTAGGCTTCATAGGCCTAATACAGATCCAATAAGGGAATTTTTTTGAAATTCACTTATATCTTCCATTGCGAGCTGGCCCAGTTCCACAATGGTATCAGAGCCCAATAGCCTATGTAGTCTAAATTAGTCATGTTCGGGTTAACTATTAAGCTCATAGTCCAAAAGTTGTCCCTAATAGAAAAGGCCCAAATTTGAACTGGCCTTGGGAATATTTCAAAATTGTTTGAAAATTAAAATATAAGATTTTAAATTTAAAATAAGATATACTGTTATAAAGTTATAATATAATGGAAAATTCTCAAAATGTTTGAAAATAAATATTAATTTCTATAATTTAAAATTACTAATAAGATTAATAAAATAAATTAATTAAACAAGTTAATTAAATAAGTTAATTAGTTAATAAATGTATGCATGTAATATATATTATGATATATATTATTATGTTTTAAAATGTTTAAAATAACATAAGTATACATGTATGTATATGAATTGAATTTTGAAATTAATATAATTTAATTAAAATTGTTTAATTAAATTAATTAATTAAAGGTTAATTATTTAAATAAATAAATTAAAGGTTAATTAACTAAATGAATATACACATACATAAGATGATATGCGTGTAATACTATGAAGGTTATAATATGTATTTAATGTAAATGTTATACTAAAATAATATAAAATTAATCAAAATGTTAATTAATTAAAAATTAATTAAATAAGATTTAATTAATATAATATTATACGTAAGACTATTATATAAGTAGTATGAAATATAAAGTTATATAATAATAAAACTTATTTAATATGAATGTATAAACTAAAGATGGAACATTAAAGAAACCCTAAACAGATTTAAGGGATAAATACATACGTACTATACGTATACTGTGATTTTCGATGTATCCGACACTTGAATCATGAGAGTAATTCATAAGAATTATATTATTCCATAAGTGGATATCGCTCAATATTAATATTAATGATTACGAATCTTCAATATAATGTTGCCCTCTACCATATATATATATATATTAATAAATTACTTGCATACTTCTTAGTTATTGAGCAGACTCAAGCTGGAGATGTTATATATAGTATTATTAATATATTGAATAGACGATATAAGATAACTATATGTATTTGTTGAGCTGACTTAAGGTACTTATGTTGTATTTATGCCGTCGAAATATGGTAGGTATGAGTGAATAATTTCGTTTCAATTTGTTGAGCAGATTCAATGTCGAAGCGGAATTAGGACAAAGTACCAAAGGGTTAGGAGTTGTATATGATACAACCTATAAATGAGTTATCCATCATCCGTGGACCTATGACTTGTTGAACAGACTCAAGGTTAGAATTCCAAGACGGATGAGTCCTAACACCTATTAGTGAAGTCGAAAGACTTCTATGTTTTGACTTAGGGTTTGGCGAAACATGAAAGTGCAGTGGGAGCCTTATTACAAAAATGAAATGATAACATTTAACCTTTCTAATATTATAAAAACATATGCTCTATAATGTTACAATAATCTACATTGATAAATTTGTCCATTTAATATAATTGATAAAACGTTTATCAATTAAGACACACAAATGAAATGGATTGAACATTGACAAATATAAATATAATATATATACTTACTACAACATCTCGATATCCTACAACATCTTGACGTCGAGAACAATCAAGTTGATGAGTATTATTTGGTGCAAATGCCCAACTGTATGAGGCCTTACATAATTGATGTAGAAGACATGCCTGGTGATGGTAATTATGGTTATTAGATTATGGTTAATCAATTGAATCTCCACAGTCGAAGACCTGAAAATCCTTGCAAGTTTGTACGTGAGTCCATGGTTGATAATTTACTATTAAATTCAGAGATGTACAAAAGAATGAGGAACTAATGTGGTTATGAAAAAATAAAAAATAGGATACAATGTACGCATGCTTCCAAGCAGTGCACATGCATTACGATTGTAACGACCCGTAATTTTATCACTTTGATTTGGAATATTTAATTAATTTAAATATTTAAATATAGGTTTATTAAAACATAAATAATCAAGTTTATGTAATAAATAATAATGGTGATTTTGTTTTGGAAAAATATTTACAAAAATATATTCTTTGGAAAAATATCGATAATATGACCAAAAAATCGTTTTATCAATAAACAGCTTTTTACCATCATAAGTCGTGCACGATTTTTTTTACATATACTTATTTCTCTGTTTAAGCAAGAATATGTAATAAAATTATTTATTTTATTTTTGAAAATAAAACGTCTTTATGGCATCATCAATAATGTCATCATTTTTAAATAAATGATTTTTGAATTTGAATGATTTAATAATTATTTTAAAATCAAATGAGGCCCTTTTAATTATTAATTAATAATAAAAATTTCATTTTTAAATTTTACACACACACATATATATATATATATATATATATTAACTGAGAAGTAAAAATATGATCAGAAATCAAATACCGAATTTAAAACGGTTTAACCAAAAGAGGTTGTTCAACGTTATATATTGTATGTGACATACATGCACACATATATACATCCATGTACACATATATACATCTTAGAATTAACATTTACATTTACTAATTACTAATGGTAAATAAAATAAATATCATGATATTTACAAAAGAGGAAATCTAAGTAATGATGACTTATCTCCTCCTTAGTCCACATTATCATCCAAATACAATTCCTTGGAGTCAAAGAAAGAGGTATGAAGTGATGGAGGTGATGGCATGAGGGTGAGTCATGCACATATATGGGGGAGTAGTGGTGGTGAGGTGGGAAGATGATTTGACGTTTGGTGAAAAAATCATGATATTTTGATTCAAACTTTTGCCTATAAATACAAGACATACCTCTTCACATATATTCATACTTCGTTCTCTAATTTTCTAAGCTTTCTTCATCTTCTTCTTTCTATTCATTACTGGCTTCCATGGCCTCTTAGAAAAATTCAAAAATAGAGTCAAAGTTCTGCCAAAATAAGTCGTAATATATAAAGAGATATACCACTTCGAGTTCGAAGCCGAGTTAGTAATCTCCTCTTCTTCTTTTCCCACCTAGGCCGAACCTATCTAAGCACTCCTTTACCCTTACAAGCCCAAGGCTGAACCCCCCTAAGAGTCCCAGAACATGATTCATAAGCACCGGTACAGGAATAACGGAGCTATAGTCGATTTCGTAGCATTTAAAGTTAGATCAGGAAAGCTATTAAGTGAGAAACTCTACTAATTAATTTTATAGAATCTATGTTGATATGGTATGATTTTTATGCTTGTTTATAATGGTTGTTTACCATGTTTGGATATGATAGTATGTTTGCTTGGGTATGGAAATAATTCCGTTAAATACACATTGAATTTACACGAAGAAATCATTTTCTTCTTATAAATTATAAAAGTGTTATGGTATAGTTAAACCTCTTTAGACATGAATGAAATGGTTTAAAATGGTTTATAAGTATTTTATAAATATTAAAACTCATTTTGGAAAAGTTTTAAAAAGATATGAAATTGGAGTCAAAATAGGCGCGTCGTGTAATGGCAACTCGCGATTTCGCACCGTAAATGTTAAGTCAATGTGTAAAATGGAGTATAGCTCGAACTTATTCAAAATAAGAATTTTCCAAACTCCTATAACTATAGTTTTCAAATGAAAAAGAAAAATCAAGATTTCATTTTATAAATTTTGAGATATGTCCAAATCAAGTTTTCAAAAACATCGCGTTTTGGCAGTTCATAAAATATGGATTTCAACTCTTTAAAATGGTGCTTTTAAATCTTTAAAAATATGAAATAAATTTCACAAATATTTTAAAATGTTTTAAAAAGGATTTGAGTCATTAAAATGGACATAGATGAAAAGAAATTAGTGTTTGATCTAAGAATCTTTAAAAACACCATTCGCAGCGGGCTTTGCAACGGTTTTGGTAACTTTTGAAAATCATGGTTTAAACTTAATTTTACTTCCCAAATCTTTTGTGAATGGTTTTCAAATAAAAAATCAAGCATTTTAAAAGCATAAGGGTTTGGAGTTGATCAAATAACTTGACCGCCTTATGGGTGACAGAGAGATAGTCTCTAGACCCGAGCTTGGACAACCAATGTCTGGGTTCCGCTCTAGCTATCTAGATTGGCATAACGGAGGGGATAGCTAATTTGTGTTTCTCGGACCACATTTTCTTAAGATAAAAGACAAGAGATTTGGAGTTTTCCAAAGGTTAAACCAAAATTTAAAATAATAAGATGTTTGGTAATATATGTAACATTCTGGTTAAATTCTGTATTAAATTCCAAGAAGGGAACTCATACTATCCGTGTGAATTTAAAAGGTGATTTCACCTTTATTCGACGAATAGTATGGGTTGAATACAAAAATTAGTATTGAGTATAATTAGTACAATTTCTATGGATCCCTTTTTGCTAAATAATGTTTTCCTATGTAATTAAAGAGAAATGATTTGATATTTCCAAAAACAAAAGGAGGTTTAATAATCCCATATACGATGAAAAAAGGGAAATGGTTTAAAATATATCTCTAGAGATATTTTATTAGATATAAAGATATTTACTGATTGAATAATGATCACCGATCGCCCACATACTTAACATCTTTTTATCGATAATTGGTTCGGAGAAACCGGGATCGGATTTGTGTGATTCCCATCCGAAAACCACTTCAAACCAATATACGAATTTGAAAGTGAAGACTTGTTGAAGACAATGATTTTGAAGACGGAGATCTTCATAATGTAGGGCTGCTTGCCACTAACCTCTGGGGTGATTCCCATATTATATATATGGTGGCAGTGGTGCCTTCGTTTTGAAAATCTTTGATTGACTAGGACTGCTCGCTACTAATCCTAGGGGTGATTCCCAAACAAGATATAGTAGGAGGAGTGCCTTCGGTTTGTCTTGTTCCTTGACAACTTGTATGGACGAATATTTGTCATTGCATTTCTAAGACCACATACATCAGTTTGGTGGTGTAGGAGGTAACGCCTCTTATACTTGACTTGCTTCCCTGAGGCGTATGAACTCAGGGGCTATACTTTTGTGGAAACCAATTAGTGTGTTGTTGGGAATGACAATGTGGCAGTCAAAGTGGGATTTATCATGTGAATGGTAAAACGTTACCTTAGGCCTCACACATCGATAATGACAAAAACATGGTAGATGCGGTAGGGCTGAGTGGGTCACACCCATTAGGATATGATCACACCTTTCTAGATCACCTTCTATATTTCGGGTTTGTTATGTATGCTTTGGGATCCCACAGATAGGTCGAGAACAACCGAGGTGATGGGATATTCGGTACTATCTATGGTAGATGTAGGCCGGTTCTATGTTGGTAGAGGGCAGCGGGCCATGCCTCGGTACATTCCTTTAGAGATGTACCATCCGAAGGTAGTCCCTTACCTTTTCATTGTTGAAAATCCATTCTCCAATACGTGCCTTTACGGTTTTGATTGTAGAACCTAGTATGCTGGAATTTAATTTATGTAACAATTTCGGCTATGATTAATATGTTATTTGAAAGAGTTTTCAAAGAATGTCAATAAAAATAATATCTCTGATTTTACATAGCAAATGTTTTGGTTATCATAAGGTAAAAACCCTTCTGTGTTTATATGCGATGTGGTCTTATGAGATACCCTTTGATTTCAAAAGTATTCGTTCTTTTGAGTTTTCTCACACCATTCCCATGACTGACCCGGAGTTTATTTTCTTTTTCAAACTCCGGGTGCCCTATTTTTCCAGGCAGCCAAGTAGTCAGGTTTAGCTAGGAGTATTTTGGAGGAGCATGGAGCATGAAGTAGGAGATTCCTCTGTAGATAGTTATCCATTTCTATTTTCGCTATATTATGTATAAATATATACCAGCACCTGTATAGGGATAGGCAGTTATAACTGTCCATTGCTGGGTAAGTACTTACTATAACTCTGATACATTATTTTTAGAGTGATTGTATGTACTATCTATATGTAAAAAAATTAAGTTGTTCAATGCGATGTGAGAATCTATGTTTCTATCTCCTATCTTTATTTTCTTTTACCCTTGATCATCCGCCTCTCCAGCACTTGAATTTGTGGCATGTGAATACTTTGGATGTATTAGTGTCCGTTTTTTAGGGTCGAAAAGGCGGGTCATCACACTAGGTATCAGAGCTTACGTTGAGCAAATACCTAAGCCCTGATGGGGTCGACTCATTAAAGATAGGGTTAGTAATGCCCTAGAATGAGTTTAGTCAATAAGAGTGTGTATTTGTAATTTTTATCTAAATAAAAATGTTCAAGTATTCATACCCATTCCCTAAGATAATCTCATCTATGGATTCTAAAATTGTTTCCTTACTATATGCAGATAGTAGGAAATAAGTAACCGAAGAGGACGTAGAGGGAGAAATAGCAGCACAACGACTACCAATGGAATGCTGCGGTAATTGATGAAGTAGTAGTTCCTATGCAACCTCAGCTTAACTTTGCCGCACTATGCAAAAATTATACCAGCTTGGGAGGAAATCCATTTAAAGGCACAGAATCTATTATTGAAGTTCAAGCTTGGCTCCAATCATGTTTAGAAAATCTATAAAGGATTAAACATTGATGATGATCGAAAAAGGTTCTTAAACTCCTGGCAATTGAATGATGGGGCTCTAAACTTGGTGAGAACCCATTTACTCTTAATGAATCCAAAGATAATTTCTCTTGGGCAAGATTTAAAGAAGTTTTTAAAGAATAATACATGCCCATTACTGGAAAGTCCTGCCTCTATAAAAGTTTTATGGATCTGAAGCAAGGAGAAATGTCCGTGGAAGAATATTTGTGCAAGTTTAATGAATTATCTCGCTTTGGGCCTAGACTAATAGATACTCCCCTGAAGAAAAATGAGATGTTTATTACTGGAATAAAGGAGCGGTATCATGATAGGATGACCGCTCATGTGAAAAGAACCTTTGTGGATCTGGTGGAAGTGGATTTTCGGTATGAAGTTTTGGAGAAAAAGAATCCGGTAGTAGTTCAAGGCAACAATAACAATAAGAGGAAGAAGCCCTGGCAAGGCAAGACTAGTGGAGGATCTTAGGAGAACCAGTTTAAGAATGTGGAGTATCTTAACTGTGGAAAGAAGGGCCATCTTTCAAACTTCTGTAGGAGTCCCGAAGTTCAAAAACAACAACAGGGTCCCATCTTTCCTATAGTTCCAAAAAGTCTCTACCACAACTGCCATCAGCCCGGACATTGGAATAATGCTTGCCCACTAATGAAGAAAGGAAAGTAGGTTAAAGTTTATGCTATTAAGGACGAGCCTTCAACCTCTAAAGATATAAAGGTCAAGGGAGTTCTAGAAGGTAATATCTATGTTAATGAGAATTTGGTTAAATTATTGTTTGATACTGGCGCTTCCTATAGTTTTATTGCTAAAGGATTGGTTAATAGATTAAAACTAATCACAAAAATATTAGATACCCCTATTTACGTGTCTAATCCTATATGCGATACAACTAATCCTTGTATGATTTGTGAAGACGTCCGAGTTACCCACCTTACCCATAATTTTTCATGCAACCTATTTGTTCTTGACTTTATTGGATTTAAAGTTTTACCCGATCTGGATCGGTTATCTAAGTATTAAGCTATTTTTGATTTTGTTAAGAGGATGGTGGCTGTATGGACCAACTTCAGGAGGTCCATTGAAATATCATGTAAAGAACCTAGTCCGGTGAGGGATAGTTTCATATATATAATAGACTCATCCCAAAATGGTTAAAAATAATACTGATTATTAAGGAGTTTCAGGATGTTTTTGAAGAAGTGAAAAGTTTGCCCGCACATATGGAAATTGAGTTTCGTATTGACTTGATTCTTGGTGCAAGGCCTATTATGCACCCCATTCGAAGAATGTCTCCAAAAGAGAAGGACGAGTTGAGAAATCAAACTGATGAGTTGTTAATGAAAGGGTTGATTAGACCTAGTCGCTCAAGTTGGGCCACAGCGGTAGTTTTTGTTGCAAAGTCTGATGGCTCCCTAAGGCTTTGTATAGATTATCGAGACCTGAACAAGCAGACGATAAAGAACAAGTATCCTCTTCCCCGAATATATGACTTGTTTGATCAACTTCATGGCGCTCATATATTCTCGCAAATGGATTTAGTCACAGGATTCCATCAACTAAGGATAGCAGAAGATTGCATTCCATTAACTACATTCAAAGGTCCGGATTGTTTTTACGAATGGTTGGTTACGCCTTTTGGGCCGACCAATGCGCCCGATTATTTTATGGATCTCATGAATAGAGTGTTTAGAGATGTGCTCAACAAATTCGTATTGGTTTTTATTGACGATATTCTCATCTATTCAAACACCGAGGAGGAACACGAAAGACATCTGGAGATTGTATTGAGGATATTAAGGAGACATGGAGATTGTATTGAGGATATTAAGGAGACATGTGCCTAAAGCCAAATTACCAAAGTGCCATTTTAGGAGAAGGAGATAAGGTTCCTTGGACATGTAGTGTCAGGGGATGGAGTTTTAGTGTATCCAGGGAAGATTTAAGCTATACAAGGTTGGAAGCAACCACATACTCCAACAGATGTCTGCAACTTCTTAGGATTGGCAAGATATTACCAGAGGTTTATTCAGGACTTCTCCAAAATTTCCTCCCATCTAACGAAGTTAACCAAGAAGTATGATAAATTTGACTGGACATCGAAATGTGAGGATGCATTTAATGAGCTGAAGAAAAGGTTGACTAATGCTCCAGTCCTAGTTATTGCTGATAGAAGCAGCGGTTTGACCATATATACAGATGCTTGTGGAGAAGGAGTGGGTGCGGTATTAATGCAACATGGGAAAGTTATCGCTTATGCAAGCAGGCAGCTAAATCCTCATGAGCAAAATTATGCAACACACGACTTAGAACTATTAGCCATTGTGTTCACATTAAAAATATGGAGGCATTATTTACTGGGTGAAAAGTTTGATCTCTTCACGAATCACAATTCTTTAAAATATACGTTCACTCAGAATGACTTAAATAGGAGACAACAACGTTGGTTAGAATTTCTCAAATCGTATGATCTTGATATTTTATATACACTCGAAAAAAGCCAATGTAGTAGTAGATGTGCTAAGCAGAAGGCATGCATTATAGCTTATCTGGTAGTGACTCTGACTCTTCTGGAAAGAATTTCCAACAAGCAAAGAGAAGATAGACATCTAAAGAAGATGATTGAGGATATAAGCGAATGGCAGATTCAAGCTTGAAAATAGATAACCAATGGGTATTATGGTTAAATGAGAGAATTTGTGTTCCCAATGTTGACAGCTTAAGACAGAAAGTGTTAACTGAATGCCATCAATCCAAGCTTAATATTCACCCACAAGATGTACAAAGATGTGAAACAGACGTTTTGGTGGATGGTATGAAGAGGGACATTTCCATTCATGTTAGCCGATGTGCCAATTGCCAACATATCAAAAGTGACCAGCAAAAGATTGCTGGATTACTTCAACCTCTCGAGATTCCAACTTGGAAGTGGAACCAAATATCAATGGATTTCATCGATGGCTTTCCTCGAACGAGGAAGGGAAACAAAGGCGTTTGGGTTATCATACATCGATTGACCAAAAGCGCCCACTTTATTCCGGTAAAGCCGACAAGAACTGCCTCAAGCCTTGTAGATATATACATGAAGGAGATTGTTCGTTTGCATGGAATTCCGAGTAGCATAGTAAGTGACCGGGATCCAATTTTTACCAGTTAGTTCTGGGAAGCATTACAAACGGCTTTGGGAACAAAATTGAGTTTAAGCACCGCATATCATCCCCAAACTGATGGGCAAACCAAGAGAGTAAACAGAGTATTAGAAGATCTTTTGAGAGCTTGCATTTTAGACTTTAAAGGTTCGTGGGAAGATCATCTTCATCTTGTTGAATTCTCTTATACTAACAACTACTAGGTAAGTATTGGCATAAGCATCATATAAATCCTTATATGGTCGTCCATGTAGACCACCGGCTTATTGGATCAAAACGGAGATCGGTTAATACTTGGTCCTGATATGATTCGCGAAGCCTCGGAGAAAGTAGATATGATCAGGAAGAAGCTAAAGGAAGCTCAAAGCAGACAGAAAAGTTATGCCGATCAGAGGCGTAGAAATTTAGAATTCTCGGTTGGAAATTTTGTATTTTTGAAAATCTCTCCGATGAGAGGAGTAACAAGATTTAGGAGGGCTGGTAAGTTAGTACCTCGATATATTGGACCTTTCCCTATTCTTGAATGGATTGGCCCACTAGCCTATCGACTGGAATTACCAGAAAGGTTGCTAGGTGTGCATAATGTTTTTCATGTGTCCTATTTACAAAAATATGTGTATGACCCAGAACAAATTGTGGAGATAGCTACCTAAGAAGATTTAGAAGTGGAACCAAACTTGACTGTCATCAAGCACCCTATGATGAGAAGCGATTAAGGAGAAAGGTTGTAAGATTAGTTAAAGTTTAGTGGAGTAGTGATGCTGAAGACTGCACTTGGGAAACCGAGGATAGAATGAGAAAGACATATCCTGAGTTTAGGATAAATGGATAGTCTGTATATAAATTGTATCGATTTAGTGTACTCACCTTCTATGGTGTAGTCAATTATCATATCTTTGTATATATTTCATTGTATCTAATATATTCCTTTGTGAGTTATCTTCTTCTTATCTTAAATTTCGGGGACGAAATTCTTTTAAAGGAGAGGGGGGAGGGGGGGAATGTAACGATCCATAATTTTATCACTTTGATTTGGAATTTTTAATTAATTTTAAATATTTAAATATATGTTTTATTAAAACATAAATAATCATCTTTTAGGTGATAAATAATAATGGTGGTTTTGTTTTGAAAAAATGTTTACAAAAATATATTCTTTGGAAAAATATCGATAGTATGACCAAAAAACCGTTTTATCAATAAATAGCATTTTACTGTCAGAATCGCGCACAATTTTTTTTTACATACACTTCCTTTTCTATTTAAGCAAGAATATATAATAAAATTATTTATTTTATTTTTGAAAATAAAACGTCTTTATGACATCATCAATGATGTTATCATTTTTAAATAATTGATTTTTGAATTTAAATTGAGTTTAAATGGTTTAAAAATTGCTTTAAAATCAAATGAGGCCCTTTTAATTATTAATTAATAATAGAAATTTCATTTTTAAAATATATATATATATATATATGTATATATATATATATATTAATTGAGAAGTAAAAATATGACCGTAAACCGAATTCCGAATTCATAACGGTTTAACCAGAGGAAGTTATTCAATGTTATATGTTATATGTGACATACATGCACACGTATACACATATATACACCTTAGAATTAACATTTACATTTACTAATTACTGATGGTAAATAAAATAAATATCATGATATTTATAAAGGAGGAAATCTAAGTAATGATGACATATCTCCACCCCGGTCCACATTATCATCCAAATACACTTCCTTATAGTCAAAAAAGAGGCAAGAAGTGATGGAGGTGATGGCATGGGGGTGGGCCATGCACATGGAGGGGGGGGGAGTGGTGGTGGTGAGGTGGAAAAATGATGTGATGTTCGGTGAAAATATCATGATATTTTGATTAAAACTTTTGCCTATAAATACAAGGCATACCTCTTCACTTTCATTTATACTTCCTTCTCTAATTTCCTAAGCTTTCT
The DNA here is from genome assembly GCA_030737815.1 of Allium fistulosum. Taxonomy (NCBI): domain Eukaryota; kingdom Viridiplantae; phylum Streptophyta; class Magnoliopsida; order Asparagales; family Amaryllidaceae; genus Allium; species Allium fistulosum. Next base: position 887,692,635 of record CM060903.1, on the reverse strand, counting down.
TCATCTCCTTCTTCCTCTTCATTAATGGCTTCCATGACCTCTTAGGAAAATTCAAAATTAGAGTCGAAGTTCTGCCAAAATAAGTCGTAATATATAAAGAGATATACCACTTCGAGTTCGAATCCGAGTTACTAATCTCCTCTTCTTTTCCCACCTAGTCCGAGCTCATCTAAGCACTTCTCCGCCCATCCAAGCCCAAGGCCGAACCCTCCCAAGAGTCCTAGAGCAGGATCCATAAGCTCCGGTACATGAATAGCGGAGCTATAGTCGATTTCATAGCATTTGATGTTAGATCAGGAAAGCTATTATGTGAGAAACTCTACTAATTTATTTTATAAAATCTACGATGATATGATATGATTTCTATGTTTGTTATGATGGTTGTTTATCATGTTTGGATATGATAATATGTTTTCTTGGGTATGTAAACAATTCACGTTAAATACACATTGAATTTACATAAAAAAGTCACTTTCTTCTTATGAATTATAAAAGTGCTACGGTATAGTTAAACCTTTTTAGACACAAATAAAACGGGTTAAAATGCTTTATAAATGTTTTATAAGCATTAAAAATAATTTCAGCAAAGTTTTAAAAAGATATGAAAGTCAAAATAGGTGCGTCGTGTAACGGCGGTTCCCGATTTCGCGTCGTAAAGTTAAATCAACGTGTAGAATGAAATATAGCTTGGAATTATTCGAAATAAGAATTTTATGAACTCCTATAACTATAGTTTTCAAATGAAGAAAAAAAAATAAGATTTCATTTTATAGATTTTGAGATATGTCCAAATTAAGTTTCCAAAAACATCGTGTTTTGGCAATTCATAAAATATGGATTTCAACTCTTTAAAATGGATGTTTTTAAATCTTTAAAAATATGAAATAAATTTCATAAATATGTTAAAATGTTTTAAAAAGGATTTGAGATATTAAAAATGGACATAGATGAAAAGAAATTAGTGTTTGATCAAAGAACGTTTAAAAACACTATTTGTAGCGGTTTTGGTAACTTTTGAAAATCATGGTTTAAATTAGTTTTCCTTCCCAAATCTTTTGTGAATGATTTTCAAATAACAACCCAAGCATTTTTTAAAAGCAATTTAAGGGTTTGGAGTTGATCAAGTAACTTGACCGCCTTATGGGTGACAGAGAGATAGTCTATAGACCTAAGCTTGGACAACTAGTGTCTGAGCGCTCTAGCTGTCCGGACTGGCCCGACGGAGGGGATAGCTAATTGGATTTACTCGAACCACATTTTCTTAAGATAAAATACAAGAGATTTGTAGTTTTCCATAGGTTAAACCAGATTTTAAAATAATAAAATGTTAGGTAATATAGGTAACGTTCTGGTTAAATTCTGTATTAAATTCCGAGGAGTAAACTCATACTATCCGTGTGAATTTAAAAGCTGATTTCACCGTTATTCGACGAATAGTATGGGTTGAATACGGAAATTAGTATTGAGTATAACTAGTATAATTTCTATGGACCACTTTTTGCTTAATAATGTTTTCCTATGTAATTAAAGAGAAATGATTTGGTATTTCCAAAATCAAAAGGAGGTTTAATAATCCTGTATATGTTGAAAAAGGAAAATTATTTAAAATATATCTCTAAAGATATTTTATCGGATATAAATATATTAATTGAATGAATAATGATCACCAATCACCCAAATACTTAACATCTTTTTATTGATAATTAGTTCGAAGAAACCGGGATTGGATTTGGGTGATTCCTATCTTAAAACCACTTCAAACCAATATACGCGTTCGAAAGTGAAGACTTGTTGCAGACAATAATTTTAAAGACGGAGATCTTCATAATGTAGGGCTGCTTGCCACTAACCTCTGGGGTGATTTTCATATTATATATATGGTGGCAGTGGTGCCTTCTTTCAAAAAATCTTCGATTGGCAAGGGCTACTCACTATTAATTCTAGGGGTGATTCCAAAGCAGGATGTAGTTAGTGGAGTGCCTTCAGTTTGTCCTGTTCCTGGACAACTTGTATAGACGAATGTCCGACGTTGCATTTTTAAGACCACTACATTGGTTTTTACAAACGTACATCTATTTGGTGGTGTAGGAGGTAACTCCTCTATAACACCCTTCCCTGAGGCGTATGAACTCGGGGGTTGTACTATTGTGGAAACCAATTAGCGTGTCGTCGGGAATGATAATGTGGCATTCAAAGTGAGATTTGTCATGTGAAAGGTAAAACGTTACCTCAAGCCTCACACATCGGTAATGACAAAAACAGGGTAGATGTAGCAGAGCTAAGTGAGTCGCACCCATTAGGATATGATCAACACCTTTCTAAATCATCCTCTATATTTCAGGTTTGTTATGTATGCTTTGGGATCCCACGGATAGGTCGGGAACGACCGGGGTGATGGGATATTCGGTACTATCTATGGTAGAGGTATACTGATTCTGTGTTAGTAGAGGGTAGCGGGGCTGTGCCTCGATATATTTCTCTAGAGATGTACCGTCGGAAGGTAGTCCCTTACCTTGTTATTATTGGAAATCCATTCTCCAATACGTGCCTTTACGATTTTGATTGTAGAACCTAGTATGTTGGATAATTAATGTAACAATTTCAGCTATGATTAATATGTTATTTGAAAGGGTTTTCAAAGAATGTCATTAAAAATAATATCCCTGATTTTACATGGCACATGTTTAAGTTATCATAAGGTAAAAACCCGTCTATGTTATGTGCGGCGTGCTCTTATGAGATACCCTTTGATTTCAAAAGTATCCGTTCTTTTGAGTTTTTTCACACAAGTCTCATGACTGACTCAGAGTTTATTTTCTTTTCCCTTAAACTCTAGGTGCTCTATTTTTTCGGGTAGCCAAGTAATCAGGTTTAGCTAGGAGCATTTTGGAGGAGCTTGGAGCATGGACCAGAAGATTCCTCTATAAATAGTTATACATTTCTATTTCCACTGTATTATGTATAAGTATATACCAACACCTGTGTAGGGATAGGAAGTTATAACTGTCCCTAGTTGGGTTAGTACTTGCCATAACTCTGATACATCATTTCGAGAGTGATTGTATGTACAATCTATATGTAAAAAATTTAAGTTGTTCAATGCGATGTGAGAATCTGTGTTTCTATCTTCTATCTTTATTTTCTTTTACCCTTGATCATCTGCCTCTCCGGTACTTGAATTTACGGTCCGTGAATACCGTGGATATATTAGCGTCGATTTTCAAGGTTCGAAAAGGTGAGTTTCACAACGATTATGTCGTCTCAAAATTAGAAAGTGCTCATATATCCAAACCTAAACACGAAACATCAAATATAAAGACAAGCATTACGGTTACTTTTATTTTTTCACTTCATTCATTCCTGAAGCAAAGTCATGCAACCAGCAATCTGACGTACACATTTTCTTATACCCTGAGCCAAATTATAGAGCAGTCAACTCAAGCATGCAGTGCCCCAAGAATAAGTGTTTACTTACCTTAACACATGTAGGCATTACAATAAATGTACTGACACTTTGTTTCAGGATTTATCGCCACAAATTAAAACACCAATAGTGTATAGCAAATATGCAATTGCGTGTTGCCTTTTCGTTTTGTTGTATGGAATCTTGAGAACCAGAAAATGTAGTTCTTAACCATTCCAAACGGACTTTTTTCTCACCTCCTAATAACTCGTCAGCTGTTTCTTCTTTGATGCCAAGACACTTATCCAACAACTCGTACACGTCATGATCAATTATTCCCCTTGACCCTCCTGTAACCACCTTTTCTTCAACGGGAAGACTGGTGATGTGAAACACTTCATTGATAGTAATTGTCATCTCGTCAAACGGAAAATGAAAAGTATTAGTTTCCAGATAGAATCATTCAATAAATGTGTTGATCAGTGCCTTGTCAACTTTGTCACGTGCATGCTTTATTATATTCAAAAACCCTGACTTGACTACAACATCCATAACAAAATCACACTCATTGGTTAAATCTCACCGTTTATGAGTCCCTACATGACTGTAAAGCTTAACAACTCTTGCTTCATCCCTTGGTGCCTACATTACCAATACAATGTAAAAACATAAACGAATATTGTTTATGATTCAATGACTTTTTTTTTTTAATACAGCAGAAACTATATGGGGCTGAAATCAACAAAAGCCCAATTCAACTCTCAAAATGAAATCGTACATATCCACGCGGCCGCAATAGCAGCCAACTTCAAAGCTCATCTCTAATGGCGTTCCGTTTACTGGCGAGAAGGGCAATGGTCCAGGTAACCGAGCTTCAGCAAAGATCTATAAACTCGCTGGCGTCATCTTCTCCTCCCTCAAGCTTTTCTATTATGAATCCGTGCGGCCGTGGCGACAAGAGGACAAAAAGGGGAAAAAGATTCAAAGGATCGTACGGAAACGCCCGTCCAAAGAAGGATAAGAAGATCGAGAGGATTAAAGACAGGATTGAAGTGCCCAGGTCTACTCCCTGGCCACTGCCTTTTAAACTCATTTAAAAAGTCAGTGATAAATTGAAATTTTAAAGTTAGGGTTTTTGAGTTTGTATTGTCGTGTTGTTATATTTGCTACTTATGTGATACTTGGGCACCTGCGGCAGATGGCAATGTCTGTTCAATATTATTTTGAAATGAAATTTAAGTGTTTGTATAATTCGATAAGAAGGAAACTTTGGAATGTTATTATTAAATTTCAATTTAATGGTTATTATATATATGCTTGTGGTATCCATGATGCAATTAAAGGTTTACTCAGATGAATCGGGAATGAATGAGGGAATTTCGTTGGACATTTTCTTTGTCTGATGGTTGTGAATTTTATTTGAATTTAGTTTGAAACAGTTGAAGTTGAATTGTTTGACATTGCGTTAGGATTAGGTAAGTTAATGCTCTGTTTGCATTGACATTGTGTATAAACTGCAAAGATAAGGCTCATGAACAGGTAGAAGTTTTTGACTGCGATCAGATTCATGCTCTTCACGTTACCTAATGTCAATAGCTATTGTTCATGTACAAATTAATTGATTTAATAAACGCAATGTTGAAGAAGCAACTTCTTTGAATCATTGACCATGGGCTTTCATAATCTGGTTAGATTTGGGATTCCGCCCATCAAGTTTCCAACTATTCTTTTCATGCTTGCATTTTAGGCAATAGACACTGACTCCTTGAGTTGGTTACAAAATAAACTCCACTCCTGTGGGGTAAGTGCAACATATAAGTTAATGTATAGTTCTGATTTTTTTCATGCCTAAAGCAATTTTTTTTTGCTTCCGTAACTTTATTCTGTTACTGTCCTTTTTAATCCAAGTTATGTTTACATCACTCAGTATCTTATCGAAGAGTGAAAGACTGTAAGCTATTTCTTGCCAGGTTGCATACATAAGTACAGTTAAACAGTTCAAGAATTTTGTGCATTCAGTCTTCTATCTGATGCACATCATCATCCGAACTCCAATCAGCAGTATTAATGGAACTTTCACCTGCAATGTTTCTGTACACACTGACCCTCATTGTCTTTTGTGAATATACAAACCGGTCATATATTGACTGCTATAAGACATTTCGATCAACAGTTCTTAGAAAATTTGGTGCTCTTGGTCGTTTTCAGCACAGGCTAGGCACCGATTGCACTATAATATCACTCTATCTCATTTGACCATGTAGTAGCACTTGGCAGTACCAAACTTTCTTGAATAAGTTCCAAAAAACTGCTCACACATGCACGTAACAATGTAACATTTATTGACTTCTTGATATTCTTGTAAGTTCTTTTCCCGTTAGCACTGCTTTACAGAAAACTATACTTCTTCAGATATCGATGAACGGATATGTGTATAGGTAGTTTTATTCCTCTTCATGTACTCTATATATAATAACATTCCGAGCTGACTACTCGTACTGTTTGTTCCTCAAATTTGCAACCTATGATTAAATTTTGCGTGGATGCCTGCGGAATTCACGGGGGTGGTTGATTTGAAATGTGCAAAATGATTTCAGCCAATGGATATCTTTCGTGCGTATTTTCTGATCCAGTTTTTGGACCTTATAGCTTTATTGATGATTATTTCAGTTGCCGTGGCTTTTCTTTGCACGGTGTTAGGTACGTGGTTGGTAAGTGAAAAGCCCTTGTTGCATAGTGTTGCAGCAAGTAACTTAACTTTTACCAAACCTAGTCCTACCATTTGATTGGTACTTTATTAGACTGTTATAGAAGCTGTTATTGACATTGAGACATCAATCAGATTTGATGTTCACATGTTACGTTCACTGAGTTGGGATTATTGATCCAGATAGATCCAGATAGATCCTTCATGCATAGATTTCTGGTCCGTTGACTATGTATCCAAAACTTTTCTGCGGGAGGAGATCACCCGGTTCCAACTTCCCGTGTTCCGGTGTGCCCAGTCAATCAGCTTTTGCAAATAAGTATTTCCTCTCTTTCGGTGAAGGACTTCTGTGCAAAATTTATAAAAAATTCTGTGTTCCGATTGGTTGGGCATACCGGGATACAGACATTTGGGACAAGGTGATTTCCTCCCTTTTTTGCATGTCGTGGCATTTATTGCAACTTTTTTGGCATATTATTTGTTGATAATTTATATTAACTGATCGGTAAGTAACAGATGAAGGAAAAACGTACTTGTACTTCACATTTGTCTTTAAGTTGGGTATAATTAGTAGGTTGTGAATATTATGTGTGAAATTTGCAAAATCTATTAAGCCATCTTTCAAGAGGAAAACAGTCCTGGAAAGGTTAGTCAGATTGTGAAGATATGAAACAACTGGATGGCTGCAGACACAGTTGCTATTGTATTCTGGCAACTGGTTTGTTTTCTATTAGCATTTGTTTTGAATGTTATTGCATTTTAATATCAACCAGTAAATTTATGTAGATTTTGTGTTTTCCTTCAGTACCCGCATATGTTTTCTGTCTTTGCTCCTAAATTTTATATTGTAAATTTGGTAATCAATATCCAGGGATTTTGAAATACAAAACCTTTCAATGTCCATGAATTTTAAAATACAAAACCTTTGAATTCACACTTTAGAGTCTTGCATATTGTTTGCACTAATATGTTTTATAACTTTTATTTGATTATGATGTGATGATCTCCTACTGCTAATGTCGGGCTGGGTTTTGTAGTTTTAGATGAAGCAATTTTTATGGGCCTTGTAGTTAAGAGGTGGCTGAATTCAGTGTTTCCTATTTAATTTGCAACCTGCTTAGCCTCTAGAAGAAACATGAATTATCTGCTGATAAGAAGTGGCTGCAACTTGCAATCTCTTTTCACACACTGAATTTATATCACATTAGTCAGTTAAATGTTTATAACTCCCCAAAAACCGTCAATAACGATTAACTTACTGTAATTACGCATTTATGCACATAACAGTCGACCCTTGCTGTAAATACGCATTAACTTACTGTAATTTTGAATTGACATGCTCAATGGTATACAATTTTCATTTTTGTTATAAAAGAAGATATCCTGGAAAATGCTTTTGTTTCAGTATTTGTACACTTTAAGCATTGCGGTCACACAAAGGTCCACATAATTCGACTCCGTTTATTATAATTAATTATTATATTATTGTGTGGATATCTCAAACTTTCTACAATGGTATTATATCGTGGCTCACCAATGAACACCAAGTTGCTCATCTCTCCTTCTAAATTGCCTTGTTCTCCCAAAAACTACTCGGAGTTCAGTTTCGAAAATAAAACTATAATGGAGCTGTGCAGCTCTCCATCTAATACAAGCATCGCTCCCCCCTTTTTCATGGCCTGCCCAAAAATCCAGTATTGCGTGAGCTTCAACTCCTTTCATATTTTGTGACTAAAAAGGAGTAAAAAAATTAATCAGACTGTTATATATCTCTCTTTTCTCTAATACAGAAATACAACTCCAAGAGAAGCTGGATTACATGTGCAAGCAGCAGTATTAGTTCTGAGGTAACTTGACATGTGTCATAATTTGAAACACACAATCTGTTTCATCTCTTCCACTTGCTTACGTGTTTCAGTTTGACTTTCACAATTAATATTCATATATGGTTGTAAATTCAACAATATTAAAATTTTGACAAATTGTTAGCCCCAACTTTCCTATTTTTGTACTGGATGCATGTAAAAATTTCACCATATAACTGACGTAAATCAAAGAGACATATGTAACAAAGAAAGACTATGAATATGAGTTTTGTTGAGAATGGTGGGAGCACTTCTTTTCTTCTGCAAATTCTGTATGATATTCAGTATACAATACATTAGGGCAAGTTAAAGTAAAATAACCTGCCTATTTCAATGGGTTCAGCATTTGAAAATGAATGAATACAACTGTTATAGGCTATTTGGTCTAAGTCTAGCATAACGTAAACTTTATATGGATAACAAAATATTTCTAGTTTTAGATCCTGTAAGCATTTGATATCACAATTCTGGGGTTGAGCTTAATCTATCTAGTCGGTATTGATATCTTGTTATATCGTTGAAACACATATACACTGATGGTTCAAGTTCCTTGTAATGTTTGTTTGCTGCTCCAGGGAGGTCAGCTGAGCATTGCAATAACTGGAGCTACTGGATTTGTTGGTCGGAGATTGGTTCAGAAGTTACTTGCAGGTTATAACTGAACTAGCTAGCAAATAAAAATAGCATACATGAATACCGTTTTTGGTCATACAAAATATTTTTGTACTGGATTTATTAGTCAGAGATTGGTTTTAGCTGTATTCAAACTGTGGGGATTACTCTCTCTCGCTCTCTTTATATATATATATATATATATATATATATATATATATATATGTGTGTGTGTGTGTGTGTGTGTGTGTGTGTGTGCGCGCGCGCGCGCGTGCGCACGTGTGTTACTACTACAGTTAAATGGGCTAACAGTTTATAACATATTTGCGCAGATGATCATAAAATTCATGTATTGACACGGTCTAGAAGTCAGGCACAAATAGTTTTCCCGGGTAAGAAGGTAATGGATGCCTTTTGTTTTTGTTTTTTCTAAAAAGTTACATTGGCAATTTTAAGTACAACTTAATTATGTATACTTAGATTGTGTAATAAGTAATAACTATTTAGATTTATATGGTAAAGATTCAATCGTAGTTGCATTATATAAACCTGTAAGTTTTCGTATTACCAGCACCATTATTGTAACCTCCTAGCGTCAGTACTGGGGTCTGGAATTCAGTACGACATTGGGTGATTGAGAACTTTCAATGTTGATTACATAATAAAATTTATCTCTTAACATCAATTCATTTTTCAGAAACATTTGGTTCGATCGATGTGACACATGTGGGAATGTTTGTACTTTTCATATACTATGTGAGTATAGGTGTCACAACTGATATAAAAACATGTTCTTAACTAGAATTATGGTCAATGAGGCATCAAAATCTTTTAAGGATAATAGGGAGTAAGAGAAATTTTGTGTTGTTTATATAAGAAAGTCTCTCTTGGCAACACCAAGATTATTTCACCTTTTTCTTGATCCACTTGGCGAAGACAGCTAAGTTGAACACAAATATACAATGTATGCGTTTGTACAGAGCTTAAGGGTGTTACAAACTTGATAAACTGTAATGTTCAGCTTCTTCTAATAAATAACACCAATAAATGCTAACAAACATAGAGAAAGATGAAACCTGTGATTATTTGATAGAGCAATAAGAAAGTCTAAAAAACCTTATCAAGTTTGTTTACCAAGCGAAGAGGCAAAATGATATCTGATGTCCATCATTGGTTGTTACCAGTTGACAAATTTCCGAAAATAGTTCTTGCCGAGGAAAAAGAATGGAAGAGCAGTATTCAAGGATCAGATGCTGTTGTTAATTTAGCCGGAATGCCCATTAGTACAAGGTGGACACCTGAGGTACTTGTTGCCGTTTCCCCTTTAGATATTTAATGTGTGTTTGAGTGCGTATGCTCACGTGCGCGTGTCTCTGTGTGTGTCTCTTTCCCTCTCTCTCTCACATACATACAGACACGCACACAGTATGCATGTGCGTACTTACACACTCCTTTTCCCACTTTATTTGTTATTATTGTTTTAGAACATTTTGCTTCTGTTTGTTTCTACCTGATAGAATCACTGTTTTTGTATTGTCAGATTAAAAAGGAGATCAAAGAAAGCCGTATCCGCGTTACCTCAAAGGTAGTCATATGGTTATTTTATAGAGTTAATTATGAAATCAGACTTACTTAAAAAACATACTATAGAAATATGCTTCAGCGTAAACTTACTACAAAAAATAGGCCTTGTTTGATATTTAATATATGTGAATTTATGGAATGAATACGTATATTTTTGAACTTGTACGCGCATTCCATAAAAATGCAAGTACATTTTCCAAATTACATTTGTGCATTCCATAAATGTGCTAGTGTGTTTTCTTTCTCCTACCTGCTAAAAATGTGGTCTATTTTTGTAATAATATTATGTTGAAAACTTCTACTAATGGGTAACTTCTTACTACAGCGTATTCAGTATATTATTCACTACAATTACATATTTTTATTCTTGAAAGTGGCCTACAGGTTGTTGATTTGATAAACAGCACAACTGTGGAACTTCGTCCATCAGTTTTGGTCAGCGCAACAGCCGTTGGCTATTACGGTGAGTAAGAAAACACCCATGGTTTTTATAACCATGTCTTTAACATGTAGACCTTATGCATTTACAATGCTTTAACCATGTTGCTGAAAATTTGCACAGTCGCTTTTGTTGCACTGGAGACCTTTTTGTTAGATATCATATGGATATGACCCAATATACTTGTGTTCCACATGAATAAGAGTCAACAACTTGTTTCACCCAAATTCCAAAATTGTTGAGTTACGGGGTACTATTAATTAAGCTAACATGAAATTAAACATTCAATACAATCATAGTGAAGTTTGGTTAATCGAATGTAAAAACTAACTTAGAACCTTTTTATGATGAGCATAGTTAATACATTTTTTTTTCAGTAAAAATGATATTGAATATGAATTGAAGATAAGGAAAGTAACGTTCAACATTATGCTCTCATGTGGTAGGGTTTAGTAGTAGGATTGGTGTGTGTGCGCGTGCTGACACACCCCAAAGCCTTACTTCAAACAACATGGAGGCCTAGTAAACTCTCCTCCTGGTTACACTAAGGCTGAACTAAGATGTTTAAGAGGGGAAATATCAACCTTGAAGATGAGCATGTGCCCTGCGACACCAGTATTAGAGTGACACCTTGGAAATTGATAAAATTGTTCAAGGGATGAAACTATCAATATTAGTGATGAGCGTGTACGTGGTGACTTTGATATTGGTCAAAGTCTAAAGATCTTCCCACTTCGCTACATTGAGGTGAGGTAAGATGGCTAACAAAGACAATTTCGATCTTGAAGATGAACGTGAGGACACTTGTGATTTTGACATTGAATCGAAGTTTTTGACAAACAGAATCTCATATTTTGGTCCGCCTCATCGTGACAGAGGTGGTGAGCTGAATATAATATCTGTATAGGTTGAGTATAAATTTGCATTGTTTTTGTTTTTGAACTAATAAAGAATTTTGTGCTAAAAGTTATTAGAGTGGCATCTTTATGAGATGGTATATAAGAATGACACAAAATGGATTATGGAGTGCATTATTTCTTGCATGATATGTAAGCTCTGCTAACGCTGTTGACTTCTACAGCTATTAGATAGAAAATTATACAAACGCCGATTTGCACAAATGTGGACTTTAACTTCTCAAGTTTCATTTATAACACAGGGACAAGTGAGACTCAAGTTTTTGACGAGACAAGCCCTTCAGGAAATGATTACTTATCACAGGTAACACTGTATATGCTGAACTGAAAATGCATTGTATTTACCTAATGTTTTAACTCTTTGAATGCTATGCACCATTTAAATGGCAGCCTCCAAAAAACAAATTTTGCTTTAAAAAAAATTGGTACGAGAGTCCAACAACTCTATATATTATTCAAAATATAACATTACAACTAAACTAACGACAATTATGACACATTTTTTCAATTCGTACAAGTTTTAAAATCAAAAGACATTTGAAAATTAATAAAAAGCGTTTTTTCTTTTGGTTGCTAATTCTGCCCTTAATATCAACACTTCAATTTAGTTTCTCCTTTCATTTTTGAAGTTTCTTGTTGGTTCTAGTCCTTTCACTTTGTTTGGTTTGAGTAGATTTTATCTTTCTACACAATGCATTTATAGGTTTGTAGAGAATGGGAAGGAAAAGCAGTTGAGGTTGATAAAGACGTCAGATTGGCACTTATCCGTATCGGTGTCGTTTTAGGAAAAGATGGTGGTGCCTTAGGTCTGTATGTCTTGGTTACATCCTCTCTATTGTCGTATATATCCTGTTCTTATAACAAAATTCGGAAATAGTATATAATTCACATCTTTTTTGACATAAATATGAGATTTTTGTTCAACTATCCTAGACAGAATGCTGACTCTTATAACAATTTTACGCAGCCAAAATGATTCCTCTGTTCATGATGTTTGCTGGTGGCCCCTTAGGAAATGGCAGACAGTGGTAAATGAAGGAGTATATTGTTTAAATTTTGCAAGTCAACTATCTTTTTACCAAGGAGATATGAGATAACAATCTATTAAGCTATTATATCCTTACTATTTACATAGGTTTTCATGGATTCATTTGGATGACTTGGTAAACCTTATATACGAAGCTATAAAGAATCCTTCATATAAAGGTATCTTCCACAGTAGTCATGCATACAGATGATGTTTATATGTGAATCTTTATTCAGAAACAGATGACGCATGCAGTAGCCATTGAAAAGTTCCTTATATGCAAACTTTGTTTTTATTCTGATTATCTTATGCTTGAAAGTATGATGCAGCAAGAACTTGTATGTTTAAAATCTTTGATATTATATTATGCAGGAGTAATCAATGGAACTGCACCAAACCCGGTTCGATTACAGGAAATGTGCGATCGATTAGGTCAGGTCATGGGTCGACCATCTTGGCTCCCTGTACCAGATTTTGCCCTGAAAGCAGTATTAGGGGAAGGCGCCACCATTGTACTTTCTTTGCAACTTTCTTCTGAATGCTTCTACAAAAGCCTCGTGTATACTTTAACAAATTCATCTACTGATTTCATAAACACAGGTTTTGGATGGGCAGAAAGTGCTTCCAACAAAAGCAAAAGAGTTAGGGTTCTCTTTTAAGTATCCGTATATCGGAGACGCACTAAAAGCTATCATGGCATCAGATTAGCTTACTACACAAGACTCGATTTTGTTATTTCTTCTCCTTCTACGTACATCTTGTTCTTTGATTACCTGATATTACATGAACAGCATCACACAAACTTTTGAGCGTTTCAAAATTGAGAGTCTTGACATGAACTTTGTTTGTAAAAGAGTAGTTGCATACCATCACTTGTTTCTATGTTCATTTCGTTTGAGTTGAAGAAAGCAATGCGGGAATGTGTCTAGTTCGCTAATTTCGTCTACTGACCACTCAGATTTATTAGTGTTGATACTTGTCCACTAAGATGATGCAATACGTGCTACCGTCTGAACAAAGTTTATGTTTGTTGATAAAAAATAATTGAAATAAAGTTAAGGTTTGTTGGCGCATTGAAATTGTGTCCCTGATCGGACCAGTTTTCGAACTGCTGACTAGACTTTGGGCTATACGGTAAATGAACTACTATGATGAAACTACAAACAGCCCGAATCAATATATTGGTGCCTAGTGGAGTGTCTTTGGGATGGTAGAAGATTCGGTAGCTAATATTCGTTATAGGTACAAGTATGGTGGCACGTCCGTTGGAGGTGTGCGGAGAATGAAGTGATGTATTTTGTCTGTGTTACAGGTATGATACTGTGAGAGAACATTTGTTGTTGTTTAGATGCAGTTGATGTTGATGTGTTGTAGGGAAAAAACATTTGTTGTTGTAGTAGCAGATTACTTGTTGGTGTGAGTGCAACAGAAAATTAGGGGTCGTACAGGTAGAGAAACCTGTAGATGGAAATCAAATTATGTATATAAGTATACTGTATAAGGCAAAGCAGCTGTAAAAGTTATTTTATTGGCAAAATACAGATGGAGAAAATATGCAGCATAACATGAAATTGATTAACTGCTGTAGTTATACATAGAGTAATTAGTTCTGCGAACGTTCCGCAAGATAGCGCTCAACGGCTCGATCACACTCTTCGATCTGCAGTAGGAAGTTAAAGGGGATGAAAGTTAGACAATTGATATATGTACGCACAAATATGCGGTTGTGTTGTAGTGTAGGTTAGTATGTGAAGCATACCACTTCGGGAGTGAAGAAATCATCCCAATTAACGTCTGTCGGGTAAGGTGCATGGGGATGATGGTCGGTAGGGTTTTGTAGTTGATTCGTAGATGAAGACGCTTCCTTCAAGTCCATTTGTTTCTGCGAACTCTTTTTTGTTGGTACGTATGGTTGAAGATGTTGTAGTCGTTTTGCGTTGGTACCATTGTCTGAATCGTGCTGTTCAGCAGGAGGCGGTGGGAAGGAAGCAGAAGAAGCAGTTTTTTCAGTAGGAAGAGTTTGGAGAAGCTTTGTTGAACGGGTGCATTTGCGTTTAATCCTTTCTGTGGAAAGGTTTACTGCACTCTCTTGAGTGGATGTTGAACATTTGGTCTGCATTGAAGGAAGTCGGTAGTGAGTTAGAAGTAAACGAAATACGAAAAAAGTAGTGTCATAACATTGAACAGCTGTGTTTGAAAAAGGCGGGTGTTACCTTTGTCATTGAAGGAGTAGACTGTATTAAACCGACAGTAAAAATGTGGGGAGTGGAGGAGTTTATAAGTTGGTGGGGATGTGAGGCCGTAAGTGTAGGAGGAGAACATGTTAAGGAATGAGGTAGTTGCTGGAAAAGTTGAATCAGTATTATTCTGCAAATGGGTTGGGATTACGGTGAAATGGATGTGAGGAGAACACGTAAGTGGGTAGGAAATGGAAAACGCTGTATGGTAGGGGGAAAAATTGCTGTAGAACAGGTATGTATGTGCGTGGCAGTAACTGCGTGCAAGGTGATGTGTACATACTTTTTTGAAAGCATGTTAAATAGTTAACATTGGCTAGCTGTCAGAAAATTGCAGAAGTAGTACAAAAAGACATTGTGTGTGTAGTGCATTATCTTGGTACTGCAGAAGTTAAAACTTGGGGATAAGACATGTAACTGTACGGAAGTAAACACGTTTGCAGTGAAATTAAGTTGTCCATCTTCTGTCCATTGATTTCATTTTTTTTTCTGTACTGCTGTCGGAGGACAGTTTCCCCCGTAATAGAAATATGGAAAACAGTAAGTGGTAACTGTTAACTATTGAGTAATGTAGCTTTTTTGTTTGAATACGGTTGCTGTTAACTATTTTAATATGCATGTATATGAATGCAGGTTATTACGAATATTTTGCAGAAAATAGTAAGCTGAGAATGCGAAATTGAAATAAAAAATGCAACAGTATGGTAATGAGAAAGCAAACAGAACTGTGCAATATATTAATGTAATAGGTGATACATTAAACAGTAAGTGGTTCGAAACAGAGCACAGAGCGTGGGAAGGATATGGGCATGTTAAAATATTAAAAAGGTTTACATGTACATAACTGCCGAGTACAAATGACGTAGTCTGTAATTCAACTTCAGTCTTGGCAAGTCTTGGCAACGATAATCTGCTTTCATCGGGCTGAACAGCTGGAATATAATCAAAACGGGTAGATGTTAAATGGAGTGATCAGATCATCCAACAGTGCCACCTTTCCATACGGTCTCCATTCAGCTGGGCACTTGCGGGTCTTTCACATGAATGTCTGAAAGAATATAGATAAGGTGATTAATGATTATATTGGTGAGGAGTTTGTCGCTGGGAGTACATAAAAATTGAACGTGAAAATACAAATAAGGTCGATAACTTGCACAGGCAGCACAACTTCAGTGGGCAGTCATGCCCACTCTGTCCATTTGCATGTGAGTATACTGTTTTTTGGTACGTTCTTATGTTTGACGAACATATAGTACAGTTGCAGTTAATGATAAAAGTGGGAGTGAATGCATGAGGCCAAAAACATTTCAAGTTGACTTGCTTATTTTAGCAGGTTAATGGAAGAGTAACGGAACACAACTGTTTATAGATAACTGACAATATATATTCTTAATACAGGAAGCAGCAAATACCTTTTGATATGTAAAATTCTTATGATTTAAACATCCTAAATAGACAGTCAGTTAGAGTCATTTTAGATCACTGAACTTTGTTGTATAAATATTTAAATTCAAAGGCTTATACATCCTGCATCCTACCTATCTTACTGGAAATCTTAATCCACCCTAGCTGCGAAGATGACATCCTAGCAACTATTCAAAGATAGTATGAAATGCTTTGTACAGCTCTGTTAGTTATCAGAGCTGTTTGGAAGTGTAAAGCATAAAAACAGTAATATGTTATGATTCATCGTAACAATATATAAGCAGGGAATTGAACATTTTACAAATGGCTTACCTGATATTAGATCCCAGCACAAATGGGCACTCCAAGGGCGATAGTTGTAAAAAACTGCCCAGTAGGTCCTTTACTGTATCATCGTCCAACTGAAATAACATATGCAATTTTAACACTCCTTGTAGCATCTCCTATACTTATAATTATACAGAACTTCGTATTGGCAAAATGGAGAACAATGTGAAATAGGGGACGCAGCCACTATTTAATCAATCAATATGGAAAGCACAACAATATTAGCTCTCATTTTGGCAAATGATATTTTCCAGTTACAAATTGGAAGCTCAAAATTAGAATCATTGCTATGACAAAATAATGTAAAGTTGCCGAACCTATTACGTAATGGGTAGAAACGTCTTTGTGCAGAGAACTGATGTGTACACATCAACGGTATAAACCGGGTAAACAATGGATGCAAAGATTACACAATGAAGTGCTACATATGATATTTCCGTAAAAGTAATAAAAGCGAACAATCTTCATTAAAAAGATAGTAATAATAACCTGCAGTTCTGTTTTTGCTAGGACTTTATAAGCAGTGCAAAAAATCTTAAATCCTAATCTTTAGGAAAGAATGAAGTTTCAGTCATGCTATGATTGAGTAGATGATGGATAATTTACAACAAAATATATTTTTACAGAGAACATACAAAACAGTGCTTCCGCATAATGCAAATGCTTATACATGCTCTTGGTTGGCAAATAAATGAGTCATGCATTCAAAATCCCTAAATAATGCATAACAAACCAAATAAGAAACGACCTTGTGCAAATAAAGAATTTAGCGGTACAGTAAGACCAATTGACATAATATATAGTTTTTGAATACCAAAAAATTGAACGTTGATGTAGTTAGTGGAGTTTTGTAAGAGCAGGAAAAACAGTTGGCAAAATTTAATTTAGTTAAAGTGAATATACCCAAAAGGTAAAGAAACTATTGAATGAAGACGATGGAAAAAAAATTATTGTTGATGATGTAATCCATTAATTGTACCGTACTTATATTTTTTAACATGGTGAAATATATATAGGTGAAGATGATGAAATACCAATATTATTCATGATGAAATAACAGATGAATCATTGATTATTGTACATATATTTTTGAAGCTAATTATAGCATATTTAGTATCTATGTCAATCTTGTAATTGGTAAGTATAAATTTTTGATGGTCTTTGCAAAACGAATATGTATTAAATGCATGTGAAAAGTGAAATCCAAGATGTGGGCAGTAAAACATGTTAAGGAAAATATCATATATTTCAGAAATAAAGAAGATTAATTGAGAGTCTAAGCACAATAACTGGTAAGGTGAAGCTAGTTTATAGTAGGTTTAGGTATGGTAATAGCCTATTAATTAATGTATGCTAAATTCCCATTTACTGATACAATGAACACTGAGTAGCAGTATATCAAAGACAGTGTGAAACAAAGTCAGGTCAGCTTACAGAGCATACAACAGTAATGGACAATTTGACAGCCTTCGTCGTTGTTCTGAAGACTTGTACATGTCTCAATTTGCATGATTCTTCAGTTGGTTCTGCCTTTTCAGTGTTTGAACAGTAAAAACTAAGGTTAACAGTCCAGTGGTCTCAATCTTTTAAATCATTTAAAAAAATCAGAACAGAGATGTAATCCATTAATTGTACCCTACTTATATATAAATGCACACTTACTGTATATTCATATTAGGTAGTGAAGAAATTGATAAACCGTTGTTAATAGAGTATATGAATAGAGTAGTAGTAGATTAAATTGTTAGCAGCTTTTGTTTATTAACAAACACAATAACCCCTTTTGGATAAAGCCATAAAAGCATGTAGCATATGAAAGATTAAAATATTTATACTAAACAGACAACTACTAACTACTAATATAGTGAAGAGGACAATATATTTAATTTATACAAACAGCTGAAACTTTTTAATTTAATGTAATGAGAGGAGCATGTTGAAATGGAATTTAAGCAATTGAAAGTAATTTAGTAAATGGTTTATTTAAGCAATTGAAACATGTTTGGAAATAAAGGTACCTAATTGATATATGTTTCAAATTACATCCATCGGTACATATGCAAGTATTCATTATCATCATTATTGCTTGGTTCCCAATTAAACGCAATTGAATTTTAAATTTCCAATGTAAAACTTTCATGAAGTGAATGCCACATCAGTTGTACTAAGTAATCTTCATGATATCTCTTAATTACCTCAGAAGCATTAAAAAAATCATTCAAGTAACGTAATATATAAGCAATTAATTTAGTAGCATGATACATTGATGTTCTATAATCTAAGGTAGAATGACCAATTTTCAGTTTGATTTCTACTGTGTTTGCTCTAAAAATTGGGCACATAACTAAAAATTTAAATTAACTAACATTTATTTGTTTGATTTTTTTTACAAATTGTAGTACCTATTTATCATCCAACACCAAGATTCATCATGCCTAACCCCACATAATATGACCGGTTCTTTTCGCCATCTGACCAGAAGTGCATATGCTTCATTTTCTTGTTCATTGGCTACAGAAGGCTGCTTAAGCTGTAAATTCCAAAAAAATGATTAGAAGTGACAAACTGGAAGAATTTATTTATTTTAATTTTGTAGAAGAGTTCTTTAAATAGGCAATTCAATATAAAGAGGAAAAAAGTAATCTAGAGAAGTTATCGTTTAAATTATAGAAAAAATTTCACAGCCACGGGTTCTTTATTATAGTGTCTTTATGCATATCTCTGCAGTCAAAAATAAACCCTTATGCATATCTATAAAGTTAAAAATACAAAAATAAATGCAATAATTCAGAAGAATATGAATAAAATTTTGTGTGTTAACTTCAAGTTCAAGAAAACTAAATTTATAAACAATAATAAATTACTATATTTTCACATGCTTGCAACTATTAGTATCTACATAAGGTAAGTACCCAAAAAATATGGATGGTGTGGATGTTAAAGTTCCTAGTGGGATGTTATACATATTGAAGCAAGTTGGTAGATCAAAACAAAAATAATAATTTGCATATCGTTGATAAAGGATCAAACAATAAAATATGTATAGTTGTTTCATGACAATACAATTCACAATTTAAGAATATTTATTCCCTTTATAATATTAAGTCATCTAACCTTCCATTATATTATAGTATAATATAAGAGTTAAAAATACAAAAAAATGAAATAATTCAGAAGAATATGAATAAAATTTTGTGTGTTAACTTCAAGTTCAAGAAAACTAAATTTATAAACAATAATAAATTACTATATTTTCACATGCTTGCAACTATTAGTATCTACATAAGGTAAGTACCCAAAAAATACGGATGGTGTGGATGTTAAAGTTCCTAGTGGGATGTTATACATATTGAAGCAAGTTGGTAGATCAAAACAAAAATAATAATTTGCATATCGTTGATAAAGGATCAAACAATAAAATATGTATAGTTGTTTCATGACAATACAATTCAAAAATTACTATATTTATTCCCTTTATAATATTAACTCATCTAACCTTCCATTATATTATAGTATAATATAAGAATGAATTGCGGTGATTCTTGGCAAAGAATCAACCACATATTGCACAATAAAACAAATTTTAAGTTACCTAAAAGCTGGTTCAATAAACAAAAGTATTTTGAACAATGTAGTGTAAAGATGAAAGATCTAAGTGTGATAGGGTTACTACATAGTTACTGTTAATTTGTGGGCTTAAATAACTCATAGCGCTCCCTGGTAAGTTCACTTGATAGGCCAATTTAAATCCATATTAAAGACAATAGTAATTATGGTTAAGAGTATAACCTCATTAATTTTCATGTCAGCATTATCTCCCTTTAAAGGCTGCTTGCTGGTATCAAAATTGCGTAAGTGCTTCACACTATTGCATTCAAATTTCAAACCTAAAAATGCAACACTTAATTCAATTACAATTGTATTAAAAAGATCACAGAATTGACAAACATAATTAGAATAATTTATATGCGTATAATTAAAAAGCACTGGAATTTGCTGCAATTGCAGCTGAAACATGACATGAGTTTGGTTAGAAACAATGGTTGAGTACGGCTAAATTTGGTTAGAAACATGACATGAGTTTGTAACTGTATATGCTTAAAACCGATGCAGAGACTAAAAACTAAATTTATGTCGGTCAAATGTCAGAACTAATGGTATGAATCTGCCTGAAACAGAAGATACAACGAAATATGTAGAAGGGGAGTGGAAACTGACATATCCATTATCCATGGTGGAATCAAGTGATTTAGTAAACGTATCCTTTTTTGTACTTAAAAACAGACAAATTTTTATGAAGACAGAAATTGCAGTAATTGAAAAATAGCAAATTAATTTCTTTTATGCAAATGTGAAAACTAATGGTATGAACGTCAGAAATTAGGGGATGTAAAAATCCATTAATTGTACAGGTAATAGTTGCGAAAGTCTAAATTTAGACTGCTACATCTGGACTTTGATTCTAACCTCTATCTTTCTGTGTTGATATTTGGCGAACCCGTTTCCAATTCTCTGTATGTATAAGAAAAAAGTTTTAAATCAGCTACCAAAAATTCGAACAGGTAATTAAATATTTCAAAAATTCACTTACGTCTAGTAAATTAAGAGCATTGAGCAGCCTTTTGTGCTTGGGAATCCTCCTCCTTCCGTCAGTGGTGAATGGCGAAGATCTTCGGTGGGGAATGGCGAAGATGGAGGAAGTCGATCTTCCTGCAAGCTGAAGAGTGTTGACGGCGGCGGTGGGGAATGGCGAAGATGCGAAGATGTTCGGTGGGAGGGGAAGGAACGGTCGAAGGACATATAGGTCGGTGAAGGAGGGGCGGGTGGTAAGTTGAAGGAGGGGGGCAGCCAATTTTTTGGAGGAGGGCAGCCATTTTTTTCGTTCAAGGGGGAAGTCGGTTTGGAGGAAAGTGGAAGACGGAGATGAAAAGAAAGAGGGTGGAAATGAGACGTGGGAGGAATACTGTCGGCAACGTGGGATGGGAATGGAAAAAGACTTAACTGTCCTTGTAAACGGATGTGTTGGTATGATGAATGGTGGGCAATACGGGAAGTCCAAAAAAGGCTTCAGTTTGACCGTTTGACCAAGGTTTTTTTATTATAGTATAAGATATGATATTGATCGATCATCTTCCAATTATTTGAGTTCCGGGGATAGATTCAACCCGTTTGTTCTTTCATCGGATACCACCCCCAACCCACTCCCTCCCCACCCTGGACAGATCCAACTGATTTGTTCTTCATTGGATACCACCCCCAACCTCCTCCCCTTCCCCCACCCACACACACCGGAGTTATAGACGAACATAGGCTTTTTATTAATCGACTCCTAACCAGTGAATCTAAAACCATAAATAAATAAAAATCATTTAACATAACATAATTTATATACAAGGAGTGCTAACTGGATAAAACAACGAATATCTATAATTATTATATGTACTAAATACACATAATTTATGAATAAGCAATAGTTTTAAGCAACAAATATTCATTTGTATACACATACATACTAACTTGATAAAGTAGTAAATATCAATATATATGCACATAATTTAAACGACCACCTTGAGTAAAGTGGATGAATAGTTTTCAGTAGATATCATCATATAAGCGTTGGTATATACTTTATTTTGGATATTCTTTTATATCTCAACTACAAATAAGACATGTTTGGATTTTTCTAATATCCATTGACAAACCTAAATGAGAATGCTTTATCTGCTTAGATTTTCTTTCTATTATCCAGTTTGGACCTTCACAAAATACATAAACATGTAGCTTTACATACTAGTTTTATGGGCTGTGTTTCATCAAACTAACGAAAAGCGATCATATGTATGAATGTATCTCAAATGATGTTTGTTTGTGTACACACACAAGCATGTGTGTATATAGGAATGATCCACATCCCCAAACTTTACGTCTCCTAAAATCCTCCACACAAATTCTCATATCAAGTATCTTCAAAATTGTTTGATATTTGTAGATATGATTTTATTATTTTCAACTATCCTCACAAATTATGGTAACATTTTAGAACTTCTAACTTATTTAAGATCCTAAATTAATATGAGCCATTGCAAATGTTTATGTTAATCATCAATTCAATAACATAGTTAAAGTCTTGAAATGATTTAAATTTTTGGGAAGATGATCTTGATAGTTAGTAGATCATTCTACAAAATTTTGTTTTATTCCTAAATATTTAGCATAAAAAGACGAAACTGAGATATTGACATGATAAATAAGAGGGAAATGTGTGTGTGTGTGAGAGTTTCTTTACACCTCATCTACACCACTCTCATTTTTTGACCTACTCAATTCGAAATCGAATGAAAATTTATAGTTATGTTCTTACATAACTTAAGATCATCTCTACAAAATTTGGTTCAATTTGAGTGATCCTAACATGTTCAAAATCATATTTCAAATCAACGTTTAAAATAAAAGTTTTTGCAATTGATATCCAACTTAACATTTTGAACATGTTAGGAGTTTCGAAATGATATCATTTTTTATAAACACGATGTTCACAGTGTAGATTGAACATCCCAAAAGTTTCATTTTATTTGGAGTAGAGTAACACAAAACACCGTAGATGTGTAAAATGAGACGTAGCGAAAGAGACGTGTAGCAGATCCTTATCCTATATATATCACGATCCGATGCACCTCTTAAGCCACATATCAACGTTTCCCAGAGCCATATAATTCAAATTTGGTAAAGATGACATCGAATTATGCAAAAACATATATAAATTTTTATTTCATCTGGAACAATAGAATTCTACAAAATATTGAGGTGTAACATAGAGGTATCATATAAGGTGTCGCATCCCATCTTTTTCATATCCTTGATTTGTATCCAAATTGATATTCGGTATTCATATTTATTGGAATTTGACAATTGTATGCATGTGTGATCTACTTATTATCAACTGTATCTTTGTAAAAATATTAGCTCATTCTGATAATTCTTAGTCGCTAAAGATTAATATTTTCAAATCAATGGTTTTATTGTATATTTTAGATATGATATCGACATATTTAATCTTGATGTCCTCAACGTATCGGAATATGACTATTTTTTGTAGAGTTGATTCTGATGATAAGTGGGTCACTCACAGAAAATGATCAAATTATGATTACCATTGTAAAAGTGATTTTTGGTTACAGACTAACACCCTAGATTTCCAGAATCAAGTTTCGAAAGTAGTAATAAGGGAACGAAATTCAACCGAAGGCGTGATGCCTAGGCCGAAAATAGTAAAATAATAAAGTGCTGGAAGTAAAGACAGGAAGAGTTTATAATGGTTCTGAAGCAGGTCCATGCATCCACTGTTGAGAACTTCTTTGTTACTTTAGTCAATTAAGCCTAGGCAGCCTTTATAAGGTCTGGTAGACTAGTTACGCAATTAATGATTCTTTGGAAAAATTAAGATGATTACAAATGAGTAAAGCAGAGTTCTCTTAGTCTTTAAGAATTCGAATCCTTGTTATTTGGAGATTTATGACTTGTATTTGTAAGTGATTTGCAGCTCTGTCATTGGTGTAGAGCTTTTCTCTTAGATTGCTAACTTAGCCCACTTGTAAGGCTGAGATTTGGACATGTGTCATCATTTGGTTGCTTATATATTGAAGTAGATCGATGACATTTCTATATATAGGTTTGGGTATTGTAACCCATATGCTTTGTATAAACTTCAGGATGTTTGAGTTGTTGATGTAGATGAAGGTCGTCTTAGCCGTTGATCTCGGTTTTGTACTGAGCCACTTTTGGGCCTTGAGTAGAGGCATGTTTGGTCTCGTATGCTGAATTAGAGGCTATCGGCCTATACACTTGGTTATGGATTCTTGAAGTCATTTCTTCAGGTAATGATCGTGGAAACATCTCGGTATATGATCTGAGGGTAGTATGTGGCTTTGGAATTGTAGTATGCTTTGATGCCTTTATTCTTTCGGTTGAAGGCCTACTTTGAAGCCTATGCTTTTGCCTTTAGGTTAGTTGGGTGACTGTTGCATTCAGTACAAGCGACTACATAGTCCTCAATTTGAGTCTTATTACCATACTTTCGGTTTTTAGGCTGTTATCCTTTGGACATTGTCTATGCTTTGGCATGTGGGTTTATCCTTCGGAATGAAATACCGAAGGAAGCCATGTGAAGCCATATACAAAGTATGCATTGGTATTTAATTTTTATGAGAAACCATATACATAATAGAACTTTCGAGTTTAAGCTGAACGGTTGCAATCTTCTGGCATTCATGTATTATGATTACCATGGAATACTCCTTTTGGGTTTAGGCTTTTTTAGTTGAGAACGAATATGACGAAGTATAAATTATGGTATAACACATGCTCTTCAAAGTTTACTTCGTATGATGAATATGAAGTAAACTTTGGATTAAGGAGAATTAGATCATACTTTATACTTAGCTACTTTGCTCTTTCTCTAATATGTATTAACTTCTCACAACTTTTAAATCAATCAGTGTCCAACAGAATCTTCACACCAAATACGATGCGTGTGGTGGAGATTTGTATAAAGATTTGAAAATATAACCTCATCGTATATCGGGGTTTTGAAAATCTAACATCATCGTATAATAAGGAGTGGAATGTTTTACCTCGTAATGAGCGTTTTGAAAATCTAATCTCATCGTATAGAGAGGATTTGAAAGTTTTACCTCATAGCGAGGGTTTGAGAATCTAACCTCATTGTATAGTGAGGGTTTGAAAATATAATCTCATTGTATAGTAAGGATTCGAATGTCGAAGGCTATCTATAGTAAGTGTCGTAAGGCAAAATTAATTTTATGCCAAAGGCTATGTATATTAGGTTCCATAAGAAAAAATTAATTGTATGCTGAAGGCTATGTATAGTAGGTGCCGTAAGAGGAAATTAATTGCATCTCAAAGGTTATGTATGGTGGTGCCGTAAGGCAAAATTAATTTATCCTTGTTGGATAACGAGGGTTTGAGAATGAATTGAAGATCTTAGCTCAAAGTGAGGGTTTGCAAAAATGGGTTGTTTATTTTAACTCATTATAAGGGTTTGAAAGTTTTACCTCGTTATGAGGGTTTGGAAGCATAATGGACAAATCAATTATAGCCATAGGAAGGACAACTATGGAATGCCGTAATTCGATTCACACTAACTGGACTAGAATTTGAGGAGCCGATCCAAGCCACTCGAGGTGTTACTCCTTGGATTACTTGCCGGCATCCGCAAGGATTTTACCTGGATGACCCCTTGTGTTTTAGCCGATTCTCTAGGCAAGTGCAAATTCTCATAAGGAATCTGAGCTTCCTATCCTTTCGATCAGTTAATCATTCCGGCTTATTCAAATACTTAATTTGATTTTGGAATATTACGATAAAAATTTCTATTTGAGATGTAGAATTAACCATGAAGATAACTTCTTATCTATTTTCTAACAGACTTATCCTTCGAATTTACTATGATGATCCATTGTGTTGGAGCTCATCGACTTACTATATGGAATATAGAGTCAAGATAGGACCTTTTAGAAGTTTTCTGTTTGTAGCCGGGGTCGAAATGGTTTGATGATTAGAACATTTAGGAAACTGGTATGCCAAAAAGCTCGAAGCCGTTATTTAAAGAGATCATAACTTCACAAGGATTGCAATGATCAAAAGCAACATCATTTTGGATTTTGGTGTTTAATTAATAACAAGTAAAATAGATTGGAAATTGTCTGAAAAGTAGGACAACCTTATGATATGAATTGGTTTTTGCAGAATTTTGACAACATGCATCGATCAATAAGACTGAGTCTTACATGTGTATCTATTGAAAAACTAATAGTGGTAGCTTTGTGCCTATAATTACATAACATTTCTTGAAGATGGTTCACTCTTTGCATAACACTACTTGGCCATGGCCTACTCTTTATATGAAACTATTTGGTATTGACTTATTTTTTCAATAACACTACTTGGTGATGGTTCACTCTGTGCAATCATTTTTATTGCATATACTACTTGATCACAGCTAAGGCACTTGATGTATTTGAAAGTACTTGTAACTTTGATAGATTTGAAATCATAATAGTTGCATGATACTACTTGATCATGGCTAAGATACTTTGATGTATTTGAAAGTACTTGCAACTTTGATTGATTTGAAATTGTAATAGTTAAACGATACTACTCGATCATGGCTAAGATACTTTGATGTGTTTGAAAGACATTTGAAATTTCAATGAGTTTGAAAGTTTATTCCGGCAACAACCTTATGCTGTGGTAATGTTTCAAGTGTTCGACAAGCCATATTCAGGGTATTATGTTGTTGTCTGGCCTCTTTAGCCGATAAGCTCCTAGAGGAATAATGCCAGGAATGATTAGGGGTCCTTTCTAGTTTAAGCCAAGGGGTTCACTGTTGGATCTTTGATATTTGGCATTATTTTGTAATGGACAAGATTTCCCCTTTTGAATTTTCAATTTTACACCTGTTGATTGTAATATCTATTCATTCAGCGGATGTACTCCTTCATTCTTAATGCAGCTTGATTCCCGAGTTTGGGTAAGAAGTCTAGTGATTCATTTCAAAGTTCTATGTTATTTTGAGTATTGTAGTAGAGTCTTCAGTAAGAGGCTATTTTGAGCTCTACTAAAGGCATGGCTTCGTATTCATAAACTAAGGAGAAGAATGTAAACCCCGTTGATGTCTTAATACTTGTTATATAGGCTCATAATAAGAATGGTAGTTCCTTTGCCCAATTGCCTTTGGCTCGATTTAGGCGCTTCTATGGACATGCTTTAATTGTTTTATTGGCTGCATCTACGGCATTGTTAGCTTGTGAATGAGCCACTGAAGAGAAGCTTTTGATTATGCCATGGTTCGGCAAACTCTCGGCTTTTGAATTTTATGTCATTATCTGTTATGATCTTGTATGGAAGACTATACCTTGTCATAATTTTTTTCATAACAAACTTGATGATTTGATGTGTTGTTATTGTCGATAGCGTTTCAGTTTCAACGCATCTTGTAAAGTAATCAACAACAACCATCGCAAATCTTACTCCTTCTTTAGTAGTCGGAAGAAGACTGACAAGATCAATGCCATAAACATCCAATGGCCGTGGGCTCATCATTAGAGTAAGCTCGCTGGGTGGAGGTCTTGAAATTTTAGCACAAAATTGGCATTTGTCACATCGCTTAGCATAGTCTAATGCATCTTGATTAAACATAGGCCAATAAAAGCCTCGTCAGAGTATCTTTTTGGCCAACTTATAGCCTCTGGAGTAATCTTTGCATATGTCATCATGAGCTTCTTTTAATAGTATTTACCTTTGGCGGTAGTTACACATCATGAGTAAGGGGTTGCATAACCCCTTTAGTAAATTACTCCATCAATAATGGTAAATTTATGCATGTTATTCTTTAGTCGTCTTGCTTCGTAAATGTCCAAAGGCAAAATATTCTCCAATAGGTATCAAAACTATGGAGTCATCTAGTTTTCTTTGGCAAATATTGGTTGTATAGCTTTGTTTTGGGTTGATTGGGCTTGAGTTATAACTAGAACTTTCTTTGACATCTGTATGCTGGACTTTTCAAGGACTTCTACCGAAACAAATTTATATTTATGTATATCCCTAAAACTCGCATATTAGGATAAAACATCAGCCATTGCATTTCGGCCTTGAGGGATGCTTTCAATATCATAACTTTTAAAGGTTACAAGGAGTTGCTTGACTTGTTTTGCATATAGAGAAATTTTTGGATCTCAGACTTTATAGTTGTCGAGTACCTGGTTGATAATCAGTTGAGAATTACTATATACTTTGAATTTCGAGACATGAATTGATATTGACATTCTTAAGCATGCTATTAAAGATTTGTATTCAGCCATGTTGTTGGTTGCGGAGAAGACAAGTTTTATAGTAGGTAAATTTGATGGTTGTCTAGGGCGACTAGCACATATCCTACCCCTACCCCTTGCTTATTTAAGGCTCCATCTGCATTGAGTTGCCAAGAGAGTTGTTTGGCTTTGTCATCATTTGTGGCTTGGCATCGAAACCTATACATTAACAAATAAGATTTTATAATATATGTCCCTTAATAGAAATTTTAGTATTTATGAGATGTCATATTGGCTAAGTTCTATAACTCATTTGATTAGTCTTCTCGAAGTTTCAGATCTGCTGAATACTAGCCGTAAAAGCTGGTTAGTTAGAACTTTGATAGGATGAGCCTAGAAGTAAGGTCGAAGCTTTATAGTTATGAAAATTAAGCAATAGGAAAGTTTTTTGATGACCGAATAGTGCTTCTCAGCCTGATTTAATCTTTTGTTGACGTAGTATATGGGATGCTGGGCTCTATTATCGTCTCGGACTAATGCTGAGCCCATGGCTTGTTTTAAAGCAGCTAAGTAAAGAAAGAAGTCTTCTTTATATATCAGCTTTGATAATATTGGAGGCACATTGAGATATTTTTGTAAATCTTCAAAGTACTTTTGGCATTCGGCAATCCATTCAAAGGTAACATGCTTTTTGTGTAGACTAAAGAAAGGAATTCACTTTTCAGTTGCTATTCAGGGATACTATCTTCCCGTATAAGCTCATAAGTTTTTTGCCATTTGTCGACGCTTTCATGTTAGTTATATCGTTAATTTGTTCTGAGTTGATTTCTATCCTCTTGCGCTCACCGTGAAGTCTAGGAATTTTCCGGATGGAATTCCATAAGAACATTTTTGAGGGTTCAACTCCATATAGTACTTTAGTAGGACCTCAAACATCTTGGCTAAGTCTAAAACATGGCTTCCAGATTGTTTGGATTTCACTAGCATATCATCGACATAGACCTCCATCTTTCGGCCTATTTGCTTAGTAAACATACGGTTAACTAGCCTTCTGTAGGTTGGCCCAGACATTTTTGAGGTCGAAGGACATCACTTTATAGAAAAATGGTCTCATTTTGATAACAAAGCTTGTGTGTTCTATGTTTTGTTTGAACATAGGGATTTGGTTGCAAGTAGAATAACATCCATAAACGAAAGTAACTGATGTCCACTAGTTGCGTCTAAGTAATTGATCTATCCTTGGCAAACGAAAGAAATCCTTTAGGCAAGCTTTGTTTAGATCCGTGAAGTCGATGCAAGTTTTCCACTTTCCATTTGGTTTCTTTACTAACAACAGATTGGCGATTTACTTCAGATATTGGACATCTCTTATGAATTTTTTTCTTAGCAACTTCTTCACTTCTTGCAATGTAGCATATCAGATCTTATCAAGCGGCCATATCTTTTGCCTTATGAAGGGATATATGGATCAATATTTTGACAATGGTATATTACCGAGCCATTCCTGCCATATCATCGTGAGACCATGCGAACACATCCAAACTATTTTAAAGTAAAGTTATCAGTTCCTCTCACACTAATGGATGTAGGAAAGTTCCAATTTTAATAGTTTTGGACTGGTCCTTCGATCAATACAGATTTCCTTAAGAGTTTCGACAGCTAAAGCTTTTCGGTTTTGTTTCTTGGATCTAAGTCGATTTCAATGCTTTCTTCTTCTTCCAGAACCTCTTGGACTACTTCAGCATACTTTCTCTTTTGATCGAAAGATTTACTACTTTGGCCTAGTTGTATTTTTCCAAATTGCATTCTGTCACATGGTATCCAAGATATCTTTTCTATAATCATAGTTTCATTCCCCGGTGGAATTCTTAGGAACTTTTGACTACATTTCATAACTTCAGAGTTAGCGTTATTACCAAATCTTTTGGCTATTTCTTTGTTTTTGGAAGTAGTGGTAACTACTTTCAATTTGATACTATTCTCGGAAACTAAATTCTTCCCTTTATTAACCATATTCAAACCAGCATAGTATAATTGTCTCAAGACCCACTGGTCCCCTCTCACACACCCTCCGCCGCCGAAACATTTTCGGCAGGAAACCTAAGTACCGAGTGTTTTTTGAGACATACCCATCGATGGCGTCTAGTTCTTACCTCCCATAGAAGGCGTTAAACCGAAGGTACATCCATGATAATAAATATAGTTCCAAAAGATTTAATGCATGATCCAGAACTGACTTTCACCTGCAAGACTGCAGTCCCCGAGAGGGATGGCTCCTTCATCATTGAAGCCGTAAATGGATGTTTGGCTCGGTTTGAGTACACTCTCAGGTAGACCTATCTTGTCAAAGGTATTCTTAAAGATGATATTCACAGTGGCTTCGGTATCCACCATAATCGTAGATACCTCTGAAATACCAAGTTGAGCAGTAATCATGAGGGGATCGTTATGAGAGTGGTAGACACCCTGCTTATCAAGATCCTCAAATGTAATCTTCGGCTCAAGGTTTTTCATTTTTTCGGATCTCCTTATCTAAAATAAAATTTCTTTTATCCCTCGGGATTCGTTGATATACATCTTCCAGTTACTGTTGCTGAAACCGATCACATATGGACCTCGTAAAATCACATTAATAAAGTTACTCATGTTCCTATTAAGGGTAGTAAAGAAATGTTAGTAGCGTTTATTATTAGGAATTTTTTTTCTGTTGGATCTAATGCACCACACATTCGGGTAAAGGGTGAATTTAAAAAAAAAATCCTTTTATTAAAGCTGCACAAGATATTGTGTCATTATGCATAAATAATTTATTATATATTAAATTACATTTAATATGTTTAGTTTTGTTGTGAAATTGAATTACCATTTAATTTGTTTTTGTAATATAAAATATGTAATTAAATTATATTAATTATGATTATAAATGTACTTGGTAATGTATGAGTTTATGCACAAACATAATACAACATAAATATTTAGGCGATATATATAGAGAGATTTATAACTACACATATGCATATGTTTGTAGCGTGCGCTATATGCATGCATTTTTGATATTTTATATGCATGCATTTTTGGTATTGGATATGTGTTCATATTATTATTCAAAACATATATATAATTTATCCCTTATATAATATAGATATATGTACATATATACATGCATTATTTATATTTTATAATACGTATACTTTAAAATCAAATCTTTAAATATCAAAATAAAATTTATTTTATTTTTTTACTTAGCATAACTAAAAAACATTTTTTTGAAAATATCATTTATAATTTAATATAAAATTCTTAAATATTAGGATCTACTTTATTCTTTTAAAATTTGAAATGTTTTATATATCATGTTTTGTCTAAAAATACATTTTGAAATTATATATATGTTTACATACATTTTTCTACCAAGTTATTTTAAAATCGTTATATGTACGTATGTTAAATCTAAAATAATTATAAGTTATATATATATATGTATGTATGTATTATCATAAAAAAATATAAACTCATATGATGTTGTTGTATAATGTTATTTTGATATTTAGTATAACTCTGTGTGGGTGTAAATGCATGTTTTATATAACTAAAAAATATTTTAAAAATCAAAAGTTATAAATTTATTTTTCAATTACTAAATATGTGAGAGCATACGAGTCATTGTGGATCGTTTAACAAACAACGCTTATTTTATTTTGGCGAAGGTTTTGAGAGTTTTCCCATCTCTAGCGATGTTGTATGTATAAGAGAGATAGTGAGGTTTTACCCTCTATTATTGTTAGTGATAGGGAGCTACTCTTCCCAAGTGAAATTTGGTAAACCTTGCAACATGCATTGGGCATAGAATTGAACTTGAGTATAGCCTATCATCTTTAAAACGATGGTAAACCGAAAGAGTGAACTATGCATTCACAGACTTGTTGAGAGCTTGTATTCTTGATTTTTGGGGGATCTTAGGAGGATCACTTCCTCTTATCGAGTTCGCATACAACGATAGCTTTAAATCTAGCATCGATATGACACTATTTGAAAGTTTATATGGAAGTCCTTGCAAGTCGCCTACATGTTGGTGGGAGACAACCAGTAAGGTGATACTTAGACCGTAGAAGATCCGTAAGACTTCGGAGAAAGTCAAGTTGATATGGAAGAGGATGAAAGCATCTCAAGATCGAAAAAAGACCCATGCTGACAAGAGACATACTAACTACAAATTTGAAGTTGGTGATTTGATCTTTGTGGAAACGTCGCCATTAAATAAAGTTGTGAGATTTGACAATTCCTAAAAACTTGCACCTATGTTCGTCAGACAATTTCCTATTGTGGAATAGATAGGAAAGCTTGCATATCGTGCTGATCTTCCCGAAAATATTTCTGGAGTATATAACTTGTTTCATGTTCCACACTTGCGAATGTGTGTGCATGACACAAGTATGGTGGTTGAGCCAAGTCAATTGAAGGAAGTGAATAGGGAACCGGAGGTTTCTATGCCTAAATGACCTATTAGGATTATAGAGAGTAGTGTCAAGAGACCTCCGAACAAGGTTGTAAAACTTATTCAGGATAAATAAGGAAAATATTTCAGGAATAACACTTGGGAGTGAGAAGAGAAGATGCATGCATCTTATCTGGAATATAACAACCCGTAATTCTCGCTTTTTACTAAACTGTAATTTATTGTTTAATCGAAGATTATGTCCACTAATGACTTAAAGAAGAAATTTTACAGATAAAAAAATTAGGACTTGAAACCTACTCCATTGAATTTGAAATATTATTTATATATGAAACACATATAAATTTGTTAAAACTAGATAAGATTACTAAAATGAGAATAAAAACAAGATAGGGAATGTAACGATCCGATATTTTCAACCATTCGCATCCGCACATGTCGGACTTGAATTGCTCAAAATATCAGATCGTTAATTTAAATTTGGCAAAACTCAGTATATACAGTAAATAAATAAATCACAGAATCAAAGACACGGAGTAATATAACAATAATGCAGCGGAATAGATAAATAGTAGTTCATGAAGCTACTATATAAACATCAGAGTTAGAAATAAAATCAGCAGAATATCTTAAATACAGTGAAGTTCTCAGTACGAACAGATGACCTCTCTGAACAAATCAACTGGAAAAGCTGAAAGCTGAATCGATAGTTGGATCTCCAAACAAAGCTCCAAACTCCAAAGATGAGTCTCAACTGCTGTATCACTCAGTCTGACTCGAGCGTAAAGCAAAACACAAAACACTCGAGTCAGGATTAACATTCTTATACCAATAAATCCAACTCAAGTGAAATATCAACTGAAATACAAGTAACTCAAAGGATGTTTCGGATAACCATCCTCTAAGGATCCGTGGAACTATCTACAATGTTGAAATATACGTTATTAACAACCAAACGTCATTATAACACCGTGGTCATTTCAAAATAATTTATACTTCAAAACCAAAATATCATTTCCATTTCAAATAAATATATTTCCAAATTATAGCACTTTCAAAAGGTTAAATTGATAATTTCATATATATCTCATTTTAACTTTATTATTATTTAGTTTTGAAATATTCACTTAATAAATCCATCATCATCTAAATAACCTTAAATTACGTTAAACTAAATATTTCCTTCTATTTATTTAAACTTGAAGTATCCATTTAATCACTTTAAATCAAAATTAAGTTATAAAATCATATCTTAAAACCCTCAAATTCAATAAGTTTCAAATTGATTTAAATAAACAAAATTCTTAATTAAATACAATTTCAAATCTATCTTCTCAACCTTAATTTATTAAAATCATTATAAACTCTATATTAAAATATAATTTAAATAAATACTTAACCATATTATATTTTAATAAAAACCAAACTTTATTATTAACTTATTTTATATTAAAACAAATTTATACATAGCTAAAAATCAAGAATTTAACTATATATAAAATAACATTTATATAATATCTAAAATAAATATTTATATAAACCATATATTCCTTTCCAAAATAATAGAAATCATTTTCAAAATCTATATATATAGACCAACGGTGTCTGTAAAAAAAAAATTTCTATCCTATGATCAAGTGATATGGATATTTATCATTTCAATCCGTAATTTAAATATATACGGGTATATATCATTTCAACCCGCAATCCCAAATTCAATTCAAATGAAAATCGCTTGGGTCTATCATTTCAACCCATAACGATTTTCCCCTATTTTACAGATCGTTCGGGTATGTATTATTTCAACCCATAGTGAATACTATACTAACAGGGAACTTGCAGGGTGATAACAGATATGATAATAATATAACAGGCATATATCATCAATAACAATATAATATAAAGAACATGATATGGTGTCATATCCCACGGGTGAACAATTACATATGGAGGCATAACATATATAACAATTTAAATAATTAACAGTTCAATTTAGCAGTATATTTCAATTGTCGTTTCAATTTAAATCAAATTTAATAAATATAAGAACATTAATCGTGAGTGATTGCTCACCTTTCGAGGCTAGAGATATTTGACGATGAAATGTGTTATGAATCCAAGCAAAGCAAAATTAGCACGAAATCGATGATCAAAGCTGGTAACATGAATCGATAAAACGAATCAGAACCGGATTGATGAAGATAGATGGTATGAATGAAATTATATATATAACTATTTAAAATCATTTTAAAATTTCAAACATATGTTAAATTAAATATATATACATTTCAAAATCATTGGTTTAAATTAAACTCATATACTAAAATCAACATATATATACAAACACTCCACATTTAAAAACTAATACTTATATATTATATTCATTTCTACCTAACATATCCTATTTATATTAAAGTACCATACCTTCTGCAACATCCAAAATTGAAGTTCTTTAGACATAAAATATGTATATATATTTACCTTGTAATGTACTAAAATAAACTGATATATGTAAAAGCTACAGATAATAATATGTACAAATAAACAATTCATGTCAATCAGGCTAGGACAAAAGTCGAAACCGAGCAAAGCAAAACAGGATTTTTTTTGAAAACGAAGTGTATATATTATTAATTTTAATCATAAAAACCCAATAGTTTAACATATATACATATATATATATATATAAATCAACATCACTATAATATATATTAGCATATATAGATATACTGTACAATACTGTTTTATAGTAACTATCAGGCCAAACTAAAGTAAAGTATATATATACGGGCTATATACAAAAAAACTAACATAATATTTTAAAGCAATAGGATTTGTACCAAATTTTCTTTATATAACAAATATAACTTATGTACATTTTTCTCAAAAAAACAAATATAACTTATGTAACAGATTATATATATACTATCATAGGATTTTATCCGACTAGGTAATACATAAATATTAATATAAATCTAAGTATAAAGACAGATATAGTACCAGATATATATACTCAAGCTTAAGGAGAAATACAAGCATGGAACTGACCAAAGTCAGTAACAAAACCAATATATATATAACTTTACAACATATTCGTATATACCTTGAATATAGGATAAAATACATGTTTCAAAATTTAAGACATATATGTATACATTATACATACTAATATATATAAAACACTGTATATATTATTATCAAAGCTGTTCAGATATACTATGCTTTAGTATACACATAAGTTATAGACAAAGCTCATATATATATAAACACACCTATTCACGCGGATATAAACATGCATATACTCAACATATTAATCTACTATGCTATAAATTATTTTAAAAAATATATAAACAAATGTATTTATAAATAGATATACATACTTATACAATTGCAACAAGGAGGAAGACAGCCAGAGGAGTGATGGTTGGAGGCCTGACAAGGAAGTGGTGGTTGCCTGATGGAGCGGTGGCGGGTCATGGTCGAGGTGGAGTTGAACGCGGTGGATGGGAAGGCGGTGTACTCAGGTCAGGGTAGCAGAGGCATTGTGTGACGACCCGTATTTTTGACGTCTGTAATTGTGTAATTAATTAATTTTAATTATTGAAATATTAAATTTTAAAAACAGAATATGATAAATATTTTAGAAATGTATATATTAAACTCCACCCTCTAAGATTAAATGTCCATAAATATATATATATATATAGTGATGTGCAAACTTATTAATATTGAAAAATTTAAGTATGTTCATATACAAACATATATGTGTATATATATGTTTTTGAATTGAGAACATTAATTTGAATTCAATACATTAAATTTTTAAAGGAGATTTAAAGATAGAATTCTATATTTATAAACACTAGAAATAAATACTTATTAGGTTTGAATATAGTGGCTCAAGATTTTAAATAGGTTTAATAAATGATCATTCTTTCTCTAAAATATATGTATGTTGTATATATATAAAGGTATTAAACTTGAAAGATAAATTAATTCACAAATTTTAAAAGGAAAAGGTTTAAAACACAATTTTTGAATTAATTAGGATAAAGGACCTAAACAAAAGAGGTATTTGAATATAAGTTTAAAAACACATGTAAACATCTCATTATTGCATACTAACACTTGTAAGAAAATGATTATATGTATTGACAAATGTAAGCTTAGTTTTACAAATGGAATTTTCTTTTAAATTAAAATTAGGTAAATATAATAAAAAGAAAAAAAAGCCAGAGTATTTCCTTCAAAATCTGGAAACAAAAACTAAACCGGAGATTAAAAAGAATCAAGCAAGACAAATTGAAACCAAGATTTAGAGCAAGAAAAGTAGATTCAACTCAACATAAAGATCAGTTTCAAATCAAAGAAACAAAATGCAGATCATCTCAAAACATCAAGCAATCAAAATCAACAATCAAGCCTCAATTCTAAATCTAGTAGCAGATCAACAACTAAGTTCAGTTTCCAGGATCAAATCAACTTCCAGTTTTTGAAATTCAAAAAAAGCAATTTCCAGGCTCTGTTCTCTGCTATTGCAAGAAGGTGAGTAAACTTCACCTTTTATAGCTAAATCTGTTTATATCCTGTTACATGTGATGGATAATGAAAGTAATGTTGGGAAATGTATGCATGAATAAATGAATATGCTTTGCATGTATATTAGTAGGAAGTGCTGTGTTTATATTTGTAAGCATGTCTGTATCAACAGACCAAAACACTAAAATTTTGATCCCTCTTCATATAATCTATTTTAGATTATGATGTTTAAAGAAGATAGGCTTGTATTGACTAAATTCTTTTGTTAAAAATGTTTTTATGTGAGATTGTTAAGTGATTAACTGTAAAACAAGAAATTACAGTATAAAGGAAATATATCAGTAAAATCAATTGCTTTAATTTCATGCCTCACCTATATAATCTAATTCGAGTTTGAAAACCATGATTTTTAATGATAATAACTAGAATTTTAAGTTTGTAAATCAAGAGAATTTTCTGGTTGAACGGAAATTGGTATTGTGTCAATTTCTGGTGATCGGTGAAGTGTGGAAGGTCGAGTTCGCGACTGGAGGTAGCTCGAGGGTTGTGGCATTTGGGAAAATGATCTTTGATTTTTCTGATCATCGAGGTGGCTGGTCGACGTTGATTTAGGGTTTAATGTGGCCTGTTGTTGTCGAAGGGGATGTCAAGGTTCGTGCGGCGACAGTAGTGCATCGAGTTGGACCGGTGGTGGGGGAATCGATGTGTGGAACTGCGACGAAGGTTTGGGTTGATCGGTGTGAATTTTGGTGATCGAATTGGTCGACACAAGGCGTTGTCAGATGATCAGTTTTTGGGTCCAGTTTGTTCAACATGCTCGAATTCGATTTCGTGGATGTTTCGAGAATCTGGGTGTTCGTGACGATGGAAGGAAGGGTTGGCGACTTGCTGGCGATCAGGACGTTGATCGGAGTTGCCTCGTTCAGGCGTGCACGTGCACGTGATGTCAGGATTGTGTCAGTGGGTTGAATTTGGAGAAGAAAAGGATGGACTCGAAGTCGTACTCGGGGAAAAGCAGTTTTAGCTCGAGTGTTGGATTGGGTCGAACGCGAGTGTGTAATATTTAAAAAGTTAAATCAAAACAAAGTTAAAAATAAAAAGGAAAAGAAGAAGAACGTGAGTTTCTCGGGAATGGTATCGAGTGTGGCTCGGGTTTTCATCTACAAGCTAATAAGTTTTCAAAAGCAAAAGAGAAAGTTTTTAAGTTAATACTTTTGAAGTTGTGTTAGTTTGAATAATTAAATATTGAGTTAATTTTCTTATCCAATATCTAATTGTATCAGAATCAAGTTGTGAATTATCTTATCTTTAACTTAAGTTGTGAATTATTTTTCAATAATTAATTAGTGAATTAATTAAAAGATTTATCACTTAATAAACTTTATTGGTGTAATAAATTAATGATGAGATTAATTAAAGATAATTACTTAGGGTAAGTAATTAATGGTAATTTAATGAATAATTAATGATGGGATCATTAACTAGTGATTAGGAATAATTAATTAATTAATTTAAGATAATTAATTGGTTTATTAATTAAGAATAAACTTTGAATTGGATTAAGTATTAATTAAGTAAATTACTTAGTTCAAGTAATTAATGTGTAATTACTAAATGTAATTAATTAAAGAGGATA
Organism: Allium fistulosum; assembly: GCA_030737815.1. Lineage (NCBI taxonomy): Eukaryota > Viridiplantae > Streptophyta > Magnoliopsida > Asparagales > Amaryllidaceae > Allium > Allium fistulosum. The sequence goes on along the minus strand of CM060903.1, from coordinate 887,653,633 downwards.
ATTACATTATGGAAGTAATTAATTAAGGATCATTAATGATAAGTAAGCAGGATTAAAAATGTTTAAAGAAATTAATTTAAATTAATTAGAAATGGTTTGACTAATTAATCTTGTTTATGAATGATTGAATGATGTAAATATCTTGAATAGGTTGATATTTCTGATATGTAATGTTTTTCTGATACGATATGTTTGGATAGACATTGATAGTATGTTACCTATCGTAGATTTCTATGTATAAAAATGACATCGTGTATTTAAAGTTTGAATTGTATCTCATTGAATAACTTGGATTAAGATGACATTGGATTCGAAGAGACAGGAGTCGGGTATTAGTTAATACCCGAAACCACTTCGATTCTTTATAGATCGATATGTGAAGTAAGTATTGAGCATAACAAGTAATGAACTCGTAGTGAAGTACGAGTTACCCCGGGTTTTTCTTTTATGGTTTGAACTTAGAATTTCAAATTATATGGGTTTAATCACGCTGGTTTCCAGCCTGACCCGGGTGTTACTTTGATGTAATGCTCGGGTCAGACCGAGTATTACAGATTTTCAGGTAAGGACGTTCTGGAATTCAGGTGGCGAGCTGGATGGCAGAGACGTATGGAGTGTATTCCGCTGTGTATTTAAGAGTTGTATTGATAGTAGTATGGGGCAGGTTGATATAACTGTCCAGTCTATTTGTAATGAGTGTAACTCTGATAAATAGTATGTAAAGTAACAATTACAGCTTTTCTTTGTATAAATGCTATTATTTGTTATTATATTTTATCCGCTGCGAATGTGAGGTTTCTGTGTTTTGATGCTTCTGCTTCTTCTTTTTCTTCTATCTCTTCTTCTTTTCTCTAACTATCTGGAAATTTCGGGATCGAAATTTCCGGGTCGTTACATTTGGTATCAGAGCGAAGGTTAAGCGAGAACCTTGGCTCTATTGGGATTACTCATTAGAATAGGGTCAATAGTACCCTAGAATGAGTTGAGTGTATATATATATGAGAGCGTACTTGTAATTTTCTTATATAAAGATTTTAAAATTGGTTTTAAAATTGAATGAATTTTTTATAAGTAAATTTTTCCAATTATATATATTGGAAATTGGTTGTTGGTCATTGAGAATGGAATAAGAATCTAAGTGATATATATATATATATATATCCAAATAAGGATTAAATAAGATAAACTAGAAATGGATTTAAATCAGAAATAAAATGATTATTCTGATAATAATTATTGATAAAGAAAATAAAATGTTTTAAGGAAGTAAACTAGATAAGTATAACTTGTAAATTTAAATGGACTTGAATTGTGAAATTTTAAATTCTTTGTTTAGAAACATTTGAAAATGTTTTCAAAATGTTAAAAGAAGCAATAATTAATGTTATTCAGACTGTTTTGAATGTAATCTTATTTTAAAATAAGAAGTTGTTTGAAACTTAAAAAGGATTTGTTTTGAATTAAAATCCAAAGGTGATTTAAATTTTAAAGCATGGATGGGTGGGCTAAGAAGTAAATATGTATATATGTGTGGATATACATAATATCAAAGATGATTTAAAATAAACTCTAAGTGTTGAGTTTTAAATTTTCCTTGGAATGCGATATTAAAACCCAAATTTGTGACGACCCGGAATTTTTGTATATTTGAAATGTGAATATTTAATTTATTTTAAATATCCGAAGGTTAAATTTTAACTTTAATTTCAAATATACAGTATTTATTTGGATAATTAATTATTGAATTTAATTATCGGGATTGGGTAAATTATTGAATCTTGATTTTAAGCCTGTTAAAAATAGTTCAAAGGTTCAGAAAATTTATATTGTTAATACTGAAGATGATAGAACTTTTAAAATGGAATTTTAAAGAGTTTTGTTCAGTTTTAAAAATATATCGTTGAAATTGAATTTAAAAATAGCCGTCCGAGGCACAGTCTCGGAATTCAGCGAAACCAGTTTCATTGGATCCATAAGATTGAATTATTATCGGATTTCAGTTTTCGTTGTGTTTGGAGTTATTGTGTGTGAGTGTATGGTAGATAAACGCATTTAAATGTATATTGAAAATTTAATTTAATAACTGGATTCAAAAAAGCTATCTTCTCCATACGACCGAGTTAGGACTCGAAACCTTTTCCATTTCGTTCAGAATAGGGGTTTAACCTTATAAACGCCTAGCGACACGCATCGATAGGAGGTCGAGATTTTGAGTTTGCGTGGTTAGAGACGGTTTAGATTTAAATAATATTTATATTCAAATTTGTTTTGACAAAAGTTTTCTCAGCAACCTTCTCTTCTCTCAAACACGTGTTTCTCTTGGTACAACACGTGTCCTACCTAATAAACACGCGTCTCCTCTAAATATCAAAAATCAGATGGTCGAGCCTTTCTGTTTCTTTCCCCCTTCTCTCTTCGATTTAATTTGCAAAGCAGCTCGTTCGAAGAAAAATAAAACACACAAAAGGGTCGAGCTTTTGCTTCTCCAAATGAATCAAAATAAATTCATGCTCAGGAAATCAAATCGAGCTCGCGCTCGTTCCCTCTCAATCAATTGCCGAAGCCATCTTCTTCTAATCAAAATCAGAAAGAAACAGGGAGATAAATGGTGAACGCAACCTAATCGAAATCGAATGATGTCGAATTCTCAAAATGAGGGCTGCGTGCGATTGGAACTTGATTTTGAGACATTCACGACCTCGAAGGGAAATCTCGAGGTGTGCCTGCGTGTGATTTGGCAAGCTTGGGATCGCGAGACGATGTGAAGGCTGGGAAGATCATGGGTTCGTTGCTGCATCAGGAGAGTTTTCGACGAAGCTAGGTTCGCGACTCGAAATCGCGGTGCGTCCGAAGGGGTTGCCATGCCTCGAGGGTTGTTAGTGCGGCGGCAATTCGTGGGTAGGGCTGTTGCAGCTAGGGTTTCAGTTCGCGAGGAGGGGTGTCGCGATGGGAGGCGTTGGTTGCTGGAGGGGCTACTCGCGAGGGAGACTCGCGATTGGGGTTAGGTGGTGGTTCCATCGATCGGCGATGGCGATATCAAACGTGGTCAAGCACGAGAGAGTGGGCAGTTTATGTTGTAAGGTATTCGATTTTGATTCATTTGTTTATTTATTCATTTCTTTTATTTAAACTGGAAAAAAATATATAAGGGTTTAGACATTGAAGTATCTATATAAAGTTAGTTTAAAATTTAATCTTTAGATAAATTAAATTTTAGTTTGACTTAAAGAAATAGATAGGAATTTATTTCCTGATTTATTTGGAATATTAATAAACTGTAAATGGTCAAACAAGATTTGAGAAATCGTGGAAATAAATTTATTTAGTTAACTTATATATATAATTATTTGATAACGGGAAAATTACCTTATTAAGTAAAATAAAATCTATTAGAGAGAAATTGATTTGTCCAAATTGTTTGAATATTAATGAAATCATATAATATGTATTCAAGGTCTGGCATCGTGAAGAGGACTATTGATTTGGGTTGAATTGCAAAATAGAAGGGGCAAAAGGTGAGTTAATCTCACTCAGTTAGGTTTAAATTTAAATGGTTAAATTTAAATAATTGATTGAATGGTTGCATTGATTGAATATGCTATACTATATATAGTAGTATATACCAATATATATATATATTGGTATATGTATATATTGGAGTTGTTGATATTCCCGCATTATATAGCGGATGAGACCCTATGCGCCGCATAATAGCGGATGATATTTTATAAACCCATATACCGCGATATTCCACCTCGAAGTGGAATTGGTATTGTGCTAACGTCTGTGGATGCAGGGAAACAGGTTGGAGGGATCCAACTGGATTCCTCAAAATATTTAATTTTTGTTTAAATATTCTGTGATATGAATGTTGTTATCCTGTGATAATTTATATTGGATAATCTGGTTGAATTGAATTTCCCAGTATAATGAGTTATCAAAAGCAATTGAATTGGATTTTTGGAAAATATAAAAGAGTAAAAATTAAGTTAAGTAGTTCTAGTGAATTCGAATAAATTAAATATGGAAAAGAGGAATTTTGAATAAATAGAGAAATGTTGAATTTAAAGAAGACTTATGTGATGTTATTTAAAGGGATAAAAATTTATTTTAATTCAATGTTTAAATGTAATTAAAAAGAGAAGGAATTTGGGAAAACTGAGACTTGTGTTTCGGTTTAAAGATTTTAAATCATAATGAGAAATAAAAATCTGGAAGTTAATGAATTTGGAAATAAATGGATTAAGTAAGAAAATTTATTTCAAAGTAAAATAAATTGGGAAATCAATTATAAATTGATTTAAATACTTTGGAATTTGAATTTTAAAGAGAAATGAGATTTGGAGAGATAAACTGGGTTTGTAAAGTAAAATAAAATATCAGAGGATATTTGAAAATATAATTTCAAAGTGGGAATTTATAAAAGGATATGGTTTGGTTTAAAAATAAATGTTATTTTATTTTTAAAAGATGGGAGTGAGAAGGATATTTCTCTGTATAGCCAAGTACGTTTTCAAAGCAATTTTAATATAAGTTAAAAGTTCTAATTGTATTTTTAAAAGCATATTTTAGAAAATTTATTATTTCTAAATGTTAATTTCCTAAGTAAGTATGTTTTAGGAAACCTATTCTTTTTAAATATTTAAACTTTAAAGTAAGTATTTTTCAAAGATTTATTATTGTAGTAATTATATAAAAGTGATTTGGTATTATATTTTAAAAAGAGAAATTTAGTTTATATTTGTAAAGTGGTTTCATTTTAAATATTTCTTAAGTATATATTTTGTTAAGGTATTAAAGTAGTTTTTTTTTAATTTCAATATTATTACGTATATTTATAGTAAAGTGTTTTAAGATTATTTTAAAATCTAAGTGTTTTGTACTTAGTGTTTCAGAGGAAATAAATATTTGGAAATGTATTCCGTAAGCGGAAACTGTTTTGAAATTGTTTTCAAATGAGTTTTGAAAATTCGGAATTTTATCTTGGAAAGATATTTGGGCAAATAAATAATGTGGGAAATTATTTAATTGTGTGATGGTTGCTTGTGGATGTTAATTGATAGTTAAATAACCGACTATCAATATTGGCCAAATGCGCTGATCGTTTCGAAGAGACCGGGATCGAGTTTCCGTATACCGGGATTCTAGGTCTGGAGACTCGAATACCACTTCGATCCGGTTTGTACGTTTCGTGTAACGATTTCAGAGTCGAAGATGGAGCAGTGAAGTGCAAGGGCTAGTCGCTACTAATCCTGAGGATATTTCCAAAATGGATGTAGTAGGAATAGTGCCTTCGGTTCCGTTCAAACCCAGGACGGACTTGTATGGACGAATGCTTGCGAAACATCGTCGGCGGACGATGGGCATTCTAAGGGATATGTTCTCTAAAAGGTATCGTTTAACCTCGAACCTCATCAACCGGGAATGACTGAAAATCAGGGGTTATGCAGCAAGGCTTCGTGGGTAGCTCCCACTGGAGGGTAAGGTCATCCCTGTCTAGATGTCCCTTTTTATTTCGGCTTAGTGGTGCGGTTGCTGATCCCAACCGTGGGGTGATTTTATTCGGGATCATCCAGTAAGGGATGGTTCCGGCCTTGTGTTGCAGGGGAGCGGGCGTACTCCTCGGTACTGTGATCTAGGCCACGTACTGTGACAGGTGGTACCCCAGTGCCTAGTCATTCGTTGGAAATCCATTCTCCCTACGTGCCTATACGGTTTTGATTGTGCCCAACTATTGTTGAAATGTGAGATGCAAGCATTTCAGCTAGATTCTATTTTACTTTCTGTAGACACTATTATAATATCAGAGGATTTTGATATAAAGTGTTTTAGCTATCGTAAGGTAAAAACCCGACATGTTTATTTGTGGCGTGGTCTTGCGAGATGCTTTTGTTTTCAAAGGATTTTGAAACTTTAATAATAAATTTGAGTGTGATTTTCTCACGCTGGTTTTCCAGACTGACTCGGGTATTGTTTTATATGATGCTCGGGTCAGACCGAGATAAACAGGTTCAGGATATGATGCTGTGGAGCTCAGGAGACGAGCTGGATGTCGATACGTACTCCCGTACTTGTTATTATTTTTCCGCTGTGTATTTAGTTGTATGTTATGGATGTTGATGTACTCTGATGATGTATTCTGATGTATTGTATAAACAGATATAATTTTGATTTGTGTAAAGATCTGTTGATATATTATATTTTATTCCGCTGCGATGGTTAGATTCTGATGTTGTTTTTCTTTTATTTTCTTCTTCTACCTCTTCTTCTTTTTACCCAAATGGTCCGGTTTTTCGTGTTAGAAAAACTCGGGTTGTCACAGTGGTATCAGAGCTTAGGCTAGCGATAACCTTGGCTCTGGTGGGAATTTTGAGAGTATTAATAGATATGAGCGCGTATTTGTTAGTGAATATAAAATGGTTTTATATTGTGTTGGTTGATTTATTTAGTGGCATATGAACCTTAGTCGGCACAGTCTGTACAACTGTATCGAAGGGGTTTCTAAACACTTGAATAGAACAGTTCGACACAATATTGTTTTAAATAGGGTGAATGAAATAATTTTGCCCAAACTATTTTGTATATAAAATAAATAATTATTTGAAATTATTATAGTTATATATTTGGATGCTTGGTTGTTAGAAAATGACAATAATGAGTTAGTCTCATTATTGAGTAGAAATTGAAACTTATAACCTAAGTTGAAGAATAAATTTATATAACAAAATGGAATTTGAAATATAGACTAAATGAAATTTATAAATTGAGATAAACTTTATATACAAATGTGAATTACAAATGTGATTTATAATCAAATGAGATTAATTCATAAACAAATGAAATTTGTAAATGTAAATGGTAAAAGTGACTTATAACTTGAAATAAAATGTGATAGAATTCCAGAGTAATGTTTGGATATAAAAATTGGATGGATTTTTGTTTTGGGAAAGATTTAAATTCCTTTGGATTTAAAATAGTTTCAAAGGTTTTGGGGAAATAATGGTGATATTATTTCATGAATATTTTTGAAATTGAATTCATATCTGGTGGGATTTGGGATTTAAAAATATTTGAAAAGTTTTAAAGTGATAAAAGCATTAAATTCTCTTTCGGTCGCTGGAAAATAATTTCGGTGATGACTGCAGCATCATCGATGTTCATTTTCGAGTTTCTAAAAGAGAAATTGCTACCAAACTGATTTAAATTGAAAATGATTGTGAACTGGGTTGGTTTTGAAATTCAAAGGGAAAATTGTTTGATAAAAGTAGATTGTTTTGGAAATTGGGATTTGAGGTGATATACCAGATATGTATGAGTTATTTATGGATTCAAAATGGTTTTTGGAATAAAATCGGGCAATTGGATTCTGGAAATTCTATTTAAAATATAAATGTGGAAATTTAAATGAATCAACAACATAAAGTATAGAATGAAGTTGATTTAAATAAGAAGGGAATGGAAGTTTAATTCTGGGATTATAATTATGAGATGAAAATAACTCAATGGGTAATATAAGTTGGTAGATAAAAGAGCTAGAGAACTTGAAGGTGAATGAATTGTAAAACTTGTATAAAATTTGTATCCTGGAATTAAAATTTAATTCGAGTATATGAAGGAGAATAAATATATTTGAATTTAACTTAAGATAAGTTAAATAAAATTGAGAATTGGAATTGAATTAAATGTAAATAAGTTGAAGTCGAATTGAATTGGATATAAAGGTAATGTAAAATGCTTATAATTGTGTAAAGAAATTCATATTCTTAAGTTCTTAAGTGTAATAATTTGAAATTTGATATGAAGATGGAAATGGACTTAAATGAATAGTCCTAGATCTTAAGTAAGTAAGTTAAAACTTATGAATAGAAATGAAATTGTAATTATCAAATGGAAACGACTAAGATGAGCAATCTTAATAAATCCAAACTTGAATTATAAAATAAATTGAACTTAAGATAATTAAGTGAAGTGATATTAGGAATTAAAAAGAAAGTATTTAATCTTAACCGGTGGAGGAACTAATGAGATAATAAATTAGTTAATGAAATGGAATTGGGAATTAATGAAATTGGATTAAAATAGTAATGGTTGGGATTTCGAATGGAATCCGAATAAGTGAAAATAAATAAATGGATGGAATTTGATTAAATAAGAATCAAATGAAAGATGGAAATAAAACTTAAAAGGGTTGGTTAAATGGAAAATAAACTTAAGCTATTGACTTAAGTAAATGTTGAATGGAAACTGAACTCAAACAGAGGAGTGGTTTAAATAAGTTGAGAAATAGTTATTTAATGAATTAACTTGGATTGTTGTCGAGCTAAATAAAATTCAATTTTTGGAAGTTGGAGATGAATTGAATTTAAGGAAAAATTGGAAATGAAGTAGTAAATTGAAGTAAATTAAAATTCATATGAAATTGGAATTCAATTTGAATATATACACTTCAGTGGTGAAGTAGTAAATAAATATAAGAAAATTTATATTAAACTTAAGAATTGAAGAATGAAATTCTTAAGAAAATTTGTGGAAATATACTTAGTAATTTTGGAATGGAAAAATAAAAAATATACTAAGTGAATAGTTGAATGAAGACTAAAACTGAAGTTGTGAAATGGGATAGTTGTAAATAAGGGGATAACAATCAAAAATGAATGTGAATAAAAGAAAATTGATATAATTGGTAATCAATTGGAATTTATACGTAAGATGTACGTATATTATTTTATTCGCATAGCTATTTGGTCCAGATGTCGAACACAGAATTTCGAGATAGTTTTATCGATCCGAATCAGGATTTTTCACTCGATTTTCAACGGCGAACCTGGATATGGATTGTTGGTTGATTCTGGATATTCTCTATCATAGTTTGTGGCTATGCAAGGAGAATGACGGTTTCTGATCAAGGAACCAGATCTGAGTCCGCACTAGGAAGTCGGGTGGACGATACTAGTTCGGAAGTGGAATTGTGTGATCGATTGAGCAATCGAATGTGATATTGCGTACGGATGATATATGTGCATCGTACAGACTTAAGTAAAACAAATATTGGAAATTTGTAAAGAAAAGTATAAATGACTTTGGGATTGTGATTGAATATTATTGCTTAGTAGGATATACAGGTGTATAAAAGCAATGGATAAATTGGGTTTTTTTGATTTAGAAGATAAAATTTAATGTTCCGACAAAAAGGTATGTATTTGAATTTCGATATGAAATTTGATTGGGTTTTGGATCCAGCCACTTGGCTTTTTGTTTTCTTTTTGAGATTGGGAGGCCGTAGAGCCATTTTGTAGTAGTACCGAGCTAGCCGCGCAAAGGAGACGCTGGCGAAATTTTTTGGAAATTTAGGGAGTTAGAAAATTTTTGAGAAATTTTTGATAATTCAAAAATTTGAATTCAAATTTAAATTTGAATGGATAAGTAGGTAGTATGGGTTGAACTTATGAATAAGTTTGGGAAGTTAAAAGATGATTAGTGTATCATTAATAAAAGATTGTTTGGGTATTATTAAAACTGTTTGAATTTGGGGAATAGCTAACGGGAAATGAGACATTCTTCTTAACTAGTAATTTCGGGGACGAAATTCTTTTAAGGGGGGAGGAATGTGACGACCCGGAATTTTTGTATATTTGAAATGTGAATATTACTTTATTTTAAATATCCGAAGGTTAAATTTTAACTTTAATTTCAAATATACAGTATTTATTTGGATAATTAATTATTGAATTTAATTATCGGGATTGGGTAAATTATTGAATCTTGATTTTAAGCCTGTTAAAAATAGTTCAAAGGTTCAGAAAATTTATATTGTTAATACTGAAGATGATAGAACTTTTAAAATGGAATTTTAAAGAGTTTTGTTCAGTTTTAAAAATATATCGTTGAAATTGAATTTAAAAATAGCCGTCCGAGGCACAGTCTCGGAATTCAGCGAAACCAGTTTCATTGGATCCGTAAGATTGAATTATTATCGGATTTCAATTTTCGTTGTGTTTGGAGTTATTGTGTGTGAGTGTATGGTAGATAAACGCATTTAAATGTATATTGAAAATTTAATTTAATAACTGGATTCAAAAAAGCTATCTTCTCCATACGACCGAGTTAGGACTCGAAACCTTTTCCATTTCGTTCAGAATAGGGGTTTAACCTTATAAACGCCTAGCGACACGCATCGATAGGAGGTCGAGATTTTGAGTTTGCGTGGTTAGAGACGGTTTAGATTTAAATAATATTTATATTCAAATTTGTTTTGACAAAAGTTTTCTCAGCAACCTTCTCTTCTCTCAAACACGTGTTTCTCTTGGTACAACACGTGTCCTACCTAATAAACACGCGTCTCCTCTAAATATCAAAAATCAGATGGTCGAGCCTTTCTGTTTCTTTCCCCCTTCTCTCTTCGATTTAATTTGCAAAGCAGCTCGTTCGAAGAAAAATAAAACACACAAAAGGGTCGAGCTTTTGCTTCTCCAAATGAATCAAAATAAATTCATGCTCAGGAAATCAAATCGAGCTCGCGCTCGTTCCCTCTCAATCAATTGCCGAAGCCATCTTCTTCTAATCAAAATCAGAAAGAAACAGGGAGATAAATGGTGAACGCAACCTAATCGAAATCGAATGATGTCGAATTCTCAAAATGAGGGCTGCGTGCGATTGGAACTTGATTTTGAGACATTCACGACCTCGAAGGGAAATCTCGAGGTGTGCCTGCGTGTGATTTGGCAAGCTTGGGATCGCGAGACGATGTGAAGGCTGGGAAGATCATGGGTTCGTTGCTGCATCAGGAGAGTTTTCGACGAAGCTAGGTTCGCGACTCGAAATCACGGTGCGTCTGAAGGGGTTGCCATGCCTCGAGGGTTGTTAGTGCGGCGGCAATTCGTGGGTAGGGCTGTTGCAGCTAGGGTTTCAGTTTGCGAGGAGGGGTGTCGCGATGGGAGGCGTTGGTTGCTGGAGGGGCTACTCGCGAGGGAGACTCGCGATTGGGGTTAGGTGGTGGTTCCATCGATCGGCGATGGCGATATCGAATGTGGTCAAGCACGAGAGAGTGGGCAGTTTATGTTGTAAGGTATTCGATTTTGATTCATTTGTTTATTTATTCATTTCTTTTATTTAAACTGGAAAAAAATATATAAGGGTTTAGACATTGAAGTATCTATATAAAGTTAGTTTAAAATTTAATCTTTAGATAAATTAAATTTTAGTTTGACTTAAAGAAATAGATAGGAATTTATTTCCTGATTTATTTGGAATATTAATAAACTGTAAATGGTCAAACAAGATTTGAGAAATCGTGGAAATAAATTTATTTAGTTAACTTATATATATAATTATTTGATAACGGGAAAATTACCTTATTAAGTAAAATAAAATCTATTAGAGAGAAATTGATTTGTCCAAATTGTTTGAATATTAATGAAATCATATAATATGTATTCAAGGTCTGGCATCATGAAGAGGACTATTGATTTGGGTTGAATTGCAAAATAGAAGGGGCAAAAGGTGAGTTAATCTCACTCAGTTAGGTTTAAATTTAAATGGTTAAATTTAAATAATTGATTGAATGGTTGCATTGATTGAATATGCTATACTATATATAGTAGTATATACCAATATATATATTGGTATATGTATATATTGGAGTTGTTGATATTCCCGCATTATATAGCGGATGAGACCCTATGCGCCGCATAATAGCGGATGATATTTTATAAACCCATATACCGCGATATTCCACCTCGAAGTGGAATTGGTATTGTGCTAACGTCTGTGGATGCAGGGAAACAGGTTGGAGGGATCCAACTGGATTCCTCAAAATATTTAATTTTTGTTTAAATATTCTGTGATATGAATGTTGTTATCCTGTGATAATTTATATTGGATAATCTGGTTGAATTGAATTTCCCAGTATAATGAGTTATCAAAAGCAATTGAATTGGATTTTTGGAAAATATAAAAGAGTAAAAATTAAGTTAAGTAGTTCTAGTGAATTCGAATAAATTAAATATGGAAAAGAGGAATTTTGAATAAATAGAGAAATGTTGAATTTAAAGAAGACTTATGTGATGTTATTTAAAGAGATAAAAATTTATTTTAATTCAATGTTTAAATGTAATTAAAAAGAGAAGGAATTTGGGAAAACTGAGACTTGTGTTTCGGTTTAAAGATTTTAAATCATAATGAGAAATAAAAATCTGGAAGTTAATGAATTTGGAAATAAATGGATTAAGTAAGAAAATTTATTTCAAAGTAAAATAAATTGGGAAATCAATTATAAATTGATTTAAATACTTTGGAATTTGAATTTTAAAGAGAAATGAGATTTGGAGAGATAAACTGGGTTTGTAAAGTAAAATAAAATATCAGAGGATATTTGAAAATATAATTTCAAAGTGGGAATTTATAAAAGGATATGGTTTGGTTTAAAAATAAATGTTATTTTATTTTTAAAAGATGGGAGTGAGAAGGATATTTCTCTGTATAGCCAAGTACGTTTTCAAAGCAATTTTAATATAAGTTAAAAGTTCTAATTGTATTTTTAAAAGCATATTTTAGAAAATTTATTATTTCTAAATGTTAATTTCCTAAGTAAGTATGTTTTAGGAAACCTATTCTTTTTAAATATTTAAACTTTAAAGTAAGTATTTTTCAAAGATTTATTATTGTAGTAATTATATAAAAGTGATTTGGTATTATATTTTAAAAAGAGAAATTTAGTTTATATTTGTAAAGTGGTTTCATTTTAAATATTTCTTAAGTATATATTTTGTTAAGGTATTAAAGTAGTTTTTTTTTTAATTTCAATATTATTAAGTATATTTATAGTAAAGTGTTTTAAGATTATTTTAAAATCTAAGTGTTTTGTACTTAGTGTTTCAGAGGAAATAAATATTTGGAAATGTATTCCGTAAGCGGAAACTGTTTTGAAATTGTTTTCAAATGAGTTTTGAAAATTCGGAATTTTATCTTGGAAAGATATTTGGGCAAATAAATAATGTGGGAAATTATTTAATTGTGTGATGGTTGCTTGTGGATGTTAATTGATAGTTAAATAACCGACTATCAATATTGGCCAAATGCGCTGATCGTTTCGAAGAGACCGGGATCGAGTTTCCGTATACCGGGATTCTAGGTCTGGAGACTCGAATACCACTTCGATCCGGTTTGTACGTTTCGTGTAACGATTTCGGAGTCGAAGATGGAGCAGTGAAGTGCAAGGGCTAGTCGCTACTAATCCTGAGGATATTTCCAAAATGGATGTAGTAGGAATAGTGCCTTCGGTTCCGTTCAAACCCAGGACGGACTTGTATGGACGAATGCTTGCGAAACATCGTCAGCGGACGATGGGCATTCTAAGGGATATGTTCTCTAAAAGGTATCGTTTAGCCTCGAACCTCATCAACCGGGAATGACTGAAAATCAGGGGTTATGCAGCAAGGCTTCGTGGGTAGCTCCCACTGGAGGGTAAGGTCATCCCTGTCTAGATGTCCCTTTTTATTTCGGCTTAGTGGTGCGGTTGCTGATCCCAACCGTGGGGTGATTTTATTCGGGATCATCCAGTAAGGGATGGTTCCGGCCTTGTGTTGCAGGGGAGCGGGCGTACTCCTCGGTACTGTGATCTAGGCCACGTACTGTGACAGGTGGTACCCCAGTGCCTAGTCATTCGTTGGAAATCCATTCTCCCTACGTGCCTATACGGTTTTGATTGTGCCCAACTATTGTTGAAATGTGAGATGCAAGCATTTCAGCTAGATTCTATTTTACTTTCTGTAGACACTATTATAATATCAGAGGATTTTGATATAAAGTGTTTTAGCTATCGTAAGGTAAAAACCCGACATGTTTATTTGTGGCGTGGTCTTGCGAGATGCTTTTGTTTTCAAAGGATTTTGAAACTTTAATAATAAATTTGAGTGTGATTTTCTCATGCTGGTTTTCCAGACTGACTCGGGTATTGTTTTATATGATGCTCGGGTCAGACCGAGATAAACAGGTTCAGGATATGATGCTGTGGAGCTCAGGAGACGAGCTGGATGTCGATACGTACTCCCGTACTTGTTATTATTTTTCCGCTGTGTATTTAGTTGTATGTTATGGATGTTGATGTACTCTGATGATGTATTCTGATGTATTGTATAAACAGATATAATTTTGATTTGTGTAAAGATCTGTTGATATATTATATTTTATTCCGCTGCGATGGTTAGATTCTGATGTTGTTTTTCTTTTATTTTCTTCTTCTACCTCTTCTTCTTTTTACCCAAATGGTCCGGTTTTTCGTGTTAGAAAAACTCGGGTTGTCACAAAATTGATAAGTTTTTGAACTTATAAATGGGAAGATTATTAATATAAAGTTTAAAATTTGAAATGGGAATTCAAAGTAGGTAAAGTTGACTGAATTTAATTGAATTTAACTTAAGGAAAGTTAAATGAGTTTAGAATGAACAATTTGAATTGGAAATTTTAAGATGAAATTGAAATTTAACCTGGGAAGTTAAATGGTTGATTTTAAATGGGAATTATGAGTGATCTCAAAATGGGTTTGAGATCTGGAAATTGAAAATGGATGCTGTTAATTGGTGTTTGGATAAATTGGGATGTTTATTTATCTTGATATCATTCTATTGTTATAAATAATCTATGAAACTGAGAATTGGTTTTGAAATTAGAAATGGATAATAAATTAGAATCTGAAGATTAAATTGTTTTTGAATTCTTATTTGAACTTTGCAATAAGTTAAGTAAAGATAATTTTAAAATGGAATTTGGAATTTGGATTCAGAATTTAATGGTTTAAGATATAAGTTAATTTGATTTAAGAAATTAAATCAACATTTAGAAATTTAACTCGAATTTATATAAATTTGAGATAGCTTAAAATTGAGTTTTAAATTGAAATTTGTTCAAATGGGATTTGGTTTGAATTAATTAGAATTGTGATTGAAGATGTATAAGTTTAAAAATCAAATGGAATTTGATTTGAATTTGGAAAGGAATTAAGGTTAATTCAAATTGAATTGGGATTAAATCAATTTCAATGGAAATTGAAGTTATTTAAATTGCAATTGAGTTAATTTAAATGGAGATGGAAATTTAAATTGAATTGATGAGAATTGAACAGTTTGGCTCTGGATTATTTTCAAAATAAATTGTTTTAATACAAATATATTTTTCCAAACTATTTACTATATAATCTTTCTTCTTAAACCCCAAACTATCTCATACTTATTTTACAATTATTTTGGAACTATTTAACTATTTTGAAACTGTCTTATAAACTAATTACTATTTTTCAGTTACCTACATCTAATCACTATTTTAAATCTATTTTGCAATTATCTAACTATTTTATACCTTCTTAACTATTTTACAGCTATTTTACAAACTAATAACTATTTTTCAACTACTTATCTATTTTAAACTTTTCAAGCTATTTTTAAATTTAAATAGGTCAGAGTTCAAACTGTTTGTAATTGAAGTAATAACTCAATTGGAAATGGAAGCAATTGAGATTTAGTGAATGAAATTAAAGGAAATATGAATAGAAAAGGAAACTGATTTGGCTAATAACCAATAAAGATAAATACGTAGGATATACGTATATTATTCTATTCGCATAGTGATTTGATCCAGATTCGAGCACAGAATTTCGAGATAGTATTATCGATCCGAGTTGGGATTTTTCGCTCGATTTTCGACGGCGAACCTGGATATGGATTGTTGATTGGTTCTGGATATTCTCTATCATGGCTACGACTATGCAAGGAGAATGACGGTTTCTGATCAAGAAACCATATCTGAGTCCACACTAGGAAGTCGGGTGGACGATACTAGTTCGGAAGTGAAATTGTGTGATCGATTGAGTGATCAGATTGATATTGTGTACGGATGATATGTGTGCATCGTACGGATTTGAATGAAATTGATATTGAAGATTGGGGATAAGAACTGTAAAATGGTTTTTGAAAAGAAATATGGTTAATAACTTTATAAAAGATTTATCAAATGTGAATATTTGATTTAGAATAAAATAAAGTTATATATCCTTGTTATATAAGGTAAATCTTCCCTTGTTGAATCTATTGCTAAAAGAAAAGGGTTTTGAAATATTTGAAGTATAAAAGAGGTTTTATACAAAGTTTGAAATGATCCAAAGATTTTCAAAGTATATATATATATCTATATCTATATATATAAAGGATCTTATGAGAATGATTTTGGAAAAGGTTTTGGGAACCTATGGATTTTGGAAAGGGCTTTTGATTTTTGAGAAATCAATTTTGGATTTTGGAAAGCCTAGTTTGAGAATTATCGATTTTTGGTAATCGATTTTGTGTAAAGGAGATTTTGATAAATCATAAAGGGTATGATTTGAAGATACTATAAGTATATAGTATAAAATGTTTTGAGTATAGCTCTGGGGAAAAAGGCGCTTCCTTGAAATGAACTTCTCAGGAGTGCCACTGGGTGGTACTGCCTTGAACCCCAAGGGGGGATTCTAAAGTTGATCCTGTGAGGAGTCCGGACAAAACTAGTTCCTGAGGATTATTTGTGTAGCGAAAGTCGAGGGGCTGGTGCCCACAGAGGCATTTGGGTTATTCTGTGACGACAATGTAACTCGATGTCATTGCGATCTACTGCAGACCATAGCGAAAGTCATGTGTGCCGCTGAGAGCCAACTGTCTACGTTTGATTTTATATCGGTAGACTGTGACACTATGGTAACATAGCGAAAGTCGTGTGTGCCGCTGAGAGCCAACTGTCTACGTTTGATTTTATATCGGTAGACTGCGACCTATGTGGGAGAAGTTTCATTATTTGGCAGCGAAATTCGGTGGCGCTGATGCCTACAGTTATATGGGTTTGTGCTGTGATAGCAACGTAAGGCCCGGGTATAACTGCGATCTGTAGCGGGTTCCATGGCGTAATCGAGGAGCGCGGAGACCTACAGTTATTTGTGGATTTTGCCGGGACGGCAACGTAACCATCGGGTTAACTGCGACCATGGATGGGGGTGATGATTTCCAGAGCATTTTCACCAAAGATATTTCCTCTATTTTCAAAAACGTTTTTGATATTTTCAATAAAATTATTTTCCAAGTATTTTTCACTGGGTGTTGAAAACGGGTCTGCTAAGTACTTATAGATTTTCAGTTTTACGTCTGATCAACGTATGACCGAATTTCTGTGAGAACGAGGATGGATTTGTTAAAACATCGAGTTATAAAAGTATTTTTATAAAACTATTTTGGCAATATTATATAGATTTTTAAGTGTTTTAAAATAAAATAAAAATGATAAGAGAATGATTTATCTGATTTTAAGTATTAAGTAAATTCTGGCCTCGTTCCTTTTCGAGGACGAAAAGTTCTAAAGGGGGGAGGAATGTGACGACCCGTATTTTTGACGTCTGTAATTGTGTAATTAATTAATTTTAATTATTGAAATATTAAATTTTAAAAACAGAATATGATAAATATTTTAGAAATGTATATATTAAACTCCACCCTCTAAGATTAAATGTCCATAAATATATATATATATAGTGATGTGCAAACTTATTAATATTGAAAAATTTAAGTATGTTCATATACAAACATATATGTGTATATATATGTTTTTGAATTGAGAACATTAATTTGAATTCAATACATTAAATTTTTAAAGGAGATTTAAAGATAGAATTCTATATTTATAAACACTAGAATAGGTTTGAATATAGTGGCTCAAGATTTAAAATAGGTTTAATAAATGATCATTCTTTCTCTAAAATATGTGTATGTTGTATATATATAAAGGTATTAAACTTGAAAGATAAATTAATTCACAAATTTTAAAAGGAAAAGGTTTAAAACACAATTTTTGAATTAATTAGGATAAAGGACCTAAACAAAAGAGGTATTTGAATATAAGTTTAAAAACACATGTAAACATCTCATTATTGCATACTAACACTTGTAAGAAAATGATTATATGTATTGACAAATGTAAGCTTAGTTTTACAAATGGAATTTTCTTTTAAATTAAAATTAGGTAAATATAATAAAAAGAAAAAAAAAGCCAGAATATTTCCTTCAAAATCTGGAAACAAAAACTAAACCGGAGATTAAAAAGAATCAAGCAAGACAAATTGAAACCAAGATTTAGAGCAAGAAAAGTAGATTCAACTCAACATAAAGATCAGTTTCAAATCAAAGAAACAAAATGCAGATCATCTCAAAACATCAAGCAATCAAAATCAACAATCAAGCCTCAATTCTAAATCTAGTAGCAGATCAACAACTAAGTTCAGTTTCCAGGATCAAATCAACTTCCAGTTTTTGAAATTCAAAAAAAGCAATTTCCAGGCTCTGTTCTCTGCTATTGCAAGAAGGTGAGTAAACTTCACCTTTTATAGCTAAATCTGTTTATATCCTGTTACATGTGATGGATAATGAAAGTAATGTTGGGAAATGTATGCATGAATAAATGAATATGCTTTGCATGTATATTAGTAGGAAGTGCTGTGTTTATATTTGTAAGCATGTCTGTATCAACAGACCAAAACACTAAAATTTTGATCCCTCTTCATATAATCTATTTTAGATTATGATGTTTAAAGAAGATAGGCTTGTATTGACTAAATTCTTTTGTTAAAAATGTTTTTATGTGAGATTGTTAAGTGATTAACTGTAAAACAAGAAATTACAGTATAAAGGAAATATATCAGTAAAATCAATTGCTTTAATTTCATGCCTCACCTATATAATCTAATTCGAGTTTGAAAACCATGATTTTTAATGATAATAACTAGAATTTTAAGTTTGTAAATCAAGAGAATTTTCTGGTTGAACGGAAATTGGTATTGTGTCAATTTCTGGTGATCGGTGAAGTGTGGAAGGTCGAGTTCGCGACTGGAGGTAGCTCGAGGGTTGTGGCATTTGGGAAAATGATCTTTGATTTTTCTGA
Source organism: Allium fistulosum (assembly GCA_030737815.1). Taxonomy (NCBI): domain Eukaryota; kingdom Viridiplantae; phylum Streptophyta; class Magnoliopsida; order Asparagales; family Amaryllidaceae; genus Allium; species Allium fistulosum. The sequence goes on along the minus strand of CM060903.1, from coordinate 887,634,688 downwards.
TCATCGAGGTGGCTGGTCGACGTTGATTTAGGGTTTAATGTGGCCTGTTGTTGTCGAAGGGGATGTCAAGGTTCGTGCGGCGACAGTAGTGCATCGAGTTGGACCGGTGGTGGGGGAATCGATGTGTGGAACTGCGACGAAGGTTTGGGTTGATCGGTGTGAATTTTGGTGATCGAATTGGTCGACACAAGGCGTTGTCAGATGATCAGTTTTTGGGTCCAGTTTGTTCAACATGCTCGAATTCGATTTCGTGGATGTTTCGAGAATCTGGGTGTTCGTGACGATGGAAGGAAGGGTTGGCGACTTGCTGGCGATCAGGACGTTGATCGGAGTTGCCTCGTTCAGGCGTGCACGTGCACACGATGTCAGGATTGTGTCAGTGGGTTGAATTTGGAGAAGAAAAGGATGGACTCGAAGTCGTACTCGGGGAAAAGCAGTTTTAGCTCGAGTGTTGGATTGGGTCGAACGCGAGTGTGTAATATTTAAAAAGTTAAATCAAAACAAAGTTAAAAATAAAAAGGAAAAGAAGAAGAACGTGAGTTTCTCGGGAATGGTATCGAGTGTGGCTCGGGTTTTCATCTACAAGCTAATAAGTTTTCAAAAGCAAAAGAGAAAGTTTTTAAGTTAATACTTTTGAAGTTGTGTTAGTTTGAATAATTAAATTTTGAGTTAATTTTCTTATCCAATATCTAATTGTATCAGAATCAAGTTGTGAATTATCTTATCTTTAACTTAAGTTGTGAATTATTTTTCAATAATTAATTAGTGAATTAATTAAAAGATTTATCACTTAATAAACTTTATTGGTGTAATAAATTAATGATGAGATTAATTAAAGATAATTACTTAGGGTAAGTAATTAATGGTAATTTAATGAATAATTAATGATGGGATCATTAACTAGTGATTAGGAATAATTAATTAATTAATTTAAGATAATTAATTGGTTTATTAATTAAGAATAAACTTTGAATTGGATTAAGTATTAATTAAGTAAATTACTTAGTTCAAGTAATTAATGTGTAATTACTAAATGTAATTAATTAAAGAGGATAATTACATTATGGAAGTAATTAATTAAGGATCATTAATGATAAGTAAGCAGGATTAAAAATGTTTAAAGAAATTAATTTAAATTAATTAGAAATGGTTTGACTAATTAATCTTGTTTATGAATGATTGAATGATGTAAATATCTTGAATAGGTTGATATTTCTGATATGTAATGTTTTTCTGATACGATATGTTTGGATAGACATTGATAGTATGTTACCTATCGTAGATTTCTATGTATAAAAATGACATCGTGTATTTAAAGTTTGAATTGTATCTCATTGAATAACTTGGATTAAGATGACATTGGATTCGAAGAGACAGGAGTCGGGTATTAGTTAATACCCGAAACCACTTCGATTCTTTATAGATCGATATGTGAAGTAAGTATTGAGCATAACAAGTAATGAACTCGTAGTGAAGTACGAGTTACCCCGGGTTTTTCTTTTATGGTTTGAACTTAGAATTTCAAATTATATGGGTTTAATCACGCTGGTTTCCAGCCTGACTCGGGTGTTACTTTGATGTAATGCTCGGGTCAGACCGAGTATTAAAGATTTTCAGGTAAGGACGTTCTGGAATTCAGGTGGCGAGCTGGATGGCAGAGACGTATGGAGTGTATTCCGCTGTGTATTTGAGAGTTGTATTGATAGTAGTATGAGGCAGGTTGATATAACTGTCCAGTCTATTTGTAATGAGTGTAACTCTGATAAATTGTATGTAAAGTAACAATTACAGCTTTTCTTTGTATAAATGCTATTATTTGTTATTATATTTTATCCGCTGCGAATGTGAGGTTTCTGTGTTTTGATGCTTCTGCTTCTTCTTTTTCTTCCATCTCTTCTTCTTTTCTCTAACTATCTGGAAATTTCGGGATCGAAATTTCCGGGTCGTTACACATTGGCTGATGGGAGGCCGTGCGCGGCTGCAGAGGAGTTTGGAGGTGGGGAAGAACGACGACCGCTGGCGAGGGTGTGTTGCTCAGAGAATGCTGGAAGGCGGCCTTGGCTGCGCGATGAAGTTCTCGAGAGGAATTGTAAACTAGAAGAAAATAAAATAAAATGAGGAAGAAAGAGACGAAGAGATGTTGCGTGAGAATGAAAAAGAAAGAGAAGAATGTAGGCTACATCAAAAGCAAATGGAAGTGAACCGTAGAAATAAAGTAGCCGACAGACTAAATATAAAGTGAAAGAATGACAACGGTCATAAGCCGATTCGGCTGAAAATAATTAAAGCAATTTATTACATTGCTTGGGCTGCACGGTTCAAAGTTTGGAAAACAAGAAAGCTAACGGTTGCAAATTTTTGGTGCCGATACAACAGACATTTTATTGTCTCCGTCGCGTACCGGATTTCAAAATACATAAAAAAATATACCGTAGAGATCGGCGCGACGAGACGATCAAAACGGTATAAAGATATTAGTGGTATGATCATCCGATCAAAAGTCGATAATCGGTACCGAAAATGCTGCTAAAATACCAGAATTAAGATAAACGGAGCAATAAAAGTCCAAATTTGGAAAAATGAAAGATGACGTCTCACTCAGAAGATGATTTAGAAATTTATTGTGTAAAAATATTCAAGTTTGAAAAACATTTTATTATCATCAATTCTAACTGATTTAAATTGAAATAGAATTGCACAATAAAATAAACTTCCATATTATTAATTGAAAATTTATCACTTGCTATGTTTTTAAATACGTATCCCTAATATAAAAATTTTATTTCAAAATTCAATAATTAAATTTTTTCACAAAACTTCCAGTTAAATATATTTTAAAACTATTAAAATTTACGGGTTGTTACACTTTCCCCCACTCAAAACTTTTCGTCCCCGAAAATGAAGAAGGTAGGAGAATAGTAACAACCAGAAAGAAAAATAGATTGAAAAATAAGGTAAACAATTAATTTAAAACCATATAAATTTTACTTGAAATATTCATTTGAAAACTTCATTTGCAAATAAATTATCTTTAATACTTTTCAAAACTCATTTGTAAAATTTCTTACTTCCTTTTTAAATACCATTTATATGTTTAAATAACACCTATATAAATATATGAAAACTATTTGAAAACAATTATTTACATCATTACTTATATTTACAAAGAAGCAATTTGAAAACATTAAATCCATAATGTAGGATCGATTTCACCCTAGAAGTGGGGGGGGTGAATAGGGTGATACTATCAATTATAAAAATTTATTGCGGAAGTATATAAAATAATTTCAACATAGATCACAACAGAATAATAGCAGCACAGATATAGCAGAATAAAAATAGAACACACAGATTTACCCAGCTTCGGCAAAACCCTGCCTACGTGCTGCCCCCAAGGTTTCTACTATAATTTAGATAGTCAGACGCTTACACACGTAAACTCACGGCACCTGCTATCGACTAATCCTAACTCTACGCTTAAAACCCTGCCACAACTCAGCCACTGAGTTGCGAATTCTCAAACTACTACCACGTAGTTTGTCCCCTAGTCACACGACTAGAAATTACAATGGTTTAAAAAGAAAAATACAAATTTAAAAGGCAATTATAAAACAAAACCCTAATTTTTAAAACTAAGCCCAAATATGTATGCCAGCCTAAATAAAAAAAATGATAGAAATTAAATCCCTTTTCTTTGTATAATTCGACCGGCTTTTCTGTTCTTCGATCTTTTAAATGACTGCTCGTTTTCTCTTTCATTCGCTCTGAAATTAGGGCTTTTGAATAAATTGAAGATGCCGACTTTAGCTCGATCGAATGATGATTTTCATCCTTTCTTTGTCGATCGATTCTCTCTTCTCTTTGCACAAGGCTCCTTCAATTTAGATCGAGTTCGAACTTACTTCGGTATGTAATTTGTTACTTTTGCTTTATTGTTTTTGCTTGCTTGAACTCGATGGATTCGTAGCCGATGATGCTAAACCTTTATATAGGGTTCGAATCCCTTTATTTTCGTTCGTCTGAATTTGTTTGAATTTGTCAATTTATTTATCTCGGCTGCACGATTTTACTTGAATGCTGTGATTTATTTCTGACTTGTTCAAATTCGTATAATTCTATTGCCTTGATTCTCACGGCTTCGATTTTGAACTGTTCCATTCCTTGACAACCACGGCTTTGAATTGTTTTGGAATTTGACTTGTTCGACTTGTACTTTGCTATTTCAGATTTTGGTTCTTTGGTATTTTGAATATGATTCCGTTTTGACTACGGGCTTGACTTTGTTTATGCGATGAGAATCGACTTCGACCTGACTTTGTTATAACAACCGGTTGCCACTGGTTTATATGTATTAGTGCTCATTGACTTGTATTTGCAACTGTACGCATATTTGGACATGTTTCTTGTATCACTTGTTTCACTCGAGTCTGTGCATTCTTATCTGGCTTGATGTCTTGGCTTATTGAACTATTTATAAGTTTTGTAGCCATACTGTTATGATGTATGCTGTTTTCTGGGTTCATATGAACTGTTGTTGATTAGTGATATGACTTCACTTGTTCTTTGTTGAGTTTCCTGTCCACTGCTCGACTCGGAGTCTGGTTGCATATATGTATACTTGCTGTCTGGATTAGCTTGTCTTTCGATTCAACTTGAATCTGTACATTCATGTTGTATTTGCCTTGAGTTTCATTTTGACTTCACCTTGAACCTTATGTATAGTTGCTGTCTTCATGTACATGTCTTCACTGTGTAGTTTGGTTTTGTTTAGTTGTGACTTCACTTGATTACTGAACTGCCTTTGTATTGCTTCATGCCTTTGAGTTGTGTGTTCATGCAGTTGAACTCATCCATGCACTCTGGTTGTCATGTATATGAAGCAGTGGTATTATGCATGTATATTGATCATAGTCGTTGTTTTCATGCGTATGACTTGATCGAGTCTGGTGCTGTTTTGGTCGAGACTGTGTTCTTGTTTGATTGTATTTGAGTTCTTATTTGAATTCTTGTGCTCGACAGTTTTGTGATGTTTTGTAGTGCACCTGAGTTGAATCCAGCTTAAAGCTCGGGTTTGACCTTGTGCTCGTGTCGTGACTTTATTTGTATTGCACTTTGAGTTGAACCCGGCTTTTCATTTGGGTTTGACCTGTGCTCACCTGTCCCTGTAATTTTATCAAGTGTATATATCGGTGTGCACGGCCTTGTGGCATGTACAGTGATACACTGTGCATGTCACAAGCTGTTCGTATATGATGAATTCAAAATTAAATGATGACGAACAACCCAAATAACTGAGGCAAATAATATTTTCAAAATACATTTTATTTTACACTGCAAAAATAGTTCATTTTCAATTTTACCGCGTCAGTGTGTATTTTTGCAGAGTGCTCAGATGCTGGATTCAATCTGGACTGGAGTTGAAGATAAATACGAGTGAATGAGTGATGTAGTGAGGTGCATTTGTAAATGTGAATTGTATAGTGACAATTTGTATTGTAACTAAAAATTGTATATATATAGTGAGAGCTTGAATTTGTACTATTCAAAATTGTAATAAATATTTGTTTGAATAAAATATCTGTTTGACTTTAAATTCTGTGTTATTTATTTTATTCAGCAAATATTTATTTAATTATGTGAAAAATAAAATAGTACATTAACAAATACATTTAAATGAATATATATATGTTTATTATCATTAAACAAAAATCATATACTAGCATATTAGCATATTCAACAGTCTCCCCCTTTTGATGATAACAAACATATATTTAAGATTTTGAATTTATTAAATGTATTTGATATTTGATCATTCAATTTTGCTCCCTCTATTTGAATGCTCCCTCTTTACACAAGCTCCACCTTCATATATACATGAAAATAAATATTCAAATGAGCCTATATGCAAATAGAAAAATATTTGACCTTTATTTCCCAAAATCTTAACTTTTCTCTCCCCCTTTTGTTATCAGCAAAAAAGTAATAGTGTTAGAAAAATAGAGATAAAGTGATAGACATTAATACAATATTAATTCCCAATCGAGTATAAATATTAAATTTCAATAAAAAATCAAACAAAAATCATAAATACTCTATTTGACGCATATTCCACTTTAGAATGATATGGATAATGTCATCATATAAAACCATATAGTTCTGTCTATTTGTGGTATATTTATATCAGGAATTTGAATATCTACTAACCATGCATAACCGTTAGGACTTTTAAATGAGATTAGTAGTATTCCAAATTTTTAAAAAAATAAATGAATTCAAGTATCTTCTAACCACGCATAACCGTGAGGGCTTTTAAATGGGATTAGAATCAACTTGTCTATTTAATTAATCAATTTTGATATGCGTTCCATACATGCATAACCGTTAGGACTTTTAAATGAGCATGGAAGCACATAATCAAAAATTCCAAGTAATTCACCCATGCATAACCGTGAGGACTTTTAAATGAGAGTGAATACTTTGGATGTTTTTATTTGCTAAAAATATAATAAAATGAAAAAAACGAATGATTCCCGCTTAAAATACCACATATTGACATACTATATTGGATTTTGATGAGTGGTGGTCGATAGAAATATGATAGATATAGAAATGGTCATGGAATTTTAGCCAACAGAAAGTTTTTATAACTCTTGTTTAAATTTCTAAAGAAATTTACTAAGTATACTGTCTCAAGTTGTAATATATGATTAATATCAACACTCATCACTTTTTCAATCACTATTTACCTTTTCGATAATTAGTAGGGGGTCAGATTAGTTAATGTAGTCATTTAAAATCAATTTCAAAAATAATTATAAAATCAAATTTTTTGAAATAACTAATCTGAAAGAAGGTCAAAAATGATTTTCTAGAAGGGGTTTTCTAAGAAAAATGTCTGCAATTTGAAAATTATTTGAAAAGAAAAATATGCAGATATTTTCTTTGAAAAACGATGCAATTACCGAATGTCTCAACATAAATCACGTTTCACTAGTAATTTTTCTATCAACTAGATTACCAGTGTAATCTGCATCTGAATTTCTCTTTCACTCGAGATTATCAATAGTTGAATGTTATAGACCAGATCATGAAATTGCAACAAAATATCTTAAAATCATTTTTAATAGCTTTTAAATTGAATTTGATTTGAAGTCGGGTATACAAGCAAACACAAAATATAATGTCAAGTCAAATATATCCACATGTATCATGTGTAATCATCAATCAATAAAACACCATTATTAATCCAAGCAAATCTATATGAAAATAGTTCAAAGATGATCGTTCAACATTTTGAATAAGTCAGAATCAATATCATCATTCATCTCTTTATAACATAACTGGCTAATTTAAATTCAAATTATGGTGCAGATTATCACATTTAATATATCGTTCAAAATAAATATACCATTACCTGTTTTACCCTGTGCAGTTAAAGCGCTCGGCGGATTCAATGCGGCAGAGGTGCAAAAAGTAATAGCGGGGATACAATGAGGATATAGCGGGATACAGCGGATGACTCTAAAATAGCATATAAAACTCGTACTTATTGTTTTTGCAAATATATAAATGGTAATTAAATGAAAATCAACATTCAATTAAATTATAATTAATACATAAATAATTTTAAATAAAAACATGTGCGAATGTACTGTAATTAAATGTAAAACTGTTATATAACATAATTGAATTTAGTAGAATATTAGAGCATTTTCAATTCTGAAAATATATTAAAAATTCAATTAAACAAAATTAATTTCATAATTTTTATAATATATAGATGTCATTTTTCAATTCATTTCTTTTAAAGAAGATATAGCGGAAATATCAGAATATAGCGGGAATAACGGGATATAGCGGAAATAGCGGGGCTTAAAGTGGAAAGGCTATATTTGGGGCTATATGGAAAAATCGTAGCGGCAGAAATCCGCTATGAGATATAGTGGGGTTATAGCGGGGCATTAACTGCACAGGTTTTACCTTTACCGATAATTTTTCGTTATTGCCCATTGTGATTCTGTCACCTTTATACTAGGCTAAGGAACTTTGATTTGTCGCCCGTTGTGTTTCTGGAACAACCAGAATTCAGATAACGCTGTTGTTGCTCCTTAGCCTGCCACCACACCTACACGGTAAAAGATTTTTGTGACCTATTTGTTTTTATAGGTCCATGGTTGTTAGTGGCAAAATATCTTGAAAAATAATTTTGTGGAGACCCAAAACTATTTATAACTATTCCTTTTGGCACCCAGATTTGTTTAACTTTAAGGGATTTTATATTTGTGCCTTTTGGAACCCAAATTGGAATAGTTTTCACGTGTTTGGGTATATACCAACAATTATTTTGATCGTGTCCAAACTTTCTACAAATTGTGCACATGTAATTGACTTGATTAATTTCGTTTCTAACATTTTCAGATTGATTATATCCAAGTCCTTGTCTAACTGTATTAATAGTTCGTTTTCCTAATAGCATATTTAACGATTTTTCACTTTTGGAAAATTTTCCTAAAGTCGTTGACAGTTGTTGGACTTGTGTTTTTAGTGATTCATTTTCGTTCAACAATTGTGTGCACTTTTTAATAGAATTCTCTCTCCTATTATTTTCACTCTTTTTCAAAATCAGAATTTCATTTTCAAGCGATTTAATTTCAATTTCTAATTTTTTAATCTCTTCTTCGAGTGATGGACACCTATCACACTTATGGATCTTACTTTGATAGTTTTTAACTAATTGATCAAGCTGTTTATTTAATTCTATCAAAGTATCTCTTTGTGATTCTACTTTAGTGTATTTCTCCCTAAGTCGTTTGAAACCGCCATTTACTTCGTGGAAATATATAAGTAATTCAGAGTGAGTGAGTTTAGATACCTCGCTTGGCTCATCATCATCATCGCTATCAATTATATCACCTCGAAGGCATAGATCTTCATTTTCACTCTCACTGCTAGTGCTTTTATTATCTTCATCACTTGTATTCCACGTGGCTGCAAAACTTCTTATTTTTGATCTCTTTTCTTGGCCGTGTCGATTCTGAGGACAATTGGGCTTGATGTGGCAAGGTTTATTTCTCTTGTGGCAAATGATCTTCTGTTCTTATGGGTTGTCTAGAACTTTAACTATTATGCTTTTCAGATTTTGATTTAGAGCTGGATTTCCATATCCGCGATTCCGCTTTTTGAATTTCTTCATTAATAGTGCCAGCTCAGCTGCTCCATCATCATCATCATCACCATCACTTTATGTTGTTCCTTTGAGAGCTATTGATTTTTTTCGAGTATCACCTCCTTCACGCTCTTCCTTGAATTTCATTTCTAGCTCATAAGTGGTGAGATTTCCGATGAGTTCTTCAACTTTGATTTGTTTTAAATCTTTTGATTCTTGAATGGCAGTGACTTTGGCTTCAAAATTCCAAGGAAGGACTCTGAGGATTTTTCGGACTATTTCCAATTCGGTGTATGATTTTCCAAGAGCTTCTGATTTGTATACGATATTGGAAAGTCGTCCGTACATCTCCTTGACATTTTCTTCCTTGGCCATTGTGAAATTCTCGTATTCGCTACTCAGCATGGCAAGGCGAGATTCTTCGACTTGAGATGTTCCTTCGTGAGTCACTTTGAGTGTGTGCCATATTTCCTGCGCAGTTAGACAATGTGAGACATGATTCAATTCAGTATGATCCAATGAACAAATAATAGAATTCATAGCATTAGCATTCTGTAACTTATTTTCTAGATCTGTCCATTGATCAATTGGTTTTTGTAATTCCTGATTATTTACGACTATAGTTGGTGCTTTATAACCTGTCTCAACAATATTCCAAGCATCAATGGTTTTCAGAAAAATTTTCATTATATTTTTCCAGTAAGTGTATTCACCATTGGTGGTCTAACTATGGACTGACCCTCTGCAAAAGCATTACTAAAAGAAGCCATTTTTAAAAATTTAAATTTTTAAAACAAAAAATTGATTTTTGAAAAATCAAAATTTTAAACAAAAGTTGACTTCTATTCCTAGCTCTGATACCACTTGTAGGATCGATTTCACCCTAGAGGGGGATGAATTGGGTGATACTATCAATTATAAAAATTTATTGCGGAAGTATATAAAATAATTTCAACACAGATCATAGTAGAATAATAGCAGCACAGATATAGCAGAATAAAAATAGAACACACAGATTTACCCAGCTTCGGAAAAACCCTGCCTACGTGCTGCCCCCAAGGTTTCTACTAGAAATTAGATAGTCAGACGCTTACACACGTAAACTCGCGACACCCGCTATCGACTAATCCTAACTCTACGCTCAAAACCCTGCCACAACTCAGCCACTGAGTTGCGAATTCTCAAACTACGCCACGTAGTTTGTCCCCTAATCACACGACTAGAAATTACAATGGTTTAAAAAGAAAAATACAAATTTGAAAAGAAATTATAAAACAAAACCGTAATTTTTAAAACTAAGCCCAAATATGTATGCCGGCCAAAATAAAAAAATGATAGAAATTAAATCTCTTTTCTTTGTATAATTCGGCCGGCTTTTCTGTTCTTCGATCTTTTAAATGGCTGCTCGTTTTCTCTTTCGTTCGCTCTGAAATTAGAGCTTTTGAATAAATTGAAGATGCCGACTTTAGCTCGATCGAATGATGATTTTCATCCTTGCTTTGTCGATCGATGCTCTCTTCTCTTTGCACAAGGCTCCTTCAATTTAGATCGAGTTCGAACTTACTTCGGTATGTAATTTGTTACTTTTGCTTTACTGTTTTAGCTTGCTTGAACTCGATGGATTCGTAGCCGATGATGCTAAACCTTTATATAGGGTTCGAATCCCTTTATTTTCGTTCGTCTGAATTTGTTTGAATTTTTCAATTTATTTATCTCGGCTGTACGATTTTACTTGAATGCTATGATTTATTTCTGCCTTGTTCAAATTCGTATAATTCTGTTGCCTTGATTCTCACAGCTTCGATTTTGAACTGTTCCATTCCTTGACAACCACGGCTTTGAATTGTTTTGGAATTTGACTTGTTCGACTTGTACTTTGCTATTTCAGATTTTGGTTCTTTGGTATTTTTAATATGATTCCGTTTTGACTTCGGGCTTGACTTTGTTTATGCGATGAGAATCGACTTCGGCCTGACTTTGTTATAACAACCGGTTGCCACTGGTTTATATGTATTAGTGCTCATTGACTTGTATTTGCAACTGTACGAATATTTGGACATGTTTCTTATATCACTTGTTTCACTCGAGTCTGTGCATTCTTATCTGGCTTGATGTCTTGGCTTATTGAATTGTTTATAAGTTTTGTAGCCATACTGTTATGATGTATGCTGTTTTCTTGGTTCATATGAACTGTTGTTGATTATTGATATGACTTCACTTGTTTTTTGTTGAGTTTCCTGTCCACTGCTCGACTCGAAGTCTGGTTGCATATATGTATACTTGCTGTCTAGATTAGCCTGTCTTTCGATTCAACTTGAATCTGTACATTCATGTTGTATTTGCCTTAAGTTTCATTTTGACTTCACCTTAAACCTTATGTGCAGTTGCTGCCTTCATGTACATGTCTTCACTGTGTTGTTTAGTTTTGTTTAGTTGTGACTGCACTTGATTACTGAACTGCCTTTGTATTGCTTCATGCCTTTGAGTTGTGTGTTCATGCAGTTGAACTCATCCATGCACTCTGGTTGTCATGTATATGAAGCAATGGTATTATGCATGTATATTGATCATAGTCGCTGTTTTCATGCTTATGACTTGATCGAGTCTGGTGCTGTTTTGGTCGAGACTGTGTTCTTGTTTGATTGTATTTGAGTTCTTATTTGAATTCTTGTGCTCGACAGTTTTGTGATGTTTTGTAGTGCACCTGAGTTGAATCCAGCTTAAAGCTCGGGTTTGACCTTGTGCTCGTGTCGTGACTTTATTTGTATTGCACTTTGAGTTGAACCCGGCTTTTCATTTGAGTATAACCTGTGCTCACCTGTCCTTGTAATTTTATCAAGTGTATATATCGGTGTGCACGGCCTTGTGGCATGTACAGTGATACACTGTGCATGTCACAAGCTATTCATATATGATGAATTCAAAATTAAATGATGACGAACAACCCAAATCACTGAGGCAAATAATATTTTTAAAATACATTTTATTTTACACAACAAATATAGTTCATTTTCAATTTTACTGCGTCGGTGTGTATTTTTGCAGAGTGCTCAGATGCTGGATTCAATCTGGACTGGAGTTGAAGAGTTATTTTTTAAAAGATACTTGAATTTATAAATAGTTAATTAATCAATTATTATCTGTTAGATTCTAATCCCATTTAAGTTCAACCGTGAGTACTTGTTGTAACTTTGATGCAACATTTTGGAGTAACCATATGTACTATTTTGTAATGTTGAATATGTAACTCTGATGTTGTGAGGAATCTATGTTTTATTTTTCTTGAATTCATTTATTTTCAAATTGCAGACATCCCTCCAACATGTTTTCGTACATCCATAGATGTTAATACAACATAAAAATACCAATCCCACTTCGAGAGGGATATCGCGGTATATAGGGTCATCCGCTATTATGCGTGGCATATAGGGTCTCATTCGCTAAAATATGCGGGAACATCAATCAAACTACTAATATATATACTACTATATATATATGACATTCAACAGATATTAATTTAAAAATTCAACCAACATTCAATAATTTATTTTAACTATTTAAAATAAATTCTGTTAATCCAAATGAGTGAGAATTTCTCACCTTGATTTTTATTTTGCCGAACATCCAGATTTTAAATTTTCTAGAATCCCAGCTGAGTCCGGAAAATCGCAAACCAATCTTTGATTGTAGCCTACATCATTACAACTCCAACATTTCTGTTTCCATGCGATTTCATCCTCGTATGAGCACGATATAAAATTAAAGATCATTTTAATTAAATTAGAGTGATTAACTAAAAAAATGAAAAAAAATAATTTAACCTTTACGGTTCTTTACCTCCTCACACACGTGAGCTCTAGATACGCGACTACGACAAGCTCCTAGGATCGCAACTCCTTTTTTTTAAATCTGGTCGAAGTCAGCCTCGCCGACCACTATTCTACCTCCACCACTTATCGCGTTCCCCCCGAGCTCGCCTCAGGTGCACGCGCGCGTGTACACAGACCGCCACGACCCAATTTGACCCATACCCTAAACTGCTCCGCCTTGTCAGAGACTCACAAACGCCGCCTTCCTCTGCCTGCTCGCGTCCAAACCCGCGCGTGCACCCACAAGTCGAACGAGTCCATTGCCCCATCGCCAGCGCTTCGTCATCCACCTTCCTCGTCCGCCCAAACCTCACGACGCCTCTATCCTGCACGCGATTTGAAATCGTCTAAACCCCCTGCCGTTCGTTGTGATTCCATCGTCGTCGCCCCTATCGCATACGCCCTCTTGCGAAAAGAAGATAGCGCGTTTCCTCCCTTTTTTCCCCTTCTTTTATCTGCCATGATTTTTTTGAATGAATGGATTTTGTGAATTTGAACTGGTGGGAGGAGAGGAAATTTTACGTTCGGTTATATATATATATATATATATATTCTTTTCCTTCTGAAGCAAATCGATATCTTCATTTGAACTGATAAGATAAAAGGGGGAAAACGCGATTTTAATATGAGAAGGGCGGCTAATGTACAAAACTAGGTCGACCCATAGGTTGGCTGAGAATTTGACCTTTGATTTGATTATATAAATATATATAAAACATCTCGTCTCCGTGGCTCGAAATCTTGAACCCTGATCGAGGTATGCCGCATGGCGTTTCGAAGGTTATACCACTATTCAGGACCAAATGAAACAAGTTCCTAAGCCTAATTCCATCGTATGGAGAAGATAGCTTTATAAATCGACAATTTAAATTAATTTCAATTAAATTATTTCTGGGCGTTTTCAGATCGGACCAAACAGTAACTCCAAATGCTACAAAATTTGAAATTCGATAATAATACACTATTACGGATCCAATGGAACTGGTTTCGTCGAATTCCGAGACTATGCCCCGGATCGCTATTTTAATGTGTCGATTTAAATCTACGAATTTCAAAATTTGTGAAATCACTTGAAATTCCAATTTTAAAATCTTACTAACAAAATTATAATTCCAAATCCAATATTTAAACCATTTAAATATTCAAAATTAAACGATGAAACATCCTGGTCGTTACAGTCATCGATCCAAATTGAATATCCACTCGGGTGTTTCAAAGATGCATCAAGATATGAAGTAGGTGTTTTGCTGGAAGGAGATGAAGAGAGATGTTTCAGTCTTTGTCGGTAGATGTATGATCTATCAGCAGATAAAAAATGATCACCAGAAAATAGCTGGTTTACTTCCACCCTTGGAAATCCCAAATTGGAAATGGAAGATGATATAAATGGATTTTATCGATGGTTTATCTAGAATCAGAAAAGGAAATGAAGGAATGTGAGTTATCGTGGATCGGCTAACGAAGAGTGCTCACTTTATTCCAGTAAAGATGAAAGGAACTACAACTTCTTTGGCGGAAATATTTATGAGGGAGATTATTCGATTGCATGGGGTCCTGGTAAGCATTGTAAGTGGTCAAGATCTTATCATTAACAGTTAGTTTTGGAAGGCATTACAAGTAGCTTTAGGAACAATGCTACGCTTGAGCCCAACATATCATCCCCAAATGGATGGACAAATAGAAAGGGTGAACCAAATTTTAGAGGATCTTCTGAGGGCATTTATTCTGGATTTTTGAGGATATTGGAAAGATCATTTACACTTAGTGGAATTCTCTTACAACAATAGTTATCAAGTAAGCACTGGCATGGCACCCTACGAAGCACTTTATGGACATCCATGCAAGTCGCCAGCAAGTTGGGTTGAGACAGGAGATCGGCTTGTGCTTGGATTGGTCATGATTCGGGAAGCTACAGAGAAAGTTGCGCTGATTGAAAGAAGAATGAAGGATTCTTAGGATCGACAAAAGAGTTATGCCGATAAAATAAGAAGCGATTTAGAATTTGAAGTCGGAGACTCTGTATTTGTGAAGGTTGCCCCAATCAAAGGAGTTGTTCGTTTCAAAAGGGCGGGAAGTTAACACTAAGGTATATTGGACCTTTAAAAGTTGTTGAGAGGGTTGGACCACTCACCTATATAGTTGAGCTGTCAGAAAAGTTGTCCGGGGTCCATAATGTTTTCAATGTATCCCATTTGAGAAAATTTGTTCATGACCCTTCATTGATTGTAGAATCATCAATTCAAGATGATTTGGAGAAAGAACCGAACCTGATGGTACTTAGGCATTTAGTTCATATTGTGGATCAGGATGAGAAGAGCTTGCCAAATAAGGTGGTAAAATTAGTAAAGATTCAATGGAGTTAGGATCCCCGAGATTGTACTTGGGAGACTTTAGATCATATGAGAGAAGCCTATCCTGAGTCCATGTTAGGATAGTTGTTTGTTTGTGTGTATTATGTTTGCATAGGTTGTGTTATGGATGCTTAGTTTATGTCATTTGTATGGATTACATGATATATAATGTGCTCCCTTTTTGAGTTATTCTGAGTTATCTCCTTTTATGCTAATTTCGGGGATGAATTTTTTTAGAGGGGGAGTGTAACAACCCATAATTTAATCACTTTAAATAAGGACATTTAAATATATTTTTAATAAGTTATTTATGGGTTTTATAATTCAAATAAACTCCTTTTAATAAAAACTAGTGATGGTGAAATGATTTTAAATTTTGTTTACAAAGATAAATAGTTCAAAGGAAAATAGAAAATGTGACCGAAAAAGTTTTCCCAAAAATTCAATTTTTCACCATTAAAAAGTTGTTTAAAAGGTTTTGGAAACCTTAGTTAACACATTCACTTACTTACAACTAAAATAAAAATGGATTAGTAAGAGAAAAAAGTAATTATTTGTTTACTAAAGGGAGATAAAGAAGATGTGACATTTTCAAAACAAAAATCAAAATAAAATGGAAGAGAATGAAAAGTCACACATCTTTCACATTTAAAGTACAAGTAGAGGGTTTAACCTTTGGTTAAAAGTAGGGATCCTCCTTGGCTTGCATGTGGAAGGGTTAGGATGGGAAGGTGATGATGTGGAAGCTTTCTAGTGGAGGGTATGTGGAAGAGGGGCTTTTTGGTAATTATGTTTTTTCAAATTTAAAAAAGGATTTCCAAATTCTTCCTCCTTATTAATTTCATTTTATTCTTTTTTTAAGCTTTGCTCTTCTTTATTCAAGTTCAAAAACCCTTTAATGACCTCTTCAAATATTTTCCAAAATTTAAAAACCATTTCTTTCCTTCCCTTAAATACTTAAAACACTTAGAAATCACTTCTTTCTTCTTCTAAAACCCTTCTCTACCTTAAACAAGTCCACATCCACCATAACCACCTATGCCGAGCCCCTTTAAGCCAAGGCCAAACCTATTTTAGCCCTTTAAAGGTCAAAAATCCAACCTTCTTCCAAATCATAGTCAAGATCTAGTTTGTTTCAAAGTCTAGTGGAAGTTATAGTTGATTTAGTAGCTTTTGATGAGTAAAGCTCTCACCTTTTTACTAAAATTTTAAATTATATATCATAGCTTACTTGTTGTATATATTGATGTGTGTATTGGGTGAAATAATGTTGTTTGTACGTATGTACAAGTTCTTGGATTATAATAACATTTGATTATAATTTGTATGTGGTTGAATGCCATGGTTTGGAAGTAGACTAAAATAAAGTCTAATGGTTATGTTGGTTATAAAGTTGAGATATTGGCTTATGTTTTGTATTGGGAGGTAACCTTGTATGATATGATGTTAAATACATGATTGTATGAAAGAAAGTTAGCACTTTTAAGTAATAATAGAATCCCTTGGTTTGAAAATTAGTTTTACGTAGGAATTTACTTAAAGTTTATAAGTTTTTGAAAATTTTACTTTAGTTAAAAAAGCTTTTTCCAAGTTTATAAATTAGGTTTAAATGAAAAAGGAAAAGTTTCTAAACTATTGGGTATGTTAAAACAAGTTTAAAATTATGGGTCGTATAGCGATAGTCGTTATAAGTGCAGTTCGTGAAAACGAACTCTTTTTTGAAATCTATAGGTGGTTTTCACTTTGAATCCTTTTGGAAATTTTTTTAAAAGCATATATTAAGTAGTAAAAGGGAATTATGAAATAAATTAATTATTTATTTACTTAATGATTATTTAATTAATTAATAAAGAAAGGTAATTAGTACTTAATCATTAATTAACAAAGGTAATTAGTACTTAAGTGTTAATTACGTAAGAAAGTTATCATTAGCTAATTAATTAAAGGTTAATTATTATTTAGTTTTCAATTAGGTATTAATTATTATTTAATATTAATTAATAATTATTTATTTATTTAAAAGGGAGTTTATGATTTTAATTTATTAATTAATTTATTTAATAAGGATTTAAATTTGAAATCACTTTATTTCTAAAGAGCGGGTTTTGTTTAAACTGCTTTCCTTTTCCAAAGGTGTTTTAAATCAAGGGATTTCTTTATCAGTTACCCTTTAAGTGAACCCAAACAAATATGAAACCTAATGCTAATACGGTGACTCATTTATGGGAAGTAAGTTATCTCATAGGTAGCACTAAAAACCAATGAGCAGGCCGACCCTCTAAGTGTGAGGTCTAGAATTTATTTTTAGGCGAGGGATAGAGTAAGAACGAAATATTGGAAAATGTGATAAATATGGGAGGATTAATTTCTAGCAATGGGTCATGTTTAAATCAAGTATATGGTTATTCATATGCGAACTCCGTATAATCACCCTAAGTAGCATATTGTTCGCTATCTATAACTTGACCTGTTTTGACTTAGGAAGTATGATGTGTGTTTTCAAGTTTCCCGTTAAGGACTCAAATACTGTTTGCATACTTCCAAAAGAACCGCAATTGAAATAGCAAAAATTACCGCTTAGTTTGGAGACTTCGGTTTTGGATAAGTATGGTCTATCCGAACTATTCTGAACTAATAATACTTGTGATAGATCAGTATGTAGTATGCTATGGAGCTGTACTATTCTTCCTAAGGGTTATTCCAAAATGGGAGATGGTAATTTTTAAATGTTTGTTCGATCCTAGAACAACTTGTATGGATGAATGATATAATTGCAATGTTGCCTGAAAGGCATTGGTAGCATTCCAAGATGGTATGCTAGGGGGAAAGGTAATGCGTAACCACAAGCCTCATGCTTGGTCAATGAATAAAGTAGGGGCGTGCAGCAGGGCTATGTTGGTCTCTCCCATTAGGGTATGATCATCCCTAATCTAGAATCGATATTTAAGTATGCTTCCGGATCCGTTTATGGTTGTTGATCGCAACCAAGGAGTGAGCATTTTCGGTGCTGCCCAATAAGAGATAGGGCCGGTCCTGAGTAGCAGAGGTGTAACGTGTTGTAGCCTCCCGTACATTTTATCTAGAGGTGTACGAATTCGGTCGGTAGACCCTTACCCTTTCATAGTTGGAATCCATTTTCCAATATGAGCCTTCGGACTTGATTGTATACCTATTATGCTGAAATTTAATTAATGTAACAATTTCGGCTATGATTCCATATTTATTTTAAACCTAGACATTATGATAATACTAGAGGATTTTATATAGAAATGTTTTGGTTATCGTAAGGTAAAAATCCATTCTTGTTTATGTGCGGCGTGGTTTTACGAGATACCATTGATTTGAAGGTTTTTATAAAGTTAAACTTATGCTTTACTCACACCAGACCCATGTCTAATCCAGAGTTTATTTCTTTCCTTTGAACTCTTGGGTACTTAAATTTTTATGAGTAGCCAAGTAGTCGAGTTTCTTTGAAGCATTTTGGGAAGCGGTTTGAAGCAGGAGTCTAAATCATTATCCAGTAGTATTCTTTATTTCCACTGTGTCTTGTATATTATGTATTAGCACTATAGGCAAGTGTTATAGCTGTACTTGTTGGTAGTAGTACTTGTTGTAACTTTGATGCAACATTTTGGAGTAACCATATGTACTATTATGTAATGTTGAATATGTAACTCTGATGTTGTGAGGAATCTATGTTTTATTTTTCTTGAATTCATTTATTTCTAAAATTGCAGACATCCCTCCAACCTGTTTTCCTGCATCCATAGATGTTAATACAACATAAAAATACCAATCCCACTTCGAGAGGGATATCGCGGTATATAGGGTCATCCGCTATTATGCGGGGCACATAAGGTCTCATTCGCCAAAATATGCGGGAACATCAATCAAACTACTAATATATATACTACTATATATATATATATGACATCCAACAGATAATAATTTATAAATTCAACCAGCATTCAATAATTTATTTTAACTACTTAAAATAACTCTTATGTAATGTTGATTCTAATCCCAGTAGTCGAGTTTCTTCGAAGCATTTTGGGAAGCGGTTTGAAGCAGGAGTCTAAATCATTGTCCAGTAGTATTCTTTATTTCCGCTGTGTCTTGTATATTATGTATTAGCACTATGGGCAAGTGTTATAGCTGTACTTGTTGGCAGTAGTACTTGTATGCTAGTATATGATTTTTGTTTGATGATAATAAACATATATATATATATATATTCATTTAAATGTATTTGTTAATGTACTATTTTATTTTTCACATAATTAAATAAATATTTGTTGAATAAAATAAATAACACAGAATTTAAAGTCAAACAGATATTTTATTCAAACAAATATTTATTACAATTTTGAATAGTAAAAATTCAAGCTCTCACTGTATATATACAATTTTCAGTTACAATACAAATTGTCACTGTACAATTCACATTTACAAATGCACCTCAGTACATCACTCATTCACTCGTATTTATTTTCAACCGTGAGTACTTGTTGTAACTTTATAGTAGTATATTGATATACTTAAATGGGATTAGAATCAACTTGTTTATTTAATTAATCAATTTTGATATGCGTTCCATACATGCATAACCGTGAGGACTTTTAAGTGAGCATGGAAGCACATAATCAAAAATTCCAAGTAATTCACCCATGCATAACCGTGAGGACTTTTAAATGAGAGTGAATACTTTGGATGTTTTTATTTGCTAAAAATATAATAAAATGAAAAAAAAACGAATGATTCCCGTTTAAAATTCCACATATTGACATACTATATTGGATTTTGATGAGTGGTGGTCGATAGAAATATGATATATATAGAAATGGTCATGGAATTTTAGACAACAGAAAGTTTTTATAACTCTTGTTTAATTTCTAAAGAAATTTACTAAATATACTGTCTCAAGTTATAATATATGATTAATATCAACACTCATCACTTTTTCAATCACTATTTACCTTTTTGATAATTAGTAGGGGGTCAGATTAGTTAATGTAGTCATTTAAAATCAATTTCAAAAATAATTATAAAATTAAATTTTCTGAAATAACTAATCTGAAACAAGGTCAAAAATGATTTTCTAGAAGGGGATTTCTAAGAAAAATGTCTGCAATTTGAAAATTATTTGAAAAGAAAAATATGCAGATATTTTCTTTGAAAAACGATGCAATTACTGAATGTCTCAACATAAATCACGTTTCACTAGTAATTTTTCTATCAACTAGATTACCAGTGTAATCTGCATCTAAATTTCCCTTTCACTCGAGATTATCAATAGTTGAATGTTATAGACCAGATCATGAAATTGCAACAAAATATCTTAAAATCATTTTTAACAGCTTTTAAATTGAATTTGAATTGAAGTCGTGTATACAAGCAAACACAAAATATAATGTCAAGTCAAATATATCCACATGTATCATGTGTAATCATCAATCAATAAAACACCATTATTAATCCAAGCAAATCTATATGAAAATAGTACAAAGATGATCGTTCAACATTTTGAATAAGGCAGAATCAATATCATCATTCAAATCTTTATAACATAACTGGCTGATTTAAATTCAAATTATGGTTCAGATTATCACATTTAATATATCGGTCAAAATAAATATACCATTACCTGTTTTACCATGTGCAGTTAAAGCGCTCGGCGGATTCAATGCGGCAGAGGTGCAAAAAGTAATAGCGGGGATACAATGAGGATATAGCGGGATACAGGGGATGACTCTAAAATAGCATATAAAACTCGTACTTAATGTTTTTGCAAATATATAAATGGTAATTAAATGAAAATTAACATTCAATTAAATTATAATTAATACATAAATAATTTTAAATAAAAACATGTGCGAATGTACTGTAATTAAATGTAAAACTGTTATATAACATAATTGAATTTAGTAGAATATTAGAGCATTTTCATTTCTGAAAATATATTAAAAATTCAATTAAACAAAATTAATTTTGTAATTTTTATAATATATAGATGTCATTTTTCAATTCATTTCTTTTAAAGAAGATATAGCGGAAATATCAGAATATAGCGGGAATAACGGGATATAGCGGAAATAGCGGGGCTTAAAGTGGAAAGGCTATATTTGGGGCTATATGGAAAAATCGTAGCGGCAGAAATCCGCTATGAGATATAGCGGGGTTATAGTGGGGCATTAACTGCACAGGTTTTACCTTTACCGATAATTTTTCGTTGTTACCCATTTTGATTCTGTCACCTTTATACTAGGCTAAGGAACTTTGATTTGTCGCCCGTTGTGATTCTGGAACAGCCAGAATCCAGATAACGCTGTTGTTGCTCCTTAGCCTGCCACCACACCTACACGGTAAAAGATTTTTGTGACCTATTTTTTTTTATAGGTCCATGGTTGTTAGTGGCAAAATATCTTGAAAAATAATTTTGTGGAGACCCAAAACTATTTATAACTGTTCCTTTTGGCACCCAGATTTGTTTAACTTTAAGGGATTTTATATTTGTGCCTTTTGGAACCCAAATTGGAAGAGTTTTCACGTGTTTGGGTATATACCAACAATTATTTTGATCGTGTCCAAACTTTCTACAAATTGTGCACATGTAATTGACTTGATTAATTTCGTTTCTAACATTTTCAGATTGATTATATCCAAGTCCTTGTCTAACTGTATTAATAGTTTGTTTTCCTAATAGCATATTCAACGATTTTTCACTTTTGGAAAATTTTCCTATAGTCGTTGACAGTTGTTGGACTTGTGTTTTTAGTGATTCATTTTCGTTCAACAATTGTGTTCACTTTTTAATAGAATTCTCTCTCCTATTATTTTCACTCTTTTTCAAAATCAGAATTTCATTTTCAAGCGATTTAATTTTAATTTCTAATTTTTACTCTCTTCTTCGAGTGATGGACACCTATCACACTTAGGGATCTTACTTTGATAGTTTTTAACTAATTGATCAAGCTGTTTATTTAATTCTATCAAAGTATCTCTTTGTGATTCAACTTTAGTGTATTTCTCCCTAAGTCGTTCGAAACAGCCATTTACTTCATGGAAATATATAAGTAATTCAAAGTGAGTGAGTTTAGATACCTCGCTTGGCTCATCATCATCATCGCTATCAATTATATCACCTCGAAGGCACAAATCTTCATTTTCACTCTCACTGCTAGTGCTTTTATTATCTTCATCACTTGTATTCCACGTGGCTGCAAAACTTCTTATTTTTGATCTCTTTTCTTGGCCGTGTCGATTCTGAGGACAATTTGGCTTGATGTGGCCAGGTTTATTGCTCTCGTGGCAAATGATCTTCTGTTCTTCTGGGTTGTCTAGAACTTTAACTATTATGCTTTTCAGATTTTGATTTAGAGCTGGATTTCCATATCTGCGATTCTGGTTTTTGAATTTCTTCATTAATAGTGCCAGCTCAGCTGCTCCATCATCATCATCATCACCATCACTTTCTGTTGTTACTTTGAGAGCTATTGATTTTTTTCGAGTATCACCTCCTTCACGCTCATCCTTGAATTTCATTTCTAGCTCATAAGTGGTGAGATTTTCGATGAGTTCTTCAACTTTGATTTTTTTTAAATCTTTTGATTCTTGAATGGCAGTGACTTTGGCTTCAAAATTCCGTGGAAGGACTCTAAGGATTTTTCGGATTATTTCCAATTCGGTGTATGATTTTCCAAGAGCTTCTGATTTGTATACGATATTGGAAAGTCGTCCGTACATCTCCTTGACATTTTCTTCCTTGGCCATTGTGAAATTCTCGTATTCGCTACTCAGCATGGCAAGGCGAGATTCTTTGACTTGAGATGTTCCTTCGTGAGTCACTTTGAGTGTGTGCCATATTTCCTGCGCAGTTAGACAATGTGAGACATGATTAAATTCAATATGATCCAATGAACAAATAATAGAATTCATAGCTTTAGCATTAGCATTTTGTAACTTATTTTCTAGATTTGTCCATTGATCAATTGGTTTTTGGATTTCCTGATTATTTACGACTATAGTTGGTGCTTTATAACCTGTCTCAACAATATTCCAAGCATCAATGGTTTTCAGAAAAATTTTCATTATATTTTTCCAGTAAGCGTATTCACCATTGAACATTGGTGGTCTAACTATGGACTGACCCTCTGCAAAAGCATTACTAAAAGAAGCCATTTTTAAAAATTTAAATTTTTAAAACAAAAAATTGATTTTTGAAAAATTAAAATTTTAAACAAAAGTTGACTTCTATTCCTAGCTCTGATACCACTTGTAGGATCGATTTCACCCTAGAGGGGGATGAATAGGGTGATACTATCAATTATAAAAATTTATTACGGAAGTATATAAAATAATTTCAACACAGATCACAGTAGAATAATAGCAGCACAGATATAGCAGAATAAAAATAGAACACACAGATTTACCCAGCTTCGGCAAAACCCTGCCTACGTGCTGCCCCCAAGGTTTCTACTAGAAATTAGATAGTCAGACGCTTACACACGTAAACTCATGACACCCGCTATCGACTAATCCTAACTCTACGCTCAAAACCCTGCCACAACTCAGCCACTGAGTTGCGAATTTTCAAACTACGCCACGTAGTTTGTCCCCTAATCACACGACTAGAAATTACAATGGTTCAAAAAGAAAAATACAAATTTAAAAAGCAATTATAAAACAAAACCCTAATTTTTAAAACTAAGCCTAAATATGTATGCCGACCCAAATAAAAAAATGATAGAAATTAAATCTCTTTTCTTTGTATAATTCGGCCGGCTTTTCTGTTCTTCGATCTTTTAAATGGCTGCTCGTTTTCTCTTTCGTTCGCTCTGAAATTAGAGCTTTTGAATAAATTGAAGATGCCGACTTTTGCTCGATCGAATGATGATTTTCATCCTTGCTTTGTCGATCGATGCTCTCTTCTCTTTGCACAAGGCTCCTTCAATTTAGATCGAGTTCGAACTTACTTCGGTATGTAATTTGTTACTTTTGCTTTACTGTTTTAGCTTGCTTGAACTCGATGGATTCGTAACCGATGATGCTAAACCTTTATATAGGGTTTGAATCCCTTTATTTTCGTTCGTCTGAATTTGTTTGAATTTGTCAATTTATTTATCTCGGCTGTACGATTTTACTTGAATGCTGTGATTTATTTCTGACTTGTTCAAATTAATATAATTCTGTTGCCTTGATTCTCACGGCTTCGATTTTGAACTGTTCCATTCTTTGACAACCATGGCTTTGAATTGTTTTGGAATTTGACTTGTTCGACTTGTACTTTGCTATTTCAGATTTTGGTTCTTTGGTATTTTGAATATGATTCCGTTTTGACTTCGGGCTTGACTTTGTTTATGCGATGAGAGTCGACTTCGGCCTGACTTTGTTATAACAACCGGTTGCCACTGGTTTATATGTATTAGTGCTCATTGACTTGTATTTGCAACTGTACGCATATTTGGACATGTTTCTTGTATCACTTGTTTCACTCGAGTCTGTGCATTCTTATTTGGCTTGATGTCTTGGCTTATTGAGCTATTTATAAGTTTTGTAGCCATACTGTTATGATGTATGCTGTTTTTTGGGTTCATATGAACTGTTGTTGATTATTGATATGACTTCATTTGTTCTTTGTTGAGTTTCCTGTCCACTGCTCGACTCGAAGTCTGGTTGCATATATGTATACTTGCTGTCTGGATTAGCTTGTCTTTCGATTCAACTTGAATCTGTACATTCATGTTGTATTAGCCTTGAGTTTCATTTTGACTTCACCTTGAACCTTATGTGTAGTTGCTATCTTCATGTACATGTCTTCACTGTGTAGTTTGGTTTTGTTTAGTTGTGACTGCACTTGATTACTGAACTGCCTTTGTATTGCTTCATGCCTTTGAGTTGTGTGTTCATGCAGTTGAACTCATCCATGCACTCTGGTTGTCATGTATCTGAAGCAGTGGTATTATCCAGTGGAGTTTATTTCTTTCCTTTGAACTCTTGGGTACTCAAATTTTTATGAGTAGCCAAGTAGTCAAGTTTCTTCGAAGCATTATGGGAAGCGGTTTGAAGCAGGAGTCAAAATCATTATCCAGTAGTATTCTTTATTTCCACTGTGTCTTGTATATTATGTATTAGCACTATGGGCAAGTGTTATAGCTGTACTTGTTGGTAGTAGTACTTGTTGTAACTTTGATGCAACATTTTGGAGTAACCATATGTACTATTATGTAATGTTGAATATGTAACTCTGATGTTGTGAGGAATCTATGTTTTATTTTTCTTGAATTCATTTATTTCTAAAATTGCAGACATCCCTCCAACCTGTTTTCCTGCATCCATAGATGTTAATACAACATAAAAATACCAATCCCACTTCGAGAGGGATATCGCGGTATATAGGGTCATCCGCTATTATGCGGGGCACATAAGGTCTCATTCGCTAAAATATGCGGGAACATCAATCAAACTACTAATATATATACTACTATATATATATGTGACATCCAACAGATAATAATTTATAAATTCAACCAGCATTCAATAATTTATTTTAACTATTTAAAATAACTCTTATGTAATGTTGATTCTAATCCCAGTAGTCGAGTTTCTTCGAAGCATTTTGGGTAGTGGTTTGAAGCAGGAGTCTAAATCATTGTCCAGTAGTATTCTTTATTTCCGTTGTGTCTTGTATATTATGTATTAGCACTATGGGCAAGTGTTATAGCTGTACTTGTTGGCAGTAGTACTTGTATGCTAGTATATGATTTTTGTTTGATGATAATAAACATATATATATATATATATTCATTTAAATGTATTTGTTAATGTACTATTTTATTTTTCACATAATTAAATAAATATTTGTTGAATAAAATAAATAACACAGAATTTAAAGTCAAACAGATATTTTATTCAAACAAATATTTATTACAATTTTGAATAGTACAAATTCAAGCTCTCACTATATATATACAATTTTCAGTTACAATACAAATTGTCACTATACAATTCACATTTACAAATGCACCTCAGTACATCACTCATTCACTCGTATTTATTTTCAACTCATGAAATTGCAACAAAATATCTTAAAATCATTTTTAACAGCTTTTAAATTGAATTTGAATTGAAGTCGTGTATACAAGCAAACACAAAATATAATGTCAAGTCAAATATATCCACATGTATCATGTGTAATCATCAATCAATAAAACACCATTATTAATCCAAGCAAATCTATATGAAAATAGTACAAAGATGATCGTTCAACATTTTGAATAAGGCAGAATCAATATCATCATTCAAATCTTTATAACATAACTGGCTGATTTAAATTCAAATTATGGTTCAGATTATCACATTTAATATATCGGTCAAAATAAATATACCATTACCTGTTTTACCATGTGCAGTTAAAGCGCTCGGCGGATTCAATGCGGCAGAGGTGCAAAAAGTAATAGCGGGGATACAATGAGGATATAGCGGGATACATCGGATGACTCTAAAATAGCATATAAAACTCGTACTTAATGTTTTTGCAAATATATAAATGGTAATTAAATGAAAATTAACATTCAATTAAATTATAATTAATACATAAATAATTTTAAATAAAAACATGTGCGAATGTACTGTAATTAAATGTAAAACTGTTATATAACATAATTGAATTTAGTAGAATATTAGAGCATTTTCATTTCTGAAAATATATTAAAAATTCAATTAAACAAAATTAATTTCATAATTTTTATAATATATAGATGTCATTTTTCAATTCATTTCTTTTAAAGAAGATATAGCGGAAATATCAGAATATAGCGGGAATAACGGGATATAGCGGAAATAGCGGGGCTTAAAGTGGAAAGGCTATATTTGGGGCTAATGGAAAAATCGTAGCGGCAGAAATCCGCTATGAGATATAGCGGGGTTATAGCGGGTTAATAGCAGGGCATTAACTGCACAGGTTTTACCTTTACCGATAATTTTTCGTTGTTGCCCATTGTGATTCTGTCACCTTTATACTAGGCTAAGGAACTTTGATTTGTCGCCCGTTGTGTTTCTGGAACAGCCAGAATCCAGATAACGCTGTTGTTGCTCCTTAGCCTGCCACCACACCTACACGGTAAAAGATTTTTGTGACCTATTTGTTTTTATAGGTCCATGGTTGTTAGTGGCAAAATATCTTGAAAAATAATTTTGTGGAGACCCAAAACTATTTATAACTGTTCCTTTTGGCACCCAGATTTGTTTAACTTTAAGGGATTTTATATTTGTGCCTTTTGGAACCCAAATTGGAATAGTTTTCAAGTGTTTGGGTATATACCAACAATTATTTTGATCGTGTCCAAACTTTCTACAAATTGTGCACATGAATTGACTTGATTAATTTCGTTTCTAACATTTTCAGATTGATTATATCCAAGTCCTTGTCTAACTGTATTAATAGTTTGTTTTCCTAATAGCATATTCAACGATTTTTCACTTTTGGAAAATTTTCCTAAAGTCGTTGACAGTTGTTGGACTTGTGTTTTTAGTGATTCATTTTCGTTCAACAATTGTGTGCACTTTTTAATAGAATTCTCTCTCCTATTATTTTCACTCTTTTTCAAAATCAGAATTTCATTTTCAAGCGATTTAATTTTAATTTCTGATTGTTTAATCTCTTCTTCGAGTGATGGACACCTATCACAGTTAGGGATCTTACTTTGATAGTTTTTAACTAATTGATCAAGCTGTTTATTTAATTCTATCAAAGTATCTCTTTGTGATTCAACTTTAGTGTATTTCTCCCTAAGTCGTTCGAAACAACCATTTACTTCGTGGAAATATATAAGTAATTCAGAGTGAGTGAGTTTAGATACCTCGCTTGGCTCATCATCATCATCGCTATCAATTATATCACCTCGAAGGCATAGATCTTCATTTTCACTCTCACTGCTAGTGCTTTTATTATCTTCATCACTTGTATTCCACATGGCAGCAAAACTTCTTATTTTTGATCTCTTTTCTTGGCGTGTCGATTCTGAGGACAATTGGGCTTGATGTGGCCAGGTTTATTGCTCTTGTGGCAAATGATCTTCTGTTCTTCTGGGTTGTCTAGAACTTTAACTATTATGCTTTTCAGTTTTTGATTTAGAGCTGGATTTCCATATCCGCGATTCCACTTTTTGAATTTCTTCATTAATAGTGCCAGCTCAGCTGCTCCATCATCATCATCATCACCATCACTTTATGTTGTTCCTTTGAGAGCTATTGATTTTTTTCGAGTATCACCTCCTTCACGCTCTTCCTTGAATTTCATTTCTAGCTCATAAGTGGTGAGATTTCCGATGAGTTCTTCAACTTTGATTTGTTTTAAATCTTTTGATTCTTGAATGACAGTGACTTTGGCTTCAAAATTCCGTGGAAGGACTCTGAGGATTTTTCGGACTATTTCCAATTCGGTGTTTGATTTTCTAAGAGCTTCTGATTTGTATACGATATTGGAAAGTCGTCCGTACATCTCCTTGACATTTTCTTCCTTGGCCATTGTGAAATTCTCGTATTCACTACTCAGCATGGCAAGGCGAGATTCTTTGACTTGAGATGTTCCTTCGTGAGTCACTTTGAGTGTGTGCCATATTTCCTGCGCAGTTAGACAATGTGAGACATGATTAAATTCAATATGATCCAATGAACAAATAATAGAATTCATAGCTTTTGTAACAACCCGCATATTTGTCGATTTTATATTTAAATATTTTATTTAAATATTTCGTCGTTCGTCGGATTTTGGTCCGAAAAGCTACTTTTTGCAAACAGTCGAATTAGGACTCGAGGCCTCCTCCATTGAGTTCAAAACGTCGTTTGCGATCTTTTTGAGTATAAGCTTCGATATGTTTGGAGCTAGTCAAAAATTTGACCATTTGCACTTTGGGTTTGGTTTTGGGTTCAGCCCCTTTGCCAACTTAAACCCCAAACTAAATCATCCCTCCCCATTCACTCTCACTTCCTCCTCTTGCTCAGTTCTAAAGCAAAAATGGTGGGAGAGATGGGAAATTAAAACTCCCAAACCCTAGTTTCATCTTCAAATCAAGTTCTAGCTCCAAATTCAAAGAGAACCCATTGGTAAGCATCTCCTTCATCTTCTCCAACCCGTTCTCCTTTCAATTTCAGAAATCCTAAACCTAACTTTAGGAATGTTCTTCTTTTTGAGCATAGATTCAATCTCATTTGGGTTGTGTTGAAGAGTGGTTGATTCTCCCTTTGCTTTCAAGCTCCTTCTTCATTGTTTTGTGAAAAGGTGAGATTTTTATCTCACATCTTAATCTATATTTATCTTCGATTGTTAGGTATGAATTCCTAACACTTATTCTTGTGCAAATGCTTTTGGTTTGGATTGATTTGGTGAATATTCCAATCTTTAGTGTTTTGAGTTCAATTCTTTGAAAATCCTAACTTTGATGTTTTGATCATGTTTTTGGTGATGAATCGAAGAGCGTATATGGCCGGGTAGTCGATTGGCGTAAACCCTTAGTGCCGTTGCTCGACCGATTGCATTTCGGAAGTGTTTGGCATTCATTTGATTGGCATGGGAGTGCTGGAAACAGGCTCCGGTCGACCGACCTCAGAGTCCGGTCGACCGACCTGCTACTCTAGCATCTCCCTGCCTCTGTTTGGAAGTGCAGGTTATAGGCTTCGGCCGACCGACCTCAGAGTCCGGTCGACCGACCTGCTACCCGAGCACTTCTGTCTCTGGTCCGGTCAGCCGACTCAGGGAGTCCGGTTGACCGACCTGCTCCCATTTGCCAGTTTTTCCTATATTGCTTATTTGTTTGAATTTCCAACTTTAATCGATTCGTGTGGTCTCCTATTTGTTGTTATCATTTCTTAAGACTTTGATGACTCCTCTTTAGGGATGGTACCTCGTTAGGTCACTCGACCCTATCCCCCTTAGGTCGTTAGACCTCATTTTGTCCTCTCTAGGTCGTACCGTTTCATTTTGACTTCACCTTAAACCTTATGTGCAGTTGCTGCCTTCATGTACATGTCTTCACTGTGTTGTTTGGTTTTGTTTAGTTGTGACTGCACTTGATTACTGAACTGCCTTTGTATTGCTTCATGCCTTTGAGTTGTGTGTTCATGCAGTTGAACTCATCCATGCACTCTGGTTGTCATGTATATGAAGCAGTGGTATTATGCATGTATATTGCGCTGTTTTCATGCTTATGACTTGATCGAGTCTGGTGCTGTTTTGGTCGAGACTGTGTTCTTGTTTGATTGTATTTGAGTTCTTATTTGAATTCTTGTGCTCGACAGTTTTGTGATGTTTTGTAGTGCACCTGAGTTGAATCCAGCTTAAAGCTCGGGTTTGAACTTGTGCTCGTGTCGTGACTTTATTTGTATTGCACTTTGAGTTGAACCCGGCTTTTCATTTGGGTTTGACCTGTGCTCACCTGTCCCTGTAATTTTATCAAGTGTATATATCGGTGTGCACGGCCTTGTGGCATGTACAGTGATACACTGTGCATGTCACAAGCTGTTCGTATATGATGAATTCAAAATTAAATGATAACGAACAACCAAATAACTTAGGCAAATAATATTTTCAAAATACATTTTATTTTACACTGCAAAAATAGTTCATTTTCAATTTTACTACGTCGGTGTGTATTTTTGCAGAGTGCTCAGATGCTGGATTCAATCTGGACTGGGGTTGAAGATAAATACGAGTGAATGAGTGATATAGTGAGGTGCATTTGTAAATGTGAATTGCATAGTGACAATTTGTATTGTAACTGAAAATTGTATATATATAGTGGGAGCTTGAATTTGTACTATTCAAAATTTTAATAAATATTTGTTTGAATAAAATATCTGTTTGACTTTAAATTCCGTGTTATTTATTTTATTCAGCAAATATTTATTTAATTATGTGAAAAATAAAATAGTACATTAACAAATACATTTAAATGAATATATATATGTTTATTATCATCAAACAAAAACCATATACTAGCATACTAGCATATTCAACACATAATTCATAAATTTATTAATTTATCTCAAGATACTTTTCAACATTGTAAATAAATCAATAATAATTTTTTTTATATGTCGTATTTAATTAATAACTTCTAAAATATTTACAACACTAATAATTTACTATTAAACCATGTAGTATATAAATAAACAATATTTTAAAAGGATATATTCAAAAAAAAGGAAAAGAAGGTAGATTCGGAAAAACGGAATATAGGTGAATAAATAAAGATGAGCAGATAAGGTAGATTCAAAAGAATAGTATCGGGCACAAATAATAAATTTAGAACCATAAGAATTTCAATTTCAAATATTAATATAGAATTCGTTTGTTGAAAAATATTTTTGTAATAAAATACTTTTATATCGAAACAAATTTTCCCTTCGAAAATACTTTTATAACTCGATGTCTCAACAAGTTTATCCTCGTTCCTGCAGACTCTGGTCATGCGTTGATCAGGCGCAAAGCTAGAATTCTCCAAGTACTTAGTATACTTGTTTCAACACCCAATGAAAATACTGAAAAAACTTTTAAAAACAGATATGGAAAGTACAATCTAAATAAAACAAACAACCGAAACATGTCGATCATGGATCGCGGATACACAATGGTTACGCCTGGATCCCCCAGGAAACTTCTATACCAGTAGGCCACCGCAGCCCTGCGATTACGCCATGAAGACTAGTAGTACCGCAGATACACAATGGTTATGCCTGGATCCCCCAGGAAACATCCGTACCCGTAGGCTCTCGCAGCCCCTGCGGATTACGCTACCAAGCGACCCAATAGATCGCAGATACACAATGGTTACGCCTGGATCCCCCAGGAAACATCCGTACCCATAGGCTCTCGCAGCCCCTGCGAATTACGCTATGTAGTCGCGCTCGTAAGACCATGGAGATTGCCATGGAATTCGATGGACACTCGAGTATCATATCCGGAAAACCCAAATCAGAGAAATAATATCGATAGAATTAATCCACAATGTGGCCACAAAGCGGATATCAAACAAAAGGCACTTTCCATATCTTTACTTCGAAAATATGTATCATATAGTACCTTTTCAAATCACTTTCAAATATCGTACTTATATAAAGCCATTATATATAAGATTTCATTTTCAAATCGAATACTTTCCAAAATCAATAGTATATCAAATCACACTTATATAGACTTCGATTATATAAGATTCGCTTTTCAAATTGAGTACCTCTCCAAATCCATAGTTTCGAATCAACTTCATACTTATACAAATCAGTTTTATATAAGTTCGATAACTCCCAAATCAAGTATTTAGTAAAATAAGGTTCTCAATTTCAATTCGTTCAATATTAGTTAGTTTCAAAATCATATACGATTTCCACCAAAATATTTTTTTCCAAATTAAATATCTTCAGTTTCGAAGTTTCCAAAATAATAGGTTTAGAAAATAATCCTAGTTTCCAAATCAACATAATTTAGGTCAAACAAATTCATTTCCAAAATCATCATATAAATACCGGGTTTTAAATTCCAATCTATTTTAGAAACCAAATATTTATCTCAAAATCAATTATACCCAAAATGATTACCAAGTTTATACCATCCCTTTAAAACCTTTGAACTATTTATTTCTATTTGAAAGATCTAATTTACATTTTGAAAATTATTATATATATATATATATATATAGTTTTATAGAAGATGTTACTAAGTTAAAAACATTTAAAACTAAATTTTATTCAAAACATTTCAAACTAAATTTCATATTAGTATAATTCAAAATAGTCTTATTTACTTAACAAAACAGTTTCAAATTTATTTAAATCATATTACTTCATACTTTAAACATACAAAACTAAACTTATATACTTTATCAAATAATTTATACTTTTCGAAATTACTTAGCTTTGAAAATTAACCTCAATTTGGAAGTGTTCGAACTTTCAAAATAGTCAGAGAAATCAAATTTCAAATCCAAGAGTTGGAAATCAGCAACAAATCAGTAAATCAACTTCAAAAAATAGGGTTATACCAAATCAAATCCGAAACTCGAGGACTGAACACCGGCTCACTTCAAATCGTTTCAAATATATATACATATGTCTTTCAAATATCAAATCATACTTCGGAATTTTAAAGTCAAAATTGGTTTCACAAAATCAATCGCATAGCAAAGCTACTACAGTGGCCTCTCCCCCACTCTGAAACTCGAGAATCAATGTCGATGATGCGTGCACTCATCACCGAAATTATTCTCCAATGATATAAGTGAGTTCTGGACTTCTATTTTCTTGAAAACTTCTTTGAAATTTCTACGAAATCATTGGAACTCATTCGAAGTCATTTGAAACGTTTCTTATTCGGAAAATACTTTCAAATCGTATTATTATATATTATCAAAATTTCAAAACCAATTTTCAAAATACCGGAGTTCAGTTCCTCAAATTTCAATTTCAAACCCCTTCAGTTATAAATCATTTTTATATAAATCAATTTCTTATATAATTCTCAAAATTTCAAATCCTTTCGAAACTTCAAAATTCTCATTTTTAAAAAGGTATATAATCCTTATCGAAAACATTTCACTTTTATACATAGAATATGATCATACTTATCAAAATAATAATTTCGATATATAAAACAATTTCTAAAATACAAACAAGCCCGATTTTTCAAAGGATGATTCAAGAATGGATTTCAAAACAAAGATAGAGATTCCAAATTAGAGGAACTCTAATTAGATAGAATTTCTGATTTGAAGATAGGCTCGAACGAAGATGAGATAATTAAATTACAAAATAGAAAATGGATATACTTATATAAATCGCGGGCGACCTTAACCGGGTCAACCGTGACTTCAAGAATAAGATTGATACAGAATTCTAAGGCAAATCGACATTCGATCGCTAGAGATATAATTCGGCATAGCAAAAGATAGCAGCATCTAAACCAAGGATACAAAAATCTTCGGTGAATCAATGCTTGTTGTAAAGGAGTTTCACCCCTTTACAAATCATTCAAAGATTGGCGGGATCACCTATTTTTATATAGTGATCATTTGAAGTGGAGTTATGGGATGCTCCAGAATCAAAAGAATACAAATAGGGGAGACAAGGATGAATTTCAGAACAAGTGGGAGCATTCCGAAATTCAAAGGAAACCTAATCAAAGAGGAAGAGATTCAAGCACGAACGAAAGTATTTCTGTAATTAAATCTACTACATATGCTAAATTTTGCCTAGAACCTCGCTCTGATACCAACTGTAACGACCCGATATTTTCAACCATTCGCATCCGCACATGTCGGATTTGAATTGCTCAAAATATCAGATTGTTAATTTAAATTTGGCAAAACTCAGTATATACATTAAATAAATAAATCACAGAATCACAGACACAAAGTAATATAACAATAATGCAGCGGAATAGATAAATAGTAGTTCATGAAGCTACTATATAAACATCAGAGTTAGAAATAAAATACAGCAGAATATCTCAAATACAGTGAAGTGCTCAGTACGAACAAATGACCTCTCTGAACAAATCAACTGGAAAAGCTGAAAGCTGAATCGATAGTTGGATCTCCAAATGAAGCTCCAAACTCCAAAGACGAGTCTCAACTGCTGTATCACTCAGTCTGACTCAAGCGTAAAGCAAAACACAAAACACTCGAGTCAGGATTAACATTCTTATATCAATAAATCCAAATCGAGTGAAATATCAACTGAAATACAAGTAACTCAAAGGATGTTTGAGATAACCATCCTCTAAGGATCCGTGGAACTATCTACAATGTTGAAATATACGCTATTAACAACCAAACATCATTATAACACCGTGGTCATTTCAAAATAATTTATACTTCAAAACCAAAATATCATTTCCATTTCAAATAAATATATTTCCAAATTATAGCACTTTCAAAAGGTTAAATTGATAATTTCATATATATCTCATTTTAACTTCATTATTATTTAGTTTTGAAATATTCACTTAATAAATCCATCATCATCTAAATAACCTTAAATTACGTTAAACTAAATATTTCCTTCTATTTATTTAAACTTGAAGTATCCATTTAATCACTTTAAATCAAAATTAAGTTATAAAATCATATCTTAAAACCCTCAAATTCAATAAGTTTCAAATTGATTTAATTAAACAAAATTCTTAATTAAATACAATTTCAAATCAATTTCAAATCTATCTTCTCAACCTTAATTTATTAAAATCATTATAAACTCTATATTAAAATATAATTTAAATAAATACTTAACCATATTATATTTTAATAAAAATCAAACTTTATTATTAACTATTTTATATTAAAACAAATTTATACACAGCTAAAAATCAAGAATTTAACTATATATAAAATAAAATTTATATAATATCTAAATAAATATTTATATAAACCGTATATTCCTTTCCAAAACCATAGAAACCATTTTCAAAAAATATATATATATATAGACCAACGGTGTCTGTAAATTTTTTTTTCTATCCTATGATCAAGTGATACAGATATTTATCATTTCAATCCGTAATTTAAATATATACGGGTATATATAATTTCAACCCGCAATCCCAAATTCAATTCAAATGAAAATCGCTTGGGTCTATCATTTCAACCCATAATGATTTTCCCTTATTCTACAGATCGTTTGGGTATGTATTATTCAACCCATAGTGAATACTATACTAACAGGGAACTTGCAGGGTGATAACAGATATGATAATAATATAACAGGCATATATCATCAACAACAATATAATATAAACAACAGGATATGGTGTCATATCCCACAAGTGAACAATTACATATAGAGGCATAACATATATAACAATTTAAATAATTAACAGTTTAATTTAGCAGTATATTTCAATTGTCGTTTCAATTGAAATCAAATTTAATAAATATAAGAACATTAATCGTGAGTGATTGCTCACCTTTCGAGGCTAGAGATATTTGACGATGAAATGAGTTACGAATCCAAGCAAAGCAAAATTGGTACGAAATCGACGATCAAAGCTGGTAACAGGAATCGATAAAACGAATCAGAACCGGATTGATGAAGATAGATGGTATGAATGAACTTATATGTATAACTATATATAGCTATTTAAAATCATTTTAAAATTTCAAACACATTTTAAATTAAATATATATACATTTCAAAATCATTGGTTTAAATTAAACTCATATACTAAACTCAACATATATATATACACACTCCACATTTAAAAACTAATACTTATATATTATATTCATTTCTACCTAACATATCCTATTTATATTGAAGTACCATACCTTTCTGCAACATCCAAAATTGAAGTTCTTTAGACATAAAATATGTATATATATTTACCTTGTAATGTACTAAAATAAACCAATATATGTAAAAGCTACAGATAATAATATGTACAAATAAACTATTCATGTCAATCAGGCTAGGACAAAAGTCGAAACCGAGCAAAGCAAAACTGGATTTTTTTTTTTGAAAACGAAGTTTATATATTATTATTTTTAATCATTAAAACCCAATAATATAACATATATATATATATATATATATATATAAATCAACATCACTATAATATATATTAGCCTATATAGATATACTGTACAATAATGTTTCATAGTAACTATCAGGCCAAACTAAAGTAAAGTGTATATATACGGGCTATATACAAAAAAACTAACATAATATTTTAAAGCAACAAGATCTGTACCAAATTTTCTTTATATAACAAATATAACTTATGTACATTTTTCTCAAAAAAACAAATATAACTTATGTAACAGATTATATATATACAATCATAGGATTTTATCCGACCAGGTAATACATAAATATTAATATAAATCTAAGTATAAAGACAGATATAGTACTAGATTTATATACTCAAGCTTAAGGAGAAATACAAGCATGGAACTGACCAAAGTCAGTAACAAAACCAATATATATATATAACTTTACAACATATTCGTATATACTTGAATATAGGATAAAACACATGTTTCAAAATTTATGACATATATGTATACATTATACATACTAATATATATAAAACAATTTATATATTATTATCAAAGCTGTTTAGATATACTATGCTTTAGTATACACATAAGTTACAGACAAAGCTCATATATATATAAACACACCTATTCACGCGGATATAAACAGGCATATACTCAACATATTAATCTACTATGCTATAACTTATTTTAAAATATATATAAACAAATGTATTTATAAATAGATATACATACTTACACAATTTCAATAAGGAGGAAGACGGCCAGAGGAGTGATGGTTGGAGGCTTGACAAGGAAGTGGTGGTTGCCTGATGGAGCGGTGGCGGAAGCGGGTCAGGGTCGAGGTGGAGTTGAACGCGGTGGAAGGGAAGGCGATGTACTCAGGTCGGGGTAGCGGAGGCATTGGCTGATGGGAGGCCGTGCACGGCTGCCGAGGAGTTTGGAGGTGGGGAAGAACGGCGGCCGCTGGCGAGGGTGTGTTGCTCGGAGAATGGTGGAAGGCGGCCTTGGCTGCGCGATGAAGTTCTCGAGAGGAATTGTAAACTGGAAGAAAAAAAATAAAATGAGGAAGAAAGAGACGAAGAGATGTTGCGTGAGAATGAAAAAGAAAGAGAAGAATGTAGGATACAACAAAAGCAAATGGAAGTGAACCGTAGAAATAAAGTAGCCGGTAGACTAAATATAAAGTGAAAGAATGACAACGGTCACAAGCCGATTCAGCTGAAAATAATTAAAGCAATTTATTACATTGCTTGGGTTGCATGGTTCAAAGTTTGGAAAACAAGAAAGCTAACGGTTGCAAATTTTTGGTACCGATACAACGAACATTTTATTGTTTCCGTCGCGTACCGGATTTCAAAATACAGAAATAAATATACCGTAGAGATCAGCGCGACGAGACGATCAAAACGGTATACAGATATTAGTGGTACGATCATCCGGTCAAATGTCGATAATCGGTACCGAAAATGCTGCTAAAATACCGGAATTATGATAAATGGAGCAATATAAGTCCAAATTTGGAAAAACGAAAGATGACGTCTCACTCAGAAGATGATTTAGAAATTAATTGTGTAAAAATATTCAAGTTTGAAAAACATTTTATTATCATCAATTCTAACTGATTTAAATTGAAATAGAATTGCACAATAAAATAAACTTCCATATTATTAATTGAAAATTTATCACTTGCTATGTTTTTAAATACGTATCCCAAATATAAAAATTTTATTTCAAAATTCAATAATTAAAAATTTCACAAAACTTCCAGTTAAATATATTTTAAAACTATTAAAATTTACGGGTCGTTACAGGAAAAAATGGTCATTTGGACGGATTCGCCTTTATAATTTCTAAAATGAGAAGCCTTTTTTCTCATTCTTCATTTCTCCTTTTCTTCTTCATTTGGTTTTGAAGTGAGAAAATAGATTTCAAATCCACATAGCTTCTTCAAATCTTAACTAAAAACTCTAAATTAAATATCCAAATTCAAGTTAGAAGATTCTTTACAAATCCATACCGTCAAGTTTGTGTTTTGGGGAAGATAGTTGCCG
Source organism: Allium fistulosum (assembly GCA_030737815.1). NCBI lineage: Eukaryota > Viridiplantae > Streptophyta > Magnoliopsida > Asparagales > Amaryllidaceae > Allium > Allium fistulosum. Next base: position 887,595,709 of record CM060903.1, on the reverse strand, counting down.
GATTTTAGAAATAAATGGAAAGTTTAGAGTTGGATTTCATTAAGCCTAAATTTCTAAGGGATTTGACGAGTGGGATCTCTTCTCTAAACTATATAATCATTTGTTATGTTAAAATCACGGTTTAATGCTAATGTTGGTTAGGGATTGAGCATTGAACTTGACCAGAGATTTTAAAGATGAGAATCTTGTTAAATGAATGTTTTAAAATATAAACTTTGTAAATTGATGTGTTAGGAATTGGTAGAAATTGAATCATATTTGATATGAATGTGTAGTTTGATCATTAATTGAATTAATGATAGAAATGATAGGATTGTATTAAATGATAGTTGAAGTTGTCACTGAATGATGGAATATGAGGTTGGAATGATTGGTCGGGTGGTAAAAATCATATGGTTTGTAAAACGTTTGAGTTTCGAAATGATTCGTTTAATCACCATCTGATGGTATTCGTTCCATGCCAGAATGTCGAAGATGCGAATTTGAGTGCAAGGTGTAGTAGGAGGATCTAAGGTCACGAAGTCATAAGGTCAACATTGGGTCAAGGAAAGCCAGGGCTATGGTCGAGTAAAGTTTAAATGGTGGGATAAATTACCTTAGGGAAATTTACCACATATAGGTTCAAACTCGTGGCCTACATGCGAATGATCGACCGAATTCATCAGTCGACTAATAGAGGGAGATGTACGGTGTTTTGAGGCTGAAAGGAGATAGGCTAAAATTAGCCTATAACAATCGACTGGTTAGGTTCAAACAGTTGACTGTTCAAGGAGTTAGTCGAAATTAAAACTTGAGCATTCAATTGTTAAACCATAGCCAGAATTTTCTACAGCGAGTCAGTTTACCTATCAATTTTCAACTGTCAACTGATCGGATATAGGATGGAAAGCATGGGGTTTTGTCGGTATTTTTTGATGAATTTAAAGATGCGATATCTTTCACATACGAAGTCATATCGAGACGCGGTTTAGACCATTGTTCATTATTTCCAAGGAAAATGATCCTTGAAGTTTTGGTAGGTTATGGAGTACTTTGATTGTGGGGCCTATGTAGAATCGCTTCGACACGTATTCCAAAAGCGTAAATTTTGTGATAGATTGGGAAATGACGATGAAGTCATATTGGGGATGTATTCTAATTGTATGGTACCTTTTGTCGGGTTGTTTGGTGATTTTTAAGATGTAACGAGTGGAGTATTTTGATATACGACTCCATACAGTATTGCGCATACGACTCCATATAGTATTGTGCATACAGAGCAAGTCCATGATGCTTAGATTTGACCTTGGGATTATATACACACACATACATACCACTGTGGTATGAGCAGTTGTCGTGTTGGGTATGAGCCTTCAGGCAGATGGACACTGTTGATAGAAGACGTTTAATCACGATAACACGACTACATCCTCATGCTACGTTGTTACAAGGGTTATAAGCTTGTATTTAATTGTCATTTTGTTCTCATGATAAACAAATAGTAGTGGTTAGGTACATGTATATCGATTCAGGTTTGATATGATTATAGGTGAATGATGATGCGTTGAAAGCTTCGTGAGTATAGGTCTTATGTTTATGACTATACTTGACAAGTTTTAGCTTTACCAGAAGTCCCGTGACCCACTTGCCTAGTAAGTAACGGTTTAGTCATGATTGGTGTTGTGATCTTTATATATGATAGTTTTATTAAATGGTGTAGCAGATAGTAGAAATCTTATTCTCTCACCTAGGGCATACCCCTAACTATATCAATCTCTCACCTTCACTTGGGACTAATTATGAAATCTTATTCTCATCTCTATGATTAGTTTTCTCAAAGCCGATTGAGCAAGTTCCTTAGTGAACGGACATATTATATTGTTTTAACTATCTACTTTGTTAATCAACTCTCTCTAACATCGATAAACTACATTTATCATATGTAACCCTTTAGAGTATGTTTCTGCATTTCTAGTGAACACTAGGTCCTTTTGTGATTTGTATTGCGGCATTGCTATTGCATAACAATGTTAAGTGATTCTCAATATTTGGAATCACCTTAGCTCAGTTATAAAGTTGTGCATTATACAGCTTTTGTTGCGGTGCTATTCAAGGCAATGCATTTAGCCTTTTAGTCAGCCACAACCTTTCGTTTTGGCAAAATTCCAACTTAAATCTCCTTAACTAAGATTGATCATAAATTTTAGGATAGACATACTATACTCAATATCATTTATGAAGTTTGTGTCTGAATACTCATTTACAAGGAGTTTGCTGTTTCTACAAACAATTCTATAGTATTTGCAAATACTTAAGAATACTCTTACCTATTAGGACCTTAATTCGGATTTGACACTCTCTCAACGTACCAATTACATAAGCAATTAGCGATGTAGTAGGCATTATAACATATATGATAATCCTTATTACTAATGCATAAGGAATCTATCTCATATGCTCCATATTAAACGTTATAATATGGTATCTATGTATATCATATAGGACAATCCCACCATTTTTTATACTACTTAGAAAGGATGTCATTTTCAAATCTAATGTCGAGCATTAAACAGCCAAACAAAAATAAACAACCAAACTAAAATAATTATAACATGCATATATTGTGAACAATCATAAGTTTGTTGTTTACTTATTGTTTAGAAATATTATAGTACCTTTATAGTTATTTCTTACAGGCACTCACTTCATCTGCGTTTCGACCGAAAATCATGCTTTGATTTCTTTATCAAAATATTGCTCAATTCTGATGCTCGTCGAACGATACTATTATATCAGTTCTTAGATCATATTCAAAACCCACAAACCCAGTATCTCTCCCACTGGCCTCAAAACACTTTGATTGTTATGTGCTAACATTTTGTTCTAAACCGTTATTTAGAATATTGTTTCAAAATAAATTTCCCAAAACTTGAAATCATGTAAATAATAATTTCGCGTGTAAAATCCAAACTAAGTTAAGCGCGTTCAATGACAAATCTGTTACGCTAATTTCAATAATTGAAATTTATAAGTTATTCATATCAACATTGCTTACTAAATCCATCTGCATTGGTCTTCTTCTCAAAGATACATTTACAACTGATGGATCATATCCCTTTGGGTACAACTATCAAAATCATATCTTGGTAATGTACTAAGAACTGATTTTGGATCTGTACATTATGCCATATGGAAGAGTAAATACTCTTAATGGCTAATTAAGAATTGAGGAAATTCTTTTCTCAACATTGATACAAAATTCATAGTTTCACTTCAATGTGCGAGAGTTCTTAAAGACATTTTAATGAGGGTGTTTACTTTGGCTTGGTGAATTTCATTTCATCTTACGTAATTAGTTATATATTCGGATCGTATCCAAATCCATTTTGCTGCCAATAATATCTAATGGAAATTCCTTCATCGTGAAGTTGATGATTCTTGAACAACAGTAGTTTCTCAGTATAATTGAACATGCATTAAGAAATGTTTTATAAACCACCTTTGTGATTGTGTATGATTTAATTATGAGTTTACAAAAATTTATGCTCATAACGTAAGTTTCTCAATCAATATTGGCATGTCCCAAATTGCTTTGGGGTGATTCACACAAGATCCCTTACGAATGAATATTATGTGTAGCTCTCAAAATACACAACTTGTCAACTCTTTGGCCAGGGATGTGTGGATGTTTATTATAAAATTTTATCTTGTATGATCCCGTAAACTATTCTTTAATTGAAACTAAGTTTAATATATGTACGTACTCTTAAGTACACATCCTAACATGTAACAACCCTAGATTTTTGCATATATTTTAAATTTGACTTTATTTTTATTTTGAAATTATTTTTAAACTTGTTTTATTTTCAACATTTCATTTTAAATATAAATTTTGATTATCATATGAAATATAATTCCAAACTTGTATAAATTGAATATTTTCCTGAAAAGTATATTTGTAGTCAAACTTGTCAAACTTTGACTTTTAAATTTTAAAATAAAATATTCAAATTCTTAAATTTTATCTTTTACTATGAAAATAGATTTAATTCCATGAATACTGCTTTTCGTTTCGTTGAAAACGGACTTATATTGTAGAAGTTATGTAAATTTCAATTTTGTGTATAAACTGTTTATTTTGCAATATTATTTATTTTAAATCATATAAATTATATTTTTATTGTCATATTTTGTTTTAATAGGTTATTTTATGTCTTTTAATATTTTTAAAATGATAATATAATTTTTCTAAAGTATACTTGAATTTATTTCAATTTATAAAGCCTAGTTTCCACTTTTCTGCTATTTTCTTCATTAAATTATATTTAATTAAAATATATATATTTATTTTTGTGAATTCATTTTTATTTTGTGTTCTTATCTTTATTTATAAATATTTTTCAAGTACATAAAGATTTTCTAAAGTTCATTTGAATTTGTTTCAAATTTATAAAGCCTAGTTATGTATATATTGCCATTTTCTTTATTTATTTGATGTTTATTTAAATTTATTTATTTTATTTTCTGAGTTTATTTATCTTTATTATCAGCCTTGTTATGTATTTATAAAATTAAAATGAATTTGTGGAAATTTGAAAAGACTTGAAACTCTTTATCTCCTTTTGACTTTTCCTCTTCCGCCTTTTCATTTTCCAACCTACATCTCATTAATTTTTTTTTTTGGCCGTACAATACTTTTCTCATTTCAGCTGACTTCCTCACTTTTTTCACGTATTCTAACCTTCTCGAACCCACAAAAAAAATCACGGCCATGGCTTCAAGAGATTGGGTAAAATTCTTCCTTCCTTTTTCTTGTTTTCTATGTTTTCTACCTTTGTTTTGCATATGCTCTCTACCTCATAGCTTGGCTCCTCCTCAACCAGATCTGAACCGACCTCTAACACCCCTTTTCTCTGACCATTACCCACCCTACTACACCACCAAGGCAGGCCAAGCACATCCATGGCAAGGAGTACCACCAAAATCAACAAAAACCACCACATATTACACTAGCCGAGCCTAGATTGTTAGCACCACCTTCTACCACCATTTTCCGCCACTACCACCACCACCACCACCTCTGACCTGACCTCCACCCTCTGCCACATCATCCACCATCACCAGCACCCATTGGCCGTGACCCATGACCTCTGGCCGAACCTATTTGTGCCAAAGATGTGAGGTTATGTTGCATTGTTTAGCCTTGAACACCTAGTTTTTGCACCTAGACTTCACCACTTTGTTAACGCATGCTAGGTCGACCCTATGGAACCCAAAACCAGATCCAAACCTACCCCTTAGCCATGCAATTCAGATCTGGAGCTGAAGCATAGATGGTAGAAAGCAAGTGCCAACACTTTGGTTTTGTTTTATGCAGTTGTTCCTAACATTGTTTAGTGGCATCCTGTTTTGAAACTTATGTTTTATATATTTGTTTTGTGTAATGTTTTCAAGGGGTATAGCTTTGGCTCTTCAAATCTCAAATCATTGTCGTGATTTCGTGCCTCTGGAAATCTTTGTTGTGTGTTTGTGGTTGTCATCTCCAGCTTGAACAAGTGAGTTATTCTCACCTGACAATATGTACTTATATAACTGATAAACCGACATCATTTGAATCTGTAATGTATATCATCATGTTATATATGCTTATATTATTATCATATGATGTTCACACATGCTTATACACTTGTTATCTCTTATGTTACTGTTATATCATGTTATTCTGTTCATTTTATCAGTTTATCACACTGCAAGTTTCCTGTAGATTAGGTTCACTATGGGTTGAAATGATACATACCCGAACGGACTTTAGAATAGGGAAAAATCGTTATGGGCTGAAATGATAAGCCTGAACGGTTTTTATTTATTTTATATTTAACTTGGGATTGCGGGTTTGAAATGATAGAACCCGGTTTTCTTTGTAAACTGCGGATTGAAATGATACATATCCTTATCACTTGACCTAGGCTAGAAAATTATATACAGACCCGTGGTTTATATATTTTTCTGAAAATTTTAAAATATTTAAAAAATTGTAAATATTATGATATTTTGATTTAAACTTTATTAAAATGATTTCTATAAAATATTTGTGATTTTCTACAAATTAAATAAGTGAATTAAGTAAATGGTGAAGTAGAATTTGAAATATAAGTTAATTTTGGAATTTATGATTTTGTTTATAAATGGAATTTATGTAAAGTAAGAAAATATGACAACTTTGATTTAAAAGATGAATTTAATGATCTTTATTTAGTAATAATAATTTTTAAAAGTGTTAATGATTTTGTATAAATTAAAATATGAAATAAATGAATATTTAAGCTGAATTTGGAAATATAACTTAAATTGGGAAATTGTGAATTTTGTTAAAAGTGAAACTTTAATTAAGTAAAATAAATGGAAATAAGTTATATTTTGGAAATTTAAACTTAGTTGTTAAGTTAATATTTAATTTGATTTTGTATGGAAATTTGACTTTATAAAAATCATAGAAATAAAGGTGTTTAATTGATTGTTTTTTTAAATATGGAAATATATGATTTTATAAGTTAAAATGATTTTTATTAAAAGTTAATTATGTGTGAAATTGTAAATAAAACTCTGAATTTAATTTGATAGCATTTTTGAAATATAATGCAAAGATATTACAGCATTGGAAAATGCTGTAGTTGTTTTAAATGAACCAAATAGCAAATTTGAACTAAGGGTTATTATAGCACTTTGTTAGTGCTATAGTTGTTAAATTTAACTAAAATTTTAATTGAAACTAAAAAATTACAGCATTTTAAATGCCGTCTTTTGTTAATGAACTGTTGTTAAACATAACATTTCGTAGCATTTTCTAAGTGCTGCGAAAGTTGAATTTTCTTTGTTTAATAAATTTAAATGAATAAATGATCTTCGAAAAAAGATTAAATTTTGGAAATTAAATATTTAATTATTAAATATAATGAATTGACTTTAAATGATTTAAATAAAATAGTTGATTTGGGAAATACAACTATTTTGAAATGTGATTTAATGGTATTTAAATTTAAGTTAAATAAATGATGTTTTGTAATGACATTTTGATATTTTAAAATGAATTTGAAATGATATTAAATCTTGGAATGAATAATTGAAGTTTATATTAGTATGAAAAATATTTGGTTTACTTGTAATTTGAATCTGTTTAAAAGACATTGGACTTATGAAATATAGGATAATAAAGCTTTGGAATTTATTTTATAATTTGAATAGTTATTTTGTGGATTAAATCTATATTAATTTATAAGATTTGAAATGGTCTATGAAAATTTAATTGAAATAAATGATTGAATTGAATTGAAACTTTGGAAATTTTAATACTTGATTTGAAAGTATAATAATTACACTTTTAAATAGTTTAAATGAATTATTTTGATTGAAATATAAACTATTTAAAAAGGTGACTTGAAATGATAATAAATGAATGATATCTTTAAATTTAAAAAGTATTTAAAGTTGAATATTTAGATTTGAACTCAAGTAATATTTTGATACATTAAAATGATTTGAAATGAAGTTTGAAAGGATATGATATTTTGATATATTAAAATGATTTGAAATGAAGTTTGGAAAGATTTGATATTTTGATATATTAAAATGATTTGAAATGAAGTTTTGAAATGATATGATATTTTAAATATATTGAAATGGTTTGGAATTGATTTAATCTTTATTTTGATAAAGATTTGGATTTGAAATGATATTCTATTTTGAAGTATAAACTGTTTAAATTATAACCACGGGTTATAATAACGATTGGTTGTTAAAGAGACCGGGATCGGATATGGACATACTCTCTGTCGATACCGAAAACCACTTTGACAACTGTGTACGCGGTGGAGTTTCCAGAATGAAGTAGGATGGTGGCGACGATCCTAAGGTATATACGTGGACCCAACTCCCGTGAGTTGGCATAAGGTGGCTAAAACAGGAGCGATTGACTGACCAAGGAGGTAGCACCTCTTATCGGACACACTTCTTCGATACCATTCTATTACTTGTGATTGATTTGGTGCGTACCCTTGATTTGGGAGTGTTGTTCGAGGTGGGCGGTAGTGGCTGCTATGCGTCACCACCAGTCCGGATGCGTAATTGGTATATCTACCCTGGCATTGCCTTGTGTGCCGTGTCACCTACCATATCGAGCCCACTATGATTTTGGTTTAAAGATCCGACTGCGTTAAGGTTCACCATCCCCTTAACGCTATTTTCTATATGATTATACTTTACTGATTAGACACTACTGTATATAGCATATATTACTATATAGTAAATAGTTTAACGGGTCCTTAGAGGATGGGCGGTCCCAAGCATATTCTAAGTTACTTGTACCTTTATTACAGTTCACTTGAGTTGGTTTATATTGTATAGGTATGTATGTCTTGACTCGAGTGTTTGTATTTTTATTTACGCTCGGGTCAGTCTGAGTATTCACAGATTTGGATTCCACTTTCTGGAGATTGGAATCGCTGGAGATTATCTGCTTATCTAGTTTTATCTATCTCAGTTCTATTGTTCTATTCAGCTTGTACTTGGTTATCATATTGAGACTTCTGTTGTATTTTATTTCTTCTGTTATATCTTATGTAACTCTGATATATTTATATAGTAGCTTCATGAACTACTATCTCTTTTACTTCCGCTGCATTATTTTACTCGGTGTCTGTGATCTGTGATTATTTATTTACTGTATATTCTGAGATTTGCCAAATTTTATTTACAACGCGGTATTTTGAGCAATTCAAGTCCGACATGTGCGGATGCGAATGGTTGAAAATATCGGGTCGTTACATAACATGAAGAAGTTAACTCAACTTCATTCATTATCAATCTTACTTTGTCCAGCAAAGTCTGATTGCTCCTTACCGCTACATCATTATGTATCATAGGGAGGAGTGACTTCTAAGATTGAATCTTATTTATTCTAGGTACTTTTGGAACTCTTTACAATACACTCACCGATTTGATCAAATCGAATTCCTTTTTTCTTTTGCACCTTATGTTATTCACTTATGTTTATATTATTTGAATTTATCATAGACATACTACATGTCTATCAATTACACATGTTCATGCCTATGATAATTCATTGGTGAATTTAATGAAGTAGTTTTTTTGGTATCATTAGTCTTACAATTGCATATATCTATATGTATCAATTTGAAGAGTTCACCGACAGTTGTGTCGAGCCCACAAAATGGGTGCTTTGCAATTAACCTTCTAAGATATAAATCATAAATACCATTTGATTCATAACCATATGTTTATTCCTCAAACATATGGCTTAGTCTATAATTCCAAGTAACATCCCCGATTTTGAAGCCTTAAAGTAACCGCTATAGATGTTACAGTCATCTACAGTATTAATTTCCGGTGACAAAATGCGGTGATGTTAATGACATCCATAATATCAGAAGCATAAGAATATGAAATATTTCAAACACAATTTCAAATTAACTTTTCTCATTACATTTCAAATCAGAATTTCATATTCAGTACATAATCCCATAACGTTGCCCAGGTTTAGAAAAATATTACTATTACAAAATATGCTAAAAGCGACATATAAGATGCCCCCTTGGATGACCAGAGTTGCTAAATAGACAGTCATAACATCTGCCATTACATACAACATTCAATCACAGCGGAATAGATAAATAGATAATCTTCTACATAGCTAATCTTTGCCTCCTGCACATCTTCGGAAGCTTTATTCGCCAACACCTTAAACCTTAACTCTTAATCTACTCAAATTAAATTTTGAGCACTCGAGATATTAAGGGGAAAACATAAACTTTGAGTCAGACATAAAGCCTGCTGTTAATAAGAACATGACATCTCAATTTATCAATATTAAGTGAGACTACGTCACCTAGCAGAATGTGTTTCCCCTCGCTAATATCCTTTAAAAGCATATCTTTTGCAATCAAAATACTACTACCAAACTAGTTGTAATAAACAATGTACAATAACATGTATGCATACAAAATAGGTAATCAGTGGACTATCTATCCCAACATAATCAAAACACGAGATGTATATTCATTATGCACCTTGGTTTGGATGAGAAAGATGAGACTTTATGTAGACTTGATTCCTATCAGCTTTGATTCCTTAATCTTTTAATTTTCTTTTTGTTTTCCCTTTGCTATGGCTGGCCTCTTTGTATGTTTAGTTGTTATGTGTATAAATGAATCAAGGAAATGAAGATAGAAGGGTTTAAGGGGTAGGAATAAAGGCTATTTCCATTTTTCCCTTATCATTTTCCTTCTTCTTATCCTAACCTTTTATTTCTCTAATTGGTTTATTAACTAATGCACGACCTAAACTTAATTACCAAATCTCAATTTCCTTATACCTTTATATTATTTTATTTTATTTATCTAATTAAATATTCTAAATGATGTTTGTCAAAATTAGGGTCATTACAGACTCCCCTCCTTAAAGAATTTCGTCTTTGAAATTATGATAAAGTGCATACATCAATTAAACATAAAGGCAAAATATATCATCAAACAAGTCAGGATAAGTGTCTCTAATCTTGCTTTCTGTTTTCCAAGTACAATCTCTCTCATCATCACTCCATTGGACCTTTACTAATCAGACTGTCTTGTTTCTTAGCTTCTTCTCATCCTTAGCTACTATACGAACTAGCTGTCTAACTATAGTCATGTCCAGTTCCACTACTAGGTCTTCTAATGCAATCAGAGAAATAATAGTTTTTGGATCTTAAACAAACTTCCTTAGATGAGAAATATGGAAAACATTGTGGACTCATACCAAACTATTCGGTAACTCTATCCTATAAGCAAGTTTCCAAATCCTTTTTATAATAGTAAATGGTCCAACAAACCTCGATGCTAATTTTCCCGACTTCCCGAATCTTATTACACCCTTCATCGGTGATACCTTAACAAAAACATGATCTCCAACTGAGAACTCTAAGTCTTTTCGTCTTTTATCTGCATAACTTTTCTGCCTTGACCGAGCCTCCTTCATTCTAGTCCAAATTAATTCAATCTTTTTCATGGCTTCTCTTACTAAATCTGGACCAAGACCTAATCTATCTTCGGTCTCTAACTAACATATAGGAGATTTGCATGGCCTTCCATACAAAGCTTCAAACGATGTCATCTCTATACTAGTCTAATAACCATTTTTTTATGAAAACTAGACTAAGTGTAGATGTTCTTCCCATGATCCTCCAAAATCTAGCACACAAGCTCTTAACAAATCTTCTAAGACTTTGTTAACTATTTACATTCGCCCTCGGTCTGTGGATGGTAAGCGGTACTCATCTTGAGCTTGGTACCTAAACTTCTTGTAGACTCTTTTAGAACTCACTAGTAAACAAGGAATCTTTGTCACTTACTATACTACTAGGAATCCCATGCACTCTAACTATATTCTCCATGAATAACTTAGCTAAGACCGGTGCCGTTCTAGTCGACTTAACGGGTATAAAGTGTGCACTCTTAGTCAATCTGTCCACTATAACCCAGATACTTTCATTTCCTCGATTTGACCTTGACAACCCATCTATGTAACCCATAGGTATAGAATCCCACTTCCAAACTGGAATATCTAAAGCCTAAAGTAACTCACTCGGTTGTTGATGCTCAACTTTTACTTGCTGACAGTTCAAACACTGCTTTACCCATAAGCCTACATCCTTCTTCATACCTTCCTAGAAGAAACTTCTTTTCATATCCTGATACATATTAGTTCCTCCTGGATAAATGATGAACTTTGATCGGTGACATTCCTTAAGAACTTCCTTCCTTATGTTTCCAATATTCGGAACACATAACCTTCCTTTCTTTCTCAACCATCCATTTTAGCCAAGATTGAAATCTTTTAAATCATCAATCTCAGTCCCACTCTTAAACCTTTGTACCATTCAGCTAGTAATGGATCATCTCCTTGTTTACAAGCAATCCTTTCGATCATTATTGGTCAAACTTCTAAATATGACAGCATAGCAGTTTCTTGGCTCAAACTTGCTGTAGATCTTAACTACACACCATATGTAATCAATGTTTCTAAATCTTTCCACTCAACTATCATTGCTAATACTTCATTCTAATGCCTTGTACTAAGTGTGTATGCTACCTTATTTCCTTTCCCTTTTGTATACTCAATTCCAAAGTCATAAGCAGTTATAAACTCTAACCATCTCTATTGTCTTATTTTCAGCTCCTTCTGAGAGAATAAATATCTGCATGACTTATGGTCCATAAACAACTCGAATCTCTCTCCCAAAAGGTAATGTCTCCACACCTTTAGTGCAAAAATTATTGCAGCTAACTCTAAATCATGCGTCGGATATCTAACCTCATGTAGTCTGAGCTGTCGAGAAGCGTAGGCAATTACTTTACCCCTCTGCATTAACACAGCTCCTAATCCAGTTCCGCACGCACCTGTATACACTACCAAATCTTGATTTCGATCTGGAACGGCTAACACCGGCACATTGGTCAATAAATGTTTCGGCTCTGGAATACCTCACATTTATCAGTCCAAACAAACTTTACTTCTTTCCTTGTCAACTTAGTCATTGGTTCTGCTATCCACGAGAAATCCTTAATAAATCTCCGGTAATAGCCAGCTAGTCCAAGAAAACTCTTTATCTCGGTCACTGTCGCGGTTCTCTTCCAATTATTAACTGCTTCTATCTTTGCTGGATCTACCAACAATCCTTTTTCTAAAACTACATGACCAAGAAACTTCACCCCCTTCTTCTAGAAGTAACACTTTGAAAACTTCACTTTTAACTGATGCTGTCTCAGTGTCTCAAGCACTATCCTAAAATGAAGTTCATGGACTCTTTCATCCTTGGAATATATTAAGATATTGTCTATGAACACCAATATGAATCTATCTAAATGCTCTCAAATGATCCAATTCATTAAGTCTACGAAGAAGGCTGGCACATTAGTCGATCCGAACGACATTACTAACCATTCATACGATCCATACCTTGCCCTAAACGCCGTCAAAGAAACACCATCCTCTGCTACTCTTAGCTGATGAAACCCTGTTGTCAAATTCAATTATTAAAACACTTTGGTTCCACTCAACTGATCAAAAAATCATCAATCCTCGACCATAGATATCGATTCTTTATCGTCTTCTCATTTAACTTACGATAACCGATACATAAACTTAACGATTCGTTTGGTTTCATAACAAACACCACGGTTGCTCCCCAAGGTGAACTGCTTGGTCTGATAAAAGTTTTCACTCCCAATTGCACCTTTAACTCATTTATCTTGATAGGTGTCACCCTATTTGGCGGTCTACTAACAGGTCCACTCCTGGTATAAGATCTATTCAAAACACAATAGCTCGTTTCGGTGATAGTCCTATCACTGGTTCAAAGACATCTACGAATTCTCTCACAATGAAAACTTGACTCAACTCATCTTCCTCCTCCATTACATCCAATAAAGCACAAACATCAAAACTCGGGTTTTCTACAGAATATATAATTCGATCACTACTACTAGGGTGTCTTGTTGATATTTTCCTATTGTGGCAGAATATCATAGCATCATACTTATTTAACTAGTCCATACCCAAAATAATTATGAAGCCTACAAAATCAAACAGATGCAAACTACAACAAATATATGACCTAACAATTCAAACTCTAATAGGTCACATCTTATCCCAAGAGTTGCATACCTTCCTATCAGATTTGCAACCCTTAAGGATGTAACTAGGTATAAGGGTTCTAGGTTAAGCTTATCTACCAAACAATGAGATATGAAAGAATGTGATGCACCGGTATCAAATAGAACTCTAATAGGTATACCATGAACCAAAACTGTACCTCCCATCTGAGCCTTTTTTCCCCTCAACTATTGGTCTCGAGGTAGCTGGTTCCAATGCAAACACCTTGCCCTTCTCAGCTTTAGTTGGTTTCTTGCACTGGTTCTTATAATGATTGATCTGATCACAACTGAAGCACTTAATGTTCTTCCTTCCAATTACCTTCTTTCCATCTCCAGAACGCATTCATTTGTGAAATGCCCTTTCTTATCACCCTTATAGCAGATAATCTCATATTTTCCTTTCATGGCAGCTCCACTCTTCTGAGCTCATTTCTTGTGAAAGTACGTCCTCTTCTGATTCTGCCCACCTTGAGCCTCCATTGCTTTGTTATTACCAAAGAAAGCAAGCATCTCTTCATTCCTTAAAGCCATCTCTATCACTACATCACATGGTTCCCTGAGTTATGGCAAAGTTTCCCTAGCTAGCTCAGGTCTTAGTTCCCAAATGAACTTCTCATTCTTCTTAATTACTATGTCGAGTGTAGCATAACCATACCTTGATAACTCCTCGAATCTTGTAGCATATTCCAACACAGTCATATCTCCTTGCACCAACTCAGCAACCTTTCTCAACATGGTAGACTTAGCGATCTCTGGCATAAATCTTTCTTCAAACCTTCTCCTAAATTCTGCCCAAGTCAAGGTTTCCTATGCTACTCCAACAATAGCACTGTTCCACCAGTACAACGTAGCTCCTTGCAGTTGCCTGGATGCTAACCTCCTCTTCTTCTCATCATTTAGTCCAAGATCAGCGAAAATCCTTTCGCAATGAAGCAACCAATTTGCTACTTCAATTGCATCTTCAGTTCCAACAAATGGTTTTCCTCCAAGCCTTGCATAGTCTTTGGTCAGCTCAGCATAGTTGTTGACAACCAGAGCTTCTAGATTCACTCTTCCAGCATTTCCACCTACAAGTCCAACAGCAGCTCCTACTTGCATCATGTTGACAAAGAACTATTACATAGCTCCAATATCAACCTGCGGTGTTCCAGCACCTACATTTGAAGCTATTTGCCGACCTAGGTTTCTCCTAATATTGGGCCTAGAATTTCCAATAGATGTGGTGCTTCCTCCATCGAGATTCACTCTTCCATTTCCTGTCTCCATATCTTACTTTCCTTTAGTCTGCATTCGAAGCTTAGTAAGACATGGAAGAATGGTCTAAGGGAGAAAAGAGAATAGAGATAAACCGTATACTTATATATAACAAATACAAGTACCTTACTATAGCATTATCTCATATCCCAATGTTATTCTCTGATTCATTTGGATTATGTTTTAAAACCTCTTTTTAAGTTCAAAATTCTTTAAGTTTTACATAAACCTATGCTCTGATACCAAGTTGTAACATCCCTCATTTTGAGGTCCAAAACTAATCGCTATAGATGCTGCAACCATCTACAGTATTAATTTCTGATGACAAAATGTGGTAATGTTAATGGTATCCATAATATCAAAAACAAATATGAAATATTTCAAACACAATTTCAAAGTAACTTTTCTCATTATATTTCAAATCAACATATCATATTTAGTACATAATCCCATAATGTTGCCCAGGTTCAGATAATAATTATTACAAAATACGCCAAGAGCGATACATGAAGATGCCTCCTTGGATGATCAGAGTTACTAAATAAACAGTCATAACATCTGCCATTACATACAACATTCAATCACAACGGAATAGATAAGTAGGTAATCTCCTACATATCTAAACATTGCCTCCTGCACATCTTCAGAATCTTTATTCGCCAAAACTTGCTAAACTTGAAAACCTTAACTCTAACCTACACAAATTAAATTTTGAGCACCCGAGAGTTTAAGGGCAAAACATAAACTTCGAGTCAGACATAAAGTCTGGTGTGAATAATAACAAGACAACTCAATCTATCGATATTAAGTGAGACCACGCCGCCTAGAAAAAGCCTAGCAGAATGAATTCTCCCTCACTAATATCCTTTAAAAGCATATCTTTTGCAATCAAAATCCTACAACCAAACTGGTTGTAATAAACAATATACAATAACATGTATGCATACAAAATAGGTAATCGGTGGGCTGTTTGTCCCAACATTATAGTTTTATCAGGCTGATATAAACCTATGGCTGACTAGGGCCTACCAGACATAATAAATGTTCTAACTTGTTGTTAGAGAAAAACTAGATGGTTTGTCCATAACTAACTACTTCTAGGGTCAACTGATCCTAATGGTTTTGCACACTCACTAATAACCTCTCTCTACTCTTTGTATTCCTTTATGTGTGCAACCTTCTTTTAGTCTAACCCATGACACTGCCCTACACATTGGAATTTTGGACTTATATTAGCTAGAGGCTACTAGCTAAAGTATAGGGTGCGACCCCACACCAGTCTCATCTGGTTTCTAATCTCCGAGTCATTCTTTTAGTAAAATTCTGGGTTAACTACCCTATCTATATTTCCTTGAAAACAAAATCTTTGTAAATGATTTAACCCTTGAATCATATTTAAAACAAGGAAAAGACTGTTCCTTACTAAAATACTTATGCTATGATATATGCTTTACAAAACATTGTTGATGAAACTCGAAATCATTAGGGTCTATAACCCACTCAAAACTTAGGCTATAAGCTAAAACTATGTAATACCTTTACAATTATAAAACCTGACGGCGTCATCGCCATTAAAGATCTTTGCCCACTCAAAAGCATGTGAAGTCTTTTATTTAAAAATATATAGGGATAATATCGAAGTTATTACTTCATAAGTCATGGTGTTACAACTATAAAAATTGAACTTCGATAATACATAAAACATTTGGCATCAATGCCTCATCGAGGGTATAAAATTTAGCAGATGCGACGTTGATATCTAAGACATCGGCATGGTTAAAAACATTGTAGGTTAAACTCGATGACTAGTTAAAAGAGAAGGGGCCAAGCTCGATGACAAGTTAAAACGCGACATAGATTAGGCTCGATGATAAGTTAAAAGCGACCTAGGCTCGACAACCATTGGGTCGGTGAGGCTGTAACTCGAAGTCACTTAATAGAACAATGCAACGTCGAGGTTATAGGGGTCAACGAGTCTAAAGAACAAATGTGGCTACAAGCCTCTTTAAATAAAATGCGTCATGCATGCACATCGACATGGCCATGTCGAGGGCCATCACTTTATCTTTTATTACTGCCTCGATGAGCTCTAAACCAATCCGCTTCATGTTAAGCTCGTTGACATCATGCATATTAGTTCGTTCTGCATCGGAGATGATGAAGTGCAATGAGATGTGTCTCCACATGGACAACGTCGACGTGGTAAAACTATAATTAACTCGAAAACAGTCAATTTACTATAAAAAGTAGTATCTTTTCACCAAACCTTTATAATTCGTCAAAATCTCATTTGCTAATAAATTTTTTATCAATTTCTTTACTAAAAATCTGCCGCACATGATAGTTTGAAATATCGAAACATTTATATTTTAACTCTTATTATAAAACATTTTACTTAAACAATATAACCCTTTTGACTTAACAGTTTCTTTATCATTCCTAGAAACTTAGGAAAAATCCCCAAAAATCAACATAAATCAAATTAATCATACTCTTCGACATATGAATATTTCAGGACTAAAAAATTATTTTAATTATTTTAAATAATTAAAACCCGAAATTAACCAATTTCTCCACTTAGAAAATTCATATAAAATCCATACTTGCTTGAAAAATTATGAAATTAAAAACACACTTCTTAAATGATTTTTGTAACATCGTATCAAAATATTAAGTCATTTGGGTCTCATATGATAGGTTTTCCAATTCAAACATATCACTAAATTTCATATTTAAATTCTAAAAATCACCAACAAGCATATGATCACTCAAACTAGTAAAATATGGCATAATGCTTGCAAAAGAAATGGATTTACACTTAAAACTGGAACATATTCAAAAACATGAGATGCATATTCATTATTCCCCTTGATTTGGATGAGAAAATGAGATTTGGTGTAGACTTGATTTCTTTTAGCTTTGATTCCTTAATCTTTTAGTTTCCTTCTTGTTTTCTCTTTGCTTTTTCTGGCCTCTTTGTATGTTTAGTCTGTATGTGTGTAAATGAATGAAGGAAATGAATATGGAAGGGTTTAAGAGGTAGGAATGAAGGCAATTCTCATTTTTCCCTTATCATTTTCCTCCTTCTTATCCAAACCTTTTATTTCTCTAATTGGTTTATTAACTAATGCACGACCTAAAATTAATTACCAAATCTCAATTTCCTTATCCCTTTACATTATTTTATTTAATTAATCTAATTAAATGTTCTAAATAATGTTAGTCAAAATTAGGGTCATCACATTCAATATTTATGATAATTCTATATTTTCTAATACACCGCCTTTGTTATAAATACCAATATTATGGACTTATTTCATAATGAATATTCATAATATACATATAAAATAAAACTATATCTATTTTCAGCCAACATTGAAAATAGTTATTATTTCATAACTAATTTTTGATATATTTACGAAAATAATTTTTTGCAACTTGATGAATCCACTAGGAATTGTTATATGGTATGCTTCTACTATTTTTGCCGGTACTATAATAGCGTATGAAATACAAAGCTTCATTCAACAACTTATTATGGGTTATTTATTTCTTTTATTATAACTAGTTTATAGCTGAATTTTTTTGATTAAATATCTTAAACTCGTAGAAATGACTTTTATAGAAAACAATTTTCTATATGAAAACACAATTGGGATGGAAATCACATTTCTCATTTCGTGTGAAGTATCTACGAAATTTATGTAATTCTTGTTTTCGATTTCTCTTCATGAAGTAAATGTGACATTCACTCTCTTCATCTCAACTGTGCCTTAAGTAACATCTACTCTTATACATTCACTTTCTTTTCTAAATGGTTGAACCATTCAAAAGGAAACCTTTACCACAAGACCATAATGAACTCTTTACAAAAGTGCATTTGGTCATCTTTTGCATTTAAGGACATTAAATAAGTTGCATTTTACATAAATTGATTAAATTGCTATTTGAATGATCGAATTCTTAGGTCCATCTTATAGCTCTTAGTCTCATACTAGATCTAACACAACAAGATCGTAATATAATTAATCATATTAAATGCATGATCTCATATCATGTTTTACTTACTCATTTTGATTGAACAAAATTCATTGAGGTTTCGTACATCATGAATCGCGAATGTTCACAATATAACATATATATGTGATTGACCATGGATTAAATATTCATATTCTTATATAGTTTTAGAGTTCAAAACTCATAAAAGATAATATACAATCTTGGGCAATATAACACCTAAGTGACAAAGTTGCGAATGTATTTAGTAGTTGCATAATTTGGCTCTTTCATAGGTCTAAAATTGACAACATGCCAAAAGATTTGTTGGTAAGTATATTTTATATTTCTATGTCTTTCTTAATTAAATTCATTTTTATATTTTTACCAATAAACATTTTATAAATTATATTGGTTGCACAAATTTATCAATGTAGATTATTTTATTTCTTTCAATGACCATTGAAATATATGTATATATATATATATATATATCTATGTATGTATATATGTATAATCAATGTTTTTGAAAGGCAAGCCAGTTTCTATTATGGCCCGTCCACTTTTTATAGATAAATTTTAACATGTGTGAGGTAGAGCACCTAGTAACTTTGGCATATACGCCTACAGAGCAAATCACTCATATATTTGCCTAAGGCAATCACTCATATAACTCACAATACACAAACAAAATTGCAAGAACGATTACAATAACATGTTGATCAACATTGCAACACACAACATTATACATGACTAAGAAAGTGACACAGTAGAAACATATCCAAACACTATAATAAGAAGCTTCCAATAGGAAGACATAAATTCCACATTAGCATAACCACATGATAAGAAATTATAACTAAGCCCCAAAAGGAAACCATGATACAATTGCAAGGGTGAAACTAAAATGCATGATTCTGGAATGCCATAAAAGGATAGAGAAGCATTAATCGAGAGCATCCAAAGTACCAGAGAGAAGCTCGATGATCAAGACCAGAAAAGAACCTTCAGTTGCAATGCAATCACCAAGGGAACTTTTTGACAAGATGAAAAACTGACACAGGATGAGCACGGCCAGGCTTTCAATCTCCTTTGAACTAGAAAGAACACGTTGAAGTAGCTGAAGTATTAGACATCCCTATACCAAAAGGTCAGCCGAACTCAAAAGAAAATATTGACGTCTTAGATAGATGGGAAGGTGAAACATAATTGCTACTTTTTAGGCAAGCCAACATACCTTCTTAAGGATAATAGTATCACTATAAGCAGCGTAATGGAGTGTCATATCTTGCGACACCAAATTTGGTTGAAGGACAGTGGAAAGATGCGGATCTGAGCATTAAACATCAATGTTGAGTACCACAGGAGTTCCAAAAATAAAAGGAGGGTTAGTAGCAATAGAGAAAGCTAGGGAAGAGGAGAGAAGGATGAGGCATGGTAGTAGGAAAGAGCATGGAAAAACACAAAATGAAAAGAAAAAGGAGACGGATATAGTGGCAACTGAAAAGGGAGACCTAGTCCCCATCTATGGATTATTTTATCTTTATATAACATACATTCTTATAATAATTTTAGTTTTTTAATAAGGCTTCCACTAGAATTTTATGTTTCTCAAAATCATAAGAGAAAACATTGAAATCTTTCAATTTCTCTAGGGGACGTTAGGACTCGCTTGCCTTAGGATTCTAACATTGAGGATGATCAATAAAACATAGGATCGTAAGAAATGTATGAAATTTTATCAATTGTATCATATACAACTCCTAACCAGTGGTCTTTGTCCTAATATCATCTCGACCTTGAGGATGGTCAAATAGTCGAAAGAGATTATTCACTCATACTCATTATTTCATGATGGCTTAAGTATAATACACGTACCTTAAGGATCAACAAATACGTGCATGTATCTTACCTTGTCCAGTCAATACATCAAATGGTACTATATATAACACCCTTAGCTTGAGGAAGGACAACAACTAAAGAGTACGAAAGAAATATATCAATATATAGATGTAGAGGACAACTTATATATTAAAGACCCATAATCTTTAATACACACACACACTGAGTGATACCAGTTTAGAGAATAATGTGTTTCCTATGAAATACCTTAGTGATTCAAGTGTCGGACACATCTGAAGCACGGTATACGTACAATATGCATGTACTTATTCCTTAAATCTAAGTTGAGTTTCTTATACTTCCACTTATGTTTATACATATATAGTTATATAAGTTTTAGTTAATTTATAACTTTTATAATTTAATTAATTTATATAATATATATAGTATCTTATTAATTAAATCATATTTAATTAATTTTAATTCTTATTAACCAAATCAGACTTAATTAATTTTAATTATATTAATCAAATCATATTAATTTAATTTAATTTAATTTATTTAATATAAAATTTCCATAATTTTATATAATTCATTATAAACAATTTAAGATAAAAGTTTACTATACCATTTATAATTTGTTTATATATACATGTCAATATATGTATACATATTAATTAATTAACTCTTAATTAATTTTATTTAATAGGTTAATTTATTTAAATAATTTAATTAAATGATTAAACTAGTTCGAAAATTTAATATAATTCATCTTGAACAAATTAAAGATAAACACATAACTATAACAACTATAGTTACATATATATAACAACATATATATTTACATCCGTGTGTATATTAATTAATTAACTTTTAATTTATTATTTAATTTAATTTAATTAATTAAATATATTAAAATTTTAAATTAATTATTTTAGTTTCTCGAAATAATTTTGAAATTTTTTGAATTCAATTCATAATTTTTATAAAAAATTCTTTTTATATTTTAAGCTTAACTTTTAAATTTAAAATATATCTAAAATTTATGAACTTAATTTGAAAATAAGGCCAAGATACAAATCAATTTCCATTAGGCCAGTAAGGGAAGAATACTTGATTTAAAAACTATTTTTCTAGACACACGTTGGATATGTAGGTTTAAATAGTTGGCCCTAAAGTTGTTAATTAGGATGCAATGACCGTTTGGGCTCTGATACGATTGCAGGAACTAAGCTTGTTGGCAGTGGGTAATTTAAAAATAGAATCCTAGTTAGATCTTTAATGGGTTTATGAAGCCTAGATGAGTTTACTAGATCTGATCAAATTACTTTAATAAAATTCAATTTTATTCAATTTTCTGATTGGTCGATCAATGAATTCAATTATTATGTATTTTTTATGTTGTATGGATATATCTTATGTACTCATGTGTATGTATATTGCATGTGCAACATATAACATGGCGTTACAGTTAATGTGTGTGTGTATATATATATATGTTAGAATTTACATCAATAGCGAACACATTTGCCATATGTATACGCATCTGCTATCTCAAAACTATTATTTAAATATGTATGCATTTAATTATATGTTAAGAAACAAAATTGAAAGCATAAGTTGGTTTTAAATAGAAGGAGATCAAGTGACAAACTCCCCTTAATTTAATCCTTCCTTCATCAATATTTTCAAGATCCAGATCTAGTAATTCAAATGCCTCTTTGACTATTTAAAATAAATAAATTTATGTACATGCATATATAAAGTTTTCAACCAAAAGTTTTCCTTTATTTGATAAAATCAAAACTTTAAATTTGAAACTTATTATCAAGCAAATCTAACTTTAATTTGGTAAATAATGTATATGACAAATTTCTTAATTAACTCCTTCATTCATTACCATTTATTAGATCCAAAACTAAAATTCAAATGCTTGTATTGACAACTTTATGTTTATACATTTGGTAACATAATATTTTGAATGATGGATTATTTTGGGACATTAAATTCAAAACATTTGAATCATAACTACCACTTATTAGGCTATTTGAAATCTTTAATTGTGTATGTTAAGTTTCAATTCAACCATGGATATAAAATCAAATCATTTTATAAAATAACATATCGAATTTCAGATTTGAAATTCAAATTAAACAATAATTTTGAGATAGTGAATATATTTTAATAACTTAAAGAAAACACATACACACATGTCTGTGTGATCCCCAAACTCAAAATATTTAAAAAAATAATTAAAGATCTATAATTCAATATTACTTAATGAATAAAACACATCAATTTAAGCATAGATAGTTGGGTGAAATAATATATGCGAATATGGAATCGTTCTACAAATTATCCAACAAATGATATATGTGAGTTAAAATGTAAACAAGAGATATACCTTGAAGATGTTGTCATTGATCACACCTTTAAATGGTAGATCATACTAGATCCAATCTGAAAATTCTTCCCTTTTGTAACACCTTTGCTGACTAATAAATTAGCAACCTCAGAATTAAATTTAATGCATTTTTAAAAGTAAAGATTACTTGCTAACGCTGGGCTTAAAAATGTAAAATAAGGAGACAACAAGCAAATTAAAGTAAATGATGCAAAAAAGTACAGTGGTTCGACCAAGCTTACCTAAGTCCACTATTAAAATATTTTACTATGTCCATCCTTTACAATTACAAGGAATTGCAAGAGATTAATAAGAAATTTAGCTATTAAACTTACAATTGTACTGAACTTAAGAACTTGACATGAATTCTTTGCTGTCAGTGAATAAGAAATCAACCTTCAACCAAATTCCAACCTTCAACCCCTTTGATGTAGTATGACATGGGGTATTTATAGTAGTTAAGATGGATGATGAACGACTGAGATTGCATAGTAAAATAGGCGGGAAGCATGCCTAATCATTAATCTGGTTGCATAGTATGTTGGAAGACAAAAGTAAAAGTGAAAGGAAATGTGTGGTTGAAAAGTATGCCAATTGGTCCTTCGTACTAGTGTGTGTCTTGTATTTAATGTGCATTTAACGTTGGCAGCATGTTAAGAGTAGGTATGTTTTTGGAAAATCTGCCATAGTGTTTAATACGGCTGGATGTATGAATTATCGTTTACTTTTGCATGTCTATATGTAATCTAGATGAGTAGCTTCTTTCGGTCTATGCTGGCTGGCCACATGTTGCCGAAGTTTACTAAGGAAAGCCGAATGTTGCTAAGGACCAAGACTCAAAGGGTGTCCCGGGTCAGTTGTAGGATAACGAGACGGGCTACTTGGGATCATTCGAAGGTGGGCTATGAGGAAGCCGGCCCAAAGACTAGTCATGCTTGAGCCAGGACTTATCAAATGAGTTGGCTGTTGAAGCCGTCTTGAGTTGAGCCAGCAGGCAACTGACCCGGAGGTTTGCTAAGTAGATGGGCTGGCTTGGGATCATATAGAGTTTGGGTCAGAATGGATTGGCCTGGCTTAGATGTGCTGGGCCAACATGGGTTGGGTTGCGCTGTTCATAATCGGTTTGCTAATTAAACTTGTGAAAACTTGGAGCAACATTTTGCCCCTTAAGCCAATCTCTATGTGCAGGGCAAGCTTATCATGTCATAAAGTGCCTACCGACCGATTCTTCTACTATGCATTTAATGCTTACCACACATGGCACTTTGACATTATCCAAGATGGTTCATTTTTTCCATACATGGCAGGGTGCTTATATTTCCAACGTGTATGAATTGACAAGGGCATTGATTGCACCTAGATGACCGAGATTTGATGTCTCTTTGGATCTAATGGCTAGGATTAAAGAGGTAGGTATTTAAATAGCCTTCATCTTCTCTCCTTCCATTCTTTACCAAAGTAAGTTTTTGACCATTAAAGCTTTTATTGAAACCTTTGACAACCATTGACTTTCCAAGCATTCTTTATGAAACAATAAGTCTCCCTCCTTCTTCTTCTTCTTCTTTACTGGAAGGCTATGGCCATTGCAAAATTTTGAGTTTTTTTGCCATTTTTCATTTTGATTTGCAGTTATGCCTTTGGCTTGATAATGCTATTGTTTTTTTTCATTATGCTTTGGTTGGAAACATGTTTCTCTAGCCATCTTTGGTCATCAATCGACCATTATCACCATGTCGACGGTGGTCGATCAATGTTGGCAAACTCTACAGTGGGCTTGTAATTTTTGATAATGATATTAGTAATCATCTTGGTAATGGCCTGTGGACCAGGCCCAATTATATAGATATGAGCTTCAGTAAAAAAACAAAGTAATAGGTAGGGGCCGTAAGACCTATTACTTAGCTTAGGAGTTTGAGTTGTGAGCCAGCCTCCATGGGTTGCTTGGCCAGGTCATGCCATGGAGATGGTCATCAAGCTTCCACCACTAGATGTTGTTGGGCAAAGATGTCGGGGCTTTATCTAATTTAAGCTGCCTACGTTTCTAATGGCCACTTCTAGATCAGTTTCTACTAGCACATCTACCTTTGTCTGTTGCTAGCCTTAAAGCCTTTGAGCTAGCAAATGGGAAAGTTGACCTAGCCAAGAGCATGGTCGGCCATGGATGCAATATTGGGATGGTTAGATATCCCACTGCTACCGACCGACCTGACCACACTTCCTTGGGCTTCTTCACCTTCTCTTTGGGATACTTCAAGGTAGGAGTCATGTTGCCTCCCTACCCCTACTTTCTATCTATCCTTAGCACTTTTATTCTTGTCCCTGGATAAATCATTCCAAACAGCTACCATTTCCTCTATGATCTTTATGTTGCTTGCGCCAAACTCAACCTTCCTGAGCTGACCACTCCTTTGATCAATATGGTCATTTTTTGACTGTAGAAGAAGCCAAGTACCTATTTGGCACATACTTTCACTTCCAAGCTAACACCAAGCCTATTGTTTTTACGGGTGTCCTTAGAAAAGCCGTCTTGGGCTAGATGGGGAGATATTTCTTTATTCCTCACAGGGTCCACCTCTAGCTTTAGCACCTCATGTTCCAAATCCACAATAAGTCTTCACTTCTTTTCTTTTCCCTTTCTAATTTTCATTTCTTTTCGCTTCTTATCTTGCCTATTGACAAGAGCTTTAATTGATTCTTCCGATGCTGATTATGGGACATTGAGTGAAACTTAAACCCGCTGAAGACTACTATCAACTAGATTCAGGACCCAAAGGTCCTAATAGTTGACACCAACCTCCATCGAGTTAGGCTAATGAGGAGGACCATACATTGGACGTGGAGTGGGCCATCCCAATGAAGAGGCCAACAAAGAAAGCACAGCAGAACTACTCCCAGGTCAAGTTTCGAGACTCATGGTCAGGCTGATCACCGAGGTCGAAAGAAAATATGATGATATCGTTATAGGTAAGGAACCCGAAGAGTGGAAACAAGTAGATCTTGATAAACCAAGTGATGTTGTATCGTCGCCTAAGTGAGAAGAGTTCGAACCATATCAGTAAGTTAATGTCTGATTTCCTCCTCGTGATTACCTGATCGTTTCTTAGGACATTAAGGGGAATTATGAGGAAAGCGGTGTAAGGGAGGGTCAACAGAGCCAGGGGTCAGTAGGGACACGGATCCCTCCTCCATGCCAATTCTTACGTACGACCCATTATATCCCAAGTATGATGTTCTACCTTGAGCAAGTCTCCAGTTGAAACCGATCAAGCCAGTGTAGGTAGTTCGATCTCGTCATGCCTACCTCTTGTTGGAAGGTGAAGCGAGCCTATACAAATGGTAGCTTACTTGCACTTGTCTTTCTTTTGCTTTACATTTTGACCAACTCTTGTTTTTGTTGTTGTAGCAAGAGCCGACATGCTAGATTTTTTATGTTTTTTATGAGGATGAGGGGATGATCCGGACCACCGTGACTCAAGCATCCACCACGCCAGCTGTGCTTGTCATACGTAGGCACCCAAGGTGCCTATAGTTGGCCAGTAGATCATTGACATGCCTTTCAGCCCTATACGGTCGCTCCAGTTGACAGTCGATAAAAAAGAGAGAAATGGCAGCCCGTCTTCAGCAGCTGAGATCGCCACTCCCTTTTCCAAGTTCCTTTGCATTTATAACATGGTGGAGCTAGCCATAGAGGAGAAGGCGGTGCCCCAGGAGCAGGTATCTTTGGACATATCCCATGGTGAGGATACCAAGGACCTAATTTTCTTGTTTTGGCTTTCCAGCTCATGTCTATGAAGAACCTCTCATTCCTCCATCGGGCTTGAACTGGTCAGATCCGGCACTCCTTGGATACTATGATGAACACCTAGACTCGGGATGCCTTGCTGGTAAGTCACCAACCTTGAATTTCCTTGCCTTTTACTTTGTTATTATGCAAACTTTGGTTTTTTATTCCAGGTACCGCTACCTTTGCATCCGGGATGAGGTAGAGGAACTCCAAAAGGACTCCAAGGTTGAGAGAGTGGCACGGGTGGCATCATAGGATGAGGCTGTCTAGGTAAGTGAGGGGAAGGTGGTGGTGACAGAAAGGCAAAGGAGGTGCTAAAAATATAGTGTGGAAGGTGGCTAAGGCACGGGTTGAGGTGGAGAAGGCGACGACGGACCTTAAGGAGAGGTTGGATAAGGTAGAGAAGGAAGCCGACCAGCTACGGATTGACTTGAACAAACACTTGGTTGGATGATGGTCAGATGGAGATATAACGACCGTTGGGAAGGAGAAGGTAGATAGGTGGGGGCAATCAACTTAAGAATATGATAAGGGCTCTAGTCAGGGAGAACTTTCAATTTCTGATCTCTATCAGCTTGTTCAATGCCACAGCCTCTCTTTGGTCCAAGAGGAGATAGTCGAGGAGATGAGGGTGGCTGGGATTGTCATGCCGGCCATCCTTACCTTGGAGCAGCTACACTCCCTTACTCGGCTTGCCTACAAGCTGACCTCATAAATATTTTTCTCCTCTTTTTGTATGCCTAACGGAGTGGGCTGTATGCCCCCGCATTTTGTACATGAATGAATTCTTTTTGCGAAATTTATCTATGTATTTCACTGCATCATCTACTCTTGTTTCTCTATGTGTAGCATGTGGGGTAGCATACTTTGAGTAGTAGATGTAACCCTTTTTGTCTATACTTGTATACTTTTCACAAGATAGATAAAATAACAGTATGGTGATGAGATGAGTAGTACGAGTGACCCGCTCATGGGAATCATGTACTTAGTTTGAGAGTGACTTACATGTATGTGTTGCCTAGCTGGCATGTGGGGTTGGATGTGTGCGTATGCTGGAGAGTCTAGTCATCATAGAGATCCAAGGTAGACATATGGTTGCCTGGCCTTATTGCATTCTTATGATATTAGGCGGTCCCATCACAAACCTGAGCATTAAGTGGCTTAAAGGTACTCCTGGGTGACATGTAGTAGGATTGAGTGGTAAGCGGTTCTGGCATGACCCTGAGGGCTGATGGGATCGAGGGTACTTTCAAATGACATACTGCAAGATTAAGTGGCAAGCGGTCTTGGCACAACCTTAAGCACTGCTGGGATCGAGGGTACTCTCAGTGATACGCTACAAGATTGAGTGGCAGGCGGTCCTGGCTCGAACTTGAGCGTTGAGTGCCTCAAAGATTCACCTAGGTGACACCCTGCTAGTTGATGTTGAGGTTGACTTATTTTTATGCGGGTGCACTGTTACACCCTTAATTTTGATTAACATTATTCTGAAGATTTAATCAAATATATTAAATAGAATAATATGTGGAGTGATAAGAAGATTGAGATTTGATAATTAATTGGGTTAGGCCTTAACTAATTAACTAATGAGATTGTTTTAAAAATATAATATATAAGAGAATAAATGAGAGGGACAAATTAGGAATAGATCTTTCTTTTATCCCTTAAATCCTTCCTCTCCCATTTCATTCTCATTTTCACAACAATCAAATTGCAAAACATAGAGGCCAGCCATAACTAAAAAGGATTAGAAGAAGAAAGCCAAGAAATTTCAAAAGGAAAGCTAGGGAAATCATTCTTCATCAAATTTCAACTCCATTATCCAATTCAAGGTGAATAATAATAAGATCATCTCATTTTTATGCTTGTTTGATTTCAGATCTAATTGGTTTTGATTCGTTGATGATGTTATGATGTGCTATATTTGATTTTTACCATTGATTGGTTAAATAATGAATTATTGGGATTTTTATAAAATTATTATGATTGGTTATGATCAAAGTTATAGTTTATGATCTCCAAACGATTTGATTTTTGGGCAAGTTGCGTAAAACATAATTTTGGAGATGAATTCTCAATTTCATTATTTTCCTAATTAATAGGAATATTTTATGAATTTCCTAAGAAAGGAAGGGAATTATTTTGGGTTTTAATTATTAAATAAAGATTTTGGTCCTAAAAGTTTTATATGTTAAAGAATATGTTAGTTTCGATTTTTGGACAATTTTAGGGATTTTACCTATGTAATTATGATTTATTATGAATTTAATAAGCTAGAAAAGCTTATAATCATTATTAAATAATTATATTGATTAAGGGGTGCAAAATGAATCTTTAAAGAGGTAAATAGATTGTGGTAGTTTTTCTAAAAAGAAATTTGATACAGATTGTTTTAACCAATAGAAAATTGACAAGGGTTAAGAGTTAGTAAAAAGTAATTGCTTTTAATAGAAATAAAACAATTTTATGATAATTACGATATTGCCATGTTGCCAATATCAATGCTGAACCGCGGCGACATTAACCTGAATGGATACCTAAAATATCAACTCAATTGGTATAGAATGAATCCGTTCTGGTTGGAGTCTTATATCATAAGGCTTGTGGCATTGAATCAATGTCAACATTGGTAATCTCGTAACAACACTATGTCGACCCTTTGTTTCCTTGTTTTAAAATCTATGACATACAACATTGATGCTGCAAGTTTTCACCATGTCTTTAAACAACGCTGCATGCTTCCTATTTGACGCCATAGCTTAAGGCAGCAATGCCACAAGTAGTAGTTTCGACATTAATTACTTTAGACAGTAATGCTGCTAGTATATAAACTGCAATGATGCCACCTGTTATCAATTTCGTCATTGGTATTATAGTGGCATAGTAGCCCATTTTTATGAATTCAATGTCAACTATTTTAAGGCATTGATGTCGAAAGTCATCAATGTCGACATTACTATTTTAAAACACGCGATATCAAAGGTTTTATGATATTGATGCCGCATGTCATCAATGTCGGCTTCTAAGTATTTTTATGTATAAAAGTTTATATTTAATAGGTTCAGTGACTTACAAATTTTTATGTTATGACAACATTGATTTCGGCATTATAGCCTTATATTTTTGTAAAGTCAGGATTATTTTTAAAAGCTTTGATATGAAGGGATGCAATGTTCCATGTCGACATATCAATGGCGTAAGTTTTCAATGATGAACATATTCTAATTTATGGCGCTATGCCCTATAATAAAGAGGTGTGACATCCTCATATTAATACCGAAAGTATACATGGCAGTATTAAAATGGATTATAGATCGGCATGAGAAATTGGTCAAGTAATGAGCTATATTTTCCTTATTTTAAATATGAATTTAAGGGATTCATATATAATGATAAATGTTTTCAAGGAATAAATTATTGTTAGCCTAAGTTTTGATATGAAATTACCAAAGAGAGTTATTACTTAAGGTTAAGTAATTATAAGATGCCAATTGACTAAACATATTCGAACGTTGGATGCTATATGTTCTTGTTATTATTTGATCAGTTTTTATGCATGATTATTATTGTCATACTCACATCATCATGACCTATAATTGCATTTTAGGATATTTAAGGGAAAAGTAACCAGTTAGGTTGACCCATTTGTGAGTATAATTAGAATTAACTTCTGAGTGAGTGGGATTGCATCCAGGAGATTAGGTAGATCATGAGCGTTAGGATGCCCAGAACTGATTAAAAGGTTATGATTTGAGATAAGGTATAGGAAGGATCCAATAGGTTCATAGTCGTCTTAAATAAACTATGGCTTGAGTAATGTTATTGGAGATATCCAATAGGTTCCTCGTGATCCCATGAAAACTATGATTTGAAAGTATGGTACTGGAAGAATCTAATAGGTTCATAGTCATCCCATGAAAACTATGATTTGAGAGATATTATTGGAGAATTCTAATAAATTCTTAGTGATCCCATGAAAACTATGATTCAAGACAGGTAGTCCCTAAAAATTTTGATATGTTATTAGTCAGCCCATGAAAACTAATAGGTTTATAATGACCCTAGGAAAACTATGAGTTGAGATAGATAGTCAGTTTTGTGAGAATGGGTGAACTTTGGGTAGATATAACCCTAAATTGACAAATGAGTCAGACTAACCCCATTGCATACCTGCATATGATTATGTTATTATGTTTTAACCATTATGGATGCAGGAGCATAGTATATGGTTGATATGTTGACTAAGATACTAGTGAAGAGAAAACCCGTTCCGCTCAGCGGCATGGTCTCACTAGATATCTATTTGGTTCGAGATGGTAGGTTATTATTCACACAAAACTTTTTATTTGACTCGAAGTTTTTATTTTACCCTTAAACTCTCAGGTACTCATTTGAGTAGGTCGAGGGTAAGAGATTTCAGATTTCCAATTAGATGAAAAGCTTCCGAAGACGTGTAGGAGACAAGCTAGCTATATTAGGAGTTTTATTTAATCCGTTGTATACTTCATTTTGTTTGAAGGGATGTAATGATAGGAATTAAAACTGTTAAGTAGTAGTAGACTCTGATCAACCAAGGAGCATCTTCATATGTCGCTCTTGGAGTATTTTATAATAATATTTTCTCTGAACGTGGGATCAAATGGGATTATGTAATGAATATGAAATCTTATTTGTGAAATAAACTGTGAAAACTTGTTACTAAGCTGTATTTGAAAATTTTCATATTCATGTGCTTCTGATTATTGATAGGATTAACATAGCCGTATTTTTTCATTGGAAATTAATATTATGGATGACTACAACATCCATAGCACTTAGTTTCGGGTCTCAAGATAGGGGATGTTACATGCACTACGGATTTTCGACTTTGGCATCACTCAGGGTAACAGTATCAGTCTCGACAACAGTGCCCCTTCTCGCACGAGGGATGGGCCGCATCATAGGCGAGGGACATGGGACCATTGCGATTATGTCTTAGCTCGTTGATGCACTCGACTTAAAGGAAAGATACGTCTAACCCAAACTTATAGGATAGTGGGTGGTCCTTGAGCAAGGAAGTGAATGCATGGTGATTCAAACTTGCTGGATAGCCTGGTAGTCCCTAACAAGGAAGTGAATGCACGGTAATTTGCCCTCATGGATAGCCAACAGGCAATGAAGGGAGCTGAGGCTCACTTCATCCTTAGTGGAAAAGATCAGCAGTCCCCAAACAAGGTAATGAGCACATGATAATTCATCCTTATTGGATAGCGTATAGAGGTGGTAGGCAATCCTAATACGAACCTGAGCGCGGGCTCATAGGTTCTCTCAAGTGACACGCTGCCAGCTTGGTAGTCCCTAAGCAAGGAAGTGAATGCATGGTAATTTACCCTCGTTATATAGCCTGTTGAAAAGGAGGTGAGGGTTGAATGGCTCACAAGGTCAATGGCGGTAAAGGTCGACAGTCGCCAAATAAGGTAATGAGCACATAATAACTCATTCCGTTGGATAGCCTTGACGATTCCGTTGAATAAAGTTGGCTCTGAAGTCTTTGATCTATTCTTCATAAAATATGTATTACATAGCTTTATGATTGTGTCTAGCACTTATATATGATAGGCTTAGAGGTGCATGGGGTTGCAAGTGTGGGAAATGTGAGTTTTGTCCGGGTAAGAGAGATGGTAAGCACCGTTTTTTAAGATGGCGCTTATAACATATAGCCCCTCCCAGTTCGGGTTGAGCACATCTTTGGTCGGGTTCTTTATATTTGTGAACACCCAGTGTAGAACTAAATCATCGATAATGAATCGTCGAAGCTTCACTCTTGAGTTTTAATGTTTGGCTATCTTCCTTTTGTAAGCTTCGGTGCAGAGTTTGGCTTCGAATCTTCGTTCTTCTACCGTGAGGATTCCAAGCTTGAGTAGCTCGTTATTTTTCTTAGGCTTATAGGTTAGACACCAAGGTGAGGAGACGTCTACTTCTATGGACAGCATGGCTTCATAACCAGAGAAAAGCGAGAAAGGAGTATGACCATTTAAAGTGTGGCTGGAGGTGCGATAGGACCAAAGAACAATCGGTAATTCTTCGACCCGGTTCCCTTTAATTATTGCAAGTTGTTTCTTGAGTGTTGACTTTGATGGTTTTATTGATAGCCTCGACTTTTCCATTGGTTTGAGGATGGGCAATGGAAGAAAAGCACTTATTGATTATGTTCCTTGCACAGAAGTCTTGAAAGAGGCTACTCTCAAATTAAGTTCATTGTCAGTGCAATCATATTTAGCAGGTCGAAATGTTAGACAATGTCCTTTAGGACTGAGTTCAAGATCTTAGGGGTGGCGACCCCATTAAGGGGCTCGGCCTGGACCCATTTGGTGAAGTTGATGGCAACTATGGCATGATTGCCATCCTTTGGCATCAGATAGATTCCCTATCAAGTCAATTTCCCATGCATGGAACGACCATGGGGAAGTCATAAGGGTAAGTAGCATAGGAGAGGATCTGAGGATCTTAGCAAATTGCTAAGGGGTGTCGCATTTCTTGAGTTAGTCCATAGAATCTATGATCATAGTTGGCCAATAGTAGCCTTACGGGCATTCCTTTTGCTAGGCTTTTCCCTTGATGTAATCCCCACAGAACCCTTCATGTACCTCTTCTAAGATCCGGCTGGCTTCATCTTCAATCATGCACCGCTAAAGTTGTATGGAGTGATCTCATTTGTAGAGCTTCCCATATATGATTGTATAATGGGGAACCCGATAGAGAGTCTTCATGGCTTCCTTGTGGTCGTTAGGAAGTTCCTCGCTTGTTAATTAATTGATAATAGGCGCAATCCAATTGTCTGTGGATGGCACATCTATTTCCATCATTGTTGCCCCAGACTTGTGGAAACAGGTGCTTAGAATTTCCAAGGGGACCCAAGGAGTGACTAATCCTAGGTTTCTTACTGCCTTGGCTAGCTGATCGGTCTTGGCATTCTGCTCCTTGGGTATTTTCTCAAACTTGAACTCGGTGGACATGTTGATTTTCTTCTTGGACTCCACAACATATAAGGCCACCGTCTTAACCTTGACTTGAAAATGCTCACTGATTTGATTGATGACCAGCAATGAGTTGCTTAAAACATGGATGGAATCAATGTGTAATTTCTTTGCCATCTGAGGGGAGCTTGGACAACTTCATACTTTGCTTCATTATTGGTCACCTTGAAGGAGAAGTGGACTGCAAAACATAGTTTTTTTTTCTGCAGTGACAAGGACCATGCTGGCCTTTACCCCCTTTTCTTTGGACCCTCCATCCATACATAGGTGCCAAACTAGCTGGCTTTTGATGGTATCCTTTTCGTCGCTGCCTTGGCTTGTGTACTCAGCAATGAAATCTACGACCACTTGGCCCTTGATAGAAGTATGAGGCTAGAATGAGATGTGATGATGCCTAAGCTTGATAGACCACTTCAATAGCTGGCCTGCTATGTCGGGTCGGCTAAGGACTTATTTTAAATGTTGGTTGGTCAGGACTTTGATAGCATGTGCCTGAAAATAAGAATTTTTGGCCTGCCGTGAGCAGGTAGTAGGCAAGATTCTCTAGCCTTATGTATCTCATTTCTGGATCTAACAACATCTTTCTAACATAATAGATCTATCGTTGGATCTTCTTGTCTTCTTTGATAAAGGCAATGCTTGTCATGTGGTTAGTCATTGCTAGATATAAATATAAATCCTCCATGTCAATGGGCTTAAACGGTACCGGAGGAGTGGAAAAATGCTGCTTTAGCTCCTCGAATGCCATAGTACATTGATTGCTCCAAATAAATGATTTTCCCTTCTTGATGAGGACGAAGAAAAGGAGACACCAACCTGTTGCCTTTGAAATAAATTAGCTCAATGCTACAACTCTCTCATTCAAGCTTTTTACTTGTTTCATGGTTCTGGGGACTTACATATCTTAGATGGCATGGATCTTGTCAGGGTTAGCTTCGGTACCCTTGGTGCTCTTAACATGACCAAGGAATTTGCTGGACTGGATGACAAAAAGCATTTCTTTGGGTTCAACTTCCTGTTGTATTAGCATAGCATGCTGAAAGTCTCAGGCAGCATCTATACGTGCCCCTAGCTTTTTCAAACTTTACCAACATATCATCCACATATGCCTCCATAGACCGATTGATTTGTTTAGAGAACATTCGGTTGACGAGAGGCTGATAGGGGGCACCGACATTTCATAGCCCAAAAGGCATGGCACTATAGTAGTACCGACCGGTAGTTGTGCTGAAGGAGGCGTGCTCATGGTCCAGTCCATGCATGGAAATCTAATTATACCTACAATAGGCAATCATGAAAGTGAGGAGCATGTGTCCACTGATCCATCTACCAACCGATCGATGCAAGGCAAAGAAATGCTATCTTTGGGGAAGCCTTTGTGAGGTCAGGGAAGTCATTGCAAGTCCTCCAAGACCCATTTGGTTTTCTGACTGGTACTGGGTTAGCTATCATAATCAGATATTTTGGCTCCAGAATGACGCTGTTGGCTAACAGCTTTTCTACTTCTTCTTTAATAACTCGGTGCTACTTTGGGTTGAGTGGTCATCACTTTTGATAGATAGGGGTGGATTTGCAGTCAATGTTGAGTGCACAGAAAGTGATCATGGGATTAATTCTAGTCTTGTCAATGTTCCCCCATGAGAAGACATATTTGCTTTGCTTTAGGAATTTGGTTAGCTCATTTCTAACGTCCAGGCTGAGTTCTGTGATCATTTGAACAACTTTACTAGGGTCGGCACAATCTATGGATATCAATTTCATTGGAGTAGCCGACCCGCCCTAAATGTTTGAATCCCTCATGCCAAGATCAAGTGGGTCTCCATAAAGATGTGGGTTTGTTTCCAAGTCGCATTGGTACAACACGTAAATCATGCGCTCGGTGACGTCCTCGGTAGGGATATATGTTCGTGGTTGAGTCGGAGTGTTGATGTTTCCCCCTTCAATTCTCATAAATGAGTCTATCGGCATTGAGCATGTAGGAGTTTCTATGTAGAATGTTCTTGCTTGCCAGCTTGTCCCATGTTGATATGAGTTCTTTAGTTCTTTGGGGAGTGGCTAAGGAGAGAGGATTCTAGCTATGCCTATCTTCATTATGGCGAGCGGTCCCGACACGACCATAAGCGCTGCTAGGTTTGAGGGTACTCTTGGATGACATGCTACAATTTAATGCAGCTTCATGGATGAGGGTTTTCCTAACATGACCCTAAGCGTTGCTAGGCTCAAGGATACTCTCAAGCGACACAACATCAGCATTTGTATCTTCAAGAGCAAGGATGGTCCCGACATGACCGTGAGTGCCGTTAGGCTCGAGGGTACTCTCGAATGACATGTCATTGGTTGCCGTGACATGATTAGTTAAGACATTGTTGGTGGGAGTAGCTGTTGATTTTGATGCTTCAAAGCTAGGGGCAGTCTTGGCTTGAACCAGAGTGTTGACCAGCTTGATAGTTCTCTCGAGTGATTCGCCATTGGGTGTTGCAAATTCTTGTTGAAGCATGAGAACACCCCTCTTCGCTTATTTGAAGGCGGTCCTATAGCACTCCCTAGCCTTATATTGATTTCCCTAGATCATTCTGATCCTGCCTTGGATAGGAAACTTCATGACAATCTAGTTATTGGAGATGATGGTGTCCAATTCGGTAAGCACTAGCCATCCAATCAAAAGATTGTAAGCAGAAGGGCAATAAACCACTATGAAGTTCACCTGAACCTTTGTAGCAAGGGGTTCTCGAGCGAATGTTTTCATAAGCGAGGCGGTACCGATTGGAATATACCCACACCTCTAAAGCAGTAAATAGGCAGGGCGTAGGGGGTAAGGCTAGAGGCAGGAAGCTTGAGAGCCTTAAAAATACGTCCAAACATGAAGTTGACCGAGCTTCCTCATCCATGAAATCTCGATGCACATTTTAGTTGGCCATTGCCAGAGTGATGACCATAGGATCGTGATGGGGGCAAGAGACCGCTTGTCTGTCCTCGGTAGTGAAAGTGATGGGCTGATCTGATTCTAGCCTGGGTGTTTTGGATGCTTGGTGCTTTAAAAATATACTTGCCTCGTTGAACCCACTTCCCTCTAATACCAGGACTGCACTTATTAGATGTTGCCGGCCACATGCAGACCTCCGCATATAGTCAAGATGTCAGCTATTACCTCGATGTTGTTGTTGGGGGTGGAGCTGGCTGGTTGTTGTCATTGGTCCTTTTTTCCACTTAATGTCGAACAAATTCTAAAAGTGTCCTCTCCTCTATTAGTCTTTCAACCTCGTTTTTGAGCACACATCGTTCATTAGTGGAGTAGCTGTTGATTTGATGGAACTAGAAATATTTTCCATTGTCGAGAGGTTCCTCCCTTCTTCTTCCTTTGGTCTTTAAAATACACCATGTCCAAGGTTGCGAGATATATTGTATCCATATCCCCATTCAAAGTATCATAGTAAGTATACCTAGACATATACTAGGTCCCAGTCTCTACATGCCTCTTAGTGTTTTTTAGTTGACCTTGCCTAATCGTTCGACGTTATCACAAGGACTGGCTTAGCTGGTACGTCAGGTTTCATTCTCACTGCCAGAAAGGTCTGCATCTCCATCCTCATTATGTCATTTTCCCGCTGATAGAAGTCAATTAAGGACATAGCCGACTGCTTTTGAAGCTCCCTCTACATTCTTGATTTATACCTGACCCCCGAACAAAGGGCCACAACCAGGCTATTCATGTCAGCACCCCTCGTCCAGGTGGATTCTTTGTTGAAGCGATTGGTATATTACTGGAGACTCTTCGTTAGCCCCTATCTGATGTTAACTAGCTTGCTAAACATTATAACCTAGCCTGGAAGTTTGAACATAGTTGGGCCTAAAATGGATGCTACTCGGTTGTAGATATATAAACCACTGGGAGGTCGATCCTGTTAGAGTGGAAGGAAAGAGTAGGCACTTTGGTGGGTCAAAAAGCTGGCCAGCACATGTGACGGAGTTGAGGACAATAATGTGATCAGATGGGTCAGCACTCCTATCATACTTGTCAATTCGAAGCAAAGCATATCTCTTATGGATATAAGTGTTTAAGATTTCCTCAGAAAATGGCTCACCATTCTCATCGTCAAAAAGAGGTTTGCCTCTAGCATTCTGGGCTTGCATTCTATTGAGTTACAAGAGAAGGATGTTCATTTCTTCCCATAGGCCAGCATCAGCCTATTGTGGAATTGTCTGGCCAATAACTGACTATAAACTTAACCGAATCTTTGTAGAGATGGAGACCAACAACAACAAGGTGATGGAGAGTGACGGTGATGGTGAGCTGCAATGGGAG
Source organism: Allium fistulosum (assembly GCA_030737815.1). Taxonomy (NCBI): domain Eukaryota; kingdom Viridiplantae; phylum Streptophyta; class Magnoliopsida; order Asparagales; family Amaryllidaceae; genus Allium; species Allium fistulosum. The sequence goes on along the minus strand of CM060903.1, from coordinate 887,557,425 downwards.
ACCTCCTCTCTTTGTGTTCAAAGGGTGACCTTCAATGATCGGCCCGTCCTTCTCTTAATCCAGGCCTAGCTGCACCCTTATGGGATCAGGAGTGCACTAATGGGGCCTTTAGCTCTCCATTTTCTGTCTAAAGGCGCTCAGAAACCGACCTTTCCTTCTGCTGATGGAGATCAGTGAAGTCTTGTTTCCCTATGCATACCCATCTCTAGGTTAATGTCGATAAAGAGACTTAACACACATGCAACATGCCTCCTTGGTTGGCCATGAACATCCACGACCGGGGTTTCAAGCACCAGCCTACCCTAGGCATCGGTTGGGTTCATAAGGTCATAAGCCTTTGAAGGGGATAAGTTAAAGAGGAGTCAGTTCGACCACTAAAGTAGGTGGTGGAACAAAGTTCATAGTTGTTTGGGCATCCAACCTCGTCCTCAATTCATTCTTCTCGCAGCTCAAGTTCCCACATTGGTCAAGCTTTAGAGCACACTTCGACACATGTCATTGCTGAGCCGAATGATGGGGCTAGTAGCACTGGTGACCATATTACCATTAGTTTCATGTTCATTAGAGTTAATGAGTTCACTCTCACCATTAGGATTTGACATGGTGAAATGTGAAAAGAGTGTGTAGAGAAGGAAAAGTGAAGAAAGGTAGGAGGTTTTAGGAGAGGCCCTCTTTCTAGTGCCAAAATGTTCACTGATAAATTATCCAACCTCAGAATTGCGTTTGTTGAACCAATGGTTACTTGCTAACACTAGGCATAAAATGGTACAATAAGGAGATAATTAAAGTAAATAATGTAAAGATGTAGAGTTATTCGATCAAGCTTGCCTACGTCTATTATAAAGATCTTTTACTATGTTTGTCTCTTATAATTACAAGGAATTACAAGAGAATAACAAGCAATTTAGCCCTTAAGCTTACAATGGTACTAAACTTAAGAACTTGAGAAGAATTCTTCGCTGTCAGTCAATAAGAAATCAATTTTCAACCAAATTCCCACCTCCACTTTGATGTAGTAAGGCATGGGGTATTTATAGTGGTTGAGATGGATGATGGATGGCTGGGACTACATAATAAAATAGGTAGGAAGTGTGCTTGGCCATTGATCTAGTTGCATGAGATATTAGAAGACGTCTGTAAAGGTGGAAAGGAATATATGGCTTAGAAGTATGCTACTTGTCCCTCTGTACTAGGCGTGTGTCTTGCATTTAATGCTAGAGGCATGCTACAGGAGTAGATATTCTTTTGGCAAATCTACTACACTGCCTAATACAGTTGGTTATATGGATTGTCATTTATTTTTTTATATCTATGTGGGAAGGCATATGAGTAGCTTCTTTTGGGTTGTGCTGGCCGATCGCTCGTTTCCGAAGCTTGTTGAGGAAAGCTGAATGTTGCTAAGGACCAAATTGCAAGGGATGTGCCAGGTCGGCCGTGGGATGACAAGATGGGCGGCCTAGGACCAGTCAAATGTGGTTTGTAATGAAGCCGGATCGGAGGCAGGTCACACTTGAGATGGGCCTTGCCTGATGAGTTAGCTGTTGAAGCCATCTTGAGTTGAGTCGGTCGATAACCAGGAGTGTTGCTAAGTAGATAGGCTAGCTTGGGATCGGACTGGGTTTAGGTCAGCGTGGGCTGGTCGAGCTTAAATGTGTTGGGTTGGCATGGATTTGGTCAAGCTGTGCTTAATCAGCTTGCTAATTATACCTGCAAGAAATTGGAGAAACATCCCTGGTTTGAGATTTCTCCATAGATCTTAAGTAGATCCACACCTAGCTTTGCAAGAGAAGGATGAACCACTCAATTTTATTTTATTTGATGTTCGATTTGATTTAGAGCCGATAAAATTTTGGACATGTCTCATTTGATTTTTAGTCATGGAAGGTTAGGAAGAGAGAAAAGAAAAGTGAATGGGAAAAAATAATTTATGAAAGAAAATGAATGATAGAATTTGTGTTAATCAGAGAATAAAAACCTTTCTTATTCTATCTTTAAAACTTTCATTTTTGATTCTCAATTAATTTTTAGTCAAATATTCATTCATATCTCTTCCTCTCTCTTTAGCATGGCATGCCACATCATTCCATCACATGGATAATTACTACCAAAAGCTTGTTAAGCAATTAACTATATTCAAAACCCATTTAAATATATACCGATATCGCATATTGATACGCACATGTATACCTTTTATATATACAACCAAATAATTGTTAACAGCACTAAAGCATCAAAAAAAATTAAATAATAATAAATATTTCTTAAATATTAATTAATTTAATTAATTTACAACATTTTATAAATTATCTAAATCATGTGGTTTTTTGGACAATTCACAAATACAGTTATGTGATTCAGAGGTGTGAATTTAGTTGTCAACTAATATTGAATAATTCAAATATTAATGTTTACATGTCACTTTAGCTAGTCATGTGATAGTTTGGCCGAACTTATTGCTTACAAACAATTTTCAATAACGTCACATTTTATAATTTCTTAAGCGGTACCAAGTAGTAACGATTATTTACACCAATTCTCTTCACCAATACTATATCACTTTAGGACCTATGGAATTAGGCTTTGGTTATTCCATTATCATCCACATTCAACTTGGTTAGTGCATAAACAAAGTTCTTGGTTCAATAATAACATTTATTATTAACCATACTACTCTAGCCAAAGATTTTGACTTTGACTTTACTACGATTGATTGTGATACAAACCTCATATAACCATGGAGATGAATTCTCTATTGAATAGCGTTTCACTTCTAATGGTTTAATTTAGATCCAACTATAGTAGTTTGATGGATGTCATACACAATTTAACTATAATCAAAATAGAGTGCCCACTTTGAAGTTCAATAGTATTCTCAAGTCGGAGAACTATGTAATATCATCGCTTCAAAATTTATATTTGACCTTAATTATGATTAACCAACAGTAAACTCACGAATCACTCATTCCATGGTTATCCAAAAAATATCACTATGTAACCCCTTAATGTCCCCAACAACCATGCGTAATATATTGCCCCACATTTGGAGAGCGTTAGTTAATCTGGTCTAAACAGATGTATTAATATCCTTTCTCGAAACATATCAACCGGGAATATTAAAAATAATATGTAATTTTATATCATGATTAATCACTTACGATTACAACTACTTTCAACTACAAACACATAAAATTTCATTTAAGTATTTCCTTATTTATATAGTTTAAATTAATTACTTAATTAATTATATCATTGTAGAACAAATTACATATTAGAAATCAAATACCTTTATTATGAAGAAGATCGGTCACAAAGTCAGATATATGTAAAAAAAATTACTTAATTTCCCTTAGGACGTACTCCTAACTCTATCAATTACATAATGAGTATAATATAAAAGTAAATGAGATCAAATACCTTAGGTTAAACATATGTGATGGGATCTCCTAGATTCACTTCGAATCGATCTCCAGACGTTGTAATGGCCCGAAGTATTACTATTTGTATTTAATTTGATGCATTATGGGTTCTAAGAATTTTTGGCCATGGGATGAATTAGTGCTCATGGACAAAGGGAGGGCGAGTGCAAGCAAGAGTAAAAAGGTGATGGTTAGGCTAGTTTAAAAGGGATGAGACTAGTTCTCCTCCTTTTACTACTTCTCCATTTGCCAATTCCAGATCTTAGTCAAGAATCGAAAACCAACCTCATCCCTCTTCTCACTAGGATGGCCATCATATAGGGATAAATAGCCTAATACAAAACCCAAACCATTTAGTAAATAATGTCATTTAAATTGTTTTTAGATGCATATCGATATAATATATTGATGCATGCATATATAACTTTGATGTACGCACCCAATCAGTTACTAGTGACACCCAATAATTACTAATAGCACCTAATACAATAAATAAATAATATTTCATAAATATTAATTAATTTCTAACAAATTATAAATCAGTTAAATTGTATTGTATTTCAGATAATTCACTAGTACGATTGTGTGACATAGTGTATATTCACTCGGCGATTAATATTAAATAATTCAAATATTAAGTTCACACTTCACCTTAGCTTGTGGTGTGATAGTTTGGCCGAATTTATCACTTATACATCTTTATCGGTAAAATGAAATTTACAATTTCAACGATATCTTTTAGTGATGATTATTTTTGCTAATTCTCTTCGTCAACACTATATCACATTAGGATTTATGGAATTTGGTTTTGGTCAAAATTTGAATATCATCCATATTCAACTCAGTTAGTCCATAAAGAAAATCTTTGGTCTAATAATAACATTTATTATCGATTGTACTACTCTGGCTAGAGATTTTGACATTGACTCGACTATAGTTGACCCTGATCCTAACCGCATACAATCGAGGACGCAAATTTTACATTGAATAGTGTTTTAATTCCAATGCTTCAACTCGGACCCAACTTTAGTCACTCGATACTCATCATGGCATGATTTGACTATAATCAAAGTGGAGTGTCCATATTGAAGCTCAATAGTATTCTAAAGTTGAGAGAACTGCATAATATCATCGCTTGGAGATTTCATGTTTAACCTAGTTGTTATTAACCAATTAGAAATACTCAGACGAGTCATTCCATAATCATCCAATAACTATCAATACATAACCCCTTAGTGCCCTAATAGCCATAAGTAATAATATGCTAACTAACATTTTGAGAGCGTTACGTACTTGGTCTTAACGAATGTATCGATATCCATTTTTGAAAGATCTTGATCGGGAATATTTAAAATAATATGTTATTTAATATTGTAATAAATTTATCGTGATTACAACTCCTTGTAATTATTATCACATAACATATCATTTAGGAATATTATGTTGATTATACTTAAATTAATTATTTAATTTATGTATCACAATATAATAACTACGCCTGTGTAGTTTCTTATGCAGACTGTCCCAAGCCAGGATAAAGAAGGAGGATTGTGATAGGCTTGGTGAGCCAACATAAAAACCATAGCCTCTTATGGAAATGGAACCACATTATATTTTGTTAGGGCGTAGCCCTCTTAGCGACGCACCTCGGGTTTGGTGATAAATGAGCAAGGGCTGGGTCGCCACCCCCTTCGGGGTGCGCCATATGGAGGTTTGGGTATAGTAATAAACATGCAAGGGTTGGGTCATCGCTCTCTTAGTGGCACGCTACATCGACGCCTCGATGTAGTGATAAATGAGAAAGAGTCTTCGCACTTTACTTGGCAGGTGCAAGGGGCGAGGAAGCTAGTCGATGAAAGTAGGATTCGGTTAGGTAGTTGGAATGTAGGGTCCTTAACAGAGAAGTTAAGAGAGATAGTTGATACTATGACTAAGAGTCATGTAAATATGTTATGCGTTAGGAGACCAAATTGACGGGTCATAAGGTGGAGAACACATGCTTTAAGTTATGGTACATGGTAAAAGAACGTAACAAGAACGGGATAAGCATCCTAATTGACAAGAACCTTAAAAACAGAGCAGTCGACGTTTGGAGATAAGGGGACATGATTATACTAGTCAAGCTGGTAGTTGGTGATATGGTCATAAATGCCATTAGTGCCTATGCCCCATAAGTAGACCTAAGTGAAGCCGCCAAAAGGAATTTCTGGGAAGGACTATATGGCATGGTTAGAGATGTGCCTAGTAGCGAGAAACTCTTCATAGGAGGAGATTTCAACGGCTATGTTGGTACAACTAGTGAGGGTTTGAGAGAGTGCATGGTGGTTTTGGATATGGCGATAGGAACCAAGAAGGAGAAGAAATATTGAATTTCGCTATTACTTATGATCTCATGATAGCTAATACCTTCTTTAGAAAGAGACGGTCGCATTTAGTTACTTTCAGTAGTGGCCAACACTCTAGCCAAATTGACTTTGTCCTTACTAGAAGAGATGACAAACAAGATTGTGTAAATTGCAAAGTCATACCTGGAGAATGTGTCATCTCACAACATCAGCTTTTGATATCTGAGTTTCGTCTTCGAATACGTGTTCGATAGGATAAAGGAGCCAAGATTAGTCGGACGAAATGGTGGAAGCTCAAAAGAGACGCATCACGGGTGTTTAAGGATAGAGTGATGGAAGAAGGGGCATGGAACATGGAAGGAGAAGCATATGACATGTGGGACGAGATGGCAACGCGCATTCAGAAATGGATACTGAGGTGTTTGGGATAACAAAAGGAAATAAATGCAAACCTAAAGATTCATGGTGGTGGAACAGTAATGTACAAAAGGCTATCAAAGAGAAGAAGGAATGCTATAAATGCTTGTATCATCACAAGAGCGATGACAACATGCAAAAGTACAAAGTGGCAATGAAGAATGCAAAGAGAGTGGTGAGTAAGCAAAGGGTCGGGCGTATAAAGATCTATATCAAAAGCTAAGAAAGTTAAACATCTATAGGATAGCTAAGCTCCGCGAGAGGTAGGTGAGAGACTTCAACCAAGTTAAATGCATCAAGGATGAGAATAATAGACATTTGGTGAAGGATGATGAGATAAAGAATAGATGGAGAGAATACTTTGACAAGCTATTCAATGAAGTAGGAGATAGCACTACGATCAAGCTAGACGACTCTTTTGTTGACACCAATAAATAGTTTGTTCGGAGAATTTAAGAGTCCGAGGTAAAGGTGGCGGTAAAACGGATGAAAGCAGGTAAGTCGTTGGGGCCTGATGAAATCCCCATTGAGGTGCGGAGATGCCTTGGAGATGCAGGGATAACTTAGCTAACTAAGTTTGTTTAATAATATTTTCAAATCAAACAATATGCCAAATTAGTGGAGGGGAAGCATATTAGTTCCAATTTTCAAGAATAAAGGAGATATTCAAAGTTGCACAAACTACAGAAGAATTAAGCTTATTATTCATACAATGAAGCTTTGGGAGAGAATCACTGAACATTGATTAAGAAGGATGACAAGCATTTCAAAAAACCAATTTGGTTTTGTGCCTGGGAGGTCGACCACAGAGGCGATTTTCTTAATAAGACAACATATGGAGAGATTTAGGAAGCAAAAGAAGGATCTACACATGGTATTTATCGATTTGGAGAAAGCTTATGATAAAGTACCGAGAAAAGTTATGTGGTGGGCTCTGGAAAAGAAGAGAGTCCCAACAAAATACATTAACCTTATCAAGGATATGTACAGTGATGTTGTGACTAGTGTCAGAGCATGCGATGGTGAAACCAGTGACTTTCCCATTAATATAGGTTTACATCAAGGATTAGCTCTGAGTCCCTACATTTTTGCCCTAGTGATGGATGAGGTTACGAAGGTATACAAGGTGGGATTCCTTGGTGTATGCTCTTTTTTGATGATGTTGTGCTAATTGACAAAAGTACGATATGGGTTGATAGACAACCGGAGCTGTGTAGATTGACTTTGGAATCAAAGGGTTTTAAGCTTAGCAGAACTAAAACAGAGTATATGAAGTGCGAGTTCAGCGGTGTTAGGTTGGATGATGGAGATGTCACTCTGGCCGGACAAGTAGTGCCCGAGAAGGAATCCTTTCGATTTAGGATCAATGTTGCAATATGATGGTGAGATTGATGAAGATGTTAATTTTAGAATTCGAGTGGGATGGGTGAAATGGCGACTAGCGTATGGCATTCTCTATGATAGGAAAGTTCCACAAAATCTTTAAAAAAAGTTCTACAGAACTGCAATCAGGCCTGCGATGTTGTATGGTGCAGAATGTTGACCTACTAAAAGACAACACGTCCAGAAGATAAGTGTAGTAGAGATGTGTATGCTACGATGAAGTTGTGGTCATACAAGATAAGACCGAATTAGAAATTATGATATACATGACAAACTTAGGGTAGCACCAATTGAAGAGAAGCAAGTCTAATACCGCTTAAGATGGTTTGGACATCTCCAACGGAGGCCTCCCGAGGCACCTGTGTGCGTTGGAATTTCATGTCGCATCGAATGCTCAAAAAGAGATAGAGGTCGACTAAGGTTGACCTGGGAGGAAGTAGTAAAAAATAACTTGAAGGATCGGAATATATCCGAAGATTTGGTGTCGGACAAGAGCGCGTGGAAGTTAGCAAATCCACATACCAGAACTATGAGATAGGAGTTTTTTGCTTAGGGTTAGTGTTATAAGTTTTAGTTTATAGGACTGGTAAATAGGAGCCTAAGACGTAGTGTTTGGTCCTTTTAATTTATATTGGTACCATTACTACTACTACTACTACTATTATTATCATGGTTTTCTTTAAATTTCTTTATATATTTACTTTTACTTTTATTTTTATTTTACTTATTTTTATTTTACTTATTTTTTATTATTATTAGTATATTATCATTTCTTTAGTTATTTTACTTTTATTTTTTATTATTATCATGATTTATTATTATTATTATGGTTATTATTACTTTAAATTGATTTTATCATTTAGTTTGGGTTCTATCTCTAGCCGACTCCAATTTGTTTGGTAATAATGGCTTTGTTGTTGTTGTATATATATCACAATATAACAAATATATAATAGAAAACAAACACCTTTTATTTTGAAATAGATTTTATTTGAGTTAGATATATGTATCAAATTACATAATTGCTCATAGAGTATACCCCTAACTCTCTCAATCATCCACTTGCACTTTGATCAATTATGGAATCTTAATCTCATTCCTTCGATCTATTTTCTCAAAACCGATCATGCTAGTCCTTTGGTGACAGATATGCTATGTTGTCTTACTTATCCACTCTATCAATTAACATCTCTCCGTCGCTGATAAACTTCCTTAATCATGTGGAACTTTTAGAGTATGTTTCTCGACTTCTAGTGAGCTTTAGATTCTTTCATGATCTATATTGTGGTATTGTTATCATATAATAATGTCATGGAATTCTCAACATTTGGAATCATCCCTAGCTCGTTTATAATTTTTTGCATTATACACACATTGCTTTTGTTGCAGAGCTATTCAGAGCGATGTACTTATCATTTTGGTTGAATCAGCCACAACCTATGTTTGGAACATATCCATCTTAGATTCCTTAACTAAGGTGGAACATAAATTTAAGATTGACAGGTTATGCTTGATATCGCTTAGGAAGTTTTAGTCCAAATAATCCTTCATAAGCAGTTCGTTATTTCTATAAATAATTCTCTAGTATTTCGTTAATACTCGAGAATACTCTTAACTTCCAGTTAGTGATCTTAATTTGATTTGATATTCGCTCAATGTACTAAGTATATAAGCATAAAGTGATACGGTAGACAACACAACATATACGATGATTCATATTGCTAAGGAATCCATCTCATATGCTCTATGTTAAACCTTTTAATATGTTGTGTGCATATATATATATATATATGTATGTATGTATATATATGTATGTATATGTATATATTGTTAGTCCATGAGATGATGGTTTTGATGACAACAACCTTAGAATAAGATTATAAAATATAAATACTAACATTATAGTTTAGATATATATGTATATGCAGGATTTAACCATGCAGGTACAATGAATGAAGACTGTACAGTATAGAGATTCAAGATACAAAGATTATCAAGAGTTCAAGATTTCAAGATAAGTATTGAGTCTAGAATTTTGTTAAAACTTCACAATAGCACTGAAATCTTCACTCCATTTTTCTTTTGGGATGGAACCCATTTCTACCTTTTTAGTGGCTTACAAACCCACGACAAGTAGCTTACAAACCTACGACAAGTGGCTTACAAACCCACGAACATCCTAGTTTGTACAAGTTCTCGAGTCCTGACATGATGAGATACTCTGCAGGAAGAAGCTTGCAAAACTACTTCAAAATATTTTTTCAAAACAACTTCGGAATGATTTTCAAAATGTTTTAGCCTTAAAAATATCTTTTCAAATGATTTTTCAAAAAGATGTTTTAGCCTTAAATATTCTTGTTTTTAAACTTCGTCTGTTTTAAACTATCTTTTAATATAATATATTTATACTTAGATTTAAATATAAAATTATAGTAAAGTTATATATATAGTGTTCTCTATATTTATCTATATATTTTATCTATAGTCAAGTATATTTATAAAGTTTAAAATAGTTTTAATATAAGATAAAGGTTATTTTCAAAGAAAATCAAAATATCAAAAATTTCTTTGGGATGTCGACATGCCTATGGTGACCATGTCGACATGGTGACAGTTGAGTTCAAAATTTAAATTTCAAAAGAAGTGTCTATTCGTCATAACCTTTCATGAATGGACATGACTGTTGTTCTTCTATAAATAGGGGTTAGTTTCAACGAATTTTTAATCAGTTTTTCTGGTTTTTCACTTCTCTTCTTCTTCCACATTTTCTTAATCAAAATCCTATCATTACTCTGCCGAAATCAACATTGAATCTAACTAGATTATCTCTGGTTTGATTCTCTATCACTATCTCAACAAGATCTAAGTGTTATTTAGAGTTATAGGCTTCTTTGTAATCTATCTAGCGAGAAAAGGTGTGATTGTAGCCTTGGAAATCAATCAAGCGAGAAAAGGTGTGATTGTAGCCTTGGAAGTCAATTGGGTGAACTTGTTGCCCCGGAAATCAAGTATCTCTACCCAGAGGATTGTGATTCTGAAGGGTGTACCTCGTAGCCTTGAAACCGAGGGTTGTAATTGTTGAATTGCTTTTGAAAGGAAATCTGTACTTAGTTGTGCGGGACTGGATGTAGGGTAACCCCGAACCAGTATAAAATCCGGTGTGTTCTTTCCTTTACTGCATTTACTTTATTTCTGCATCTGTGATTATATCTGTGTCTGAATATTGCATACATTTGTGTACAAATCAACAATAACTCAAAAAGATTTAGTAACTTCTTAAAAACACTATTCACCCCTCCTCTAGTGTTTATTCTAGCCTTAAGATCCGTAATCCGCATTCCTCACATTTGGTATCAGAGCCAGGTTTTCAAAAGTTTCATAATCTGATTTTTGAAAAAATTTCAAAATGGTTACCAACACTGCTACTGTTATTAACACTAGTATCCCTGTCACTAGTTCATTTGTAGAAGGTCAGTCTACTGCCAGACCACCACTTTTTAATGGCAGTAACTATGCATATTGGCATGTAGGATGAAAATATATTTACAATCTATAGGATTAGATACTTGGAATATCACACAAACTGAATATTATGAACCTACAACTAATTTTGCACAGTGGACCACTGAGCAAAAGACTGTTGCACAAAATAATTCTAAAGCAATGAATATTCTATTTTGTTCACTTGATAGGAATGAATTTAATAGAGTGTCAGTTTGTAAGTCTGCATATGAAATCTGGAAAACTTTGCAAGTGACTCACGAAGGAACAAGCAAAGTTAAACAGACCAAAATTTCCATGCTCACAAATCAGTTTCAGTTATTTAAAATGAATACTAATGAGTCTATTTTAGATATGTATAGTCGATTTCAAGATATTGTGCATTCTTTAATATCCTTGGGAAAGGAATTTTCGGAAGAAGATCAAGTCAGAAAAAATTTAAATTCTCTTACTCCAGAATGGGATCAAAAGACACTTGCAATTGAAGAGGCAAATGACATCAGTACTTTAAAGATAGAAGAATTGATTGGAAATCTAATGTCATTTGAAGTTCAAATGATCGGGAGAAGAGAAAGCAAAGTATCTGAAAAGCAATCAATGGCATTCAATGCATTAATCGACGGATCAGACTCAAACAGTGATAATGATGAAGAGATAGCATTTATGACTAGGAATTTTCGGAAATTTCTAAAATATAGAAAGATGAATAATCTCAAGAGAAACAACTATAAGAATTCTGGAAATCAGAATGTAGTACCAAACAATGTCAAATGTTTCAACTGTGATGAACTAGGCCATATCAAAAGAGACTGTCCGTATCCAGAAAGGCAGAATCCTCCTATAAACAATGATTTAGTAAAGAAACGGAAGCGTGCATTTACTGCTACTCTAGATGACTCAGACTCGTCTTCAAGCGATGATGATCAGAAGACAGATAACTCAAATTTGTGTTTTACGGCAGTTCACGACTTCAACAAATTCAAGGAAACGGACTCAGAAAAAGGTACACATTTACAATTGATTGAAAATGCATGCTTAGAATTAGATGATTGATTGCTTGATTGATTGATTTTGAATTGGTGTGTTGATTGAATTTTAAATTTATTTTCTATTATTTTATTATATTTTTATTATTTTTATTATTATTTATATATATATATATATTTTATGGAATATAATATAATCATAATATTATTCCAGATATATATTTAGTCATAAATATATAAATATAAATATATATATATATTAGAGTAGTTAGGAAAATTAAATCCTAGAATATTTCAGGTACATGTGGACATGGTCCCTACCATGATGTCGACATGGGTACAAATTTTGAAATTCAAAATTTGAATTCAAATGCTTGAATTTCCCTCCACCTTTTCACTTCATTCAATACTCTGAAAAGGTATCTTTTGGCCAGAGAACATGTCTTTCAAAAATCTATTTAGTCACTATCTTTTGTCACAACTTTTCACTTTCATTTTCAAATTCAAACTCTCTCTTCAAAACTCCAAGCTCTCTACTTTCTACTTTAATGGCTTCCTCAAGCAACCCCTCTACCATGAGACTTTCCAGAAACTTGAAAGAGCAACTCCTCAATAATCCGGAGGCAATAAAAGCATACATCAATTATGCTAATTATGGAAAAGTCCATCCCAGAAAGTTTGCTATTTTTCAAGATTTTGCTTCTTATGAAATTGATACTCTTTTCGCAAACAATCAAATTCTTAGTCTTGTTGATTCTTCTCAAAATGATTTTGTTTGTTACCCAAATCTTGTTAAAATTTTCTATGCAAATCTCAATCGAGAATTTTATGAAGGAAATGATAATGAAATTTGGAGTAGTGTCAAAGGCACTAAAATTGTTTTGAATTGTGATCTTTTGGGTACCATTCTCAATTGCAAAAACATGGGAATGGATCTTTCTGGTTTTCAAATCGATGAACATGATCGTGAGACATTTCATCATATTTTTGAAGGAGATGAAAACTTTGAATTTAAAAACCAAAACTTTCGTCCTAAAGCAAGAATTGTCAATCTTCTTTTACAACATACTTTGACCCCAAGATCGGGAAATTTTAACAATCCTACTTCAAAAGTGTGCAAAGCACTCTTTGCTATTTTCGGAAATTATGATATCAATTGGGCGCAAGTTATTTTGGATGAACTTCGTCCTAAAAATTTTGAAATGTGAGAAAACACTTTATATCATGGAATTTACCTTACTCGGATTTTCAACTATTTTGGAGTAAATTTCAAAGGAGAAGAATTTATTTCAAGAAAAGTTTTTAATATCTCAAACATTTCTCTCATGAAAATCCCATATGTTTTTCAACCTTATGAAACTCTTGCCGAAAAGGAAAAGCGTTTGGCTCATGAAGAAATGGAAGAGGAAGAAGAAGAAGAAAGGGATGAAATGGAAATAGAAGAAGAAGAAGGAAAAACATCCCTAGAAAGTATTGAATATCCCTCCAATCCTTCCAACAAAACCCTTCTCAAAAACCAAAAGATTAATGTTGAGAATCAACGGGTTCTTAAAAGATCCGTTAGTAAGAAGTTGGACAAAATATCATTCAAGATGAACAAGTTTTTCTCCAAAGTCAGCAAGAAACTTGGATTATGTGACGCCCCACCTCTATGCTCACAATAACAAAGAGTATTAAAAGAAATACTGTCTATTATTACGAAGAATAAGGCTGGATAGGAGCGGCCATCCGTAGTTGGCCTTACACTAGTATTGGTTACCTCGATAGGAGTGGTATATATTTTTCACTTTTCATCTCTTATTTATTTACTCCCATCGACATACCCAATTCCAGTATAAAACGAACTACGATGGTTCATAATAGTTTAGGACAATATATATAATAATAACACAGATACAAAAATGCGGAACACAGATAATAAAAGTCTCATATATATATATATATATATATATATATATATAACTGATGTCAGTTACAATACATTTGACACAATACATATGCTACAACTGTCGACTCTGGAAGTTATATATACAAGTACATTATCGACTAATATACATGAATACATATCAACCTAAATCAGTACACTAACTACTACAAAAAGACGAAGACCACTTCAAAAGATATGAAAAGTCTTCATAGCTCAAACAGCAACCCAAAGCAAGGTATCTACAACCTGAAATAACTCGGGTCTGACCCGAGTATTAAATTCAAAAGAAAATAATACACGGGTCAGTCTAATTCAAACTCAGTTATTAATGCACAGAAGCAATAATAATCAAATATCAAGTAGACGACAGTCACAGAAATCTCGTATATCCAACTCCTCGATAAGAAAATTGGATAACGGAAGATATAACACTAAATAGTGTTAAACAACAAATCAGCAATTCCAAATCATCAATAAGGATAGATAAAAAGATTATCAATGAAGATAATTTTGAAAACAACAGAATTGTCTAAACAACAATTAACACAAAATCCAATTATTAAATAATAATTAGAAACTCAGAATCTAATTATCGAATAGATAATTAGACACAACAAAATGATCAATCGAACTGAATCAAATACAATTCCCAAATATTGAATTGAACACAAAACAATTCAAATAATTGAAAATATCAATTAAAACGTCAATACTGTGTGGCTGTAGTACACGCACGCGTGCACTGCCTCGCCACTACAGTGATGAAATACACAAAAGCTCAATGAAAGTTCACAAACGAGCACAAGGTCAAACCCAAAGGAAAAGTCAGGTTCAACACAATTGCACTAGAAATAAAATCACAACACGAGCACAAGGTCAAACCCGAGCGTTTAAGCTGGATTCAACTCAGGCGTAACACAAAACTATCAAGGACAAATAACTCGACCAGACACATATGAACAAGAAATGAACAAACCAATATGGCAACATGATTATCAAAGTAAACTACAGTACTCAAAACTACAAACTGATCAATACAACTAAAACATGAATGACTAGTTTCGACCAATAATATACAGATGCCAGCAAACTCGAGCACAAATGTAGCAATGCTCAAAGTAACTACATGGATGCAACTCGACTAATAGCAATATACAGTGACAATATGGTACAGTGAAGACCAACATGAAATAAAGTCTGTGTGCCAAAAGGTCAGAGGTAATACAAGTGTAGCCTTGATGAACAAAATGCAAGAAACAGCAGTGGATACAAATGTATCACTGTGACACAAGTACAAGATACATGAACTAAACTTCCAATCAATATATGATGTGCACAGCCACTAGCACATTTAGATATATAGTATGAACTAAAGTGAATGAGGACTCAATGCACTAACTCGAAGAACAATGGACAGCAGACTGTACATGAACCAAATAACGAAACCAAGAGCAATCTCAAGTGAACTCAACAAGACAGTCAAATTCAAATGCAACTGACTTGAAAGAACAAGCACATGAAACAACATATATGCAGACTGCAAACCAGAACAATGCATATAGTAGTGCAAGGGTAATAAAACAAGTGACACTGCAAGCACAGTCTCAACAATGAAAGGGCTCAACATCATCAAATGCACAGAAGAATCAGTACACAACAGAGGCACAAGGCAGTAAAGCAGATGTGCACAGAGAAGATTCAAGTGCCCAAAGCATATAGCAGCAGTTTCAAATAATCAAGATAACAGTAGTGAACATACATATGAAAGAAACCATATACATGTTCGAACAAAGCATAGTTCGAAGCAATGCAACCAGACGAGTATGCTACAGGGGTAACATAAATGGCCAGAGCCAAACACAAAGGGATGAACACTGTCAAACAAGTTCAAAGAGAGGTGGCAACATGACAAAGCAACAAAACTACACAGTTTTGAAAACAATGCAACAGTTATAACACAAGCATAAATATCAAAATCGAACAAGGTTGGGAGTCGACAAATTCAACATCGTAACAAATCAGTGAAAGCCGGATGCAACAAGAATTCCAACCCGGTCAAATAAAATCACTAACATTGGAACCAAGTCGAACAAAATCGACAACGTTCAAATAAAATCAACTGCAATATTTTCAACCCAAAGCCTCTAGTCAATTAAGTGCTCGAAAACCAACAGAGAATTCAAAACAATAGCCGAAGTGAAAGCAATGCCGAAGTTATCAGAAATTAAATTGAACAAAGACAACTTATTCTCAAAGTCAAGTTTAAATCAAGAATCGTAATGTCCAACAAAATTGAACAGTTAAAACTCGCAGCCGTGAGTGCTAAGAAATCACAAAGTATACGAATTGACAAAATCGAAAATCATCACAGGCATCTAACCAAAATCAAATGGCCGAAGCCCAATATATACCAAATCACTACAATTCAACGCAGTGATAAAAGAAAACAATCGACGAAACTCACGAATATATGGGTTTGAATTAAAGATGTGAGTGAGAAAATCACTCACCTTTGTTCGGTCGAGAATTTGAAGTCGAACTCGATCAAGAGGAGGAGCCGCGAGCATTCGAATTGATCAACGAAAGGAATTGAAACATCAACAATAAATTCGACAGAGCGGCGCCTTCAAATTTCACAAGCCCTAATTCGCCAAGAGGAACGAAGCCGCCATTTAATTTTCTTTCGAATGTTTAGTTTTAGGGTTTTGAACCAATGAATGGATTACAAAGGGGAACTGGGTTTTGCTTGATAATCATGGCAACAAAAGAAGTGGGCCAAAACCAATTTTAAAGCCCGTAAAACAAACGATGAATTTACGAAAGAATTTCAATCGATTAAAATTTCAATAACAATCAGCTATCGCCATTAATCATTTAATGACGATAATTAATTGATACGAAATCCCGGGTTGTTACAGATTATCTTCATCTTCATCATCCTCTAACTAGTTCTATATCTTCATATCATATCGAATTAGTTTAAGTTTGTTTTAATTTGAGTGTTTATGTAGTTCTTTATGTTTAATCATTGTATTATCCTATTATGCAATGAAATTGAATTTCCTTTCTGTTATCTAGCTTATCTTATCTCTTGAATAAATGTTAGTATATTATATAAATTTATATATATACACAATTATTCACAAAGTCAAAATTACCATCAAAATTCACTGTAGTATGTCGACATACCTCCCTTGACCATGTCGACATATACTGGTCAGAAATGACAATTCATTTTGAATTTGAAATTTGAATAACTACCATATGTCTATTCATTTCAAACGAATTTCTACACCTATAAATACCCATTTCTTCTAGAAATCATTACTGAATATTATTTCTTATCTATTCTATCTCTCATTCTTCTCTCAACTTCAAAAATGGCTAATCCAATTCATAACTTATCCGAGAATCTTGAAGAAACTCTTAATTCATTCAAGAATATTCTCTCGTTCATTATTCGTAACCAGCGACACTTAGAGTTGAGTCAAATGCAGATGATCAAGGAGCAAGAAATGCATTTCGATGCAATTTGATGGATGATTTCTTCCCTGCACAAGGATGATAACGAAGCACATCCTCATGTCTCTCTCACAAATGACAATGAAAATTGGGATGCCATCAAAGCAGACCCTATTTTCGGAGAAGAAGGATGGGTGGAATTTCCCCGTAACGTTTAATTTGTTTGCTTTATTACTTTGTTTGAATTGATTGTTTTGATTGAAATTGGTTGTTTTGATTGATTTGATTTATACTTGGTGTGGTTTGTATAAATATACATTGATATATTTATAATCGTTGATTGAATATCATGTCTATAAGTATAGTTATTTCTTAATATACTTTATTATATAGTTTATTAATGCAGGTACTTCAGTACAAGAATGAGGGGGAGTTGTATAGTTTAAAGTTTGTTTGTTTTTATTGATGACAAAGGGGGAGAAATATAAAATAGGGTAGTTAGGCATAGATTAAGGGGGAGTTATTAGATTTAGGGGGAGTTATTAGGATAGAAGTAATATTTTATAAACAAAGGTTGTCATTATCAAAAAGGGGGAGATTGTTAGTCCATGAGATGATGGTTTTGATGACAACAACCATAGAATAAGATTATAAAATATAAATACTAACATTATATTTTAGATATATATATATGTATATGCAGGATTTAATCATGCAGGTACAAAGAATGAAGACTGTACAGTATAGAGATTCAAGATATCAAGATTATCAAGAGTTCAAGATTTCAAGATAAGTATTGAGTCTAGAATTTTGTTAAAACTTCACAATAGCACTGAAATCTTCACTCCATTTTTCTTTGGTATGGAACCCATTTCTACCTTTTTAGTGGCTTACAAACCCACAACAAGTAGCTTACAAACCTACGACAAGTGGCTTACAAACCCACGAACATCCTAGTTTTGTACAAGTTCTCGAGTCCTGACATGATGAGATACTCTGCAGGAAGAAGCTTGCAAAACTACTTCAAAATGTTTTTTCAAAACAACTTCGGAATGATTTTCAAAATTGTTTTTCAAAATGTTTTAGCCTTAAAAATTATCTTTTCAAATGATTTTTCAAAAAGATGTTTTAGCCTTATATATTCTTGTTTTTAAACTTCGTCTGTTTTAAACTATCTTTTAATATAATATATTTATACTTAGATTTAAATATAAAATTATAGTAAAATTATATATATAGTGTTCTCTATATTTATCTATATATTTCATCTATAGTCAAGTATATTTATAAAGTTTAAAATAGTTTTAATATAAGATAAAGGTTATTTTCAAAGAAAATCAAACTATCAAAAATTGCTTTGGGATGTTGACATGCCTATGGTGACCATGTCGACATGGTGACAGTTGAGTTCAAAATTTAAATTTCAAAAGAAGTGTCTATTCGTCATAACCTTTCACGAATGGACATGACTGTTGTTCTTCTATAAATAGGGGTTAGTTTCAAAGAATTTTTAATCAGTTTTTCTGGTTTTTCACTTCTCTTCTTCCTCCACATTTTCTTAATCAAAATCCTATCATTACTCTGCCGAAATCAACATTGAATCTAACTAGATTATCTCTGGTTTGATTCTCTATCACTATCTCAACAAGATCTAAGTGCTATTCAGAGTTATAGGCTTCTTTGTAATCTATCTAGTGAGAAAAGGTGTGATTGTAGCCTTGGAAATCAATCAAGCGAGAAAAGGTGTGATTGTAGCCTTGGAAATCAATCAAGCGAGAAAAGGTGTGATTGTAGCCTTGGAAATCAATTGGGTGAACTTGTTGCCCCGGAAATCAAGTATCTCTACCCAGAGGATTGTGATTCTGGAGGGTGTACCTCGTAGCCTAGAAACCGAGGGTTGTAATTGTTGAATTTCTTTTGAAAGGAAATCCATACTTAGTTGTGCGGGACTGGATGTAGGGTAACCCCGAACCAGTATAAAATCCGGTGTGTTCTTTCCTTTACTGCATTTACTTTATTTCTGCATCTGTGATTATATCTGTGTCTGAATATTGCATACATTTGTGTACAAATCAACAATAACTCAAAAAGATTTAGTAATTTCTTAAAAACACTATTCACCCCCCCTCTAGTGTTTATTCTAGCCTTAAGATCCGTAATCTGCATTCCTCACATATATATGTATATATATATCATTTGGGACAGTCCCAATACTCTTTTATTTTGATTATAAACAATGTCATTTTCAAATCTTATATCGAAAATTAAACAACCAACCTAAAACTAATTTTAACATAACCAGGCCCATTGATGGATACTTTCAGATGTAGATAGTGCTACATATGCATCCACATTCGAAATCGTTTTTGGATATCGGATATCCGCATCCATAAATACAGATGGACATGGATAATTACCTATCCTTTGATGATCAATAAATCATGAAACAACTATTTTGGTTTAACATAATCTTTTTTCAAGCCTAGTGAAAAAGTGTAAAAAAATAAAAAATATGATGATAAGAAATATTTTTGAGCAGTTAATATGCATTAAGTGCGTATAATATAACTACTAACTTAGTAAAACAATGAATATATACCTTCGTTGTACTGAAATATCATATTATAAACTATAAGCTTGACGAAAATGAGATGGAAATTTTTTGGATGCGGATGTCTTCGTATTTGCATCCATATCTGCTTTCTAGGATATCAGTATTTATCTGCTTTACGTATACAGATGTAGATGGATTTTAGATTTTTTGAGTACCTATTGACAGGTTTAAACATAGGTACAACATTAACAATCAATAATATGTTGTTTACTTATAATTTAGAAATATCATAGTTCCTTTAATATTCTTTCTTACAAACACACGCTTCCTTCGTATTTTGACTAGTATTCAAACTACTTGATTTCTCTATCAAAATATGTGCTCAATTCTGATGCTTGTCAAATGATACTATTGTATCAGTTCTTGGATCATATTCAATACTCACAAACTCAGTTATTGCTCTCACCGACCTTTTGACACTTTAGTTGTTATGTGTAAATAGTCAATTCTAAATCATTATTTTTAATTTTTGTTTCAACATATATATACACCAAACTCAAATTTTTATTGGGTGATGATTTTGCGAGTAAAATCGAATTTAACTTTAGCAAATTGAATGAAAAATTTATTACATTAATTTCAACAATTGAAATTTACGATGTTATCTTATCAACGTTGCTTACTACATTTCAGCTGCATCGGTCTTCCTCTTGAAGATACATTAACGGCTGATGCATCATATCCCTTCGGGTACAACTACTAAAATCATATTTTGATAATGACCCTAGAATCCATTCTGGATTTGCACATTGTTACATATGGCAGAGTCAATAATCTTCATGGGTTATTGACAACTGAGAAAATTCATTTCTCGACATTGATAAGAAAAACCATTTTCTCTTTAACATGCGAGAATTCTTATTAGATGTTCTAATGATTTTTGTCTTTTTTAGGATCGGTCAATTTTGTTTCATTTTATGTAATCAGTTTCTATGTTGAATCTTTGGATCGTGTCCAAGTCCATTGTACAACCACTGATTTCTAAAAGAAATTCCTTCGTTGTAAAGGTGGATTTTCTTGAAACAACAATTGTTTCATAGTTTGACGGAATAGGCATTCAGAAACATTTATGAATTTCCTTTATGTATGTATAAAACTAATTTACTTTTGAGTCTACAGAACTAATGATGATGATATGAATTAGTCAACCAATGTTGGTTGTTCCCAAACTCCTTTGGGGGTTAGTCCACACAAGTTCTCTCACGAGCAAATATTATATGAAACCTTTCGACTCACACAACCTATCAACTCCTTGACCTAGGGTATGTAGGGGTTTCTTATGAACTCTTATCTTATATGATCTCATAATCTATGTTTTAGATGAAATTAAATTTAACCTTATGTGCTTACTCTTAAGTACACATCCTTACAGAAAGAAGTTAACTCAACTTCACTCATCGTTAATTGTACTTTCTCTAACAAAATCCGATTACTCCTTATCGATAAATCATTATGTACCATAGGAAGGAGTGACCTTGAAGATAGAATCTCGTTCATTTTTAGGTACTTTTGGAACTTTTTCCAATACACTCACTGATTCGATCAAATCGAATTATTTTATTTCCTTTGTATTCTACTTCCATTATATATTCAATGAACTTATCATAAATACATTACTTGTGTAACAAATACACATGTTCATTTCTATGATAATTCATTTATGAATCTAATGAAGTAATTGTATCTGCTTTGGTATCACTAAACTTTGAATTGCATACATTTATGTGTATCGACCCAAAGAGTTATTAACTCCTTTTTCCTACTTAGTGTATTGCCCTTAATTGTTTGAGATATAATTCACCAATACCATATGATTCATGATCTTGATCAAACAATTATTTCTCAAAAATATGGCTTAGTCTATAATAAAAAAAATTATAAAAGTTTAGATACTTCTATATTCTCTAATGCATCACTTTTGTTATGAAAACAAATACATTATTATGGTTTTATCCTATAATGAATATTCATATTAAAATAAAACTACAACTATTTTCAGTCAATACTAAAAGGCAGTTATTATTTAATAAATAGTACTTGGTATATATATAAGACAATCTTTTGTAACTGATGTGTCCATTAACAAGTGTTTTTTTGTATGCTCCCACTATTTTCGTCATTACTATAATGGTATACGAAATATAAAGCTCCATTCAACCAATATTACAAGATTTTATTTCATATGTAACTAGTTTACAACAATAGTTTCGGATCAAGTGTCTTGAATTCGATGAAATAACTTTCATAGGAAACACAATTCTCATGTTGTATTAAGTATCTACTAGTATTTTATACACTCTTAAATCTGATGATTCTTCATGAAGTAGAGGTGATGATTCACTCCCTTCATCCCAACTGTGCCTATGTGTTCTCAGACATTTGTTTTCCTTTCAACAATTCAAAAAGAAACTCTTACTATACGACCGTACTAAAATCTTTACTAATATGCATCTGATTATCCTTAACATTTAAGAATATCGACTAAGCTGCACTCTATGTAAAGCGATCAAACTGACATTTCAGCGATCAAACTCCAAGGTACATCTTGTAGCTCTTGGTCTAGTGCTACATTTAACACAATAAGATCCTTATTGTAATCAATTGTATTGAATATATGCTCTCGCAGTATGGTTTTTTTGCTTATTTCGAGTGAAACAATTTCATTGAGATTTCGTACAATACAAACGTGACCATTCACCGTGCAATCTTTTATACGTGCTCAAACATGGATCAATTTTCCATATTTTCGTATTGCATTTAGAGTCAATACTTATAGAATAAAATACACAGTCTAAGCTAAATAAACACCTAAGTGATCAAGGTATGAATGTATTTAGCAGCTGTATAATTTGGCTCT
Organism: Allium fistulosum; assembly: GCA_030737815.1. Lineage (NCBI taxonomy): Eukaryota > Viridiplantae > Streptophyta > Magnoliopsida > Asparagales > Amaryllidaceae > Allium > Allium fistulosum. The sequence continues at coordinate 887,534,517 of CM060903.1, read as the reverse complement.
TATATGGGTCTTAAAATGATAAAATTCCAAAAGATTTATATGTAAGTATATTTTATATTTCAATGTCAATCCTTAGTTTAGTTCATTTTTATATTTTAATTGATAAACAATTTTATCAGTTAGATTAGTTGCATTATTGTACCATATATTTAAGTTTATATGGCATATGTATTAGCATTGTCAAATGTATTCATTTCATTCTGATAAGGCTCCTAATAGATTTTTATATTCCTTAAAACCCCAAGAGAAATATAGTTCGATTTCTCTAGTGAGTGTTAGGACTCGCTTGCCTTAGGATTCTGACCTTGAGTTTGCTCAACAAATCATAGGTCCATAAGCGATGGATAACTTATTATCGGTTGTACATATATACTCCAAACTATGGTCATTGTCCTAATCTCGACCTCGACTTTGATTTTGCTCTACAAATCGAGAGAATTATTCACCCGTACCTACCATTTAATGATAGCCTAAGTATAATGCAAGTACCTTAGGTTTGCTCAACAAATACATACATGTATTTAACCTCATTTAGTCAATACATTGATAGCAATACACATTACATCCCTAGCTTGAGTTTGCTCAACTAAAGAGTATGAAAGTAATATATATTAATATATAAATGGTATATGTCAACTTTATATATTAAAGATTCATAATCTTTAATATATACACATTGAGTAATATCAATTTAAGGGAGAATGTGGTTCTTATGAAACACCATTATGATTCAAGTGTCGGACACATTTGAAATCACAATATACGTTCCATATATATGTAATTACTCTAAAATCTATATTGGGTTTATTTTAGTTCCACTTACATTATTTTATACATATAAAGTTATATAAGTTTAATTTGTTTATAACTATTATAATTCAATTAACTTATATATTATATATGTATCTTATTAATTAAATCATATTTAATTAATTTCAATACTTATTGATTAAATTATATTTAATTACATTAATTTATATAAATTTTTGAAATTTTATATTATTCGTCTTAAATTATTTAAGATAAATAACCAACTATAACATTTATAGTTTGTTTATATATACATATCAATATATGTATAAATGTAATTAATTAACATTTAATAAATTTAATTTAATGAATTTACTAATTTAATTAAATAATTTAATTAAATATTTAAATTAATTTTGAAATTTAATATAATTCATCTTAAACAAATTTAAGATAAATATATGACTATAAAAATTATTTATATACATGTTTAATTAATCAAATTAATTAAATACATATATTAAAATTCATCATTAATTATATAATTTTCAAAACATTTTTGAAAAATATAAATTTATTTCATAACCTTTATAAAATTTCATTTTATATTTCAAATTTTACATTTAAATTTAAAACATATTTTAAAGTTTCAAACTGAATTTTGAAAATTACCCTAATGTCTAAATAAATTTGGGTATTTACAATTGAGCTAACCTTTCGAACTTACTCCGCTAATTGGACTAGGTTAGTTGTCAAGGATGGGAGAATACTAAAGTATTTAACCCCAATACTGAACACACATCTGATAAGTATGCTTTATTAGTTAGCCCTAAAGTTACTAATTGGATCGCATAGACAGTTTTGCTCTGCTATCATTGTTGGATCCATATCGATCTATAGTGGGTGAAATGGTTATATTTAAAAAAAATCCTATTTGGATTATATCAAACCTATGAAGTCTAATGGATTTCACTAGATCTAATCTAGTTAATTTAAATAAAATCCAATTTTATTTAATATTTCTAATTTAATTAATTAATAAGTTAATTAAAATTGATTTCTATATGTTTATGAGTATATCATTATGTACTCATATGTGTATAACGTGCATGTGCAATATAATAATGTGTACATAGTTATAATATATGTATATAGATGTTGAGGTTTACATCTACAACCTATACATTCGACATTTGTATGTAGGCCTGTCAATGGACTAGTTTCAGCCTAGGTAGTTTAAAACTCAGACCCGTACTCAGTTACAATAATCAAAATCCAAGTTTGATCCAAGCCCACTGGGTATTTCGAACCCAATACCCGAGCCCTACACATCGGGCTTTTTAAGCCCGCTAGGTAATACACGTATAACTAGCTCATAACATTTATGTTAAAACCATACTTTAAGCTCCCAATTTTTTTAATTATACACAAATGATGTTATCACACACGGGTAGTGATAAAGCCAAGTTTAGAATAAAAGCATGTAAAAACATCTATATGTAAACAAACAAAATGGTAAACAAGTAGCATGCACACTCATATTTAAATACTATATAAAATTAATAACTAAGTTGCTCCCACACTGGGTTGGGTTGTGATGAGACTGTACCCGGCCCTGATAGTAACCGTATCGAGCCTATATCGGGCCTGGGTATTTAGAGTGGAACCTACGCCCCTATTAACAAGGCGGATTTGGACTTGGCTCAAGCCAAAACCCATACCATTGATAGGCCTATTCATATGCACATTGGTTGTCTCAAAATATTATTTAAAAATACGTATACATATAAATATAATATATTTATATATATATATAATTTTCGAAATTTATATATTAAATGAAATCAATTAAAAATATTTAATTAGATTTTGACCAAGTCAATAAAAACTAAATTCAAATTTAATATCTAAAATATCTAATTTTGATTCGGTAAAAATATTTTAAAATTCAAATCTGGATCTATAAAGATCATATGAAATATCTTTTAGTTAAACTAAATATTTTATATTATGAATAGTGTTTTATCATTGTCGATTTTTTTAGAAATACATGAACTTTTTAAAATACATAAAATAATCAAATATGTTATTTTCAACAAAATTAAATATTAAAATATTTTATATAACTTTATTTATCTTAGGCTGAAAAAATTTATTTTAAATAAAAAATCCAAAAATATCACAAACACTAATATAAACATTGTTAAAATTACTACATATAAATAAATATACAATTAAAATATACTTACAGAATTAATTTAATATTAAACGAGAATGGATGAGGCTTATGAGATTGGCATGATAGGGTAAGGACGTTTGTATTGTTAGGAGTGAACTCCGGGCTAGTGTGTAGATCCAAATAATGCTTGGAGTGAAAGAAATTCCGAGTCATCTTTGTCTACAAACAAGGGAGCTATAAGTAATGCAACTATGAATCTCATGGAGAGTTCATTCCTGGCTCAGGATGAACGCCTTTTTTCTAAACCAAAACTTATTTTATTATAATTAAATTTTATGAAATAATTTAAAAACAGGATATACGTATATGTATATGATTTAATATTAAAAATAGTAATTCTAATTAATTAAAAATAATTTTAATATTTTAAAATATGAACTAAATTATACGTAACATTCATAGCTGAAAAAATGTTTTTATTTAATCTAAAAAACAAATTGATTAATGTAAATGGAACAACATAATTTAATGATAAATAAGTGAGATAACTATTGCACATACAAAGTGTTATATGATGTACATATTATATAATTAATATAATATAAAAGTAAATGAGATCTAATACCTTAGGGATGTAGCATTAAACACATGTTGATTGATTGGACCTCCTAGATTCACATTGAATCGATCTTCGGACGTTGCAATGGCTTGGAGTACCGCTATTTGTATTTAATTTGAAATATTATGGGATTTATGAATTTTTTGCTACGGGCATGAATTGGAGCTCATAACCAAAAGGAGGGATAGAACAAGCAACAGTAAAAGGAAAAGGCAAGGCCACTTTAAATCGAGAAATGGATGTATACTGGTTCTCCTTCTTTTACTACTTTTCCATTTACCAATTCCAAATTTTGATCTAGAATTTAAAACCAACCTTGCCCCTCTTCTCCCTAGGCCAACCATCATATGGGGCTAAATAAGCCAATACAACATGCGTATCGATATTGTATATCGATGTGTATGCATATAACTTTTATATATACACCCAAATAATTATTAATGACACCCAAAAATTATAAATAGCACCAAATACACCAAATAATACTTTATAAATATTAATTAATTTATAACAATTAATAAAATCAATCAAATCGTGTGGTATTTCAAAGAATTCACAAATACAGTTATGTGACTCGTAGTGTAAATTCAGTCAGCGATTAATATTGAACAATTCGAATATTAACGTTGACACGTCACTTTAGCTAGTGGTGTGACAGTTTTTCCGAATTTATCGCTTATACATCTTTATCGGTAAAATTCAATTTTATAATTTAAGCGGTACCTTTTAGTAACGATTATTTATACCAATTCTTTTCATCAATACTATATCATTTTAGGATTTATGAAATTTGGTTTTGGTCAAAATTTCAATATCATCCATATTCAAATTGATTAGTCTATAAATAAAGTCTTTGGTTTAATAGTAATATTTATTATCAATCGTACTACTCTAACCAGAGATTTTGACTTGGAGTTGATTACAGTTGACCCTGATACTAACCTCATACAACTAAGAAGATGAATTCTCTACTGAATATTGTTTCACTTCCAATACTTCAACTCAAACCCAACTATAGTCGCTCGATGTCACTATGTCATAATTTAACTATAATAAAAGTTGAGTATCAACATTGAAACTCAACAATATTCTCAAGTCGAGAGAACTGTGTAGCTATGTCACTCCAAGATATCCTATTTGACCTATTTGTTGTTAAGCTAGTGGAAACTCTTGGTTTGAGTCATTTCATGGTTATTTAATAACTATCAGTACGTAACCTTTTGGTACCCCCAGCAACCATGAGTAGTATACTCTCCAATATTTGGTGAGCTTTATGTACTTAATCTTAATGGATGTGTCGATATCCTTCCTCGAAACATCTTAACCCAGAATATTTCAAATAATATGTTATTTAATATTGTTATGATTTTATTATGATTACAACTCCTTGTAATTTTTATCACATAATATATCATTTAAGGATTTTTTATTAGTTAAATTAATTAATTTATTAATATGTCACAATATAATAAGTATATAATAGAAAACAAACACCTTTTATTTTGAACAAGATTTTATTATAAAGTTAGATATATGTAACGAATTACATGTTTGCCCCAAGGGCATAGACCTAACTCTCTTATTATTATGTTGCATCTTATGTCTCTTGATATGATATGCATCTAGTCTTCTACAATTTCATGTTGAAATTATATTTTTATATCATTCCGCTATGAATAATAGTTTGTTGAGATAGATATGATCTATGGTATTAACTGTGTTTCATATATCTTACCCTTAACGGAACATCATCCGCAATTTTTTATTTGGGGAATCTGTTTACATGTACGCATAGATTCTGGGTGTTATGGGAGGCGGGTCGTTAGACAATTAGTTCCTTTTTGCAGTCAAATTACATCATTCAATCACAATAGACAAGAATTGGATCTTCAACGGTCAAAATCTCCTTAGCTCTCTAATAAATTTATGTAAAACATATTGCTTTATTTTGGACATCATTCAAGGTAATGTTCTCAGCCTTCACAGTTAAATATGCTACAAATTCTTTATTGGAACCATTCAAAATTCATTATTGGACATCATTCAAGGCAATGAAAACTTTGAGATTGACTTAATTTATCAATGTTACTATAATAGAATGAGTTTGAATATCCCTACTACCTATTCCATGATTTTTATTTGGATTCGTACATGCACCAAATGCATAAAATATGTTGGTTTCGGTAAAATATAACATACATGATGAACGCTATTGCAATGCATAAGGTATTCTTCTTATACGCTCCCACACTCCTTGTTTGAAATGTAGAATCCTTTTTTATAAAGGCTAATTCCAAGTCTTTGAGGATCATTTCCTTTTTCAGAACTTCAAACTAAGCATTTTAGTATGGTGTTTTGTACTTAGATTGGGACAATCCTACCGTCCTACTGGATCCATATTTATGGATCTTCATACCTAGTATATAGGATATCTCCGCTAAAATCCCACATCGATAAATTTTGTATATAGCTTCACTTTGATCGACTGTAAAATAGATGCATCACTACCAATTAGTATTAAGTCATCTGCATACATTTTTATTTGTAATGTTGTAGTACTATATTCCTTCCCTTCTTATATAACACACTTCCTCTATATTTTGGTTCTGATCAAATTGTTTGATTAATTTTTCAAAAACGCTCATTCCAACTTCTAGATGCTTGTTCAAGATCATGGGAAGATCATTCGAGTCTACAAGCTTTATTAATGTTCCCACTGAATTGGAGGATCTTTTGTAATGGCATTCTAACAGACTCTTCCAAATCATCATTCAGATAGACCATTTTAACATCCATATATCATGTCTCATAGTTATAGTGTGAGGAAATTTCAAGTATAATCCGAATGAACTTAAGCATGGCGATCGATGACGAGATTATGTCATAATCAACATTTTGAGTTTGATAGAATCATTTTTTTCAACAACATTGCTCTATGAGTCTACTCTTATATCTGCATCAATCTTCTTAAATGGAGATTCCGCTATAGTCAATGGGTATCATCCCTTCGAGTACATTCCAAAGTCAAAAATTTGACAGTGTGCATGGAATCTATTTGCATTTCACGGCATCAAACCATAAGGTATAGACTATATTCTCTATGGCTCTTCACTAACAGAGGGGATAATATGATCCTCTTTCTCGTTCATTAATAAGAAAATCATAGTTCTTCGCCAAGATTTTCTATTATATCTTTCTAATAGGGTGAGTCTTTTAAGGTACAGTGGAAATGGTATGGATCACATCCAAGTTTATCATACTTCCACTGATTTTTCTGAAAAGAAATTCCTTCTTTCTAATGGTGACTTGTCTTGGAATGACTTCTATTCCATAGTATGGTAAACAGGTATCATATTATAACCTATAAACTTATTCAAAGCTAATTTAGCTTCGAGCTTACTAGAGATTACTTTTTTTAACGTAGGCTACACAACTCAATAGATTTAAGATATGCTTTCTTCCTAGTCCCTCTCTAGTATGGAACCGCAAGCATATTAGACGATATTATACTCTACATATGCACTGCAACCTTGTCGCGTATCCCTTGAGAGAAAAAGTAACTCAACTTCATTCGTCGTAAATTAAACCCAACAAAGTTTGATTTCTCCCTTCTGAAATACAATGAACCCCACCTTTAGACATATACTATCCAAGTGTATTACAAAGTAATACTATCAGATAATATGAAGAATGGGGCTATATGGGGTACACATGTGAATATTCTCTTGGACTAACACTGACACGTATTAAAAAAATCAAATAAATAACTCAACTAGACATACATAGTATCAGTACAAAATAATAACACTGCCTCCAGGACATAACAATACACAATATACATATAATTGAAAAACACAGATTTAATCGCAGTGATAACATATAATATGTATAGTATGTACAATAGGAGTACATCTCAATACTAATATCAAATATCTCAATGTAATATGATGAATAATCAGTTTACAACTCAGTATTAAACATATATACAAAGAATTGTTGTCATATAAGTATCATACAACTGTCCTAATGTAAATCTCCTTTAAGCCCAATAAAACAAATGCTAGTCTTGTTGTCCCTGTACCTGAAATGCCTCAGACTGACCCGAGTATTATAAAATAACACATGGATCAGACTATGTCTAATCACGTATAATATTAAGGGTAACAAAGAGTAAACAAAGAATAAAATATGATAACTACCAGAAATACTCAAATCATCAGACAATATATCAACGCATATATATAAATATAAAATGGATGCCCGAAACATCTATATAATACCATACACAATTACTACGCATCACATCTCATAAATGACTCAAAACTACCTAAAATAACCGACTCTGATATCAAAAATGTCATCGCCCATATGGAAGCACGCTAAATCAGAAATCTCAGAATCAATATAGATGGGTGAATCATACATGTACAGAAATCATCATCTAACCCATAAATATCAATAGAGGAGATATCACCAAGTATAATCAGGCTATCACAAAGCACTGCCCAAATATATCTCTCAATCTCAGCAAATGTATATCATCATCAATACATATAAAACAGAATATGATAGGCTGCCTGTCAATATACATGAGAATCCACTATGCTCTTTTTATATATCACAGATATAATCTCATCTCCTTATATACATACTATTTGAAAGTATCGTGATGGCACATGACTGTACGACAAACACGAAGTCCTAAGTAGAGTCATATATATGCAATAATATGCGACACCTAGTCTGCATCTATGATACAGTAAGGTATATCAATCGTATATGCCAATCTACTACTCCATCAGTAAAAGAAGGGAGACTGATAGCATTAAGCAAGCTGCAGAGATACTAAATCTCTATAGTCTTTAGTTACCACTCAGTCATCGTGACACGTATCCACTGGTATGCTGGTCAACACGAGGACTCATTAATCACGACACTACAAATGCCCCTATAGGTAACAGACTTTTGGCCTAGTAACACATAGGGCTAATGCATGCACAAGGGTAGTTGTAACGACCCGTATTTTTACGGATCGAAAAGTTTGTCAAAATCTGGGATTTTCAGCATTGTCTAGTTGTTTCAGATTTTGGTGTAATTTGTCTAAGTCCTAGGTCGTGAACGACCTAAGAGCTAAGTCGTGACCGACCTATAGGATGGTAGCAAGTTAAGAGCTATGTTGTAGACGACCTAAGATAGGAGACTTAAGGGTTTTGAGCGACCTAAGGGATAGGTCGGCAACGACCTAAGGAAATGTTGTGAGCGACCTAAGTGTTTGGGTGAGTTAAGTGATAGGTTGGCAGTTCGAGTTAGCGACCTAAATGATAGGAGGTAGCGACCTAGTAGAGTTAACGACTTAGGGGATAAGCAGTTTGCGACCTATAGGAGTTAGCGACCTATGGAATTGACCGACCTAAGTGTTAGCGTAGTTAGGTCGTAAGTTCTGTGTTGAGTTAGGTCGTAGGCGACCTAAGATGGTTAGGTCGCGTGTGTGTTAGGTCGCGAGTTTGCTAAGTCGTAGGTCGTGTGAGTTGTTAGGTCGCAACCCAACTGAGTCGTAGGCAGTTAGGTCGTGGACTTCTGTAGTTGTTAGGTCGCGAGGAAACACTTATGTGTTAGGTCGCTGTGAAGTTATGTCGTAGTATTGTTAAGTCGCGCAGTGCTTTAGGTCGTTGGTGTGTTAGGTCGTAGCACTGCTAGGTCGCACCTATGGGTAAGTCACTAAGTCATAGGTCGTAACCTTGTTAGGTCGTCAAAGCGCCTGGGGAATAAGTCGTTAGGTTGTTAGGCGCTAAGTGGTTAAGTCGTAGGTCAACTTAATGGTTAGGACGTTTGCGCAGAAGTGTTAGGTCGTAGGAGTTGAGGCGCGCGCATATCTGTTAGGTCGGAGAGGCTTAGGTCGGAGAGGCTTAGGTCGGAGACGACTTAGGAGATAGCCGAGTTACGACTTAGAGAGATTTCTGCTATAAATAGAGGGGGTTGTTCTCACTTTTTGGGATCCGGATTTTGAAGCGACGAAGTGCTGCCATTTTGAGAGCTCGACTTCTACACTTCTTCACTTCTTTTCTCCACTCTAATCTAGTGCTTCCATCCATCCAAGTTGAAGATCAAATTGAAGATTCAAGAGCTTAGATTGAAGATCTTCATCTTTTCAAGAGAGATTTCATCGTTTGAAGCGGATTCGTGATAGATCAAGCTTGATCCTGTCCAGATCTGAAGCGTGTTGATTTGAGGTTGTTTAGGTGATTTGGTGAGTGGTGATTATCTCTCACACGGATCCAAAGGAGTATATCGGATTGTTGGCTCGATTTGGTGTTAAAATAGAGATTTCCATGCATTTTCTTCATCCAAAGTGTAGATCCATATAGATCCATTGTTCATGATGATGTTACATCCATTTTATCATATGTTAACCTATGCAAGTTCATTCATCAAGTTTGTAGAGATATAATCCATGTTTTCATGCTTATTGGACTTTCAACTCTTTAATTACGAAAATGTCATTATTGTTATAATTGTCTACTTAGATCATTTTTGAATGCTTGATTACTTGGATTGATGTTTGATTTGATTGATTGTTATGAACTAGATGATTGATGATTAGATTTAGATCGAAGATGATTCAAAAGCTAAGGGAAAGGCTCTTGAATTGGGAAAGCTGCTCGTGGCATATGTAGCGGGATGATGAAGCTCTTATGCATAGATTTGATGACGTAATGTTGAGATGAGGATTTGCGAGGATGTGATGAATCGAGGCAATCATGTGATGAAGACTTGGTCTAATCCAGACGGGATCATTCCAAGCATGTTGATAACTCGGTGATATGATTCGAGTTGAGGATAATGAATGGATATGAGAATAGTCGTCGAGGAGGATGACTAGGAGGCTTGGATAGCATCGTTGTTGAAGGTTCTAGCATGCTCTAAGCAAGAGTACGTTTGGGCAGATTCGATAGTCCCAACGACTAACCGTTGATGGTCGAATACTCTGGGCAGATTCGATAGTCCTAGGCACGGGTTGCAACGACGTGCGGGAGATATGTCTAGAACCGGGGTTTCCATTAGCCCTTGACGGACGGCTGAAAGAATGTGCCGGTCATTCAATTAACGGTGATATCGAAGCAATGATAACAGTGATAGCCAGAGTCATGGATGTTTGGTTGTATCGTCATTCGGACTCAAGAGCGGTATTTTCTGGGTGCTTATCTGATTTAGGCCTTGGTACTTGGAAAACATCGCCCTTGACTCGAGTGATAGTAGCTTTACTTTAAACTGTATGCTCTGCTATGTTTGCTTCTGCTTAGTGTGTGTCTGGGGGCTATCACTGTAGAATGAGGTTGGAGTGGGAGGGTTGTATTCCTATTCCTTTTCCTTTATGCTCTTTTGGTATGTTGTTAGTTAATTTACTGCTCACTAAGACTGTTGTTTGACTCAAGGCTTTATGTTTTTAATTCTTATTGCCTTGGGCTGTTCGTCCATTTTGGGACGGGCAGACTAGGTAGCAGGTGGCAGGTGTTGTTCTCTTCTCACGATGCTGATATCGAAGACGAGCTGGAGGGTTGCATATTATCTTCTTATTATATGTACTGGATATTCCGCTGTTTTGTATTCTCTGAGAGATATGTAGTGAGGCTTGATGTATTGACTATGTGGATGCTTGTATTCAACTATTATGGAGTTTTATATGATGTCATTTTGTTCTGTAAAGCTTCACTATACATATGTTCTATTGTATTTTGTCCATGCGCTGTGAGAAATACGATAGATTCTGTTGTTTTAATCTACCCTGACAATCGTCCATGGTCGCCTGGCACACTTTACAGCGCACTATCTCTAGATTCGGTGCAGGGGTCATGGGCGGTCGTCACAGTAGCACAAAGCTGAAGCACTTAGATATATATATATATAAGATGTCATGGATCTGTGGTGCAACCCTATAATCAGGTCGCTAGGGTGAATATTAACCATTTAGTCCTCTCCAACAAACATAATAATAGTACATCATAATAGTGGCATATAAAACCAATATATATAGATCTGAAGTCTCACTAACTATAGGCACAGAGCCATATATCACTACATATCACCTCGCATTATCCACTATATTCCTATCACGTGAGTGTCATCTACTTACAATGAATAACCGAACAACGTTCAATACCACTGCGTGATACTTAAACGTTTATTCATAGTTATAAACTCCACTCAGTCATCACAATATTCTATATAATGAATCTAAAGAATAACCGAAGAAATATTACCAAATGCCTCATCTCAAACGGTATTATAACTCTGTTTATTCAGATTTCTCGTCACATAGAATAGAAATATCATGAAATCAACCCAAGGATGTCATCACTGTATCATATTAAAACACTAATAAATCAACATCAATGATGAATTACTCATATAATCATTATTCAATAAATAAGAAAAGAATGATATGAAAACTAATATAAGAATATATTGTTCCAATAAATATAAAATAAGGAAATCAATACTTAAGAATAACTCATTCACAACATATATTTTAAATAACCAAATAGATACCAAGAAATGGATAATAAACACATACTACAGAATTAATTTATCTAAACTTAGGTATAGTTTAATATTTACAATAAATAACTAATTACTCGTTCTTATATAAAATTAGTCGATTATTAAATATTCACAATAACATTAGAAAACTCATTCTAAATCCCCAAAATAGTTTATAGAGCTGAATGTTACATATAAAATTTGTTTCGTAATTTTCTATATAATCAAATAAATATATTTTCAAAACCTGAAATATATATTAAAATTTCACATTTTTATAAAATAACAAATATATAATATTTTGATTATACGATTAAAATCCCTTTTCTTATTTTGTTAAACTTATATTTGTATTAAAATATATAGGAGTTTAGGTATATTTAATTTAGTTTATTTTAAGTGTAATTATATATATATATATATATATGTTTCAATTATATTTTACTTAAATTTGCATAAATAAAAAGTTGCATACATACTCATTCGTTATAGGTGAAACTTTGAGAATCACTAAAAAATATACGAGAACAGCTGTTTTGAAATAGTAAAATAATTGAACTAATAAGGCTAAAAGCAATGTAAATATAAGCATATAAAAAATACACCAACAAACAAACTCGCTGTTCAAAGGCAAGTATATAAATGAAACAAAGAACATGACAGGTATGCAAATGTGCAAGTGAAACCAGAGGTAAACCAAGTGTAGCAAACTAAAGGGGTACTCACAAGAAATGAATTCAATAAAATAAAATCGAAAAATATATAATATGGTATGTGTATTGTCACTGTAAATGGTCGATATAAAAGGCTAGAACATAGAAAAGAACACACTAATGCGAAGGTTCAATTTTTAAGATACACAATTGCCACTAGAATGCATAGACATCACATTAATATACAAGTGCAAGCACAAATTCCCTCAACTTATAATCATCAGCTCTCACATATTTGTATACATAGATGCGCACTCACTAAACTCAACACAGCACATAAATGAACAACCACACGTACTCACGCACATGCACACACTAAATAGACACACATGAAGTTGGAAAGCCATACACCCACTCAAACTTTCATGTGCACATACATAGTTATGCATAGCAACTAAAAACAGTCACGTACACACTCTCAAATGTATCCACAAACCCAATCACTACAAAACAGGCTTTGTTTAGCGACGGCAGCTAGCGACGGTGTAACGACCTGGAATTTTCGACGTTTGATTTTGAATATTTAAATGGTTTTAACTATTGATTTGGAATATAAATCGATTGTGGATATGAAGATTTTTGGTTGGGATTATAGAATGAATTTAAAATTTAAATATATTGATTTATCGAAATATGGAAATAGTGAATAATTAAAAATTGGAGTTGAATATGAAACGAAACTATTTCTATTGTTGATATAAATTCCACTGGAATTAAAATTGAGTTTATAAGTTTTTAAAACTAGAATTTTAAGCGATTTCGCCAATTTTTGAAATTGTCGATTTAATCGACATGATAAAATAGCGATCTGGGACATAGTCTCGAAATTTTACGAAACTAATTCCATTGGGTTTGTAATAGTGTATTACTATCGGATTTCAAATTTCATAGCATTTGGATTTACCGTTTGGTCGCACGATCTGAAAACGCCTAGAAATAATTTAATTGAATTTAATTTAAATAGTCGATTTAAAAAGCTATCTTCTCCATACGATCGAATTAGGTCTCGAAACTAGTTCTATTTCATTCGGAATAGCGGTATAACATTAGGAACGCCTGGCGGCACGCCTCGATAGTCGGGATTTTAAGTTATATATAACGAGATATTTTGATTATAATATTAAAAAAAATAGATTAAAAGTCAAACCTGGTTTACCTTCTACCCAAAGCCAACTTCCCCCTTTCCTTTTAAGAATCACGAAACCCCCGTTTTCTTCTTCCTTTCAAATGAACCAGTTCAGATAAAAAAAGACGAATGAACAAAAATTGAATTCGTTCGACATATATATAAATAAATAAATTAATTAATATTGCGAATCGCCTGAGGCTAGTGCTCGAGCTACAGGCGTGAAGGTGGAAAGGCGCGGTTACGATTTGGGAAAGAATGGCAAGCGCCTAAAGTGATGTTGTGGAGGGTCAGCGTCACTTGTAGTCAAGATGGCTATTGGTGGCAGAGGCAGCACGAGTGAGGAGAGGCATCGCGTTCGATTTTGGTTCAAGGGATCGACTGTTGTGCTCGTTAGCCTAGCTAGGGTTTTGGAGGTCGGCGGTGATTTTGGGTTCGGTGATGGGAAGTTGTCACGTGCGATGCTGGAGAGGGAGGAAGAGTAGAGGCAATGACATCCATGATGGGTTAGGCTCGGTAATTTCAAAAATCAAGTTTAATGAAGGTAATTTATTTTCTAATGAAGGCATTAGTAAAATTTATATGTATAAGTTAATTCATAAATCTGATAAATGTTATCACTAATTTATACGAGGTCCAAAAATAATGAAATCAAGACGAGTTTGGATTCGTAGTTGAGAAATACACCAATTGTAATTTATTTGGAATTTTTTGAAGTCTGCTGGAAATTTAAATAATTTGAAATCCGGATGTTTGGCAATTTAAAAATCAAGGTGAGTAAATCTCACTCATTTGGATTACTGAAATAAATCTTTAAATGATTAAAAATTAATTTTTGGATGATTGGTTGAATTTATAAATTAATCTCAATTGGATGTTGTATGATTTATATTGATATATATATATATATATATATATTAGTAGTTGGATTTATTTTCCGCCATTGGAGCGGATGAGACCCCATGCGTCCCGCATAATAGCGAATGACCCTATGACCCTATATTACCGTGATGTCCCACCTCAAAGCGGCATTGGTATTTTTATGTTGTATTAACATCTGTGGATGCAGGGAAATAGGTTGGAGGGATCCAACTGCATTCCTTAAATATATATTGATTGTTTTCATATATAGTGATATATGATGTGAATTGATAATCTGTTATAGATTGTTGTGTGATTTGTTTTATTGGATGCTATAGAAGGACTGGCCTAAATTTTGGTATTTTAAATACCATAAATATTATTTTTGGAATTTGAAAGGATTTAAAAGGAGATTTTGGATATAAAATATTTATATCGAAATTTGGATTATTTTAAAGAAGATTGATTTGGATAAAGTAAATGATTTGATATTGGGGTTTTTGTAAAATGTTTAAATTGGAAATTTTAAAATAATTTATATAAAAGATTTTAATAATGGATTTTAAAAATGGTACTTTTCGAAAATTTGGGAAAGAAGTTAAAATCAATATTTAAAAATAGATTTGTAAAATAAATGGAATTTAAAAAGCAATGGATTTATAAAAATGAAGTTTTATAAATGAGGTTATTTTTATAAACAAGTAAAATCCAAATGAGTTATAAATTTATAAATGATGTTTATAAATAAGGGGAAGTGATATTTGTTGAGGAATTGGAAATATAATTTCACAATGTGAATTTATATCAAGATGTGAAAATAGACTTTTGGGAAAAAAATAGTGGACTCTATTTTTGAAAGGTGAGAATGGTTAAGGAATTGAAATGAAATCGATGTGTTATAAATCGATAGGGATTTATAAAATTATATTGGTTATTGGAATTTTGAAAATATATTTTTATAAGAAGTTAAGTTTTGTTTTAAAAAGAAATTTTATTTATTAAACTATGTAATTTAAAGCTAGTTAGTATTGAAATACATCGAAAAGTAAAATTT
Organism: Allium fistulosum; assembly: GCA_030737815.1. Taxonomy (NCBI): domain Eukaryota; kingdom Viridiplantae; phylum Streptophyta; class Magnoliopsida; order Asparagales; family Amaryllidaceae; genus Allium; species Allium fistulosum. The sequence continues at coordinate 887,518,677 of CM060903.1, read as the reverse complement.
TCAAATATTTAATATTTATTTTAATAAATTCTAATTTTAAATCAACCTTGAAAATTGATTTGTTTAACTAAAAATGAGTTATTGATGTTTTATAAAAGGTGTTTCGATAATTTAAATAATTACTTGAACATGTTTTAAAAATAAATTAATATTCTTTTAAATACTATTTTATTCACATATATATAGAGTTTGTAATGATTTAAATTTATTTATGAATCTTCTCAATAATTTGGAAACGGGGTTTATTTAGTAGGATGGCATTTATAGGAGAAATTCTCAAATGGAATTTGAGAAAAATATAACAAAATTTCCGAAGTAGTTAAATAAAAAGTGTATTGACTTCAGAAAATAGCAAAGGAAATTTTTTTAAGGAATCCTGGAACTTATAGAATTCGTTCTAAACGAGTTAAGAAATTTACAAATAAATTGTAAATAATTTTGAGAAAATAGGAAATAGGAAATAAATGGAATACTTCCTCGGTGTTGAACATAAAAATGGAGTTGGAAAATATTCTAAGTATTGGCAAGGTTTGGGAATATTTCATTGAAAATATAAGGATTTGAAATCATTTCAAATGTTGAAAAATTTGGAAGGGATTTGAATATATATCTTATAAAGATATTTTGAAAATAAATTTTTGGAAAATTTGTAATAAGGCCTGATGTCTGCTTATGGATGTTTTATTGATAGTTAAATAACCGACTATCAATTTTGGCCAAATTCGTTGATCGTTTCGAAGAGGCCGGGATCAGATTTAATTATCCGAAAACCACTTCGATCCGGTTTGAACGTTACGAATGGTGATATCATGAAGATGGTGAAGACGACGACTCGGTTTGTCAAGACCCAGGACAACTTGTATGGACGAATGCTATCAGAACATCGTCATCGGAGGACGATGAGCATTTTAAGTAGAATCCTTCTTGGTAATCGTTAGCCTCAAGCATCATCAACCGGGAATGACTAAAACAGAGGAGATGCAGCAAGGCTAAGTGGGTCGCACCCAATTAAGGTATGTTTATCACCTTTCTAGATACCCTCAGAAATATATATAAATTATGGATATGGTTGTGCATGGAAAAGTGAGCTCTCGAATTTAAGGGTGGGAACATCCGGGGTGATAACATATTCGGTACTATCCAGGTTAGGGGTAGGCCAGTCTTGTGTGGTAGGGGATCCCGACGAGGTCCTCGGTACATTTTTCTAGAGGTGTACTGTGACGGGCGGTACCCCAGTAGCCCAGTCACTATATGGAATCCAAAAATCCAATACGAGCCTTTACGGTTTTGATTGTAGAGTCTAGTATGCTGGAATTTAATTAATTTAACAATTTTGGCTATTTTAATAAGTATTTGTACTTAGACACTATTATAATATCACTAGATTTTCTATAAAATGTTTTGGTTATCGTAAGGGAAAAACCCGTCGTGTTTATGTGTGACGTAGTCTTACAAGGTACCTTTGTTTTTCAAAGGATTTTGATAACAGTAATAACTCAAATTGATTGTGTTTTTCTCACGCTGGTTTTTGAAACTGACTCGGGTGTTATTTATTATAATGCTCGGGTCAGATCGAGTATTACAGATTCAGGTTAGGATGCTATGGAGCACAGGAGATGTGCTGGAGGATTTCAAGCGTGTTCCATATACTTGATTATATTCCGCTATGTGTGTAGACTGTATAGTCAGCATTGGTGAGGACAAGTTATTATAACTGTCCAGTTTGATTATTGATAGTTGTACTCTGATAATTGTATGTATATTAACAGTTACATTTTCTTTTGTATAAAAATCTGTTATTATATATTATATTTTGTTCCGCTGCGATTGTGAGATTCTGATGTTGTTGTTTCTATTTCTTCTATCTTTTCCTTCTTCATCCCTAATGATCTGGTATTTCCGACACTTGAATATTCAGCATGCTATACTGTGAATGTATTGATGTCGATTTTCGAGGGTCGAAAATCCACGGGCCATTACAGACGGCTGGCGATGACTAAAAAATGCGCCCGACGCTAGTCGTCGCTTAACACAGATATACAGCAGCAACCCGCGAACAGAAATCGGTATCTTCTTCCCTTAAAAAATTGCAGTCCTCCTCCTCCACCGACGTTCCAGCCCCTGCCCCCTGAGGCGTGCCGCCAATCTCTCCATCACGAAAGCAACGACTCCCCAAAGCTCGAAGGTATGTTATTGATCTCCAATTTCTACTTAATCTAGTCCAAACCCTAATTTCAAAAATAGGTTGATTATGTGATAGAAATTGATGATTATGCAGTACTAGTTGTTGATAGTAGCGTATTGATTGATTTGGGGATAAGTTGGGAACCCTAATTTGGAAAATTAGTTAATTATGGGTTTATTATTGTGTATTAGTTAATGATAATATTGTATTTGTTGAGTTAGTGATATTAATTAGTGGTTTGATTGTTTAATTTGTAATTAAAAATTATGGTTTATTTATAATCTGAAAATTAGTGTATAATTACCGATTGATATGCTAATGGATATATAAGTTTACGCGAATATTTGTTATAGTTAATTAGAACAATGTTTGTTATAATTTGCGCAAAAATTAGTGTACAATTATTGATTAATATGCTGCTAGAGTGGTACGGTTAAACATAAGTAATTTTTTATTTAATCAGCGTGTGTACATTATAAGTATTAGTTGTTAGTATAAAATAAAATTAATTTAATTTATTACAAGTGTTAACATCTAATTGTCGTTTACAGAATCGATAAAAAAAATTAAATTGTTAACTGAATTTTAAAATACGTTTCAAAATTTCAAATGTATTAAATAAAATATTTAAATGGTTGAATGAATTATATAATTTTGAAATGAGCATACAATCAACAAATATTATACTGAAATCAATTTTTGTAAAAAATTAAGAAATGAATATAACAACAATAAATATTCTACTAAAATCGATTTTGTAAAAAATGAAGAAATGAATATAATAACTTAAATATTTTGCTAAAATCGATTTTCTAATAAAAATTAGGAAATGAATATAGCAACAACAAATATTGTACTAAAATCAATTTTGTAAAAAAATTAAGAAACAAATATAACAACAACAAATATTCTACTAAAATCGATTTTGTAAAAAAATTAAGAAATGAATATAAGAATATTAAATATTCTGCTAAAATTGATTTTTTGAAAAAAAAATTAGAAAATGAATATAACAACAACAAATATTGTACTAAAATTGATTTTGTAAAGAAATTTAGAAATGAATATAACAACAACAAATATTCTGCTAAAATTGATTTTGTAAAAAAATTAAGAAATGAAAATAAGAACAAATATTGTACTAAAACCGATTTTCCAAAAAATTGAGAAATAAATATAACAAGAATAAATATTATACCTAAATCGATTTTCTAAAAAAATTTGAAATGAATATAATGTTGGTTTGAAAATAAGCATTAAATATTATTTCAACAAATAATTGACGCTAAAAATTTAAAGCCTTTAGTTCCAAAAGGTTTTAATTTAGTTTAGAAAATACAACAAAAATACACCCCTTAGATGCAAAGTTTTGCGTAGAAGAGAATACTATCGAAATTAGACAGAAGTGTGGAGTGTGAAACCTTTAGTCCTAAATGACTTTACTTTATTTTAGAAAATACAACAACAATATACCATTTGAGTGCAAGTTATGCATAGAAGAGAAGTGAACTGAAGTGCTATCGAAATTACTAACATATATTTTTAAATTAGGAACAATGTTCGATTATTTTCTCGACTGTACTTGAATGTATGAAGACAGAACTAGTATGAAAGGTTCGTTGAAGGAACACATCTACAATGGTGTACACGAATTAATTAGATTCGCCATATCTAATAATCGAAATAACGAAGGATTGCAACATCTTGCACTTGGACCAAAAAGAAATGTCAAGACTTATCCAACATTCTTCGTTAATGGATTTAAATTCTACACCATAGATTATGTTTGGCAAATTAACATATAACAGTGGTGTATTTGTCAAAGGTAGTAATGATCTAGATGAGCATATAAAAGATTTTTATGGCGTCTTAACACAGGTTCTAGAATTGACATATTATATGCAACCCGTAGAAAAAGTTTTTTTATTCAAATGTAATTGGTTCAGCAATGTTCCTGGTTCTATAATCAATGTGCACAAAGATTATAAGCTTATTGAAATAAAGCATACCTCACATTATTATAAGTATGATCCTTTCGTATTAGCCAAACAAGCATTACAAGTTTATTTTGCTCCGTATCCATCCTTAAAAAGAGATAAAGCAGATTGGTCATCTGTTTTTAAAACAAAGGCAAGATTTACGTTTGATGGAATTAATATTCCAGACAAAGCAGCGTATCAAGCGGATCTTGAGCCAAATGATGAAATAGTAATAACTGATGATATTGATGTAGGGTTGTTGAATGATGAATCGAATGAATTAATAGAAGCCTTTGAGAGCACAAAAGAAAACGACGTAGAGTACGAAACCGAGTCTAAATCAGAAAATAACGAAGACTGATAATTCTAAATGATGACTATGTTGTGAGCTATGTATCGGTTGTTGTGTATTGTGTATTCCAAGTTTCTGATGTTATATGTTAACAATGATGACTATGTTGTGAGCTATGTATCGGTTGTTGTATATTGTATATTCTGAGTTGTCGATGTTATATATTAATATTGATAACCATGTTGTGAGCTATGTATTGTTCTGTTTTTTCGAATTCTATGAAATGATATATTTTATCACTATATGAAATGATTTGTTTGTAGCAGATATGCCTTTTAGGAGACATGGCAGCAAATCTCAGCCTTCTCCTTCTCCTGGCGTCGGTGCCAACGGCACAGCGCCAGATGTACGTCCATTGGCAGAGGTTGTTTCTAAGAGCGCGGGGTAAGTATCAAATTTATTGCTTGTTTTAATATTTAAAATTATACTAATTAAATTCCTACATTAAAATTTATATAGGGGTTTTGAAGTTGAGCCTTCGGACTACATCCTACAAGTATCCAGGAAGGCTTATATGAGTCGGATGTCCGAATGCTGGCCTCATTGGGATGACATCCAAAACCATGTTAAGAACGCTATATGGGCTGTCTTGATGGTAAGTATAAATTTATAATTCATTTGGAAAATAATATAATGTACATAATTCTAATTAATTTCAATATATAGTCCGCCATCCGTGTCGATCTACAGGATATGGATGTATTTGCAAATCACTGGAATCAGAGGATGCAGAAAAATTATAGGGACACGCTCTCCAAAGCAAAGAACGCGTGAAAAAAACCATCGTGGATGAGCACCGATGTTTGGGCAGAATTTCTCCAGCTATGGGAAACCCTTGAAATGAAAGTAAGTTATTTAATTTCATATTGTTATTAAAATTTGTTTAAATTTTGTATGTTAGTTGCATTAAATTAGTTAAACATGTCTTTAAATTTATAGGAACTATCAGCACGAAATCGTGCAAACAGGAATAAAAATCCTGCTTTGCACCGTGGTGGATCTAAATCCTTTCAGCAACATTGGGCAGAGTTGGTAAGTTTAGCATTTGCGTTTATAAATAGATGTAACATTATTTAACCATATTTGTAAGATTGTTTGTTAACATTGTTCATTAATCATATTTGTAATAGCGTAGGAAGTTAAATCATGAGCCTATAATGGTTGAGGTCTTCACAATGACGCACACTGTCGAGCAGAGAGATGAGGAAGGCAATGTGTCATATACCTGGACATATGATAAATCTCAATCGATAATGGTAAACATGCTTAATTTTTTTTATTTCAAACTTCAAAACTTCTAACTTAAATATTTATTGTGGTAAAATTTTGTTCGTGATCGTAGGCAAGATATGACACAAAGCATGCTCAAGTGGTGCAATCCACTGACCGTCAGTTGGCTTTAGAGGAGTTAAACAGAATATGGGATGCTTTGATTGACCCTCCTTCGCGAAATAGGCGTTACGGTTTTGGAAACCAGGAGGTAAAATGCTTTATTAACTAATATATAAGCAATATTTAATATTGAGCATAAATTATAACCCGCTATCAATAATTTACAGGCCATGACGATCCAGTCGTCCTATAGGAGATCTCAGGCTGAAGAGGAGATAGCTCAATTGAAACAATAGCTAGCGGAGATCAATGATTGGCGAAAGAGTGGGGCGTTGGCGCAGCAGCTAGATGACCATATTGCGGCATACTTAGCTGAGCATGGGACAATGTCAGGGGATGACGACGACGATGAGGATGATGAGTAGGTATGGTTGTGTTTCTGATGGATTTTGATCATTTTGTTTTGTACATATGTGACATGTCTTACATTTATGGATTTCATACTTGTTTGTTGGTTGGGTTGTTTGATGGATTAGTGGATGTTTTGTTTGATGTACATGAGTTGGTTGGGATGTTTCGTTTGTTGAACTTGTTTATAGGTATGGTTTTGTAGTTTGATGAGATATTGGTGTTGGTTGATGAAATAGTTGTGTAAATATTGATATTTGCGTTATATATTTGATTATGTGTAATATGTATGAGATTATACGATTCTTGCATTGGTAGTAGTTGTGAAACTGAGTATATATGTGTTGTAAAAGAGGTGGATGGAGATTTGTACGTTTGGATGGCCGAAGGAGAAGATTTGGGCAAAAAATTGTTTACCGGTTAGTGACGGCTAGCGACGGCCTGCTGTTCCCAGTTTAATGATAGCTAGCGATGGCTAGCGACGGTTGTTTGGTTCCAGGTTAGTGACGGCTAGTGTCGGTTTGCGGCAGCCCTTCAACTTCTAGGATGTTGGATGTTTGCCATATGTCCACTTAGCTGTCACCAACCGTCGCTAATATGGCGACGGAGCCGTCGCTTTCTTTATTGGCGATGAGGTAAATAGCGACGGCATATAGCAACGCTAGCGACGGCCGCTGACGCCATTTTGCCATCGCTAAATGAAGCCGCTCTTGTAGTGAATACACTCACATGAGAACACAGTAATCCACACAGACACTCTTTCGCAACTACAAACTGGAATAAAAACACACACAATAACAAAACACACACACACACACATATATGACATAATGTATAGGATTAGACATAAGTATGTGAGTGAGAGTCCATTCACCTGAAAGTCGCGATTAACTTCTTCACCATCATTGAGAACACGCAACAAAAGAACCTAGACCTCGATGAAACCCTAATTGCCCTCCATGCGCACACATTTAATAGCATCAGAATGAACCAAAATTGGATTTGGGAACTTATTTTAATTTATCTGATTTTATTGTTGAATTTAAAAGTGGAAAGAGTTTATTTGATTCTTGCGTGTTTAGCTTCAGGTGGAAGCTAATCCCCCAAGAAAGAATACATGAGTGATGTTTTCGAAGAGAAAGCAAAATTATAGAAAGTGGGCTGGCTTGGAATATTTAGGCTTAGCGCAGAAAACATAAAACATAAAACAAACAATGGTATGTATATATATTTATATTTTATTTTATTTTCTTATACTTTTAAAATGAAATTATATTTAATTTAAATAAATAAAAATTTCTATCTAAAAAAAATCATATCCCAATATTATATTTCAATGATGTCATTTTTAAAATTTATTTTCTACCTTCTTAATATATTTCTATTTTAAATAAAATTCATTCACCACTTAAATTATTTTATTAAATAATTTCATTACAAATTTATCAAATAAACCTCTAAATTCCAATTTAACTAAATAAATTACTGGTATTAACTTCAATTAATTATTACTTAAAAATTGAGTTGTTCCAATTGTGTTGCGAAGTATGGGGACGAGTGGCTTGAGAGAGAATCATAGTCTCTTTTAGGTACTCATGGATTCATATCCAAGATACACATCTCATCGATGTGATCTGAAGTATTTTACTCTTTTACATGTTATGTTTTCTATTTTTGTCCTGTATTTTTCAAATTTCTCATAGATCTCTAATTTATGTTTCATAAGAAACACATAACATTGTCTATAGAATTACCGATAAATGCCTCAAAGTAATTTGCACCGCTTTTGGTACTTGTAGACATTTGAATACTTACTTCTATATGTATTAGTCATAAGAGTTCAACAACTCTTTTATTTCTCACGTTGAATGGGTACTTTTCCATATTCTTTTGAGACAAAGTTCATAAATATTATATGATTCAAAATCATACGAAGGGAGATCATTTTCGTTTCTCAATTTGCAAAATCGTTTCTCGGTCTACAATGCCAAAACTAATATTATTGAGATGGTTTCGTATTTTCAATAGTTAGCACATTATTATTTAGAACTCAAATGTCATTATTCAAGTGTACTAAAATAGTTTCATTCTAAAATGAATACTCATAATATTCTCATTAAAATAAGGCTATCTCCTCATTTTGTCATACACGAATTGAATATTATTGGGAAAAAATTGCACGTAATGACAATAGTTAAATTTTAGATGTGTTCAATAACAAGTGTTTCATGGTACTATCTCACTGCTTTGACTGTTACGATGATGCCATTTGACATTTAATATTACAATAAACCTTTTCTATATTTCTATTTCTACGTTTTTATAACAATTACAGAAGCATGTTCTAGATCTATTATCTTAAACTCAAGAAGTACGAAAGATGATTTTTATAAGAAAATACTTTGATAAGGGGTAAGCATCTTTAAATAATTTTAACAATTCTGTTTCCTCTGTCACTTCTTTAAGCAATGGTGATAATCACCATTCTCTTTCTTTCCAACCGTGTCTTTATTGCTACAACCTTTTAACTTTAGTTTTTTTCCTCTTATATGGTCAAACTTTTGACGAAATTATTTTTCCCCAACCTTACTCTATGAGTCTGCACTCTTCAATCTGCATCAATCTTCTCAAATGAAGACTCCATTACAGTCGATGGTTATCATCCCTTCGAGTACATTCCAAAGGCTAAACTTTGGTAGTGTACATCGAATCCGTTTTGGATTCCATGTATACTACCATAAGGTAAAGTTAATACCCTTCATGGCTCTTTGGAAACTTAGGGGATTGTCATTATGAATAAAATGCAATTCTCTTTCTTGCTATTAATAATAAAATCTTAGTTTCTCAACTAAGTGTGAGATTTTCTATTAGACCTTTCTAGTATGATGTATCTTTTAGGGTATAGTGGAATTGATATCACTTACTTGATTAATTTGCATGTTAGAATCTTGGTCTCATCCAAGCTTATCATACTACTACTAATTTCTCTAGAAAGAAGCAAAGATCACTAACTAAAATGGTAAGTTGAATGACACTCTAGACTGAGGTTCTCAAGGTCATGGATTTGAACCCCCAAAATGACAAAATGAGTGCTCCGTTTAACTAAAATATAGCTCTTATATTCTCAAAATAAATCTCTACAATGAAATTTCTTCAACATCACTCTGCTTAAATAATGTCTTGGAACAACGATTTTTGTTCCTCAGTATGATAAAATAGATGTCTTAGTATAACCTATAAACTTATGCAAAACTAATATAGCAACTCAATATCTAAAACAATGTAAGATACGGTTTGTTCCCGGTCCATATTTAGTATGGAAATACAAGCATATATTAGTTTGTACTATATTCTACATATAAGCTACAACCTTTTTTCAATATCCCATAAGGAAAAGGTAACTCAACTTCTTCATCTTGAATCAAACCATGTCCAACAAAGTTCGATTTCACCCTTTTGAAGAACGGTTATGTTGCAAATTATGAGGACAAGTGACTTGAGAGAGAATTGCGATCTCCTTTAAGTACTCTTGGAGTCATATCCAAGATATGCAACTTATCGATCAAGTCGAAGTATTTTACCCTTTTTGCATGTTATGTTTACTACTTTCATCTTATATTTTTAAAATTTCTCATAGATCTCTTATTTATGTTTTATAAGAAACACGTATCCATATATATAGAATCATCGGTAAATGTGATGAGGTAATTTGATCTGCTTTTGGTACTTCCATACGTTCATTACGTGCGTCTATATGTATTAGTCCTAACCGTTAAACAACTATTTATTACTCTCATTGGATGGGTGTAGGGCTGTTATGGTAACGGTAAATTTATCATTACCATACCGTTATCAGTCAATCAGTTACCATTTTAAAGTAAAGTCGGTATACCAGTATAATTGGTATGGTAACGGTAAATCTACCATTTCTACAGTAAAAGATCGGTAATATTTTTTCAAAACCAACGGTAACGGTAATTTACCAGTCCGTTCATAATATATTGATATTCATGTAAGATGTTGTATTACGGGCATTTAGAAGCAAGAAAATAGTTCAATTTATTTCAGTAATTCAACTCAATGATGATAAATACACTTCTTTTCTATGTCCTTTATTAAGTGACCCAATGAGATATATGATGAAACATCGTTCAGAGTAAAAATATATCAACTTATTATTTTTCTAGACAAACGGTAATTTACCATTGCCAGTGTAACGGTTACCAATTTATCGGTATATCAGTCATCGGTATACCAGTCAATCGGTAACGGTAAACAATTTTAGTTTCCCAGTAAAAACGGTACGGTACCGGTATTTACAAAATAGTAACGGTAATCATTATCATAACAGCCCTATGTACATGTCCACATTCCAATGATTCACAAATATCACATGATACAAGATCATATGAAGGGAGATACCTTTTGTTTCTCATTTTTACAGTTGTTTCCTAATAAGATGATAGTCTACGATGCCAAAAGTACTTGTCATTTGTTTAAATGTTCTCGTACTTTCAAAAGCTAACACACCATTACTTAGGACTCAAATGTCATTTATTGAACTAAATTTTAGTGATTAATCAAATACGTACAACTTAATCTGACAATTTGTTGAGTTTAATCTAAGTAGCTTGAAACTGGAATCCAAATCCAATTATTATTATCATAACCGAGTCCAATCTGAATTCGTTAGGTATTTCAAACCAATTATCTAAATCTAATTCGTAAGGCCTTCTGAGAAACACCCGAGTATCAATTCAAAATGTTAATGCTAAAGTCAACTTTGTAAAAATGCACACATAGTTTGCAGACAAATTTGCAATGAACTAGTATCATGAACAATAAACAAAATACACAAACCAAATCAACAAACAAACAAAATGACTCAAATGGAATTGGATATTGATAACACTGTACATAACCCTAACGTTAACCAACTCGAATACGAGATTGGACAGTTAAATCTAAACCCATATTTAAATTAATAGAGCAGCTTGAGATCGGGTGGATTCGGAACTAAACCCACAACACTGAGAAACATACAACAAAACAATTCCAACATAATTGCTGAAATTTGAAGGTCATATGTTTTTAGGAATACTAGTTCAGACATAGATCTACAAACATTACTGTTATATTGAAGTATGGAAACAGTTTTAAACCAATACATAGCAACAATCACAAAATAAAGCTGTTTGAAAATGCAAGAGTATATCATCGGATTCCAACAAAACATTGTTGTACATGAAAATATCTGAATCGGTTTTTCATCAAAATAAAAGCAGTATAGATACAAATTTTATTCATGAGCCGCATTTCCATGGTTTCTGACAAAAAAACATAAATCATACTGCAACTCAGGCAAGTTCTTCCTCCTCTTCTTTGCCATAATCGTAAATAATTTCAATCTGTAATAGTTGATAAGATCATAGAAAATTAGTAACATGGTTAATCATGAAAATGCAGCGGTATAAAACTGTGCATACTAGCTTCATTTTCGGTTAATATGGTCATATTTGATCTATTAGAATCAACATATCAATTTGATTAACACGTACATGTTCTTAAGAATTTTTTAAAGACTATAAAAACCTTAGCAACGTAACATGATGTATGAAGGGATAAATGATCAAATGAGAATATAAAGTAAGCAAAACAAATTACTTACCCCGGAAGGTGGAGGTGGGTTTCGTGTGAATTTGCTGCCACCAGGAGCCCATGGAACTGCAGTCAAAAATTAATAACAAAGAGAATGGTAATCATAAACGTCGTGCATTTGTATTTTACGGTACTAACTATATCATGTTGTGCCATTAACAAATTCGCAATTTGAAATGAGAATTAAGACGAGAGAGGCAATCATTTCATAGACATTGCATGAATTGAAATCTGATGAGATTACCAATATAAGGGTCAGGGTGCTTGAATTTCTCAAATCTTGCTTCGGCTTGGTCTATCAGCCTATCAATAGTGTCCAGATCCCCCTGCAAATTTATTGACATCACTTTGATACAAGGACCAAAAGCGTTTAAAAAAAAAGTATGGTGACCAGAGTGCGATGGGATAAGGTATCTTCCAGCAAATATGCTATTAGAAATAACTTGAAGGGTTACCTAGTTAAACTGCTTTTCATTTAATAACAAACACTTTCCAACAATTAGAGTTGAAACAAATGGAGCCCAAGCATATATGATTGAAGTGAATAGAAATGTGCAAAAAAGGGTAACATCTATTGAGTTTAACCGTGTGAATAAGAGACATACCACATGCCTCAGCTAATGAATGTTAACTGTGCCAATAAGAAAACATACCACATGCTTGTTTGCCTCGAATTTTTGCCTCAGCTCATCTGCCTGAATCATAATGAGTAATAACCATAAGTACTTATATTATATTGTTGAGACAAAATATATCAAGGTACTTATGTGCTCACAATTCAGATTTTGTTGCTTTATAAACAGTGCACACTACACACAAATATACATACATACGTACATATGTAGATACATGTATTATGTATACACACACATACGGAAAAAAAATTAGGTTCAGATGTAGAGGCTCAAGCTTGAAAATCAATATTAAAAATATAAGTTATTACTGGCTAAAAAAGAATAAAAGGTTTTACAAGATTCAACGTTGTTTGATACCCGAAATGGAGGAAAAATTATAATATACAAGCATATAAAATCATTAATGTATGATGAATCATTTGAACCAATGATTCGCACTTCAAACCATGTTTCCATTTAAAGTATAATTTAAATCCAGTTATGAAAACCTTCTCGTAGGTCATATGAACATTTGTCAACGAAATGCGAAAAGTACTTATAACGATCCATACCCACAAACAACACAGGTATACCTAACTTTATCTCTCCACCAATGATTACAAAAATCTCAAAATCATACAATATGAATTTCGTTTTGAATTGAATCTTTCCAATTACGATTCAATTCTTAAATTCTGATTTAAAACTCAACTGAAATCGCACTTGGAAAAAAATAGATACTTAGTTGAACATATGCTTCAAATTTTATATTTAGAAAACAAAATAAAGATGAAATAATCATCAAAATAAATTTTAAATTATTGACATGGACAGTAAGTCGATGTTTTAACGGTACTTATATATCATCTAGTAACCAACATAAAGAAAGAAAAAAAATAGTCATTCGAGTGTGCGCGCGGGCGTTTGCGCACACACATTAAAATATGAATGCGTTGAATACAGTAGTCATGATTCCAACCCAGATCACATTTTGAATACCCTGTTTTCCATCCAATGGACAAACAACCGTGTGAGCTTTTGTTTCCCAAACATTATCTGAGTGTAAGGGATTGGTAAATTCGAATTCTAATTTTCAACCTGACGTGAAACTATTTTATACTCTCAAATATTATAGCTAACAATGCTAAAGGATACAACATTCTCAATGAATCACACAAACCATCCAACATGTGTAACAATCCATAATTTCCGTTGAAAATTAACCTTAATCAAAGTTTCAAATCTTTTCCATCTCACCCAAAATTTAGTTCAAGAATTCATTTTTTTTTCTATTGGACGAAAGAAAACATCAAATCTCATTCATACCTCACTAGATACTCATCTCATCTAAGATACTAAAATCTCAACAAAAATATGGACCGTAAACTCAATTCGAGATCTCATCTGAAATTATATGTTTTTTAAACATCTTTTTACTTTTTTGTATGACCGAAACAAAATTATCCTACCGCTTAGTATTTAATAATTTCTCTATTGTTCCTTTTTTCTTTTTATCACTGAAAGCCGCAACAAATAATTTATGTTTACATAAAAAATTCTTTAGTTACTACAAAATTCATCAAGCTACCGCGCTTCCAAAAATAATACTCTTTCTAATGCAACAACTATTTGCTTCTCAAAGTTAAGTATGTTACATTTTCTTAGGTAACAGCATTTTAAATTGTCAGTTTTGGATTCATAAGTTCCTCCGTAATAGTTTCAAGTATTTTAAGATTTGAGATAACAATCCAACATAAACATTTGATATACGCTTATGTTGTTCGAGATCTCACCCGATAGAAGATACCATGAATGAAAATCCTGAAATGGGACATGACCAAAATTTGGGATTTGAAACCTTGATTTTGATATCATCCATAATGACCTCCACCCGCAAATAATGCAAATATTATATCTAGTTTAGTCACCTTCCTCCAGTAGACCAAACCACAGAGCTTTTGTCTTTAAAAGGTCTCAATGTTATTTGAGTAGAGGGATGGGGGTATATACATGTCAATTCGATTTGTTTGTTTTTTTTCTTTTCAGGCTGATGTTGGACCATTTTGATTACTACGATGTTATAGTAGTTCAAATTTTAACTTAGAACCTACAAACCCATCTCCAGAACACAAGTAATGGAGCTGTAACTGGTTGGTGAATCATAACCTGACTTGTGAGACATCTCTATTAGGAATAAGCATACAGACTAGGACAAACGTAGTCATATTGCTTGATAATGACTATCGCTAATTTGTGGAGTATATTAATAAAAAAGGTATGAACTTTTAACGACTACAGATTTAGTCCACGCTCAACAGAATGATAAGTGGCTTCATTGTTGTCCTATACTAATATATCCCCTGAAGTGTAGAACTAGACCATTATAAGAAGCTAATACTACATAGGCCATTGTCTCGCTGGGCTCTTAGCATTAACCTAATAAATGAAGTCCAATATAAGGATTTTTCAAAGAAAAAACATGTTTTATTTTAATGTAGTCATTATTATTATTATTATTTTACACAAAGATAAGTAGAGAATCATCTTAGGAAAAAGTAAGCTTTAGAAGGCAAAGGCAAGGTGTTTGCTTTCTTCATCCCTTTTGGCTTGCTTCTCAGAAGCAGGGTGACTAAATTGACATTCTTTCGGAAATCAGCTTTGTTACCTACGTAAAACTGAAGCTTTACTCTACACAAATTGACAATCTATGAGAATAAGAGATATCCAAACAACTAATATATACTAGTATAAATGCATGCTTATGCGTGCCTTTGCTTACTATGACATTTTACAATGATTTCTTATCTTTCTATCTCGCTTTGAAATACCAATTTATTCCAGCAATGTTTTATATACGTATATATGAATGCTTTAACGATATTTATGGTTCATGTTTTCAATGTTGTTTCTAACTATTCATTTCATTTTATATTTTGAGGGGAAAAACTTAATAAAACATTTGTAAGGACACTTTCAATCACACAGACATATATTTATGATTACAGCGAAACCTGAATAAAGATAAAGACCGCAATTAATGAAACAAATATAGATATAGTGTAGCATGGTGCGATCATAAAAAAAGTTTTGCTAGAAACACATATAGGCATAGTGCTTTATGGTGAAAGAATGAAGAAATGCAAATATGCACAATGTTTTTAATGAAAACACTGGTGCTAGTTCATGTCTCTAACAGATTTTTTTACATAAAACTAAATTTACTTGTTAAGGGTCGTATAGTTTATGACTTGTTGTCTCTAGTGAAGATTATACTTATTTGAAAGATCATTTAGCGAGGTATAAACTATACATAAGTTAATTGAGACACTAATCATAGTTTGTTTCTTATACAACTTGTATCCTTGAAAAATGGAAAGCATTTGAAAGGGATACATCATTTATGTTTTTTTTTAAAAGCTTATCGAAGTCCAAACATGAAAAAAATAAAGCTATTCATAATTTGGTTGCTAATTTATCAAAGTAATATTACAAATTTAGTATTCAAACATATATCCTAATTGGTTTATGCAACAACGCATAGTATGTATGTACATTTTTCAGTCTCACTCTAATGTACAACTTGTAGATCTCATAATCGAAAAAGCTAACTTTGAGTAACAACGGTTATAGTGAAATACATGACAATCGATAACGTAATACACAATATTTGAAACTTTATGAAATAAATTCATAAAGGCATGTTAGAAAAGAAGGAAGATTGATCACCTAGAAATTGATCTTATCTTGTGGTTTTATTTGCATTACTCATATATCACATCCTTATATTTTAGCATTTGGACTGCATTTTCTTTTATTTATAGAACTTTATAAAAAAAAGTAATAGATATAGGAGCAAATTTTAGGAAAATAACAAAATGATGGATTTGAAGCTAGCAAAATTAAAGTAAATAGAATAAATAAACACTTTAATCAAGAACATTTTCTCGTATGCCATCAAGAAAAGAGATAATGAGCAAAATGTTTTCTTTAATGCTTGTCAGTTTTATAAGAAAACAAAATGACATTAACTTGAATATGTATTGTTGATGAGGAGAAACCTAAATGTTACATGACTGTTGTACTCTATTTAATTACTAATTCCTTATTTATTATTCTAGAATAATACCAAAGAATATAAATAAATGGAAAATAGTAAGAAAATACGAAAAATACAAATTTTGGAAACCACATGATATAAAGGGAAATCACTAATGCAATGTTCTCATAAACCATGTTTGAAACATTAAGACACTATAAGAAAACCATAATTGTAAACTATGCAATAAAGGCAAGTCTCTAAAATGAACGGATGATGCAAACAGCTATAGCAGTGTCAGTTTAATAACAAAATACTTTTGGACCTATCAAGTATTAAATGGTGGCGATAATTATGCCAAAAATTCCATTAGACTAATTCTAACATGCAAACTGCATGAAGATAATCATCATTCACAACCTTTGCATATATAACAACATTTTGGAAACATAGTGTAGATTTGACATTTTTAAATAAACAAATATGAGTTTGGTTTTTCCACGTAAACATAAATCTCCCATGTACAATTGAGGCAAGTAATTAGAACTATTATAAATTCGTGCCAGACTATTGTCAACAGTATCATGATAAAAGCATCGGAAGGACAATGAAAATTGTAATAAAACTAACCTTAGATCGAACCAGAAGACGGATGTGAGTTAAAATTGAAAGCAAGCAGCAGAAATTGAAGATAAATGACTAAAATTCAGTATATTTTCAAATGAATTCAAAAGGGGAAACAAATGGGGATTCAAAATGACCTATCACGCAAAAAAATTCATACTAAATCTGTAAAAAGCGAAAAGGTGGAGGAGGGCTCAATGTATAAAGAATGAAGTTGATTTTGTAGTGGCTGGTAGAAGGGAGCGGTGGAGAAGAGTGAGATCAAAATTCTTCAACGTTATTATCAGATACCAAGGATTCTGCAAGGACGTACGCATAAGATTCATCGAAAGAAAAGGCGAAGGTAGCGTCATCGAAGGTGGAGGCTACGTTGCTTAAGAAGCGTGGATGAAAATGGATTAGTGTTTTGTTTTAAAGAAAAAGATGGAGAGGAACAGATGCGATACAGAATAAATAAAAGAAGAAGGGCATTTTTGGTATTTCAAAAAGACTCGGTTGAATCCTATTCATTAAATTCTCATTATTAATAGTAGAGATTTTTCTTATTTGATATAGGGTACTACTATATACATCCACTAGTACATTCCCTGATGTCACTTAAAGGGATAATATATTTTTTCTAAAAAAAACACTTCAAATACCCACCATTGTACTTAATGCAAAAGATTTAAATTTTTATAAACTTCACAAATAATCTCACTTCGAATTTATTTGTCAACTTAAGCAATTACTTTTTTGCAGGTCGTCTATGCATTATTTTTAGTTTTTATTACTTGAAAAGAGATTTCAAGTGAAATCATCTAACATCCTAATAAATTAAGGTTCAAAAATAACCAAATTAACTACAATTATCTAATAAAATTTTGAATTGTTGGAAATTTTTAGAAAAAAAGATTGAAGTTGATGAGATTTGAGTTCACGAACGTTACTTATGGCTATGTTGTCAAGAAGATAAAAAAATGAAGGCTTCATTTTCTTAAAATTTAAGAAAATGAGAAGTGAGTTTAACTGGGCGAGAGAAGTGTTTAATTAAATATTTCTGGGTGAGAAAAGAGGTGGATGAAAGAAGAAGAAAAGTGGATGGATATAGTAGCACCCATGATATATGTGACGAACTTATAAATGCAATGGAATAACACAAATCTAATAACAATATGTTGAGAATATGTACCTAGTTTAGTAGTAAATTTCCAGAATGTAAGCTGAGTGAAAACACTCAGGTGATCACCCTTTTTAACTAGCTATATGAAAATAATATGTTAAGCATCATACAAATACTGAAGAGAGAAACTCAATCTACTGGCATTCATTAAAATTATTATCCTTATAACTTTTGCCAGTTTAAAGCAGCAAAATGAGCACAAGAGTCTTCACATTTCAGAATTAAGGTAAAATAGTCATGGAACTTGATAAATATTAACATCTCATACAACCCTAGCAGCCTCGCTCAATTTCCATTCAAACACTCCCAAATGATAAAGATGTTAATTTAACACGACCCACAAAACAAGTAGCCCGATCTCATCCTCATTAAAAAAAGAAATTAGTAATAATATTGGATTTTGACATAAACCAATTCTGCGATCGCAAGATTTTACGAAACCTGACACAAATCTAACCTAAATCACAGAACAAGGAAAAAAGTAGGGTATGCTCACATCTTGGTAAAAGATATGGCGATGTACAGCCCAATTGAGAGCATCTTTCAGAGCTTTCCGATACAAAATCCGAACCCGCTCCTTCTGAGCCGCTCTTCGAGCAAGGTAGCCAGCGTTGCCTAAAAAGCTCATTCCTTTTCCGATCTATTCTATAGATTTTGCTGCTACTTCGGCTTGCTGCTACTTTGTGATCATTTATGGGCTTTTCTGTACGGGTATGTTTTTATTTCGGATCGAGTCCGATTGTATGGTCTAAAGTGGAAAATGAGTCGTAGACCTCTCTAATTTTGCCTAACAATCATCATTCTGACATAGTAACTTCGGAAGTGCTATTTACGCTGCAACTGTTCTCCATTATTCTCCACTACGCACACGACTTCGGGTTGGTTTGAAACTTTTGATGTAGGTTTGTACGGTTTTGTTATTCTATATAAGATTTTAAATCTCGGATTTCGATCGTGTCTCGTGTTGAGAATTCTACACACAATATTTCGTATCGAACGAGGTCTCGAATGAGATTAGTGTATCTCGGATTTTAAAGTTCATCTCATGATACTTTCGGAGTAACTTAAACGTCTAAGATTGACATTTTAAATATTTTTATAATTGTTACCTAAATATAAACTTATTAACATACATGATTTATAAAAATCGATAATATTAATTTTTGTTTTTAGAGAAGACTAGTTGCATGATTGATTTGATATTTGATTAAATGGATTCTACTCATTTAGATATTAAACATAAAATATAAACAAAAAGTCATCTATTTTTTTCTCGTTTGTTAAAAAATAAAAGATAGAGTCAGAGGGCTAGTAAAAAATTATTAGAAGCAAGTTCTTTTGGACCAACATAGAAGTTAAAAGAAATATGTAAATGAAGAAACATGAGATCTTTTATTGAGATTTATATGAAATTTTGTTTGAGATCTTAATACCTTGGATGAAATGAGTGCCAAATAATAGATAAACAAAATTTTATGTCTTGTTTCGCTAAATCTCATCTCGTCTCGTTCAAGATCGAAAATGAGATCTCGAGCGAGATCTTGGGTGAGAAGAACGAGATCTGAAACAGTGTGCGAGTGTGTGTACGCACGCATGTATACATGTGTACATATACATCTTTACATACGTATCAAATTAAGTTTTAAAAATATGTAAATATGTATATGTGTATGTGTGCACACACACATAAATATTTACATATTTTTATAACTTAGTTTGATCTGATTCATGAATTATAATTTGTATCCTTGATCACTGATGGTTGAATGGAAACACATGAACGAGTAGGGCTGGTTATTTTTTCGCTGTTATGGATTTTCGTCAATTTCCTTTCGACTATTTCCGAAATTTTCAATTTCCGCCCTTTTACGAAACAATAATTTTAGAAGGAATTCCTTTCAATAAATAATGGAAAAAATAAAAAAAAATCGCAATTTCTATGATATTCATTTTCTTTCAAATTAATATGTTTAGTTGGCCGAACCCGCAACCCAGTTTGTTTAATTGTACGCGTATTCTCAGATCGACTTCCTCAAGCTTAAATCTTCAAACAACATCCAAAATAACTCTAACTCTAATTCTCCTCAATCACAAATCCCTAATGCAAATTAACATATGAAATTTATTATGTGAATTAGAGTTTTTATTAACTTCAAAAATAACGCTCGAATCAATCAGGTAATTTAATTACTATCAAATAACGCTATATATTTTCAGAGTTATATTTTGACCAAGATTTGATAGTCGGTAATTTAGTATCAAATAAATAAACAATCAAACAAATATTTAATTGCATGTGGGATCTACTAAACCATTATTAATTAATCTTTCATTAATTAAATCACTTTCCAACTATTTGATTCAAAATACCTTCGTAAAAGATATATTCACAAACTCCTTATACTCCTTTCAATATTTGGAAAAACATTCATGTAACGACCCGGGATTTTCGAACCCGAAAATTCCAGATAGTTAGAAGAAAAAGAAAGAGATAGAAGAAAGAAACAGAAAGAAGAAAGAAGAACAGAGAACACAACATCTCACATTCGCAGCGGATTAAATATAATAACAATAATAATAACAGTTATACAAAGAAAAACTGTATTTGTTAATTACATTTTAATACATCAGAGTTACAACATTCACAAATGTACTAGACAGTTAAAATTAACATGTCTCAGACAACTATAATATCACAACGGAATATACTCCATACGTTCCTGCCATCCAGCTCGCCTCCTGAGCTCCAAAACGTCCTTACCTGAAATCTGTAATACTCGGTCTGACCCGAGCATTACATCAAAGTAACACCCGGGTCAGGCTGGAAACCAGCGTGAGTAAACTCATCTAACATGAAATTACAAAGGTATACAACTCATATAAACCCGGGTAGCTCATACAAATTTACAAATTCACAATTTGTTATGGACATCACTTATTCCACATATCAATATCTATGTACCTTTACATAGTTAAAATGGTCCAATTACTTAAATCATCCCATTCCAATCTATTTATTTCACATATCAACTCTATAAGGAATTTTATAGAAGACTTACACATCGAAGTGGTTTCGGGTAATTTCTGATACCCGATCCCGGTCCCTTCGAATCCAAAATTGTTCATTAAACAGTTATGCAAGTTAAACAATAAAAGTTATGTTCAGGATTTCATATTCACTAAACAATTTATCCCAGGTAGATAATCCATAATATCACTGTTCAACCAAAATATCTCATATCTCAAAGTATCATACCTCAGAGATATCTACCAATTCAATCCATCCATAACAAGATTATAGGATATAATTCTTAATTTATTTAATTAATCTCCAATTTAATTAACCACCAACTTACTCACTTGGATTACCAAAATCCTGCTTACTTAGCATTAATTAATTTCAACTCAATTAATAAATGTTTCTTAAAATCGTCCATCTCAATTAATCCTCCTTGACTAATTATTCTTTAATTTTAATTTCCCCATAGATCAATTAGTCTTAACCATTTACATTAACCTTTAATTAATCTCCTTAATTTCCTAATTAATTACCCCTTTATTATTAATTTATAAACCTTAATCATTAATTTATTAAATTAATTATTTTCCCTTTAATTATCTTATTAATTAAATTAATCTTAACCCATTAAAACTTAACCGACTTTAAGATAAACTTTATCTTCTATTAATGATTTAAAAATCATTAACATTTTCTAAAACATTTATCTTTAAATAACTTAATTTATTTAAATCATTAAATTTAAAATAAAATAAAACTTTAACTTAATAATTTAAAGTTAACAAATTATATAATTCCTCGACAAACGTTAAAGAAAACATTTATAGAAGATATTTATTTAAGAAAGTTTAAACTAAATTTCTTTAAATTTCCAAAATTTTGCTTTAAAACTTTTTAAGCTGTTTAAACTTAGATTTTAGTTTGAGTAAAAACTGGAAACGTGATAAACTCTCACGATTCCCACTCGAGTCCATACTCGAGATAGCACACGAAAACACTCGAGCACGACCCGAGCAAACGACTCCTTCCCAAACTCCTCTCTCTCTCCTGATACATCGTGCACGTGCACGCCTGCCCTATCACCTCCGGCCCCTGCTCCGATCGCCGTCAAGTCGGCGACAACTTCGCCGAGGTTCTCCACTACCCAGAAACAAATATCAACCATCAACTCGAAATCGAGCATGTCGATTCAACCAACAGACCTACCCAAACAGAAATCCCCTCCGCACCATCACCTTGGGTCGCCAGAGACATTGTCACTCCGACCATCACCTCGCCATAGGCCTACGCACCAAATTTCCCCATCGCGATTCATTCCGGTGCCCTACCCACCCCGTACCAACCTCGTCAACTCTGACGATCAAAACCATCATGAAACCCTACTCTGACCAATTCTTGCCTCCACGATAGATGTTCACCCCACCTGACATTTTTGCCAAGACCCCATAGTCTTCCTCCACCTTCAGGCAGAAACCTCGACCATCCCGAAGCGTCACGATCGCCAGAAAAGACTTAAACTCATTTCCTGTTCATCCCAAAATTCCTCGATCGATACTTTATTAAAAATCTTGGTTTTGCTTTCAAAAATCATTGTATTCAAAGACGTTTCAGATAGCATTCCTGAAACTAGAATTCCTGATGTTTGAATTTTTATATATTTTAAGGTTTGCCTGTAATTCCCAATTTTCTAGTGAAACTTCAATTTATTTTTATTCAAATTTACTTTTAAAACTTGAGACAAGTCAAAACAAATATAGTTCGTTTAGATTTCAAAGTATGATAGGGATTATAGGGAGAGAAATCAAAATTTGAACAAGTTTGCACTCCTTTAATGCTTAGAACAGGGACAATGTCTGTTCTCAGACATGCATCTATATCTATATATATATGCACAAAATAATACACATGCAAATAATTTTTCCCACCGATTTTAAACATGTTTTAAACAATAGATATATGTCCAGATTACTTAAAGGTTTTACTCACTAGCATCAATATAGGAATGAATCATAGGATGAAAGGTTTGCTCACTGGTTTTAAAGGCAGAGATTACAAAACATGTATGCATACAGTCAAGTATATATATACAGAGACATGAAATGCACCTTCACACAATCATTCAAGCCTAATTTATATCATACTTTAAAGACAATCAAACACTAAGAGATAAAACAGGGTTAAGGGGTTTGCTCACATGGATGAGTTTGAAAACAGAAAACAGAGAATTGTTTGAGACTGGGAATGATTTGGAAATTGTTTTAAGTTGAATCCTTTTCTAGTTTTCCAGGCTGCTTTTGCTTTTCCAGATTGAAGACTCTAAACTGCTTTGCTTTAAATCTTGAAATGGTTGAAGTTTTAACAAAAACTGAATTGATCCGGTTTGTACTTTGATTTGAACTGCTATTTTTTTTTTTGAGTTGTTCATCTTTGTTTGACACTAATTTGAACTTGCATGCTTGATTCCTTTGAGAGCCTCCAGATTAAACATTGCTTAGATTTCCAGGCTTTGAAGATTGCCTTGATTTTCCAGGTTTGTAAATGTTTGCTTTTGATTTTGTTTTAATTCTTTTCTGGTTTGATTTCATTTTGATTTCTAGGAAATGATGAAGAGAAGGTATATTGAGAAGGGAAAAAGATGACCTGGTTTTCTTATTTTTTTTTCTGATATTTATTTCATAAAAATTTTTAAATGAGAATTGTTTGCCATTTGTAAAATTGTAAGCTACTTAACTTACATTTGTCTCTTGCATGAATTCTAACTTACAAATGTATAAGGTCCTTATTTATATGTATCTTATGTTTTATAAATTTTTTTTTTAAAAAAAAATTATATATATATATACTATACTTAGTACATGTGTACATTAGAAAGAAAGAAACATTAATTCTTTTTATTAAATCTTGTTTACATGTTATACTTAAGTTGTCATTATATTTTAAATTGATAACTATATATATATAAGTACTAGAGTTAAAAATGCGGAATTCAATTTTTAAAGAACTCTTGAAAATTATCATATAAAATTCCAAAACATAATTCAATATATATATATATATACACCTATATTTTATATATTATGATTAGAAAATCATTTTATTAGCCTTGAAAAGATAAAACTTGCAAAATTAAATTAACATATTAATATGTTTGCTGTGATTATATATTCACAATGAATTTGTATATGTTTACACTTATGGTTTTCAACATCATGGAGTTTTTTTTATATATATATCTTATTAATATATATGTTAGTTTACTGTAAAATTTATTATTTCTAGATATTTGTATTTCAATATTTATTATAGGTTCAAATTTATTATATTTTCAGATATCAAAATTTAATCTGTTCAACTGAATAAACCAGTTAATTATCCAATTATCAGATACCTAAAAATCCGGGTTATCACATTCCTCTCCCCTTAGAATCTTTTCGTCCTCGAAAAGAAACGAAATCAGAATTTATTCAATACTTAAAATTAGATAAATTATTCTTTGATCATTTTTAAAACACTTTTAAAATCTATATAATATTATAAAATGGTTTTTATAAAAATAATTTTTATAACTCGATGTTTCAACAAATCCATCCTTGTTCTCACAGAAATTCGGTCATACGTTGATCAGGCGTACGACTGAAAATCTATAAGTACTCGGTAAATTCGTTTTCAACACCCGGTAAAAATATTTGAAAAATAATTTTATTGAAAATATCGAAAACGTTTTTGAAAATAGAGGAAATATCTTTGGTGAAAATGCTCTGGAAATCATCACCCCCATCCATGGTCACAGTTACATCACGGGTTACGTTGCCATCGCAGCAAAAGTCCATGTAACTGATGACAGCATGGAACCCACAACAGATCGCAGTTACATCCAGGGTTACGTTGCCGTCGCAGCAAAAGTCCATGTAACTGTTGGCTCTCAGCGGCACACACGATTTCGCTGTCAAAATGAAACTCCTCCACATAGGTCGCAGTCTACCGATATAAAATCAAACGCAGACTGTTGGCTCTCAGCGGCACAAACGACTTTCGCTATGTTACCATAGTGTCACAGTCTACCGATATAAAATCAAACGTAGACAGTTGGCTCTCAGCGGCACACATGACTTTCGCTATGGTCTGCAGTAGATCGCAGTGACATTGAGTTAAATTGTTGTCACAGCATAACTCAAATGCCTCTGTGGGCACCAGCCCCTCGACTTTCGCTACACAAATAATCCTCAGGAACTAGTTTTGTCCGGACTCCTCACAGGATCAACTTTAGAAACCCCCTTGGGGCTCAAGGCAGTACCACCCAGTGGTACTCCTGAGAAGTTCATTTCAAGGAAGCGCCTTTTTCCCCAGAGCTATTCTCAAAACACTTTATACTATATACTTATAGTATCTTCAAATCATACCTTTTATGATTTATCAAAATCTCCTTTACACAAAATCGATTACCAAAATCGATAATTCTCAAACTAGGCTTTTCAAAATCCAAAATTGATTTTCCCAAAAATCAAAAGCCTTTCCCAAATTCATAGGTTCCCAAAACCTTTTCCAAAATCATTCTCATAAGATCCTTTATATATATAGATATAGATATATATAACTTTATTTTATTCCAAATCAATTATTCACATTTGATAAATCTTTTATAAAGTTATTAACCATATTTCTTTTCAAAAACCATTTTACAGTTCTTATCCACAAATCTTCAATATCAATTTCATTCAAATCCGTACGATGTACACATATCATCCGTACACAATATCAATCTGATCGCTCAATTGATCACACAATTTCACTTCCGAACTAGTATCGTCCACCCGACTTCCTAGTGCGGACTCAGATCTGGTTTCTTGATTAGAAACCGTCATTCTCCTTGCATAGTCACAACTATGATAGAGAATATCCAGAACCAATCAAAAATCCATATCCAGGTTCGCCGTCGAAAATCGAGCGAAAAATCCCAACTCGGATCGATAATACTATCTCGAAATTCTGTGTTCGAATCTGGATCAAATCACTATGTGAATAGAATAATATACGTATATCCTACGTATTTATCTTTGTTGGTTATTATCCAAATCAATTCTCTTTTCTATTCACATTTCCTTTAATTCCATTCACTTATTCTCAATTGCTTCCATTTCCAATTGAGTTATTACTTCAATTACAAACAGTTTGAACTCTGACCAATTTAAATTTAAACAAATATCTTGAAAAAGTTTAAAATAGATAAGTAGTTGAAAAATAGTTATTAGTTTGTAAAACAGCTGTAAAATAGTTTAGTAGGTATAAAAATAGTTAGATAATTGCAAAATAGTTTTTAAATAGTGATTACATATAAGTAGCTGAAAAATAGTAATTAGTTTATAAGACAGTTTTCAAAATAGTTAAATAGTTTTAAAATAATTGTAAAATAAGTATAAGATAGTTTGGGGTTTAAGAAGAAAGATTGTATAGTAAATAGTTTGGAAACATATACTTGTATTAAAACAATTTGAAAATAATCCAGAGCCAAACTGTTTAATTTCCCAATCTCCATTTCCAATTAATTTCCCATTAATTCAATTTAAATTTCCACTTCCATTTAAATTGACTCAATACTTCAATTTCCATTGAATTTTATTCAATCCCAATTCAAGTTGAATTAATCTTAATTCCTTTCCAAATTTCAAATCAAATTCCATTTGATTTTTAAACTTATTCAAATTTAATCACAATTCCAAATTATTTCAAATCAATTTGGATTTATTTCAAATTGAATCCATTTCAATTTCAAATTATTTTAATTTCTATATGAATTAATCCCAATTTCCCTTTTTAATTTAAACTTATTCAATCTTCAATTTTATTTCAAATTAATCCAATTCAAATTTTCCATTTAAACTTATACTTATCCATCTTCAATCACCATTTTAATTAATTCAAATCAAATTAAATTTGAACTAATTCTATTCAAATCTCAATTTGAAACCATCTCGAATTATATAAATTCGAGTTAAATTTTAAATGTTGATTTAATCCCTTAACAAATTTTACCTTAATTTTTAATTTAACAACTTAAATCTTTAACCATTTAATTCTGAATCTAAATTCCAAAATTCCATTTAAAATTATCTTTACTTATCTTATTTCAAAGTTCAAATAAGAATTCAAAAACAATTTAATCTTTAGATTCTAATTTATTATCCATTTTCAATTTCCAGATCTCAAACCCATTTAGAGATCACTCATAACTCCCATTTAAATTAACCATTTAACTACCCAAGTTAAATTTAAATTTCATCTTGAAATTTCCAATTCAAGTTATTTATTCAAACTTATTTAACTTCCTCCAAGTTAAATTTACTTAATCCGGTCAACTTTTCACAATTTGAATTCCCATTCAAATTTTAAACTTCAGATTAATAGTCTTTCCCCTTTTAAGTTTAAAAACTTACTTTACTTTGGGTTTTACATCACATTCCAATTTAAAACTCAACACTAAGTGTTTATTTCAAATCATCATTGGTATTATATATATTCCTCATATATACATTTTCTTTACACACCAAGTTATACTTTAAATTTTTAAACCACCTTTGGTTTTAATTCAAAACAACTTCTTTAAAACAATTTCAAGTCTTCTGGATTTAGATTTAAAATTTCACAATTTTAAATTCTCTTCAATTCCAATTTATAAGTTATACTCACTTAAATGTTTACTTCCCTAAACATTTCATTTTGCTAAATCATTAACAACATTCATTATTAAACACAATTACCATTTATGATAATAACCAAGATTATCATATCTAGAAACCAATTCATTATTACCTTTATTCTTGATAACATTTCTACAAATTCAAGATTTTAATTTTAGTTTGAATTCATTTCAAACTTATCTTCATTCAATTTTAATTTGGCTTTATTTCTATTACCACTTAATTTAATTCCAATATTTTAACAACCAATTACCTTAATATTTAATAGAAAGAAATATCATTTTATATATCAAAATATATTCTTATATAAAATCATTTAAAATCCTTATATAAGAAAATAACAATTACGCTCTCATATATATATATATACACTCAACTCGTTCTAGGGTACCATTGACCCTATCCTTAACGAGTAATCCCAACAGAGCCAAGGTTCTCGCTTAACCTTCGCTCTGATACCAACTGTAACGACCCGGGATTTTCGAACCCGAAAATTCCAGATAGTTAGAAGAAAAAGAAAGAGATAGAAGAAAGAAACAGAAAGAAGAAAGAAGAACAGAGAACACAACATCTCACATTCGCAGCGGATTAAATATAATAACAATAATAATAACAGTTATACAAAGAAAAACTGTATTTGTTAATTACATTTTAATACATCAGAGTTACAACATTCACAAATGTACTAGACAGTTAAAATTAACATGTCTCAGACAACTATAATATCACAACGGAATATACTCCATACGTTCCTGCCATCCAGCTCGCCTCCTGAGCTCCAAAACGTCCTTACCTGAAATCTGTAATACTCGGTCTGACCCGAGCATTACATCAAAGTAACACCCGGGTCAGGCTGGAAACCAGCGTGAGTAAACTCATCTAACATGAAATTACAAAGGTATACAACTCATATAAACCCGGGTAGCTCATACAAATTTACAAATTCACAATTTGTTATGGACATCACTTATTCCACATATCAATATCTATGTACCTTTACATAGTTAAAATGGTCCAATTACTTAAATCATCCCATTCCAATCTATTTATTTCACATATCAACTCTATAAGGAATTTTATAGAAGACTTACACATCGAAGTGGTTTCGGGTAATTTCTGATACCCGATCCCGGTCCCTTCGAATCCAAAATTGTTCATTAAACAGTTATGCAAGTTAAACAATAAAAGTTATGTTCAGGATTTCATATTCACTAAACAATTTATCCCAGGTAGATAATCCATAATATCACTGTTCAACCAAAATATCTCATATCTCAAAGTATCATACCTCAGAGATATCTACCAATTCAATCCATCCATAACAAGATTATAGGATATAATTCTTAATTTATTTAATTAATCTCCAATTTAATTAACCACCAACTTACTCACTTGGATTACCAAAATCCTGCTTACTTAGCATTAATTAATTTCAACTCAATTAATAAATGTTTCTTAAAATCGTCCATCTCAATTAATCCTCCTTGACTAATTATTCTTTAATTTTAATTTCCCCATAGATCAATTAGTCTTAACCATTTACATTAACCTTTAATTAATCTCCTTAATTTCCTAATTAATTACCCCTTTATTATTAATTTATAAACCTTAATCATTAATTTATTAAATTAATTATTTTCCCTTTAATTATCTTATTAATTAAATTAATCTTAACCCATTAAAACTTAACCGACTTTAAGATAAACTTTATCTTCTATTAATGATTTAAAAATCATTAACATTTTCTAAAACATTTATCTTTAAATAACTTAATTTATTTAAATCATTAAATTTAAAATAAAATAAAACTTTAACTTAATAATTTAAAGTTAACAAATTATATAATTCCTCAACAAACGTTAAAGAAAACATTTATAGAAGATATTTATTTAAGAAAGTTTAAACTAAATTTCTTTAAATTTCCAAAATTTGCTTTAAAACTTTTTAAGCTGTTTAAACTTAGATTTTAGTTTGAGTAAAAACTGGAAACGTGATAAACTCTCACGATTCCCACTCGAGTCCATACTCGAGATAGCACATGAAAACACTCGAGCACGACCCGAGCAAACGACTCCTTCCCAAACTCCTCTCTCTCTCCTGATACATCGTGCACGTGCACGCCTGCCCTATCACCTCCGGCCCCTGCTCCGATCGCCGTCAAGTCGGCGACAACTTCGCCGAGGTTCTCCACTACCCAGAAACAAATATCAACCATCAACTCGAAATCGAGCATGTCGATTCAACCAACAGACCTACCCAAACAGAAATCCCCTCCGCACCATCACCTTGGGTCGCCAGAGACATTGTCACTCCGACCATCACCTCGCCATAGGCCTACGCACCAAATTTCCCCATCGCGATTCATTCCGGTGCCCTACCCACCCCGTACCAACCTCGTCAACTCTGACGATCAAAACCATCATGAAACCCTACTCTGACCAATTCTTGCCTCCACGATAGATGTTCACCCCACCTGACATTTTTGCCAAGACCCCATAGTCTTCCTCCACCTTCAGGCAGAAACCTCGACCATCCCGAAGCGTCACGATCGCCAGAAAAGACTTAAACTCATTTCCTGTTCATCCCAAAATTCCTCGATCGATACTTTATTAAAAATCTTGGTTTTGCTTTCAAAAATCATTGTATTCAAAGACGTTTCAGATAGCATTCCTGAAACTAGAATTCCTGATGTTTGAATTTTTATATATTTTAAGGTTTGCCTGTAATTCCCAATTTTCTAGTGAAACTTCAATTTATTTTTATTCAAATTTACTTTTAAAACTTGAGACAAGTCAAAACAAATATAGTTCGTTTAGATTTCAAAGTATGATAGGGATTATAGGGAGAGAAATCAAAATTTGAACAAGTTTGCACTCCTTTAATGCTTAGAACAGGGACAATGTCTGTTCTCAGACATGCATCTATATCTATATATATATGCACAAAATAATACACATGCAAATAATTTTTCCCACCGATTTTAAACATGTTTTAAACAACAGATATATGTCCAGGTTACTTAAAGGTTTTACTCACTAGCATCAATATAGGAATGAATCATAGGATGAAAGGTTTGCTCACTGGTTTTAAAGGCAGAGATTACAAAACATGTATGCATACAGTCAAGTATATATATACAGAGACATGAAATGCACCTTCACACAATCATTCAAGCCTAATTTATATCATACTTTAAAGACAATCAAACACTAAGAGATAAAACAGGGTTAAGGGGTTTGCTCACATGGATGAGTTTGAAAACAGAAAACAGAGAATTGTTTGAGACTGGGAATGATTTGGAAATTGTTTTAAGTTGAATCCTTTTCTAGTTTTCCAGGCTGCTTTTGCTTTTCCAGATTGAAGACTCTAAACTGCTTTGCTTTAAATCTTGAAATGGTTGAAGTTTTAACAAAAACTGAATTGATCCGGTTTGTACTTTGATTTGAACTGCTATTTTTTTTTTGAGTTGTTCATCTTTGTTTGACACTAATTTGAACTTGCATGCTTGATTCCTTTGAGAGCCTCCAGATTAAACATTGCTTAGATTTCCAGGCTTTGAAGATTGCCTTGATTTTCCAGGTTTGTAAATGTTTGCTTTTGATTTTGTTTTAATTCTTTTCTGGTTTGATTTCATTTTGATTTCTAGGAAATGATGAAGAGAAGGTATATTGAGAAGGGAAAAAGATGACCTGGTTTTCTTATTTTTTTTTCTGATATTTATTTCATAAAAATTTTTAAATGAGAATTGTTTGCCATTTGTAAAATTGTAAGCTACTTAACTTACATTTGTCTCTTGCATGAATTCTAACTTACAAATGTATAAGGTCCTTATTTATATGTATCTTATGTTTTATAAATTTTTTTTTTTAAAAAAAATTATATATATATATACTATACTTAGTACATGTGTACATTAGAAAGAAAGAAACATTAATTCTTTTTATTAAATCTTGTTTACATGTTATACTTAAGTTGTCATTATATTTTAAATTGATAACTATATATATATAAGTACTAGAGTTAAAAATGCGGAATTCAATTTTTAAAGAACTCTTGAAAATTATCATATAAAATTCCAAAACATAATTCAATATATATATATATATACCTATATTTTATATATTATGATTAGAAAATCATTTTATTAGCCTTGAAAAGATAAAACTTGCAAAATTAAATTAACATATTAATATGTTTGCTGTGATTATATATTCACAATGAATTTGTATATGTTTACACTTATGGTTTTCAACATCATGGAGTTTTTTTTATATATATATCTTATTAATATATATGTTAGTTTACTGTAAAATTTATTATTTCTAGATATTTGTATTTCAATATTTATTATAGGTTCAAATTTATTATATTTTCAGATATCAAAATTTAATCTGTTCAACTGAATAAACCAGTTAATTATCCAATTATCAGATACCTAAAAATCCGGGTTATCACAATTCATATGTTTATCTCACTAGTATAAGTATATCCATAAAACATTATGCTTCCAATACTTAGAAAATATATCCATTGTTGGAACTGGGCCAGCCCGCAGCAGTAGTGGTGGGTGTATTTCAAATTTTTTATCCTATTGGATCTTTATTGGGCCTATGAAGTCTAATTTATTTAGAACAATTCTAAATTGGTTTTAAATAAAATCATGTATTTTATTTAAATTTAAATATTTTGTAATGTAAAGTTAATTTGAATGATTTAATTTATATATATACATGTATCATATAAATATACATATGTCTGTGCATGTGTAACATAATAATCCGTGAAGGGTATAACATGCCCGTATATAGATGTTGGAATTTACATCGCAATGGACACATTAACTCATTTCGTATGTATTGTATTTTTTTTAAATATGTGCATAAATCTATAATGCAAAGTATATTTATATAAATATATATACATATATTTAAAATATATTTTATAACTAAAAGTCTCAAAATTAAATATATATATATATATAATTTAAAACATTTGTATAAATATATATACATAATTAAACATATAAAATTATACATACATATATATATAATAATTATATATATATAAGGTTAAATAAAATGTGTATATATAAATAATTAATTACATTCAAATACTTAACTTATAAATATATATATTTTAAAATTATTTCTAGATCAAAATTAGCATAACAAACATAAAATATTAATTTTATAATTTTATCATTATATATATATATATATATGATAAATAGTTTTGATCATAATAATAAAAAATATTAGTAATAAATATTAAAAAATCAAATTTTAAAATTTACAAAAATTTAGGATCATAAAATACAGGTTCAAAATTTTTTCATGATTTTTTGAAATAAAATTTTATTTTTAATAAATAAAAGAAATGTTCAACTGAAGTAATTTAATTATTAAAAATATTAAATATTAACAAAAAATTCTGAAATTTTTTTTGTGGATTACTGCATAGATTTAGTAATTTTAAAAAATATAAAATCTAATTTTTAGTGCAATAGTTATTTTAGATATAATAAATAATTCAAATAATCAATAAAAGATAATTTAAAATTATTTTTATATATATAAATTTATTTTTGAATTTGATAATTCATATTATGTATAAATAGGTGTAAAGAAAAATTCTAAGCTATTTATACATTATAAATATACATATATGTAATTATATGTTTAAAATATACATTAGTCTATATTTAAATTAATATATAAATATACATAAAATAATTAATAATGACAAAATTTAATTTTTTACAGCAAATTAGATTTGTTTATACATAAATCATAACACATAATGATACAACCATGCACATAACCAAACTAATTTGTGACAACTACATATACCTACGAAAATCTCACCTAACTAGATATACAACATTAATATATATACAGATTTGGCATTAATCAATATTAAATCATAAAATATGATATGATTACTGTAATATATAAATAAAATACCAATTGATTATTCCTTTGAGTTCACTTGAATCAATGAATTCCCTTCTCTAGTTATGCTCGATCCGTCAGATTGCAAGTCTGGAATCGTCGACCTTTTCTATCAAATAGTGCTTTTACTTAACTTGAATTGATTTGAGATTCTTAGAACTGATATGGGGGCTAATTTCAATCAGCAAACTTGATAATTATGGCAGCCAAAAGTTGTTTTTGATTAAGGGTTTAGAGATCCATGTATATAGCCTTGTACAAGAGAGATATTAGGACAATTTCATTACCTATTCTCTCTTCATCTTAGCCATCAATCTCTATGTCTAATCCTAAGTTTTAGCTGCCTCCAATAACTTGTCAAAACTAAAATTTGCAGCCCTAATGATGGGCTTTAAACTCATTTAAGCCCAAGCCAAAATGCTATGCAATAAAATCTAATTTAATCGCTTATCGATATCGTATCTCGATTGGTACATTTATAACTATTATAAATATATAACAATTTTTAATTCTCAAACCATATTCAAATTTTTATAATTAATATTTCATAAATATTAATTAATTTAATTTATGTATAACAATTATAAACTAATTAAATCATTCAGTCTTAAGGGAATTCATCATTTCAGTTGTGTAACTCTTGGGTGTAAATTTGGTCAGCAATTAACACCGAACTATTCAAATGTTAACGTTCACATGTCACTTAGCAACTGGTGTGACATTATGGCCAAATTTATCGCTTATTCATTTTCAGTAAAATCTTATTTAATTTAACAAGCGTTACCCGTTAATGACATTTATATACACCAATTCTCTTCGTTAAACCCGTATCACTTTGGATTTATGGAATTTGGTAATGGTAAAAATTCCAATATTGTCCATATTCATTTATATAGTCCAAACACAAAATCTTTGGTTCAATAATAACAATTATTATTAACCGTACTACTCTGGCTAGAGATTTTAAATTTGGGTTGACTTGAGTTGACCATGATACTAACCTCATATAACTGAAGTGACGAATCCTCTCTTGAATAGTATCTTCCTTTCAATACTTCTACTTGACCCAACTATAATCACTTGATGGATGTCGTTCCATGATTCGACTATAATCAAAGCAGAGTTTTTCATATTGAAGGTTGATAGTATTCTCAAGTCGAAAGAATTGTGTAAATTAGTCACATCAACATTTTTTGTTGGACCTTAGTTATATTAACCAACAGTAAACTACCAAGTGAGTTGTTATATAGCTATCCAATAACTATCAGTGCATAACCTCTAGGTGCCCCCAGCAGTCATGAGTAATACACCGCCCAACATTTGGAGAGCATTATGTACTCTAGTCTCAACGGATACATCGATATCCAGTGTTGATGCATCTTGATTAGGAACATTTAAAATGATGTGTTTTGTAACAATATGATCCAATACTCATGATTACAACTAATTGTAATTACTATCACAAACACGTCATTTATGGGTTTTCTGTTAAATATATTTTTAATTAAACATTTAATTATTTATAACACATTATAACAAATATATAACAGAAAGAAGAAACACCTTTATTTCGAACAAGAATTGATTTCGAAGTTAATAAATTACAGAACTGCCCTTAGGGCATACCACTAACACTATCAATAAATTTGAAATATTTTCCATTCCAACACAACATAAAAAACACTTATTATAAATAATTATATTTTTTCTTTTTAAATGTTCTATAGTATTTAATTTTCCATGTACAATTAACCATATATGTATTTTTGTTTTGGGTGGAGTATTACCTTTCCAAATATATTTGAATATGTTCAACTTTATTTCTAAAAAAATTTAGAAATTTATAAAAAGAG
This sequence comes from Allium fistulosum, assembly GCA_030737815.1. Lineage (NCBI taxonomy): Eukaryota > Viridiplantae > Streptophyta > Magnoliopsida > Asparagales > Amaryllidaceae > Allium > Allium fistulosum. The sequence continues at coordinate 887,482,809 of CM060903.1, read as the reverse complement.
TGTGATGTAAAGATTTTACTCTAATCCTAACACCATATTTTAATGTCATTTTCATTATCAATGTTGTATAATTATAATTCAACACACAGTAAAGCAGACCGAGATAAAGTATTTCCAACTAGTGTGCGGTTAAAACTAAATTGGCACGGGAAATTTAAACCTGATTTATATATTTTTGAAATCAAGACACTTTTGAAATTACAAATTTCATAGAGTTCTTTAAATTCCACTTTAAGGGGAATAACTGATATTCGACAATCATGCCGAAATGAAGTGTTATTCCTCGAATGTACCACATTATTAATTCCTAATTTATAAATATCTTAAATTTTAATTATCGAAAAAAATATGAGAAATATTATTTATATTATTAGTGTTAACCCGCCTTTTGGCAAGGCAACATACATGCGGATTTAACCCAATCGACTGCACGATGGTAAAAGCTAGATTTTCACAGATAGTAAGCATGATCACGAGACTAAAATATAGCATTGTCGACGAACAAACATTTTGAAATGTTATCCCGCCTTTTGGCAAGGCCATGACACCAAGGAATTAACTGGAAACTAAGGATAGTCTGTCCCGAAGATCGGCTACACACAGGTTCACTATGGATACTGGTAAAATTTTCCCGAGTCTGGATCAAGCCATGATCGATATGGTATGACTAGCAAAGTTATGAAAGCCAATGTTTCAAATTTCAAGCCAATCGGAGTTCGTATGCTCGAGATATTGACCGATCAAAATCAAGAAAAACCTCTACAACTCGCTCCACAAACTCACTTCCCAAACCGCTTCCCAAACTCGCTTCCCAAACCGCTTCCCAAACTCGCTTCACAAACTCGCTTCACAAACTCGCTTCCCAAACTCGCTTCCCAAACTCGCTTCTCAAACTCGCTTCACAAACTGCTTCTCAAACTCGCTTCCCAAACTCGCTTCCCAAACTTGCTTCGCAAACTCGCTTCCCAAACTCGCTTCTCAAATCCGCTTCACAAACTCGCTTGCACATTGAAGATCCAAACTTGCATCGATCATATCTCACAATCTACAAGTCCAAATGCCATCAAATTTTCACAGGAGCTTGCATACAACCTCAAGAATGTCCATGATCGATCCCAACCCAAAAAGAGCAATTTTGGATCAAGTCGAAATGTTAGGGGATCGATCACGTGGGCCCACCCACGTGAGAGAAGGAGTCTTCCGAGATCTTGGCGAGATATTTGCAGCATACACCTATAAATAGTAGTCCAAGAGCTTCATAAAAGGGATCTTTTGGCTCTTCTACGTCTATACTCTGCTGGAATCATTGTTGTAACTCGGTTGTACTGTTGTAAACCTCTGTAACCAGCGAGTTATAATCAATAAAACAACAACTCTTCAAAGTGGACGTAGGCTACAACGCCGAACCACTATAAATCTTGTGTTTCTACTGCTTTCCTTTTAAAATTTGAGTGTTCTTCATATTTATATTCTCTACATATTTGCTATCTGTGATTGTGAACGGGTGCTTTCATCGGCAATTGGGATTTTGTGACCAATTTTGGCGCAAACATTTTGGTGCTTTCACTAAGAATTGAACTCAGGAATCCTACAGCTTGGATTTTGAATTTAAAAGCTTAAGGACTTGGATCTGGAAAGCTATGGTGAAGCAATCAGCAAGGAGACCAAGAGCAGAAAGGAGTCAGCATGAAGGGAGTCAAGAGGCTTCCTCGGGAGCAAATTAGGCCTCAGTCTTCATCACCCGAGACGAGATGGAGATTATGATGGAAGCCATGCAGGAAGGAATGCTGAAAAGACAAGAAGAGATGATGCAGAACCTACTCCAGCAGATTGGACAAGCTAGAGTGCAAAATCAAGGAAACGCAACTACAGGAAGCGCTGGAAGCAGGGATCAGGAGCATGGAGCAACCAGATTCAGAATGGAGTGGGACCATCAGGAGTAGTCCACGAGCTAGGGGCACGCCCCCAGAGCATATAGATCCAATCCCTGGCAGGATACTAGGCAGAACTGTGCAACACGGCGTTGATAGAGGAATGGATGCAAGTCCAGAAGAGCAGATTCCAAAATTCCCTCATGAACTCGGGGGCAGATCGGAGGCAACAAATAAGGACCCACCCCCCTTGATGACAGTGACAGATTGGCGGAGATGGTTGGACGAGCCATTAGGAGAGACTAGTGAATAGAGATCTGGAAGACGTGAACAGGAGCCTCTTTACCCTCGCAATCAGGCAAGCTAGGAACCCACCTGAATTCAAGCTACCAGTACTAGAGACATACGATGGGAGGACAGATCCTGCTGTTCATTTGACGAGGTATATGCAGCATATGGAAGTACTGGGGGCATTAGAGGAAGTCATGGCCCGATGCTTCCCGCTATATTTGACAGACATAGTAGCATTATGGTTCAGGCAACTTGAGAGCGATTCGATTGGAACGTGGACCGAGCTGATTGAAAAGTTCATGAGGTATAGTTCAAAGTTCATATATCAAGGCCCAAGAATGTAATGAGTTTGACAACGCTGAAACAGAAAGCAGGGGAGTCTTTGAGGAATTTTTTGACACGATTTTGACGCAGCAGCAACACGGTGGATCACCCAGATTCATCCATGGTTTTGATGGCAGCTGTGTTTGGATTAGCCGATGGCACAGAATTCAAGAATTCACTAACAAGGGATCCACCTATGGATCTGGGATAGTTTTACCATGAAGCAGAAAGGTTTCTGCGGCAGGAGGATGCAAAGGCTGAGAGAGAGGAAGGAGATGAAGTTGAAGCTTATGCAGTTAAAGGCGAAGACCCACCTGGAAAAGATTCGAATAAGGACAAAGGAAAACGAAAGGCAGAGAATAGTTTTGAAGAGTCGAGGCGGCCGCGAAAGGAGCCAAGATTCACCTCTTATTCGGAGTTGAGCGAGAGTTTGGAGCGAATATATCAAGACATCAGAGGGATGGTTCCCTACCGGAGGCCAATGAAAAGGGATCCAACCAACAATGAAAAGAAATCAGACAAGTACTGCCTATTCCACGAGCTAAGCGGGCATAGTACGAATGATTGCAGGCATTCGAGGGATGAAGTTGAAGGACATATCCAGAATGGATTGCTACTACAGTATGTGAAAAGGGGAGCAGCGACAGTGAAACAAGAGCAACCACCATCTTCATCAACTGGGGACAGCTCAGGATCAAGGCATCAGCTTGTCATCAATTGATTGAAATAATGACGAATAAGTCGCAAACTCCGCACTAGCGCGGTTAAGTCGCATACACATGTACGGGGTCACGAATGGTCCTCAGGCATGCTCTGAGACGACTATAAAATATGACAGTGGGGGTGTTTTCACTTTGACGTGTCTGTTTTGGTTTTGTTTTTTGTTTTTTTGCACTTGAACTTGATTGATTTGGACATTTCTATTGTAAGACTCATTTGAATGTAATTCTGGTATTCATAATTCCATAACGGCCAAGTCACTTATACATGTACGGGATCGCGAACGGTCCTTAGGAATGCTCTGAGATAGCGGTGAACCGCTATAACGAATGATTCAGAAACTCACTCGAACGTGAAATATGGCATTAAAGTCCCCCCCTCGGACACCCGACCGTGAATGGTCACAATTCGCCTCGAACGGCACCCGACCGTGAACAGTCACAATTCGCCTCGAACGGCATCCGACCTCGAACGGTCACCATTCGCCTCGAACGGCACCTGACCTCGAACGGTCACATATGGTCTCGAACGACAATACGATCTCGAACGATCACCGTTCATAATCAGGTAAGATTATCAATCTCTTTACAGGTCATCAACAGGATACGAACATCCAGCTTATGGCACTACAAAACACACCTTCCTATAGCAAGGCATGTTTTGGGGGGCAAAGTGTTAACCTGCCTTTTGGCAAGGCAACATACATGCGGATTTAACCAAATCGATTGCATGATGGTCAAAGCTAGATTTTCATAGATAGTAAGCATGATCACGAGACTAAAATATAGCATAGTCGACGAACAAACATTTTGAAATGTTATCCTGCCTTTTGGCAAGGCCATGACACCAAGGAATTAACTGGAAACTAAGGACAGTCTGTCTCGAAGATCGGCTACACACAGGTTCACTATGGATACTGGTAAATTTTGCCCGAGTCCGGATCAAGCCACGATCGATATGGTATGACTAGTAAAGCTGTGAAAGCCAATGTTCCAAATTTCAATCCAATCGGAGTTGTATGCTCAAGATATTGACCGATCAAAATCAAGAAAAACCTCTACAACTCGCTTCACAAACTCGCTTCCCAAACTCGCTTCCCAAACTCGCGTCACAAACTCGCATCACAAACTCGCTTCTCAAACTCGCTTCACAAACTGCTTCTCAAACTCGCTTCCCAAACTCGCTTCGCAAACTCGCTTCACAAACTCGCTTCCAAAACTCGCTTCCCAAACTCTCTTCCCAAACTCGCTTCTCAAATCCGCTTCACAAACTTGCTTGCACATTGAAGATCCAAACTTGCATCGATCATATCTCACAATCTACAAGTCCAAATGCCACCAAATTTTCACAGGAGCTTGCGTACAACCTCAAGAATGTCCATGATCGATCCCAACCCAAAAAAAGAAATTTTGGATCGATACGAATTTGGTTCGTATCGATCATGAAACTCGCTTCCACATTGAAGATCCAAACTTGCATCGATCATATCTTACAATCTACAAGTTCAAATGCCACAAAATTTTCACAGGAGCTTGCATACAACCTCAAGAATGTCCATGATCGATCCCAACCCAAAAAGAGCAATTTTTGATCGATACGAATTTGGTACGTATCGATCATGGATCGAGTCAAAATGTCAGGGGATCGATCACGTGGGCCCACCCACGTGGGAGAAGGTGTCTTCCGAGATCTGGGCGAGATATTTACAACCTACACCTATAAATAGCAGTCCAAGAGCTTCAGAAAAGGGATCTTTTGGCTCTTCTACGCCGATACTCTACCGGAATCATTGTTGTAACTCGGTTGTACTGTTGTAAACCTCTATAACCAGTGAGTTATAATCAATAAAACAACAACTCTTCAAAGTGGAAGTAGGGTACAACGCCGAACCACTATAAATCTTTTGTTTCTACTGCTTTCCTTTTAAATTTTGAGTGTTCTTCATATTTATATTCTCTACATACTTGCTATCTGTGATCTGTGATTGTGAACGGGTGCTTTCATCGGTAATTGGGTGTTTATGACCAATTTTTGCGCAAAGAATTAGTAGAATACGATGTAAATTATATGTACCACTATACCATAGATTCGATATTATTTCTTTCCAAGTTAAATTTTCATTACTATCAACAAATTTCCATATTCATTTTCCAAATAAATACGTATTTAAATTATGTAAATTAATAATACTTAACCCTACCCTCCTTTTTGGATTTGCATACCATTTCACATTTAACTAAACATTTTAAACTATTATTAAAGTTATCCTTATTCCATAAAATATCTCTCCTAATTTTGTTTATTTTTTCAATCACCCATTCTATAAAGCGATAAAACGACATCTAATATATGGGTAATGCTGATAAAACAGTGTTGATAAGGACTATCCTACTTGTCCTCGATAAAAAATTACCATTTCATTTGGAAATCCTTTTTTATTTTTATCAATTATTATTAATCGGTCATCATATTTGAGTTTGGTTGGCCTTATTAAATTAAGTATTCTATAGGAAATTTCATAACTTTATAATTCAGTATACCGACGACTTGATTCTCTATCTTATCTAGATCATTCAATACTAACATGGAACTCTTGTCAAAATTGATTTTAATCCAGAGAGTAATTCAAATATGTATAAAATAAACTTATGTGCTATGATATTTCTAGACAAATGAGATGTAAAAATCATAGTATTTATAACAACCCGCATTTTTAACGATTGGATATTTAAATAATTAACTTAAATATTGAATCGTTAATGAGTTAAAGGTTCAAAATACGACTTTTCGCATAACGTAAAATTAAGACTTGAGACCACTTCCATTGAATTTGGATTGACACTGTGAATCAAAATGTGTATAACTATCACCATATTTAGGTCATTATATTTTGATGATATACGTATTGTTATACGTATTTTATAAAAATACGTGCGTAGTCATATCTATTGGAATCCCGACTAATGGCTTGTGTTTTTAGGATGAGGACTTCATTATGAGATGTACGGTTGAGGAATTTTTGGAACCAGACCATCTAATGGCCAAAATGACCTTGAAATGTATGAAATAATCATCTCGAAGCGTTGCCTTAGATAGCGATGAAATTTATACCATTGAGACTGGAAAAATAAGATGTTGTGCATTGATGAGTTTCATGCTAATTCGATGTATCATGTGATCGTACGAGTTCGAAACATGTGACGATTTATATGAGAAATAAAATCATATACACACACACACGCATGCACATCCTTCCCCAACCTGATGCTTACTTCTCTTTCTCCTTCTCACTGAAGCATTGCTGCTCCGTTCCATTAATTCGACCGAGAGCTACAGAGGTTATGTGGACAAACCAGGAGCGACATAGCGTTCCTCTAGGCGAGACACACGTAATGGTACCCACCTATTCTGATGCAGTGGTGATTTAACATGGTTGATATTTTAGGGATTTAGGTTTCTTGGCTTTGGAAGGAGCTATAGGCGGTGTTTTGCAAAACGGGGTATGGGGATGGACTTCATGGAGGGAGATATAGAGATTGGTGGTCATTTGGGGGTGTGCGATCGTCATTTAGGTGTGGCGATTTCCGCTTGGACATGGAACAAGGAAGGGGTCGTGATTGTTTTGGGAGGTGCAGATATCCTGATTTAGGCGTCATCGAGTTCACCTCATAAAGAGATTAACGATGGTGGCTATGAGAGGCGCTTCGGTGGTCGAAATTGGTGGGGGGTAGTCACAGCCATGGGTTTGTTTGGGTTAGGCGGGAATTTGAATTAGGGGGATGAGGAAGATGATTAACGTGAGATTAAGGTAATTAATTATTTTTAATTAATCTCATTCCGTATTTAATTCGTATATATTACATATGAGGTCCAATCGAGACACATTTTTTGCCATTGCACTCGTAGGGAGATTATCTATGACATGGCATAAGGTTGGACTAGATTCAGCTGCTTCGGAACTTTTAGTTCAATAACTCTAAATTTATATTCAATATAAATTCTTGTGATTATATATATCGAGAAATATTACCTTGTAAAGGTATAATAATGTATAAGTAATTATTTCTCCATTTGATTGAATTGGTTTGGTTTGAGTAAATATTTAGGATAATTGACTAAGATCCCATATATATATATATTATCCAATTCATATTGAATAGAGTTAGATGGAGTTGATATTAATTTACAACATGGTTATAAATCAGTTAAACTCTAATTTGTAGTTTGACCAGTGATAAAAATATTATTATATATTTTATAATTGATATTCAAGATAATTAAAATCCCGTATATATAATTATTGTGTTCTATTCGTATTCAATAGAGTTAGATGGAGCTGTTATTAAATTATAGCATGGTTATAAATTAATTAGAACTCTAATTTGTAGTTATATTAGTGATAGAAATATTATTATATATTTTATTACTAATCGAACATTAGAAGTATGACCTTTAAAATAAGTTGTAAGGCTAAAATAATGATTTAGGCATGTTAACCTTGTATTAAAATGGCTTTGAAGTTTATCTTGATATTGGTTTATTAAAGTGTAATCAATAATTAACTAACTAGTGAGTTTCTATAAAGGTGATTTGATAACTTAGAAACTACAGAGAAGTATTGTATTATTTGATAGGGTTTGATTAAGGTCAAGAAATCTTGAATATTGCAATAACATGATTTATCAACTTTAGACCCTAAGAACGGTTCGAGATATATGTGTATACATATATATAGAAATTATATACATGTGCTATATAATGTTTTGATGCCTTATTGATGGCTAAACTTAATTTAAATAGGAGGATTAAGTGAATGAGCTATAGTATGATTGATAGGCAAGCGAATTATTTTATAAAATAAGTTTGAGACTTCTATAAAATAGTATGAGGAAGATATAATTGTTAGATGGGTTACTTAAGTGAGATGCGTCTTGCTTGTAGCGACCCATAATTTTGAACACTTCGTTTTTGAATATCGTAACTTTCGAAATATGGTTAAGTGTTATAAATATTATTTTATAACATTATTAAACTCTTTTTTATCAATAACCAATGATGGTAAACTTATTTTAGAAAAATATTTACAAAAATAAATAGTTCGAACAAATATCGATTACTGAAAATCGTTTTAACGATAAATGACATTTTACTCAATATAAGTTGTTCAAACATTTTTATATACACTAAATAACTTAGGAAATCATTAATAGCTAATAAAAAATTAGCACTAAATTACTTTAGGAATTTTCTAGAAGCTTCTAGAATGTTACAGTATAATTTTTGAAAAATACAAATTGCTAATATTCGAAAATACAACTCCTTGACTTGTAATTCCGAGACCTATCTTTCGATTTCCAACGAAAATATGCAATCTAAGAGCATGAACCAATGTGTCAACCAAAGCCGAGATCATAATTCAGCTGAGGTAAGAAGCTTGAACGAGAGCATCAATTTCCAAAGCCTAAAACAACTCAACAAACAACAACAATCAACAACTTAGATAGCCCAGGCCGAGACCAACGGTCAAGATGAATGAAAGATATCCAAAATCTATATATAAAAGCGTCACGTCAGCAATATGAATAAAGTCACACTCAATCAAAGGATGACATGCTTTCAAATCAAGACCGCTCATAGTCAGCCAGATCATCAATCCAAAGAGAAGGCGCTCAACTAATGGCGTCACGGTATGATGGCTATAAATAGGCAGCAATACCAAAGCACAAGGGATCTTCTGGCATATAGTGAACAAATACTAGATAATACTTCCTTATATTGGAGCTCTAATCAAAAACTTATTAATGGAGGAAACGCTTAGATTCAATGTAATAAGCCACTCGGCTATAGAAGAGTAATTAAATAAGGAAAGAACAGTGGACATAGGGACTTTCGACCCAAACCACTATAAAAGTCTCAGTGTTGTTTATTTTCTGCATTTTACCCTTTCGGCATCTACTGTTGGCACCGCACGATTTAACACTTCACCTTCCAAGCTCAACCAAACTACATCTCAATAATCACCCCTTCGAACTCAATATTCCCACTTAACTTTCAGAGCTTTACCTTTGGACTTCGCGGTGTTGGTGCCGACGAAATTCTGCACTAGCATTTTTTACTCTAGAAGGAAGGCCTCAAACCTCCGTCATTTGTTCCCTCTTGAAAAGTCTAGCGACATAATCCTTCTGGTTATGATCAACCTAAAGAATGAGAAACCGACCTCGGAGTTATCTCTCAACTTCCGCATTCAGCTCATTGAAGAAGACAACAATGAAAGATTAGCCACCCTTGTTTCAGAGAAAGAGAATGGATAGGAATATGACCCTGTTTATGAACTTCAAGCTCTCCAGATCAGGCAACTTTCAGATTATCTCCAGGAGTCCCTCCAAGAGTCTTCTCAACTTAGGGGGACGGTAAAGCTATGGAAAACAAAATCAAGGATTTGATCATCGTGGTAAAGGCAAATAAAGGTTCATCTCCCCCAACTAAAAGCGCCTTCCCAGTTGTCCCAGCTCTTATACCTCAAAAGAAAATCAAGCGGGACAAAATCCTTACTCCTCTTAATTAAAGCTTGTCTCGGATCTTTCTGGAAACTCATGGAGAACTTCATTACCCAAACTATCCACCATTCACTCAAGAAAACCAGAAAGGAAAGGAATATTGTGTTTATCATCAAGTGAACGGGCATGAAACAGATGGGTGTTAGAGACTTTCTCAAGTCATAGAGAAATTCATACAAAATGGGCGATTGACTAAGTTTATCAAATGATTAGTTTAATATCTTGTTTTATAGGTATCTAACTTCGTCTCTATGTTTTAGGAGAAATTCATATAATGAAAGCCCGCTCGACCCAAACATATCTACACGCGTTTTTGAAGAGTATGAGCCACTATATTTAAAGAAGTCTCTTATCTCGTCGGAACACTTCTTTCAAGGTCATCTCTTTCCTTTTTCAATATGTATAATCCAATCTCGGTACCCATAAAATTGAACTTAGTATATCTGCATTAAAAGTCCCGAGGTTGAAACTCTCTTACTGATCCGACGAGATCAATAAAGAGTTTCATTTTTCTTAAAAATACTAATTCTCTTAACAATTCTTTTTCTCAAACTCAAAGTAAATATGTTTCCTACCAAACCATAGAACTACCAATAGTTCGATTTCAAAATTCTTTTACAAATCCGAGATCCTTCTTTCCAAAGAATTTATATTTTTCTTTATCAAATTACAACTAGCATTTAAGTGCAACTATTAACTTAAGATAGTGTTAGATGGTCGATACCCACGAAAGGGTTGTAAATGGTCGATGTCTTCCAAAAGGGGTTGTAGATGGCCGGCACCAGCCACGAGTGGTTGTAGATTAGGACCCAATGAAAGAAATGGTAGACCTCGCCATAAGAGCACCCCTACAGTGATGCGCCACAAAGAGTGAAGCCACGTCACCTAGATTTAAAAAGACCTCGAAAAGTAGAATATATGCTAGTAATGAGTCATGGTCAGTGAACCCATGCATTTGGGTAGATTCTCAATTCAGAGTTGGGTAGATTTCCAACTAGAATAAAGAAATGGGTAGATTCCCATATAGATTAGAATTGAGTAGGTTCCCAATTAGAACAGAAACGGGTAGATTCCCGTATAGATTAGAATTAGGTAGATTCCCGATTAGAATAGAGAAACAGGTAGATTCCCGTATAGAATAGAATTGGGTAGATTCCTAAATAGAATAGAGAAATGGGTAGATTCCCATATAGATTAGAATTGGGTGGATTTCCAATTAGAATAGAGAAACAGGTAGGTTCCCCTATAGATTAGAATTGGGTAGATTCCCAATTAGAATAAAGAGACAAATAGATTCCCATATAGATTAGAATTGTGTAGATTCCCAATTAAGATAGAGAATGGATAGATTCCCGTATATATTAGAATTGGTAGATTCCCAATTAGAATAGAGAAATGAGTAGATTCCCGTATAGATTAGAATTGGGTAGATTCTTAATTAGAATAGAGAAACGGGTAGATTCTCGTAAAAATTAGAATTGGGTAGATTCCTAACTTGAATAAAGCATCAGGTAAGAATCCCAATCAGGACCGAAAGGATGGCATCAAAACCAGTGAATAAGAATACCAAAGATATCAATACAAAAAGGTATCAAGGAGTAAAAGCAACCGAAACATAATTAAAAGAACAAGAAAAACAACTTAAGTTGAAAGAACTAAGTTAATCAAAAAGACAAAAGGAGACATCAGTGTGATAGACAGATTATCCAAGTGATTATTAGTACATTTAGAACACAATATGTAGGAAAGAAAGAAGAAGGGGAAACTCTCATAAAACTTCATACATGTTTTTGACCTTAGTTTCGACCTCCTTAACAACCCTCTCCAAGCGAGATTTAAAACGCTCTTCCATCTTTTTGTACGTCTTAGATGCCCATTCCTTCTTGAACTGCTTGAATGAGATTCTTTGACCATCCTTAGTGCTAACAAGAACGTCCGACGAATTAAGAACTAGGGCAGAGGAAGAACTTCTCTCGGGTTGAGAACGAGACCTAGAAGGGATAATAGTGGTTCTATAAGAAGAAGAAAGCACCATACTGACAGGATCTCCACCTCTTCCTCTAGCCGGAGGGGCCGCAACAGTAACCTCATTAGTTCTCTTATTTTCAGTTTTGAGTTCTTGTAGCTTGATTGCCGAAAGCTCTCGGTGAGCTTCGTCCAATTGCCGTCGGAGGAGTGATGCAGACTCCCATATACTAGAGATGGGGGATTCCGAGGCCTGACCAGTACCGGCACTGCTTTCGTAATAGCGGACATCTTTCTGGATAACTCTTCGAGAGTTCATTTTAAGGATTTGTTGTCCTTCGAGACAGCGTGAATATTGGTACCATGGTCAGGGTTACACTTTGTTAGTTCAGCTATTTGGTCATCGAGACTCTGTTGCAAGGAGGCACAGTCTTCTAAGCAGTTGGGACATGACTGTCCCTAAAAGAAATCTGAATTAAAACCAGAAAAGATAATTCATAATAAGATAATTCTATTTCATTCTATTAAAGATTAGTACAAATACACACGCGCGCGCGCACGCGTGCACACACACACACATAAAAGTTATGGTCCTCTAAGATGAGCAAATTTCTCCTTAAAAATAATCCTAAGGCCTCTACTTCTAGTATCAGCAAGGGACCTCGAAGGTCTAGCCATATTGGAGAAAGAAGTGTCCTTCCCTAAACCACCCTTTGGTATAAAAAGTTCTGATTGAGAAGAATCCACTAGGGGTAGATTAAGATCAGCCCCCGGAACATATTGAGGAACATATTCCAAAACATGATCACTTTCGGGACTCTTCCCTTTAGCAATAGCTAAAGGAGACAGAGTTACACTTTGATAACTGGTAGAACCTCCAGAGTTATAATTAGGCTTGGATCAAGGAATCTCCTTAAGAAAGATAGCCTTTTATTCTTCAACTGAGGGTCTCTTGGATGTAGTTTAGAAGGTCGGGCAAATTCTTAAAAGGCCTCATTTCGGTCATCTAAAGCAAGCTTTAATTTACCCCTAAGATCCAAGACCCGATTAGTTAATCTAGTGCCTCTTAGCCTAAGGGATTTAACTGATTTGGCACAAGTTCGATCATGTGTTTCCTATACCTCTTTGATCTTATTGGATAAGCTTACATTCCTTAACCTACTGGCTGTTAGTTGGGATTTAAGGGCATCTATGGTTTGACTCCTCTTCTACAATACTTCATAATGAGAGGTAGAATTGGACTTTCTCTGTTTAAATGTAGTTAAGGAAAAAGTATTTCAGAATAAACACAATGGAGATAGTAAAGAAGAGATTCAACATAAACCCCGATAAAATACTACCAAAGTCCACAACATCATAAACAACAATAAAATGAAATTGTATCGGAATTATTACAGACCAAAGTTCAAGCATCATGAGTAGGAGAGTCTTGGAGTTCAGAACTATGACTTACCTCTCCACCTTTGTCACCTTTCTTCATCGGGACTGACTGTTCAACACTCGTCGAGGCCCGAGCTTTATCATACCTCAAGGAGAAACTCTCCTCAATCCTTTTACTATTAGAATCGAAGCTAATGGAAATGGTCGTGCCTCTGTCCCGGTTGTATTCATAGAGAACCTTGAAGGCTACAGCGGCAGCCACCTTCTCGGCCTCCTCCTTAGTAATCCGACCCAAGTTCTCCTACTTAACCTATGCAAGCTCATCCTCGACCGTCTTATGCTTAGCCTCCAAATCTCTCAAGGCCTTCTCCAAATCAGCCACCTTCCTTTCAGAAGATCTCAGGTCCTAAAGACTTTTCTCCCTTTCATCCTGGGCCTCCACTACAACAAAATTTGTTTATTATTGCACTTAAAAACAGCGTCCGCTACTACATGCCGTTGAAAACCTTCTATGAATTGAAAAAAACACTAAACACGTTGTAATAAGGATTCTCTCCAGTTAATTTTTAAGCCCGCTTAAGTTTTTCATTCACCGCTTAAAGCATGTCCTCTTCTCCCCCACAGTAACAAACCCTAAATCTCAAATTACATCTCTATTCCAAAATTTGCCACCGATCTCCGCGGATTTCGCCAATCGTCCGGAGTTGCGACTCCGTCAAAACTCCTTATCATGCCCTAGCATTCATCAAATTATTCCAATTAATTTCGTGCAATGTCTTGATTAGATGTTTCAGATCCGAGTTATTATGAATATGTTTCTCGCTGTCTTCGCCTGAGAGATGCTACCGTTTGCTTTTCTTGGTCTGAAATTTGAGATACTTGCTGCTTGTTTCTACCTGTATTTGAGATGTCAACGGGTTGTTGATTAAATTGTTATTGGCAGGAGATGTTCGAAAATGATGTGCAGTGGTGCTGATGAACCAGTCTCATCGTTAATGATGCTTTGGCCGAAGCTGCTCTAACAGGTAAGCTTCAGATTTGATTATTGCATTTGCTTGTAAACGATGAGAGTATGAATTTATGGACTGATAATGGTAGTTTCCATGTTTATATTCTCATAACAGTCTGGGGTTGTATATGAACCTATTTACTTCGTTTATTTTCCATAATTCCAAACTAGACCTTGTAAATTAATTCACAAATTATAAATTTAAATTAATGAATGCATTACTTTTAAATTTTTTATTTTACTATATTTGACTCCAGTTTTCTTCCATAGTTCCAAATTGAACCATGTATATACTAATTCACATGGTATAACATTTAAATTGATTAATACAGTATCCTTCAATTTTTATTTTTACCATTTATAGATGTATTCACTTCAGTTGCCTTTAAAAAAAATCCAAAATGAACATGTAAATTAATCATGTGGTTGCAAGAATATGAACTATACTTACCACTGCTGCCAATCTGTAATAGCACAAAGTACGGACTTTGAGAAAATGAAAATGGTTTTGATGGATTGAGCTTTGGTTAATATAGAATATATTACATAAATCATGTATTTTCTGGTAGTAGTTAACTGTCATTATTTTTTTCTTGCTAAAAGTTCAATGTTGCATTTTAAAATCAATGAGGATAATAACCATTGGCATTCAAGATGGTATACGTGATTTAGTTCAGTGTGTGTATGATGGGTCCAATTTATAATCTCACATTACGCTGTATAGAACAAACTATGAAATAAAAATGAAATAAGAGAAAAAAATTTAATTGCTAAATTTAGTTGTAAAGTTAAAACATCAAAATCAATTTCCAAGCATGCAGAAACCTTAATAATAAATCAAAGATGTGTGTTTTTATTTATTTAAAACCTTTTGAGTTAACTCTAGTAAAAACTTTGTTAGGTTGTCTTATTTAGAGTTTGGGCACAATTTTATTCCAATTATGTTATGCTTATTTTGTTGTAGCATATTGCCTAGATCAACACCTTCATCCTAAATTACAGTGATGCTAATTTAGATCACCAGCGCCTTTTAGAGCTGTAATTTTGCTCGTAAGCTAGTTATTCGCTTGTGTTCAGAGCCATACTATTCCTAAAAATCTAAAGCTATGGCACTGGCGGTTTAAACTCCAATTGTCTATTGTTTATTCTATTCATACATGAGTTTTATATTTGACACTTTCTGTTAGTCAATAGAAGTATGGTACAAACATTTATGTAATCTAAACACCATATAACCTAACTTTATAGATAATTTATTATCGATTACATGACAAAGACGTTGAAGCTTTTCCAGTTTTACCCACATTTTGGTTGTAGCATTTATATTTTCGGTACATACTAGCATGTTACAGTTAAAACATAATTTACTTGTCATCCTTTTATTTTTGTAATTTGATTATCATTTACATCTTTGTAACTTTTCATTTTGATCAGGCTACATGCTTATGGTTTATTTGAAATTAAGGTTTCAAGCAATGTAATTGCCAGGTCGGAGTTATGAACATATGATCATGTAGTAATGATATAATATTTTTATCTTTTGTTAGGAAAAAGAAACAGTATTAATAACTTCTATTAATTTTTTCGCAACTATCTTTATTTCATTTTCCGTGCTATTTCAGGTCAGCTATGTAGATCACCAGAGTATCATAATTTTGTCCTTAAAGATGGAGGATGCAGCTTGGAGGATCACAACGCTGGCTGGAACAACATCAGACTCTGGTGGGGCTTCCGATAAGGCTTGGTAGGAGTTGCTATTTGATGGTTGGTCAAGTTTACCGCGGCTGGAGCTTCTACGTTTACTGTGCTTGGAGTTTTTGATGGCAAGCTGATGGGGAGATGGCCAATGTGAGATGGCAAGATGATGGGGAGATGGCATCAGTAATGAACCTTAAAGTTAATAATATGATGTTTTTTTCCTAACTGAATTTGTAATATCAGAAATCTACTTGGTGAAGACATCGGCCAACCCAACACTAATGAGCTCAATCAAATCGAGAATCAACTAGAAGAGTCACTGAAGCAGATAAGATCCTCAAAGGTACGACATATACTTTGCATTTCTTATTCGACTTTGGCCGATGAAGCAAAAGCTTATTTATTTATTCTTAAAAAAAGGGTCCTTGCTTCATTCTTTGACATATAACTAAGGCAGGTTTTCTGTTGGATACATGCCTTAGATTTGATGCTTAAGTTTTGGGATGCATTTGATCACCAAACGTGCTTGGGATGCTTTAAACGTAAACAAGTTGGAAAGGCCTTTTTTACTCTTTAAGTATAGATCCTAAGGTCAAGACTTGTCCCTTTTTCATCAATTTTCAGTTTCTCATCTGCATGGAATCGATTCAAAACTATAAAGTAAAAAAAGATTTACGATTTCTAGTATCACAGTAGAAACTGTACAATCATTTTATATTTACTTCTATATTTTAAACCTCAAATACCTTAACTGATGCGATATCCCCAAATCTGCTTGTTTTAGTAGTCGGAATAATATTCCTGAACCTTTTTGTGGTGTCTTTGTGGGTTAATTATAAGTAAGACATTTCATTGCATTTTGATTGGTCCTTTTACATCAGCAAAGTCTGATAGTTTATGTTATGTTGTATCATTCTAACACTTGCTATATCAGCTGCGTTTTTGTTTTCTTGTCTCATAGTGCATTATAACTGCAAGTCGGTCAAATTCCCAGATATTTTTTTTACCAAGGGCAGTTCACATTTGGATTGTCACTGTTGTAGCTGAATGTTGTGTGCTAATTATTCTATATTCGGTTTTAATTTTGTTAATTACTAGTGCTGGGTCTGTGGCATGTCATGCATGGTTTTTTTGTGTGAATATAATTGTTTGAAGATTGGTTAGTTGATTGCTTGCAACAAGTATCATGATGATTTAGATTGTGTTTGAGCATGTTGATTATGCACGTATGATTTCAGCTAATTGTGGATTTTGTTGTACCCGATAAAGTGGCATTATGTTTTGGATCAATATCTAAGTTTCAAAATTACAGACCAAGTAGGAAATTGAACCATTAGAGGCATGAAACCCACTTTAAGAGACAGCCATCTGTATATAGAGGTACAGATGATGCTCACCCTTTATATCATTTCGATTCTGAATTATACGTCAATCCTTATTTCTTGCTTCATACTTGCCTTATATTACTCTCAACCATTAGGCCTTTTGTTTAAATCTCAATTAAGGTCGCTTAATTAAGAAGAAGAAGAAGAAAAGAACAAGAACGAGAATGAGAGGAAAATGGTGAAATCAAACGCAAATAATGGTGCTTTATCTCTCACTTCATTGAACCACATTTCTCTAGTTTGCAAATCCCTTGAAAGGTCTCTTGATTTTTACCAAAATATTCTTGGTTTGTCCAAATTCAAAGACCTGGTTCATTCGATTTTGATGGTGCATGGTAATGACATTTATTCCCAATTATCTTTTACAAATATTTTCAACTGTATTGTTGATACAAATTAGAAACAATTGACCGATTTACATATTGTTTATGGTGTGTATTTTATCAAAAGTTTATAACTATTATGTACTAGTACAGTTAGAAACTTTTTACCGTAGGTACAGGTTTCTTATCCTAGTATTACTAGCTATAGGTCGTGGTTTAATTTTTATTATATTTATGATCTAAGCATTTGATCTTTATAATTAATTTGAATGTTAGAGTTAAATGTGTTGATTTTGAAGGTTGTTCAACTTTGGAATCGGGATACACTTGCTGCAATCGGATGGCCCAGAAAGCATGAAGACGAAGACTGAAATCAACCCAAAGGACAATCATATTTCCTTTCAGGTAATGTTTTTCAAAATATTCCATGTATCCCATATGTATAAAGATAAAATAAATAAATAATAAACGAAATGTAAATATATCAATGATACAAACTTATAACTGTACATACACTTCAAGGTTGTGTGTAATTTAAATTCATCAAATAATGTTTAAATCCAACAAACATCTTGAATTGTATCAGTGTGTATTTAAATTTTTGTATAATCGGTAGAAATTCATTATCCTCTACGTACAAAACTAATAATAGAAGAAGAAAAAAAAACTCTTAAGGACATTTTTGTATAATCGGTAGAAAGCCATTTGGTAATTTGCTATTTTTTTCTGTCACCTTCCACGTCATTTTGATGTAAATAGTACACATAAAAAATCTGTTACTTGAACTATGGACATATTGTTTCTACACGCAACTTTAAAAGTTATTTTGATTTTTTGTCCATAAACACATGTGACTAGGCAAATGATACTAACCTTTTTTGTCTTGTCAATCAGTGCTTTAAAAAGAAAGTCATCAACAAATTGGTTTCTAGCATGTACAAAAAGTTGCTTCACAAGATTACAAAAATTCGAGTGAGAAGATATCCTTGTAGTTGTTGACACAACAAATGATTATGTGTGTAAATAATAAGTAAAAAAAAGGGCAAATAAACAGAAAAACTACACTGTTCGCTTGAATGCATATTTCAATACATGATCACATATGAAAAGAAACGTTACTAATGAGAAAGCTATCAAAGATACTAATATCAAAACACTGATTCGACATTGAAATGCTATAGTGTGAGCGTGACTGCAGTGGAGAAAAAGCTGAAAGAAATGGACATAAACTACATCCAAAGGCGAGTGGAAGAAGGAGGGATCTTCGTGGATCAATTATTCTTTCACGATTCGGATGGTTTTATGGTCGAAATATGCAATTACGACAATTTACCAGTGATCCCTTTAGGCATGGGAGAGACTGCTGGAGCTTGTAAGATGATGAACTTTGTACAGCAACAACCAAAACAACAGACCCAACAGCAAAGTATCAAGGTGCAATGTCATACACCCAATTTACAAGGTGAGTTTTTCCCTTTCTTCTGTGGTTGTTATAGTTTAGTATCGATTTAACATGATACTGTATTAATGCCATTTATCTTAAACAACAAGCAAATGAACCTTTCGGAAAAAAACTACAGTTATGTTCATTTTTCAATCTGAGATAGTTTAATTTTGAAATTCTTAGTTGTAAATGAATAAGCTGCAATTTAATAATGAAAGAGAAGCTTTGAGACAAAATTAGTGGTGAATTAGAAGGCATGAACTCATGTTTCGGGAAGGAAAATATGATTTAGCTTTTTTCCCTAATCAGTGTTTAACTCACATTTTTCAAAAGTGAATAAATTAGAAATTAAATATAAACTAACTGTCACTTAATAAGTTGATTTGTTTTCAAATTGCTTGGACCTGTACAATTTTTTTTACGACTTATCGAATTGCTTAGTTTTGTTAAAATCCAAATTTATGATCTATCAGATTATGACATAAATAGATATCATATATTACACCTTTGTGCTATAGTTTGAAATTTATGTCCCTATTCCATATTCTTAACGTGCTTTAAAGATCTCTACCATTTTTAAGACCAAGTTAACAGTAACTGGGTATAAAAAAATCATGAATTTATAACACATACCAACTTAATGTTAAATTATTCCCATTTAATATAACATTTCAATAATTCTAGACAACTTTAGACTAAATAATCAAAATTGCAGTAGTTGTACAAGTTATCATTGATAATGAACCAATGGTGTAACAGTAAAATGAAGTATATATTGACTAACATATGTATGTTTGTGTTTCTTCTTCACAGGTGTTGTATGATGCTGTTGAGGTTGATACATGATGTCGCACTCTTTCTCCTTTAAATCAGTCATGCTTATCGATGGTCATTAAAATATTTTTAGTATGTATCGTTTTGGTATGCTACACTCAATTTGTGTACTTATGTTTAATTTTTCTCACAAATATTTATGTTTAATTCTTCATGTATGAAATATTATGGATATATATATATTTTGTGATTTGGCTTATGACTCAATTTGTGTACTTATGTTAGTGTGATGAATGTGGTTTTTTGAGTTATAATATATAAGTAGAATTGAAAATTGTAAGCTTTGAATGTTATGGCCGCAAAAAATGTGCAATAGAATTTTTTTATAGCGTTCTAACTATGCAATAAAAAGAAAAATTGTTCAGCTTTGTTATACTATAAAATCATGTTAGTGCTATACAAAATATTTTGCAAAGAGTAAATAGTTTTCATAGCAATAAGACGGTGCTATAATAGATAGTAATGAATTTTCTATAGCATTTCAATGTGTCATAAAAGGTTGACACGATGATTCCATAGCGCGTTCAAATGCTATAATAATATAGCATGTCGACATATTTATAGCAACTAAAATGCGTCATAAAAAGTTATATAGCACGTTTCATAATGCTATAGAAAAGTAGTTGCACCAATATGGCCTATTTTAGCTGGCAAGAAAAATACGTTTTCCATTGCAAGTATGACACGCTATAGTATCTACCAGACTTTTTACAACATATTGATCTATGGCGATTATAGAATCACTATAGAAAGTTTTTATAGCAGTTTTTACACGCTATAAAAAGTCCTTTTTGTTGTAGTGCTCCTTCTTAAACTCAGCAAACTCTTTTCTCAAAGCTTCATCCTTCCCCACTTCCCCCTCCAGTTTTTCAAATCCTTGGTGCAAAACTGAGAAGTCAGCAAAGACCTGAAGGAAAGAAGTTATTATGGAAATTAAAGGAATAAATACTTCACCAGTAATGAGAAAAACACTACCCTGGGCTGGTCTTCCATCCCTAAACTCATCATCCTCTTGAAACTTCCCATATCATCCGCTATTTCCACTCGGGTCGGGAGCTTCCTATGACCTTAGAAAGATGGACATCGATAGCAGAACGAGTCACTTCAATCACCCGATCCATTATGTCATTTGGGGAATTCAAAGCAAGGATGTCCAGGATAGACTTAGTTTTGGAAGAGAGAAGGTTCTTTCTGGGTGTTTATGTGATGGTTTCTTTTGTTAGGAACTGAGATGTTGGTTTTGATGACAACAACCTTTTTAACTTATCTTATTATAAAATATATACTAACACTATTGTCTAGATAGATATGTATATGCAGGAGCTATGCAAGATATATATATATATATATATATATATATATATATATGCATGTATTGTTTACTAAAGACCGATCAGTATAAAGACTCAAGATTCAGAATGGAGATATCAAGATTGAAGACTCTAGAGTATCAAGATCAAGATTTTAAGATTTGTGTCTAGTTTATTGTTAAAACTTCATAATAGCACGAAAATCTTCATTCTAAATTTCATTTGGGATGGAACCCATTTCTATCTTCTTAGTGGCTTACAAACCCACGACAAGTAGCTTACAAACCTACGACAAGTGGCTTACAAACCCACGAACATCCTGGTTTTGTACAAGTTCTCAAATCCTGATGTGATGAGATATTCTGCAGGAAGAAGCTTGCAAAACTACTTCAAAATGGTTTTTCAAAATGATTTTCAAAACTGCTTTTCAAAATGTTTTAGCCTTAAAAATTATCTTTTCAAAAAGATGTTTTAGCCTTAAAATATTCTTTGTTTTTGTTTTAAATAAACTCTTATTTCAAACTTCGTTTGTTTTTAAAAACTATCTTCTGATTTTTTAAATATTCTTTTATAATATATATACTTGAGATTTAAAATCAAATTTATGTATACATTCTAAAAATATATTTTTCTACTCTTCTTTATTTCAAAACATAGGAAAATTAGTTTATTTTACTCCAGAATCATTTCATCTTGTTTTTTGTTCAATACCATTTTCAAAACAAATTTTACATTATTTTTAACTTAGGGATGTCGACATCATGGGATACCCCATGTCGACATGGTGGCAGTTAAAGTTCAAAAGTGTCAATTTTCAAAAGAAGTGTCTATTCGTTTAAATTTCTTCACGAATGGTTATGACCGTTACTGGTCTATAAATAGCCTTCACAAACGAATTTTTTAACTAACTATTTTCTTCACTCCTTCTTCTCCACAAATCCATATTCTAAAATTTTCATATTTTTAAGATCGTGCCGAAATTCTGCCGAATTCTCGAGTGAATCAAATTAGAATCTCATTCTTGTTTGGTTCTCTACCCTCTCTCGAAGATCAAAGTGCTATTCAGAGTTATAGGATCAATTTGTAATCAAAAGTTTATCGAGTCTCTCTATAAGGTGTGGTTGTGCCTGGAAATCAATTGGGTAATCTTGTGGCACGTAAATCAAGAGAGTTTGCCTCGGACTCGTGAGACAGGAGGGTACCTCAAGGCCTTTAGGATTGTAATCTTGACTTTGGTATAATAAAAATCTGTATGAGGTGTTCTGCCTTGGTACAGGACTGGATGTAGGGTAACTCCGAACCAGTATAAAATTCGGTGTGTTCTTTCCTTTTACTGCTTTTTATTTACTTTCTGCATCTGTGTTTGATTCTGTGATTAAGTTCTGCATTTGTTTGTGTCATAATTTTAATTTAGTCCATATAAGTTTTAGAATCCATTAAACACTATTCACCCCCCTCTAGTGTTAAATTAGCCTTAAGATCCTTAATCTGCACTCCCTGTCAATTGGTATCAGAGTAGGGTTTTCATAGTTTTCATAATCTGAAACTTGAAAATTGTTTTAATGGCTACCAACACCGGTAATGTCGACTCTGGCACTAGTTCTATTAACACTAACACTAGTTCATTAGTAGAAGGTCGGTCTACTGTCAGACCACCATTTTTCAATGGCAGTAATTATGCATATTGGGCTTGTAGAATGAAAATTTATTTACAATCAGTAGGATTAGACACTTGGAATGTCACACAAACTGAATATGTTGAACCAATTACCGATTTTGCCCAGTGGACTACTGAGCAAAAGAATGTTGCATAAAATAACTCAAAGGCCATGAATATATTATTTTGTTCACTAGATAGGAATGAGTTTAATAGAGTGTCTGTTTGTAAATCTACATTTGAAATCTAGAAAACTTTGCAAGTTACTCATGAAGGAACAAGCAAAGTTAAACAGACTAAAATTTCCATATTAACCTATCAGTTTCTATTGTTTAAAATGCATGCAAATGAGTCCATTTCCGACATGTATTGTCGATTTCAAGATATTGTCCATTCACTACTTGCACTGGGAAAAAGCTTTTCGGAGGAAGACCGAGTCAGAAAAATTCTAAATTCACTCACTCTAGAATGGGATCAAAAGACACTTGCAATCGAAGAAGCAAATGATATCAGTCTAATGAAAATAGAAGAATTGATTAGGAATCTGATGTCTTATGAAGTTCAACTGCAAGGAAGAAGATAAAACAAGGTTACAAAAAAGAAGTCATTAGCATTCAATGCAACAACTGAAGATTCGGAACTAGACAGTGATGAGGAGATTGCTTTCATGACAAGAAACTTCCGGAAATTCCTTAAATATAGAAAAATGAATAATTACAAAAGAAACGATCAAAGGAATTCCAGAAATAATACGGAGAACGTCAATATTGATAGATGCTACAATTGCAATAAAGTCGGGTATTATAGGAAAGATTGTCCGTATCCAGATAAACAGTTGTTCCCTCCAAACAATGATTCGTCAAGGAAAAGAAAGAAAGCATACACAGCAACTCTTGATGACTCAGACTCATCATCCAGTGACGATGAAAAGAAGATGGATAATTCAAATCTGTGTTTCACTACTATTCATGAATCAGACGACGATGGGAGAATGGATCTAAAAATAGGTACGCATTTACATTATTTTTAAAATTTTTTTAATGGATGCTTGTTTGTTTGCTTGATTTTTTAATTTCCTTGAATTTTAAATTCAAATTTATCCCTTGAAATTTGAATTTTAAATTCAAAAATAATATTATTTTAATAATATTTTAAATATTAAATTATTAATATTTAAGTATTATTATATTTAATGTTATCACATGAATTATATAAGTAGAATATAGGAAATAATATATACATTTATTAGAAATCAGGAATAGTCACTTGTCCTTTGATTCAATAGGCACATGTCGACATACCTGGATACCCCATGTCGACATGCCCCTTAGAAATTTGATTTCAAAATTTGAATTCAAACTTTTGAATTTCCCTCCACCTTTTCACCAACCTCAATGCTCTGGAAAGATGCCTCTTGACCAAAGAACATGTCTATAGAATCTCTATTTAATTCACTCTATTTATCATCACTTTTCACTTTTATTTCAAATTTCAAATTTATCTTCATTATCTTCAACTCCTCTCAAACTTCTTCAATGGCCTCTTCAAGCACTCCTAACACCATTAGACTTCCAAAATCTATCAAAAACTTTCTCTTTAATGACCCGAAAGCTATCAAAGCTTACATCAACTATGTAAACTTTGGTAAAATTCATACGGGGAAATTTGCTATTTTTGAAGATTTTCCTTCTTATGAAATTGAAAATATTTTTCAACAATGTTCTATTCTTAGTGTAGTAGATAACAAACAAAATGATTTTGTATGTTATCCAAACCTTGTTAAGATGTTTTATGCGAATTTAAATCATGGTTTTTATGATGGGCAAGATGGACAAATTTGGAGTAGTGTTAAAGGAACACAAATAGTTTTGGATTGTGAAATTTTAGGAAATATTTTGGGATGTAAGTATACCGGAATGAATCTCTTGGAATTTCAAATAAATGAAAATGATCAAGAGACATTTCATCACATCTTTGAAGGGGATGACAATTTTGAATTCAAAAATCGTTATTTTTGTCCAAAAGCAAGAATTATTAACCTTCTTATTCAACACACCCTTATACCAAGATCGGGAAACTACAACAACCCAACTTTGAAAGTTTGCAAAGTTCGTTTTGCAATTTTTGGAAATTATGATATCAATTGGCTCAAGTAATTTTGGATGAGCTAAGGCCCAAGAATTTTACTATGGGTGAAAACACATTATATGATGGAATTTATCTCACTCAGATTTTTAATTACTTTGGAGTCGATTTCAAAAGGGAAGAATTTATAACTAGAAAAGTGTTCAACCATGGAAACATTTCCCTTATGAAAATTCCATTAGTGTTTCAACCATATGAAACACTTACGGAAAAGGAAGAAAGGCTTGCTCACGAAGAGATGGAAGAAATGGAGGAAGAAGAAGAAGATGAAGAGGAAGGAATGGAAATTAAAGAGGAGGAAGAGGAAGATCAAGAAACTTCCTTAGAGAGTATTGAATATCCTACTAATCCCGCTAATCCATCCAATAAGACCATTCTCAATAATCAAAGAATTATAATGGAAAATCAAAAGACACTCAAAAGATCAATGAGTAAGAAAATGGATAAGATTTCCACTAAAATCGACAAGTTCTTCGGGAAAGTTTGTAGAAAGCATGGACTATCATCTTCTTCATCTTCATCTAATTAGTTTTAGTTCATGTTATCTTGTTTGTTTAAAGTTCTATCCATGTATTTTCCTTTATTTTAGTTAATATTATATTAGTTTATGTAATGTTGACTAGAATCATTAATGAAATCTTTTATTCAACTTCACTTGTCTCTGTAATTGCTTGTTTTTATATTATACAAATTATAGTTGCATAGATTTGTTCATAATATTCAAAACAAAGCAAATTGTCACTTTAGATAGAGGCATGTCGACATCCCCCATCCCCCCATGTCGACATACAACGGGCAAAAAGTAGTTACACTTTCAAATTTCTATTTCATGTAACTAACTTATGTCTATTCATTTTAAACGACTTTCTACCCCTATTTATACCTGTTTCTTCTAGAATAATTTATCAAACTTCATTTCTAATCACTCCCTTTCATATTTCTTCCTACTTCTTGAATTATGGCTTCTCCGATTAAGAATCTAAGTGACAATCTTGAGGAAACTCTCACTTCCTTCAAGAATATCCTTACATACATACTTCGTAATCAGCGCCACTTAGAATTGAGTCAAATGCAGATGATCAAGGAGCAAGAGAGACATTTCGACGCCCTTCGTTGGATGATCTCAGCCCTTAACAAGGACGATCTCGAAGGAAATCCACCAGTCACTCTCGACAAAGATAAAGAAGAATGGGATGCCATCAAAGCAGACCCTATCTTTGGAGAAGATGGATGGGTGGAAGTACCAAGGAATGTCTAGTCATTCTGTATGTTATCGGTGTGTTTTAAACATGATTGACTTGACTTATTTGTGGTGTGGTTTGTATATATGATTGATTGAATAATTACTGTAAATATGATTGGATGTGTAACGACCCGATATTTTCAACCATTCGCATCCATTATAAGTGTATAGGTAGACACTCATGCCGGAGTTGAATTGCTCAAAATACCGCGTTGTAATTAAAATTTGGCAAAACTCAGTATATACAGTAAATAAAATAATTACAGATCACAGACACAGAGTAATATAACAATAATGCAGCGGAAACAAAAGGATAGTAGTTCATGAAGCTACTATATGTATATAACAGAGTTAAACAAGATACAACAGAGGTCTCGAATACAATAGATGTCTCAATACAAATATCAAATACCAGATCTGAATACATCACTGGAATCAACGGAATAACTGAAAGCAGGATCGATAGATAGCTGGATCTCCAAGCGAAGCTCCAACTCCAAAGGTGAGTCCCAAATGCTGTATCACTCAGTCTGACCCGAGCGTAAAGCAAAACACAAAACACTCGAGTCAGGATTAACATTCTTATTTTAATAAATCCAACTCAAGTGAAATATCAACTGAAATACAAGTAACTTAAAGGATGTTTGGGATAACCATCCTCTAAGGGTCCGTTAAACTATTTACTATGTAGTAATACGCTATATACAGTAGTGTCTAAATAAGTAAAGTATAATCATATCGGAAAATAGCGTTAAGGGGATGGAGAACCTTAACGCGGTCGGATCTTAAAATCATAATCGTACTAAAGCTCGATATGGTAGGTGACACGGCACAACTAGGCAATGCCAGGGTAGATATACCAATTACGCACACGGACTGATGGATACGCATAGCAGCCACTACCGTTCCACCTCGAACAACATTCCCAATCGGAGGATGGCCATCTAGTCAAATCACAAGTAAGAGTATAATATCGAAGAAATGCGTCCGAGAAGAGGTGCTACCTCACTGGTCCGAGATCGCTCCTGTTTTAGCCACCTTATTGCCAACTCACGGGAGTTGGGTCCACGTAACATACCTTAAGAACGTCGCCACCATCCTACTTCATTCTGGAATCTCCACCGCGTACACGGTTGTCAAAGTGGTTTTCGGTATCGACAGAGAGTATGTCCATATCCGATCCTGGTCTCTTTGCCAACCAATCGTTATTATAACACCGTGGTCATTTCAAAGTAGTTTATACTTCAAGACTAAAATATCATTTCCATTTCAAACCCAATTTAATACGATATCATTTTCACTTCAAATATATCCATTTTCAAATCATATTACTACTCAAAATTATAATGTTTTCAAAATCATAACACTTCCCTTTTAAACAGTTTAGACATTAAAATTTCGTTATAGAATAAATTAGTTTCCTCAAATTTCACAAATCGATTCAAATTAACTCGAATTCCAAAAATTTAATTTAATCAAATCTCAAATCATCAGTTTCAACTCGATTCAACTTCTAAATAAACCATTTCAAATTATCAATTTCAAATACGTATCCAAACCATAAAATAAACCATTTCAATTTTTTTAATATATTTCAAAGCTTTAATTATTCATCATTTCAAAACTAAATTCGATAAATTTATATACATATCAGATTCCCTTTACAATTATTTAGTTTTGAAATATTAACTTAATCATTTCCAAAAATTCAAATTCAATTTCAATTTACAATTTAAATAAACAAACATCTCATTCAAATATTTATACGTTTGAAATATTCATTTAAGTCACCTTTTCAAATTTCAAGTTGTAAATCACTTTTTTTTCAAATTCAATACATTTCAAATCAAACTTATTTAAGTATAATTCTTAAATAAATATAATTTCAATCAATTTCAAATCATTATAAATTCTATATTTTAAAAATATAGATATTAAATAAATACTTAAACATGTTATTTATCAACTTTATTAAATCAACTTAAATAAATCTTTAAAATCAATATTTATCAAAACCATATTTTCTCTTCAAAAATATAGAAATCATTTTCAAAACGTTTATATATAGACCAACGGTGCCTGTATATAATTTTCTATCCTATGGTCAAGTGATACGGATATTTATCATTTCAATCCGCAATTTAAAACATATTCGGGTATATATCTTTTCAACCCGAAATCCCAAATTCAATTCAATTGAAAATCGCTTGGGTTTATCATTTCAACCCATAACGATTTCCTCCTATTCTACAGATCGTTCGGGTATGTATCATTTCAACCCATAGTGATTCTATACTAACAGGGAACTTGCAGAGTGATAACAGGTATGAAAATAAAATAACAACAGTAACAGGCATATATCGACAATAATAAATAACATATAATGGTGTCAGATGTCACAGGTGAACAGATATAGAAGATGACATATATAACAATGTAAACAACTAACATCAGCATATTTCAATTGACGTTTCAGTTGAAATCAAATTTAATAAATATAAGAACATTAATCGTGAGTGATTGCTCACCTTTCGAGGCTAGAGGAGGTAGACTACACGACAGGTTACGAATCCAAGCCCGAATTTCAAAACAAGCACGATGGACACGAGTGATGAACAAAGCTGATAGATAGGAATAGACAAAATCCAATCAGAACTAAATCGACAAAGAAAATTAATAAAAGTGAATTAATAGATTTATACAATTATATATATATCAAAATCATGTTCTAATTTCAAACACATATAAATAAAATATATATTTATTATTATTATTTAATTAAACTCAATATTTTGATTTAAGTCAAATATTAAAATAAATATAATTCAAACTCATTATTCCTAAAACTCAAATAATAAAATCAAAGTATATAAAATTTATCCCTTAAAACCAATACATGAAATCAATACTTATATAAACGGATAGATATATAACTAACCCAGACTCTATACATTATACTGTTAACTTAAAATTTAAAACACATACTTTACTGGAAAAAGTTATAGAAACCTAAACATATTATATATATAAATACTTTAGACACTGATATATATATATAAACTTTCTTTCCAACAATGCAAAACAGGAAAGACTAAGAAATGTATGCAAACATACTACGACACACAACCTACAAATCTTAGTTAAGCTATATAAATAATACTGCTATGTAAAATTTAGAAAAACATAGTTAATACCTTATCTATAATATAAAATACTATAACTTATAAAATATTCAGACTTTATATATATACTCACGCATAATATATATAACGATTTAAAACAGTGTTTAAATAAGCAAATACAAATAACATAATACATATGACACGTAAAATACATAACTTATGAAAAACCCGGTATATAACATATATAAACTAAAATAGACGAACTGTATATACACTTTAAAAATAAAATATAGGACACTAACTTGTATATAGCCGAACCCCTAATATACCACTAATAACTAAATACACATGTAGGACTATATATATATATATATATATATATATATAGTTATAGTTATAGTTATAGTTATAGTTATAGTTGGTTTGCTCCCCTGGATCAATATAGTGGTAGACACTGTAATCTATTTGTTTACATGTCATCTTAACTCAAGTTTTGGTATACATGATAACTAACATGATACCCTTTAACACCGCATGACACAGATCTCAGATATAAATTATCAAGAAAACAGTGGCCAGGGTATGGTATTACACCCAGGCAAATATCAAAGTTTATAATTATGTTACTATATCGTTTTGCCAGATGGATTTTGTACAGGATTGTAGCACCAAAATACAAACAAAAAGATGACCACAAATGTTTCAACTACAATGAAGAAATGGACCAACGGAGCCAACAGTGGCATAGTTCATTACTTTGAATGAACTAATATAACTATATTTAATATTTTACCATTGTAAAAATAGATAATGTTATATACTTTAACCTATATAAATTGCAAAACTGTACACACTATTATAAAATAAAGTATACTTACAAACACAATTTTTCTAAAGAAAAATCAATACTGGTTGTAAAAGAATCCATTTTATAAAACTTTATATTATAATAAACAAACGAAACTGCTATACCAATATACATAAAATACTAATATATATATAAAATCATTAACAACCTATATATTATCACAATACAAACTGAAATCTATATACTTACGCGGAAAAATAAGGTGAGCTAGGCGATGTCGGAGTTTGACAACTGCCGATGGATCAAGCGAGGTAGCTACGGGATGAGCAGTCTGGAGTTCGTCGGGTTAGGCAGGTAGAACAGTGGGAGGTGTTGCTCTGCTGCTCGGCAGGTTGGCTGCGCGTTGTGGACAGGCTAAGGCGGAGGTGGGCGGTGTGTCGGCTGCTGTGTGGGTTCAGTGTTGACGTGGAGGCTGGAAAGGCGGAGGAGTTCGACGAGGTGGCAGTTGGTGACGTGGTGGGAGGTCTGGATCGACTTTGGTAGGTGGCTGCATGCGGGAAGACGAGCTGGAGGCAGATCTGGGATTTGTCTTGGCGTGGGGACAAGTGGGGTTGGGCAGGTCGAGGCTTTCACGGCAGAGGGGCGCTTGGGAAAGGCATGGTGGCTTGCGACCGAAACTGTGGTGATGGAGGGCACTTCGGGTTCAAGGAGGAAGTAGGTTCGATGTATGGGCAGAGGGCTAACCGCTTGGGCGGATGCAGTGACGTCAGTGGGTGGGCTGAAGTGGGAGGTTCGGTGGTCTGGGGTAGGGGTTGACGAATGCAATTCGAAAGCAAATATAAAAAGTAACACATGCGTGTGGATCTGGGAAGAAATTAGAAAGAGATGTAGAGGCAAAGATATAAAGGGAAAGGAAGAGGACAGCTCACAAATGAAAAATGAATGCACGTAAAATGATGCGAATAAAATTCAAAAGAAACGGTAGGGTAGGAATAGAAATAGGTTGAATTATTCAGAGGCTTAAATGTAGGAGCACGCTAAAATTTAAAATGAAGGAAGGAGTAAAGTCAGAAATTTTGGTACCGTTACGGTGGACAGTTTATTCGTTCCGACACGTACCGGATCTCAAATTGCAGAGTTGAATATACCGTGGAGATCAGCACGACGAGACGATCAAAACGGTACACAGATATCAGTGATACGGTCATCCGATCAAAAGTCGATAACCGGTACCAGAAATGCTGCTATTTAGCCAGAATTAAGATAAACGGAGCAACAGAAGTCCAAATTTGACGAAACAAAAGATGACGTCTCACTCAGAAGATGATTTACAAATTTTCTATGTAAAAATATTTAGGTTTGGAAACTATTTTATTATCACCTATTTTTAACTGATTAAATTGAAGTAAATTTACGCTCGAAATAAATTTTCATATTTTCGGACGAAAATTTACCAGTTGCTATGTTTAATTAGACGCATTCCAACTATCAAATTTATATTTCGAAATTTTACTGTTTAAAATTTCACAAAATTTAACTAATTACGTTATTTAACAGTTAAAATTTACGGGTCGTTACACTCTCCCCCACTCAAAACTTTTCGTCCCCGAAAAGGAAGGAAGTAGGAGAATGGAAACAACCAGAAAGAAAAAAAATAGATTAAAAGACAAGTAAAACAATTAAAATAATCGTATAAATTTCAAATTAAACTAATTAATATTTAACAATTTGATTTAATCCACTGAGTTCACTTAAGTTAACTTATTTCATCCATTTCTGAATTCATTGTCTTATTATCTAGTCATCCTAAGTTAACAATTTCTAAATCATCAAATTTGTATAATCATTTATTATACACATGTTTATTCAACAAATTAAATTCTTTTATTCCAAATTATTATTAACCTTATTCCACTTAATATATCTTATCACATATATTTAAACCATACACATTAATTTAAACCATATAAATTACAATTTAAATTAATTTATATTTAATAATTGATTTTAAATTCAAGGTATTTCCATACTTTAATCAAATTTCAATTTTATTAATTCTTTCAAAACAGATTTTATTTGTCTCACCTAATATTCAATTAACTTATTATTCTATTTCTTTCAATTAATATTTATAACTAAATTTTAAGTGTATAACATTTATTATAACCACTCAAATCTTTCCTTATAAAGGTCATTTTATATTGTATATTATCCGATTACATTTTTAACTTCTGAAAATTTTAGGTAAGTTATGTTGAGATGTAATTGGGTATTATACAAATAAGATTTTACAATTCAGTTATTCCCAGTTAACTATTTATCCAAGAATTTTGACTTTAGTTTATAATTGAAATCATTTTTAATCAAAAATTTAAGAATTTAAATCTCCGATTTACTTCAAACAATTTAGAGATATATATAATATTTTTATATCAAATCAAATTAAATTTTAAAATCAGATACTTATATATATATACATCAAATTATACTGAAGAAATTCAAATCGAATATATTTTTCAAAAATAAAACCGTAGCAAAGCTACAGAATGGTTTCTCCTCTTCGAAACTCGAAAATGAATGTCGATGATGCGGCCGTCATCACCGAAATTATTTTCCAGCGACAAAGAGAAGAGTACTAATTTAAACATTTAAAATTCTTTGAAAACCATGCATTTTATTCGAAAATACTTTAAATACTATACATTTTAAGACTTTAAAACAAAGTTTGAAATCACCAGAAATTAAATTCTTAAATTCTCAATTTAAATCCATTTCAATTCCAAATAAATTTATAAACAACAGTCATTTTGCAATAGTCAATGACTTACAAAACAATAAAATGATAATCAAATATTATCATTTTCAACAACCAAATTATTTAACTTTATATTCCAGAAAATTTTTCTTATATATTTATAATATAATCATACAAATTTATTTCATTTATCAAATTTGAAAATTATATTGTGTCAGTTTGCTCTGTTCAAGTGTTTTGGAAATCCTATCGATAGCGTTGATCAGACGAATCGATCGAAAACCCAAATCAACATCAACAACTCAAACAACACAATATATAAAACATTTTAATATTAATATACAAATACCAATACACTCCTTCACACGATGATTTCAGAATTGGATTCCGACAGAAGGATAGTGATCCAAATATAGAGGGACTCTAATCCAAGAGGATTATAATCAAAAATAGATACACTCGAAACGAAGGTTAGACGATTGCATTTCAAACAGGAAGATGGATAAAGTTGTATAAATCGCGGACAACCTTAACCGGGTCAGCCGTGACTTCATAGATAAGATCGATGTAGAATTCTGAAGCGAATCGACATTCGATTACCAGAGGTAAAATTTGGGTATAACATAAGATAACAGCATTGTAAACCGAGGATATAGAAATCTCCGGTGAATCAATACCGATTATAAAGGAGTTTCACCCCAGTACAAATTATTCGAAGATTGGCGAGACCGCCGATTTATTATAGAGATCATTCGAAGTGAAGTCATGGGATACTCCAGAATCAAAAGACACGAATAGGGGAGACACGAATGGACTTTGGAACCGAAGTGAACGTTCCAAAATTCAAAGGAACCGAGTCAAAGAAGAAGGAATTCAAGCTCGAACGAACGTGATTCTGAAATTGAATTTACTCTATATGCTGAGTTTTGCCTAAAACCAGAGCTCTGATACCACATGTAACGACCCGATATTTTCAACCATTCGCATCCATTATAAGTGTATAGGTAGACACTCATGCCGGAGTTGAATTGCTCAAAATACCGCGTTGTAATTAAAATTTGGCAAAACTCAGTATATACAGTAAATAAAATAATTACAGATCACAGACACAGAGTAATATAACAATAATGCAGCGGAAACAAAAGGATAGTAGTTCATGAAGCTACTATATGTATATAACAGAGTTAAACAAGATACAACAGAGGTCTCGAATACAATAGATGTCTCAATACAAATATCAAATACCAGATCTGAATACATCACTGGAATCAACGGAATAACTGAAAGCAGGATCGATAGATAGCTGGATCTCCAAGCGAAGCTCCAACTCCAAAGGTGAGTCCCAAATGCTGTATCACTCAGTCTGACCCGAGCGTAAAGCAAAACACAAAACACTCGAGTCAGGATTAACATTCTTATTTTAATAAATCCAACTCAAGTGAAATATCAACTGAAATACAAGTAACTTAAAGGATGTTTGGGATAACCATCCTCTAAGGGTCCGTTAAACTATTTACTATGTAGTAATACGCTATATACAGTAGTGTCTAAATAAGTAAAGTATAATCATATCGGAAAATAGCGTTAAGGGGATGGAGAACCTTAACGCGGTCGGATCTTAAAATCATAATCGTACTAAAGCTCGATATGGTAGGTGACACGGCACAACTAGGCAATGCCAGGGTAGATATACCAATTACGCACACGGACTGATGGATACGCATAGCAGCCACTACCGTTCCACCTCGAACAACATTCCCAATCGGAGGATGGCCATCTAGTCAAATCACAAGTAAGAGTATAATATCGAAGAAATGCGTCCGAGAAGAGGTGCTACCTCACTGGTCCGAGATCGCTCCTGTTTTAGCCACCTTATTGCCAACTCACGGGAGTTGGGTCCACGTAACATACCTTAAGAACGTCGCCACCATCCTACTTCATTCTGGAATCTCCACCGCGTACACGGTTGTCAAAGTGGTTTTCGGTATCGACAGAGAGTATGTCCATATCCGATCCCGGTCTCTTTGCCAACCAATCGTTATTATAACACCGTGGTCATTTCAAAGTAGTTTATACTTCAAGACTAAAATATCATTTCCATTTCAAACCCAATTTAATACGATATCATTTTCACTTCAAATATATCCATTTTCAAATCATATTACTACTCAAAATTATAATGTTTTCAAAATCATAACACTTCCCTTTTAAACAGTTTAGACATTAAAATTTCGTTATAGAATAAATTAGTTTCCTCAAATTTCACAAATCGATTCAAATTAACTCGAATTCCAAAAATTTAATTTAATCAAATCTCAAATCATCAGTTTCAACTCGATTCAACTTCTAAATAAACCATTTCAAATTATCAATTTCAAATACGTATCCAAACCATAAAATAAACCATTTCAATTTTTTTAATATATTTCAAAGCTTTAATTATTCATCATTTCAAAACTAAATTCGATAAATTTATATACATATCAGATTCCCTTTACAATTATTTAGTTTTGAAATATTAACTTAATCATTTCCAAAAATTCAAATTCAATTTCAATTTACAATTTAAATAAACAAACATCTCATTCAAATATTTATACGTTTGAAATATTCATTTAAGTCACCTTTTCAAATTTCAAGTTGTAAATCACTTTTTTTTCAAATTCAATACATTTCAAATCAAACTTATTTAAGTATAATTCTTAAATAAATATAATTTCAATCAATTTCAAATCATTATAAATTCTATATTTTAAAAATATAGATATTAAATAAATACTTAAACATGTTATTTATCAACTTTATTAAATCAACTTAAATAAATCTTTAAAATCAATATTTATCAAAACCATATTTTCTCTTCAAAAATATAGAAATCATTTTCAAAACGTTTATATATAGACCAACGGTGCCTGTATATAATTTTCTATCCTATGGTCAAGTGATACGGATATTTATCATTTCAATCCGCAATTTAAAACATATTCGGGTATATATCTTTTCAACCCGAAATCCCAAATTCAATTCAATTGAAAATCGCTTGGGTTTATCATTTCAACCCATAACGATTTCCTCCTATTCTACAGATCGTTCGGGTATGTATCATTTCAACCCATAGTGATTCTATACTAACAGGGAACTTGCAGAGTGATAACAGGTATGAAAATAAAATAACAACAGTAACAGGCATATATCGACAATAATAAATAACATATAATGGTGTCAGATGTCACAGGTGAACAGATATAGAAGATGACATATATAACAATGTAAACAACTAACATCAGCATATTTCAATTGACGTTTCAGTTGAAATCAAATTTAATAAATATAAGAACATTAATCGTGAGTGATTGCTCACCTTTCGAGGCTAGAGGAGGTAGACTACACGACAGGTTACGAATCCAAGCCCGAATTTCAAAACAAGCACGATGGACACGAGTGATGAACAAAGCTGATAGATAGGAATAGACAAAATCCAATCAGAACTAAATCGACAAAGAAAATTAATAAAAGTGAATTAATAGATTTATACAATTATATATATATCAAAATCATGTTCTAATTTCAAACACATATAAATAAAATATATATTTATTATTATTATTTAATTAAACTCAATATTTTGATTTAAGTCAAATATTAAAATAAATATAATTCAAACTCATTATTCCTAAAACTCAAATAATAAAATCAAAGTATATAAAATTTATCCCTTAAAACCAATACATGAAATCAATACTTATATAAACGGATAGATATATAACTAACCCAGACTCTATACATTATACTGTTAACTTAAAATTTAAAACACATACTTTACTGGAAAAAGTTATAGAAACCTAAACATATTATATATATAAATACTTTAGACACTGATATATATATATAAACTTTCTTTCCAACAATGCAAAACAGGAAAGACTAAGAAATGTATGCAAACATACTACGACACACAACCTACAAATCTTAGTTAAGCTATATAAATAATACTGCTATGTAAAATTTAGAAAAACATAGTTAATACCTTATCTATAATATAAAATACTATAACTTATAAAATATTCAGACTTTATATATATACTCACGCATAATATATATAACGATTTAAAACAGTGTTTAAATAAGCAAATACAAATAACATAATACATATGACACGTAAAATACATAACTTATGAAAAACCCGGTATATAACATATATAAACTAAAATAGACGAACTGTATATACACTTTAAAAATAAAATATAGGACACTAACTTGTATATAGCCGAACCCCTAATATACCACTAATAACTAAATACACATGTAGGACTATATATATATATATATATATATATAGTTATAGTTATAGTTATAGTTATAGTTATAGTTGGTTTGCTCCCCTGGATCAATATAGTGGTAGACACTGTAATCTATTTGTTTACATGTCATCTTAACTCAAGTTTTGGTATACATGATAACTAACATGATACCCTTTAACACCGCATGACACAGATCTCAGATATAAATTATCAAGAAAACAGTGGCCAGGGTATGGTATTACACCCAGGCAAATATCAAAGTTTATAATTATGTTACTATATCGTTTTGCCAGATGGATTTTGTACAGGATTGTAGCACCAAAATACAAACAAAAAGATGACCACAAATGTTTCAACTACAATGAAGAAATGGACCAACGGAGCCAACAGTGGCATAGTTCATTACTTTGAATGAACTAATATAACTATATTTAATATTTTACCATTGTAAAAATAGATAATGTTATATACTTTAACCTATATAAATTGCAAAACTGTACACACTATTATAAAATAAAGTATACTTACAAACACAATTTTTCTAAAGAAAAATCAATACTGGTTGTAAAAGAATCCATTTTATAAAACTTTATATTATAATAAACAAACGAAACTGCTATACCAATATACATAAAATACTAATATATATATAAAATCATTAACAACCTATATATTATCACAATACAAACTGAAATCTATATACTTACGCGGAAAAATAAGGTGAGCTAGGCGATGTCGGAGTTTGACAACTGCCGATGGATCAAGCGAGGTAGCTACGGGATGAGCAGTCTGGAGTTCGTCGGGTTAGGCAGGTAGAACAGTGGGAGGTGTTGCTCTGCTGCTCGGCAGGTTGGCTGCGCGTTGTGGACAGGCTAAGGCGGAGGTGGGCGGTGTGTCGGCTGCTGTGTGGGTTCAGTGTTGACGTGGAGGCTGGAAAGGCGGAGGAGTTCGACGAGGTGGCAGTTGGTGACGTGGTGGGAGGTCTGGATCGACTTTGGTAGGTGGCTGCACGCGGGAAGACGAGCTGGAGGCAGATCTGGGATTTGTCTTGGCGTGGGGACAAGTGGGGTTGGGCAGGTCGAGGCTTTCACGGCAGAGGGGCGCTTGGGAAAGGCATGGTGGCTTGCGACCGAAACTGTGGTGATGGAGGGCACTTCGGGTTCAAGGAGGAAGTAGGTTCGATGTATGGGCAGAGGGCTAACCGCTTGGGCGGATGCAGTGACGTCAGTGGGTGGGCTGAAGTGGGAGGTTCGGTGGTCTGGGGTAGGGGTTGACGAATGCAATTCGAAAGCAAATATAAAAAGTAACACATGCGTGTGGATCTGGGAAGAAATTAGAAAGAGATGTAGAGGCAAAGATATAAAGGGAAAGGAAGAGGACAGCTCACAAATGAAAAATGAATGCACGTAAAATGATGCGAATAAAATTCAAAAGAAACGGTAGGGTAGGAATAGAAATAGGTTGAATTATTCAGAGGCTTAAATGTAGGAGCACGCTAAAATTTAAAATGAAGGAAGGAGTAAAGTCAGAAATTTTGGTACCGTTACGGTGGACAGTTTATTCGTTCCGACACGTACCGGATCTCAAATTGCAGAGTTGAATATACCGTGGAGATCAGCACGACGAGACGATCAAAACGGTACACAGATATCAGTGATACGGTCATCCGATCAAAAGTCGATAACCGGTACCAGAAATGCTGCTATTTAGCCAGAATTAAGATAAACGGAGCAACAGAAGTCCAAATTTGATGAAACAAAAGATGACGTCTCACTCAGAAGATGATTTACAAATTTTCTATGTAAAAATATTTAGGTTTGGAAACTATTTTATTATCACCTATTTTTAACTGATTAAATTGAAGTAAATTTACGCTCGAAATAAATTTTCATATTTTCGGACGAAAATTTACCAGTTGCTATGTTTAATTAGACGCATTCCAACTATCAAATTTATATTTCGAAATTTTACTGTTTAAAATTTCACAAAATTTAACTAATTACGTTATTTAACAGTTAAAATTTACGGGTCGTTACACTCTCCCCCACTCAAAACTTTTCGTCCCCGAAAAGGAAGGAAGTAGGAGAATGGAAACAACCAGAAAGAAAAAAAATAGATTAAAAGACAAGTAAAACAATTAAAATAATCGTATAAATTTCAAATTAAACTAATTAATATTTAACAATTTGATTTAATCCACTGAGTTCACTTAAGTTAACTTATTTCATCCATTTCTGAATTCATTGTCTTATTATCTAGTCATCCTAAGTTAACAATTTCTAAATCATCAAATTTGTATAATCATTTATTATACACATGTTTATTCAACAAATTAAATTCTTTTATTCCAAATTATTATTAACCTTATTCCACTTAATATATCTTATCACATATATTTAAACCATACACATTAATTTAAACCATATAAATTACAATTTAAATTAATTTATATTTAATAATTGATTTTAAATTCAAGGTATTTCCATACTTTAATCAAATTTCAATTTTATTAATTCTTTCAAAACAGATTTTATTTGTCTCACCTAATATTCAATTAACTTATTATTCTATTTCTTTCAATTAATATTTATAACTAAATTTTAAGTGTATAACATTTATTATAACCACTCAAATCTTTCCTTATAAAGGTCATTTTATATTGTATATTATCCGATTACATTTTTAACTTCTGAAAATTTTAGGTAAGTTATGTTGAGATGTAATTGGGTATTATACAAATAAGATTTTACAATTCAGTTATTCCCAGTTAACTATTTATCCAAGAATTTTGACTTTAGTTTATAATTGAAATCATTTTTAATCAAAAATTTAAGAATTTAAATCTCCGATTTACTTCAAACAATTTAGAGATATATATAATATTTTTATATCAAATCAAATTAAATTTTAAAATCAGATACTTATATATATATACATCAAATTATACTGAAGAAATTCAAATCGAATATATTTTTCAAAAATAAAACCGTAGCAAAGCTACAGAATGGTTTCTCCTCTTCGAAACTCGAAAATGAATGTCGATGATGCGGCCGTCATCACCGAAATTATTTTCCAGCGACAAAGAGAAGAGTACTAATTTAAACATTTAAAATTCTTTGAAAACCATGCATTTTATTCGAAAATACTTTAAATACTATACATTTTAAGACTTTAAAACAAAGTTTGAAATCACCAGAAATTAAATTCTTAAATTCTCAATTTAAATCCATTTCAATTCCAAATAAATTTATAAACAACAGTCATTTTGCAATAGTCAATGACTTACAAAACAATAAAATGATAATCAAATATTATCATTTTCAACAACCAAATTATTTAACTTTATATTCCAGAAAATTTTTCTTATATATTTATAATATAATCATACAAATTTATTTCATTTATCAAATTTGAAAATTATATTGTGTCAGTTTGCTCTGTTCAAGTGTTTTGGAAATCCTATCGATAGCGTTGATCAGACGAATCGATCGAAAACCCAAATCAACATCAACAACTCAAACAACACAATATATAAAACATTTTAATATTAATATACAAATACCAATACACTCCTTCACACGATGATTTCAGAATTGGATTCCGATAGAAGGATAGTGATCCAAATATAGAGGGACTCTAATCCAAGAGGATTATAATCAAAAATAGATACACTCGAAACGAAGGTTAGACGATTGCATTTCAAACAGGAAGATGGATAAAGTTGTATAAATCGCGGACAACCTTAACCGGGTCAGCCGTGACTTCATAGATAAGATCGATGTAGAATTCTGAAGCGAATCGACATTCGATTACCAGAGGTAAAATTTGGGTATAACATAAGATAACAGCATTGTAAACCGAGGATATAGAAATCTCCGGTGAATCAATACCGATTATAAAGGAGTTTCACCCCAGTACAAATTATTCGAAGATTGGCGAGACCGCCGATTTATTATAGAGATCATTCGAAGTGAAGTCATGGGATACTCCAGAATCAAAAGACACGAATAGGGGAGACACGAATGGACTTTGGAACCGAAGTGAACGTTCCAAAATTCAAAGGAACCGAGTCAAAGAAGAAGGAATTCAAGCTCGAACGAACGTGATTCTGAAATTGAATTTACTCTATATGCTGAGTTTTGCCTAAAACCAGAGCTCTGATACCACATGTAACGACCCGATATTTTCAACCATTCGCATCCATTATAAGTGTATAGGTAGACACTCATGCCGGAGTTGAATTGCTCAAAATACCGCGTTGTAATTAAAATTTGGCAAAACTCAGTATATACAGTAAATAAAATAATTACAGATCACAGACACAGAGTAATATAACAATAATGCAGCGGAAACAAAAGGATAGTAGTTCATGAAGCTACTATATGTATATAACAGAGTTAAACAAGATACAACAGAGGTCTCGAATACAATAGATGTCTCAATACAAATATCAAATACCAGATCTGAATACATCACTGGAATCAACGGAATAACTGAAAGCAGGATCGATAGATAGCTGGATCTCCAAGCGAAGCTCCAACTCCAAAGGTGAGTCCCAAATGCTGTATCACTCAGTCTGACCCGAGCGTAAAGCAAAACACAAAACACTCGAGTCAGGATTAACATTCTTATTTTAATAAATCCAACTCAAGTGAAATATCAACTGAAATACAAGTAACTTAAAGGATGTTTGGGATAACCATCCTCTAAGGGTCCGTTAAACTATTTACTATGTAGTAATACGCTATATACAGTAGTGTCTAAATAAGTAAAGTATAATCATATCGGAAAATAGCGTTAAGGGGATGGAGAACCTTAACGCGGTCGGATCTTAAAATCATAATCGTACTAAAGCTCGATATGGTAGGTGACACGGCACAACTAGGCAATGCCAGGGTAGATATACCAATTACGCACACGGACTGATGGATACGCATAGCAGCCACT
Source organism: Allium fistulosum (assembly GCA_030737815.1). NCBI lineage: Eukaryota > Viridiplantae > Streptophyta > Magnoliopsida > Asparagales > Amaryllidaceae > Allium > Allium fistulosum. The sequence goes on along the minus strand of CM060903.1, from coordinate 887,440,720 downwards.
ACCGTTCCACCTCGAACAACATTCCCAATCGGAGGATGGCCATCTAGTCAAATCACAAGTAAGAGTATAATATCGAAGAAATGCGTCCGAGAAGAGGTGCTACCTCACTGGTCCGAGATCGCTCCTGTTTTAGCCACCTTATTGCCAACTCACGGGAGTTGGGTCCACGTAACATACCTTAAGAACGTCGCCACCATCCTACTTCATTCTGGAATCTCCACCGCGTACACGGTTGTCAAAGTGGTTTTCGGTATCGACAGAGAGTATGTCCATATCCGATCCCGGTCTCTTTGCCAACCAATCGTTATTATAACACCGTGGTCATTTCAAAGTAGTTTATACTTCAAGACTAAAATATCATTTCCATTTCAAACCCAATTTAATACGATATCATTTTCACTTCAAATATATCCATTTTCAAATCATATTACTACTCAAAATTATAATGTTTTCAAAATCATAACACTTCCCTTTTAAACAGTTTAGACATTAAAATTTCGTTATAGAATAAATTAGTTTCCTCAAATTTCACAAATCGATTCAAATTAACTCGAATTCCAAAAATTTAATTTAATCAAATCTCAAATCATCAGTTTCAACTCGATTCAACTTCTAAATAAACCATTTCAAATTATCAATTTCAAATACGTATCCAAACCATAAAATAAACCATTTCAATTTTTTTAATATATTTCAAAGCTTTAATTATTCATCATTTCAAAACTAAATTCGATAAATTTATATACATATCAGATTCCCTTTACAATTATTTAGTTTTGAAATATTAACTTAATCATTTCCAAAAATTCAAATTCAATTTCAATTTACAATTTAAATAAACAAACATCTCATTCAAATATTTATACGTTTGAAATATTCATTTAAGTCACCTTTTCAAATTTCAAGTTGTAAATCACTTTTTTTTCAAATTCAATACATTTCAAATCAAACTTATTTAAGTATAATTCTTAAATAAATATAATTTCAATCAATTTCAAATCATTATAAATTCTATATTTTAAAAATATAGATATTAAATAAATACTTAAACATGTTATTTATCAACTTTATTAAATCAACTTAAATAAATCTTTAAAATCAATATTTATCAAAACCATATTTTCTCTTCAAAAATATAGAAATCATTTTCAAAACGTTTATATATAGACCAACGGTGCCTGTATATAATTTTCTATCCTATGGTCAAGTGATACGGATATTTATCATTTCAATCCGCAATTTAAAACATATTCGGGTATATATCTTTTCAACCCGAAATCCCAAATTCAATTCAATTGAAAATCGCTTGGGTTTATCATTTCAACCCATAACGATTTCCTCCTATTCTACAGATCGTTCGGGTATGTATCATTTCAACCCATAGTGATTCTATACTAACAGGGAACTTGCAGAGTGATAACAGGTATGAAAATAAAATAACAACAGTAACAGGCATATATCGACAATAATAAATAACATATAATGGTGTCAGATGTCACAGGTGAACAGATATAGAAGATGACATATATAACAATGTAAACAACTAACATCAGCATATTTCAATTGACGTTTCAGTTGAAATCAAATTTAATAAATATAAGAACATTAATCGTGAGTGATTGCTCACCTTTCGAGGCTAGAGGAGGTAGACTACACGACAGGTTACGAATCCAAGCCCGAATTTCAAAACAAGCACGATGGACACGAGTGATGAACAAAGCTGATAGATAGGAATAGACAAAATCCAATCAGAACTAAATCGACAAAGAAAATTAATAAAAGTGAATTAATAGATTTATACAATTATATATATATCAAAATCATGTTCTAATTTCAAACACATATAAATAAAATATATATTTATTATTATTATTTAATTAAACTCAATATTTTGATTTAAGTCAAATATTAAAATAAATATAATTCAAACTCATTATTCCTAAAACTCAAATAATAAAATCAAAGTATATAAAATTTATCCCTTAAAACCAATACATGAAATCAATACTTATATAAACGGATAGATATATAACTAACCCAGACTCTATACATTATACTGTTAACTTAAAATTTAAAACACATACTTTACTGGAAAAAGTTATAGAAACCTAAACATATTATATATATAAATACTTTAGACACTGATATATATATAAACTTTCTTTCCAACAATGCAAAACAGGAAAGACTAAGAAATGTATGCAAACATACTACGACACACAACCTACAAATCTTAGTTAAGCTATATAAATAATACTGCTATGTAAAATTTAGAAAAACATAGTTAATACCTTATCTATAATATAAAATACTATAACTTATAAAATATTCAGACTTTATATATATACTCACGCATAATATATATAACGATTTAAAACAGTGTTTAAATAAGCAAATACAAATAACATAATACATATGACACGTAAAATACATAACTTATGAAAAACCCGGTATATAACATATATAAACTAAAATAGACGAACTGTATATACACTTTAAAAATAAAATATAGGACACTAACTTGTATATAGCCGAACCCCTAATATACCACTAATAACTAAATACACATGTAGGACTATATATATATATATATATATAGTTATAGTTATAGTTATAGTTATAGTTATAGTTGGTTTGCTCCCCTGGATCAATATAGTGGTAGACACTGTAATCTATTTGTTTACATGTCATCTTAACTCAAGTTTTGGTATACATGATAACTAACATGATACCCTTTAACACCGCATGACACAGATCTCAGATATAAATTATCAAGAAAACAGTGGCCAGGGTATGGTATTACACCCAGGCAAATATCAAAGTTTATAATTATGTTACTATATCGTTTTGCCAGATGGATTTTGTACAGGATTGTAGCACCAAAATACAAACAAAAAGATGACCACAAATGTTTCAACTACAATGAAGAAATGGACCAACGGAGCCAACAGTGGCATAGTTCATTACTTTGAATGAACTAATATAACTATATTTAATATTTTACCATTGTAAAAATAGATAATGTTATATACTTTAACCTATATAAATTGCAAAACTGTACACACTATTATAAAATAAAGTATACTTACAAACACAATTTTTCTAAAGAAAAATCAATACTGGTTGTAAAAGAATCCATTTTATAAAACTTTATATTATAATAAACAAACGAAACTGCTATACCAATATACATAAAATACTAATATATATATATAAAATCATTAACAACCTATATATTATCACAATACAAACTGAAATCTATATACTTACGCGGAAAAATAAGGTGAGCTAGGCGATGTCGGAGTTTGACAACTGCCGATGGATCAAGCGAGGTAGCTACGGGATGAGCAGTCTGGAGTTCGTCGGGTTAGGCAGGTAGAACAGTGGGAGGTGTTGCTCTGCTGCTCGGCAGGTTGGCTGTGCGTTGTGGACAGGCTAAGGCGGAGGTGGGCGGTGTGTCGGCTGCTGTGTGGGTTCAGTGTTGACGTGGAGGCTGGAAAGGCGGAGGAGTTCGACGAGGTGGCAGTTGGTGACGTGGTGGGAGGTCTGGATCGACTTTGGTAGGTGGCTGCACGCGGGAAGACGAGCTGGAGGCAGATCTGGGATTTGTCTTGGCGTGGGGACAAGTGGGGTTGGGCAGGTCGAGGCTTTCACGGCAGAGGGGCGCTTGGGAAAGGCATGGTGGCTTGCGACCGAAACTGTGGTGATGGAGGGCACTTCGGGTTCAAGGAGGAAGTAGGTTCGATGTATGGGCAGAGGGCTAACCGCTTGGGCGGATGCAGTGACGTCAGTGGGTGGGCTGAAGTGGGAGGTTCGGTGGTCTGGGGTAGGGGTTGACGAATGCAATTCGAAAGCAAATATAAAAAGTAACACATGCGTGTGGATCTGGGAAGAAATTGGAAAGAGATGTAGAGGCAAAGATATAAAGGGAAAGGAAGAGGACAGCTCACAAATGAAAAATGAATGCACGTAAAATGATGCGAATAAAATTCAAAAGAAACGGTAGGGTAGGAATAGAAATAGGTTGAATTGTTCAGAGGCTTAAATGTAGGAGCACGCTAAAATTTAAAATGAAGGAAGGAGTAAAGTCAGAAATTTTGGTACCGTTACGGTGGACAGTTTATTCGTTCCGACACGTACCGGATCTCAAATTGCAGAGTTGAATATACCGTGGAGATCAGCACGACGAGACGATCAAAACGGTACACAGATATCAGTGATACGGTCATCCGATCAAAAGTCGATAACCGGTACCAGAAATGCTGCTATTTAGCCAGAATTAAGATAAACGGAGCAACAGAAGTCCAAATTTGACGAAACAAAAGATGACGTCTCACTCAGAAGATGATTTACAAATTTTCTATGTAAAAATATTTAGGTTTGGAAACTATTTTATTATCACCTATTTTTAACTGATTAAATTGAAGTAAATTTACACTCGAAATAAATTTTCATATTTTCGGACGAAAATTTACCAGTTGCTATGTTTAATTAGACGCATTCCAACTATCAAATTTATATTTCGAAATTTTACTGTTTAAAATTTCACAAAATTTAACTAATTACGTTATTTAACAGTTAAAATTTACGGGTCGTTACAGGATGATGATTGATTTACTATTGGATTACACTTATGATCACACTCATGATCACATTTCACATTTATGATCACATTTCACATTTATGATCACACTTAGAATTTATTACACTTATATATGGATTACTCTATTTTTATTATGGTTGATCATCTTATATCAAGTTCAGGGAATTTATTAGTAAGAAGTTTTTGTTGATGACAAAGGGGGAGAAGTTATAAAATAGTAGTTGGCTTGGAGCAAGGGGGGGTTATGATTGGAGTAAGGGGGAGTCATGGAGTAAGGGGGAGTTATGATAGGAGTTATGGTATGGTAAGTATATTTTATAAATACAGGTTGTCATCATCAAAAAGGGGGAGATTGTTAGGAACTGAGATGTTGGTTTTGATGACAACAACCTTTTTAACTTATCTTATAATAAAATATATACTAACACTATTGTCTAGATAGATATGTATATGCAGGAACTATGCAGGATATATATATATATGCAGGTATTGTTTACAGAAGACTGATCAGTATAAAGACTCAAGATTCAGAATGGAGATATCAAGATTGAAGACTCTAGAGTATCAAGATCAAGATTTCAAGATTTGTGTCTAGTTTATTGTTAAAACTTCATAATAGAATGGAAATCTTCATTCCAAATTTCATTTGGGATGGAAACCATTTCTATCTTCTTAGTGGCTTACAAACCCATGACAAGTAGCTTACAAACCTACGACAAGTGGCTTACAAACCCACGAACATCCTGGTTTTGTACAAGTTCTCGAGTCCTGATGTGATGAGATATTCTGCAGGAAGAAGCTTGCAAAACTATTTCAAAATGGTTTTTCAAAATGATTTTCAAAACTGCTTTTCAAAATGTTTTATCCATAAAAATTATCTCTTCAAATGATTTTCAGAAAGTTGTTTTAGCCTTAAAATATTCTTTGTTTTTGTTTTAAATAAACTCTTGTTTCTAACTTCGTTTGTTTTTAAAAACTATCTTCTGATTTTTTAAATATTCTTTTATAATATATATACTTGAGATTTAAAATCAAATTTATGTATACATTCTAAAAATATATTTTTCTACTCTTCTTTATTTCAAAACATAGGAAAATTAGTTTATTTTACTCCAGAATCATTTCATCTTGTTTTCTGTTCAATACCATTTTCAAAACAAATTTTACATTATTTTTAACTTAGGGATGTCGACATCATGGGATACCCCATGTCGACATGGTGGCCGTTAAAGTTCAAAAGTGTCAATTTTCAAAAGAAGTGTCTATTCGTTTAAATCTCTTCACGAATGGTTATGACCGTTACTGGTCTATAAATAGCCTTCACAAACGAATTTTTTAACTAACTATTTTCTTATTTTCTTCACTCCTTCTTCTCCACAAATCCATATTCTAAAATTTTCATATTTTTAAGATCGTGCCGAAATTCTGCTGAATTCTCAAGTGAATCAAATTAGAATCTCATTCTTGTTTGGTTCTCTACCCTCTCTCGAAGATCAAAGTGCTATTCAGAGTTATAGGATCAATTTGTAATCAAAAGTTTATCGTGTCTCTCTATAAGGTGTGGTTGTGCCTGGAAATCAATTGGGTAATCTTGTAGCCCGTAAATCAAGAGAGTTTGCCACGAACTCGTGAGACAGGAGGGTACCTCAAGGCCTTTAGAAATTGAGGATTGTAATCTCGACTTTGGTATAATAAAAATCTGTATGAGGTGTTCTGCCTTGGTACAGGACTGGACGTAGGGTAACTCCGAACTAGTATAAAATCCGGTGTGTTCTTTCCTTTTACTGCTTTTTATTTACTTTATGCATCTGTGTTTGATTCTGTGATTAAGTTCTGCATTTGTTTGTGTCATAATTTTAATTTAGTCCATATAAGTTTTAGAATTCATTAAACACTATTCACCCCCTCTAGTGTTAAATTAGCCTTAAGATCCTTAATTCGCACTCCCTGTTACCTTTAGGACCAACTTTTGTCGAGTTGAAGTGGAAGTAGAAGAAAACTTATTCAAGAGTAGTTCACCTATCGAAAGCATATTGTCAAAAGACACTGCAAGATAAAAGAGAAAGTAGGTCGGGTGAGCAAACCAATATTTCGTAAAAGTTATATCCTAGAACACATGTTATATTATATTTAAAACCAAGGTCTCCCCTCCGGAGCAGCATCTTCTCTTTCGACCTCAGCGATTTTTGGGTTAGAGCTAGTGGGTTCATCAGGTTAACTTAGGCCAGTCATGTCCGAAGGCATAGTCTCGATTGAAGGAGGATCATAACCAAGAAATTTGGCTGATGGCGATAATAGTTCGTAAGCCTTAAGATTAGCCTCGGTTAGGGCTGCATGTCTAAGTCTCTCTGCCTCCTGTATTTTCATCACCTCCTCGTACCTAGTATCGAAGAGATCCTTAAGAGTTAGGGCCTTGTCCCTTCCAAGTTTAGCTAGAGAGATAAAAGAGAAAATGATATTAGGAAACAATGTGATCGAAGCTTAAAAACAAAAGCATTCTAAACAGGGAAAATTCGAAAACTTATAAGTTTCTAGTAGTTTAGTGACAATTCGAGGATCATTTGCCTTTACAAAAAACCAGTGGGTAGCTATTACGTTGTTGGGTGGCTTGACTAGGGGCATATTTTTCCAAAAACGGAGGAAATACAGGGGAACTCTGAAACTACCAGCTAACCTATGTAAGTTATGCAAGTAATGGATCTCGGCAGTAGTCATGTTGTGGTACGCCTTCTTCCAGTACAATATGGCTAAAGCTGATAAAGTGCTATATGAAACCATTCCAAGTTGGATTGGGCTAATTCCATAAAACTCCGAAAATTTAACAAACAAAGGAGTGAGAGGAAGAGATATCCCATTTGCTAAATGTTATAGTGTCCAGGTAAAAAACCCTTCAGGGGGTTGACTCCAGTCATCTTCTAGACTAGGAGCCCTGACCTCGACTCCAACAACTCCATAACTCTCCATCTAATTTTCCAGTTCTCCTTGATTACTTATAGGTTTGTCCATCGAAAGGTCTAAAAAGGGTCCAATGTTAAAACTGGTTACTCAATAGAAACCCCGAAACTCCTACCGAAAAGATTTTAAAGTTTTATGACCTAAAAGGAAATTGGGCATAAAACTAGATTCTACAGCCCAAACTCAAAGTTCTAAATTCTCTCTAAAAAAACCATCCTTTCAATAAGACGATTATCAACCTAAGTAGGTAAAAGGATTGGTTTGAGGACAAAATCTTAATTTATCAAACAATAAGTTCAATGGATCAGCTAATCGAACAATACCCCAAAATCAAGGTCAATCGTTGATATCATAATAATCAAAATCGAATTTTAAAAGAAGAACGCTCACAAAAAACTAAAAGCAATAAAGAAAGCTAATAAAGTTATAGGAAAGATTGAGAACTTAATGTTTAATCGAAAATTTGCAGTAATTCGTGAAGGTTTCTTAGCTCTAATGGCGATTGCAACTGTTGCTAATATTACGAGTAAGAGAAAGAGGAGGAAAGAAAAGGTTTATTTAAACCCTAGAATCAATGGTGGAGATATCTAGTCACTAAGATCCTAACCCGAGATGAAATGTGCCAGTGTTAAGAATCATCCTAGAGTAAAGAAAAGGAATGCGCTTTTTAGAATGGCCAATGAAATTGAGACAGTTGGAAGAAGCATTTAATGCAAAAGCAGGGCCCATTCTTTCAAAATCAAGACCTCGACTTTCCTTTAGATCCCTCAAGTCAAGAATCTCCTAGACCTTACAGTCTCAAGTTAGATTTTATCTTTCGGCACCGTAACAATTTCGCTTACCACTTAGTCTAGATGACTTCAAGTGTCAAGCATGATTTCCATAAGTTTTGGCCTCAAGGTTTGAAATCAGATTTTGCCTTTTGGCACCGTAATAGTTTCGCTTACCACTTAGTCTAGATGGCTTCAAGTGATAAGCATAATTTCCAAAAGTTTTAACCTCAGAATCCCAAATTAGATTTTTCCTTTCAGTACCGTAACAGTTTCACTTACCACTTAGCCTAGATGGCTTCAAGTGACAAGCATAATTTTTGAAAAAGTTTTGACTTCACGGTCCCAAATTAGATTTTGCCTTTCGGCAGCATAATAGTTTCACTTACCACTTAGGCTAGATGGCTTCCAGTGACAAGCATAATTTTAGAAAAAAATTTGATCTCATAATCATAAATTAGATTTTGCCTTCTTACACCGTAATATTTTCGCTTACCCCTTAGCCTAGATGGCTTCAAGTGACAATCATAATTTTCAAAAAAGTTTGACCTCATGGTTCCAAATTAGATTGTGCCTTTCGACACCAAAACAGTTTTGCTTGTCACTTAGTCTAGATGACTTCAAGTGTCAAACATGATTCCCGTAAAGATTTGACTTTACGGTCCCAAGTTATGTTTTGCCTATCGACACCAAAATAGTCTTGCCTCCTACTTAGTCCAAATGACTTTAAATAAAAAGCACGATTTTTAAAAGTTTTGACCTTATGGTCTCAAATTAGATTTTGGCCCTTCAGCACCTAAACAGTTTCGCTTCGTTCAGATGACTTTGAGCAAAAAGCACGATTTTCAAAAGTTTTGGCCTTATGGTCCCTATTTAGATTTCACCTTTCAACGTCCAAGAAATTTCACTTATCATCTAGTTAGGATGGGTTCAAGTGGCAAATATGATTTCAAGAGTTTTCGACCTCACGTTCCAAGTTAAAATTTCACCCCTTCAGTTTTCAAAACCGTTAACCAACTAAGCCTTCGCCTTTAGACACTGATTTTAAATTGTTTTCAAAACCCTCTCAGTAAGGTTAGATCTTTATGGGTTGCATAAGTGGAGCAATGTTCCCGAAAGCTCACAATCAATTTGTGATGGGAACAGAATAAACAAGCCAAGGATTAAACCTGATACAAAACTACTCTTTCCAAAGTCCACCCCATATCGATTGTATGAGGTGAACTTTAGAGAGGAATGTGTTACATTATAATTTTTTCAAAATACAAACTACTAATATTTGAAAGGAGAGCTCCTTGGTTTGTAATTCCAAGACCTGTCTTTTGGTTTCTAATGAAAATATGTAATCCGAGAGCATGAACCAATGTGTCAACCAAAGCTGAGATCATAATTCAGCTGAGGTAAGAAGCCTGACCGAGAGCATCAATTGTCGAAGCCTAAAACAACTCAACAAACAACAATAATCAATGGCTTAGATAGCCCAGGCCGAGACCAACGATCAAGATGAATGAAAGATATCCAAAAGCTATATATAAAAGTGCTACATCAACAATTTGCATCAAGTCACACTCAACCAGATGATGACACACGTTCGAATCAAGACCGCTCATAATCAGCCAGATCATCAATCCAAAGAGAAGGTGCTCAACCAATGGCATCACAGCATGCTGGCTATAAATCAGTGGCAATCGCAAGGCACAAGTGATCTTCTGGCACATAGCGAACAAAAACTAGATAGTACTTTTCTATATTAGAGCTCTAATCAAAAACTTATTAATGGTAGAAACACTTAGATTCAATGTAATAAGCCTTTCGGCTGTATAAGAGTAACTAAATAAGGAAAGGACAGTGGATGTAGGGGCTTTCGATTCGAACTACTATAAAAGTCTTGGTGTTGTTTGCTTTCTACATTTTACTCTTTCGGCATCCACTACCGGTACCTCACGATTTAACACTTCACCTTCCAAGCTCAACCAAACTACATCTCAATAATCACCCTTTCAAACTCAATATTCCCACTTAACTTTCGGATCTTTAGCATCGGACTTTGGGATGTTAGTACTGAAGAAATTCTACACTAACATAGAAGATAAGGGAATAAGAGTGAGTGGAAAGAGATATTTTCTAAGACATGGTGAGGTGGAAAGCAAACACATGGAGGCATGGGGGTGAGTCTTCCTTGATAGAAATGGAGGATGAGAGGAGGCTTAAAGCACACCACTTGAAACCTATATAAGTCCATTCATTTATAGTTCAGACTATTCAGTAGAACACTTTAACAATTTTACAAAGTTAAACCAAAGCTCTTCATTTCTATTCTCTTCATAATTTCCTAAATACAAATCAATTCAAAGTAACTTCATATCCATTCAAACTTCTTCTATAAGCTTACCACAACACCTTCCATTATTACAAAGCTTGAATATTTAAAGCACCCAAGACCAATCATACATAGGCCGTGAGCAATTTATGGGATTCGGATCCCAGGCCAAGTGCAAAGCAAGGTGACGGTAAGAAGTTTGGTGTTTGCAAGGTTGAGGTAGGAAGTGGAAGCTTGAACTTAGGTGTTTTCTTGTTTAAGGGTGAGCTAACTCATAATTTGAATGAATATGAGGTGTATATATGTTTGTGTTTGATTTTATATATGTGCTTGAATTTATATTGCTTATATTTGTTGTGATTCTTGCTTTGGAAAGCAAATGGGATATGTAAATGATGCATATGGACTTGAATGGACTTGTATGCCTTTGTATGACTTGTTGCATATCCTTGAAATAAATCACATAGGGTTTGGTCAGAATTGGACTTGAATCAGACTTGATATAGAAGTGGTTTTATAGCTACATTCGACATAAACGCACTTAGGAATTGCATTTTGTTCGGCAATTTCTATAGAAATTTGTAGAGAGATCCTTAGAAGTTTCTCACCATGGTTGTGATATATTATGTGTATACTAGTTACTATAAAAATGTTGGATCCTGAAAAGTTTGTCTGCATATTGAAAATTGATCAAACCTTCAAGATACCGAACTGGCCCAATTCATAGCCTTTTATTATGACATTTTGTAAATGCTATCTTTTCTATTTGAGACTTTAAATTGCTTTAAAATGACTTTAAACTTAAGTATTTCTCTTTAGTATTTTAACTTCTCTTTTATAACATATATTAGAGTATTTTAAAAGTGGTTTGGAATTTTTATGAATTTTAGTTATTATGAATTATTAAAGTAAGAGGTTTATTTTTAATAAAGGAAAACATGTTATTTTTGAAGTTTTAAAAATTATAAAGTAGATCTTTTAAGTAATATTTTAAATAAATGTTTTAAACTATATTATAAGTATTTTAAAGTATGTCTAGTTTTTAGATATTAATTAATTATTTTATTAAAGTATTAGAAATCTTTTGTAATATAATATGTTTTGAATCGTTTTAAATATCTTAGCTTTATAAATAAATTATTATACATACATCTTTATCATTTAAAAAGGGTTTTAAATTATAAATAAATGTTTTATATAAGAGGTTTGGTAATTGATTAGTGGCTTAATCATCTCTGTTTTGGTTACTTGTCTATGGAAAGTAATTAACTGTATTAACACTAAAAGCTGACACAATAGACTTATCTATTTGTAAGAGTTAAGAATGTTGTTCGAGTAGGGTTTAAAGCAATAGTGCTATAACCTATCAGCTTCACCCTTGACCGAGGAATAGTTAAGTTGAAAAGGTTGGAAACGGGTTAAGTATACAAAACTTGATTTCCGTAGCGATCGTTTTTGGAGTAGATAGTTGACTAGTCAACTATCAGACTTGACCTAAGAGTAAATTAGGAAGTATCTAAAAGCTTCATGGCTTCATATGATTTGAGATCCCCCGGGGAAGAGCATTGGTATGAAACATCTATAGCTTTAAGAACTTATATATACGAGACCGCCGGGGATGACTCCTCTTTATATAGTTCGCTTAATTCTAAAAGAACTGAAATTGAGTTTACTAGAAATTCATCGATTTAGTTTTGAAGAGTCTGGAATCGGATAAGTATACTTATGTATTACTTACCGAATACCACTTCAAAACTAGTATATGAATTTTAAGTCCAAGGGAGAGGTCAACTTAGCATTTGTTGTTCGACCATTGCTGGAATCCACTGAGAGATTCATAATCTATTCGAGTAATGAAGATTTATGTGATAGATGCCAAACATAATCTCGACATCAGCAATGACTAAGTAGGATGCACAATTTAGGGTTTAGCGAGTCCACGGCATGGTATATCAACTCCATATATAGATTATTCTTATCGGTGTTGCTAGCGAGGGTTGTTGATACTTGGAGCCACGTGCACGAGCATTGACCAGTTGTGTTTACCTTATGGTATATTTGATCTAGAGATATACGATGCTCGAAAGGTAGTTCTGATCCTTGTCATAGAGATCGACTTCAATTTACTGGAGGCATCTCCATGGAAAATCCATATGCAAAAGTACCTTAGCGGTTTTATATGTACTTCTAATATTGTGTTGGTGTACATGCAACACAGCTATTTTCTGATTTATATTCTATACACTACACATTATTTATTATACCGCTATATTCATTCATTGGATGGTTTGGTTTCTTTTGAGGAGAAAACTGTTACAGTAATTTGCACCATCTCAAAAGTTACTGTTATATTGAAGCATGTATATTGAATTCTCAGACCAGACTTATGTCTGGCACGTGATTTTTGTTTTCCCAAAATTCCTCGTACACTTTTTCTTATAGGCTGAGTAAAGCAACTTTGACTTTGGATGCTTCAGAGCTTCAAGAGCCAAGCTGGAGGCTTCCGTGTATCTATCTATTTCTATTTCTTTTGCAATGTATTATGTATGTATTGGCATTGTGAGGACATGTAGTTATAACTCTCCAGGCTGATGATAGTACTTAGATTTAGTAACACTTTAACTACTCTGTATTTTGGAGTAACTCTTTGTATTGTCTTTTTGGATATTGTATATTATCGTTCCGCTTGTGAGATTTTGATATTATGTTCTTTCTTTCTTATTCTATTTCCTTTTCTTTTTTACTTGAGCCTAATTATTTGCCTTTTCGGCACTTGGGTGCTTGACACATGAATAATGTGGATGTATTTAGAGTCGACATTCTAGGATTGAAAAGTTGGTTCAATCATTACTGAATTGTTTATATAATTGTATGTATGAATTTTTATTGATATTGAGATGATAGATTTGTTGCTCTGGTTGTGTATTGCTTTTATGTATGTAAATGCGCACGATATGTTTTTATTAGTTCCACATAATTGGATTGGTTATATAAACACACACACAGACACACACACCTGTATATAGTTTATGTGATTTATATATGTATATATGTATAAATATAGCTCTGGTACGTCCAACTTGGAGATACTGGGAGATGCATAGAATATTATATACATATTTATTGATATGCAATTTAAAGCGTTTGTATATAGTTTCGATATGTCCGACTTGAGGCTACTGATTAGTGCATGGAACCAATTAGACCATTGAGGTGCATGACCTGTAAAGGTGGTCTCGGAGCAGGGGCGGAGAGAACCTGGGATGCCAGTCTAGAGTAGGCATATACTATCTTGAAGTACTCTTGGGTGCTGCAACAGGACCTATAAGCCAACTTCTTTTGAGGTGTTGGTTTTCAGCAGTGTCCACAATATAGTTGTGGCTCTCGATAGGTCTATTTGGTAGCTATTGGCATTTCGATTCGATTTATCGATACACAATTTAAGCATATGTATAGTCTGGTATGCCTAGCTTGGGGTTACCAGATAGTGGGTGGAGTATATTTGCAGGTCTTTAAATATGTGATTCAAGTGATTTATATATTGGTTTGGTATGCCTGACTTGGATTCACCGAGTAGTGCGAGGCATTTCAAGAACGATTCATGATCCACACGGGGACGACAATACTTCGATGTTATGTACATGTGTAGGAAAGGTATACATGGGGTTTAGCATTTACGTACACTTTTAATATGTCAGTATAGTCAATCGAAAGAAAAGAATGTTGGTGAGGGAATCCACTATACCATTGAGACGCACGACCTTCAGATGTAGTCCTAGAGCATGGGCGGAAATAGATTGGAATGCTAGTCTAGAGTAGGCCATATATTATTCCGTAGTATGATTGGGTGTTGCAACAGGACCTGCAAACCAAATTATATTGAGGTGTTGGTTTTTAGGGAAGTCCATAAGCTAGTTTGGGCTCTCGATATGTCTCTTTGATAGCTAATGGCAATTTGAGATGGGTATCAATTATAGGTATCCATATTTCAGTTTTGGGTATGGAGATGTTATGTTAGTATCATTGCTATATCAATGTATTTGTGAAAGAGTTTGGGGTATCCCCTAGGGGTAATTATGTAATTTGTTACATATATCTAACTCGTTGACTAATCTTGTTCGAAATAAATGTGTTTCCTTTCTATTATATACTTGATATAATGTAGTTATATTAATTAATTAATTGATTAAAAGTATATTTAATAGAAAATCCATAAATGGTATGTTTTGTGATAGTAGTTACAAAGTGTTGTAACCGTGAGTAATTTATCACAATAAAAATAAATATACCATTTTAAATGTTCCTAGTCAAGATGTATCGAGACTGGATATCAATGTATCCATTGAGACTAGAGTACGTAACGCTCTCTAAATGTTGGGCAGTGTATTTCTCATGACTACTGGGGGCACCTAGGGGTTACGTACTAAGAGTTATTGGATGACTATGGAATGACTCGTTCGATAGTTTTCTGTTGGTTAATATAACTAAGGTCAAATATAAAATATCGATGTGAATAATTTACATAGTTTTTTCAACTTGAGAATATTGTGAATCTTCAATATGAAAGCTCCGCTTTGATTATAGTCAAATCATGGCACGACGTTCATCGAGTGACTATAATTGAGTCGAGTGGAAGTATTGGAAGTGAAGCACTATTCAAGAGAGGATTCGTCTCCTCAGTTATATGGGGTTAGTATCATAGTCAATTCAAGTAAACCCAAAGTCAAAATCTATGATCAGAGTAGTTCAGTAAATAATAATTGTTATTATTGAACCAAGGACTTTGAGTTCAGACTATAGAGTAGAATGTGGATGATGTTGGAATTTTGACCATTACCAAATTCAATAAGTCCAAAGTGATATAATTTTGACGAAGAGAATTAGTGTAAATAATTGCCATAACTGGGTAACTCTTATTAAATTAAAATAACATCCGAAAATGAGTAAGAAATTAATTTGGCCATAATGTCACACCACCTGCTAAGTGAAGTGTGAACGTTAACGTTCGAATATTTCGACGTTAATCACCGACCGAATTTACACTCAAGGGTCACACAACCGAATCAAAGAATTCTCTTAAGACCAAATGATTTAATTAGTATATAATTGTTATAAATTGATTAAATTAATTAATATTTATGGAATATTAATTATTAAATTTGGATATGATTTGAGAAATAAATTTGTTGCGCGTATGTATAGAAAGTTATAAATATGTTGATCGATATGAGATATTGACAACAAATTTATTTGAATATAATTATGTATATCTGAATCGGGTTAAATGGGCTCAAAACCTATGAATTTTAGAGGTGAAATTCATTGGTTTTGATATAGGAAGGGGGAAGCTACTATGCATGAGATTAGGGTTTTGAGATGTGTGGTTGAGATAATTATTTGCTCTCTTATCCTACCCATATAAAAGCTAATCACAAAACCCTATTCAAAGGCTAATACATTTTTTTGAGCTGCCACTTTCTTCTTATGCTTCCTCATTTTAATGGCAGCAACTCTCCTCTAAAATCATCCCAAAAATTCTCAAATCCAATTTAAATTAAAAAATACTAATTTGTAGTAGAAGGTCTCCAATCCCGGATTAGCAACCAGATGGATTGGGAATTATTCTTAGAAGAGAATTTATTGCTCAACGTGGACTCAAAGGCTTCATTAGAAGGTGAACTTTTATTTATTATTATTGTTTTGATTTCAAGTTTATCATATGAATGTTGATTTACATCCAAATCACTTGTTTGTATTCAGATTTGTTTATTGTTTAGATTAGGTGAGATTTTTGTGGGTACATGTGTTTGTAACAATTGGATTTGTTATTTGCATGTTGTAGTATTTTTTTTTTATTTTTTGTTGAATTTTTTCCTAAACAAAATTTAATTTTGATTTATATTAATATATATAGATAAATCTAGATTAAATGTATGCAGATTTGTAAATTGTCTATATGTATAATTGTATATATGTTTATATCTTGTATATATTTAATCTAAAAAAATTTTATGATGTTTTATACCTATTGTGAATCATAAAATATAAAATTAAATAATTAAATATGTATATAAATATTTTATTATTATTTAATGATTTTGTGAATTTTTATTATGTAAAAAATGTTTAATGGTTCAAAATTTCAATTTTATATTGTTTATATTTTTTGCACCATCTAAGATGCTTACTGTAAAATTTTAAGATCTTTTGAAATTAATTTATTATTTTTTAAAATTAATTTACTTTCGACCTGCAATCAATTATTTAATTAAAAATATAAATTCAATTGATAAAATTCTAGAAATTTTTCTTAAGCATTAGTATTTCAAAGGTATCTTTAGAAAAAATTTCAGATTTTTAAAACTTTATTTAATTTTTTTTATAATTAATTTATTTTCAACCGTAGTTAATTATTTAATTAAAAATATAATTTCTGTTGAGAAAATTCTATAAAATTTTCCTAAGCATAGAATATGTCTAATCAACGTTTAGAAATAGTTTTATAATTTTTCAACTTGATTTCATATTTTCAATAATTAATTTGATTAAGGGCTATTATCAATTATTTAATAATAAATATTATTTTAATTGAAAAAATTACATAAATTAATATCAAGCCCAAAATATGTTTCCATATTTTCTAAAACTATAAAACTTGTATTTTTATCATGTGATTATTTTATATTAATTTATTATGGCAAAGACTGTTTTATTCAATAATATATATATATATATATATATATATATATGCGAGAATTTTTGGCACGTGCAACGTACGTGCGTATAAACCCTCTTATAAAATTATTAAATTTAGAATTTTTATGTGGTTTTGATAAAACAAATTGAAAAATATAAAGAAAAAAATTATTATTTTTTTGTCGGAATAGAGTTTCGAAGTTGTAATTTTATTTACGTTCCAACATTTCAATTTGAAAATAAATGTTAATTTTTATTCTTCATCGAATTCGAACTTTTAACCTTTGTTTGTATGTAAGGGTATATTTGGAACTTTGCAGTCGGACCAAGAGATTGCGCTCCTATTCCAATTATTAATAAAGACGCGATATTTTAACATGTGCAATGCACGTGCATGTAAGCTCTTTATTAAATTATTAAATTTGATAGTTCTATGTAGTTTGATAAAAACAAACTGAAAAATATAAAGAAAAAATGTAATTTGAACTTGTAACATTGTTTATGTTTTAAAATTTCCATTTGAAAATTGATGTTAATATTTGTTCACAGTGAGATTTGAATTTATGATCACTTGTTTATATGGAAGGGCGTTTTTGAAATTTCACGGTCGGACCAAAAAATTATGTTTTTATTTGAATTGTTAATAAAGATTAATGAAGATTTACAATTGGTTGATTTATCTAGAAAGATCTTGCATTACCTATTCTAATGCAGCCATGTATGTTTGACTCGCTCTCTGAAGTCTAATTATAATTAAATTTCAAATTGTATAAATAATTGGAATCAACATTTAGGTTTGAATATGTCTAAAATGATTGTAGCAAGATTTTATATCCTAATTTTTTAGGGAGATAATAAGAAATAACAATTTAATATTTAAAAAGTTATATATAGGGGTATTTTGGAAGGTTCATGGTCAGACCAAAAGATTATGCTTCTATTCCAACTGTTAACAAATATATATATATTTGTATGTATGTATGTATATTCATATACATATATTAATATTTTGTTTTGACGTATTATACAAGCACATATTTGAACAAATTACAGTACACACAAAGTGAGTTAATATGTCTGTTGCAATGTAAATCCCAGCATCTATATACGTGCACATTATACCCTTCATGGATTATGATGTTACACATGCACACACATATGTATGTATATATATATGGTTCATATATATATATATACTTATACAAATAAATAAAACAAAATCAAATAAATCTCAAACTACAGTTTGTACAGTTAGAATACATATGGGCACGGTAATAAATCTTGCCATGAATAAATTATTACCTAATGATATTTAATATATCAATCAATTTAAATTAAAGAGAGAAAATGAAAGGTTTCTCTCTCCATTTAATGCAATTAATACTCTCAATTAATTCTTGTTTTAGGGAAAGAAATGAAAAGTTTCATTCCCTGTACATTAACTAAATGTTAGGTGTATTTGATACACTATACATTTGAAATTAAAAACTTCCCTTTAACTAATTTAAATAAAATAAATGATTTTACTTAGAAATTTTTTATTAATGTTCTAAACAAATTAGGCTTTATAGGCCCAACTAAGATCCAATAGGGTAAAAAAATTTGAAATTCACCCATTTCTTCCGCTGTGGGCTAGCCCAGTTCCTTCAGTTTGTTCTGCATTTCGGATGCTTCGATAAGGATCATTGAATCGATTGGTGTTCGTAGAGGGTTCCACCCATCTGTGATGATGGGTATCAACTTATTATCTATTTGTCATTTACCGTTAGGTTATGTGTAACATATTAGTTGGTTGTTAGTATTATTATGATACCTATATTACCCTTGCATTTGTATATTGGATTACCTTTACCATGGTATATTATTACATATCAGTCACAATATATTAGTTATGTCAATTCATTGATGACAAGAGAAGAACGGGTTATGGTATGGTTCCCTACCTTTAAGTTTGGTTTACTTTACTTATTTATGGGCAGTCTGTATTATCCATGAGCCACGTTTGTGGAGAGGACCGGTTGTACTTCAGTAGTTTCCTGTTTATTTGTATATGGTTTTGATATATAGTATTTTGAGATAGTTCCCTCACACCAGGCTTTATGTTTGATCCATGTTTTTTCATTGTCTATTTATGTCATGATAACTCTCGGGTACTTGATTGAGTAGTTTCGAAGCCAGGTGCTTTTGGGGATACACTTTCAGGCCAACTGCAGCACTTTGGAGGTGAGGTCGATGCTTTGGATATACTTGATATTATAGTAGTACATGACAGATATTATATTTATATACAAGACTAATTGTATCATATATTGTATTATAACTCTCTGTATTAATATTTATTTATAGTTACTTCCATCGGCACTGTCTCATTTATATTGGTCATCATGTTAGGTTCATGTATATTCAATGTATTATATATTATCATTCCGCTGTGAGATTCTATCGCCGCACCTAGGTTTTGGTGCTTTGTTTTTTTATTTTTACCCTGACGGACTGTCTTTGGTGGTATTCAGGAGTTAATGTTGTCATTAGACGTGATTCAAGGTATTACAAAGGGCGGGTCGTCACAGTATCATCCATAAATAAAAGAAGGGAAAGGCCATTACTCATAATCTCATTTCCAATGCTGTTTAAAATCCCATTACTACTGTCTAGCTTGATAATCCTAGTGAAAACGTCAGTATTTAAATTAAACAGAAGAGGTGACAAAGGGTTACCTTGCCTAAGTCTATATTTCGATTGAATTTTATTTCCTAGTATACGATTAACCTTAATACTTGAAATTTTCAGTTTTAAGTAGAGACATAATCCATTACATCCATCTGACGCTGAAACCCCTAGCCAGTAACAAATCCTTATGAAAATCTCGATCAATTAAATCAAAAGCTTATGCAAAATCTAGTTTTAGAAGCGCACAAGTGATATTATTTTTGCAACAATAATTGATAAATTTTTGAACTACCGCTACCCTATCTGTAATATTTCTACCTTTGATAAAAATCAGCTCAAGTAATATCAATTAATTCATTCATTTTAGTATTTAACCTATTAGCTAAAACTTTATAAATAATTTTGAAAGAACAATTTAATAATGGTATCGGTCTGAAGTCTTTTAACTCATTTTCTCCCACTTTCTTGTGTAATAAGATTACGTTAGCGAAATTAAATCTGCCTAATTGTAGTGAACTATCATAGAATTCGTTAAACATTTTAATTATATCGAATTTTAAAACATTCCAAAAAAATACATAAAATAAAATAGGAAACCCATCAGGGTCAGATGATTTATCACTGTGCATATCCTTTATAGCCCTCTAGGTCTTCTGTAAATGGGTTATCCAGACTCTCTGAAACAATCCTAGTATCATTAAGGTATAAATCGTCTCATTTAACATTAAAACTATGCCCCATCTTAGTGCTAAAAATTTCTTTATAATAGTTAGTAAATGCCTCATGTAAAGCTTTTTAATCAAAAATCTCGACATTATTAATTAATATAGAATTAATGGTGTTATTACATTTTTCTACCATTTGCTACTATATGAAAAAATTGATATTTTTCACCCCTCATCCATTCATTGGACCCTAGATCTTTGTCTCCACATCACTTATCCTTGTGTTAAAATTTAATTTAATTCTTCCTTTAGATTTGAAAGTGTATTTATTTTTGAAATATTTAAAATTTTGGATTCTTCAATTTTATTCAACTTTAAATTTTCATTTAGTAGTTTATTTTTTTAAATTCTAATATTGCCAAAAACATTTTTATTCCATTTCCTAATAAAATTTCTTAAATCTCTAAGTTTACTTACACAAATCTTAGCTATTTTCTTGAAAATTTATAATTGTATTTACTAAAGAAAGCCATTTGTTTTCAAATAAATTTGAAAAATTATTTTCTAACAATCTTTTCAAATCTAAAAGTTTTATTTATAACATTTTGATTATTACAAGATAAAACAATTGGACGGTGATTTGAATAAATACTCGAAAGTCCAACAACCTTGCAAACATGATATTTATCTTCTACTTCATCATAAATAATTTTTTTATCTAAAAGTGACATCAATGGGATGTCCATATTATTTGACTAAGTGTACTATCTATTTTTAACTGTAACACAATTAAGTTACTATCAACAATAAACTGATCAAACTCTTCAATAGTATAAAAATTGCCTTATTTAGGAGTTCGTTCCCTTATGAATATAGTGACATTAAAGTCCCCAACTGTGACGACCTACCTTTTCAACTCTTGAAAATCGATACTAATACATTCTCGATATTCACGTGCTGCAAATTCAAGTGCCGGAAAAGTAGATTAATCAAGGGTAAAAAGAAAATAACACAAAACAGAGTAGAAAATAGAATCCTCATGAATGGAATAATCATATATTATAAAAAAATCCTTTTACTGTGGAAAAAAATACAATATTAGAGTCTTACCTAGATTCAGCCTGAACAGTTATAAATCCTTTGCCCTTACAAATGCTGAAAAATAACAACACAAATGCAGCAGAAAAATAGAATGCGTCCATACGTTGATGAAGATCTCCAACTCTCCTCTGGAAACTCCAAAGTCTTTAGCTAAACCTGAAACTACTCGGATTTGACCCGAGTATTAAAAGTACTCGGATCAGGCTTGATAAATCAGCGTGAGAAAACTCGAATTATAAATATATACGATAGTGTAATATATCAGATTAATGCCAATCAAAACCTTTGAAAAGAAGGGTATCTCGTAAGACCACGTCGCACATAAACACGGACGAGTTTTTACCTTACGATAACCAAAATACTTTATACCAAAACAAATTCGATATTATCATTAATGACATTGGTTTGAAAACACTTTTCAAATACATACACAAAGTAGATATCAATACTCGGATAATATCAAACGATGTATATGATTCCAAATGGGTAGCTAAAATGTTTGCAAAGCATTACCGCCATTTTGGAAATACAATCAAAACCATAAAGCCCATATTGGAATTGGATTTCCAACATGATAGAGAACTAGTTGTTAGAACCTATATTCTATAGTTTCGATGAAAACAACTATACAATCATACACATACAACATATTCCATCTATTTGCAGGTAAATGGTTCGAGAATTCACAATATCATGACTTGAAGATGAACAGTAGAAGAAAAGAATCATTGGTATTAGAGAAGCTATTATATTGTGTTATAGTCATAGATATATGGTTTGTAAAATCTCCTTGAGTAGTTTTTACACAAAATCACACATAAAAGCTTTTACAAGGTTTACATTATTTTAAACAAAGTCATTTTATAAGTACACGGACATCAGACGTTTGTTTATAAAGTCAAACGTCTAACTATGCTCTCGGGTTAAAAAATATATAATGTTACAGACGTTTGAATTTTATCCCAGACGCCTGACCTGGGTAACGGGCTAAAATCCTGAATAGACACTTGCTTCATTTTAATGGTTGCATCAATATATTTTCAATGCATATCTTCTTCCTAAAAGATTATAACCCTTAGACTGAAGTAAAACATACTAAAGGTTATTACTTCTCAAGAAAACCCTTGAACACTTATAAATATGTAAAGATTTTAAGAAAGAAGTCACTTGAATTTTTTGAATCTCTTCTCTTTATTCTTTGCATACTTTGATTTCTAAAAAGCAATCTATACATCATTCTTATCACTTCCTAAAAAACAGCTTCACATACACATACTACTCAAAGAAGATTATTGGAAGATTTGTACTGTGCGGTCAAAATCAGTGTTACTAAGAACACATACTTGTCAAGAAAATACTTTTTGTATCAAGCCTATTCCTCCGGGCGAAGCGATGGTTGTTTGCTAGTTTAAGGCCAAAGGGGAGCTTCGAGACTGGACATAGGACGGGAGGTCTGAACCAGTATAAAAACTCTGGTATGATTGTTTCTATTTACTTTACTCTAGTAGTTATAAGTTAGTTTTTATTACATTTGCATATTAGATATAAATACACGATCCATACACACCTTCATTTGGTATCAGAGCACAGTTATTTCAGGTTACAGTAACATGTAACTGAAAATATTTAATATGGCAAGTACATTTCAAGAAGGTCAATCCACTACACGTCCTCCACTATTCATTGGATCTAATTATGCTTACTGGTCTACACATATGCTTAGTTTTACGAAAGCTAATGGTCTAGAAATTTGGCAAGCAACACAAGTTAGATATGAAGCATCAGATAAAAATATAAGCACTTGGATAGATGCTCAAAAGAACACAACAACAAACAATGCTAAAGCCATGAATGTTCTCTTATGTTCACCTGACAAAAATGAATTTTCACGTGTCATGCTGTGCACTACTGCATATGATATATGGTGTACACTACAAATCACTCATGAAGACACAAATAAAGTTAAACAAACAAATATTTCCATTTTACAAAATAATTTTTCTTCATTTAAAATAAAAGCAAATGAATCTATTGGTGATATGTATGCTAGATTTCAAACTATTCAACACGATCTCATGGCACTTGGAGTCAAATTCACAGATTTTGATTTAGTTACACATATTTTAAATTCTTTAACTAATGAATGGAAAGAAAAGTGTTGGCCATTGAAGAGGCTAATGACCTATCTCAACTAAAAGTTGAAGAATTGATAGGAAACTTGATGTCATACGAAGCAAATTTGCAGACAAGAAAAGAACAAAATCATAAAAAGAAGAATATAGCTTTTTAAGCCAATGATGGTGATTCAGATTTAGATGAAGATGTGATCGTATTTATTGCCAAAAACTACAGCAAGTTCAAGAAATTCAAAACGATGATGAAATCCCAAAACGGAGGAAATTCAAATTTATCCAGCCAAACTTCAATCAAATGCTTTGGATGTGACAAGTTCGGACACATGAAGAAATAATGCCTAGAACTCAATAATGACAAAAAGAAAGCAAGTTTGAGAAATTGGAGAAAAGAAAACGGGCATTTCAAGTAACTTGGGATGACTCAGATTCATCTTCATCATCAGACAGTGACAGCGAAGGTGATTTTGAGCAAGCCAATGTATGCTTCATGGAAAACACTAAGGAGGTCTGTCCCAATCTTACTTATAATGAAATTTTAGAACTTATCATGGAACTAGATGACAAATATAGTGAAACTAAAAGGTTAAATAAAGTATATGTTGCTAAATTTAATCAAATGGAGCTTGAAATAGGATTATTAAAAGATGAGAAAACCGTTCTAGAAGAAGAATTAGAAATTACAAAGGAAAAATGTAAGAATCTTTCTATTCAAAATGATTCTTTATTATGTGAAATAGAAAAGGTTAAACTAGAAAATAATGATATTAGAAAAGAAAACATTATATTAAAGGATAATCTAGAAGCATCAAAATCCGAAATTTCTGATCTTAAAAGTAAGTTAGATAAGATTACAAATAATGTTTCAAAATTCAATAAAGGAAAGCAGAATTTGGAAATTTTGATCAAAATTTCTAAACCATCTGGAAATCAGAATGGATTAGGATTCAAAAAGACTCCAAAACATAGAAACTATAGCTCACTATAAAAAAAGTTCAAAAAGCCACAAAGTAGAGAAAAAGCTTCTAACTCTAAAATAATGAAAATATGAATTTCAAAATCTAGTAACAAACTAATTAGACAGAAACACATATATAACTATTTGAAAAGTGTTGTTCATAATGAAAACTACTCTTTTAAAGGTCCCAAACCCTCCTAGGTATAGCTACCTTCACTCTCTAACACTTAGGACCCTAACGGAGGAAGTGTGTACCAATTAAATTATTTTTATCTTGCAGGTACCCAAAAAAAATCTAATAACAAGGAGAAATGGATACTTGATGGTGGATGCTCCAAACATATGACTGGAAATGCACATATGTTATCGAATATAACGTACATAGATCGTGGTACTGTAACCTTCGGAGATAATTCAAAAGGATTTGTCATTGGAATTAGAGATGTCATCAATGTCGGTTGTCCACTTCACCTCTTATTACCAATGTTCTTTTAGTTAAAAATCTAAAACATAACCTATTAAGTATTAGTCAACTTTGTGACAAAAGATTCAAAATTGATTTTGAAAAGAATAAATGCAACATATTTGATCAAAATAAAAATCTGATCTTTGAAGGTTTAAGAAAAAGAAACATCTATGTCTTAAATATGAAGTTTAATAACTCCAACAATTTATGCCTATCCGCAGATTTTAATGATCCATGGATATGGCACAAATGGTTATGTCACATAAACTTTAGATTTATAAACAAATTGGCTAAACACAATTTGGTTAGAGGTCTTCCTAAAATAAACTATAAAGTTAAAATTTTATGTGATGCATGTCAATATGGCAAATTAAAAAGGAGTTCATTCAAATCTAAAAAGAAAATTTCTACCAAACAACTTTTAGAATTACTACATCTTGATTTATTTGGACCTACTCAAGTACGTTCAATAAATCATAACAAGTATGTATTTGTTATTGTAGATGATTTTTCAAGATATACATGGACACTATTTTTAGAACATAAGAGTGATACTTTTGAGATGTTTAAGATTTTTGCTAAAAGAATTAAAAACTTGAAGAATCTTAAAATAAAAAGTATAAGAAGTGACCACAGAGGTGAATTCGAAAACGAGACTTTTGAAAATTTCTATAACAAAAAGGGAATTTCACATAATTTTTCATTTCCCCAAACACCACAATAAAATAGTGTTGTAGAAAGGAAAAATCGTACACTTCAAGAATGTGCACGAACTATGCTTAACAGTAGTGGTCTACAAAGAATTTTTGGGCAGAAGATGTAGCTACTGCTTGTTATGTATTAAACGTGTCACATTACGTCCTTTAACCAAAAATACCCGTTATGAAATGTTTCTTGGTAAAAAAAACCCAAAGTATCGTACTTTCGAATATCCGGTTCAATATGTTTTATACTAAACAATAAAGATAATCTTGGAAAATTTGATTCAAAAGCCGACGAAGGAATCTTTGTCGGATATTCAGATCATAGCAAAGTTTATAGAGTATTTAATAAACATACTAGTACTATAGAAGGAAGTCTACACGTCTCATTTGACGAAATCATTTCTAATAACAAAAACAGTGATGATGATGAAATTTTGACAAAACCATCTGAAAATAACATTGTTTCAAATAAAAATAATAAGAATACTATTGACAATGAGAATACGTTAAGATCACCACCTCGTATTTTGAAAGGCCATCCAATTAACAATGTAATTGGTGATTTGAATACAAAAGTTTCTACTAGACATCAACTAAATCAAACGTGCCACTATGCATTCATTTCAAATTTTGAGCCAAAGAATTATAAAGAAGTGTCGAATGATGAGTCATGGATTATGGCAATGCAAGAATAACTTAATCAATTCGAAAGAAATGAAGTATGGGAACTTGTACCGAGGCCTACAGTTCAATCCGTAATCAGGACAAAATGGGTTTATAGGAATAAAGCAGATGAAAATGGAAACATTGTTCGGGATAAAGCAAGGTTAGTAGCACAAGGATATAATCAAGAGGAAGTCATTGACTATAAAGAAACGTTTGCTCCAGTCACACGTTTAGAAGCCATCCGAACTTTACTTGCTTTTGCATGTCATCATAACTTTAAACTTTTTCAAATAGACGTAAAAAGTGCCTTTCTAAACGGTTTTATAGAAGAGAAGGTTTATGTCGAGCAGCCTTCGTTGTTCATACATGAAAAATTTCCTGAACATGTCTTTAAACTAAAGAAAGTTTTATATGGTTTAAAACAAGCACCTCGTGCTTGGTATGATAGACTAAAAACTCGTTTAATAACTTATAGATTTCAAATTGGAAAAATAGATACAACTTTGTTTATAAAAAGAGATGATAATGATATTTTGGTTGTTCAAATATATGTGGACGACATAATATTTGGATCAACAAATGAAAAGTTATGTAACAATTTTGCAGATATCATGAAAAATGAATTTGAAATGTCTTATATGGGAGAATTAAATTTTTTCTTAGGATTATAGATTAAACAGTCAGAAATGGTATTTTTATAAAAAATATTGTCACGGTTTGTTAAAACGCTTTGGAATGGAAAAAACATCTAGTAAACCAATCATGATGAGTGTGTGTTTATGTGCAAGATTTCAAGCACAACCAAAAGATTCACACTATCGAGCAGTTAAACAAATTACGCGATACTTAACCAACATTAAGGGTTACAGTCTTTTCTATCCTAAAGGCACCATATAGTGGTGCAGATTTCGGTAGTTGCAAAACCGATAGGAAAAGTACAAGTGACACCTGTCACTTTATCAGTCAATCTCTAGTTTCATGGTTCGGTAAAAAACAGAATTGTGTTTCACATTCGACCTATGAAGCGGAATACATTTCTGTAGCCCTGTCTTGTGAACAAGTTATATACATGCAGCAAACTCTTCAAGATTTTGGTAAAATTATAACTCGTTCACCTATATATTGCGATAATATGAGTGTCGTAAACCTATCTAAAAATCCTATAAATCATTCTCGGACTAAACACATTGATATCCGGCATCATTTTCTTAGAGATAACGTAGAAAAAGGTATCATATCTTCAGAATTTGTTAATACCGAAAACCAAATCGCAAATATTTTTACAAACCATTATGCAAAGCATCTTTCATAAAGCTTAGAAGATAATTGGGTATATGTTCTCTATCCGAACTTCTTTAATTCTTTAAAATAAATTAAAAAAATTCTGTGGTCATATATCATTCAACCACAAACTAAATTATCTGGTTTGAGGTTATAAATTTTTTTACTCTAAAAATACTTTCTATATTTAGACAACTACTTTATATATATAGTAGATAGAACGCACATATATATTATATTCTTTCAAAAAGCCTTCTCTTCAAAACCAAAAATCATGTCTTCTGAACGAAACTCTGACTTTTCTTCAATAGACTATGGCTCTCCATCATCCAATAGTGCCTATTCTTCCCCTTCAAAAGTCACCCCACAATCAAACAAGTCCATTTCACCAGCTTCTAAAACGCCGTATCGCACGGGATATTCGCCTCTTGGCAAAAAGGCTAAGAAGAATATCAACCTAGAATCACCATCTGTGCATAATAAACTAGATGAGATACGTCACTGCCAACAAGAAATGATCGGAGTACAAAAGGAAATGCACTACAAGCAAGAAGGACAAAGCATGCATCTACGTTTTCTGGAAAGTGGAAATTAGCCATAAGGGCCTCTTTAGCAAGCGTAATTAGTTTCTAGGACACACAACTGAAATAATTACTTTTAAGGACAAAATGCAAAATAATTAGTTTCTAAGGCCTAAAAACCTATGAAATTATGTCCTTGAAAGTAATTGCACTGCTGATTTTGTCCTTAAAAGTAATTATTCTGTTGACTTTGACCTTGAAATTAATTTCTATGGATGTGTGTCCTATAAACTAATTGGACTGCAAAGTTTGTTCTTCTGGTGAAATGCCCCTTCTGGAAAAGTGTCTCTTTACAATATGCGGACACTCTCCAATAAAGAATTGTCTTCATAAGAAGTCACCTCGCTTCATTGAAACACCGATCAAAGATGGTAATGTTACCCCACGAAACTTATGGGGAGAAGGGATATCAAACAACGGAAATAGTCCTGCTCTTCCATACCGGTTCCTCTTAAGCCATCTATAGAGCAAACCAAGATTGAGCCAAATTTGTGGGAAAAACAAAACTACCGTTCCTCAAACTCATCCGATGAAAACTAAAGAAGTCTTTCGTAAAGGAGGGGGCGTTTAATATTATACATTTTTTTCAAAATAAGCATGTATATTCATGCATGAATAATCATTTGTAATTTTCATAATAATCCAGACGTCTGAATGAGGTCTTTGGAAAAATTCATACTTCAGCACGGACGTCTGAAAAATAACCCATACGTTTGTCTGTGCTCTCTGGAATATTACATGCTTCAGCACAAATGTCTGAAAAATAGGCCAGACGTCTGTTAGTGTTCTTTCGAAAAAATAATCCCCTCAACATAGATGTTTGAATTTCCTCCCAAACGTCTATCCGCACTCTCTGTTTTGAAATCTACCCCGTCCAGACGTCTGATCGAAAGTTCGAGGCGTCTGTTATTCGCCTAAGTCCATACCTTTTCACCACCTATATATTATCTTTTCACCTTTCTCCTCATTTTTACCGTTTTTCATTCCCCCAATTTCAAAACCCTAAAAACCAAAACAATTTCCTCATTCAAAAGCTCAAATCAATGGCTCAAAACTCCCGTTGCTAAAAGAAAGAAGGCTACTCCAGGACAAAGTTCTCAACCTCCTACTCAAAGCTTCGTCATTGACAATCACATAGATGAATGGATTGTTGAGAAGGAGCATGGGAAGCAAAAATTGAAGGATTTGGAGAAAAAGCCTATACATTCTGGTCCATTTTATCCTATTCGATGATTTTCTCATTATGATATTAACAATGTGACTAAAGATGCTAATATTTATCCTTTAATCAACTACGATGATAATGCTGGGAACATAGATGAATTAGCGGTATTTCGTTTTCTTATCAATTTATGCTCTTTAAAAATTGGAATCCTTCTAACGATGAAAATTGGATTTGAACAAGCGTTTATGGAATAATCATAAATTTAATATTGAGATGCTTGGACAAATTTCTCGTTGTTCTTACATGGGAATTATATTACAAGATGTTCCCGATACAAGACATGCACCAGGGATATTGTCACTCATCTTATTTAGGAAGATAACATGCGCAAATTAAAACAATCAAGTTTTCATCCACAAGCTCGACTACTTAATCGTACGCTCATCAGCACAATCATCCCTAGATTAGGTAGTCATGAATAATTATATGAAGATGATCATAAAGCTTTGTATGCTATATTTGGTAATATTGAAGTAAACTGGGCACGATACATTTTTGAGCAAATAAAAAGCTTTTGGACGCCTCAATGTCGAAGCATCATTTATGCACCATATATCATGAGAATTCTACGATCATTTGGCATCCCTTCATATCTTTCCCAATATGAAGAAATTTCCGTTAAAGGTAGTGGAATTAGATTTCTATTTTTGATGCATCTTCCTGAATTTCCACCTAGAATAGCACCTTTCTCACAGTATCATCATCAACAACAACAAACTCCAACTTGGCCTTCCCAATCAGTAGGACCTTCCGAACCTACAGAGTATTACTCTGACTTGGAAATTCAAGAAGCAAGAATTGCAGCTGGACCAGGGGAGAACTATCAAGATGTTGCACTTTAAAACCAACGTCTCCTCTCCTTGAACCAAAAGGCATTGGATAAAAAGATCTCTCGCTTAGAACGATCTTTTTCTACTAGAATGACCAAAGTAGATAAAACAATAGAAAAGGTCGTTTCTACTTTAGGGAAAGTAATGAGAAAGGTAAGGGGTCGTTCCTCTTCACGGTCTTCATCTTCTCTATCCCCGACACCACCACCACCACAGTTGTTTCAGCCAGGACCTTTTTCAGGCGCAGGGCCTTCAGGTGAACCAGCACCACAATCTCATCATGTTAAGACACCAATAACTATTGATACCGAGGAAAGTGAAGATATATCCTGGCCTCCACAAGACCCTCCACACTATAGTCATTACACAGCATTTCAGGGTTTCTCTATTCGAGAAGATAAGGAATACCATGATCAGTCACAGTGGCAAAGCAGTGACTATGATGAAGATGCCTCTAATCTCTGGGGATACTTCCAATATCAGTAAGTTATCTTCTCTTTTCATTCATAATAGTGCATAAAACTTCTTGAGAACAATTAGTTTGTTTATGTTTGGTATTGTCTATAACTCGGTAAAACCTTATGTTCTTTGTGCTTCTATGTATAGTATGTTACTTATGCTTCCATGATAAACCATCATTTCTTTGTACTATGTTTCATGCAAAATTTTGTGTCTTGTAATCTCCTCAATGTTTAATAATTCTTTTTGATAATGGCAAAGGGGAGAGATATAATATTACATGTATATAGGAGGAGGAATCACACTCAGGGGGAGCTATATGCTTATTCTATAATTGATTGTATAGTTGTCATCATCAAAAAGGGAGAGAATGTTAGAACCTCTATTCTATAGTTTCGATGACAACAACTATATAATCATACACATACAACATATTCCATCTATTTGCAGGTAAATGCTTCGAGAATTAACAATATCATGACTTGAAGATGAACATTAAAAGAAAAGAATCATTGGTATTAGAAAAGCTATTATATTGTGTTATAGTCATTGATAGATGGTTTGTAAAATCTCCTTAGTAGTTTTTACACAAAATTGCACATAAAATATTTTACAAGGTTTTCATTATTTCAAACAAAGTAATTTTATAAGTACACAAACATCAAACATCTGTTTATAAAGTCAGATGTCTGACTATGCTCTCGGGTTAAAAAATATATAATGTGACAGACGTCTAAATTTTATCCCGGACGTTTGACCTGGGTAACGGGCTAAAACCCTGAATAGACACTTACTTCATTCTAATGGTTGCATCCATATCTCTTCAATGCATCTCTTCTTCTTCAAAGATTGCAACCCTTAGACCGAAGTAAAATGTACTAAAGGTTGTTACTTCTCAAGAAAACCATTGAACACTTATAAATATGTAAAGATTTTTTTGAAACAACTCACTTGAATTTTCTGAATCTCTTCTCTTTATTCTTTGCATACTTTGATTTCTAAAAAGCAATCTATACATCATTCTTATCACTTCCTAAAAACAAAGCTTCACATACACATGCTACTCAAAGGAGATTATAGGAAGATTTGTACTGTGCAGTCAAAATCAGTGTTACTACGAACACATAATTGTCAAGAAAAGACTTTTTGTATCAAGCCTATTCCTCCGGGCGAATCGAGGGTTGTTTGCTAGTTTAAGGCCGAAGGGGAGCTTCGGGACTGGATGTAGGACGGGAGCTCTGAACCAGTATAAAACTATGGTGTGATCGTTTCTATTTACTTTACTATGTTAGTTATAAGTTAGTTTTTATTACACTTGCATATTAGATATAAATACACGATCCATACACACTTTCACTAGTGGCCATTTCCTCCGATGCGAAATCCATGCATAACATCCTAGTCTCCGGTGACTATTCACTTTTCTCAAGCAAGCCTCCGTTGTTACACTACTATGGAATGGCGTATTTCAGTGGCTTTGCTCTTTCTCAATCGAGCCTCCAATACCTGTCCATTTAAACCATTGAGGGTCCAAACACTACTAGACTCCTCCATCACCAATAAAACCGGTAGCCTGAAATATATGTCCTGCAGACCACATAGTATCTCGTATCATTCCTGGGATATGAGGCTCGTGAAGCTACGCTCTTCTTTCTAGAAAGCCGTGCATTGCTTTTCACAAAGCCACACTTTTCTTTTCATAAAGCCATGATTTACTTTCACAAAGCACATTCCACTCAGAATGCCACTTTGCCATTTCTAACAACACACTATTGATTTCCCAAAAAATACAACCTCTGAGCTCGTACGTCTTAGAGAAATGTGTTAAATAGAGGAGGGATTACCTCCTACCACCAAACAGATGTACGTTTGTAGAGATCAATGTACGTGGTTGTAGAAATGCAATATCAAACACTCATCCATACAAGTTGTCCAAGTGAAGGACAAACCGAAGGCACTCCTCCTACTACTTCCTGTTTGGGAATCACCCCTAGGATTAGTAGCGAGTAGTCCTTGCAAATCGAAGATTTTCAGAACAAAGGCACTACTACCACTATATATATATGATATGGGGAATAACCCAGAGGTTAGTGGCAATGTCTTCACTTTCGAACGCGTATATTGGTTCGAAGTGGTTTTCAGATAGGAATTACCCAAATTCGACCCTAGTTTCTCCGAACCAATCATCAATAAAAAGATGTAAAGTATATAGGTGATTATCAAATAACATCCAATATATTTATCTTTTTATCAAATCAAATATCATTCGGTGATACATTATTTTAAACTATTCCTTTTTCTTTTAAGAGTATATAGAATCATTAAGCCTCGTTTATTAAATTCTCTAGTTGATTAAACCTCTTTAATCTTGGAGTAATTCCTAATCATTTCACCTTTTACTTAGGAAAACATTTCCAAATCATTTATTTAAATCTTAACAAAGATTTCTTATTTTCAAATCATAACTTTTAAATGGGTCAAAAATGATGTTATTTAGGACATCATTTACTGTAAACCCAAATCAAGTATTGAGTAGAAAAGGATCCATAGAGATTAGACTAATTAACTCAATACCAATTTCTATATTCAACCTGTGATATTCGTCGAATAATGGTGAAATCACATTTTAAATTCACACGAATAGTACGACTTCCCTCCTTGGAATTTAATACAGAGTTTAATTAGGGTATTATCTATACCACTAAAATCATATTTTCAAATCTTGTTTAACATTTGAAAAGTCCCAAATCTCTTTTCTTTTAACTTAAGAAAATGCGGTCCGAGTATATCAAATTAACTCCGTAGGGCCAGTCCGGATAGCTAAAGCGGAACCCAGACACTGGTTGTCCAAGCTCGGGTTTAGAGACTATCTCTCTGTCACGCATAAGACAGTCAAGTTATTTGATCAACTCTAAGTCCTTTATATGATCTTTTTTAGAGATGGTTTTCATTTACTTAACACTATTCCAAATATTGTTTAAAACAATTTTCCTTTAACCATTTATTTTAAACTCATTTTAAATAATTATATAACTTTCAATCATCTTCAAAATACTTAATTATTCATTTGAAAAGATTACTAAAAATATTGGGGAAGAATGATTAATTCAAACCATGATTTGCAAAAGTTACCAAAAACTATTGCAAAAGCCACTATGAATAGTGTTTTAAAGCTTCTTTGATCAAAACACTAATTTCATTTCATATAAATCTATTTTTATAACTCAAATCCCCTTTAAAACATTTTAACATATATTTATGGAATTTACTTCATATTTTTAATGATTTAAAAATATCTATTTTTAAAGAATTTACCACTTTGGTTTCCGAACTACCGAAACGCGATGTTTTTGAAAACTTGATTGGACATATTTAAAACTCTACAAATTGAAATCTTAATTTTCTTCTTATTTGAAAACTATACCCACACAGGTTCGGAATATTCTTATTTTAAAGAATTCCGACTTATATTGAATCCTACACATTGATTTAACTTTTCATGTCCGAAAATGACGAACTACCGCTACGCAACGAGCTCGATTTGGCTATATTTTTCAAACTTTAATAAACTTTGTCAAAACTTGTTAAAATGTTTAAAACACCATAATAAACCATTTTAAACCATTTCAAACTATTTTTACTACATAAAAAACTCCTTTTCCACTTTATTCCATATTATAATATTATATATTCATTTTTCAATCTTTTATATTCAAAACCATAAAAAGGCTTACTAACTCACATACACATATTAATAGGGATTTATTTTTCCATGAATTAACTACGGTTAATTAATTAACCATTTTTATTTTGGATAATTATGATTTTTCCTTTATTGTTTATATTTATCACAACCAAGTTATCAACCATATAATTAACCAATTTTTAAACATCCATATAAATCATCCAAGATATTAAATGGTCGTATTATCATACTTGAAATAATTATAGACGTTATTTAATAATTACGAACGTCGAGTACTTACCATCGATTTCCACTCCACCAGACTTTTTCGAAGCTTCTTCAAATTAAGCCGGCGGCACTCTGGCAGCACTTCCTCCCCTTTTCTTTTCTCCAGGACCTCTGGAACTTGCTCTTAGACCCTGGTATGTTCGGCCATGACCCATGGGAGGGTGGTATGCTCGGCCAAACATGTGTATGGACGTGGGCCGAATATGTATGAGAGGGAGGGAGTGGTTTTGATATTATTTCGGAGGTGGGTCTACTTTATATTCATGTGGATATAATTTATTTTAATTTTGCCATAATTTCTTCATAATTTTCTTAAGATGAAGAAGCCATTAAAGTGGCTCAAGAAGATGGAAAAGAAAAAGAGAATGGGTGTGTGAATTAATGAGAGAATGGGGTAGGTATTTATAGGTAAGTTTTGAGAAAAAAATATCATAATATTTTCCACCCACCATCACATCACCACTTTCTACTTCCTCCTCCCATCACTTCGACCATGCATCACCTACCTCCATGCCATCATCTCCATTACCTCATGCCTCCTCCTTAGTGTCTAAGTAAGGTATCTTGATGATTGAAGGAGATTTGGTTGGATTTGTTTTGGAAAATATCTTGATATTTATATTTTTACTTATGTAAATGTAAATGCAAATGGTAAATGTATATATGTATATGTGTAGGTGTATGACATGTATATACATGCGTATGTATATGCACAAGACAATAAACAACGTTGCAAAATTTCTATTCGTCAAACCGTTGATAATCTGGAATCCGATTTCCAGTCATATTTTTACTTTTCAGTTAAACTATATATATTTGTCATCAAAGTTTTAAAATAAAATTTCTATTATTATTTAATAATAATAAGGGCCTCATTTTATTTAAAACAATTATTAAATCATTTGAATTCAATTTAAATTCAAAAATCAATTATTTGAAAATGAGGACATCATTAATGATGCCATAAGAACATTTTATTTTTAAAAAAAATTTATTAAATATTCTTACTTAAGTGGAGACATAAGTGTATTTATCCAGTTTCGTTCGCGACTTCGGATGGTTAAAAGGCTGTTTACCGATAAAACGATTCTCGGTCATTTTATCGATATTTTTCCAAAGAATATATTTTTGTAAACATTTTTCCAAAACAAGTGTCACAACCCGCCATTCATTCCACAGAATGACGCATCATTAATAAGAAAGAAAGGGATAGAAAAGAGAAAAGATAGAGAAGAAAGAACTAAACAACATCAGAATCTCACAGCGGAACGAATGAATTATATTAATAACATAAGATATTACATAGTATACAACAACTATCACAGTTACACAACTTATTCAAACACAAACTAGACAGTTATAAACACCTGTCTAGTTATTACAATTCAATACAACACAGAGATACAAATAAACACTAACACAGCGGAACCAATATATATCTATACACTGAAGCCTCCTACTCCATTTCTCCTCCAGAATTCATTAAAGCTAACCTGAATCCCTTGGCTACTCATAAAAATTTGAGTACTCAAGAGTTTAAGAAAAACATAAATAAACTCCGGGTCAGACATGGGTCTGGTGTGAGTAACAGGTTAAAGTTGCTTAACTTTAAAAACCTTTTGAAAACAAAGGTATCGCGTAAGACTCCCCACACATAAACATGGGTAAGTTTTTACCTTACGCTAACCAAAACATTTGATAGGAAATCCAGTGATATTATAATAGGGTCTAGGGTTTTCAAGTAAATAAGAAATAGCTGAAATTGTTACATGATTAAATTCCAGCATACTAGCCACAAAGTGGGTAATACAATCAAATCCGAGGGCACTTATTGGAGTTTGGGTTTCCATCAATGGCAGGGCTACTGGGGTACCGCCCATCATAGTACCTGGCCTAGATCAGAGTACCGAGGATCCACCCTAAATCCCCTGCAACACAAGGTCGGAACCATCCTTACTGGACAGTCCCGAACAAGACAATCCCGAAGTTGTTTGCAACCAACTACCTACACAGCCGAATATAAAGGGACCTCTAGACAGGGGTAAATCTCATCCTACTTGGGTGCTACCCACTTAGCCTTGCTGCACCTCCCCTATTTTAGCCATTCCTGGTTGATGAGGCTTGAGGCTACGATTACCTTTATCAGAATACATTACTTAGAATGCTCATCGTCCACCTGACGATGTTCTGAAAGCATTCAATCTATACAAGTTCGTTCCGGGTTCAAACGAAACCGAAGGCATTATCTCGTTACACTCATTTTGGAATCACCCTCAGAGTTAACGACAATAACCCTTGCACTCTGAATCTTCCTCTTCACTTGAGATTCACGACCTATCGTTAATTTGGATCGATGTGGTTTTCGGACTTCCAAATCTGGAAACCCGGTCCCGGTCTCATCAAAATCCAAAACGTATCTTTTAGGTCCAAGTTGTTTTAAAGTTAAAACAGTTCAATTCTATTATCTATATTCACAGATAGATAATTCACAATATCACAGATAAATAATCTACATTATCATCACAAATAGATAATTCACATTATTATCACAAATAGATAATTCACATTATCATCACAATTCAACCAAAGCATTCATATCACACAGCATCAATTATCTCATATCTTAGATCTCAAACCATTCAAGGCAATCAATATCATCCATCATACATAAGCAAGGATTTAATTAATCACACTATAATTAATTTAAAATGAATTAAATTAATTACTTCATCTCTAAATTAATTTAAAATAAATTAAATTAATTTCTTTCATCACATAAATCTTGCTTACTTAATCATTAATTAAACCAATTAATTAATCATACTCTAAGTATCCATCTTAATTAATCATCCTTGATTAATTATCCTTTAATTACTTTAAATAATTAATCCTTAATTAATTATACTAATTAATTATCCTTAACCATTACAGTAATTAACCTTAAATTACTTCACTAATTAATTAACTATAATTAATTACATTAATCCTTAATTAATTATAATTAATTAATTACTTTATAATCACTTATCATCGATTAATTAATCTTAATTAATCAACTTTTAGTTATACCATTAATTACATTAATTAATAATCCTTTAATCACTTCTTAATTAATCTTTATTCATTAATCAACCGTGATAAATCACATTCTGTAATTAACTATCCTTAATTACTTCATTAAATAAATTAATTACTCCTTAATTAATTATCTTTAATTAATCCCTTGATTTATTACAAAAAGTAATTAAACTTAAATTACTTCCATTAAATAATCACCCTTCAATTAATTACATCCAGTAATTACCCATTAATTCACTACAACAGATTTACCTTTTAATAGCGCACAAAAATGCTATAATAGATTTTTCATAGCGTTAGTGACGACGCTATATAACGACATGTTATAATAGCCCTGACACATCTGATAGCACTATATTAAACGCTATTGAATAGAACATTTTATAGCACTTATTCAGCACTATTGAATCCTTTTGATAGCGTTTTATCTATATCGACTTTCATAGCGTTTTATTCATGCAATTTTATTTAACTACTAAAAATCTCAAATTTTAATTTATAGCGTTAATAAATTTGTCATAGCTTGGAATCAACGCTATAAAAATTCTTTTCCATAGCGTTTACCATTATTATAGCTCTTTTCCTGCGCTATTATATTATTTCCTATAGCGCTTATCCTTTGATATAATTAGTTTCTATAGCGTTTTACTTTCTGTTTCCATAGCACCTTTTTTGCGCTATTAATTTTAATATTATGATGTACTTTCTATAGTATCCTACAAACGCTATCTTTCATCTTATCTGAATTGCTCATTTCAATAGTAATCAAAATACAAAACTACATTTCTAAAAGCAAAAATCAAAAGCAAAAAATGTAATAGCAAAAGCATAATATACTACCAAAGCATATTTGATTGCAAATGACAAAATATATATGGTCTTACATAGTTGATAATAGGTACATAAGTTTATAGTACATAATTTCAAAACAAAACATTACATGAAAAAACAAGATCCCTTAGTCTTCCGCTTGTCAGCTCATGCACATCAAACCTGCAAAGAGTAATCACTAGTAATTTGAAGCACTAACGTAAAAATTTGAAGCAGCTAGCGTTCCCTGCATCAAACCACTTCCTGCAATGAAATGAAGAAAAAATAAAATAAACATTTGATGGTATTGTTCATATATACTAGTATTCTACTATCATGCTTCAAAAACTTATATGGAGGGAATAAAAATCTAGCAAACAATAACATTGATACCAAAGTCCAAACTTATTTTGGTGTCTATATGTTTTCGGATTTTTCTCCTGATTGGTGCTATATCTGCAATTACAACTGTCATTTCACCATGGGCAGTCTGTAGATACAAGATTTTTTTCACAGCTGAATTTTATTTTCACCGTAACTTGTGATAATTTGTAATCAGGTCAGTAACAATACTAAAACATATTCATCATTTAATCATGAAATCACAATATTTTGCTTGTAGAAATTAGGTCCCTTCATTATCAAATTAGTCCAGTTACACTGGCTTGAATCATTATCTGAAAGTACACGAAAAATCCATACACTATGAACACAACTTAAAAGCTGAAAGATAAAGCGAGAGTGGGAATAGGAAATGAAAAATGCCACCATTTAGATTGTCTAGAATTCGAGGCAAAAACTTGCTTCAGCTTTGATAATATTTACTAGCGTTGCCATGGAATTATAAAAATGTTTCAACATAAGTTTAATTTATTGTATTAGGTGTTTGTTTAGTAACAGGCACCTTTTTTTGGCTAATTAGGCAAGCCCATAAAACTCAAACACAATATGCAGTAACATAGTTAATTTCTAGCTTACCAAAATAAAATATGTTATGTAGTATAGTTTATGTTACAATACTAATAGAATTAACAATTAGATAAAATTTATGGATTGTAGACAGTGTTACCATATTATTTGCAATCATACAAGTAAGAATCAGTATCCAGTGAAGTAAATATGAATTTTGCAATGTGAAAAAATAAAACATAGTTTTATTCGCTATCTTGATTGGTATCCAGTAAGAATAGACGCTTGATAGCAATGCCATCAAGTGAGGATGATTTCTAAATTTTTACAGATGTCGGTATTGCTGTTTGTATACTAAAATTTCATACGAACCATGAATTTGATAACCAAGTATGCATTCATTTTCAACCTAATTAAACACCCTACGTATCAGCTAACGTCCATATTATAGGCACTTAATCAGTTCAGATTCAACTATCGGGATCAGACTAGTTTAATATATTGTGAACAGACTCCTGTCTTCATTTCTTACAGTACAGAGTGTGATATCTTTTGGTAAATAAACAACATATTTCCTAATAGAATGATTTAGAAAAGGACAATATGAAGGCTTCTAGAGATTTGGGTGGTCACAAACATTGGTTATTAGAACTTGTCAAAAATGGTATTAAACTGGTTAAACATCAACTAAAGTACCTTATTACAGTTGATTCGCCTTCAACTGATCAACTACCTACATATAAGTAGGATGGCTGATTCATAAATTCAAAATTTTATATTTGAACAATTTTACTTAACAGTAATAAAATATGCTTACTATAAGTTGATTCCGTTACAAGATTCGTCGTAGGCCAAGCTATTGTAGAGCCAACGGCATCTTCAATGCATTCAAACTCGGTAGTAGGTCTCCACAATCGTGCGGTTGGAACTTTTGCAACATCAATCCAAACTCTAGCTGCACCCTCTCCCAATGGAACAAAATGGACCGTAATGTTTGGATCAGTTGAAGCTATGCGTCCCTCGGCAACAATATTTCCCGTTCCAAAAACATCAATCAACTTACATTTATTCGATGCAGAATTTGCAACCTACCAAGTAACATAAATAATTGTTTTCAACTATAAATTATATGAAGTATTTGAAACATATTGCCTCACGAACAAACTTGAACTATTTATTTGAACAATAAATAATATATTACCATAGGAGTTGATACACGATTTGTCAAAGGATTGAAAGATACTTCGGTGTTTGCTTTATCAATGACTACTTTAGATTTTGGCCAAGCTACTTTGCTACCAACCGCTTCTTCAACATATCTCATATTAGCAGTTGGCTTCCATAAAAATGCCTTCACTTTTTTGGGATTGTCTATCAACACTAGTTTGGCGGATGGTCCAAGAGGAATGCCATTCACAAGTTGTTTTGGAACACTATGACATATTCGTCCTTCCGCAACTAATTCTTCACTTCCCAACCAATCAAAAAGCTTACATTTGTTATCTTCACTTCCACTCTACAAAAAAACATATTCATACTCATATATGCCATATCAAGCTCTACTCTATATTTCCAGTCTCATTTGCTAAGGTGCAGCTACCACTATAACTAGCGAAAAATAAGAAGAAATTAAATTAAAATGCTACCACTAAAACCCATATCGAAAATTTTAAGAAATTTCTTCACTTCATATATGGTTTTAGGAAGTACATTATCCTTTGGTAACAACGACTGTTGCACGATTAGAAGCTTATCAAAACCATTATCAGATAACCCAGTCTCACATTTAAAGTTATATAAGGCAATAATGGCAGATAACTTTGTTTGATCTGGACAATCAGGATATAATAGGGTTTCCGCATCTTCTAAATTTTTTAATAAATCATCTTCTCGTCTCTGCACATTATCATCATCGTTATCATTAGTAAAAAAAGAATGATTGATGAAATCTTCATCTTCGTAGTGAATGCCTTTGAATAAGTCATATGCACCATCCAACTTAATTTTTTTCCCTGTGTCTATTTGCTCGCCGTGATTGTACCATCTACCACTTTTATATTTAGGATCCATTCCCCTTATAATCAAATGCTCGACAATGGTGACTCCAAATTGGTGAGTGAGGTTTCGACAATCCAAGCAAGGGCATAACATTTTTTCCATATTTCCTAAACTTTTCTTTGCAAAATTCACAAAATTCCAAGCCCCTTGTTCGTACTCACTACTAGTTCTGCAATTGCAAAATTAACAAAAAATAAATATATTTTTTCAAAATCAAAACATATCTTTGCTCGCAGTCACTGGTAGTTTACGTGTGTAGATGCACCCAATCCTTATCCATCTTGAGATGCGATACTACTTAAGCAACAAATTTCTAAAACTTAAAACAATATTTAGTTAGTTGTATTTTGCTGGATACAATTATACTAGAAAGATGATTCAATGATATAGCCCTATGTTAATGTGAATGCTTCTATACTACAGGCAATGGTAACAAAGTGAAAGGTATTTTACTGTTCAGCTCTTTTGGCAAAAGTATGTGTAATAAAAATGAACTGGCATTGTTGGTGAAGTAGAATGTTGAATTTGGCCAAAATAATCAATCTAACAAAAGCATCACCTTTTGCATAGAAAGAAAAAAAGTAAGGGTGAGATGAATGATGCATGAAATAGAGCTTCCAGAACGCTAACAGTTTATGCACACGAGGTGGCAAGTAATACCATTTTTTACCAACTATACGGGTGTAAGACTATGAAAGATAATATTTCAGCTAATAAACACAAAGAAAGTACGTACTGTGCATATGGAAGGTAAAAAAACATAAATACAGATAACAATAAGTAGGAACAATACTATTTTCTTGCACGATATTTAATTTTTGTCTAACGACATATTAAACTGCGAGGAAGAAAAATCAGGGTTACCTTCTTCACTGATAATATGAACTTTATATTAATAGGGAAGAGGAAAAAAAATACAAAGGCTTCATGATAGTTAGACACAGCTTTGCTAACATGAGAAATAGATATCAGTCAGATGGAAATAAGTTGAAGTTCATAGTAATGCATCATATCAACAACAAATTCCTGTGTCAGTATACTGAATTACCATCTGGCGTACAGAGCATCGTTCCACTAATGGTACATTTCAAACTGATATATGAAGAAGAAGAAGAAGAAAAAAGGCATTCTTGAAGTGAACTAATGTGTATACTATTAATAAATGACATTCAATAGAATCAAAACTAACCAAATTACGGAAC
Source organism: Allium fistulosum (assembly GCA_030737815.1). Taxonomy (NCBI): domain Eukaryota; kingdom Viridiplantae; phylum Streptophyta; class Magnoliopsida; order Asparagales; family Amaryllidaceae; genus Allium; species Allium fistulosum. The sequence goes on along the minus strand of CM060903.1, from coordinate 887,397,608 downwards.
ACGATCCTTTTATTTAAACCTTTTTCTAGCCAACCACTTATTCTCAGGCTGAAGTCATCTTACCGACGAAATCAAATTCTATTTACTATCCCCATTCCTACCTTCTAGTTTTCCAATATTGTTCTCACAAAGGATATTGATGTTCCTGTGATCATTCTCCCTAACCACTCCATTAATCTTAAGCATTGTTTGGTTGCATAAATTTATTACATATATTTCCATGATTCTTTTAATGTAGTAATTACCGTCTCGGTCAGTAGACTGAGTCATTTATATGTTCAAGCTTCAAAATTTGTCAAATTGCAATTTATTGGTTAATTGCATTCAATAAACATTCATAAAGTACAGCATATTCAAGCAGTTCATGTATGCACATCAAAAAACGTCTAAAAATCAATCCTATCATATATCTTTATAATTTATACTTTGTTAATTTATTGAAAATGGACCGAAAACCAAAATGCATAGAAGATATTCATCAATGTCTTAATAACTGTAAATGCAAAAAGATTGACAAAATCATTCCAAGAACAATTAAATAATAATCAAAATACCAAAATTTCAAATAAAACATCCATAATCAACATAAGTAGGACCAACATAATAGCTAGCAAAACATAGTACAACGAAAAATAAGAGAAGATTACCTAAACCAAAGAAGCTAACAAGACCTCGAAAAAACAGCAAGCTAAGCTAGTGGATAACATAAGCAGGACCAACCTAATAGTTTTTAGAACTTATGATTGATTTATGTTGAACCAAGAAATTGACTACTTACTATGTACTGGGTTCTTTCAATAACAAAAACCTTAAATATAAGAAAGATGATTTCTACAGCAAAAACAAAATGGATTTTGCTTTCAATAACAAAAACCTTAAATAGATAATAGGAACAAAACAAGGAAGAAAATACTCACTGCGTCTGATGATTCGGAGATTGCAGAGGCCGTCGAAGATGCTGGTGTGAATCGGAGAGGTCAAGTTTTGGGAATTTATGGAGTTTGTGGAGTGAATCGAAATTCGGCGGTTTGGGGGAGATTTTAGTCGAGATTGGGAAAGACGAGGGAAATTTTAGTTTTGGCGGCCTTTGTTTTTATTTTATTCCGCGTTCCTTTTCATTCGCGCGCGTCTTTACTGGGTCGGGTAATATAGCGTAATGCGGTGATATATAACAAAATGTTTGTGTTATTGATTTTACTTCATTTACATAGCACAATTTATACATTATTTTATTTTCTTTAATTATTTTATTATAGCACTTTAATATAATGCTATGACACAAAGCTATTTATATCATATTTTCTTGTAGTGATTACTTTACTAAGTAATTACACATTATAAATTACACTAAGTAATTATACTTATCAAATCATCAAGTGATTATCTTAAATTAATTAAACTTAATTAATTAACTTAAACTAATCACATTTATTTAATTAATTACATTGAGTAATTAATTCCTTTAATTACTTCCATTAAGTAATTATACTTAACCAATTCCATAAATGATTATCCTTAATTAATTAATCTAATTAATTATCAAATTAATCACATTAATTAATCATTTCATAATCCCTAGTTAATGATATTTCATTTAATTATACTCATTAACCATCCTTTAATTACTTCCTAAGTAATTATGCTTTAATTAACCATTATTAATTACAAATTAATTAATTCTTAATTACCAATTAATTAATCTCTAATTACTTAATTAATTTTCTAATCATTAATTAACAATCTTTACTTATCTAATTAATTATCCTTAATTACAAATTAATTAACCCTTAAATTAATTAACTTACAACCCTTAATCATTTATTTATTAATCCTTAATCATTAATAAATTAAATTAATTAATTACTCTTTAATTACCTTATTAATAAATTAATCTTAAATCATTAAATCTTAATTAACTTTAAGATAAAACATTATCCTTATTAATGACTTAATTATCATAAATCATATTTAACTTTAAAATTAACTTACTAATTAAATCATTAAATTTTAGATTTAAAATAACAAATCAAGTTAAATAAATTTTAAACTTATACTTTAACATTTAAATCTTTTCAAAACTTGTTTAAAACATTTTACTTGGAAAACAAATTTGTTTTCAATTATACTTAAATCTTTAAACTTGATTTTAAAACTTATCGAACTTCAACTAAAATCTGGAAACAGATTACTTTTGAAAACAAAGACATTTTAAACTTGAAGCTTTAAAACTGTACATGTTTAAATTTTCTTTAAAACCTGGCAACAAAATTACCCTAGCCTAACACGATCATCCCCCGAGCAAAACACGAGCACTCGCGTAACCCTCCTACCTCGAGACCAACACGAAAACGATTCGAGAAAAAAAACTCGAGTTTCCCGATACCTCTACCCACCTGAGTCAGATGTGCATGTATGCACAGTGCACCACCCTCCGACCATCTCTGGCCATTCCCCCGAACATTGACAAACCAATGCCGACCTCGCCTACTCAATCATCCACCTAGAACGACGATAGCACCCACTAACCAAAAATCGAACCCACGATCCAATTCCTGGAAACAACCTCATCAGAAAAACACCCACCGCCGATGATCCAGACCCCAAGAAACACCGTCGATCACGTCGCAAACTCGCCTCGCCTTCCAGCAACTATTTCCCACCATCGCGAACGCCTCCGATCCATCCAAGACTTCGCCATTACCCCAAGAACATCGGCAACCCAAACACCCCTCAAAACCCTAAACCGCCATCCCTCGGCCTCTACGTCCATCAGAAAAATTGACCAATATTTTTCCTGGAACCATCCTCCTACAAGCTAACTCCGACCAAAAATTCGTCTCTGATCATCTCGCCGATTGCCGTAAATTGGCAATAAACCCAAAAACCCCCAATACCGATTATCTCAGAAATTACCAAACTAAAAATAATGATTTTACTTCTAAAAATCATGTTTTTGGATAGATATTCAGTTTATATATCTGAATTCATAAATTAAGATGTTTGATTTTTCACTTATCTTGAACTTGCTCTATCCTTTTAAGTTTCCAGTGAGATTTCAATTTTAATTTAACTTAATTAAAATTTTAAAACTTAATCTATAATCAAACAAACAAATCTTGTTTGAAGCCTAAGTCCTAACAGTAAGTAGATCAAGAGATAATGGTTTTAAATCAAAAATTTATGCTTGGAAACAAAATACAGTAGTCACAGAGACAATAGCATGCACACAATCATTCACCCATTCATATATATACAGAACTCACTTATATATATTCACACAAACATATTCATTCCAGAAATTAGCATGCAATCTAGATTTATACTTAAGCTTTTACAAATTTGTTACTCACCAGTTATAAAGAACAGAGAAGCAATGTACAGGCTTTTGAAAACTTAAGAACTGGAAGGTGCTTTTGCTTTTAAAACTTGAGTTGTTGAAGTAATATGCTTCTTGATTTTAAATGAAGTTGCTTAAATCTTGAATCTTGCTTGTTATTGAAACTGGAACTTGCATTGTTTAGATCTCAGGTTTGCTTGCTTCAGGGTTTGATGTTGAAAATGAATTGCAGGCTTTAGTTTCATCTTGCAAATGGGTTTCAGGTTTTGATTTTCTGGTTTGCATTTGTTTTATGAACGAAAGAAAACGAAGATTGATATACAGAACAAGTATACAGGCTGATATTTGCATTTGTACAACAATTGGTCAGAGATTTTTTTTATAAGGAGGATGAAATGATTTTCTAGCAAATCTGAAATGATAGCATTAAATGCCTTGGTTCCTTATCATGTCTACACATACTATTTCCTTTTATTTCGTATGTACAATCTTGATGTATTTTTATCTTGTTTTGACTTATTTGTTTGCATATACATATTGCTATAGTATATATATACTTGCATGATTTGCTTTCTACCCTATGCTTTCTATAAAGTTGTTATATTTTTAGAATTATCTTATGTGTTCATTTTAAAGTTGTTATAGTTATTTGAAAACAATAATTTGTCAAATTTAAATAATTTATAAAAGAGATTTATAAATTCCTATTATTATTAAATGAATTAATATATCATATTTATTAAACAATATTTTAAAACAAACCTTTTAATAAATCTTAAACTTAAGCTAAGATATAATTTAATCAATTAAACATTTATCTTAAATATTTTATAACCATATATTTTAAATTAAATCATAATCTCCAAATTACCAAAATATATTAGAATTTGAAAACAAGATTTATTTATTTATTAAATTCAAACCAAAGATTTCTATTTATAATATATACAAATATATACACATTATAAATAGAAAACAATTTATTAGCTTTTAAAAAGATAAAATCACCAATTAATTAAATATTTATTAAAAGAAGATTATTAAATCAATTTAAATCTATCAACAAAAATTATCAAATCAATTTAAATTTCAATACAGATTATTAAATTGATATTGCCAAAAATTCCGGGATATCACATTCCTCCCCCCTTAAAAGAATTTCATCCCCGAAATTTAAAACAAAGGTAATTTAATAATCTCATTAATGATTTAATTTTAAAAACACAAGCATATATTAATCATATGCTAACAACCATAGCAACCAACTCATCCAATCAACAAATTTAACTATCCAGACAAAATTGTGGATAGAATTTCCTAGAGTTTCCCAGGTAAAAATACCGGGATACTCGCCCTATAGAAACCAAACAAAACTATACTACTAAGCTACAGAGCTCCTACTCATCTAGATCTACAAAACTAGACAGCATATCAGACTATAGACAAGTCTGACTCAACAACCAAACCTTCCTGGACTGCTGGTTCCAAAACCAGTGATGGATCATACACGTATTCCCTCAAAGATACGTGAAACACATTAAATCCCAGTTATCCAAACTGGCAATTCACTCCAGAAGACCAAACACTTATCCTCACCAGAATATAGAGAAAATCCAAAATACCTCGGAGTTAGCTTCCCAATCTTACCAAATTATATAGCTCCTTTGATTGGAGAAAACTTATCCAAAATCAAATCTCCGACTTCAAAACCCAAATTCCTTTGTCTTTTATCCACATAACTCCTTTGACGATCCTGGACTGCCTACATCCTTTCCTGATTAGCTCAATCTTCTCTGATGCTTCAATAAACAAACTGGATCAAAATAACTCAACAAAAAGATCCTTTCTAGATTTACCCAAAATCCAGAATACAACTCTACTCCACCATCATCAGTAGATTACAACTTACTTTTCCTATCCGGAAAAGACAAAACAAAAACACTTGCCAATCTGGCCTCAAATCCAAAAAAATTTCCTGTAGAAATTCTCTAATCCCAAAACACTGCAACTTTCGGTTGCTTCCACTCTAGAACAGCTGCCACCTTGCTTCCGCTGCACAACTCTGATCTGGAGTAGATGAAAATGTTGATGATACACACGAGCACAACTGGACAACACATCCTAGAAATATGGTTCAATAGATCCATAAAGAGGAAATTCAGAAATTCCATGATATCCTGATCTGGTTCACCCAAAAACCCCTCTCTAGGAACCTTCCTTCAACTAGCTGGACCATCGGTACCACTCTTGGAATCCTAGTCGGTATGAAAACTCAATCTCCAGATGCTAAGGAAAACCACTAACCTTTTCAAAGACATCCTGAAAGATCTCTGACAAACCAAGAGAACACTCAACTATCGCAAGTCACTTTTGCGATCAACCCAATCTAATATCCAAAGAAATCTGTTCTCTCTTTACCAATTAGAACAGCTTAAGCCTATCTAGCCAATCCATCGAAGAAATGGGTCCACATAGCTGTTGCTTCTGAACTTCACCTCTAGAAAACTGCTGACAGATGACCTATTTGCCTGCACACAGAACACTCCGAGCTGCGACGCTGCCACTGATGCCAAATACTTCCTAATCCAAAGCTCCTTTGAGAAACTCGGACCTCAAACCAAACACAACATCCAGCTGAAACTCGGTCTCATCATCGATGTAGACACACTCCCTCAAACTTGTTCCAAAGAAAACATCTTCGGAAACATCCATAGTCACTGCGTCTCACCACGCAACTACTACTTCCTGAGGTTGCCAACATACCATCACTTGTTTCTGCCTAACCGACAGATCCAAACTCTCAAAAATCCGCTCACACGAGCGCAATCAAACTTGCACTTTAATGATGAACTCCGAACCTTAACAGGTTTCCTTCAGAGATTGATGAAATCCTTACTCCACTGCAAAGCTCACTCGAGATGGTATTAGGTCTACAGTCTTGACAGATACTCTTCCAACCTCAAACACTTCAGACTCCAACCATTGGTAGTAGTCGTGTTACATACACCACTACCTCATCTACCTTTATAATCTTATGTTGGAAAACCCGAACAGGTAACCCAACAAATAGGTAGAAAATAAATAAATATATATAGATATATCAAAATACAAGTACGCTCTCTCAAGAAAGATACCACTCCAGAGCCTAGGCATTCGCTCAACCTATGCTCTGATACCAACGTCACAACCCGCCATTCATTCCACAGAATGATGCATCATTAATAAGAAAGAAAGGGATAGAAAAGAGAAAAGATAGAGAAGAAAGAACTAAACAACATCAGAATCTCACAGCGGAACGAATGAATTATATTAATCACATAAGATATTACTTAGTATACAACAACTATCATAGTTACACAACTTATTCAAACACAAACTAGACAGTTATAAACACCTGTCTAGTTATTACAATTCAATACAACACAAAGATACAAATAAACACTAACACAGCGGAACCAATATATATCTATACGCTGAAGTCTCCTGCTCCATTGCTCCTCCAGAATTCGTCAAAGCTAACCTGAATCCCTTGGCTACTCATAAAAATTTGAGTACCCAAGAGTTTAAGAAAAACAGAAATAATCTCCGGGTCAGACATGGGTCTGGTGTGAGTAACAGGTTAAAGTTGCTTAACTTTAAAAACCTTTTGAAAACAAAGGTATCACGTAAGACTCCCCACACATAAACATGGGTAAATTTTTACCTTACGCTAACCAAAACATTTGATAGGAAATCCAGTGATATTATAATAGGGTCTAGGGTTTTCAAGTAAATAAGAAATAGCTGAAATTGTTACATGATTAAATTCCAGCATACTAGCCACAAAGTGGGTAATACAATCAAATCTGAGGGCACTTATTGGAGTTTAGGTTTCCATCAATGGCAGGGCTACTGGGGTACCGCCCATCACAGTACCTGGCCTAGATCAGAGTACCGAGGATCCACCCTAAATCCCCCGCAACACAAGGCCGGAACCATCCCTTACTGGACAGTCCCAAACAAGACAACCCCGCAGTTGTTTGCAACCAACTGCCCACACAGCTGAATATAAAGGGACCTCTAGACAGGGGTAAATCTCATCCTACTTGGGTGCTACCCACTTAGCCATGCTGCACTCCCCTGTTTTAGCCATTCCCGGTTGATGAGGCTTGAGGCTACGATTACCTTTATCAGAATACATTACTTAGAATGCTCATCGTCCACCTGACGATGTTCTGAAAGCATTCAATCTATACAAGTTCGTTCCGGGTTCGAACGAAACCGAAGGCATTATCTCGTTACACTCATTTTGGAATCACCCTCAGAGTTAACGACAATAACCCTTGCACTCTGAATCTTCCTCTTCACTTGAGATTCACGACCTATCGTTAATTTGGATCGATGTGGTTTTCGGACTTCCAAATTTGGAAACCCGATCCCGGTCTCATCAAAATCCAAAACGTATCTTTTAGGTCCAAGTTGTTTTAAAGTTAAAACAGTTCAATTCTATTATCTATATACACACAGATAGATAATTCACAATATCACAGATAGATAATCTACATTATCATCACAAATAGATAATTCACATTATTATCACAAATAGATAATTCACATTATCATCACAATTCAACCAATTCATGGCTGTTATAGCATCTCTTCTTGAACTCTTCTCTCATCAAACTCACTTTATAGTCCTTAAAGATATGCCCCTTCTTCTGACATCTATGATATATCATACTGTCATTCTTGATCTTCCTCTTGGTTTTCTTGTCTACCTAGAATCCTCTTTTGTTCGCTCCACCTTGATTATGTGACTATCCTACTTTCTCCTTTTCTTCTATACCAACTGCCTGGAGTAGGGCCATTTTAACTAACGTCTCATAGGTAGCGCCTACGAGAACTTGAGTTAAAAGTAGCTCCCTAAGTGAAGAATTTAGGCCTTCTAAAAAATTCATCGCCTTCTTCGTTGGGGTGTCAAATAGGCTCATTCCTAACTTAGCTAATTCCATGAACTTATTGATGTACTCCTTCACTATAGAGTCTCCCTACCTCAGTTGGATAAACACTCCAACTGTAGACTTAGTTCAGCTTTGGACATGAATCGCGACTCGAAGTGAGCCTTGACTTCAGCCCAAGCAATTCCTTCATCTTCATTCTTGTCACGTACGGGATTTTTCGACTTTCGAAAATTCGACATCGATACTCACTTTATCGACTGCCGAGAAATCGAGTGCCGGAAACTCCAATAGTGAGGGTTTAAGAAAAAGAAAAAGGGAGAAGAAAAAGAAGATAGAAGAAAAAGAGAAGAAAGAAGAACAACAACAGAACAAGAGCAGAACAGAAAACAATATCAGAATCTTACACATCGCAGCGGAACAATATATAATAGATAAATCAGTAATCTTTAAAACAAAGAACTATATCATTTTATACATACATCAATCATCAGAGTCAATATACAACAATGGACAGTTATATAACTTGTCCTCATACAGAATACACAGCGGAATAAATACTATCAGATACAAATACTACGTCTCGCCATCCAGCTTATCTCCAAAGCTCCAGAATATCCAGAATATCCTGATAATATAACTCTAGGCTGCCCGTGTATAAATTGGTGGGCACCCAGAGTTTAGAAGAGAACAATAAACTCTGAGTCAGTCATGGTGACTGGTGTGAGATCGTAAAACAGTTATCTTTCACAAAGAAAATAAAACAAATTCGCAATGCTTTTGGAAAATGAAACTACCATAAGACCTCCCACCACACACACAATGCAAACGCAGACTTGGAGGAGATTTCTTCTTATGATAGTCAAAGATGCTTACTACGCAAAAATCAAATTCTTTTTTATATTATTATTAGTGCATAGTGGAAAACATTTCGAAAGTAGAATATAAATCTTAGCCAGCATAGGTACCATTATATTATGCCTGCTATAGCTGCCTCCTGAGGAAACAGGTTATACAATTGAAATCGTAAAGGCTCGTATTGTTTCTTTGGATTTCCAACAAATGGTCAGGCTAAGGAACTTCCTATCCACGATGGGTACGTCCCTGGAATAGACGACCCGAGAACCTAACCGGATCTCTACCAACACAAGGCCGGGTTACCTCTACAAAAAATAGGTAACTACTGACACGCGTATGCCATCCCCCGATCGTCACCGATCTTCCCGAGGATCCCCGATTCCAACAAACCACATAGAAAAAATAATGCAGTAACCACAGAGGTTAAGTATCTGGGCTCCATACCATGATACCACCTTTATCCAGAAGGAATGACATACACTAAGGGGCGCTACTCCCTAGAACCTTGCTGCATCCTTCCTGTTTCGACCATTTCCGGGGTGTGAGGCTCGATGAAGTCTCGTCCACAAAGCTACGCTTTCTCAAAAAGCCCTGCTTCGGGTCAAACAAAATGATCAACCTATGATCACAAAGATATAAGATCAAACAAATGATCATATCACAAATGATCAAACACTGATCATTTCACAGCAACACTCAGTATGCCACGTTACCAAATTGGGATATATCGCTGATAAATTTCAACTACATAACCTCTGAGCTCATACGTCTCAGAGAAGGGTGTTAAGCTAAGAGAATAAATTCTCCGCCACCAACATAAATGTATTTGAAAGAAATCAGCTTTATATCTCAAATTGTAACGTCAGACACACAATCCATACAAGTCTGTTCCGGGATCGAACAGAACCGAAGGCACTTCTCACGAAGCCCTTGCATTTCCGGATAATTTTCTAATCACGTCGGGACTTCCCGTCACTAAGGGTGATAAAACCTCTAAATCGGAGATCAGCCGATGTAGAGTAACTCGACGGTAATCCTTCCGTTTTCAAAAATATCCGGTCTTCAACACCGGTCTTCGAATGCAATTCATAACGACGTATCACATATTCGGAATGGGTTATACGACCCCATGGTCCTTTCCCGGCTAACCCGAATAGTGAGCGAAATATTTAAAAATAAGTGTGGCATTCAAATTCATCCAATTCACAACAAATACCTATCTAAAGGTAATTATTGATAGTCGGTTATTTAACTATCAATAAAGATGCGCAACATCATCAGATTCCAAATAATTTTCCAAATTATTTCATCTTCCAAAAATATCTTTTACTAGATATAAAATTTCCACACTTAATCATTTGAAAACAAATTTCAAATATTCAATTTCCACATTTCATTTTATCTTTGAAGATAAAATCTCAAAAACAGTTTATTTCATATTGGAAAAGCAATTCCATACTTATTTAATAATAAGTATTTCACAAATCACTTATTTTCAACATTTGAAAATATTCGATATACTTAAATCAAATTAAGTATATAATTCATCCTTTTAAGGAAATCATTCTTAAAACACATTTATTTGAGTCAAAACGAATGTTACGTAAAACATCGTTACGACGACTCAACATCACTAGTATAGGGATTCGAATTTTAGATAGATATATAAATCCCAATACTATATAAAACATTTCCTTTCGGAAATCATTTACTATAACAACAGTGTTATGGTCTACCATTTCCTTATTTTTCTCGAAAACGTCTATTTCAACAATGAATGTTGAAATCTATGTATTTGATACTTAACACGTTTTAAAACATCTTTTAAAATAGTTACTTCGTTTTTTATAATATCGCTTTCCCAAAACCATATCCATTTTACTTCAAAAATATATTCACTGTCCAAAATCGTGAATATACTTCACTTAACCATATTTAAATCTTTTCTACACATTTATTATTTCAATAAAAATTCGCTATTCAAAATCGCGAATATATCTTCTTTAAAAATCTTCTATCTTAAATTTGTCAAATTCAATCGATTGGTTTCCGAATTTATAAAACAACGTTTATAAATTCCATTTTCTATTTTCTATAACAACTCCGGTTTATAAATCTCATTTCATTAACTTCAAAAATTCACTTATAAGAATAAGTGATTTCGGATTTATAAAACAACGTTTATAAATCACATTTGTACTTTATAACGATTTCAACTTATAAAATCATTTCATTTAGCAATTTCTATTTATATCCCAATTAAGTGCAAAAATCTAATTTATAAGTAAATTACTTATAAATCGTTTATTCTACAACATCTATTCACTTTATAACTTCACGTTATAAATCTATAAATTTCATTCACTTATGAAATCCTTTTATACTTCTTTTTAACACTTATAAGATTCGTTTTATAAGTCCAATATTTTGATTTACAAAAATATCAATTTTTATAAATCTTTCTATACAAATCGTTTATAGTTATTCAAAAATCCCAACTTAAACCATCTTATAAATAAATCGACTTTTATTTCAAAAACGACACTTCGGTTATATTTCACTAAAAATTATAACTTTTATAACTTTAAAATTTTACGTTTATAAATCGATTCAAAAATTCCATAAAACGTATATTTTCAAAAATCACTTTAAAAACCCTTTTAAAGTACAAGTCGTTATTTTTACATTTCAAAACTGAATCCGATGATGCCACAACACCAATCAGTCCATCACAACAGTCAAATATCATATATCATCATATGATAACAGAATATACATCAATATCTGTAAATAAGTAAATACAGTTGAGGAATCCAGTTGGATCCCTCCAACCTGTTTCCCTGCATCCAAAGATGTTAGCACAATACCAATTCCGCTCCAGTACGGAATTATCGCGGTATATGGGTTTTATAAAAATCCGCTTACTAACGGCGCAATAGGGTCTCATCCGCTATACGAGGCGGGAAATCATCAATCCAATATATACATATGCCAATATGTATATATTGATATATATATAGATATATCCTATCATATCTAATATCACATCCAATAGCAATCAAATAAATAACTGAAAATTCCACTTTTCGATTTTTGAGTGAGAAGATCTCACCTTGATTTTTCGATAGTAATTGGTAGCGTTTTATTTCGAATGAAATTAAACGTGCGTTTAATTTCACTCAAAATTTTCACTGACCCCGATCGCTTCCAATCCAGTTGCATCGCGTAGTATTCGACGATACGATTCCAATGCATTTTGTTTCGTCAAATTCTGATCACGTAGCAAAAAGTTATACATTTTTAAAGATTATACAAATTATAAATATAAACATTTACAATTTTATTTTGTTTTAAACCCCATCACAACCCCACCGTTCGAACGCCACCGACCCAAGCTATCTCCAGCCTCCGACCGCACGTCCATCTCGCCTCCCACCTCCTCAAATTCCGTGCGCAATTCGAGACGAACGCGGCTCATTACCCCTCCCTCTGGTCGACGAAACAAGATCGCAACCGTATGGATCTGAAGCTCGTAGCGTGCTCTTCGATTTATTAGTTGATAACTTTTGCTAAAACGTGATGGATTGAGAGATCTGGAGGGATAAAGGTTGATGAATTCTGGCCGTTCAGCATAGAAGTGGCGGCCACGAACGTATAAACTAGGGTTTCTCTTGAATGAAGGGGGTGGGTTGCTTTTATAGAGAACCGACGAACACTATTCACTCCTAAATTTCCGAACTCCGATTTACGCGCGGTAACTGGCGTTTCTGGGGTTTACCCCGCGTTCCGAACGCAATGAAACAGGTTTCGGAAGCTAATTCGATCGTATGTGTGAGATATGACAATAAACGATCAATTTAAATTAAACCGATTTAAATCGATTTCGATGCGTTTTGGCTTGCCCCGGACAAACGATAAATCCAAAAATTACGAAATTTGAAATCTTACAATAATATCACATTACGGATCCGATGAAACTGGTTTCGTCGAAATCCGAGACTTTTTGAAAAATGACTATTTTAACTCGCCGAATTAAAATTAAAATGATATCGATGCGTTTCGAGTTGCCACGGTCAAACGATAACTCCGATGGATACGAAAATTGAAATCCGATAATAACTAACTATTACGGATCCAATGGAACTGGTTTTGTTCAATTCTGAGACTGTTCGAAAATTGACTATTTTCAGTCGATAATTAAATATTAAAATATTCCATTTTCACAGATTAACTCCAAATTCAGTTCTGAAAGTTCTAAAATATTTCTATAACTCCAGTATGATTAAATAAAATTTTACAAATCATTTTAAACTCGATTTTCAATTATCTCTGGAATTTCCCTATTTAATTTATCGATTTAATTATCAAATAAAACCCAATATTCGAAAAATAAATCATTCGACTTCTAAATTCCATTTATAAATATTTAAAATCAATTAAATATTCGAATTTTTATTATCAAAAATTCTTGGTCGTTACAGACTTCCCCCCTTAAAAGAATTTCGTCCCGAAATTACAAGTCAGGAAGAAAGGTCCTTAACTCGTCTACTATTTTTCACAATTCAATAGTTTTATCAATTCATCAAAACAAATCTCTCTACTAAAGATTCGTTATCATTCAACTAAATTTTCCAACTTAAATTATAAGTTTCAGACAACATTGTTTACCTTAACAATTCAAATTTAAGTTTAAATTCAATTTTCAAACTTTCAAAATTTCTCAAAAATTTTCTAACGCTCTAAATTTTCGAAAAATTTCGCCAGCGTCTCCTTTGCGCGGCTAATACGGTACGACTACAAAACGTCCCTACGGACTCTCAGATTTCAAAAAGAAAAGGAAAAAGCCAAGCGGCTAAACCAGAAATCAGTAAATCTCATATTGAAATTTAAATACTTACCTTTTTTCGAGCAATTCAAATTTATCTTTTGAAGATCAAATCCAATTTATAACACCTGTATATCCTACTAGCCATAATATCTAGTTACATATATTCAAACTATTCTGCAAATTTCATTACGAATTTTTCAATATAAACTACTTATACATTTTTACTTCACTATTGAAGTTATATCCATTATCATTCAATTTTGCATTTCAAATTTATTTGAATTCAATTTCAATCTAATTTGGATTCAGTTTACATTCAATTCTGAAATATTGAATTTTATTGATTAGCTTTCATTCATACTGCACCATTTTAAATTAGTTTCAGTTACTAATCCATTTCAAATTCTAATTCACTTATTCAAATTCGGTTTCAACATTCAGTTTTAATCTTATTCACTTACAATTGTGAATTCCATTCATTGAAAATTTATTCCTACTTACTTGAATTTATCTTTAAATTCGAACCATCTCTTTTCATTTAGCTCACAATTCAAGTTTCAATTTAACTAATTCAACTTCCATTTCTGTATTTCGTGAATTAATAAATTATCAAAGTAGCTTATTCGGATTCAATCCATTTTATTTTTCAATTTCAATTCATTGCTTACAACTTCAAAATGAATCTCAACTTCCAATTTCAGTTTCATTTAATTGATTCACCTGTACTTACATTTATTTAACTCCATCTTTTAAGTTAGATTTTTATTTAAACTTTACAAGTTATCAACTTCATAATATTTCATAAATATTTCTACATAGTATTCCAGAGTTTACCAACATTTCAAAAACCATTTTTGAAAACAATTCAAATCATTCTTTGAATTTCAAAAACAAAACCCAAATTTTTCAAACAACTTCCTTTTAAAATAATTTGGCAGCAATTTCTCTTTTGGAAACCCGAAAATGAACACCAACGATGCCGCGGTCATCATCGAAGTTATTTTCCAGTGACCGAAAAGAGTTTAGAGCTTTTCATTCCGTCAAAACATTTTTCAAAACCCTTGAAATCCATTTTCAAATCAAAAATGATTTAAACTTTCCAATTTCTCAAAATTTTCAAATTTTCCAAATTCTTTTCAAAACATTTCCAAAAACTTCTCTGGAATTCCGTTTTAAATTACAAATCACATTTATAATTTACATTCTTTAATTTCATTTGTACATGGATTTATCTCTTAACTTTGGAGTTATGATTTCAATTTCTTATTCAATTTCAATGATAATAGTTCACTATTATTACTTCCTAACATCCATGCAACCATATACTATAGTACTTCATAGAAAAACATTTCTTTTCTATACAAAAATAGTTTTGGGCAAAATTATCCCATTTACCCTATTTAAAACAATATTGTGCCGAATTGTTCTATACAAGTGTTTAGAGATCCCTATCGATAGAGTTGTACGGACAATACCGACCAGAATCCATATACCACTCAACAAACCAATCATCACAATATAAAACAATTTTATATTCACTAACAAATACGCACTCGTATCTATTATTACACTCAACTCATTCTAGAGTACTACTGACTCTATCTCTAATGAGTAACACCCAACAGAGCAGGGTTGTCGCTTAACCATATGCTCTGATACCACGCTGTCACGTACGGGATTTTTCGACTTTCGAAAATTCGACATCGATACTCACTTTATCGACTGCCGAGAAATCGAGTGCCGGAAACTCCAATAGTGAGGGTTTAAGAAAAAGAAAAAGGAAGAAGAAAAAGAAGATAGAAGAAAAAGAGAAGAAAGAAGAACAACAACAGAACAAGAGCATAACAGAAAACAATATCAGAATCTTACACATCGCAGCGGAACAATATATAATAGATAAATCAGTAATCATTAAAACAAAGAACTATATCATTTTATACATACATCAATCATCAGAGTCAATATACAACAATGGACAGTTATATAACTTGTCCTCATACAGAATACACAGCGGAATAAATACTATCAGATACAAATACTACGTCTCGCCATCCAGCTTATCTCCAAAGCTCCAGAATATCCTGATAATATAACTCTAGGCTGCCCGTGTGGAAATTGGTGGGCACCCAGAGTTTAGAAGAGAACAATAAACTCCGAGTCAGTCATGGTGACTGGTGTGAGATCGTAAAACAGTTATCTTTCACAAAGAAAATAAAACAAATTCGCAATGCTTTTGGAAAATGAAACTACCATAAGACCTCCCACCACACACACAATGCAAACGCAGACTTGGAGGAGATTTCTTCTTATGATAGTCAAAGATGCTTACTACGCAAAAATCAAATTCTTTTTGATATTATTATTAGTGCATAGTGGAAAACATTTCGAAAGTAGAATATAAATCTTAGCCAGCATAGGTACCATTATATTATGCCTGCTATAGCTGCCTCCTGAGGAGACAGGTTATACAATTGAAATCGTAAAGGCTCGTATTGTTTCTTTGGATTTCCAACAAATGGTCAGGCTAAGGAACTTCCTATCCACGATGGGTACGTCCCTGGAATAGACGACCCGAGAACCTAACCGAATCTCTGCCAACACAAGGCCGGGTTACCTCTGCAAAAAATAGGTAACTACTGACACGCGTATGCCATCCCCCGATCGTCACCGATCTTCCCGAGGATCCCCGATTCCAACAAACCACATAGAAAAAATAATGCAGTAACCACAGAGGTTAAGTATCTGGGCTCCATACCATGATACCACCTTTATCCAGAAGGAATGACATACACTAAGGGGCGCTACTCCCTAAACCCTTGCTGCATCCTTCCTGTTTCGACCATTTCCGGGGTGTGAGGCTCGATGAAGTCTCGTCCACAAAGCTACGCTTTCTCAAAAAGCCCTGCTTCGGGTCAAACAAAATGATCAACCTATGATCACAAAGATATAAGATCAAACAAATGATCATATCACAAATGATCAAACACTGATCATTTCACAGCAACACTCAGTATGCCACGTTACCAAATTGGGATATATCGCTGATAAATTTCAACTACATAACCTCTGAGCTCATACGTCTCAGAGAAGGGTGTTAAGCTAAGAGAATAAATTCTCCGCCACCAACAGAAATGTATTTGAAAGAAATCAGCTTTATATCTCAAATTGTAACGTCAGACACACAATCCATACAAGTCTGTTCCGGGATCGAACAGAACCGAAGGCACTTCTCACGAAGCCCTTGCATTTCCGGATAATTTTCTAATCACGTCGGGACTTCCCGTCACTAAGGGTGATAAAACCTCTAAATCGGAGATCAGCCGATGTAGAGTAACTCGACGGTAATCCTTCCGTTTTCAAAAATATCCGGTCTTCAACACCGGTCTTCGAATGCAATTCATAACGACGTATCACATATTCGGAATGGGTTATACGACCCCATGGTCCTTTCCCGGCTAACCCGAATAGTGAGCGAAATATTTAAAAATAAGTGTGGCATTCAAATTCATCCAATTCACAACAAATACCTATCTAAAGGTAATTATTGATAGTCGGTTATTTAACTATCAATAAAGATGCGCAACATCATCAGATTCCAAATAATTTTCCAAATTATTTCATCTTCCAAAAATATCTTTTACTAGATATAAAATTTCCACACTTAATCATTTGAAAACAAATTTCAAATATTCAATTTCCACATTTCATTTTATCTTTGAAGATAAAATCTCAAAAACAGTTTATTTCATATTGGAAAAGCAATTCCATACTTATTTAATAATAAGTATTTCACAAATCATTTATTTTCAACATTTGAAAATATTCGATATACTTAAATCAAATTAAGTATATAATTCATCCTTTTAAGGAAATCATTCTTAAAACACATTTATTTGAGTCAAAACGAATGTTACGTAAAACATCGTTACGACGACTCAACATCACTAGTATAGGGATTCGAATTTTAGATAGATATATAAATCCCAATACTATATAAAACATTTCCTTTCGGAAATCATTTACTATAACAACAGTGTTATGGTCTACCATTTCCTTATTTTTCTCGAAAACGTCTATTTCAACAATGAATGTTGAAATCTATGTATTCGATACTTAACACGTTTTAAAACATCTTTTAAAATAGTTACTTCGTTTTTTATAATATCGCTTTCCCAAAACCATATCCATTTTACTTCAAAAATATATTCACTGTCCAAAATCGTGAATATACTTCACTTAACCATATTTAAATCTTTTCTACACATTTATTATTTCAATAAAAATTCGCTATTCAAAATCGCGAATATATCTTCTTTAAAAATCTTCTATCTTAAATTTGTCAAATTCAATCGATTGGTTTCCGAATTTATAAAACAACGTTTATAAATTCCATTTTCTATTTTCTATAACAACTCCGGTTTATAAATCTCATTTCATTAACTTCAAAAATTCACTTATAAGAATAAGTGATTTCGGATTTATAAAACAACGTTTATAAATCACATTTGTACTTTATAACGATTTCAACTTATAAAATCATTTCATTTAGCAATTTCTATTTATATCCCAATTAAGTGCAAAAATCTAATTTATAAGTAAATTACTTATAAATCGTTTATTCTACAACATCTATTCACTTTATAACTTCACGTTATAAATCTATAAATTTCATTCACTTATGAAATCCTTTTATACTTCTTTTTAACACTTATAAGATTCGTTTTATAAGTCCAATATTTTGATTTACAAAAATATCAATTTTTATAAATCTTTCTATACAAATCGTTTATAGTTATTCAAAAATCCCAACTTAAACCATCTTATAAATAAATCGACTTTTATTTCAAAAACGACACTTCGGTTATATTTCACTAAAAATTATAACTTTTATAACTTTAAAATTTTACGTTTATAAATCGATTCAAAAATTCCATAAAACGTATATTTTCAAAAATCACTTTAAAAACCCTTTTAAAGTACAAGTCGTTATTTTTACATTTCAAAACTGAATCCGATGATGCCACAACACCAATCAGTCCATCACAACAGTCAAATATCATATATCATCATATGATAACAGAATATACATCAATATCTGTAAATAAGTAAATACAGTTGAGGAATCCAGTTGGATCCCTCCAACCTGTTTCCCTGCATCCAAAGATGTTAGCACAATACCAATTCCGCTCCAGTACGGAATTATCGCGGTATATGGGTTTTATAAAAATCCGCTTACTAACGGCGCAATAGGGTCTCATCCGCTATACGAGGCGGGAAATCATCAATCCAATATATACATATGCCAATATGTATATATTGCTATATATATAGATATATCCTATCATATCTAATATCACATCCAATAGCAATCAAATAAATAACTGAAAATTCCACTTTTCGATTTTTGAGTGAGAAGATCTCACCTTGATTTTTCGATAGTAATTGGTAGCGTTTTATTTTGAATGAAATTAAACGTGCGTTTAATTTCACTCAAAATTTTCACTGACCCCGATCGCTTCCAATCCAGTTGCATCGCGTAGTATTCGACGATATGATTCCAATGCATTTTGTTTCGTCAAATTCTGATCACGTAGCAAAAAGTTATACATTTTTAAAGATTATACAAATTATAAATATAAACATTTACAATTTTATTTTGTTTTAAACCCCATCACAACCCCACCGTTCGAACGCCACCGACCCAAGCTATCTCCAGCCTCCGACCGCACGTCCATCTCGCCTCCCACCTCCTCAAATTCCGTGCGCAATTCGAGACGAACGCGGCTCATTACCCCTCCCTTTGGTCGACGAAACAAGATCGCAACCGTATGGATCTGAAGCTCGTAGCGTGCTCTTCGATTTATTAGTTGATAACTTTTGCTAAAACGTGATGGATTGAGAGATCTGGAGGGAGAAAGGTTGATGAATTCTGGCCGTTCAGCATAGAAGTGGCGGCCACGAACGTATAAACTAGGGTTTCTCTTGAATGAAGGGGGTGGGTTGCTTTTATAGAGAACCGACGAACACTATTCACTCCTAAATTTCCGAACTCCGATTTACGCGCGGTAACTGGCATTTCTGGGGTTTACCCCGCGTTCCGAACGCAATGAAACAGGTTTCGGAAGCTAATTCGATCGTATGTGTGAGATATGACAATAAACGATCAATTTAAATTAAACCGATTTAAATCGATTTCGATGCGTTTTGGCTTGCCCCGGACAAACGATAAATCCAAAAATTACGAAATTTGAAATCTTACAATAATATCACATTACAGATCCGATGAAACTAGTTTCGTCGAAATCCGAGACTTTTTGAAAAATGACTATTTTAACTCGCCGAATTAAAATTAAAATGATATCGATGCGTTTCGAGTTGCCACGGTCAAACAATAACTCCGATGGATACGAAAATTGAAATCCGATAATAACTAACTATTACGGATCCAATGGAACTGGTTTCGTTCAATTCTGAGACTGTTCGAAAATTGACTATTTTCAGTCGATAATTAAATATTAAAATATTCCATTTTCACAGATTAACTCCAAATTCAGTTCTGAAAGTTCTAAAATATTTCTATAACTCCAGTATGATTAAATAAAATTTTACAAATCATTTTAAACTCGATTTTCAATTATCTCTGGAATTTCCCTATTTAATTTATCGATTTAATTATCAAATAAAACCCAATATTCGAAAAATAAATCATTCGACTTCTAAATTCCATTTATAAATATTTAAAATCAATTAAATATTCGAATATTTATTATCAAAAATTCTGGGTCGTTACAATTCTCCTTAACGACTATGGTCCACCATTGAGCGCCTCTTCCTTTAGCTGCATGCAGCTATCCTCTTCTTAACCTAGTCTTCCCATCCCAGCTCCCAGAATATACGGTCATAGTCGTTAATCCACACATTGGTTTCTACAAAACTTCCACCCTCGAAAATGCTCATCCTTCCATATTTTGAAAATCTTTTACACAGATTGGGAAAGTCTAGTGGACGAGGTGCTGGTTCGGTAGGCAGAGCAACTAGCGCCACTCGTGCGGCTTGTTGAGGAATGGGAACTTCCCCATGAGCCTTCAATACTGTCGGAACCATAAGGGCATACCCGAAATGGTGGGTATTTCTTGGGCGGGGTGGTTTTCGACTTTAGAGCCATCATTCTTAGCCATTTCAACTATTTGTAGGTTCAAAATTTTGGATTAATCCCAACTTCCTACGATAGTACAACTTGCTGAATTAAAATTTTGCCTAGTGTGTTCGCGTATGTCTATATATGTATACTCATATATATAGTAGGGTTTTGAAACATATTTTCAAAAATAACAAATACATACGTATGCCTATTCTCGCTAATCAAGTAATTAGGCTCCGATACCAAATATAACAACCCTTTTAGGAATGGGCTTAATTTTCGACTCGATAAAAGCCTACAATCCTTAGGTCCATTCTAAAGCTGGCTATTGGTTGGTAAAGCTAATCAAATAAACAATATACAGAGCTATCTATCTACGCTGTTAGAATCTTACAATAGAAGGGATAAAATATAATAATAAAGTAAGTACCCATTTCACACATTCAAATCCCAGAAATACAATATTCCAAATATCCATA
Source organism: Allium fistulosum (assembly GCA_030737815.1). NCBI lineage: Eukaryota > Viridiplantae > Streptophyta > Magnoliopsida > Asparagales > Amaryllidaceae > Allium > Allium fistulosum. The sequence goes on along the minus strand of CM060903.1, from coordinate 887,376,028 downwards.
ACATGATGTCTCAAAATAGAACAACGAGAAGTCTAAAATCTGGGTACATTAGAATAAATCATAAATATAAATAAATAGCTAACCATTTTTCACTACCTTCTTCACGCTTCATCATCAACATCGTTCCCTTAACCTATGGGTTGTAACGAGGAGGGAATCAGAACAACAATGCCTAGTGAGTGAAAATATCAAGTCTTACCATAATAGTATTTGGGTAGTATTATTTTCATGAGTATTATGTCATATGCATTTTCCTAACTATACCTCTAATTGTAAGCCAATGACTCTCCCAGTCCAGTACTATAGCGTATCTCCAGCTATAGGCCAATATCCCTTTCCAGCCTAACTTCATAACTATAACGCGGATGCAACAAAATTATGGAATATAATTGGGTCCAATGACCCATCTCCTTTAACCATATCCTAACGATGCGAGAGGAAGTCCCCGAGTCACTTCAGACGATTTTAATGGGAAATAGGCAGACTCCGGCCATTTAACACCTAGACTCTAAACAGATCTCCGTAATTTAATACCTAGACCAAAGGCGAACCCTTCTCTGGTACTTTCTAACTGACATCGTAAGAAACCCCATAAGGCCGCTTAATACTTCTTAAATAGGGAAGAGGCAGACCCTCCAATAGCCATTTAATACCTTAACCCTAAAGCGAACCACCTCTAGAGATTTCCACTTCCGCACCTAAATATAATCCCGAAAATTTGATACTTCTTGAATAGGAAGGATGCAGACCCTAAAATAGCCATTTAATACCTCCAACCTCAAAGCAGGCCCGTCTCGGATATCCGTTCTGTGATCCGTAACCCAAATTGTGATGCCTCACATTAGTCTGACTATTTGTAGGTATTGGTAGTTAGATTAGCTAGGCAGGTTTAACATACGAAATTGGGAATAACTTCACATCCACTTTGGGTACTTATTATAAGCGTTGTATGGCATCAATTCCAAAGTCACACTGGTGTAGCCAGATAAGTTGTCCAGACTTCTATGTACTTTTAACCGACCTCGCGTCCCTATAACTTAATCATATTTCTGCTCTACAACCGTATGAAATTATACTAACATATCTCTACTACTAATCTCTATCTCTACTTCTAATAATGTAAATTCATTCCACTAATTTCAACCGCGTCTTTTGAAAATACCTAAAATGCCTTCTATCCTCCGTATTTCGTTTATCGCTCCATTAAAACCTAATCTGTTATTTCTCCCCCAATTCGTCCATATTTCCAAATTTGCTTCCACAAACCCCTAAGTCATCGCCATCAACATTCCAAATTTCGCTCCATAAGACCTGGTCTACTGTCATAAGAACTAAGATTGCGCAAGATGTTTCAGATGTCGAACTTTGGTGGGAAATTATATCCATGGTTATGGTGAGTTTGCAGTGACTGACAAGATTCAGGTGGGGGTTTAGGGATGATGTTGTTGTAGGTTAAGGTGCTTTATCTACTATGAAGTACTAGTAGATTGATGGTCTTCACCTGGGTTTGGTGTTCCTACGTATGCCACGAAGGGTTGAGGAGTTTCTAGAGAATCACGATTTGAAGGACTGTTGCATCTAAAATCTGAATCTATCATATATAGATGAAGGTTTGATATTACTATTTATAAAGGAATTTACCACCTAATTCTTTTCATTTTTTATTCTACAGGCTCAGCTAAACTTAAATCATTGACATTGTATATCTCTATCTGCTGGTAATAAGGGCACGATGTTTGTAAACATTCACTTTTAGTAATTTGTGATTTGATGACATTATATTTTGTTTTCAGCTTATCGAAATATTTCTTGGGCGATGTTTTAGAAGGTGGCTGAGACATACAAAAAGCATATTGTTAGATGAAGGTATCAATCTTCTCTCTTGGGTATGTTTTACTCCACAAACTATTTCAAAAAATGTAGTCTTTTAGTTTATGCCTTTGCATTTCCTCATACGCTGAAATAAACTATTTGTTGTTTGTTTAGTTGAAGAACATTATACCAAGGCAAACAATATATACATAGGTGTCCATATCTCTATGTTCATGCATGGTATTTCATCATAGAATTTATAAGATAAATAAATCCTTGTAGCTAAAATAAATAATATTACAAGATTATAAAATAATTAACTACAGTAAGAAGATGCAATTCTGAAATAAATTACCTAAACCCAGTTGAAATACATTTATAATTATGTCACATCTTTGCCAAAAAATGTTACCATTAGTAATAGAATGTTGATACATACTTCATACATAATCTTCTTTTAGTTATTTGTGAACATATAATTTTTTACTACATTTCGGTATTAACCAATTTTTTGTTAAAGATGGAAAATATAAAATAAATGATCCCTGGAGGATTACTGACTTAACACTCGAATAAAAATTGAATATTATCATATTGGTATAACAAACTTGGTTTTAAACAGACTTATTTTATACCACAAATGAGCACTAATTTATAATTCATTAATTTTTTGTTTCAGCCGATTCTATAGAGGAAGTTGATACATCCCCAGCACAATGTGAAACATACAGTTTAAGCTGTAGAATGAGATTAATTGCTATTAGCTAAGAAGAACTATAACGTGTATGACCAAAATAAATCTACATGAAAATCATGCATTGTATATTATGATGGTACAGGTAATAAAGCTGCTCCTTACAATGTGCACCAAAAAAAACTGGTATGATGTTCACCGCATACATTTCACATACAAGTACAGCTTCTTACATAGAAGATCAATACAACTCTTCAACATCAAACCATCAGACTTTAATGTTGAAATGGCTGACCATTATGGCAAGGATAAATTTTATAAACTTTTATTAATCTTAATTATTATTAGCGTTGTTTTGTATTAATTACATAAGTGTATAGTAATACATATACTGACACTCTATTTCTACAAAGGTTTGGTTAAATGAATTTGAATTACAAATCATAAACTTCAATATTTGATTGAATATGGATTTGAACAGTGGATCATAGACTCAAAGGGTTCTTATTAGCATATGAACTTTTTTGCTAGAAATTTGCATAATTATCAAATGACATGTATCTAGAAGAATGAACTTTGTTTTACTATTTCGTTTGCTACTAGAACTACATTATATAACCACGACACGGTTCCAACGGCCGCCAACGGTAATTTCCAACGGCTCGTTATTTTTTAACAAGCCGTTAGTAGCCGTTGGTAGCCGTTGTAAAAATGCCGTTTGCGGCCGTTGGAAATATTCGTGTAAACCTGCAGCAAGCCGAGGGCAACAATCATTCTCCTCTCCTCCAACAAAAAACCCCAAATCCTCCACCCTCTTCCTCCACCACTCCTCTTTTCTTGCTCTCAGCTTCCCCACGCAAACGGCAACCACTCCGACGCCATCAATCAACACCAGCGGCCTCTCTCCATCCAATTCCACTCTATAATCAGGTTTTGCCTAAAACCCTAAAATTTTAAATTTTGCTAATTTTGTGTTTAATTTGTTGTTATAGTTGTATCTAATGGCCTATTGATTGTTTATTATACTAAACTAAGTGCTAATTACAATTATTACCATCCAAATGTCCAAATTGTTTGTGTATATATATTATGCACATATATACATATGTTGATAATTTAGTGTAAATGCGCATTTGAGTTAGCGTTAGATTAGTTAGGATTGATTTAAATTATTTTGTGTATGTTTTGTAAAATATTAGGCAAACATGAATTAGTCGAATATTTTACGAACATGAATTATATCTTTTACAAAATATATTAGCATTAGATAAGTATATAATTTAGTATATATATACACACATGAATTATATATTTTGTGAAATAGTAAAAATCATATAATTTACTATATATTTGATAAAATAGTAGAATATAAATAAAATAATGCATAATATGCTTTATTTTATATATTTAATAAAACGGTAACATATAAACAAAATTTAAATCTCTTAGTGAATTTTTGGCCCCGTCTGACAAGTATTATATATGATCGTTGTATGAATATTCGTTTTTATTGCAAAACGGATATTCATATTCATCTGATACAATATTTGTTGGATTTGTCCATGTATTGGACAAGTTACAAACACTATAAAGTAATTACGTTTCGTAAATCATATCATTATAAACGGTTCACAAAATTTCGACGACATTTCCTTTTCGTTCCTTGTGTACATGCATATGTGTACGATACAAGGAACACGGAGGAAGTGCTGCCGAAAATTTGGGAAATTGTTTATAATGATATGATTTAAGAAATGTAATTACTATTGTGTTTGTAATGGGAAGTATGATAACCGACCATCACAAAAGGTACAAAAATGTAAACAAAATAACAAGAAATATAACTTTGTATATAAGCGAAAATGGATTATAAAAAACAGTAAAATCTAAATGTGTTTATCGAATTTGATTAATAATTTTTTTACTATTGATCATAGCTTTTACAGTAGGAAAAATGGTCAATTATTTTATTGATCGGAGCTGGATGTATCAAAGAAGAGAAATGGGAGGCTCAATAAGCAAACATTTTCTTAACGGGGTAAATGTGTTTGTCGAATTTGCTTTAAGTAATATTGGAAACGACGTAGAAATTCGTTGTCCATGTAGTAGGTGCAAATTGTTGAAGCATTTAGTACCGAATATGGTTAGGATTCATTTGCGCCAATATGGTTTCGTAACTAATTATTTGGTGTGGGATCGTCGTGGAGAAATTATAACACATAATGAAGAACAGTCAATAGAGGTCATTAATGATGAAGTTAGTACGACGAATCTCATAGAACATATGGTTGAAGATGTAGCACGATTAATGTTCCCTACTGTTGAAATTAATAACGACGATGTTAACGTCGAAGAGGAACCAAATGTTGGAGCGAAAAATATATATGATTTATTGGATGTTGCTAAGAAACCTCTTTGGAATGGATGTACTAGCGACACTCAATTATCGGCAACTGCAGAGTACATTGCAATGAAATCAAAGTTCCATACGAGCGTATGCATTATTTACCTATCACTCCTAGACTTCAAAGGTTATATGCATCATCTGTAACAGCGCATCATATGAGATGGCACGGTGTGAGAACACCTGAAGAAGGTACGTTAACACACCCATCTGATGGAGAAGCATGGAAGTATTTTGATAAGAAATATCCCGATTTCGCAGTGGAGAACCGTAACGTTAGACTAGATTTGTGTACTGATGGATTTTCAACGTTTTCTCAGTTTGGTTCTAAATATTCATCTTGGTCTATAATCATTACACCTTACAATCTACCCCCGTGGATGTGTATGAAAACTCCATATATGTTTCTCACAATTGTCATCCCTGGCCCTGATGATCCGACACAGGGTATCGATGTTTACTTACTACCGCTAATCGAAGAGTTGAAAACATTGTGGTATGAAGGAGTTGAAACATACGACGTATCGAAAAAAAAATTCGGATGTTCGCTTCTTTGTTATGGACTATTAGCGATTTTCCTGCATATGCAATGCTTTCGGGTTGGAGTACGACTGGTCGTTTTGCTTGTCCTTACTGTATGGAAGAAACACGAGCATTTTCTTTACGACATGGGAAGAAAATTTCATGGTTTGATTGTCATCGACGTTTTCTCCATATTAATCATACTTTTAGAAGAGACAAAAAAACTTCATAGCTAATAGACATGAGACTTTCCAACCACCAACGATTTGGTCAAGTGAAGATATATATGAACTTGTAAAAGATTATCCAAAGATACATGAAACCGGGCAGCAAACTGAAATCCAAGGTAAATCGACGTTTCATAATTGGTGCAAACAGAGTATATTCTGGGAGTTGCCTTATTGGAAAAATCTCTTAATCCGTCATAACATTGACGTGATGCATAACGAGAAAAATGTATTCGATAATGTGTTTAATACACTTTTGAATGTTAAGGGCAAGGCTAAGGACGATCTGAAATCAAGACGTGATATAGAAGAAATATGTAATCGTCCTGAGCTTCATATGAAGCCAAATGACACTAAAAAACCCAAAGCATGTTATGAACTAAATAACAACCAAGTTAAAGTACTGTTAAAATGGATGGAAGGATTACGATTTCCTGATGGAATTTCATCTAATCTTCGTAGATGTGTCGACTATAAGAACGGAAGACTGAGTGGGATGAAAAGCCATGATTGTCATGTAATGATGCAAAATTTGTTACCCGTCGCTTTCAAAGAATTGTTGCCCATAAAAGTTTGGAAGGTTATAACAGAACTTAGTTTATTTTATAAGGAGCTTTGTTCAACTACTTTAAAAGTTGACCGTCTTCGTAAACTTGAGGTAGAAATCCCTATACTGGTCTGCAAACTGGAGAAAAAATTTCCTCCAGGTTTGTTCAATGTAATGGAGCATTTACCTGTTCATCTTCCATTTGAAGCACGTCTTCGAGGTCCTGTGCAATATGGATGGATGAACCCGTTCGAGAGGTATGTTGTTAATATGAGTATGTAAATGTTAATTTAACTATAAATAAAAATCAATATTGATATGAAATATTTTTTATTAGGTACTTAAATCATTTAAAGAAAAAAGTGAGACAAAAAGCTCGAGTTGAAGGTTCGATTTGCAAATCATATATCGAAGAAGAAGCATCGTTCTTTTTCTCTCATTATTTCAATAATCATGTGAATTTATCATTTCAAAGTGTTGCGCGTAATGATGAGGCCGTTGAACAAGATTCTTCTTCTGAAGCAATGTTATCTATTTTTAAACAACATGGTCGACATGCTGGAAAATGTGTAGAAGTATGGTTAGATGATAGAGATTATCATGTAGCACACACATATATTCTTCTTAGTTGTCTAGAAGTTGCACCATTTATTAGGTAATTTTCAGATTACAAGTTTTGATAAATTTAATTTAATACTGCATGTGTAAATTAATAATAAATCAATATATTATTTTTTTGTTTGCAGTGTTTATGAATCACAAAATCCAAACAGCGATTTAAGCAAAAATTTCGATACTTGGTTTTCGAACTACGTTAGTGATCCTACAAATAATGTGGTCGATGAAGGATTAATACATTTGACGTTGGGACTGAAAAGGAAAGTTAAAACGTATCCAATATTTTTCGTTAATGGATATAAATTCAACACCAAATTATACGGTGCTCAAAAATTAACAAACAATACCGGTGTATTTGTTAAAGGCAGTGATGATCCTAATAATCATATACATGATTTTTATGGCGTGTTAACCCAGATTTTGCAATTGACATATTTTATAAGACCAGTAGAGGAAGTTTTTTGTTTAGATGCAACTGGTTCAGCAATGTTCCAGGTTCTGGTATTAACGTGCATCCAAATTATAATCTTATAGAAATAAAACATACCTCCCATTATCAGCAGTACGATCCTTTTGTACTAGCCAAACAAGCCCTACAAGTTTATTACGCCCCTTATCCGTCTCTAAAAAGAGATAAAGCGGATTGGTCTGCGGTTTTTAAAACCAAGGCAAGATTTACATTCGATGGAAAGAATATTCCAGAAGAACAAGCCTATCAAGCAGATATCGATGAAAATGTTGAAATCACAATTACAGACGATCAAACTGATTTTGGACAATTAAATGATGATACAAATGTATTAGTCGAAACATTTGAGAGTGTAGAGGAAAACGATATAGAACACGAGATCGAGTCTGAATCAGAAAATGACGAGGACTGAGTAATATCCGGTAATTTTTACAATTATCCACGCACACGCATCACATATATATCATCATCATCATTACATGCACCACATATCATCATCATTTTATCTATGTCTATAATTAAAAATGAAACTTTCAACAGGTTTTATGTCAGGCTCCAGGCGTCGTAGCTCTTCTCGCTCAGCCGGCGAGAGTAGTGGTGAGCCTCCGGCTCGACCACTTGTATATTTGCAGCCGAAGGCTGATGGAGCGTAAGTATCAAAATTAAAATGATAACAATATAAATTTGTTCATACATATATATACGTACTTGTCTAAAGCTTTGTTTTATATTTAACACAGGGGATTTGATTTGGAGCCCTCGGGAGTTGTGTTTGGCATTTCCAAGCAATCATATATGAGCAGGATGACAGATTGCTGGCCTAAGTGGGGTAAGATCCCTGACCAAGTCAGGGAGGCCATCTGGTAGGATTTTCTGGTGAGTTTATACCACTTTACTATATGAATAAGTATAAATGAACAATTGGTAATATTTTCTCTTTGTACAGGGGCAAGTGGACTTGGTGGAGCCCGATGTCGCCATGGTTCAGCGCCACTGGAATTCGAAGGTCGCCAAAAATTACAGGGAGGTAATGTCAGCTCTTAAAAAATCGGGGAAGAAACCGAACTGGATAGGCGCTTCCGTATGGGATTCTTGGATGAGTTGGTGGGAGACCGACGAGTTCAAGGTAAATCTACCAAATATATAGTTAATTATTTCACAATTAGTAAATATAATATTCAATTTAAATTGCAGATGGAGTCAGAGAGGAACTCTTCCAATAGAAGTAGGAATCCTGTAACGCATCGTGGCGGATCCAAGTCTTTTCAGCATCACCGTGAGGACTTGGTAAATTTATCAATTACAAATCTAAACCGTTATTACATTTTGTATATTAATCAGTTCAGTAATTAGCTATGAAAAATTAAAATATATAAATTATTTATTGCAGGAAAGATCGCTTGGACATCCCGTGTCTATGATGGAGGTATTTACCCGCACCCACGCATCAAGACAAGCAGACAATGTTGGCAATATTACATATCAGTGAGATGATGATGATAAGGCGACGGCTACATATGTATGCATATTTTAAATCTTATTTTATTAATATCGATATGTTTAAATCCTATTCTACTAATTTTAACCTGTAATTGTTTTTTATTTTAGGCAAAGTTTCAGGAGGCACGGGTAGAGCTGCTTTCAGAATCGGATCGCGATGAGTTGACGGTAGAGGAGCAAGATAATATTTTTGACGTTATTATGGATCCGACGCAGTGGAATAGGCGCTATGGCTATGGAAACCAAGCGGTAATCTTATAAACATTGCAATATTATATTTAATAAATTAACCTATAGATACACTATACATATGATGATTTCTACCTGAGTTAAATCTAACATATACGTGATTTATAAATATTAGATAAGTAAAAAAGGAAAAATATACAAAGATATGTGATGAAAATGGATGAACCAAAAAAAAATATAAGAATACTTTTAAAATATGCATTTCCTTATGGTATATGCATTGCTGAAGATCACGTCATTTACATTTCTATATTTTAAAATATGCATTGATTAAGAAAATGATTATAATACAAATGTGAACATCTCACATTCTATTTGCAGGTTCGGGCAGCTCAAAAGGCGTGTGATCAAGCTGAAATAAAAGAGCTTAGAGCCATGGTTGAGCAGCTGCAAGAGCAGGACCGTCTTCGCGCTATAGAAATGGAGCAGCTGAATCAACGTTTAGCGGAGTACGCGCAGAGGCATGGTTCCTTCCCTTCGTCGTCTGGTGCTTCCGGAGGTGATGATGATGCTTGAGAGGTATGATGATTATTGTCTTTGTGGTTGGTTATTGTATATATTGACTTTGAGGTGGTGAGGATTGTGTTTGATGGTTATTGTGTATATATTGACTTTGAGGTGGTGAGGTTTAAGTGTTTGCATTGTATATATTGACTTGAATATGGAGTTGGAGTTGGTGTTGGTGAGGGTTTTGTTGTTTATGTACATATTCACTTGGAGTTTGGTTTGAAAATGTAATGTTTGATGTTGATTTTTGGTTGTTTATATTGTTTGTGGTATAATGTGTTGGATATGTGATATATATGTGAAATGGAATGGAAATTGATATATATTGATTGTGTGTGGCTGGAAGGTGAATGGATTGCTGTTATAAAAAAATTTCACCCAGATTAGCAATGGCTACCAACGGCTCTTTGGTCATTTTATACCAACGGCTTCCAATGGCGTCCATCGGCTAAATGCCGTTTGAAGCTGTTGGAAAAGCCGTTGGAATAGCCCCGTTGCTTCTGTTGGAAGCCGTTGGAAAGCCTGAACGCTATTCCAACGGCTCCCAACGGCCGCCAACGGCTTGGAGCCGTTGGAATAGCCGGTTTCTCTTGTAGTGGTTGAATAATAAATTTTGAAACATGTCCCAATAAGTATTCTTATTTCAAAATGGATTGATGGGTTTGAGTTGAATTTTGCACTGAAACTTAAGAAACAAATCAGAATTTGTAGGAGTGGATTCAAAATGACATTCAAATCGCAAGATTCTAAGATTTATGAAAACAATATTAACTATTAATAAAGAAATTGGTAGTATAGATTTTCAATCATGTCCGTTGTTCCAATGGCCCTCGAAATTTACATAAATATGTTTTTATAATTAGCATAGAGTCTTTGCATTGTTGACTGAATTTGTGGGACTTTTTTGTTTTGTGAAGAAGGAAAAGAGCTTCAGCTTTCTACAGTTGCAGCCGACGTCTACTATTCTAGGTTGCCTCGTGTTGAATTTTCTTCGGAATGAAGAAATGGAGGAAGGATTGTGAGAATTTGGAATGAGCTTTGTTTATAAAGAAGATTGATCTGTTGACCGAGTATTAATAGGGACATGAGCGTCTTGGTAGTTGGCAAATTCTATTTGTATTTAGTTATCCCTTCAAAATTTAAAAAAGTCTGTAAACTCAGAAAATAACTTAGTAGCCCCCTACCGTTTACAGAACTACCATTTCCATTGTGCAAAACGTGAAAAATAGAATTTTTTCTTCACTGATTTAAAAACTTAGTAGTGAAAAATGAATTTTTTCTTAGTAAAGCCTGTAAATCCAAAAAATAACTTAGTAGTGAAAAATTGAACTTTTTCTTCACTGATTTAGAAACCCAATTCATATTTGCTTCAGAACTATCATTTTAAAAAGTCTGTAAACCCAAAAAATAACTTAGTAGTGAAAAATTGAATATTTTCTTCGCTGATTTAGAAACTATGGTTTTGAAGAAGCGTGGTTTAGACAGTAAGAAACTGATGTAAGAAGATAATGGAATTGAGAAGAAAGAAAGTATGTAGTTTTCTAAGGGTATTTTAGTTTTTATAATTTTATTTATTTTATAGGGACTACTAAGTAATTATCTGTGTTGAAATAGAATTCGCCTGAGTAGGTTTGGCATTTTGTTTGAATGGAAGATAAGGGGCATCCTAGGCTTTTGTTTGTGGTCAAATATGATGTATAATTTAAGTTCGCTCATCCTTTAAGATTGAATTAGTTTTGTGTTTCGATAACTAACATCAATATACAACTTTTAGACTAAGTTTGATGATTTGAAAGTCCTTGATATGAAAATACAAATTATGACTGAAAACAAACTTAAATACTAAAATACATTTCAATTGTGTTTTTATGCATTTAGGATCGAAATCTTTCTATATAGTTTTCACCTGTCTTAACCAATTAGATTCGGTTTTCCACATTGAATTGGGATTGCAATATTAAGTGGGCAGAACTCATGTGTAACAACATCCTTAATATAGTAATAACTAATTAACTGCTATATCTGATATGTTTTTATTACAGGGGCGATCACTACTTTCTTTAATTTATCACATAGTACTTTTGAACAAAAATATGGTTACATAAATTGCTATAACTTTTAAATTAGGTAAATCCATACGTTATATTTGTCATTTCACGTAAATCAATCTATCTATTTCTTGATTCGCACTTACTGAAATAAATAGTATGATAGTTTGATGTATTTAGTTAGTTACATGAGGCATATATATTGTTTATGTTAAGTGAAACACAATGGTCCATATCACATAGATTTTAGAATATTTCATATGCTTTTGTATGTATAATGCTTATTTTTATAGTTTCAACATTCAAGAATTTGCAACGTATTTGCGTTATTTCTAATAATGTTGTTGATATATAAAGGAGGACCCATGGTTTATCACACTTTCTTATGTCATTACAAAAGAATATTTACTTATAATTTCATTTATCTCTTCTCAATAAACATCATGGTGTCAAGTGACCATGCCCAAGTGTAGGTCCAACTGGACGTGCATTTATACTCATATGTATAATACACACACAAATATAATATACATCACTTGCATTTATACATTAATGTCATATAAGAGAAACTCCTTATTTTGCCTTTTAATTATGGATTAATTTCCGTAATTGTTCTTAACTTTCTTTTTATATGGTTTGTTGATATTTGTTAACCTATTTATTCTATATATTATGATTTATACATTATTATCATGCGTAAAAAACATTTCTATATTAGGATTTTTTCTTTCTATTTAGGTTGTTAAGATAATTTAAATGTCATGGTTTTCATATCCATACAAGACCCCAGTCCAATACCACAATTTACATAATAGCTAATATCATAATTAAAATTAGCTAAACAAAAAAGATGTAACGACCCGTATTTTTTTATAGCTATTTTAAATTTATAAATTTAATGTGATTATTGAATGAAATTGGTATCGAAAGTTAATTTAAATTTTATTTAAACAACAATGAAGATTGTTAATACTTGAAAATCAAACTTAAGTGATTAAATAAATTTCTGGAAATTACTTGTTTTAATTGACGAGTAAAAATAGCCATTTTGACCACTGTCTCGGATTTTGATGAAACCAGTTTCATCGAATCCGTAATAGTGAATTCTTGTAGGATTTGAAGTTTCGTAGCGTTCGGACTTGTCGTTTGATCGTGCGAGCTTGAAATGCGTAGAAATTTAATTTCAAATTTTAATTAAAATAATTGACTTTGAAAAGCTATCTTCCGCATAAGATCGAATTGGCTTCCGAAACTAGTTCCATTGTGTTCGGAATGGTGGTAAAACATTATGAACGCCAGGCGGCACGCTTCGTTTGGAGCTCGAGAAATTTCGACCGTTAAACGTGAGATATTTTCAAATTTAAAAATAATATAAATATCCACACCTTTTCCCTAAAATCGTGTAAACCCCTACCTCTTTGTCCACGTATTTTCCCCCTTTGCCTTGTTTTCAAATATCTCAGTCGAAAATAAAAAAAAAGAAAAGAATTATACGAATCGATCGAAAAAAAAAAGTAATGGCGAGAGGCGACGGCGATAGGGAGGAGCAACGGCTCATCGAAGGGGTTTAGGCGCGACGCAATCGATGGTTAGGGTTAGGGCTAGGGTTTGAAATTGACCTTCATACGCTCTCTGCTCTCGAGCATTGGCGATGGGGAAACGAGCGGCATCGACTGTGATTTTTGGGGTTCTCGATCCACGTTTGCGGTCGGAGGTGTGGTGATCGGCGATGGCGCACGACCTGAGGGAGGTGGCCTGGGTACGTCAGCGGCGGAGGTCTAGGTTTGATCTTCGATTATGGTAAAAAAAATGATGAAGCAAATAGTCGCGTAAGGTTGGGAAGAGGAGCGATGCTTGGTGCGTGCTCGAACAGTGGAAGATGAAGGTTTGTTTTTTTTATTAGAATTAAATTAGTTAATTTAAATGTTAATTAATTGATATGCTAATTAATTCGTAAATCCTTACATACGAGACCCGTTTGGACAAAACATACTGCGCTGGAATCCTATCGGTGTTGTCTACACAATGGAATCAATCTAGAATTTATTTGAGCTGAAATATTTTCAGTTTCAATTAAAAGGTGAGTGTTTATACGCTCACGTTTGACTAATATATTTTTATGTTAGTAAAATTTTATATCGCAAATTGATTCAAATTTATTGATGGTTGTTTGACAAATTTAATTGTCATTTAATTGACATCTGAACCAATTAATATGATTTGAATTGATAGTTAAATTAAATTTGAATTTAACTGCTAGTATAATCCCTGATTATCGATAAAATTGGTTAATTGTTGTGAATTATTGATTGTGATGAATGAAAATTGGTTGATTTTCGAATGGTCGGATGTTTATTTATTTTATATATATCATGTATCATCTTGTATATTATTTACAGTGTATAAAACTGTAAATTGAATTATTTCGAATAAATTAAGAAATAGGTTGAAATGATATATACCTATGGCATTTATTTTGGATTGAAATGATATATACCTATGACTTTTATTTTGGATTGAAATGATATATATCCATCCCTGGAATTAAATTTAAATAATTGATTCACTTTGCCATAGGATAGAGAATTATATACAAACACCAGATTGGTTAAATTAAACGATTTTTAAAATTTTGATTTGGAATTATTTAAATGATTTGGTTTTAAGAAAAAATCGAATTTATGGAAATCAAATTATTTTTGAATTGGAACTTGGAATGTTGAAATTTAAATTTGAAACAGGAATGTTTTAAATAATCGAAGTTGAGATTTTTAAGTTATAATCGAAATATGATGTGAATTTCAGAAAATTGATTTGTTTTAAAAGATTGGACTTTTATTCGAGCTTTGAATATTTCTATGTAAAAGATGATATAAAATGATATTTTGAAATTGAGCTTGGAATTTAATTATATTTGAAGATTTGGATTTTAAATTGGATATTGAAGGAAAATTTGATTTAAGTGTTTTGAATCGATATTTTGGAAATCGAACTCGTAATTGATATAAATCGAAACGGTTTAAATTCGAAGTTGAAATTAATTTGAGATTGGAATTTAAATTAATTTAGATTTGGAATTTTAAATTAATTTGGAATTAGAGTTGAAATTAGTTTGGACTTGGCATTGAAATTAATTTGGAATCGAAGTAAAATTCGACTTGAAATCGGAATTGAATCGATTAAATCGAAATGGAAATTGGAACAGATTTGAATTGGAAAAATGGAAAGTGAACTGGTTTGACTTTGAAACTATTTTTAAATGAATATTTTAGTATAAACGATTTAAAAATCTATATTCTTTAAATATTCAAATTATTTGGATTTTCCAAACTATTTTACTATATGAACCATTTTTAATACTCCAATTATTTTCTATTAAACTATTTTAACAACTTAGCTATTTTAAATTATTTAAACTATTTTCTAAAAATTCAAACTAGTCAAAAGGGTGGAATGTTTATATTTAAATCTTAGATTTAAAAGCGAATTGGGTTAAAGCGAATTATAACCAAAATTGTAATTCGAATCAAGTTTTGAAGTGGAATCGATGTATCGAATTGAATTAACATTTGAAGTAAAAATGTGGTTTTTGAAGCGAATATGATGATTTTGAAATGGATATGGTATATATTGAGTAAATACGATGATTTCGAAATGGATTTGATTTTAAAGCGAATATGATATTTTGATATCAAGTACGAATTGTTTTCAAATTGTAAAAGAACCAATCGGTGTGTAAAACGACGTTTTGTTGTTAAAGAGACCGGGACCTCTTATTGGCATACCCTCAGTCAATATTTGAACCACTTTAACAACTGTGTACGCGGTGGATGATATCCAGAATGTAGTGGTTGAATTGACGACGTTTACTAGAATGAAGTAAGAGAACGATGATGGATAGCTTTGACACTCGTGTCATAATTAAAATGACTAAAACAGAAGCCTATGTCTGGCCAATGAGTTTAGCTACCACTAGAGACGTTGATCCCTCGTCTTACTATTGTGATTTCGTATTCGATGGGTTCACCTTTGTTTGTTTGGATTGATTGTCGCGGTCGGCCATGGATGGGTTACGACCAGCCAGAAAGGGTAAACTGGTAGAATCCTACCTTGGGCATTGCCTCACGTGCCTTGTCATATTTATCCCTATACGAGCCCATTACGACTTTGGTTTAAACTGTAAAAATGTGTTAAGGTGGATCAACGTAAAGCCTTAACGCTATTTTGATATTTATTTTACTGATAGACATTACCTATTATAGCGTATACTATTATAAATAGTTTAACGGATCCTTAGGAGATGGAAAAACCCGTAACATCTCTTAAGTTATTGCAGTCATATTTTATGATATTGATTTGACTTACATAAGAGTACTTTAGTCCTGACTCGAGTGTTTTGTCTTTTCATTATGCTCGGGTCAGTCCTGGTTTTTTCAGCGTATTGAAGATTATTCTCTGTAGGACAAAGACAAAGATTTGGTATATTACTATCATTATTATACCCTGTATCATGCTATTCTACTGTATTGATTATTTCTCCCTGCTGTACATTTATACCTCTGATAAATGTGTATAGATTATAATCAAATGTATAGTAAATAGCTTTATGAATTAGTTATTTGATTATTATATTTTATCGTTTCCGCTGTGAGATTCTGTGTTTGTTTTCTTCTTTTCTTCTTATTTTCTTATTTAACCCCATTGATTATCTACGTTCCGGATTGTTTAAGTCGGACATGTATGGATTATTGTCGATTTAAACCTTCCGAAATGTGGGTCGTCACAAAAGACTTGCATATATATATATATATATAGATATATATATATATTCAAAAATGGAATCAAAACATCCAACTTATTTACATTAACATAGTATAATCAACGCCACTATTTCAAAGGAGAAACACTTTACAATTTAAATCTTTTATATTCTGTTCGACTTTTATATGGTTAAGATTGAAATGAAAAGGGTTCATAATTATCTTCATTACGAAAGTAAGTAGTGCAAACTACGGATGGGATAAAAATCCATGCTTTACATGCCCTTTCCTAATTCTTTTTAGAATCCTTCATCATCACAAACATAGATTGAGAAGTTAAAGTTGCATATAACATAAATTATTCATATTGCTAATAATAACGGATTAAATTCTACTATAGTAACATTAAACAAATAAGATTCCAACCAATTCCAGAACTAAAAATTTTCTGGGAAATTCTGTGGTTTTAAATCTAATGTTTTTGCATATAAAATTCCCCAAGGCATGAAACAAATCCAAATATTAACTACACAAACTACTATATAGAGATAAACTAAGATTTCCACTCACAGATAGCTTTCCTCGAATTATCTTAGATTAGGTTCCACACCTTCGCCTATTCCTTCCACTAGTTACCTTTTTAATTGTACAATATATAACAATTCATTTGTATATAGATTAGATACAGAATTCAAAGATTAAAGAAGAATAGAAATAGAGAGATATACATATATGTATATTACCTTTTTCCTTTAATCTGATCAATCTCTTCCCTAAATCTTAAATCTTTTATTTTTGAATCTAGAAAGTTTATTGGGGAGGAAGGAAAATGATAGAATCTTATTAGCATGCTTATTTTTCTTGTGAATCAAAGTTAAGGGGATAGCCTCTTATTTATAGTGGTTAGAACGCACCTAGTCCATAAGATCAAAGTCAGTTTAAAATGATAAAATCTGGGTTGTTCAGGCCTTGAAAAACCTTAGCCGTCTCAAATCAAACGACCGACTGGTCCTTCCTGGGCAGTCAACCGCTAGCGGTCGAATGGCCTTCTGCCCCTGGCAATAACTTATTTGCTAATGTTAATTTTTAACGTTATATTAATTATTTCCTTTATTACTCGAGCTGTTAGAGTTTACTTAGACGTTAAGTCTATCAACTAATAATAGTTATTACCATTTTTAATTTATAAATGTAAATCTATTTAAATTATTTTCATTCTTAAATTTTCAACGTCGATAACTTCTTCGTTTGAACTCCGATTGTGAAGCTTTAAATATGAAAGTTGCTCAGAGAAAATCACCATGAAACAATGGTGTAACTTTCGTAGCCAAATTCTAACGTTTGTTAAACCCATTTTAGCGCCATTATTAATTAATTAGGTTCTTATAAAATTTACGGGGTGTTAGATATTATTACCAAGTTTGAAGCAGGAGTAGAGTCTGATGAAATAAGGCGGTACAGTTTTGACTACGATGGCTGGCTCCATAAAGATGGAGGATTATATGTACCCATATAAATGGACTTAGATATGAAAGCTATGATAGTGCCATTATTCGAAGTTGACTATCCATCCTTGAGGGAATAAAATGAATAGATATATGGTGTAGACATTTTAGAAGGAATGAAGAAGGATGTTAGGACATTTATTTGAATGTATGAATTGGAAGCTAGTCAAAGCTGAGCAAGAGAAACCAAGTGGTTTATTGCAACTACTTAAATTTCCACAGTGGAAGTGAACATAGATCGATGGATTGCTAAGGACTAGAGGAGGATACGATAACATTTGTGTTATAGTCGATAGATTGACGAAGAGTACTCGATCCATACCTTTAAAGTCTAATAAAATAGCAATAAAACTAGTTGAGTTGTATGTGCGTTTGGTAGAATGAACTTGTGGAGTATCGAAGAGCATTGTAAGCGATAGAGACTCATTATTCACCAGTAAATTTTGAAAAAGCTTACAAGAGACACTGAGGAATGAGCTAAACATTAGTACGGCTTATCACCCATAGACGGACGATCTGATTGAAAGAGTGAATCATATACTTGAGGATCTTTTATGAGCTTGCATACTTGACTTTGCACACTTAAATTTAGTAGAGTTTACATACAACAATAGCTATCAGTCAAGCATTGTTATGGCACCATTTGAAGAATTACACGGCCGACCATGCAACACCTCTACATGTTGGTGGGAAATGAGGGCGAAACTGATATTTGGGTCAGACGATTAGAGAGACTTCAAAGAAGATAGAGATCATTGAAAATGAATGAAAGCTATACAGGACGGACAAAAGAGTTACACTGGTAAGAGACGCCGTAAAACAGAGTTTTTCGTTAGCAATATGGTTTTGCTAAAATTTCTCTATCAACAAATGCAGTTTGATTCGGTAATAAGGGAAAGTTGTAGAATATACTAGTGTATGATTTCTTTTTTATGATAATAAACATATATATATATATATATTCGTTTAAATGTATTTGTTATTGTACTATTTTATTTTTCCACATAATTAAATAAATATTTGTGGAATAAAATAAATAACTCGAAATTCTTATTTAAACAAATATTTTATTCAAACAAATATTTCATTACAAATTCGAATAGCACAAATTTAAGCTCTCACTGTACAAGTTTCAATTACAACACAATTTTCACTATACAATTTTACATACATATTTCACCTCACTACATAATTCACTCATCACTCGTATTTGATCTTTAACTTTGTTCCAGTCTTTATCCAGCATCTGAACTATCTGCAAAATAAACACTAGCGCAGTAAAATTGAAAAAGAAATATTTTGCAGTGCATAATGAAGTGTGTGTTTGAAAATATTGTTTGCCTCAGTTATTTGGGTTGTTCGTCATCATTTTTTTTAATTCACCTTACACAAACAACATGTGACATGCATAGTGTATCATTGTACATGCCACAAGGTCGTGCACACCAATATACACTTGCTTGTTAAAATTGCAAGGACAGGTGAGCACAAGGTCAAACCTAAACCAAGACTGGATTCAACTCAAGTGCAATGCAAAAACAAAACAACACAACAAATCAAGCTTAACTAGACCAGTCATCATAACCCAGGTTCATATAAACCCAGATTATAGTAACAAGTGCACAAGGACAGGTGAGCACATGAAAACAACATGCGACCAGGAGTTCAAAGGCAACCAGACTTCAAAAGGTACCACTCAAATGCATAAGCATTGGTGAACACAAGGGCTGCACACATGTACACATTGGAGCATGCAGCTCAAACAAATCAACATAAAACCAAACCAGACTATCATAACTCAGGCTAACAAGACCATAATCACTTCAAGTGGAACAAGACAACCAAAAGTTAACATGAATGCTCAAAACAACAACAGGTTCAATGGTCAGTACACTGAAGTGCAATAACACAGCAAAACAAAGCAAGCAGGTCAACAAAGAAACAGACCAGACTTCATTCAAATGCACCAGACATATATGCATATATATTAGTTCAGGTCCAACCAACACCAAAACAACCTCAACCAACATGAAAACATGGAACAAGACTGCAATACCAAAGAGCACCAGAAATGTACACATGAAGATTCAACCAGCCATGACTTCAAATGAAACATGACAGCAAGTATGCACATGGCACTAGGGAAGTTTAACTCGAAACTATCAAAATGCAACAAGCTAGTGGAACAAGACGACCAGCAGACTTTAAGAAGTGTCAGACATGTCAAGCAAAGAAATGGTCAGTTCAAAATATAAAAGTTCATATGCAACTGGACATGGAACTCGAAGCAACTGGACATGGAACTCGAAGCAACTGGACATGAAACTCGAAGCAAAATTAGAATGTAATGCATATGAACAAAGTGAGGAGACATCAAGGCAACTTGACAGCAGCTCAACAAAGTGCAGACACATGAATACTCCAACCAGAACAAAGTCACAAAGCTTCAGACATACTCATATGAACATGAATGCAACTAGACTTCAAATGGAACCATACAAGAACGGTAACAAGTTCACATGTAACCAGACATGTTAAATGGATTGGATATGCATTCAAGCATGCAAGAGTTCAAGCATTTAGTCAATGGTCAGTTCATATGTACATGGATATGCAAGCAGTTTACATGTTTCATAATACAGCAAAAACTGTGAAGCCGTGGGTCATGAATCAATCAAGGAGATGTTTTAAAAATGGTCAATCAAAACACTGTTGAAGTGTTCAACAATTATCAATATCAGTTTGAATAATGTCACAGAGGATTTCAACCAATGAACAAGTCAACGAACGATGAACAGGTCATAGGAGCAAAGAGAGGAACAGATTCAAACATGTTTAATTATATCAGAATCAATGAACAAGTCAGAAATAACAAGACCATTCGATTACAAATCAACGCTGAGCATAGAAAATTGACGAATTCAAATTCAAATATATGAAACGAAAAGGGTTTTAACCCCTATAATTAAACCCAAGATCATCATCGGCATAACATCAAGTCGAGCATAATCAAAAATCAAAAAAGGGAAAATCACGTACCAATTCAAAACACCATTCGATCTCGACATTGAAGCAGCCGTAAGCAATCAAAGCCAGGGAATCAATTGACGAAGCAAATCAAAGTGAATTCATCACTGCAATCGATCATTTGAATCATCATCTTCAATACATATAAAACCCTAATTCCAGATCGAAAAGAAAAGGAGGCGGCCGCAAAACAAAAGGTGGAACATCGTTTATCTTTTGTTTAAAAGGGGCCGCACTGTTTATTTATAATTAGGCCGTATATTTTGTCATTAGGGTTTTTATTTTGTATTTAGTTTGTCCTTTTTTAAAGTTAAAAACTCTAGAATAATTGGTTTACGAACTACAGTTTTGTAGTTCAAGAATTCGCAACTCAGTGGCTAAGTTGTGGCAGGGTTTTGAGCTTAGAGTTAGGTTAATCAAGTTAGTGCGTATCGCAAGTTTACATGTGTTTGTAAGCGTATGATTACTTACTTTCTAGTCGAAACCGTGGGTGCATCACGTAGGCAGGTTTTGCCGAAGCTGGGTAAAAACTGTGTGTGATCTTTACTACATTACTTACTGTTATTATTTTTATTTCCGCATTAATTTTTAGTATCACCCTATTCAACCCCCCCCCCCACCTTTAGGGTGAAAACGATCCTACAAAAGTAAAAACCAAGATTTTTAGGATCTTTTCCAATACTAGAGAGGATTAGAAATCTAGCATACAGAGTCGACTTACCTCAGAGGATGGTGGTGTGCATAAATTCCTCTACATTTCACATCTTGGGAAATTTATGCATGAATCAGGCATGATAATCGTACTAGATCAGCTTTATGACCTAGAAGTTGAACCTGAAGTGGCAAGACATCGTAGGCCTATTCATATAGTCAAGCAGAGTACGAAACAACTTAGGAGGAAGACTATAAAGCTCGTAAAGGTTCAATGGAGTAAAAAATGAAGGTGATGGTACATGGGAGACCGGGGAGAACATGCAGACTACTTATCTAGAGCTCGTTTCTTGGTAAGATTTACCTTATTGCTAATATATTATGCATGTGATACTATAGATTGGTGGTTATGATTTTATGTTATGCATATTAGCTTGCACGTATGTTTTGGTTGACCTTAGAATTTTAAGGGTAAAATTCTTAAAGGGGAGGGGAGAGAATGTAACGACTCGCACTTTTATATATTAGTAGATATGTAAAATATGATTTGCATAACCAAAATGACTTTAATATGAGCTAAACCTTGGGAAATATTGTATTTTGACATTTTGGACTTTAAAATTGAATGTGTACGTTTTCGGGACTAAAAACTCATAGAGGCCATAACTTTTAATAGGAGCAGAATTTGAAGTTGATTCTTGTTCCATATGATAGATTTGATAGTTTTCTTTTTGTAGAGTGGTCATAATAGTAATTTAGCCATACCCTTCAAGAGATATATGACTATTTTAAGTTTTAACCGAATTAGAAAGATTTTCAATCTAGGCCCAACATCCCATATTCTTTGGCCTATTGTGTTAATTTCAGAATTTTGAAGATAATTAGGGTTAAAGTGGCCACTGTCTCATCCCATTTTCAGATCTAAACTTATTCCTAAACCACCATTAACATCTCTCTGTTAAAAATCAAATTTAAAACTTGTTATCTTGGGATCTAATTAAGAGATTAAGGAAATCAAATGTAGGAGCATCATTAGATCAAATTATCATCATTTTGGGGAGGGAAATTCATGGTCTTCGTTGTCCAAATCAAATTCATCATTGCTTGGAGTCATTTTTAGTGTTTTTACCATAAACCGATGAGTGGTTTATAACCTCTTGCTATTATATATTGAGATATATGTCTAAAAATGTTTTGGATCCATTTTTCAATTATTTTTAAGCTCTAAACTGATTTGAAAATGAGGAAAAAAACATGTTTTGATGATTTTAAATGTTTTAAATCATATGTTTGGATTACGTGATCTTATAGATGCATACTAGGCAAATGTTGAAATGTTTGATTGATTTATATTGCTTGATATGATGATGTTTGTTGTATGTTGTGATTGCATGTATGTTTGAATGAATGATTGCATGGAAATCATGGGAATAGGATAAGAAGACTTGATTTTATGGATAGAGAGCTCTTGAGAGTATATGGAGTGGAAGGGAGAAGTCCTTTACAGAAGAGAATATAGCTTGGATCATGGAACAACTCGATAGGTTGACATGGAGATGGTGATAATCGATGCTATTTTGTAGTTCGCACGACGATTAGGGCAAGGAGATCAGAGATGCATTGATGCAAAGATAGCAAACATCAAACTTAGTGGTAAATCCATGAAGTACATAGATTGACACCGATCTATCATGGATTGTTACCAAACCATGTTTTGAAGGGTCTAGCTTCGGAATGAAGGCTTGGAGCTAGAGGGTTCAAAACATAAGGAAAATGGCTAAGCATATGGATCGGTACCAATCAATTATGGATTGATACCTAACCACACTTTACCTTGGGATTGATGTGGAAGAGAGTTTAGGCTACTTGAGTGAGGGAAGAAATTTTGGCTAAGGGGATCGATCAATACCAATACATCACGGATCAGTTCTGATCCATAGTGTTAACAAGCGATGGAGTGGGTTAACCATTCTAGAGTATTAGGTTGTTCTGGAAAGCAACTTTACAACAACTTTGCTTTCTATTCTTTATAAATAAATAAATTTAGTTAAAATAAAATTGTAGTCAAATATTTGGTAATTAATACTTTGAAAATAAATTTTAGTTAGTTAAATTCTATTCAATAAAAGATTTTGTTTTAATTAATTAAATTGAATTAATATATCATTTACGAATAATTTATTGAAATGGAATAAATTGTCTTAATTTAATATAACATATTTTTAAAGTGTAAATAATATTTATGCGATTAAAATAGTGAAAAATAAACAGGTGTTGAAATGAATGAAATTGGATAATTATTAAATATAATTTGTTGAATGAGGCTTAAATCAATTAATATTAGATGAAATTCATTTTTAAAAAACGACAAGAATTAAATTTTAAATTTGAGTGTGAAGGAACCAAATTAAACCAAAGTAGATTAGAATTAAAAGGCCCAAGCCTATTTTCTTTCCTCTTTATATTAAAATTCTCCCTACTTCGTCACTCTAACCTAAAAGCTCGTAACCCACTCTTCCCAATTACCCCAAAATTCCTAAATCACAACTTCAGAAGAAGAAAAAGCATGCGAGGCATCGCGAGCTTGGCAATGACAGTGCGAGAAGAGAGAGTGTTGTGTTTGTGGCAAGTGGCCAAAGTTTGTATGACCTAGTGGAAGCGTTGCAATCTAGGAGAACATGCAATCATGTACACTCAAATGAAGGCAATGAGGTTTTGGTGTCGACCAGTTTTGGGCAGATGTCAAAGGCAGTGGTGACGATTTGAGGAACACCGGCGTTGATGGCAGTGAGGTAGCATTCGTGAAGAGAGCGGTGACTGATGGAGTTACAACGAAGGCATGGCTAGGTGCGTCGATTGATGGTAATGATGGAAGGAGCAACATGAACGCTTGTGCTCAGGTAGTGGGTCTTCACTATTTTGGTAGCTTAAGCAGTATTTGTTGAGTTTTCTACGCTCATAATTATATCGCTATAGCTGTTCATATTAAATATTTAATCCATATATTGTTTGAATTGTTTGATTGGTTTGATTGATTGTTTGGGATTGTTTGTTGTTTAGACTATTGACTATATTGATATTGGAATTGGTTGAAGTTGTGTTGTTGATTGTGTTAGTTGGAAATGTCAATTTGCAAATGATACACTGTTCTATTGTCAATTAAACTACATATAAATATTTGTATGCCGATAAATGTGTATTTTATAGATTACTGGAGTTCGATGGAACTCTACTCGGGTCACACGATAAATTCATAGTGTTGATTGGTTGATAAAAATTCTTGGAGTAATTTTACTTCATAATTTATATATTTGGATATTTATTTATTTACTTTCTTATTTTAAAAATATGTTCTTAAAAGTTTTGAAAAAATTATTTATGGGTATTGAAATTTTATTAAAAGTATTTTTTAAATAATTTACTAAATTTTATTCAATTTAGCAATTTTATACTTACAAATATAATTTGAATTATAAATATAAATATAGTTCTCTTTGATTATAAAACTCTTTTTAAAATCAATATTATAATATATTATAAGTTTTGAATTTTTCCAAAGGCAAAATAGAATATAATACTATTTTGTAATATATATTATGAAAATGATTATATTATTTTAAAGAGATTTTTATTATAAAGATTATTTAAGTATTATTGAAAGATTTTTCAAACCAATATAGAATTCTTTTTATTAAATGATCAAATGATTTTGGATATGTTTTAAATAAGTAATAATCTCTTTCATAATATGAGAATTTGAAATATGGTATAATTTAAAGGAAAATGTTTTAATTCTAATTAGTTTAGTATAAAGTGAAGATTTTGAATCATAGTTCATATTTATTTTTGAAGTTTATAAATTTATTATAAAATTAAATTTCATTATTGTAATCTCTATAAGTTACGTTTATATGGTAAACTGATTATGTTATATATATATATATATATATAAACAAGGATTTCAAAGTAAATTATAGTGTTAAATCTCTATTTTTGGTATTATATAAATGATGTGAAATTATTTAATATATATAAATGTTTTAATAGGTTTATTAGTTCTGGAATATAAAATTGACCAAAGAAAAGTTTTATTTGAAATTATTAATCCATTAAAAAGAAAACTATAATTATTTTAATTAATTATTTAAAGATCATATAATTTGTAAAAACAATATATTTCTTCCATTAAGAGTATAAGGTATTTACTCTATATATTTGTTTAAATGAAATTTTACTACACTTTTATGATTTCTTATTTCTTTCACGTTGATTTTGTTGCTATAAATGATTTTCCATAGATATTGATTTGATTAATTGCCTTTGATATGATTTCATACAATGATGATATCCTTCTATTTGATTTTGTGATATTACATTCCCCATGACGAAAAATTTGAATAAACGGAGTTATATTACCGTCTGGTATGGGACTTTCAGTAATATTTCTCCAGTTATTCTTTGGACTCATTATATAGAATATTACGGAAATAGAGTGTAATTTATAAGCAGTGAATAAACACTTGAGTATCACGCAATGGTATGGGATGCTGTTGTGATATTTATTCGATTATTTATTATAAGTAGATGTCACTCACGTGACATCAATAGTATTATGATATTGTACTTACGTGAGGTGATGCTTATAGTTGTGAGCAGGGTAGGTGCCCATATATTTATTGATATTGTGTGCTACTATCATGATGTACTCCTAGATTATTGATGAGAGAGAACAATATGGTTAGAATCCACCCTAACAAGATGATCTTCAGGTTGTGCTCCAGATCCACGACACCTCTATTGGATATTATATTTGATGCACATCACGGGATTTGGGTTAGGTGACTCATAGGTTAGGTTCCCTATAGCCCCTTGTGTCGCATAGGCTAGTAGTTTGTTACCTATAGAGGCAAAGGTTGGTCATGACCAAGGCTATGCATAGACAAGCCACTAGTGGATATGCATCACGATGTTCATTGAGGTAACTGAAGACTGTAGGAGCAGATCTGTTTATGTGACCCAGGGCTTCTGAATGGGCATACAACCATCGGTCTTCTTTCTAGTTCTAACTGAATGATAGATTAGCATATAGTATTGATACACCTCACTTAAGTATAAATATGGGTTAGGCGACCCAGAGTCAGGCGACCCACATATTGACGTATATATGACACTACTTGGGACTTTGTGTCTATCGTACAGCTATTTCTCATCACGATATATTCTAATTTATTCATATGAGGAGATGAGATTATATCTGGATAGGTATCTAGAGCATAGTGGACTCACATATCTTTTATTGTATATGATTTTTCAAATAGATGGCCTATATTTACATTGATGTTGGTAATTTATTACTTAAGATTGAGAGTTGTCTTGGGCATTGCTTTTTACTAGCCTAATTATACTTGATGACATCTTATATTTAATGATTTATTGACTTTTATGATGATTCTAGAAATGGATGATTCACCCATTTGATATTGTTTCGATTGGATGATATTTAGTGTGATTTTATATGGCTAATGACATTTTCATGCTTGATTTCATGGTTATTGCTATTTTGTTGTGTTATTGTTTTGTATGTCATCACTATTATACCATACATATTCCATATCTATATATGTGTTGACCTCTGAATTTAGATATAGTCCGACTCTTGTGTTATTTACGTAATACTCAAGTCAGTCTGAGACATTTCAGGTTTAGGGACAAGATGACCAGTTTTGTGGATGTTCGGCATAGATGGAGAATAGGGTTTCATTATATATCATAGTATATTGTGATATCTCATGTATGTATGACATTGAGTTGTATATTAGACATACATTGTATATATTTTTGAGATAGTGGGAATTTGATTTATTTCATTTCCACTCAGACTATGTACATTTTTCTATCATATATTATCGCTGTGTTCATTGACTCTATGTTATTATTTTTACATTGTGTATTGTTCTATCCTAGAGGCACACGTGTTTATCGCTTTGTGTTAATACTTGTACATATAGGTGAGTTATTTATTTGATATTTAAATACATACTAGTGTTATCCCAATGAAATATTCATGTGTATACCCCATATAGTCTCATTCTCTGTATTATCCGACATTATTACGTAGTAGTACTCTTGGATAGTATGGATATAGAGGTTGGGTATTGCAAAGTTCAAGCTTGGGATGACTTGCAGGAGAAACAACATGCGTGTGCTACTATCATTGTCCAGGTGAGGAGAGGGGTTGATGTGTAGGTCTTGGAGTTGGATTACCTTAGGAAAGACATTCACAAGGTAAGAACGCTTACCAGCGAGTGATTGCTAGTGACACAACTGAGTTTGCCATTAGTAGGATTGACCCGACCTTTACTAAGTAAGTATGCTTACTAGTAAGCAACTACTAGTGGTAGTTTGAGTGTGCTAACTAGTAGGGTCATTTGAGTGATATTTCTATTAGACCGGCAAGAGCCATCATTTCCCTAAGCCACTTGAGATACGATAGGAGTTTTTATTGATGATTGCCATGGTTTGTCTTCGTTGATGATAGAAATTATTGAGTCTAATACCTCAATACTTTAGTATATGCTGAGATAGAGTAGCATACCCCTTATTGTAATAGTTTAACATATGATGTCATATGTGCTAACTTGTTGAATGTAGGAGTAGGCTAGGTATGACTTTCTATAGCATATTGCTCTTTTCTACGAGATATCGACTTTATATCTATTATTTTGAGCTTATGGACCACTCATGCTAGATTATTGTCTGATCCAATGTTATCTGCATTACTCATATTCTCGGGTACTCTTAAATGAGTAGATTGGGAGATGCATATAATGATAGCCCATGGAGCTATGAGGAGGACAAGCATGATGCTTTTACTTACTTATATAGTATTTTATTGAGCCACTGCTTATCTGTTGTGCAGCGCTATTAAGTTATCAGTACTTTACTGTATATAGAGATAGTTTTATACTATGTAATTTATCATGTACTAAATATGAGTAAACTCATATATATTCCATGACGTATAATCCTATCAACCATGTCGCACTCTGATGATGTTTGATATCTAGGTTCATTTGATTATGCTACTATTTCGCCTATTGTTAACCTGCTTTTTAGCCAAGTAGATTTCAATTAGAATTAGAAGATCAAAACAAGGACGAAATGATTCAAGGACTTGAAAACACACTTGGAAGAGCTAAAGAAAGAACTCGGGGAAGTTTCAGAGTGATTGGAGCAAGTGACATAGCTCGGTACCAAGTACCGAGCTATATAGGTCGGTAATTCCTCTTTGGATCACCCCCCAAACTCCATGCTTCTCATATACTACTCCTATAACACCCTTAATTTTTGTTTAACATTATTTATGACATTTAATTGGATAGATTAAATAGAATAATGTAAATAGCTTAGGAGAATGAGATTTGATAAATTAATAAGGCCGAGTCATCATAAATGAACTAAGTAAGATTGTTTTAAAAGTTAACATATAAAAGAATATATGAGAGGGGTAATATATGAAAGAGACTTATTCTTTGCCTTAAACCTCTTCCCCTCATTCTATTCTCATTTTCCACTAAGATAAACAGTCAAAGAGGAAGAGTAGAGGCTGGCCATTAACCAACCTAGGGAGATCACGAAATCTAAGGGAGATTCAAGAGCAAAGTAGGATAACCAAAGCAAGAATCAAATCTCAACTCCAACAAGATATTTAAGGTGAATGATACAACTAACCATATTTTTTAATCTTTGTTAGATTTGGCTATGGGTAATACCCGAATCATATTTATTTGATTGGTTAAGGTATGGCTAAATAATCATTGTTTGGATAGAAGAATGGTTAATGGAAATTTTATAAAATTGTTTTGATAGGTTTTGGAGTAAAAACCTAAGTTTTTATTCTTCAAACAATTAGAAAACATATTATGAGGTGAAAAATGATAATTTGTAGATGGATTTTCAATTTTATAATTTTCCAAATTTAAATAAATATTTTATGAATTTTCTAGAGATGAAATGGGTTTAATTCGATTTATAAATATTTAAATAATCAAATATAGCTTTTGGCCCTAAAATTTTTATATGATAAGTAGAAAGATATTCTCTAATTTCTATGAATTTTTGGGAAGTTTCCCAAGTGAATTCAATTTATTGTGAATTTATCATGCTAGATAAGCATATAAAAGGTTAATTAATTAAGGTTATTAATTAGTTATTTTAATTAAGTTTTGGAACTTGAAAATATAGGGTGGCAGCAAATTCCTGAAAAGGATTATAAAAAAATATTGTTTATCGAATAAAAATTGGACAAGGATTATGATTTGGTGAAAAGTTTTTTACTTTAAGAAGAAATAAAACAGTTTTCAATTAAATTACGATAATGACATATCCTTTTGACGTCGTCGTGCCTAAGGTATGGTCGTTTCCATGAGTGTCGACGTCGCATTGAATTGAAGCATATGATAGATACTTCGGTACCTATGTAATGGTTCCAAGTAGGTCGAAGTCGATCTCGTCGACGACATAGATAGGCAGCAATGGCACTTCGTAATCCACCTAAACATTTAAAAGCTAAAGTCGACGTCGACGATGTCGCATTCTTTGCCACTGTTTTTAATGATGTTGTACCTATCACTTTGAATGTTTTCAAGACTACGATAGTGACGTCGCATTTTATGTCTTCGAATATATATATATATATTAAGCAACATAATAACCGAAAAGTGTTTACTAAATTAATTTTATAAAGGGCGACAAGGTCCTTGTCGCCACTATTCAATAAAGTCGATGACCTTATATTATTTGCCCATGATGCCACAATTCTTTCTTTAGCATCAAAGAGACCCACTTTGGCGAGAATCAAAAATGTTTTAAAAGAAATGAAGTAACCTATGTTCAAGAGGGTCGATGTAACATCCCCCTACTTGGAGGTCCAAAACTAATGGCTATGGATGCTGCAGTCATCCATAGTTATTAATCTTCGGCGACCAAATACAACAATGTTAGATACATTGATACACAAAACACATGAATATGGAAAAGTTTTAAAACAGCAAACAAAATCCACATTCCATTTCAAAATATTTCAAATTCATTACATAATCCCAGAGCGCAGACCATGTTCATACAAAATATACTTATTACAAAATACGCCAAGAGCGACATATGAAGATGCCCCCCTGGATGATCAGAGTATATAATATGGCAATAAAACAAGTTAGCCTTAACAACCAAACACAGTGGAAATAAAGAACTCTAAGTAGCTAACATGCCTCCTGCACGTTCCCGAAAGCTTTTTTCGTCTAAAAGAACACCTGAAAACCCTAAACCTCAAACTACTCAAAATCAATTGAGTACCTGAGAGTTTAAGGGGAAAACAAAAACTTCACGTCAGACATAAAGCCTGGTATGAATAATAACCTACCATCTCAAATCATTTAGATATAGAGTGAGACCACGCCGCTTAGCAAAATGGGTTTTCCCCTCACTAGTATCTTAAAACCTTTTTAAAACCATATTCTGTGCTCCTGCATCTACAATGGTTAAAACAATTCAAAATAATATGATGATATGCAAACAAGTAAGTTAATTCTGGATTACCCATCCCCATTCATTCTGACTATCTATCTCAATTATAGTTTCTAGGATTACTATTAACCTATTAGTTTTCATGGGCTTACTAATAACCGGTTAAATGTTTATGGACTATCCGTCCGATTTCATAGTTTTCATGAGATCACTAAGAACCTATTGGTAACTCCAATATCTTTTCTCTTATCCTAGTTTTCATGGGCTGACTAGGAACCTATTGACTAACTGTCAATATCTTAATCTGGATATAGTTTTCATGGGCTAACTATAAACCTATTGGCCCCGGCCAATATTAAATCATAGTTTTCATGGGCTGACTATGAACCTATTGGCCTCTGCTAATATCTTTCCCTTTACACAGTTTTCATGGGCTTACTGTGAACCTATTGGCCCCTACCAATATCTTTAATTAAGATTTTAACATTTCTTAAGTTATATTCACTACCGGGTCAACCTAGCTGGTTATTCTGCCCTTCCCCAAAGTACCGTTATGGGTAAATTACAGTGTGAACAAATATATGACGAAGCAATCAATACAACAAAGTAGTACTCTCAAAAATCTTTATTTATGCCATGGTATTTCCTTTAAAATGAGAATGGGTTATTTGTTTTGAAACCTTAAAACATCACTTTCGAAACCATTGGACGTCCTCCATCGAAAGCATAGAAAAACTCCTTTCAAAACTCTAAGTATATACCTTTCGAAGCTTTATAAATCGATCCTTTCGAAACCAAATCATACCTTTCGAAGGTGCCAAAACATTGCTAAATAATCTTTAGAAATATAGCTTTGAAACCAATGAAAGTAACACTTTCGAAAACATTGGGTTTTACACTTTAAAACATCTTTTGGGTCAAAGTGGTTACACATGAAAGTATCTCTTTCGAAACCTTAAATAAAATATATTTTTGGGGAAAAATTGATGGTGTCGGAACCGTCTATTCGAAGGATAGCATCGAAACCCCCTTTCGACACCATTTCCTTCGAAACCCGCGAACCCCTTCGAAAACATTTATGGCTGCAATACATCCGAAAGGTAAAAGAATAGCGGCAAGGTTTCGACCAGGTCAGAACTACCCCTTTCGAAAGCATTATATAAAAACAAAGGAACCCATTCGAAATCTCCTACTTAAAACACGGTATGGAAACTTACTTAGAAAGCTATTTAGAAAAACCCCTTTTCGAAAACATAGGTTTCGACTAGGTCAAAACTTTTAGGTAAAATAAGGCATGCACTTAACATTTGAAAACAGAACTAAGGTTTCGACCCCATCGGAAGCATTGCTTTTGACACCATAGCTTCCGCCTTTCCTCCAATCCACTGCATACCATCCTATTTAACAACTAATTTCCTACCGAATTAGAAAATAGCCAAAAAATTAAATTAAAAATAACCGCAAGCGCATGGTATACAATGATAGTACGTGGCGAGTACGGGTCGATCTGCACGGAACTGTATTGATTTTAAAATTTCTATTAAATCAAATTAAACCAAGAATTGAAGTTGTGATTAACTAAAAATGTAAAAACTAACAATAGAAAGTGGATAAATATATGAGAGTTTGAAGGCAATTTAGAGGTAATTTCCTTCTCATAATCACATAAATCAACAAAATGAAATTATGATCTCTCTTTTGGTCATTAGTGAGTTTAGTTGATATGTTTATCATAAGCATGGCCTATTTGTGCTATTAATTAGCCCAACAAACTATAACACAACCACTAAACCACTTGTTAACTCTCATGAAAATGTTAATGAACTTGAAAATAAAATCTATTCTAAGCACAATCTATTTACTATTGATTAGTAATATAGACCATCAAATTTTGATTTTAAAATCCACTTCATTACCATAATCATATGTAGATGAAGAGGTAATTTGTGTTTGTGTTTGTTTAAGCATAACCTATTTGGTGTCAACAACATAGGCTATCAAATTCAAAGCTAAAACAACAAAAAATTTACCCATTCAAACATTGTCATTAAACACAAAAGTAGATCAAAAATTAGCAAAATGTTGAACCTACATGATTAAGAGAGCTTCATTACCCCTAAATTGAAGGGGTTTAGCCTATCATATTTGTTATCATTTCAAAAAATTTAGAGTCCAACATGTTATCTCGCCTTTTGGCAAGGCCGTGACACCAAGGAATTGACTAGTAACCAACGACGGCCCGTCCTAGAGATCAGTTATACACAGGCTCACTATGGATATCGACGAATTTTGTGCGAGTCCGGATCGAGCCAAAATTGGTAGGACATGACAAGCTAAGCCATGAGAGTCAACGTTCCAAATCTCAAGTCGATCCGAGTTCATATGCTCAAGTATGAACGATACAAAATTGGATGAAACCAATCACCGGTCGACTCGCTCCCTTCGACTCGCTTCCTTCGACTCGCTTCGCATCCCTCAGAAGTGACTCCTTCGACTCGCTCCACTTCGTGTCCATCACGGAGCCTTTGTTCGAATCCCTCAGGACACTCCACTTCGACTCGCTCGACCAGTGCACGCTTCGACTCGCTCAACCAACACACATTTCGACTCGCTCAATCAGTGCTCACGTCGACTCGCTCGATCAATGCTCACTTCGACTCGCTCCACCTCAAGCCATACTTCGACTCGCTCCACTTCGTCGACTTCGCATCCATTTGAAGGCGTCTACTTCATGTTCATCGTTGAGGAGCAAAGCACAACAGTCAATACGGGTTAGCGCCACGTCACCGAGTCACGCAGAACCGAGTCGAACAGAGCGAGTCGAACAGAGCGAGTCGAACCAAATAGCCTACCGGGAATCCCATTTCGTATCGATCGTATCTCCTAATCTACAAGTCCAAATGCTATGAAATTTTCATAGAAGACTACGTGCATGCTAAAGAATGTCCACGCCAAATTTCGACTCCATTGGATGAAATCTTGATCGATACGAAATCTGTTCATATCGATCATGGACCGGACCGAAACTTCATGGGCTTGGGCCTGGTCACGTGCCAGAGAGGGTCCCCCGAGATCTGAGCGAAATATCAGCCTCCTACACCTATAAATAGACCCCCAAAGCCAATAGAAAAGGGGTTCTTCTTCCTCTTTGAGATCTCCAACGCCCAGACTCCACCAGATCCAGATCTGAACTCCATTACTGCTGCTACAAACGAATTTCACTGCTGCAAATCATTGTTATTCGCTGTAACTTGCTGAAATCAATTGTAAACATAAAAGAAAGATCAATAAAGCAAACTACTTCATAGTGGACGTAGGCAATACGCCGAACCACTCTAAATTCTTGTGTCTCCCTGCATTTTAATTATTCTCATTTCTGAAATTTGGAGTTTTTGTTAGATAAATCATCTTTTTACATTTAATTTCTTCACTTTATCTCTTCAAAGACTTCCGAAGAGTGTTGTGCCCAATTTTGGTACAAACACTTTGGTGCTTTCACTGAGAGAAAACCCAATTTTTCTCCTGCTCTTTGGATCTCCTATCTATATTGGATTGCATAAATCTAAGAAGAAGATCCAAATCTAGAACTTTGAAGCCCTTCCATTCTATTCAGATTTGCAATCAGATCTAGGAAAGGACTTCATCAATTCATTATGGTGAGCACACGTACCACTTCTACAGCTGTTGATCAAGGAGCACGAGATCGACAAAATCCCGTGCAATCACCTCCATCCAACCAAAATGCTGCAGGACCTTCAGATCCATTAGGTCCAATCACTAGACAAGAATTCCAAACATTGCTTCAAGAGTTGACCCAAAGTCGACAACAGCTAACTGAACAACTGCGCGCCAACACAGAGTTGACTAACCAACTAAATCGCCAAAGGCGAAGAAGATCCAGAAGTGACCAAGGTTCTTATTCTTCCATGGAGAGTTCAGCCTCCTCGGATGGTCAAACCAGATCCACACGCCCACGACTAGGTGTAAGCTACACCCAAGCCACGGGACACCAACCTGCTTCAAATCTTGGGCAACCTAGAACTGGACCATCCGCTAGTCTCCGTACAGAACCTTCGTCTCGGGGAGGTGCTGCTCCTTACCATATCACAGGCAACATTGCTACTACCACCACAACCGAACAAGGAGGAGATGCTGGAAACCAAGCTGATCCTCGACGTAACCAACGGGAACAGACTCCTGAGCCTTATGTCCCTAAGGATGTTGAACCAAGGAGGCGAGGCACGGACCGTCGACCGTATCCGGTCCAAACTCGCGCTGTGGAACCCGACCACACCTTGGCTCAGCACGCTCCTAGAACCCGGATACTAGACATACCAACGATGATTCGTCAAATGATCCGTGAGAGTCAGGGTCTCAGTAATGACGACTGGGGAATCTCCCGTAGTCATACCCCTTTCACCGATGATGTATTATATGCTGAACCACCCCGGCACTTCAGGATGCCAGCTTTGCCAGTTTATGAAGGAAGTTCTGATCCCAATCAACACGTCCCGAAATACGAATGGTTGATGAATGTTGCGAGAGCTGATGACGCAGTAAAGTGCCGTAGTTTCCCCATTTCCCTAGGGGGCATCGCTACCATGTGGTTTACTCATTTGCCACCACGATCCATCTCTAACTTTGACCAGATGGCCACCAAGTTTGTCGAGCAATTCCGTATGCACGTGGCAAGGCCTAAGGACGTTAACACTCTGTCTAGTGTTACACAAGCTCTCGGAGAAACACTTAGACGTTACTTAGAGCGATTCCACGCTGCGTGTGCAGAAATAAGCAATCCCAATGATAACTCTATCCTGATGGCATTGACTAAGGGGATTGATGCTAATTCCGAGTTCGGAAATTGGTTAGCTGGAAAACCACCTGCGTCATTGGACCGTTTCTATTCCAAGGCAACCCAATTCCTGAGAAGGGAGGATGCGAAATAGTCTAGGAAGCAGGATGACGCAGGGCCCAACATCGAAGGAATACAAAGTAACATCGCTGTTAAACAATTCGGAGATAGTTCTGGGAAAATCCAGTTGAACGAACAAAACAAACAGAATCAGCAGAGGGATAATGGGAATCAAAACAAAAAATGTGATCAGACTCGTGGTCCATGGCGTAGAGCTTTCATGTATGATAACTATACTCCGTTGAACACGTCGTTGGAAAATGTGTATTTGCAGATCTGCAATACCATGCAATACAAGAAGCCTGCCCCAAAACCGCCAACTGAGAGGCAAATCCAAACAGGAAAATTCTGTAGATTCCATGAGAGTTATGGCCACAACACCAATGGGTGTCGTCACTTACAAGACCTCATTGAAAAACTGATACGCGAACGGAAGTTGGATCATTATGTGCGGGCGCCGCAATCCAGTGGTGCAGGCTCGTCAAATCAGAATCGTGCGCCAAATCAGGAAAGACAGGAGGAACTCGCTCGTACAGGCGGGAGGTTGGTTATCAATACGATAGGTGGTGGTCCTCACCTAGCTGATCTAAGCTGGAAGGAAATAAAGTCGTATGCCAGTTCTATCAGGCGTGCGGACTTCGAGTGTTACAGTAGTTTTGATGAAGAAGCTCCAACCAAGCGACAAAAGACGATGACTGACGATATTGTGTTTCGAAATAGAGATGCTGACAGGGCCGGAGCTCCAATCACCGATTCACTAGTCATATCAGCTCAAGTAGGTCATGCTTGGATGAAAAAGATTCTGGTCGACAGTGGAAGTTCTGTGAATATAATATTTAAACGAGCTTATGATCAAATGAACATGGGAGCCAAATATTTGAAACCTTATCAATCTCGAATCCATGGTTTCAATGGAAGTGCTACTATACCTACTGGAGTAGTGGAACTACCAGTGGAGCTGGGAACTGGAGAACACGGGAGAGTCCGGACGTTGCAGTTTGTTGTATTGAACATAGATCCGCCATACAACGCCTTCTTGGGCCTACCGGCCCTTGCTGAATTTAGGGTTGTTATTGCCCCGTGGTGTTAAACTTTAAAATTCCCTACCGCCAATGGAGTTGGGGTCGTTCATGGGGATCTGGCTGATTCGAGAGCGGCTGTTTACCGAAATCAAGTCCCCCGAATGAACAGTGTCAAAGTCCGACCCCAAGCTTTCGGACTCGGCAATTTTGTCTACAAGAGAATCTTCCCGACGCCTCCGCACACGAAACCGACATGGGAAGGGCCATATGTGATCAAACGAAAGCTCGAAAATGGTACCTTTAAGTTAGCAATCGTCGGCGGACCTGCTCTGCCAAAAGCCTGGAACAGCGAGAGTCTTCGCAGCTGCCACACATGACAGGCTATCTTTATCCATTTAGATTACTTTCCATTTTGCAATTTGTTTCTGCATTTCGAAATTAGAATTTGTAATAAGGCAACTGACTTTGCCATATTTTCTTATTTCAGCAATAAAATGCAATCTCTTCGAGCCAGAACTATGATTTACTTGAAATGCTTCATATGACCATCACTATGCACG
Organism: Allium fistulosum; assembly: GCA_030737815.1. NCBI lineage: Eukaryota > Viridiplantae > Streptophyta > Magnoliopsida > Asparagales > Amaryllidaceae > Allium > Allium fistulosum. Next base: position 887,338,469 of record CM060903.1, on the reverse strand, counting down.
GAGAGCTAAGTTTCACCATACGGTGGAATTCATTCGAATAGGGAGTGACTGCGATGCAACCAACCACTCGTTAAGTGAAACCCGAGCTCGGGGACAAGCCATCACATCAAAGTTAAAAAAGGATTGATACACGACAATCCTTCATTCAACTCCGTATTCCCGGAGTGCGAAGCGGAGTATAAACATCAGCTTCGAACTCCCAGAGCGCGAGTCGGAGTATAAACATCAACTCCGAACTCCCAGAGCACGGGTCGGAGTATAAACATCAACTCCGTATTCCCAGAGTGTGAAGCGGAGTATAAACATCAACTCCGAACTCCCAGAGCGCGAGTCGGAGTATAAACACCAACCCCGAGTTCCCAGAGTGCGAACCAGAGTATAAACATCAACTCTGTATTCCCAGAGCGTGAAGCGGAGTATAAACAACAACTCCGAGTTCCCAGAGTGCGAACCGGAGTATAAACATCAACTCCGAACTCCCAGAGCACGGGTCGGAGTATAAACATCAACTTCAAGTTCCCGTAGCATGAATCGAAGTATAGATATCAACTCCGAACTCCCGGAGCACGAGTCGGAGTATAAACATCAACTCCGAACTCCCAGAGCGTGAGTCGGAGTATAAACATCAACTCCGAACTCCCAGAGCGCGAGTCGGAGTATAAACATCAACTCCGAGTTCCCAGAGTGCGAACCGGAGTATAAACATCAACTCCGTATTCCCAAAGCGCGAAGCGGAGTATAAACAACAACTTTGAGTTCCCAAAGTGCGAACCGGAGTACAAACATCAACTCCGAACTCCCAAAGCGCGAGTCGGAGTATAAACATCAACTTCAAGTTCCCGAAGCATGAATCGAAGTATAGATATCAACTCCAAACTCCCAGAGCGCGATTCGGAGTATGAACATCAATTCCAAGTCCCCAGATCGTGGACATATGATTGAAACTTAAGCCGGCGTGACCAACCGCCGATAAAACAAATGGGAACCCCAGGAGTGCGGATTGATCATCGACAATCAGACAAGCATGGATGAATTACTCAATCTCCGCCTGCCTCAAACATCCGTTCGGTGGCACTAGACTCAACATGTCACAAGTAAGGAGCAATCGTCGACTGATGTCTTACAACACACCACCAAGACTAGGAGGCAAGACTTAAGCATCAACCATCGACTGAAGCGATGCGACTTCAAAATTCAACTTGCTTCCCGGTCGCAAACCATGTCCACAGTTTCCGAACTTGGCGAACAAAAACAAACTTGATTCGAAAGCTAAAACTTCGCAAGCACACTTCAGGTATTGAAACACTTGGACAAATACACAATGACAGAAAAGAAGCCAAAAAAGAGAAGTTTCATTTCTGTTGTTTATAAAAGAAGTTCGTGTACAAAATTTCCAAAAATTCCTACTAGCAGGGGCGAACCCGCATCTATACACGGCTAACAAAATGCAAGTCAAAATAAACTGGAGAAGCGTGTTTAATCTTTCTTCTTCCTTGGCTTCCTTCTTGGCGTAGACCCGCTGGAGCCACCGCTAAGCTTCCTCTTCGAGCCTTTGCTTTTCGGCGGTTGGTCTTCAAGCGAGGGCATTATATCAACGTCCTCCTCCGAACTCGAGTGGATAGGAATGCTCCCTGCGGGCGGAGTCGGAGGAACAGGATCAAGTACAGAATGAGGAATGGGCACACTGGTAATGAAGACAGTACCGCTGGGAGATATCATGCTAAGCGGAGTAGGTCCCGGTGCTGCCATCCCACTTCCAAAACTGCCACCATAAGCCGCTGCTGCCATTTCAGCGTCAATTTGAGCGAACATCTCCTCTTCAGTTACTGCTCGAGCCCCGCTGGGGGCATCAGCAGTCGGCAAACTTGTAGCAGGATCGGTTCCACTCATGACAGATGACAAGTCAATAAGAGGATTGCCGTGACGACGAAAGAGTTCATCCATCAGCTGCTCATCAAACATAATCGTACTCCCCTGCATATCGTCAAGCGGGGCAGCTGTACTCACGGTGATTGCTTCGGTCGTGATAGCCTCCTGCGTTTGATATAGTTCTTGAGTAGCAGGAGGCATGGCCGGTGCAACATCGATCACTGGACAAAGAATAAGAGAACTATTAGGACTTAACTCGATCGAAGATTTCAACTTGGGAAATATATATGGAATGTTCAGAATACCTTCTTCGGTTTGACTCGTAGGCGGCAGAGCGACATCAGTGACTTGCGCTGCAGCCGAAGACATCTGCGGTTGATCTGGGTTATAAGCAGGAACGGCCTGGGGATCAACCGCAGACAAGGACTCGGGTTGGGTTGACACTGGAACTTCGAGACTTGCTTCATGGCGGTCAACCCCTGAACCCTCTCCCACTTCAAAGTGTTGGGCGCCAAGTCTTTCCTTCTCACACAGAATCATCGACTCGTGAAGAATCTTCTTTTCATCTTCAGTCAGAATGCGATTCTCGAGTTTGAATTCATCCACAGACTCACCCTGGTGCGCCTCCTTCTCCTCCTCGACCAGTCGGCCCCAAGCATTATAAAGATGCGTCGGAAAATCATCGAGCCAGGCTAGACCTCCTGTGCCTTAGCACGTTAGCGTTGTAAACAACGAGAAGGTCTTCGATGTCAGCCTCTAGCCTGGACTCGGCCAACTTCACTTTTTCCTCCACCTCAGCCTCCACCTTGTGGACTTTAGCCACGGCCGCATCCCGTTCGTCCCTAAGTAGGACAGCTTGTTCACACGCCTCCTGGGCTGCGTTGTTCGTGTCATCTTTTTCCTTGGCCATATCAGCAAATTTGGCCTTGAGTTCGTTAAGCTCCTTGACCGCCGCATCCCGCTCGGCAGTGACTTTGGTGTTCCGGTGGCCCATCTCCTCCACCAGGGGCAACGTGTGTCTGCCCCAACCTGTCCATTTTCGCCCTCGCTTCATCAGCTTTCTTGGTGGCCTCAATCTCCGATTTCCGAGAAGACTCAGACTCAGCAGTAAGCACTTGTATAATCCGGTCCCTTTGAGCGAGTTCGGATTCCATTTTCTCGAGTGCTTTGGCTCGCTCAAAGGCCACCTTAGAAGCTTTCTCCGCAGCCTTTGCCCACTCCCTGTACTGGGTATAGATGTCATGAACGTAATCATGCATCGTGCCTTCCACTCCAGACGGAATTCTTTTTAAGTGTGGCGGGAAGACATAGCCATCGAAGCAAATGTTCGGAAAGTCCTTCCTCATCTGAGCCAATTTAAGGGCCCCTTCTCCTGTGGGATCAGCTGGGACCTGCTCTACAATTATGGAAGCCGTGGTCTCGACTCTCTGAAGATGAGTCTCAGACCTGGAAGTATGGGAAGATGGCCTATGATGGGAAGGCTCTGGCGGGTGTGGAACAATAATTGGGGGTGGAGACGGAAGTCTAGGAGGAGGAGAGCGTGATCTGGATCGATGTCTATACTCTTTGTCACGCCCATATCTGTCCTGGTTAGAGTATTCGCGATCGCGATCCCTATCTGAATCCCTCCTGCGGGAATCATAGTAACCAGAAGCTTTTCGGGCTGAGCGAAGATTCCCGAGCATCGATCCTCTTCCGGACATAGTACCTGAGAATGAGAAACGAAAGAAGAGTTAATGATTTCCTACATTGGACGATTTATAGTTGTGAATCATGCAGTGTAGTGAAGTGTATGCATGTGCAACCCCGCCGACCAACCGGAAATGTCGGCCGCACTCGTAGCAAGCGACCCGCTCGATTCAAGAGCACTATCAAGCTCCTCCGTCCCAGCGTCGTGTGGAGACGACACAAAATCCGGGATCGGAATATCAGCAAGCCCTGCAAAAGGACTCTCTACTTGCGGGAGAGGAGCCTCCGAAATTCTAACCCCCAGGAAAGGTAAAGACACGACCACAGATTTAGATCTCTCAGATTTAGGGCGTTTGTGAGCAGCAGCCTTGCCTTTTCTTCTTCCTCCCGAATCCAGGACATCGGCAGAAGGCCCGGCTGGGAGCTCGGTATCGTTAGGCGTTCTTTCTGGATCAACTTCTTCGACAATCACGACTGCAGGCGCTTTGCGCTTCACCTGCTTCTTAGAGACCACTTTAAGTTTCCCTTCCAGCCGAATGCTCTGCCTCCGTTCTATCAGCCCGACAGTCCTCAAATTCCTATCGGTCAAGACCAAGTCGATGTGCCTCTCTTCGCCCGGGAGCGCTTGAAGAATCCGAACAAGCTCTCTGAAGTATGCGCCGTCAGGACAAGAGATTCCAGCTATAAAAAAGGAAAAGTATGTCAGTTTTGGAGTCGGTTACTAATATCTCAACGATTCAAGAGAGAAATGACAACACTTACGTCTATCCAACCACCGCCTAGCAAATCCAGGGCGGCACCGAACGTAGAACCATTCGGTTTTATAATAACTTAGCCTTCCCCAGGAGCCCAGTACAATGTGGCAGTTTCTGACCGCTTCCAGGAAAGTAAAAGAAGGGCTGTCTCCATGGCTCTTGATGTTGAATAAATATCTGATTTCGATCGGCTTCGGCGGTCGAAAGAGGATCTCCATAAACAGGACAAAGGTGCTGTTCAACAAGGCATACCCGTTGGGATGTAGCTGAGATGGAGCTATGCCAAGAAACGATAACAACTCCCTTATATATTGGTTGAAGGGAGGGAGTGTCCCCGCTATGCAAGCATGACGGTTGAAAGCAGTAAACCCCTCCGGGGGATCGTGCGGCCTGTCATTTGGCCCAGGAAGTAGCACGTCATCGAGCGACAAACCGTGCCTCAGGCAAATCCATCCTAGCATATCTTCGGAGATACCCGACGGCACTGAATCTTGCGGATTACCTATAAACCGGGCACCCGGACGATCGTCCGGAGCTGGGTCTATAACTTCGGCTTCAATAACCGGTATCTCTATGGTTGGAGGAACAGAACCCGGGAGTTCCTGCTGCTGTGAACTTGAGGGTTCCATGAATAGCTAACTTATGAAAAATCATTATTAAACAGACAATAATGCTAGTGCATCCCCCAGTGTAAAGTGTGTGAATATGTGATGTGCAGTACAGTGTTGTATATCATTTGAAGAGTTCTACGGGATTGAGGGAAACATGAAAACGACGAGACTTCGGAATTCAGTTGGAAGGACCGTCATCGCTGACTGTCGCAACCGTGCCATCCAGTTGCTAACTATCACTCCAAGTTAAAATCTGTTATTAGTTCGATAAGTTCCAGTTTCATCGACGAGCTTCGATAGGCAATCAGATATGCGGTGAAACTATTAAGTCTAGTTATGCATGTTTGAAGCTCGCCGGAGTCAATTGTTCAAATGTGCAGAAAATTTCAGATTTTTTAAGTGTTCAATTCGTATTGATCACGAGAGCCATGTTCGCATCAATCAGTTATGGTCGTGTGCGTATGAGTCAGACTCGGTCAATAGGGTGGAATGCAGGTTCGATTCGATCAAGGGGCTAAGGATTTCGAATCGATCAGAGCGCAACACTCTGACTCGATCCCAAAGCCTCCAGTTCGACTCGCTCCCAAGGCTACGCACTTCGACTCGATCCAGAGCCATCCACTTCGACTCGCTCCGAAGCCACCCACTTCGATTCGATCGAAGGCCATCGTTTCAAATCGATCAGACACAGCCCCTTCGTATTAATCCATAGATTCAAAGCATTCGACTCGATGCGAAGCTCCACCATCGATCGATGCGAAGGCCTCCGCCTCATCCTCTCGAAATACCTACTCAGATCGACACGAAGCTGAGGCCATGGAACTTTAGATCAATCACAACTCTGGTTGATTTGATATTAAAAACCGAGTCTCATCGCTTACGCGTTGGGTCCGCTTAAAGGATTACCTAAATCTATCAGTCAGTTCGAGCAATTGAAGGGATGAATCAGTTCAGAAGCAAGATTGTTTTCTTCTTTCTCCTTGAGTTTCTGAGCAATACGAAGGCAAGGAAGGAAAGCGAAAGGTAAAAAGTGGAAGAATGGCTAAGTACAAAGTATTTATATGGACCCCAAAACAAAGGGAATAAACGATTCGTATCCCAGTGGATTCGAACACGTGTTTCGACTCCCTCTCCAGTGCGTTGATGCGAAGCTCCCCTCCGTATAGCTTGCCCAGTTCGACTCCCTCTCCGATGCAGCAATAAAAGACATCACTTCAACTCCGTCTCCCCTTCGACTCCGTCTCCTGTGCGTTTCGACTCCAACTCCTGTGCAGTTCGAATCCAAGATCGAGTCGAACAAAGCAGTTCGAATCCAAGATCGAGTCGAACAAAGCAGTTTGAACCCAAGACCGAGTCGAACAACCAGTTCGAATCCATAAAACCATGACTTCCAGAGGCCAACTCCATCGAATCGAAATACTCACTTCGCATCCACAAATTCAATGAAAGACATCCTCAATGCTTCAACCCTTCACATCGATTCAGAAGAGGATCGTTACGAAGGAACATTCAAAAAAAACCATCGAGCGTTGTTATAGCGAATTTCACGTCGATTCTGGAGAGGATCGATACGAAACTCAAAAATAAAATAAACTGACAATGATTCGTGAACGTAAAAGCATCAACGAGAGTCAGGTTAACATATACGCATGAATGCCGAACCAATATTCGATGTTCCAGATTTACAGGAATCAAAAGCTCGTCTAATAACGATTACAACAGCAAATAGTTAATCGCTAGCATACAGCAATCGGTTGCAACAATACTGGGTACAGCAGTTGACGGTTAACAGTTTACATTATCGAGAAAAACAGTCGAAGATTACAGCTTTCATCGAAAAGACGATGACTATTCGGAGTGAAGATTGCAGCACTTCAAAGCACATCATGTTTTCACAAGACGTACTTTGGGGGGCAAATGTTATCCCGCCTTTTGGCAAGGCCATGACACCAAGGAATTGACTAGTAACCAACGACGGCCCGTCCTAGAGATCAGTTATACACAGGCTCACTATGGATATCGATGAATTTTGTCCGAGTCCGGATCGTGCCAAAATTGGTAGGACATGACAAGCTAAGCCATGAGAGTCAACGTTCCAAATCTCAAGTCGATCCGAGTTCGTATGCTCAAGTTAAGAACGATACAAAATTGGATGAAAACCAATCACCGGTCGACTCGCTCCCTTCGACTCGCTTCCTTCGACTCGCTTCGCATCCCTCAGAAGTGACTCCTTCTACTCGCTCCACTTCGTGTCCATCACGGAGCCTTTGTTCGAATCCCTCAGGACACTCCACTTCGACTCGCTCGACCAGTGCACACTTCGACTCGCTCAACCAACACACATTTCGACTCGCTCAATCAGTGCTCACGTCGACTCGCTCGAACAATGCTCACTTCGACTTGCTCCACCTCAAGCCATACTTCGACTCGCTCCACTTCGTCGACTTCGCATCCATTTGAAGGCGTCTACTTCATGTTCATCGATGAGGAGCAAAGCACAGCAGTCAATACGGGTTAGCGCCACGTCACCGAGTCACGCAGAACCGAGTCGAACAGAGCGAGTCGAACCAAACAGCCTACCGGGAATCCCATTTCATATCGATCGTATCTCCTAATCTACAAGTCCAAATGCTATGAAATTTTCACAGAAGACTACGTGCATGCTAAAGAATGTCCACGCCAAATTTCGACTCCATTGGATGAAATCTTGATCGATACGAAATCTGTTCGTATCGATCACGGATCGGACCAAAACTTCATGGGCTTGGGCGCGCGGGCCTGGTCACGTGCCAGAGAGGGTCTCCTGAGATCTGAGCGAAATATCAGCCTCCTACACCTATAAATAGACCCCCAAAGCCAACAGAAAAGGGGTTCTTCTTCCTCTTTGAGATCTCCAACGCCCAGACTCCGCCAAATCCAGATCTGAACTCCATTACTGCTGCTACAAACGAATTTCACTACTGCAAATCATTGTTATTCGATGTAACTTGCTGAAATCAATTGTAAACATAAAAGAAAGATCAATAAATCAAACTACTTCATAGTGGACGTAGGCAATACGCCGAACCACTCTAAATTCTTGTGTCTCCCTGCATTTTAATTATTCTCATTTCTGAAATTTGGAGTTTTTGTTAGATAAATCCTCTTTTTAAATTTAATTTCTTCACTTTATCTCTTCAAAGACTTCCGAAGAGTGTTGTGCCCAATTTTGGTACAAACACAACATGAAACAAAAACAAGAAGAAAAGGAGAGTTCAATAAAATAAAAGCTAAGCTACTTGCATAAAATAAAGAGATCTACACTACTAATATGAAATAAACAACAAAGAAAAGAGCATGTATTAAAATTGCATAAAAAGAAATTACATGAAAGAAGGCTAAGAAGCCATTAAAAAGAAAAGAGAGTTTTTTTTATTTTAGAGCCTAAAACTAAACTAACTAAAGAGGAGGCTAAGAGCTTATTACATGAAACAAATGGGCATTTATATATGTTTTGAAACCTAATCATATTTTTGGGGACTATCCAAATTGCCCTTGAGGAATTGTGGTCACCAAGTTATCATTAGCCTCTAATTAATCCATCATCAAGTATGCATGTAACTTTAACATCAACTAACTTGTGCATTAGCTCCTAATTGTAGATTAAGGTAAGTGGTAGGTGAGGTCCTCCATGATGCATGAGTTGCCATCTTCATTCCTTTATTTCCATCCTTGTGCATGCATGAATACATGAAGCCTCTTCTAATTTCCATCCAATTTTCCTACAAATAAAAATAAAATGTGCAAATAAATATTCTCAAATTAACATATGCACAAAAATGACCATTTTTCCCCTATATGAAGATGAATAAATGTTGATTTGAAAATAATTTGAATTTTGGTTTAAACATGTTAAAACACCTTATATGCTCGTTTATTTAATTAAATTAGATTAAATATGGAAGTAAAAATATGCACATTTACGTGCACATTAAATACCCCCACACTTATCTTTTTATTCGTCCTCGAATAAACTAAAACTAAGATAAATCTGTTTTCGTAGGAAGCACGATTGCATTGAGCTTATACAATAAGCCGTTAAACCTCTAGGTGTCCCTAGTAGGACGAGTGTTGTCTCGTGAGGATTTTCAGCGGATACTACCCACAAAATCCAAATGCAATATGAAAAATCCTAAATGCAAGATTTATTTACAAAGATATTGATGCAAGTTTTTGAAAATATTTACAAATGAAGAATTTACTTATAAATTGACACAAATAAGTTAAATACAAGTTCTGATCATTATCTAGAAATTTAAGTCCTTTTACTTGTCAAAACTTCCAACAAAAATTAAGTTATCATAACAAATAGACTTAAGTTTAGCTAGTTGTTTCGGTTGATCATATAGTGCAACTATGAAATAGACCCTTAGTCGATTATCAAGGTTTATCAAAGTGGTATTTTCATTTCTTTTGAATAACTAGTCGAATCAAATAAGTGAAAATAGTGCTTGGATTTCAATTACTTACTCTCTCTTTATTTGAAATTTATTGATATAAACAATATTCACATATGCCCAACTCAGATAAAATGAGGTCAGATATATCACACATGCAATGCCTTTCGGGCTTACATGAGGGGAATACAGAGCGTGGCGAGTGTACACACAAGTGTGTACACCTATCGAATGTAGGCATTATTAATAAAAGAACTTTTATATATACACACCTAACTCAGATAAACTGAGGCTAGATATACCGATCATGCATTACCTTCCGGGCTTACGTGAGAAGGGTACAGAGTATGGCGAGTGTACACACTTGCACATATATACAAATATTTTTCTTCTTTTGATTGTTATTTTTTGTTATATATTTTTTAGAGAGAGTTTTGCAAAATAATCTTAGCACCATTTATCTTAGAAGATCAAAATTGTTATAGCTTTTACTTTAAATCCACCACTTTTTAAACAAAGATTTTCAATTAGGATATACTTCATAATTATCAACCGTGAATCTTCCTATATGCTAGTTAAACCATCATTACTCATAATCAAACTTTATTTTTATTTTTGTTGAGACAAATTAATTTTCAAAAAATTCAATTTGATAACCAAAAACCTATACTTATCCTATTGCGTTTCTTCAAAAATAAATCAACATGCTAAAAAAAAATTGTTTTGGGATATTTTTTTGTTTTTTAATTTTTTTTGGTTTTGGAAAGAAAATGCAAAAAAACCGTGAAAAATAAAAAGTGAACACGAGAATCCCCCCCCCCACACTTGATTTTGACTGTGTCCCCACAGTCAACCCAAGTGAAAGGATAAAAATAAAATAAAAATAAAAATATGACATATATTTACATGAAATGAAAAGATTATTATTTACAAGACGTCAGAAAATATATTGTTAAAGAGTAGATGAAATGGTCTTCCAAAGACCAATTCATTTGTCTCGCCAAGTATGAGATACACACCTTAAGCACGGAAAACCAAACCATAAAAGATTTTGAAGTTGAATGTTGATTTGGAAAAACGAATGTCATTTTATTAAAAATCGTATGAGTTGTTTTATTTTCGATGATTTTTGGGGTAGATAGAACAATTGGTTGAAGTTCGAGTTTATTTTCACCAAATTGAAATTCAAACTTATCATTGAAAACTTCTTTAGAATTATTGATTCCAAACTCAAAATGGTGATTTAAATTTACCCCTTCAGAATTCAACAACTCATCTTCGAAAAGTCCAAAGAAAACGTGTTCACTAAATTCGCCTTTCCTTGTTGAGTTATCAGCAACTTTATTGCATGAATCAATTTCAAAATCCAAAGTTGTTGTATTCAAATTCTCAAAATTGGAAAAAGGAAGATTGAATTTTAAATTTTGTTCCACACTCTCAAAAGAATTGAAATCCAACTCAATTACCGTCTTTTCAACAACTTCATTAAGATCGTCATTTTCAATTTCAAAAGTTGTTATTTGAAAATCGTCGATTTGGGTAAAAGGTGGATTATCACTTGATTCGTCACATGTTGGGATTTGATTATGTTGCTCACGTTGTTTCATATATGTTTCAAACAAAAAATCCGTTTGATCATTGTGAATTCCGTCCATTTGCTCAACAAAATCCAATTTATAATTATTAATTTGAGAATTTTCAGTTTGAAATATTTGAGAATAAAAATTGTCAATTGCACTATAGTCGAGATTATTCTCATTGCCAAAATTATTTGAAAAGAGGTTCACATTTCCATTTTGACTTTGAAATTCATTTTGGAGTTCGAAGTTGTATTCGCATGTGTTATAATCGAAATCATTTGAATTTTGAAGTGAATTCGAATTTTGATTATTTTGAAATCCTAGGCTTTAGTTATTGCACAAATATGAATTACACAAATCATTTATCCTTTGATCATTTTGTGTAGAGAGTTCAAGTAAAGACGAAATCGTTTTAATACTACTTTCAAGTGTTGCGGGTTGCTCATCATTTTGAAGACTTTGTGGTGCAAAACCCGAATTGTTTGAACAATAGTTGTCATTAAAATATCCATAAGAATTTGATGTAAAATTATATAGATTTTCACAACTATCGTAAAATTCTGGCGAGTAAGAAAATTCAGATATTTTCAAAAATGTTTGTTTTTTTTGGATTTTTTATGAAGGAAAAATATTTACCAAAAAGAATTATTTTTCAAAGGGAAATTTGATTTCTGTTTTGTTTTTTTGGATTTTTCAAATTTTTTTTCGAATAGATTATTTATATTTTTTTGGATTTTTGTTTTTTTAAAATAACTAATTTTTTTTGGATTTTTGATTTTGATAGAAAAAATTCAAAAGAAAAGATTTAAAAACTAAGTTAAGAAATATTTACAATTTTTTTTAGTTTTGGCTTTTGAAATTTATTTCTTTTTTTAAATATGCATGAACTAATGCAAGTAAATGAACGCAAGAGCTTAATTACAAATTATCTATCCTAAGTAGCTCCGAACCCAAAATTGTATAATCATACTTTGTCTTAATTCAACAAGATAGTTCTCAGGTAACAAATATGATTTATCGGTGTACCACGAATCACCATAGCAATGCAATCGAAGGTTTAAGTACATTCGGAGAAACAATTAGTATAATATTTACGAAGTACGTAATATTTATAACTAATTATTGCTCTGCCGTTGCCTAGACACCAAGAAAATAAATTGTTCAAAGAAGACAACTTGTCAATATACAATTAAACCCTAGGTGAGCTCATGACACCCTCAAGATGTCTAACCATTATTATTAACAAAATTCTACGATGAAATGCAATTTGTGGGCCAAGGAAGGAGTGATGAAATCCCCCACCTTATGTGGATTTGGGTGTTGCCCTTAAAAAAAAGAAAATAAGATGAAATGAGTGCAAAGCAGAAATTAAACGTGAATTAACGATGTAACTACGAATGGATTTTTGTTTTTGTTTTTGAAATTTTTTAAAATGCAAGCAACTAATAATGCAAATCAAATAAAAATAAGGGATGAGAGCACGATACCAGAGCGTGCAGAATTATTAGCAAATTATTTTAAAGCGGCGAATTTTTTTAAACAAGCAAACAATTTTTTTAGCAAGCTAATCTCCTCCTTTTGATTTTCTGCTTTTGCAACCTGAAACTAAAAACAAGATATATACAGTTTTTATTATATATATATATACATATATCAAATAAGAAACTAAAACAAATGAAAAACAAAACGACTCTTTTTTGGTAAAGCTTAACAAAGAAAACAAAAAAATTTACACTAAGCCCTAATTAACCATCCAAACAAAAGCATTTTCATTTTTTTTTTTATTTTTTTCTTCTTTTTTTTGTTTCCCTCTTTTTTTTCTTTTTTTTATGAACCCAAAACCAGCCCCGGTCTAAAGACACACAGCCCACTTAAACACGATAGTTAAATCAAAACAATTCTCAAACATTCCTTCAATAAAAAAACGCAAATACGCAGATACTCACATCAAAAAAAAATTTGTGGAATAAAATTAAAAGGAAAAAAAGGAAGAATTGAAAATCGGGTAATTGGTGATTTGTGGAGGAAATCAATAACCGATTGCAAGTTTGAGGAGGGCGATTTGAATTTGTTCGAGGTGATTTGGTCATGGAGATTTAGTCACGGTTAATTTTTTTTCGAAGCTGAGATGGTAATGGATTGGCAGAGGTTGGTCGAAGTCGCAGATGGTTACGCTTGTGGGAGGGAGTGGTGACTGGTTTGTCGTGGATGGTTCCGGATGCTCGTAGAAGTGTGGGGGGAGTGATGGGTTTGGGCAGAGGAAGGCGATGGCTGTAGATGACTGGTTTGTTAGAGAATGTGGACAGTTGGTGGGTTGCAGGCAAAGAGGGAAGTTGTTTGTTTTGAGTGATCAGGTGGTTGGTTACAGTGAACTGGGGGGAGGTTGTCAGTTGCAAGCACAGTGGGAGGTATGTTTACATGTTGAAATTTGATGTGTGGCAGTTGGTATTGTGGTATGTCTGATATGGCAGCAATGTTGGGGTATTTGATGTATAGGTTGACAGTAGTATATGAAGAGGGAGGGGACAGTAGTTTGTAGCTTGATGGTAATTTGCAGGTGCAGAAGTAAAGATGAAAGTGTGTATGTTGAAATGTTGTATAGGAGTGTTGCAGAGAAGTGTGTAGAGGGATGGTTGTATGTTAAGACTGCAGTAATGTATGGGAGTTGACAGTACTGGGAATTACAGGGGGATGATGTTGCAAAAACTTGTTTATGGTGGATGAATGACTGTGGGGGTGGAGTAGGTTTGTATGCAGCAATGTGGTATGTATGTCAGTTGAGTATGGTTGTGGTTCGTGGCAGCACTGGTGGGTAGGGAGAAAGGCAGGGTGGTGGTTTAATGTATGTGACAAAGATGATTGAGTATGTATGCCGTATGAAGGAAATACTTGATGGCAGAAATGATGGAAGGCAATAGTTGTCAGGTAAAGGAGATATGGAAGTTAGATGGTTTGTGACTGTTGGTTGGTTATGGTCAGTAGGAAGTAGTTGTATCGGTGCACAGTGCATTTTGTGTGCACTATATTACAGTTGTACGGAGGGGTAAGTGATGTGATATATGCAAAGTGATGTGGTTTTGATGGCAGTGGGGATCTTGAAGGTGATGTTTTGGAGGTGTGTTGTTGTGACAGGTTGAAGTTGTGATCGAAATGTAGCAGGGAGAGGCTGGTGGATGGTTGATGTAGTGGAGTTGTTTGTATTGATGAAGTTGATGTAAGTGCAGGCTTGGTTAAAGGGTTGTATGGGGTATGTAGTGATGTGTATGTAATATGATGGTGAGGAGAACCATAGTAGTAATGGGTTGTAGAAGTGGATGGTCTGAATGGTTGGTAGATTGCAATAGTATGGTGGGTATAAACTGTAGATTGCAGTAGTATGGATGGTCTGGAGTGACGGTTCAGGCAGTCAATATTATTGAGGCAAGAAGAGGCAGGAAATTATGTATAGAATGTGGGAGATGACTGTGCAGAAGAACTTTGCAGTAGGGTGTTGATTGAGTGTTGAACTGTTGGGGTTGATGAATGTTCACAATGAAGCGATGACACTGTTTTGTGACAGAGAGGGAGTAATGAATGTAAAAGAGGGTAAATAGAGACTAGAACAAAAATGAAAAACAAAATGTGAATAGTTGACAAAATTATAAATTGTAAATGAAAGCGAATAAAATATTTTTTTGTTTTAAAATTGTGTATATTCTCTTTTTTATAAAATAGAAATGCAAATGGAACAACAACAAAAAAACAAGCACACAAATCAAATCACATAACAAACATACACACAAGTTTTTTTTAAATGCAAATTAACACACAAAATGAACACACAATAAAAGCAAACAAAAATAATTCGAAGAATAGAAATTAAAATCAAATTAATTCCCTAGGGGGCGCCAAAAACTTGTTTAACGACTAATTTCTTATCGGATTACAAAATAGCCGAGAAATTTAAATTAAAAATAACCGCAAGCGCATGGTGTATAATTTTAGTACGTAGCAAGTACGGGTCGATTCGTAGGAAATTGTATTGATTTTAAAATTTCTATTCAATCAAATTAAACCAAGAATTGAAGTTGTGATTAGCTAAAAATGTAAAAACTAACAATAGAAAGTGGATAAAAATATGAGAGTTTGAAGGCAATTTAGAGGTAATTTACTTCTCATGATCACATAAATCAACAAAATGAAATTATGATCTCTCTTTTGGTCATTAGTGTGTTTAGTTGATGTGTTTATCATAAGCATGGCCTATTTGTGCAATTAATTAGCCCAATGTAAACCATCAAACTATAACACAACCTCTAAACCACTTGTTAACTCTCATGAAAATGTTAATAAACTTGTAAATAAAATCTATTCTAAGCAGGATCTATTTACTATTGATTAGTAATATAGACCATCAAATTTTGATTTTGAAATCCACTTCATTACCATATTCATATGTAGATGAAGAGGTAATTTGTGTTTGTATTTGTTTAAGCATAGCCTATTTTGGTGTCAATAACATAGGCTATCAAATTCAAAGCTAAAACAACAAAATTTTTACCCATTCAAACATTGTTAT
Source organism: Allium fistulosum (assembly GCA_030737815.1). Classification (NCBI taxonomy): domain Eukaryota; kingdom Viridiplantae; phylum Streptophyta; class Magnoliopsida; order Asparagales; family Amaryllidaceae; genus Allium; species Allium fistulosum. Next base: position 887,322,971 of record CM060903.1, on the reverse strand, counting down.
TAAGCACAAAAAGAGATAAAAAATTAGCGAAATGTTGAATCTACATGATTAAGAGAGCTTCATTACCCTAAATTGAAGGGGTTTTAGCCTTCCATATTTGTTATCATTTCAACAAATGTAGAGTTCAACATGAAACAAAAACAAGAAGAAAACGAGAGCTAAATAAAATAAAAGCTAAGCTACTTGCATAAAATAAAGAGATCTACACTACTAATATGAAATAAACAACAAAGAAAAGAGCATGTATTAAAATTGCATAAAAAGAAATTACATGAAAGAAGGCTAAGAAGTCATTAAAAAGAAAAGAGAGTTTTTTGTTTATTTTTGAACCTAAAACTAAACTAACTAAGAGGAGGCTTAGAGCTTAATACATGAAACAAAGGGGTATTTATACATGTTTTGAAACCCTAATCATATTTTTGGGGACTACCCAAATTGTTCTAGAGGAAGTGTGACCACCAAGTTATCATTCCTCTCTAATTAATCCATCATCAAGTATGCATGTAATTTTAACCTTCATTAACTTGTGCATTCACTCCTAATTGTAGATTAAGGTAAGTGGGTAGGTGGGGTCATCCATGATGCATGAGTTGAATTATTTCCATCTTCATTTCTTTGTTTCCATCCTTGTGCATGCATGAATACATGAAGCCTCTTGTAATTTCCATCCAATTTTCCTACAAATAAAAATAAAATGTGCAAACAAATATTCTCAAATTAATATATGCATAAAAATGACCATTTTGCCCCTACATGAAGATGAATAAATGACAATTTGAAAATAATTTGAATTTTGATGTAAACATGTTAAAACACCTTATATGCTCATTTTTTTTAATTAAATTAGATTAAATATGGAAGTAAAAATATGCACATTTACGTGCACATCGCATCTAAATGATACATTGTGTATTAGTTTTAACTGGGTGGGTTTTGGCTGGGTTCGTTTTGACTGAGTTGGAGCGGAAGCAATGGAGTCGAAAGGTATTACTAAAGGAAGCAGAACCCTCTATTCTGATTAAAGGCTGAAATCATGCTCATTTTTAATAATTGCTTTAACTAACCTGCCTATGTGTAATCTTTTAATTGGTTGCCTTAAAACTTTTCAAATACTTTACAAGATAACTGCTGCATTTATCGGATCTAAATCAAAGAAAATTTAACATTTTAAGCCCTTCCATTAGGCAAAACCAATACTATGATTGAGTTCTTCTTTACAATAATTTATTTTTCATAGCAAATTAATTAGGAAAAATCCCCAAAAATCACAGAAATTCACTTTCATCATGTTATCAAACATATTAAAATTTCAGACCCAATTTCTTCCTGAAACAATCGAAATAAATTTTAAACCCAAATATATCATATTTTCTTTTAGAAATTCATAATAAATTTTCCATAGCTTGGAAAATTATGAAAATTGAAACCCATCTCTGAAATCATGTTTTACCTAACATATAATTTTTCCATGGCATTCTAAATTCAATAACAATCGGTTTTGCCCTAAAACCGTGTAAATTCATATGTAAATGAATTGGTTTAAATCAAACATATAATAATTCAAGCATATCATCATCCAAAACATCATAAAAATGAATTTAATCTTAAATCTGAAAACATATGATTATAAAAATAAAATAGAGATGGAATGAATTATTATTCACCTTAGATATGATAAGGAATTTGAGATTTGTAGAAGATTATTCCCCTAGCTTTGATCCTTAGATTTGATTTAATTCTTCTTTCTCTTTTTGCTTGTTAATGGTGGCCCTATTTTTAGGTTTTTTATTTTCATTTTTGAAAATAAAAAGTGTACGTGAATGGGCAAGAACGTGAAATGTATAGCCGTGAGCAATAATGGTGCGGCAATTTACTAATATGCCCATGTTTTTAATTAATAGTTTAAAAGCCATTTTAAGCCCATTTAAGGTAAATTAAGCACGACATTCTTATAGTTTTATTCAAATCTCAATCCCCTTACCATCATTATTCTATTTAATTTATCTAATTAAATCTCTTGAATAATGTTATCAAAAATTAGGGATGTTACAATCGAAGAACCTATGTTTTGGTGGATTACCAGTTGTTTTCATAGACGTCGACATAGTCAACCTCGACGTCGTTTACAACCCAAGTGTGAATATTTATTAAACGTTGAGAGCCTTATACTTTCTATTTCGATGACGTCATTGGGGATACCAATTCCATTTTAATTTATGAATTTTGATGTTGTCCGAAACTAAAACCTTGAATGGCAGCAAGCCATGTACTATATGTTTTGACTTATACCTTAAGGATAACAAAGTACTTTTGTATTAGGTTCAACATAGATCTTATGGGGATACCAATGTATGTCATTTTGAAATGTTATAATTGTTAAGGGGAGATAAACTAATCTGGGACACCAATTGATATAAGTTAAGCATGTGGGTACCATGGATTAAAGTGAAACGTGTTGGTAACATGGGTTAAATAGAGACATATAGGTAACTTGAGTTAAAAGGTCAAGTGTGGGCTCATAGTCTTCCTAGGAAAATTATGGGATGTGAGATGGATAGTCTACATCATGCAAGATATGGATAGTCTTTATGAGAATAATGAAGGGTTCATAGTCATCCTAGGAAAACTATGAGATGTGTGATGGATAGTTCACATCATTTTAAGTTAAATGGAATATGTATGATGGATAGTCCATAAAATTTTAAATGATTAAACCATATGTGATGGGTACTCAATATGGTAGGGGATGGGTAATCCAAGTAATAAATGCATGTGAGATGGATAGTCCATATAATTCTTAATATGTTTAAATATGAGAAGGGTAGTCCACATAATTATGGGACGAGTTGTCAGATTAAATAAGACGGATAATTAGTTTAAATTGTGACGGATAGTCATTTGAAATCAAGATGGATGATGTGATGAGTTGGGATGGGTAATCCAATATGTATTGCGTGATTATAAATGTTATTTTCTATGTTCTAACCACTATGGTTGCAGAAGTACGGTATATGGTTGTTATGTTCTGGTAAGATACCAGTGAGGGAAAAACTCATTCTGCTCAGCGGCGTGGTCTCACTAGATATCTATTTGGTTCAAAATGTTAGGTTATTATTCACACCAGACTATTGTCTGACCCGAAGTTTTTATTTTTCCCCTTAAACTCTTGGGTACTCATTTGAGTAGGTCGGGAGTAAGGGCTTTCAAGTTCCAATTAGACAAATAAGCTTCTGGAGGTGTGCATGAGGCAATATGGCGATTAGGAGTTTTATCTATGTCCACTATGCAGTTTGGTTTTGTCTATTTGGATGTAATGGAAGTTGTATAATTACCAAGTATCTGACTCTGATCAACCGAAGGGCGTCTTCATATGTCGTTCTTGGAGTATTTTGTAATAATTATATTTTCTCTGAACGTGGGATTACGAATGGGGTTTTGTGTGATGACCTGCAAATCTATACCCTTTGAATCGACAATAAACCACACATGTCTAACCCAAAAAGCACAGACTGACGGAAAGTCATGACAAAGAAAAGAAGAGAGAAGAAGCGAAGAGAAGAAAGAGAGAAGAGAGAAGAGAGAACTAAACAGAACAATACAGAATCTCACATCGCAGCGGAATAACATATAATATCATATCAATGATCTTTAAAAAACATAAACTGTATATACATACATCAATCAGAGTTCAACAATCAATCACTAATTATCAGTCTGGACAGTATAATAACCTATCCTTACAATTGCCGATAATATACAACAACTAAGCACAAAGCGGATAATCAAAACAGATACGTGTATACGAAATGAAGATCTACAGCTCTCCTGCTGAAGCTCTAAAAGCACCAATCTGAACTTGTAAATATACTCAGTCTGACCCGAGCATTGAAAGGGAAGAATGTCCGGATCAGTCTGGTAAACCAGCGTGAGAAACACACTCAACTGAATTTATTAGATTACCAAAACTTTTCCTTTCAAAACAAAAGTATCTCGTAAGACACGCCCACACATAAACACGGACATGTTTTTACCTTACGATAACTAAAACCTTTCATATCAAATCATCTGATATTATACTAGTATCTAGTATATACAAATAATATTAATCATAGCAGAAATGGTTACCCATATAGCATTTCGGGGCTATTCATTACACCAATACAAAAAAAATCGCAGCTCGTAGTGGAGTTTGGATTTCCATACAAATGACCAGGTGAAGGGACTACCTTCCGGCAGTACATCTCTAGAGGAATGCACCGAGAAACCATCACAAAGTTCCTCTACCAACACAAGACCGGCCTACCTCTATAACTAGATAGTACTGAATATGTCATCCTCCAGTCGTTACCGACCTTTTTCGAGGGCCCTCATAGCATACAAAACACAATAATTTACATCCCGAACATCATAGCGGGAAGAAATATATCTAGAAGAGGATGATCATATCCTAATTGGGAATGACCCACTTAGCCTTGCCGCATCTAACCCTGTTTCGGTCATTTCCGGTTCATGAGGCCTGAGGTAACAATTACCTTTCACATATCACATCACTTTGAATACCGCACGGCCATTTTCGTTGACTACTAATTGTCTTCCACAAAAATACAATCCTTGAGCTTGTACATCTCAAGGAGGGTGTTAAGCTAAGAGAAGTCGTCTTCTCCGCCATCAACTAATGTACGTTTGTAAAAACCAATGTATGTAATCTTAGAAATGCAATATCAGACAAACATCCATACAAGTTGTCCAAGAACAGGACAAACCGAAGATACTTTCCTACCACATTCTGTCGGGAAATCCCTAGGATTAGTAGCGAATAGTCCTTGCATGGGATATTTCATAACGAAGAGACTACTGCTACTGGATGTATATTGGGATTTTAACCCCAAACGATCAACAAGCAGTCCTCCACTATGAAAATCCTAAATCACAATATCATCAATAACCTGCACAATTGAACGCATAAATGTTGGTCTGGAGTGGTTTTTGGATAAACCGATCCCGGTCTCTTCGCACCAACAACGCAAAAGCGTTTCTCAACCTCACACAGAAACTAAGTCTCATAGACTTATCACGTTTCCAACTTTCAACTTGCTATCCTTTGGCCAAGAAGGAAGCTCGATAGATTGGAGTAACACTCTGCACTATACGAATCAACATCCTCAACACAAATGATAATCAAGCCTATACAGAAGGCTACGTACTAAGTGTACGACTAAATAGTTCCCACATCAAGTCGAGGAACTAAAATGGCCAAATTTGATAGTCGGTTATTTAACTATCAAATCAAACAACAATATTTAGCACCATAAGCAATCACTAGGCCCTTTTTATTAATCTTTCATTGATTAAATCACTTGCCAAATATTCACTTCAAATTATCTTTAAAAAGATATAATTCCAAAACCATTTCAATATTTCACTATATTGTAAAACATTTCCATATACTTATTTAATAATAAGTAATTCACAAATCTCTTTTATTTTCAACACTTAGAAAATATCACATATACTTAAATCACGATTAAATATATATTCTATTCTTTAAGGAAAACATTCTCTTAAACATACTTATTTGAGTCAAAACGAATTGTTGCTTAAAACATCATTACGACCACCCAAAATAACTAGTATAGGGATTCGATAATTAGATAGATTTATAAATCCCATATACTATACAAAACATTTCCTTTCTAAAATCATTTACTATAACAATAATGTTATAGTCCATCATTTCCTTACTTCTCGAAAACGTCTATTTCAACAATAAATGTTGAAATCTATGTATTTGATTCTTAACACATTTTAAAACATCTTCAAACCATTTAACTCCATTTAAAATATCACTTTTCAAAACATTTATTTAACTTAAAAGGTTATTCACTATCCAAAATCGTGAATATAATTATCTAACCAAATTCAATACTATTGCACATTTAATTTAAATGATAATTCATTGTCCAAAATCGTGAATATAATTCTCTTGCCAAATTCATTACTATTGCACATTTATTAAAGGATTATCCACTGTCCAAAATCGTGGATATAATTCCTTTAATAAACTTCCATATTTAACCTATCAAATTCAATTGATTTCGGATTTATAAAACAATGTTTATAAATTCCATTTATATTTTACAAAAACTTCAATATGCAAAATTCCTTTATTAACAAATTCCATTTATATCCCATTTACATGCCAAAATCCAATTTATAAGTTAATTACTTATAAATCTCTTATTACAAATTCATTCCTTTTTATAACTTCATTAATTTATAAATCTTATTCACTTATAAAATTCATTTATAACTTCATTTTAACACTTATAAAACTCCTTTACAATTCCATCATATTTTTTTATAAAATATCAATTTTATAAATCTTATATATATACCATTTATAATAAGTCAAAAATCTTGATTTAACTTAATTTACAAAATGATCAACTTCATATTTCAAAAATCACATTTTGATTCCATTTCACAAAAATCATAATTTTTATAACATAAAAATTATAACTTCTATTTATTCAAAATAAATTCATTTCCTTAACAACTCAAAAATCAAACATTTTCAAAATCTCTTTGAAATCCTTATTAAATTGAAATCATCAATTTAATATTTTTAAATCTCCAAAATAAGGCCCAATGCTGCAACAGCACTAAATACATCAATCACAGCATCCAAATCATCATATATCACATGATAACAACACATATATCAATATATGTAAATAAACCAATACTGGTGAGGAATCTAGTTGGATCCCTCCAACCTATCACCTACAACAAATATACATATTAGAAAATAGGTACTATGTTCGCTTCGAGGCAGACACGCGTACAAAAGGTCATCCGCTCATACCCGGGAACGTATAGGGTCTCATCTGCTCCAATAGGCAGGAAATATATCCAAACCAATCAATATAAATATATAATATATCATATATTGTTTGCACAAAAAATGGACAAACACCTCAAAGTTGTATGATTTAGTAGATCTTGTGTTATTCTTAGTGATTTGGGTGATTTATGCAAATATATGAAAAGCAGGGGCTAAACTGTAAAAAGACACGCAGATTTATAGTGGTTCAGCCAGAATGTGCCTACGTCCACTTTATATGTTATTTCTCTTCTCTTGTTTTGATTACAAGTACAAAGCTTTGATACAAGTAAAAGAAAGTTGTTTGAAAGTTCTCTCCGTGCTTGAGCTCTCAAACCTGTCCCCCATTGTTGTACCCCTGCCTCTCTATTTATAGAGTGAGGTTGGGGGCAGGGGTCTTGGGTGTATACAGCTGCTGGTGGGCCTGGGCTGAAGTGATCTGGCCTGGCAGTCTGGTTCGGTATTCTCTTGGTTCGGTGAAGTATGGAGTTGGTCTGGTTGGGCTTCATCCGGTGAAGTGTGGAGTGGTGAGGTTGGACCGGTGGCAGTTGCCGGATGAAGGTCTACCGAATGGACACGAGGGAGGGCTGCCGAATGGGTTATGCCGAATGGACTCGGGGGAGAGCTGCCGAATGGGTCATGCCGAATGGACTCGGGGGAGAGCTGCCGAATGAATCACGTCTCTGGGTCTCGAGGTCTTCTGGGTAAGAATTCACCCAACATTTGCCCCCCAAAGTAGGGCATATGTCTAACATATGTCGTGCTTTGTCTTCCTTCGTTCGGTCTTGGTTGCGCCGAGCCAGTTGGTCCGGTCGATGTGCTTCGCTTATAAATAAGGGCGCCACTCTACTATTGTTTCTTCACGTTTCGAGATAGCCGAACCACTTGACTCCCATTTTTTCCGAACTAGACCCTTATCATTGCCGAATCAGGTGAGATTTTATTCTGCCGAATGAGATCTTATTCTCGTATTACCGGACGAGAACGGGAGACACCGAATGAACCCATACTTGAACCACCGAATGGACCTTGAGAGTTCGAGAATTTCCATTGTCTTTACCGAATGACGATGGGAGTTTGAGCACTTTGAACTTTCTTTGCTTACACTCGAGACACCGAATGAACCCATACTTGAACCACCGAATGAAAATGATACTGAATATGTTTTTACCGAATGAAGTCATATACTTGTTTATATCCTCTGTTCTAAATGTGTTTTTCCGGTATTGTAGATAATGTCTCGCAAAGTAGAAACTCGATCAGACAAGAAGCGATCCGTGGGTGAAGGAGAGTCATCGGCTGTGCCCCCAGCTCAATCAGGATCGGAGCGTCATGGGCCCGCCCCGAGGTCATTAGTGGATGGATATGGTCCCCAGGAGTTGCTGGATTCCCCGCCTGACTGCTTTCCTAGCCTTCTCAAAGAGGAGCAACTCGATGTTATATCTCGTTCTTTTGGGATTGATAGAGCCCTCATGCTGCTGCCGGGTCCAGGAGTCATGCCATACAGTCCTCCCGAAGGATACTTCGCTTATAGCAGGTACCATTGCATGTGTGGTGCTATCCCGCCTCTCAATGCTTGGATAGTTAGCTTCCTCACGTACCTGAAGGTGGCCCCATTTCAGCTTCAGCCTAACTCTTACGCCATACTGGTGAGCCTTTTCGTTATTTTTCGGAGGAAGTATGGTCGCGCTCCCTCCAACCGGGAGATCCGGTACTTGTACAACTTAAGGGGCTACAAGAAGGGGTCCCCATATATTAACTTGGAATCTGCTGTGACCTTCAAGCCGGTCCTGGACCTTTACTCCAAATTCAGCATGTTCAAGAAAGAATGGTTCTTTGTTAGGGACGACTCTGTCTCTATCCGGCGCTTTACCTCTGGATGTAAGTTGATGCTTTTACTTATAATTTCTATCCTGATTGTGATGCTTCTTCTCATACTTTCTCATTTTTGCTAGCGACAGGTGGCTTTCCTGTTGTGGAAACTGACCGCCTGGTTCAGACGGCGGCGGAGATAGAAGGCATTCTTGGGAAATACAGATCATCTGCTTACTTGATTAGAAATGCGATCCTTCTAGAATACAACTTGATCCTTCCGCAGCAGTCTGTAGTTAAGTTGAGGGAAACGGCGGAAGAGAGGGCGGCTGCTCAGGCCAAGGGAGGCGTTGCGGCAGAGGGTGGAAAGAGAAAACCATTCACGAAACCTCCAGCCGTTGGAGGTAAGAAACTTAAGAGGTCAGACGGTCCTTCTCCCAGCAATTGTCCACTTACTCAGGGGGAGATAGACGCGGAGGAGGAAAGAGGTGAGGCGGAGGGCGGGAGTGACGTTGAGCGTCTTGGTGACGAGGGTGGCGATGGACAGGGTGGTGATGGTTCCAGGGCTTTGTCTTCTGGGCAAGTAGGCGAGATGCAAGAGTGGACGGACGATGCTCTCCGTCTGGCTTTTGAGGAGTTGGGTGATGATCCAGCTTTGGTAGAGAAGACCGGGGAGGCGGACAAAACCGGGACTGGTGCAAGTGAGTCTTCTCCGACTATTCCGGCCAAGGTGGCTTTGACAACTCAAGGTGAACTCTTGACCCCTGCACGCTTCACTAATGATAGGGACTTAGGAATATTTTATGACCCGCTCCCGTCCTGGAATGAAATCCGGGACTTATTGCAGTATCCCACTCCTCCCCAGGGTTTGTACAACCACAGCTGTGTTTCTTTTCCTTTTCTAATCTTGCAATTTACCGCGTTCCTTGAATCATATTGTAATGTAAGATTATGACACTTGTTCTTTATATCAGGAGCAGGCAAGACGCCCAAAGCTTCAGACCTTCGACACAGGCTCGAGCAATATAAACTTTCCAAAATTTCTGCTAAGCCGAAGCCCTCAGCCCAACGCTCCGGGGATGTAGTCGGGTACCGTCCTCTTCTTGGGGTCATCGAAGAGGGTATTCAGCAGAGGAAGAGGAGTCATCCTTTATCCGAAACTTCGCTCGGTTCTCAGCCTCCGGCTCAGCCTATTCATGATATTACTGAGGAGGGCAGCGAGTTTGTATCTTCTCCACACCCATCCGGAAACCCTTCTGTTGTTCATATCGACCGTCCCGATCTGGCCCGCAATCCATTTGCCGGTCATCCTGATCTGGATCCGGGTTCTCAGGATATTAATTTTGACGAAGTTACTGGTGAACACCTTCTCCCCCGTAACCCCATGGTACGAGTACTTGACGAAGCCAAGTCCTTAGACCTCGATCTACTCACCACTCGTATAGTCACTATGGGAGACGAGGCCAAGGCCAACATTGATCGGGTGGCGGAGGAGGCCAAGAAGCTGATGGGGCATCACGCTCGGCTGGTTAAGGCCGGAGAGGAGATAGGGAGCGCCAATATCCGACTTCGATTGGTGGTCTCGGATCAGGCCAAGCAGCTTGCGGATCAGGCTATCCAGATTTCTCAGCATGAGGCTGCCGCTGGGCGATTAAGGAGAACCATGGAAGAGGCTAGTCGGGCCGAATTGCGGAAAATGGAAGCTGCTTGCAAAGAGCGGATTGATATGGCTATTACCACGGTGGATGAGGTTCGGAGAGCGGATCTCGAGCAGGTGGAGGAATTGTCCGAGAAGCTTGAGGCTGCCGAGCTTGCTCAAGCTAAGTTGAGGGAAGAGATGGCGGTGATGCGGAGGTCCCTTCAAGCTGATTGCTCGAGATACAGACTGGAGAGAGATGCTGCCGTGGAAAGGTTGTCGGCCTCCGATGCCCGGATGAGGGAGTTTGAGGAGAACGAAGGAATGATGGATGACATGCTCCAGGACATGTATTTCCGGACTTGGAAGCAGGGTAACCTCTCTTGGATGGATGATTATCCCAGAGTCATGGCCAAGATATATCTTCGGGCTTTGGAGGAGGCTAAGGCTGATGCAGATAAAGAGGGTGGAACGGTCTTCAGTATGGATGTGGTCACGGCCCAGTTCACCAAGGAGGAGAAAGTGGCGGTAAAGGAGGGTATGCGGCTGCTTGCTGCTGAAGAGGCGGGTGTGCAGGTAGAAGATGACGACCAGGATGGTCAAGAAGCTAGTACTGGTAAGTCTTCCTTTTTAGTCTTTCTGTTAACTTGGTTACTCATCACTAATGAACCCTTTTTATGACCGGACAGGCGGGCAAAAGAACAAGGACAAGACTTCGACGCAACCAGCTCCATGACTGAACCTGAAAAATTCTTTTTGTAGGCTTGGCATTGTTGTATCTGTTAGTCTTAAGACAGTAGGGTAACTTCCAAGTTGTAATTCTTGCTACTTGTAATAACATTATTCTTGACGTGTAATTTTTTAGCTCAAGTTGATTTTGTCATTTCTTGAATATTTGTTGCTATTTCGACATATCGTATGAGAAATGTAGCTATGTGTATTCTTGTAATTAAATTGTGTTTGATGTCAGATTCTGGTTTTAAATCATAATCTCATGACTTGCAATGTTAGCGTGTGGTGTGGAAAAATCAAATTATAGTCATGCATTTGTACATAAAGGAAGAAAATACCGCCTTTCATGTTCTGTTTGTAAATGGCAGTTTCGAACATCTTATATGACCAAGCATGGAGAGCAGTTGACTGCCCCGCCATCTGATTGTGAATCTCTGCATCCATTGGCGGGTACCTCTTACCCTGCATCCTGTACTTTATGGTTTGTTATAGAGGATAGGAGGAAAGTTTTTTAAGTAAAATTGAAATATGTGAAATAGTAAAACTTCCAGTCACGGAAGGCCTTCGATGTGCTTAAGTTCGTGGCAAACGGGTTTTGTAGTCACTTTCCCTAGCTGTGGGTCTTGGAGACATTTGTCACCCATCTTACGCCTCCGCGGGGAGTTAATTCTTTTTTTACCACAGCCGCACTTAAGACACACCGGAGCCGAGATCGCGCACAGTAACTACCCGGGCCATTATGGCCCGTACTCATGGGTATTATTCGACTTACTGTGGCCGGCTAGCGTGGGTGCCGATCGCCAACTGTGAACTGCCCCTGGCTGGCCACACCTTATGTTGGGGCTTATAATCGGTTCACAGTCGCCGGCGAGCCTAACGCCGTAATGAGCTGCCTCGGCTATAGTCGGCCTTCTCGGTGGCTTATAATCGGCTCATTACAGTTGGCTTTAAGGGCCGTCGCGAGCAATGAGTTAACCCGCAGCAGAGGGATGCTGGAGCAAAAGTGTCTCATTGGCGAGGGCATAGATTCGCATAGTACCTGTTGGGGCTTGTCCACGTGGAGTTGCATTGTGGAGTGCTTTGAATAGAAATGCTATATGCTCAGGATTTTGTTCAACAGAAAAGGATAAAGTTAACAAGCAGCCAAGATACAAAGGAACAAGCTAAAAAGAGACAAGGCTTTTTTAAAGTGGTTCGGCACGAAAAAATGCCTACGTCCACTGATTCTCTTCGTTAATTCACTTCATATGGGCAATACAAGTTAAGAAAAGTATCGACGGAGGTGTTGGATGTTCCATGCCCTCTGGAACACCTCCCCGTCCACTGTTGACAAAATATAGGCTCCGTTGTGGAGATCTTTATGAATTACATATGGTCCATCCCAGATTGGGTCTAGTGCTCCGGGGCGAGGGAAGATTCGCTTGAGGACAAGATCCCCTTCTCGTAAGGCACGATGCTTGACTTTGGAGTTGTATTGTGCTGCCACCTTTTGCTTGTGGGCTGCTGTTTTTAGGACTGCATCATTCCTTCTCTCCTCGACTAGATCCAAAGACATGTTGAGGAGCTCTTCGTTTTCTTCTGGGTTATAGTGGATCCTACGGTGGGAAGGCACAATGGTTTCAACTGGGAGCATAGCCTCCGATCCGTATGCCAAAGAGAAAGGAGTGTGCCCTGTTGATGTTCTGAAAGATGTGCGGTAGGCCCATAGTGCCGTAGGGAGTTCATCCACCCAAGCGCCCTTTGACTTTTCGAGCTTCTTTTTGATCAGAGTTTTCAGAATTTTGTTGACTGCTTCGACTTGTCCGTTTGCTTGGGGATATGCTACGGATGAGAAGCTTTTGCGAATTCCGTGTTCTTGGCACCAGTTGGCGAATTCCTCGCTGTCAAACTGAAGTCCATTGTCTGATATGATTTTTAGTGGGACTCCGTACCTGCACAGAACATTTTTGATTAAGAAGTTGATAACTTTCGCTGAAGATACTTTATTTAGAGGTTCTGCTTCCACCCATTTGGTGAAATAGTCGACTGCTACTATAGCATATTTGGCGCCGCCTCGACCCATTGGCAGTTCACCGATTAAGTCAATTCCCCATACTGCAAAGGGCCAAGGGCTGGTCATCTGGGTAATCTCGGTTGTTGGTAGCCGAGGGACCTTAGCAAACTTTTGGCATCTGTCACACTTCTTGACGAAATCTAAGGCGTCCTTGCCTAAGGTGGGCCAGAAATATCCGTATCGGAGTATCTTTTTTGCTAATGTTTGCCCTCCGGTGTGATCTCCGCAGCTTCCTTGATGAATGTTGGATAAGATTTCCTTGGCTTCCCTTCCGGCGACACACCTTAATAATGGGTTAGAGAACCCACGCCGATAGAGGATGTCTCCTTGTATTGTGTAGCGGGACGCTTTCCTCAAGATTTTCTTGACTTCGTTACGCCCGTCGGGTAGTGTGCCATTTTGTAGGTAGTCTCGGATGGGAGTTATCCAAGTTGCTTCTTCGGTTGCAGCTATCAGATTCACTTGTTCAAAACTCGGGATCATTTGCTTTGAGACAGTTACTGCCCCGAAGATGGCGACGTCTCTCATACTTGCTTGCTTTGCCAATTCGTCGGCCTCTTGGTTCTCTTCCCGAGGGATGTGTTTGACTAAGTAGTGGTCCAATCGGCTGAGAAGTAACTTGGTCTTCTTTAGATATGCTATGAGTCGTTCTTCTCGAGCTTGGAATTCCCCTAGTATTTGATTAACAATAAGCTGAGAATCGCTGTGAAGACACAAAGAATTGGCTCCGATCTCGATAGCAATTTCTAATCCGGCTATTACTGCTTCGTATTCTGCATCGTTGTTGGTGGCAGTGAACTCCAACCTTATAGCATAGTGCAGTTTATTTCCCCTGGGAGTGATGATTACCACACCTGCCCCCGAGCCTTGTTCGTTAGATGCACCGTCCACAAAGAGATTCCACTTGATATCTTCTGTTATTTCCAGTTGCTCCTTATCCTCGTTGGTAGTGAATTCTGCAATGAAATCAGCCATGGCTTGTCCCTTGATGGCGGTGCGAGGGTGATAGGTGATATCATATTGACTCAGCTCAATACACCATTTAAGTAGTCGCCCGGAAGTGTCGGGACGATGGAGTACCTGCCTCAGTGGTTGATTGGTTAGAACCTTGATGGAATGGGATTGGAAGTAATGACGTAGCTTTCGTGAAGTGATTAGTAAACAGTATGCTAACTTTTCGAGCTTAGGATATCTGACTTCTGCCCCAGTAAACCTTTTACTGACGAAGTAAACTGGTCGTTGCGTACGGTTATCTTCTCTTACCAAGGCAGCGCTTAGAGCGTGAGATGACACAGCAAGGTATAGGTATAATTCTTCGCCTTCGCTTGGGGTCGAGAGTACTGGTGGTTTCTGGAGGTGTTCGATTAGGTTAAGGAAAGCGGTCAAGCATTCGTCCGTCCATTCGAACTTTCCTTTATCTTTCTTTAGAGCTTCGAAAAAGGGGACGCACTTGTCCGTTGCTTTGGAGATGAATCGGCTTAGGGCAGCCACTTTTCCATTTAGGCTTTGCATTTCCTTTCGGGTGGAAGGTATCTTGATGTCTCTTAATGCTCGGACTTGTTCAGGGTTTGCTTCTATCCCTCGGGCATGGACGATGAATCCTAAGAATTTTCCTGATGACACTCCGAAGGAGCACTTTAGTGGATTCAACTTCATTCCATACTGTCGAAGTACCTGGAACATCTCGCCCAGGTGGCTTACGTGATCTTTGGCTTTCCGTGATTTTACCAGCATGTCGTCTACATATACTTCCATTGTTTGTCCTATTAGCCCTGCGAACATCTTGTTGACGAGGCGCTGGTAGGTGGCTCCTGCGTTTTTAAGTCCGAAGGGCATCACTTTGTAGCAGTACAAACCCCGGTCGGTGATGAAACTAGTGTGATCTTGGTCGGGAGCATGCATAGGAATTTGGTTATATCCTGAGTATGCATCCATAAAAGACAGGAGTTCGTGCCCGGCTGTGCTGTCTACAAGTTGGTCGATTCTGGGAAGCGGGAAGCAATCCTTTGGGCAGGCGTCATTTAGGTTGGAGAAGTCAATGCAGGTCCGCCACTTCCCATTAGCCTTCTTTACTAGTACCGGGTTGGCGATCCATTCTGGGTAAATAGCTTCTCGTATGAAGTCATTGGCGAGTAGATTCTTCACTTCTTCATCGAGGGCTGCTGATCGCTCTGCCCCCATACTTCTCTTCTTTTGTTTTATGGGTGCCTTGGTAGGATCAATTTTTAATACGTGGCACGCTATGTTGGGGGAGATTCCGGTCATGTCAGCGTGTGACCAAGCGAATACATCTAAGTTGTGGCGGAGAAAATCAACGAGTTGTTCCTTCAATTCGGTTTTCAATTGCGACCCAATTTTCAGTAGCCTACTTGAGTCGTGCTTGTCTACAGATATAAACTCCATAGCCTCTGCAGGCTCGGCGGTGGCCTCCTCCTCTTTGTCCCTCGGGTCTAATTCATTGAAAGGGTCGCTGGTGTATCGAAGAGGAGGGGCTTTCTTTAGTTGCTATGCTTCAAGGCTTTTTGTGCAGAGAGCAATCTCTACACCTTTCCCTTTATCTCTCCTGTGGTTGTTGCGAAGTTCGGTTACATAGCAGTCTCGTGCAATATCTTGGTCTCCTTCCACTTCCCCTACCCCACTGTCTGTTGGAAATTTCATTTTTAGGCACCACGGGGCTAGGACAATCTGGAAGTCAGATAGGGCTGGTCTTCCTAGGAAGGCGTTGTAGGCCGAATGGTTTTCTATCAGCACAAACGTCTGTTTCCTTACAACGGAGCGGGGATGGCTTCCGATTTCAACGAAGAGGTCCAGCCGCCCGATGGGCATTTTCGCATCTCCAGTGAAACCGTGTAGCGGTTTATCGCAGGGAGATACGTCCTTCATTGACAACCTCATTTTGTCGAATGCGTGTTTGAACAGGATATTTACAGAGCTTCCAGTGTCTACCAGGATTCGGTAAACTTCGGCGGGACCGAGTCGGGCAGAGATAACCATGGGATCCATGTGAGGGTACTGTCTTCCTTCTAGGTCGCGTTTACTGAATGTGATGTCATCACTTTCTTTCCGCTTTGGGTGGCGCTCTTCTATAACCGTATTGACACAGTCTCTATTGTCTCTGAGCGACTTCCCATATCTTTCCATCTCTTTCCAACTTCTGTCTGCGATGTGTGGACCTCCTGAGATGGTATGGACCACTATCTTCTCTTGACTAGAGCTGCTAGCGTTGCGGTCGCCTCTGCCGGTCCCTGGTGAGGGTAGCCTTGGGTTTTCATTGGCAGGATCTGGAGTCCTGCCTTGACTTTTTACATAGCGTTCCAGTTTCTTTCTTCTGATGTGTTCCTCAATCAGATCTCGGAGATGATGGCATTCGTTGGTATCATGTCCGTGGGATTCGTGGAAGCGGCAGAATTTTCCAGATTTCTGTGCGCTATCTGATTCCTTCTTGTATGGTGGGCGTTTGTATCTAACTTCGCCTTGGGTGGCAAGGAAGATGTTTTCGACGGTCTCGTTCAAAGGGGTGTAAGAGTCGAATCTTGGTCCTGGCCGATATAGGCGTTTCTCTACTTTCTTGCCCCCAGCATTGTCTCTGGAATCATTTCTTCGAACGTCCCTTGCCACAGCAGGGGCATTGCCATGGGTCGTCTTACTTTGCTGTCCTGACTGCCCCTCAATGGCAGCATCCTCAAGCCTCATGTATTTCCCGGCTTCATGGAAGAAATCGGGTAAAGTAGCTGGTTTTTCTTTTGTCAATCTCCTAGCAAATTTAGTGTCCGGATGCACCCCACTGCAGAGGGCCATTAGGATAAGCTTCTCATCGGCATCTTGAACTGCGGCTGCTGCGGCGTTGAATCTGGTTAGGTATTGTTGCAGCTTTTCTCCAGGTTTCTGTTTGACGCTGGATAAGGAATAAGCGTCCTTAGGTTGCTCCACATGAATGCGGAACTGACTGATGAATTTTTCTTTCAACATTTCCCATGAGCTGATGGATCCTTGGGGTAGATGACAGAACCAGGAGGTAGCAAGATCTGCTAAGAAGAGCGGGAAGCATTTGCACAGCACTCCCTCTGTTGCTCCACTCATGAGCATATGCTGCGTGTACCTCTGTAAGTGTACAACGGGATCGGAGGTTCCTTTGTAGGGTTCCATTGTTGGCATCTTCCATTCTCGGGGGGTGATAGCAATTTCGATATTGCGGGCGAAAGGGCTGGTTACCCTAGCGCCTATCCCTCGATCTCTTTGCTCCCGTTGGACACACTCTCTGAATAAGCGTGCCATCCTTTCATCAGAATTTGGAGCGGACAGAAATGAGTTTGGTTCCGTTCTGTGGGGTTGACTCCGACCAGACAACCTGTAGGGATGGTATCGTCTATCATTCCTCATATTTTCCAGTGGCTGCCTTTGATCTTCTGGGAGCATGCTTGGGTCAGCTACAGTTGGCCCTTGCCTTGATCTTCCCCTGTTGGGTTCTGATCTAAGCACTTCCTCGGGTCCAACTTCGGGCTGAACTCTAGCTCGGCCCCGTTCATTGGTGTTCCTGTGGTTAGGCAGCATGACCGGCTCAGCTGCAGTTGACCTCCGCCCGGTACCTTCCGCGTTGGGTTCGGCACCAAACGCTTCCTCAGGCCTAACTTCGGGCTGAGCTCGGTCTCGGCTCCTACCATGGCTACCCCTGCCGTTAGCTCCTTCGAAGAAGGAAGATCTTTGCTGTCTCTGAGATCCTCCAGATTGGGACTCGCCCCATGATTCAGTGTTGCGGTTGGATTCTTCAGCGTCCCTCAAGCGTGACATGAGATGGTCTACCAAGGCTTCCTGCTGGGACGTGAAGCGGTTAGTTACTTCAACAACAACTCTGTCCAAATCTGCCCTAGTAATTGCTGCAGGCTGTTCTGTGGCAGGAGTGGCTGGGTTAGCCTGTCCTTCATTTGTTGCCGTTGCTGGAGGAGGACGGTTCACTTGATTTGTGGCAGCTGGATCAGGAAGGCTGCTGGATGCGATGTTTTTTCCTTTGTTAACATCTTTTCTCTGTTTGGGAGGCATGTTTTCCAAGCGGCGGACGATGGTGTTAGGAAAACTTGTTAAGCGGATGAAGCTGAAGCTTCGAGCTTCTAGCTCTCAGTGAAAGCACCAAAAATGTTTGCACAAAAAATGGACAAACACCTCAAAGTTGTATGATTTAGTAGATCTTGTGTTATTCTTAGTGATTTGGGTGATTTATGCAAATATATGAAAAGCAGGGGCTAAACTGTAAAAAGACACGCAGATTTATAGTGGTTCAGCCAGAATGTGCCTACGTCCACTTTATATGTTATTTCTCTTCTCTTGTTTTGATTACAAGTACAAAGCTTTGATACAAGTAAAAGAAAGTTGTTTGAAAGTTCTCTCCGTGCTTGAGCTCTCAAACCTGTCCCCCATTGTTGTACCCCTGCCTCTCTATTTATAGAGTGAGGTTGGGGGCAGGGGTCTTGGGTGTATACAGCTGCTGGTGGGCCTGGGCTGAAGTGATCTGGCCTGGCAGTCTGGTTCGGTATTCTCTTGGTTCGGTGAAGTATGGAGTTGGTCTGGTTGGGCTTCATCCGGTGAAGTGTGGAGTGGTGAGGTTGGACCGGTGGCAGTTGCCGGATGAAGGTCTACCGAATGGACACGAGGGAGGGCTGCCGAATGGGTTATGCCGAATGGACTCGGGGGAGAGCTGCCGAATGGGTCATGCCGAATGGACTCGGGGGAGAGCTGCCGAATGAATCACGTCTCTGGGTCTCGAGGTCTTCTGGGTAAGAATTCACCCAACATATATCATCCAAACAATCATCAATCAACAAAAAATAAATTTATTCTCACTTATATAAAAATATCAGTGAGTTAGAAAGAGTGAGTTGTACTCACTTTGATTGCAATAACAGTCGCAGCATTTTATTCCAAATAAAATTAAACAGGCATTTACTTTTACACAAAATTTTCACTAGCTCCAATCAACTCCAAACCAGCTCTAAAATGTAGTGCTCATCAATACGGACCCAACGCAATTCATTTCGTCAAAAACGGACCTCGTATGAAGAAGTTACGATGTTTAGAAGTTTATACGAATTATATATTTATAAATTTACAATTTTATTTTATTTTTAAAACCCTACTATACATCAGAGCCGTTGATTTCATCCACATCAGATCTGAGCCGCATCATCCATCTTCTCCATCATGTTCGAACATCAGGTCGAACAAACCCATACATCGCCATCTTCATCCAATTTTCGCGACCTCCTCGACGATCGAGACGTTGATCAGAGCCTGCCACCACGAGCGCCTACACGAGCTTCACCAACGGCAGGAGAATGGTCGAACTCGGCTGCGTATCCCACTCGAAAAACATGCTCGAACGATACGACTTTGCGGTAGAAATTTGGCCTCCACGACGCTCTAATGATGATCATCACCATAAGGATGGATAGATCTCTCCAACCTCTTCAACTTTCCTGTAGAAGCCGGAGTGTGAAAGTGTATGGATTGAGAGAGATCGGAGGGGGAAGTTTCGAGCGATTATGGCCATCGAAGATGAAAACGGCGGCTGACCTAGGTTTTCTAGGGTTTTGGCAAAATGGAAAAATGTTTGGCCTTTTATAGAAAATTTTACGACACTATTCACCTGAAATTTTTTCGAACTCCAAACGAAGCGTGCCGCCTGGCGTTTATAATGTTTTACCCCTATTCCAAACACGATGGAATATATATCGGAAGCCAATTCGATCATATTTGGAAGATAGGTTTTTGAATCGACTTATTTAAATTAAAATTCACTTAAACAAATTTCTACGCGTTTTAGCTTCGCACGACTAAACCATAAATCCGATTGACACGAAATTTGAAATCCTACAATAATATAACATTACGGATCCAATGGAACTAGTTTCATTGAAATATGAGACTGTGTGAAAAATGACTATTTTTTACATGTTAATTAAATATTAAAATATCCAATTTCTATAAATTAACTTTTAATTCGATTTTAAAAGTTCACTAACATCATTCTAATTCAAATATAATTTAATTCAACTTTATAAATCATTTTTATTCACATTAAATTCAAAATCAAATTATTTCTGCAATTTCAAATATTAAATTAACAATTTAATTATCCAATTAAATCACTATATTAAAAATATAAGTTATTCAACTTATAAAATTAACTTGTGAATATTTAAAATCGATTAAATATCCGAATTTCGAATGACCAAAATTCTGGGTCGTTACATTCTCCTTTATTTATAAGAATTTTGTCCTTGAAATTACCAAGTAAGAAAAAGTCACAAAATCCATTAACTTTTCAAAACAACTTGTTCAAATTAAATTTTAAATCCATTTAAACCTTTTAACTTTTCCATAATCCATTTGTTAAACTTCTTATAAAAAAATTTCTAAGTTTACAAATCCATTCATAGTTATCTTTTCAAAACTAACTAATATTGTTTAACTTTAAACCCAAAATCAAATTTTTAGTTATCAAATTTTTTTCCAATTTTTTCAATATTTTTTCTGACACCTTAAATCTTCAAAAATTTCTCCATAGTCTCCTTTGCATGGTTCGATCGTAGTAAAATCACAATATATATATATATATATATCACAAATATACATCTCATATTCGAGGATGAGGCATCCCGTAGGGGAAAAAATATAAAAGTACGATATGTAATCCGAGATATGTACCTTATATATTATTAGCGAGCAAATACGGCTAATATAGCGCGAAAGCGAACTCCAAATGCGAAGCATACGCCATCTGCACCTACTAAGTACTCAACAAAACAAATGAGAAACATATATGGAAAGTAATATCAATATACAACATATACCAATACAACAACTATATATGCCAATATAGAAAATGCAACAAAAGCAACAAATCCAACCATCAAACAACTATCATCCAACTAACATCCAACAAACCAATATCTATCCAACCAATATATAACCAAATCAATATAAATTCATAACTCATTAATATTCATTGAATTGGTTTTCAATTTATTCACAATTGATTCATTAACATTGGATTTTACTAATATTTATTCATTCAAATTCAATTAGTTTACATTCACTAATTTACATTCATTTTAGTTCACTTCCAAATTCAAATCAAATTCAATTCAATTCTATTTAGATTCACTTACTATCAATTTGAATTCAATTACTTAGCTTTCAATTTTATTAATTCAATTTCAATAACATTTAATGAATTTCTATACAATCAAATAACATTCATCTAACAACCAATGTATAACCAACATAA
Source organism: Allium fistulosum (assembly GCA_030737815.1). Lineage (NCBI taxonomy): Eukaryota > Viridiplantae > Streptophyta > Magnoliopsida > Asparagales > Amaryllidaceae > Allium > Allium fistulosum. The sequence goes on along the minus strand of CM060903.1, from coordinate 887,301,574 downwards.
CCATATTTATTTAATTTACTTTACTCTCAACATTTAGATTTACTTCATTTACATTCAATTTGGTTTAACACTTTTAATTCTAATTGGTTTAATATCTAATTGATCTTCATTCAATTATTCAATTTCCAATTTCAATAGCTTTTAATGAATTAACACTTACATTCATTATCCCTTATCAATTCATTTACATTCGATTGATAATTCATTCAATCCATATTTTATTTACTAATCTATTTCATTAGTCCAATTCAATTTATTCATTAATTAACTTGCTAATTCATTTAACAACTAAAGTTGAATTTCATTTTATAACTCAAGTTCATATTCATTTAATTAATCCATTTTGATATCAAATTCAACTTCATTCCACATCACTTAAGTTATGTTTTATTTCAACTTCATTTACATTTACTTTCACTATACAACTTAAGTTCTTACTTCTAACTTAATTCGAATTTTATTTTATTTAACTCATTTCGTTAGCTCGTTTCTTTTTTCTTTACTTGAGTTAAATTTCATTTTCACTATCCAAATTCAGATTTTGTTTTTCTTAACAAAATTGTTTAACCACTTTAACAATTGGTTTTACTTACCTTTTCCCATTTTATAAGTTATACAACTTATTTATTTAAACTTCCAAATTTATATTATATAATCACTTACCTCTTATGTTTAATTTTTTTATTTCAATAACTTATCTAATCCAGTTCAAATCCAATTTAATTTATTTAACTTTACTAAAATTAATTTTTTATTATTTCATATTATAAGTCCAAAACTCATCTTACTTATATTTATCAATATCTACTTGGATTTTAAATTCAAATTTGCTTATAACAACAAAAATTAAATTTTCAATTTACTATCTGCAGCAAATCCATCACGTAGAAACTCGAAAATGATATTGATGATGCTGCAGTCATCACCCTTATTATTTCCCAGCAACGATAGTGAATTCAGTGCTTTTTATTCTTTTAAAATTTCCTTTTTATATTTATAAATCCAATTTATAAATCTTTTTTCACTATTTCACTTTACTATATAAGATTCATTCCAAATTCATTTATCTTATTTAGATTTAAAATAATATAACATCTTTAACTTTGAAAAGCAACTTCCAAAATCAACGAGATTTAGATTCTCAAATTCTTAGTTTTAAATCCATAATTATTTATAACTCATATTTATAAATATACTCATGTAGTTTCATTTCTTATATATAAGATTATTTCACAATTGTAAATCATATTAATTATAATTCCATACTTTATAATTCATTTACTTATATAATTTATTCTTTTACAATTGTTGTTTTCATTTAGATTATTCAAACAGCTTTTATTAACTTATATATATATATATATTTACATTTCAAACAACCAAACAATCAATTTATATACACTTTAATTATTCTGAAAAATTATTTCCTTTATATACAAAATATAATCGAGGTAAACTTATTTCATTTACCGAAATTAAAAACAATACTATGTCGACTTGCCTCGTTTAAGTGTTTAGAAATCCCTATCGATAACATGGCGTCCCACATACCGACCAGAATTCACAAACAACTCAACTGATAAGTAAACATAATATAAAATATTTTATAATCACTAACCAATACGCGCTCATATATATAATACATAGTATACACTCAAACTCAAACTCAATCTAGGGTGCTCTGTCCCTATCTATACTGAGTACACATCAAAGCCTAGGAATATACAAAATCTAAGTTCTGATAACAAATGTAAAGATCTAGACTTTTCAACCACCGACAGTGGATAAACTCCACCGTAGCTTACATGGATACCTCACGTTTTACTTTTACGGCCAGCCTCTTGACTGTAAGCCAAACTAGCAAACCAACCCCTCGATACTCGATCTCAGGGACATGTAGGAGTAAGAGTCATCCGTTCGCTACCTAACAAGAAGCGAGAACCCCCTATCATGTACGAACATCACTAAGCAAAACTGATGCGTGTATACGAAATGAAGATCTCCAGCACTCCTGCTGAAGCTCCAAAAGCACCAATCTGAACCTGTGAATATACTCGGTCTGCCCGAGCATTGAAAGGGAAGAACGTCTGGATCAATCTTGTAAACCAGCATGAGAAACACACTCAACTGAATTTATTAGATTACCAAAACTTTTCCTTTCAAAACAAAAGTATCTCGTAAGACACGCCCGCACAAAAACACGGACATGTTTTTACCTTATGATAACTAAAACCTTTCATATCAAATCATCTGATATTATACAAGTGTCTAGTATATACAAATAATATTAATCATAGCCGAAATGGTTACCCATATAGCATTTCGGGGCTATTCATTACGCCAATACAAACAAAATCGCAGCTCGTAGTGGAGTTTGGATTTCCATACAAATGACCAGGTGAAGGGACTACCTTCCGGCAGTACATCTCTAGAGGAATGCACCGAGAAACCATTACAAAGTTCCTCTACCAACACAAGACCGACCTACCTCTATAACTAGATAGTACCGAATATGTCATCCTCTAATCGTTACCAACCTTTTCTGAGGGCCCTCATAGCATACAAACCACAATAATTTACATCCCGAACGTCATAGCGGGAAGAAATATATCTAGAAGAGGATGATCATATCCTAATTGGGAATGACCCACTTAGCCTTGCCGCATCTAACCCTGTTTCGGTCATTTCCGGTTGATGAGGGCTGAGGTAACGATTACCTTTCACATATCACATATCACATCACTTTGAATGCCACACGGCCATTTCCGTTGACTACTAATTGCCTTCCACAAAAATACAACCCTTGAGCTCGTGCGTCTCAAGGAGGGTGTTAAGCTAAGAGAAGTTGCCTTCTCCGCCACCAACTGATGTATGTTTGTAAAAACCAATGTACGTAATCTTAGAAATGCAATATCGGACAAACATCCATACAAGTTGTCCAGGAACAGGACAAACCAAAGGTACTTTCCTACCACATCCTATCGGGAAATCCCTAGGATTAGTAGCGAATAGTCCTTGCATGGGATATTTCATAATGAAGAGATTAATGCTGCTGGATGTATATTGGGATTTTAACCCCAAACGATCAACAAGTAGTCCTCTACTATGAAAATCCTAAATCACAATATCATCGATAACCTGCACAATCGAACACATAAATGTTGGTCCGAAGTGGTTTTCGGATAAACCGATCCCGATCTCTTCGCACCAACAATGCAAAAACGTTTCTCAACCTCAAACAGAAACTAAGTCTCATAGACTTATCACGTTTCCAACTTTCAACTTGCTATCCTTCGGACAAGAAGGAAGCTCGATAGATTGGAGTAACCCTCTGCACTGTACAAATCAACATCCTCAACACAAACGATAATCAAGCATACACAGAAGGCTACGTACTAAGTGTACGACTAAATAGTTCCCACATCAAGTCGAGAAACTAAAATGGCCAAATTTTATAGTCGGTTATTTAACAATTAAAGAAAACAACAATATTTAGCACCATAAGCAATCACTAGGCCCTTTTTATTAACATTTCATTAATTAAATTACTTGCAAATATTCACTTCAAATTATCTTTAAAAAGATATAATTCCAAAACCATTTCAATATTTCACTATATTGGAAAATATTTTCATATACTTATTTAATAATAAGTAATTCACAAATCTCTTTTATTTTCAACACTTAGAAAATAGCACATATACTTAAATCACGATTAAGTATATATTCTATTCTTTAAGGAAAACACTCTCTTAAACATACTTATTTGGGTAAAAATGAATTGTTGCGTAAAACATCGTTACGACAACCCAAAATCACTAGTATAGGGATTCGATAATTAGATAGATATCTAAATCTCATATACTATACAAAACATTTCCTTTCGAAAATCCTTTACTATAACAACAATGTTATAGTCCATCATTTCCTTACTTCTCGAAAACGTCTATTTCAATAATAAATGTTGAAATCTATGTATTCGATTCTTAACACATTTTAAAACATCTTAAAACCATTTAACTCCATTTAAAATATCACTTTTCAAAACATTTATTCAACTTAAAAGGTTATTCACTATCCAAAATCGTGAATATAATTATCTAACCAAATTCAATACTATTGCACATTTAATTTAAAAGATAATTCATTGTCCAAAATCGTGAATATAATTCTCTTGCCAAATTTATTACTATTGTACATTTATTAAAGGATTATCCACTGTCCAAAATCGTGGATATAATTCCTTTAATAATCTTCCATATTTAACCTATCAAATTCAATTGATTTCGGATTTATAAAACAATGTTTATAAATTCCATTTATATTTTACAAAAACTTCAATATGCAAAATTCCTTTATTAACAAATTCCATTTATATCCCATTTACATGCCAAAATCCAATTTATAAGTTAATTACTTATAAATCTCTTATTACAAATTCATTCCTTTTTATAACTTCATTAATTTATAAATCTTATTCACTTATAAAATTCATTTATAACTTCATTTTAACACTTATAAAACTCCTTTACACATCCATCATTTTTATTTATAAAATATCAATTTTATAAATCTTATATATATATACCGTCTATAATAAGTGAAAAATCTCGATTTAACTTAATTTACAAAATGGTCAACTTCATATTTCAAAAATCACATTTTGATTCCATTCCACAAAAATCATAATTTTTATAACATAAAAATTATAACTTCTATTTATTCAAAATAAATTCATTTCCTTAACAATTCAAAAATCAAACATTTTCAAAATCTCTTTGAAATCCTTATTAAATTGAAATCATCAATTTAATATTTTTAAATCTCCAAAATAAGGCCCAATGCTGCAACAGCACTAAATACATCAATCACAACATCCAAATCATCATATATCACATGATAACAGAATATATATCAATATATGTAAATGAACCAATACTAGTGAGGAATCCAGTTGGATCCCTCCAACCTGTCGCCTACAACAAATATACATATTAGAAAATATGTACAATGTCCGCTTCGAGGCAGACGTGCGTACAAAAGGTCATCCGCTCATACACGGGAACTTATAGGGTCTCATCCGCTCCAATAGGCAGGAGATATATCCAAACCAAACAATATATATACATAATATATCATATATCATCCAAACAATCATCAATCATCACAAAATAAATTTATTCTCACTTATATAAAAATATCAGTGAGTCAGAAAGGGCGAGTTGTACTCACTTTGGTTCCAATAGCAATCGCAGCGTTTTATTCCGAATAAACTTAAACAGGCGTTTAATTTTACCCAAAATTTTTACAAGCTTTAATCAGCCCAAATTAGCTCTAAAATGTAGTGCTCCTCAATACGGACCCAACACAACTCGTTTCGTAAAAAACGGACCTCGTATGAAGAAGTTACGATGTTTAGAAGTTTATACGAATTATATATATAAATTTACAATTTTATTTTATTTTTAAAACCTTACTTTACATCAGAGCCGTTGATTTCATCCACATCAGATTTGAGCCGCGTCTTCCATCTTCTCCACCATGTTCGAACATCAGGTCGAACAAACCCATACGTCACCATCTTCATCCAATTTTCGCGACCTCCTCGATGATCGAGACATTGATCAGAGCATGCCACCACGAGCGCCTACACGGGCTTCACTAACGGCAGGAGGATGGTCGAACTCGGTTGCGTATCCCACTCGAAAAATGTGCTCGAACGGTACGACTTTGCGGCAGAAATTTGGCCTCCACGACGTTCTAATGATGATCATCACCGTATGGATGGATAGATCTCTCCAACCTCTTCAACTTTCGTGCAGAAGCCAGAGTGTGAAAGTGTATGGATTGAGAGAGATTAGAGGGGGAAGTTTTGAACGATTATGGCCATTGAAGATGAAAACGGCGACTGACCTAGGTTTTCAATGGTTTTGGCAAAATGGAAAAAGGTTTGGCCTTTTATAGAATTTTTACGACACTATTCACCCGAAATTTTTTTGAATTCCAAACGAAGCATGCTGCTTGGCGTTTATAATGTTTTACCCCTATTTCGAATACAACGGAATATATATCGGAAGCCAATTCGATCATATTTGAAAGATAGGTTTTCGAATCGACTTATTTAAATTAAAATTCACTTAAACAAATTTCTACGAGTTTTAGCTTCGCACGACTAAACTGTAAATCCGATTGACATGGAATTTGAAATCTTATAATAATATAACATTATGGATCCAATGAAACTAGTTTCATCGAAATCCGAGACTGTGTGAGAAAAGACTTTTTAACACGTTAATTAAATATTTAAATATCTAATTTCTATAAATTAACTTTTAATTTGATTTTAAAAGTTCACTAACATCATTCTAATTCAAATAGAATTTAATTCAACTTTATAAATCATTTTTATTCACATTAAATTCAAAATCTAATTATTTCTGTAATTTCAAATATTAAATTAACAATTTAATTATCCAATTAAATCACTATATTAAAAATATAAGTTATTCAACTTATAAAATTAACTTGTGAATATTTAAAATCAATTAAATATCCGAATTTTGAATGATCAAAATTTTGGGTCGTTACATTTTGTAATGAATATGAAATATCAATTGTGAAATGAGATGGAAATTTGTTATCAAACTCTGTTTGAAATTTGTTCATATTCATGTGCTTTTGATTATCGATATGATTAACATAGCCGCATTTTGTTGTCGAGAATTAATAACTATGGATGACTACAACATCTGTAGCCGCTAGTTTTGGTCCTCAGAATGGGGGATGTTACAAGTTGGTATCAGAGCATAGGTTTATGAATAAAAGAACCTTAAAACTAATATTTTTTTTGAAAACATAACCTGAATGGATCGGAGAATATGATTGGGGTATGGGAAACTCTATAGTAATGTTCTTATATTTGCTATATATAAGTATGTACTCTCCTGACTCTCTCAGATCATTCTTCTGTATCTTACTAAGGCTCGTATGTAGGTTTGCGAGAAAGAAAGATATGGAGGCAGGAAACGGAAGAGTGAATCTAGGTGGAAAAAGCACCACAACTAATGGAAATGCTCAACCCAACACCAAGAGAAACCAGGGTTGATGGGCAAATGCTAATTAAAATGCAAATGCTAACGTAGGTTTCGGAACCCCACCAGTTAGATATGAGGACTATGTATCAGTTCTTCGTCAATCTGATGTAAGCTGGAGCAGCTGTAGGAGTAGTTGGAGGAAATGCTGCTAATGTGGGAGGAGTTAACTCCGTAGCGCCAGTTGGTAATAACTATGCTAAGCTAAGTTGAGATTACACCAGACTGAGTGGAAAGCCTTTTCTGGGAACTGAAGATGCGATAGAAATGGAAAACTGACTATTGCATTGCGAGAGAATTTTTGCTGATTTAGACTTGAATGATGAGTAGAAAAGGAGATTAGCTTCTAGACATTTGCAAGGAGATGCTTTGTTGAATGGGATAACCGTAGGGGTGCCAGAAGAGGAATTGATTTGGGTAGATTTTCAAAGGAGACTCGAGGAAAGGTTTTTGTCTGAGTAGCCAAGTCAGCCTTGCTCAGAAAGTTTATGGAGTGGGAGAAAGTGGAAATGTCAATGTTGGAGTAGTCTGCTAAATTTGATGAGTTGTCCAGGTATGGATATGCCACTATTGACAAGGTTATCAAGAGGAACGAGAAGTTTATTCGGGGGTTGAGTCCGGAGATTACTAGGGCGACAGTGCCACATCTTAGAGATCCATCAAATGTAGTGATTGATGGCTTCAGGAATGAAGAAATGCTTTCTACCTTTGGGAAGGAGAAGATGTTGGAGAACCAAAATTCATAAAATAAGAAGAGGAAGTTCTTTAAGAAAAAGGGAGCTCAAAAGGGGGGAGCTGCCAAAAATGGGAAGGCAGATATGTAACGACCCAGAATTTTTGGATATTTGAAATTGGAATATATAATTGATTTTAAATATTCAGGTGTTGATTTCTAACTTGAATTTCAAATATAACTATTTATTGGGTAATTAAATTACTGAATTTAATTATTGGGAAATTGGGTAAAATATAAAATCTGGAGTTATAAGCTTGTTAAAATTATTTCAAAGGCTTATAAAATTTATATTGATAACACTGAAGATAATAAATGGGTTAAAATTGAATTTAACAGTGGTTTGTTCAATTTTAAAAGTATATCGTTTAAATTGACTTTTAAAATAGCCTTCCGAGGCACAGTCTCGGATTTCGACAAAACCAGATCCATTGGATCCGTAATATTGTTTTATTATCGGATTTCAAATTTCGTAGCCTTCGGAGTTGTCGTGTGATCGTACGGAATGTAAACGCGTTGAAATTAATATAGAAATCTAATATAATAACTGGGTCCAAAAAGCTATCTTCTTCATACGATCGAATTAGGACTCGAAACCTTTTCCATTGCGTTCGGAATAGGGGTATAACATTATAAACGCCTAGCGGCACGCCTCGATAGGAGGTCGAGATTTTGAGTTGCATTTATCGAGACAATTTGAATTTGAATTTAATTGAATATATATTTATATATATACTAGTCAACTCCAGCTGAAATTCTATACACATCAGAGCTTTTTCTCAGTCCTTTCCAAAACACTGTAGCAAGTTGATGCAGGCACGTTAGCATCTCATCGTGCTTTTTCTTGTCCCCTCCCTATTCTTTAAAAGCAAGCTGATCGTTCAAAAGAAAACAAAAGGAAAATGAAAATAAAATGGTGGCTGAGCTTTCTCATTCTTTTTATTCCTCGTCCTTCCTTCTTTAATCAAGATGTCGAGCCTCTTCAAAATAAAACACTCAGCTCATTCAAATATACCGAACGAAAACCCAAAAGAGAAAAAAAAGAACGAACGAAGATTCGTTCAAACCTGTTAGCAATCGAAAATAGGGTTCGAAGCAGATTGATGAAATCGTGCCTTCCCTCCGTTCGAACGAATCAAATCGGTGGAAAAGGGGAAGCTCTCACGGTTCAAAATCACGAAGCCACTTTGGATTCGCGGTGGTGTCAGTAGCGAGGCTGTGTCGATCGAGGCGCCTTCGAGTCGAGTACGAAATCGATGGCGATTTCTGTGCGTACGCATGGAATTAGGGAAGGCGGCAACGACGATTCGAGATGTGGTTCGAGTCGGCAGCTAGGGCTTCGTTTCGATAAGGCAGTAAGGTAGTTTCTTTTATTAATTTATATATATGTATATATGTATATATATACAGCAGTAAAAGAAAAAAAAAATATTACATCATTTGATTTTACAGTAAGGTTTATAAAAATAGTTTATTGTCTTCAATTCATAGATTTATATACATATTACAGAGAAAAATATATATAACAGTAAGGTAAACTCTGAATTTTATTTTACAAAAACTATATATATATATATGTGTGTGTGTGTGCAGTTTATTTTTATGTATGTATACAGTAAAGGAAAAAAATAGTTTTTACAGTAAGGTAAAGTTTTTATTTAAAAAAAGAAAAAAGAAAAAGAAAAGAAAAGGAGGATATTACTGTTTTTACAAACGTATATATATATTGAAGGAAGAAAGCTTTACATTAAAAAAATTTACTGTTTGTTATTTACCGTTTGTACCAAAAATGGGCACAACACTCTTCGGAAGTTTTTGAAGAGATAAAATGAAGAAATTAAATGGAAAAAGAGGATTATCTAACAAAAACTCAAAAAACAGATATGTAAATGATAAAAAATGCACAGAAACACAGGAATTTAGAGTGGTTCGGCGTATTGCCTACGTCCACTATAAAATTGATCGCTTTATTGAAGTTTCTTTGATGATTACAATTGATTGCAGCGGGTTACAACAGATAACAATGGATTACAGTAGTAAAATTCGTTAGCAGCAGCAGTAATGGACTTTAGAATTGAATCCGGCAGAGTCTGGGCGTTGGAGAATTCAAAGATCCTTTTTCTGTAGGCCCTAGGGGTCTATTTATAGTTGTAGGAGGCTGATATTTTGCCCAGATCTCGGGAGACTTCTTCTGGCACGTGAGTGGGCCCATGCGACCAAGCCCATGAAGTTTCGGCTCGATCCGTGATCGATACGAACTAATTTCGTATCGATCAGGATTTTGTCCAATAGAGTCGAAACTTGGTGTGAACATTCTTTAGCATGCACGTAAGCTTCTGTGAAAATTTCATAGCATTTGGACTTGCGGATCTCGAGTTATGATCGATACGAAATGGAGACTTTCGGCAGTTCGTTTGGTTCGAATCGATCTATTCGAATCGATCATGTTCGAATCGATGGTAGCACGTGCCCTTGTGATGACTTGGCGCGCACTCTTCGGATCGATCCACCTTTTACGCCGAGTTGACCGAATCGTCCTTGAACTTCGCCTTGTTCGTATCGAAGGCCATTGCCCAGTTCGAGTCGATCAACAACATGCTTTTTCGTATCGATCTATAGCATGCCCTGTTCGAATCGATGGAGATGGCTTGCTCGTATCGATAATGGTGGCTCTGTTCGCATCGATGAATGTAGCCCTTGTTCGTATCGACCAAAGTCACTTCGACTTGATGGATACGAACAAGCAATATTGCGATGGATACGAACAGTGCTTACTCGATGGTTACGAAGTAGTGATTGTTTGGTGGATACGAACTAGATCGATACGAAGAGGGTCCCTTTCTAATTGTTCGATGGATACGAACAACAGCTGTCTGATGGATACGAACAAGAGAGTAATCTTGATCGATACGAACAGGAGATTAGCTGATCGATGCAAATAGGAGAATGGCCGAAAGATACGAACAGGAGATTGGACGATCGATTCGAACAAGGCATACTCCTCTTATGGATACGAATTATGGTTACTTCCTTCAATTTGCATCGATCATAACTTGAGCATATGACTCGGATTGACTTGAAATTTGGAGTATTGACTTTCATGACTTCACTTGTCATGTCATATCAATTGTAGCTTGATCTGGACTCGAACAAAATTCGTCGATATCCATAGTGAGCCTGCGCATAACCGATCTCCAAGACGAACCGTCATTGGTTTTTAGTCAGTTCCTTGGTATTACGGCCTTGCCAAAAGGCAGGATAACATTTGCCCCCCAAAGTACGTCTTGTGGAAACATGATGTGCTTTAAATGCTGCAATCTTCATTCTGAACAGTTATCGTCTTTTTGCTGAAAGTTGTAATCTTTGACCGATTTCCTCAGTAATCTGAACCGTTGATTGTCAACTGTTGTACCCTGTATTGTTGTAACTAATTGCTGCTTGATTGAGATTAGCTATTTGTTGATGTAATCGTTATCAGATGAGTATCCAATTCCTGTGGATGTTGAAAATCGAATATTAGTCCGACATATCTGTATATATGTTAATCTGACTCTCGTTGACGTTGCTCGTCCACGAGTCATTGTCAGTTTTTCTTTTATCGAATCCCGTATCGATCCTCTCCTGAACCGATGTGAAATTTGAGTTACAACAACGATTGATGGTTGTTTTTGAATGTTCCTTCGTGTCGATCCTCTCTTGAATCGATGTAAAAGGTTGAAACATTGTCTTTGCATCAATATACATCGCATTGATGGATACGAAATGAACAGTCCGCATCGATAGATATGAGCTTCGATGGATACGAAACGATCGTTCGTATCGATACTTATGAACTTTGGTGGACTCCATTGCAGTGGTCTTCATTTTCGAATCGATGTGGGTCATAAAGATGGATACGAACTATGCGTTCGTATCGATAGATACTTGCCTCCTGAAGCTGTGTTTTGATGGATTCGAACTGCACAGTTCATATCGCTGCACTGGAGATGGAGTCGAAAATGATCGATACGAACAATGGCTTCGTATTGATGGATTTGGGTGACTCAGAAAAGCCTTCGTTGGCAATTTCGCTTCGATAAAGGCTCGAGTTGATGGATTCGAATAGCTTGTTCAAATCGATTCTGTGGTGACATTTTGTAACCGGTCGAGTTCACTGGGAGGCGAATCGTTTCTTCCTTTCACACTCGAGTCCATATAAATACTGTGGACTTAGTCATTTTTTTACTTTTTACTTTTTTACTGTTGCTTTCTTTATCTCCTACTTTCGCATCGACTCAATAGCCTGGTAAAAGAAGATCTGTGTTCTGCCTTCGAATCGATCAAATCCCTCAATTACTTGAACAAACCGTCAGATTTAGTTAATTCATTAATCAAATCTTAACACGTGAATGATGAGGCTCGATTGCCTTGCCATTCTATTTGTTATAGCGACCGATTCCAATGAAATCAAGGCCAAAGGCGAGCCAGAGTGAGGTCGAGGATGGAGCATGGGAATGGAGTTGTCTATTTGTTGAAGAAGGAGTGTGGAGGAAGATGGCTTTATCCTCATTTCGTGTCGATCTGAGGCATCTACGTTCGAATCGATTCAGATGGTAAGGTTCTATCTCAGAGTTCACATTGATCCCAGAAACGTTAAGTGGAATGATGTAGTTCGTATCGATGATTGAGGATGGTGGGAAATCATGTCGATCTATAATGATCGTTGCATGGACTTGTCATGTACGATTGATACGGAATTCTTACTCCAACGATCGATGAAAAAACTAGGCCAGTGATCGATGCGAAGTCCCTGGCTTCAGATCGATTCGAAAAATACTCTTACGATCGATACAAAATGCATCGACTTGAATGTGATCGATACGAAGCCGAGGCTCCCCTGACTGATACGAACCCAATCGTCGACGATCGATTCGAAGCCTCTGACCTTGATCGATACGAAACCGGACATCGACGATCGATTCGAACCAAATTCCTGATGACCGATACGAGCCCGAACCTTGATGGATACGAAACTTTGAATAACCAATAGCATGATTTCCGATGAGCTTCATTCTTGCATATCTGGACTTAACTGTTACCCTGCATATTTGACTGCCTATCAAAGCTTGTCGATGGAACTGTAACTTAACAAAATTTTAACAAACTTTAACTCAGATCGGTCCCTGTTATCTGGATGGCACGATTGTGATGGTCAGCGATGACGGTCATTCCGACTGAATTTCGAAGTCTTGTCGTTTACATGCTTTCTTTAACTCTGTAGAACTTTTTCAAGTAATATACAACACTGCACTACACAACATATTCACACACTTCACACTGGGGGATGCACGAGGCTTATTATCGTCTAATGATGGTTTCTCATAAGCTAGTTAGTAATGGAGTCTTCAAGCTTACAGCAACAGGAAGCTCGGAGTTTAATTCCTCCAATAATCGAGATACCGACCATCGTGGCCGAAGTCATAGATCCAACTCCGTACGAGTTTCTAGATGCCAGGTTCCTTTGCAGTCCACAAGACTCTGTGCCATCTGGCTTCTCCGAAGATATGCTGGGATGGATTTGCTTAAGACATGGCTTGTCGCTTGACGATGTATTACTGCCAGGGCTAGACGATAGACCGCATGCTCCTCCGGAGGTATTTACTGCTTTCAATCGTCATGCTTGCGCAGCAGGGACGCTTCCTCCATTCAATCAGTATATAAGGGAGATGTTGTCATTCCTTGGAATCGCTCCATCCCAGCTACACCCCAACGGATACGCCTTGCTGAATAGCACTTTCATTGTCTTTATGAAAACTCTCTTTCGACCACCAAAGCCGATCGAGATTAGATATCTCTTCAACATTAAGAGTCGTGGAGATAGCCCTTCTTTCACATTCTTGGAAGCGGTTAGGAACCGCCAAATAGTAACGGGGTCCTGGGGGAGGCTGAGTTACTTTAAAACAGAATGGTTCTACATTCGATGCCCTCTGGATTCGCTAGGCGATGGTTGGATAGACGTAAGTGTTGCAGTCTTTCTCATGAATTATCGAGATAATAGTAATCGTTCTCAAAACTAACATACTTATCTTCTCTTACAGCCGCAATCTCATGACCTGATAGAGGGTATTTCAGAGAGTTGGTTCGGATCCTCCAAGCAGTTCCGGGTGAAGAGAGGAACATTGACTCGGTTCTAACCGACAGAAACTTGAGAATTGTCGGGTTGATTGAACGGAAGCAAAGCATAAGGCTGGAAGGGACACTTAGAACGGTCTTGAAGAAGCGGGTGAAACACAAAGTGCCCGGTGTCGTGATAACCGAGGGGGTTGATCCGGAGAGAACACCCACTGATGATGAACTTATAGCTGGGCCTTCTGGCAGTTTGCAGGACTCCGAAGGAAGGAGAAAAGGCAAGGTAGTTGCTTATAAGCGTTCTAAATCCATGAGATTGAAATCCGTGGTAGTGTCTTTGCCTGTTCCTGGAATTAGAATTTCGGATGCTCCTCCCCCGCAAGTAGAGAATCCTTTCGAAGGACTTGCTGATATTCCGATTCCGGATTATGTGTCGTTCAACACGACACCAGGATGGAGGAGCTTGACAGTGCTCTTGATCTGAGCGAGTCGCTTGCTATGAGTGTTGCCGACATTTCCGGTTGGTCGGGGGGTTGCACATACATACACTTCACGGCACTACATGATTTTCTAATCGCAAATTGTCCAACTCAAGAGATCACTAATTTTTCTTTCGTTTCTCATTCACAGGTACGATGTTAGGGAGAGGATCAATGCTTGGGAGCCTTCGCTCGGCTCGAAAATCTGCTTCTTATTATGATTCTCGCAGGAGAGATTCGGATAGAGACCGCGATCGCGGGTACTCTAATCAAGAGAGATATGAACGGGATAAGGACAGAGACTATAGACGCCGATCTAAGTCCCGTTCGCCACCTCCTAGAATTCCATCTCCACCTCCTGTTCATGTTACACACCCACCAGATCCTCCGCGACACCGACCATCTTCCCATACTTCTAGGCCCGAAACTCATCTCCAGAGTGTCGAAACCATGGCCCCCATAATTGCAGAGCAGGTCCCAACTGAGCCCACGAGGGAAGGAGCTATTAAAATCGCTTAGCTAAGGAAGGAGTTCCCGAACATATGCTTCGATGGCCACGTCTTCCCACCTCATTTAAAGAGAATTCCGTCAGGGGTGGAAAACACGATGCATGATTACATTCATGATGTCTACACCCAGTATAGAGAGTGGGTAAAGGCTGCAGAAAAAGCCTCCAAGGTGGCCTTTGAACGGGCCAAAGCGATCGAGAAGATGGAGTCCGATCTTGCTCAAAAGGACCGAATCATACAAGTGCTCAATACCGAGGCCGAATCTTCTCGGAAATCTGAAATTGAGGCCACCAAAAAAGCTGATGAAGCGACTGTGGCGATGGAGAGGTTGAGGCAGACACACGTTGCCTTGGTGGAGGAGATGGGCCACCGAAATACTACAGTCGCCGCCGAGCGGGATGCGGCGGTCAAGGAACTCAACGAGCTTAAGGCCAAATTCTCTGACATGGCCAAGGAAAGGGATGATGCGAACAACGTAGCCCAGGAGGCGTACGAACAGGCTGTCTTGCTTCGAGGTGAATGGGACGCGGCCATGGCTAAGGTTCGCGAGGTGGAGACTAAGTTCGAGGAGGAGGTGAAATCGGTTGAGTCCAGGCTAGAAGCCGACATTGAAGATCTTCTCGTTGTTACAACGCTAACGTGCCGAGGCACAGGGGTCTAGCCTGGCTCGATGATTACCCGGCACATTTATACAACGCCTGGGGCTGATTGGTTGAGGAGGAGAAGGCGGTGCATCTGGGTGAGTCTATTGATGAGTTTAAGCTCGAGAATCGTATGCTGAATGAAGATGAAAGGAAGATTATCCACGAGTCAATGATTTCTTATGAGAGGGAGAGACTCGGCACCCAGCACCTGGAAATAGGAGAAAGCTCTGGGGTTGAACATCACGACGCAAGTCCTGAAATTCCTGTGTCAACCCAGCCTGAACCCATGCCTGCGGTTGATCCCCAAGCCATTCCTGCCTATAATCTGGATCAGCCGCAGATGTCTCCGGCTACATAGCAAGTTGCTGAAGCTGTTCAGCCACCTACAAGCCAAACTGAGGAAGGTATTATGAACATTCCACATATCTGTCTTAAGTCGGTATCGTCACTCGAATTAAGTTCTAACAGTTCTCTTATTTTTTGTCCAGTAATCGATGCTACACCGGTCACGCCTCCTGTCACTCAAGAATCACATCACATGTAGAAGGCTATCATTACAAAAGCAACCACTGTAACTACAACTGCCCCACTCGATGAAACGCAGGGAAGCACGCTTGTTTTTGATGAGCAGATGATGGAGGAACTCTTTCATCGTCATAGCGATCCTTTTGTGGGCCTGCCATTTGTTATGGGTGGAGGCGCTCTTGCTTTAGGCTCTTTGATGCCAACTACTGATGCTCCCAGCAAGGCCTGAGCGATTACTGAAGAGGAGATATTGGTCGAAATCGACGCTGAAATGAAAGCAGCGGCTCGTGGTGGCAGTTTTGGAGGTGGGATGGTGGCACCTGGACCAGCTCCGCTCAGAATGATATCTCCTGGTGGCACAGTTTTCGACACTAGTGTGCCCATTCCGTCTCCTATAATTGATCATGTTCCTCCGACTCCGCCCGCAGGAAACATCCCTATTCATTCGAGCTCGGAGGAGGATATCGAGATCATGCCCCCGCTTGGAGATCGACCACCGAAAAGTAAAGGCTCAAAGAGGAAAGGTAGTGGCGGCTCCAGCGGGTCTACACCGAAAAGGAAGCCGAGGAAGAAAAAAGAGTAGACATGCTTCCTCGGTTTATTTTGATTTTCAAATTGTTGGCCGTGTATAGATGCGGGTTCGGCCCCTGCTAGTAGGAATTTTTTGGAACAAACTTGTACATGAATTTCTTTCACAAACAGTAGAAATGAAACTTTTCTATTTTGGCTTCTTCTCAGTTATTGTGTATCTTCCTATGTGTTTCAATATCTGAAGTGCACTTGTGAAGTTTCAGCTTCCGAGTCAAGTTTGTTTTTGTTTTCCAGGTCCGGAAACTGTGGACATGGTTTACGACAGGGAAGTGAGTTGAATTTTGATGTCGCACCGCTTCAGTCAATGGTCGATGCTTAAGTCATGTCCTCTAGTCTTGGGGATGAGTTTTTGAACATCAGCCAACGATTGCATTTCACTTATAACACGTTGAGTCTAGTGCCGCTGAATGGATGTTTGGGACAAGTGGAGATTGAGTAGTTCAACCCCATTCGTTAAATTATCGATGATCATATCCGCACTCCGGGGACTTTCATTTGTTCACTGGTGGTCGGTTACATCGGTTTAAGTTTTGATTATACGTCTGTTTCCTGGGGATTTGACCAGGCAACTAGTACTCGGCAATAAGTGCTCGGCATCAGAGAGTGTCCGGCATCCAGGAGTGTTCGGCGAAGCAACTGTCATCCATGAGTACTCGGTGTAGTACTCGGCATCCATAGTGTCCGGCGTCCAGGAGTGTTCGGCGTAGTACTCAGCAGTGTTCGGCGTCAACTGGCACTCAACGTCAACCAACGCTCGGCATCAAGATTGCTCGGCACCAAGACTACTCGGCATACGAGACTGCTCGGCATACGAGAGCACTCGACATCAAGAGCACTCGGCATCGAGACTACTCGGCGTAGTACTCAGCAACAAGGGTACTCGGCGTCAAGTAGTGTTCAGCAACAAGGGTACTCGGCGTCAAGTAGTGTTCGGCAACAACCTATGCTCAGCGTCAACTAGTGTTCGGCATCCCATGGTACTCGGCATCCGGCAACAAC
Source organism: Allium fistulosum (assembly GCA_030737815.1). NCBI lineage: Eukaryota > Viridiplantae > Streptophyta > Magnoliopsida > Asparagales > Amaryllidaceae > Allium > Allium fistulosum. Next base: position 887,283,895 of record CM060903.1, on the reverse strand, counting down.
CTATGCTCAGCGTCAACTAGTGTTCGGCATCCCATGGTACTCGGCATCCGGAGTACTCGGCATCCGGAGTACTTGGCATCCGGAGGCACTCGGCGTCAGTAGAGCTTGGCGATAGGATAACTCGGCAACGAGAGCGTTCGGCATTCAGAAGGCATTCAGTATGCACAACTACGCAAGGTAACGATATCATTCGACCTACATACATTGATCGGTCAAGAGCTTCGAACATAGATACACTCGGCTTCACTGCAACCATCCTACACTTCCCATACATCAGAAGCATGGAAAGGACCGTTCGGCATGGGAAGGACCGTTCGGCATGGAAGCGTTCGGCGTACCTGGTTCGGCATGCAGCGCCTGGGCTAGAGCGTTCGGCTATCAAGCCCACTTGGGTAGTCCAGCCCACTTTTGCCTATAAATAGAGAGGCAGGGTCACAGTGAAATGGATCCTTTTTTTGGGAGAGAAAACACCGGGGAGACTCTGCCATTTTCAAGACTCATCTTCTCTATTTAACAACTTCATTCAAACATTTGATTCACGAATTGTATTTGTAATCAACTATAAAGAAGATCAATAAAGTTTAACCTCAAAGTGGACGTAGGCAATTACGCCGAACCACTATAAATTTGGTGTTCTTACTTTCTGTATTTAGATTAGCACTGTCTTCTCTGTTTAATTTGATTTCATCACTTATATCTCTTCACAATCTTCTTCTACGAGGTTAGTGACCACTTTTGGTGCTAACACTTTGGTGCTTTCACTGAGAATCGAATTCTCAGAACTCAAGGATCTGCTTTGAAGCTACTGGATTGAACAAATCTCCCAAAGAAGATCCGACTTACTGATAGGACATCCGTTGATTCTACTCAGAGTTCATACCAATAACTCTACAATGGCAAGACCACGTACCAGGTCAGCTTCTCTTAATGCGGATGCCCGAGAGACTGCTAGCGTGCAACAAGCAGGACTTAGCAATCAACCAGCGATCCCGAGTGCAGGGATTGCCGCTCAAGAACAGACTCCAGTTGTCACCAGAGTAGAGTTCAATGACTTGATGAGAGAACTTAGGGAAAGCAGGAGACAACTGGGAGAACAGATGCAAGCTAATGCCAACCTGATGGCACAACTCACTCAACAGCAGCAACAGAATGCTGGGGGCAATCCAGCTGCTTATTCCTCATCTGACAGTTCTACTTCTTCTGATGAACCACCCAGGCGTAGACGCCATAAGACTGAAGCTGCAAGGGCGGATGCTGCTGTTCGAACAGCTGGAGACCGCGACCAAGCCAGAACTGGAAGCTTCAGAACCGGAGTACAGATGGAGGATGGAGCTCCAGATCATCAAAATGCTAACAATGTTGAACCTCAAGGCGCACGATTGGCAGATCGCCAGGAAAGGAGGCATCAGCATGGACAGACGCGTAGAACTGACTCCAACCCCCCAACTTCCATACAGACACCCGATCTGACAGCCATGATCAGGCAACTGATGAAAGAAAATCAGGGCTTATCAAATGACGACTGGGGAGTGTCAAGAAGTCATACTCCGTTCACGGATGTTGTGCTGCAAGCGGCGTACCCCAAGAAGTTTAGCATGCCAACCATTCCTGCATACGAAGGAAAGACTGACCCCAGACAACATGTAATGAGGTATGAATGGATGATGGATTCAGCCAGAGCAAATGATGCCACCAAGTGTAGGTGCTTTCCGATTACTCTATCTGGGATCGCTACTATGTGGTTCACCCGACTTCCTCCGCGATCCGTATCAAATTTCGAGGAGTTGGCAAAGAAGTTTATTGAGCAGTTCAGGATACACACTACACGCCCGAAGGATGTGATGTCTCTGTCAAGTGTAATCCAAAATCCCGGAGAGTCGCTGAAGGAGTACTTACAAAGATTCCACGTTGCGGCAACTGAAGTCAGTAATCCCAATGACCATGCAATTCTAATGGCTGTAATGAGAGGTGTAGATCCGGATTCTGAGTTTGGAGACTGGCTGGCAGGAAAACCTCCGGCTACGCTAGAGCGTTTCTACTCCAAGGCACACCAGTTCATAAGAAGAGAGGAAGCTAGGTGGGTACGACGAGATAAGGCACCGGGACCTGCCCAAGAGTCAATCAAGAGCAACATTGCTGTGAAGCAATCTGGAGACAATTCGGGAAAGGTCCAAGTCAATGTCCAGAGTAAGCCTGTGCAGCCCAAAGAGTCCGGAGGAAGAAGTCAAGGAAAGAGGAAAGAAGCGGGAAAGTGGAAGTCGAGAATTCCCAGCTACAGCGAGTACACTCCGCTAAACGCCCCACTTGAGAACATCTACCTATCCACCTGCAATACTTTTCAATACCGAAAGCCGCGCCCGAAAGAATCAACCGAGGAACAGAAGCGGACTGGGAAATATTGCCGCTTCCATGAAACTTATGGACACAACACGGAAGAGTGCAGACACCTGCATGACGCTATCGAGAAATTGATCAGACAAAAGAAGTTGCAAGAATTTGTAAAGGATCCACAGGAAGGAGGACAGGGGATGTCCAACCCAGGTCGTGCACCAGCTCTACGTCATCCTGAGGAGCCTGCCCGGACTGTTGGAAGACTGGTCATAAATACAATTATCGGCGGACCTCATCCCGCAGATAAGAACTGGCAAGAGATGGAACGATATGCAAGCTCCTTGAAGCATGCAGATTTTGAGTGTTGTTCGAACGTAGAGGACGGGGCCCTGCTAAGCAGCAGCGCGTGATGACAGACGATATTGTGTTCAGGAACAGAGACGCTGATCAGGCAGAGGCTCCGACCATCGATCCCATGGTCATATCTGCAACGATCGGACCAGCATATGTAAAAAGAATTTTGATTGATTGTGGAAGTTCAGTCAACATCATCTTCAAGAAGGCCTACGATCAGATGAAGCTAGAGACAAAAGACTTGAAACCATCCAAAGCTCGTATCCACGGCTTTAACGGCGCTGCGACTGATGCAGTAGGATATGTCGAGTTACCAGTTGAACTGGGACAAGGCGAGCGTCGAAGGGTACGAATTCTACCCTTTGTAGTTTTGGATGTGGACTCTCCGTATAATGTTTTCTTAGGTCGGCCGGCCCTGGCTGAATTTAGGGCGGCATTAGCCCCGTGGTGCTTAACTTTGAAGTTTCCGACTGACAAAGGAGTAGGCATTGTTCACGGTGACCAAGCAGCTGGTCGTTCCTGTTATATGGCCGAGCTCCGAGAGGCCCACCGGAGGGAGAAGGGAAAGGTTGCGGACAACCCCGTCCGCATCCTCAATGCGGATAATTGACAAGTAGCGCCCGAGCCCTGGCTCGGGTATAGTTCTCGGATCTACGGAGATATAGATCCGAGAGACGACAATGAGAAACCCAGGGAAGAGAAGGCGGCACCGGCTGAATTAACAATTGACATTTCAGTTAGCCGTGACGACCCCTCGCAAATACTGAAGATCGGATCACAGCTTGGCCCCGCAATGACTGAAGACCTTGGCGACTTCCTCCGGGCGAATCTTGATGTTTTCGCCTGGACGCATTCCGATATGTGTGGGATTTCTCCCGCCATCACGAGTCATATGTTGAACATAGACCCGAAATACGTCCCAGTCAAGCAAAAAAGGAGAGGAATGGATCCGGAGAGATCCGCCGCTCTTGGAGAGGAGGTGGACAAACTCAAGGCGAATGGGTTCATCCGCGATGCCCTCTACCCTGAATGGGTATCCAACCCCATGCTAGTAAAGAAGGCGAATGGCAAATGGAGGACTTGCGTAGATTATTCCGACTTGAACAAAGCATGCCCAAAGGACAGTTTCCCGTTGCCTAGAATCGATCAGTTGGTCGACTCCACCGCAGGACACGAGCTGTTGTCATTCATGGACGCGTACTCAGGATACAACCAAATCCCAATGCATATTCCGGATCAAGAACACACCAGCTTCGTTACAAATGTCGGACTGTATTGCTATGTAGTGATGCCCTTTGGATTGAAGAATGCTGGAGCGACTTATCAACGTTTGGTGAATCGAATGTTCAAGGACCAGCTGGGTAAAACCATGGAAGTCTATGTGGACGACATGCTCGTGAAGTCACGACGGTCAAACGACCACATTCAAGACTTAGCTGAAATGTTTAACATACTCAGGTTTTATGGAATGAAGATCAACCCGTTGAAGTGTTCTTTTGGCGTTGCATCAGGGAAGTTTTTGGGATTCATCGTCAACGCTAGGGGAATCGACAGAAAAGATCCAAGCTATTCGAGATGTACAAGCGCCCAGGACTATAAAGCAGGTACAGAGCTTGAATGGAAAAGTAGCTGCGCTGAGTCGATTTATATCCAAGGCAACTGACAAGTGCATCCCGTTCTTTGACATAATAAAGAAAGGAAAGAGAAATTTTGAATGGACGTCTAGCTGTGAGGAAGCGTTCCGGAATCTGGTAAGGCATCTGGAAAGCCCACCAATGCTATCAAAACCAGTTGACCATGAGATGTTGTACGTTTACTTGGCTATATCCCCTCATGCGATAAGCGCAGCTTTGGTTCGTGAGGAGGATCGAGTCCAGAAGCCGGTGTATTATGTTAGCAAGCGTTTAACGGGGGCAGAGAAGAATTACCCTAAAATCGAGAAATTGGCTTACTGCTTGGTGATTGCATCACGCAAGCTGCGCCCATACTTTCAAGCGCATTCAATCGGTGTTTATACCGATCAACCCCTGAGGCAGGTACTCCAATGACCGGAAACTTCTGGAAGATTGCTAAAATGGAACATCGAGTTGAGCCAGTTCGATATCGCGTACTTACCACGGAGAGCCATCTGAGGGCAAGCGTTAGCAGACTTCATCGTTGAATTTACCATACCCATCAAACCGGACGATCACGACATCATTCCCCCCGTTCGATGGAAATTATACACTGACGGTGCATCAAACGACCGTTGTTCCGGCGCAGGCGTGGTTCTTATAACTCCGGAAAACCGATCAATCTGTTATGCCCTGAAGCTCGATTTCCTGGCTACGAACAACGAAGCTGAATATGAAGCACTGATCGCTGGCTTGAAGCTCATCAAAGAACTCGGGATCGAATCAGTCTAAATCTTTTGTGACTCGCAGTTGGTGGTTTACCAAGTACGAGGAGACTACCAAGCAAAGGGACGAAAGCTTGCTCCATACCTCGTTCAGGTCCAAGAACTACTATCAAATCTTGAGCGTTATGACATTTCACATATCCCGCGAGAACATAACAAAGAAGCCGACTTGTTGGCTAAGTTCGCAAGTACCGACGATGCTCAACAAATGGGATTGTATCCCGTTGAAGTCTTGCATGCCCCGAGCATAGACGAGATGAAAGTCGATCGCGTGTTGGGAACAGAAATCGAGAAGGAGTCATGGATAACCCCATTCAAACTGTACCTGACAACCGGGGATTTACCAGAAAAAAGAAGCGAAAGATGACAGGTCCTTCGAAAGGCTGCGCGGTACGTAATGCAAGGTGGATCCATGTATCGAAAAGGATTCTCAGTCCCATTATTACGGTGCATCGCTCATGATGAAACAAAGCGAGTCTTGAGTGAAGTTCACGAAGGGGAATGCGGCGACCATACTGGGGGGCAAACGCTAGCAAAGAAGATCCTCCGCTATGGATATTACTGGCCCACCGTAAACCGGGATGCCGCGGACTACGCAAGAAAATGCGACAAATGTCAAAGATATGCAAAGATCCCGAGGGCTCCATCAACGGAACTCACACAAATGATCAGTCCATGGCCATTTGCGATCTGGGGAATCGACATAATCGGCTCTTTGCCTTTATCCAAAGGTGGTGCGAAATATGCAATAGTTGCAGTCGACTATTTCACGAAATGGGCTGAGGCAGAACCTTTGGCCACTATCACCTCTAAGAAGGTCATTAACTTCGTTGTACGAAACATTATATGCCGCTTTGGCCTTCCACGCACCATCGTTACGGACAACGGAACGCAATTTGAAAGTAGAGAGTTCAAAGAGTTCTGTTTGAAGTACGACATCGAGAAAAAGTTCGCTGCCGTTGCGCACCCAAAAGCTAACGGACAAGTCGAGGCCGTTAACAAAATAATCAAGTCCATATTGAAGAAGCGTCTGGAGAAGGTTGGAGGCAAGTGGGTAGATGAGCTCCCGACAGCATTATGGGCATATAGAACTACCCACAAGTCCGCGACCGGCCACACTCCGTTCGCCTTGGAATACGGCTCTGAAGCCGTTATACCCGTGGAGCTTGAAGTTCCATCACACCGAGTGACATACTATGATCCCAAGACGAACCAAAACCTCTTGCTGGAATCACTGGACTGCATCGACGAAAAGCGGGAAGAAGCTGAATTAAGGGCGGCGGCGCACAGACATCGGGTCAAGCGTTACTACGACGACAGAATCCGCCCAAGAATCTTTGATGTGGGAGATCTCGTTCTGAAACGAGTCTTCCCGGTACCATCATGCATGAATCCCAGCTGGGAAGGTCCATACGCCATTGAACGGAAGCTTGGAGAAGGAACATTCAAGCTAGCGACTGTTGATGGCGCGACACTCCCCCGAGCATGGAACAATGAACATTTGCGGCACTATTACATTTAGCATGTTTTCCTTTCTTGTTGTAGGCACTGTTGTTTCCTGCATGTTTCCATTCAATAATGACTTAGTTTCCTTTTAAAGTTGTAATCAAGCAATTTAGTTGATTTTCATTAATAAAGGCTTGAAGCCACATTTTCTATGAAGTTTCTATATCTCTTAATTGGATGATAAATTACATTATCCTGCACGACATACAGACTCGTACGAACAATTCCGAATCTCCGAATCCCCAGAGCGCGGATCGGAGTACTCTAAGTCCCCAGAGCGTGGACTAGAGTATAAACGATTCCAATCTCCGAATCCCCAGAGTGCGGAGCGGAGTACTCTAAGTCCCCAGAGCGTGGACTAGAGTATAAGCGACTTCCAAATCTCCGAATCCCCAGAGCGCGGATCGGAGTACTCTAAGTCCCCAGAGCGCGGACTAGAGTATAAACGATTCCAATCTTCGAATCCCCAGAGTGCGGAGCGGAGTACTCTAAGTCCCTAGAACGCGGACTAGAGTATAAGCGACTTCCAAATCTCCGAATCCCCAGAGCTCGGATCGGAGTACTCTAAGTCCCCAGAGCGCGGACTAGAGTATAAACGATTCCAATCTCCGAATCCCCAGAGTGCGGAGCGGAGTACTCTAAGTCCCCAGAGCGCGGACTAGAATATAAACAACTTCAAATCTCCGAATCCCCAGAGTGCGGAGCGGAGTACTCTGAGTCCCCAGAGTGCGGGCTAGAGTATAAACGATTTCAAATCTCCGGATCTCCAGAGTGCGAAGCGGAGCACTCTAAGTCCCCAGAGCGTGAACTAGAGTATAATCGATCTCAAATCTCCGAGTTCCCAGAGCGCAGAATCGGAGAGAGTCCAAGTACTCAAGAACGGACCGGGAGATAATGCAACTCATGAGAACTTGAGTTATGGCTACAGTTAGTCAACAAACCAAAGAAAGACAAGAGAATCATTCAAGCAATAAAGAAACTAAAATTTTATTCGATAAGTCCAAAATGGGGATACATGATCACTCCTACAAAATTCAGACCTCTCTATACAAACTGCAAGTTGTGAAAGATAAAAGCAACTACAAGACTTAAGCAAAAAACTCGTTGAACGAGTGTATCGATTATTTCTTCGACTTCTTCTTTTTGTCTTCCTTTGATGTTTCCGACGACTCCTCTCCCTCACGTTTTTTCTTGGACTTTTTGCTTGCTAGAGAAACGGAGTCAGGAGTAGGAGACGGAACATCTAGTGGTTTGGACCTGCCCGGGAGAATGATTTTCAAAGGTCTGTTCCGCGGGTCAGTGAGTTCCAGTATTTCAGACTCGACTTTGACTTTGACTTTTCTCTTCTCCTCGTCGGCAAGACGGTCCTTCATGCTCATCTCTGAAGTATGCTCAGAGGCGCCAGTGATTTTAATTTCATCGCTTCCTTCGACAGGAGACGAAGTATCAAGTTTGTCATCATCAAGCGCCCCGATCACTTGGGCATCGGGACCGGGAGTTACCCCTCCGTGAGCAACGTCGCTTGTTTTCCCCGCTTCCTCCTTGGCGTCATCGCTCCTCGGAGTTGGCTCGGCGTCAGAACAACCTGCACAAAAATATAAGAAATGGGCATTAGAACGAATAACCGTTGCTGAAAAATGACGGGATCTCTTCGACTTTTAGAGAAAGAAGAATTTCCTACCAGGATCCGGTTGGCTATCGGTGGCGCGCGGGGTTTCACCCTCCAGGATAGGTGACAGCACATGAACGCCGAGCCCGGGATCTTCGGGATCATAACTGGCATGCTGCTCGAATGGATCAAGCGTCGACCGACCGGCCGATTGAGCAGCATAAGGAGCGGCGATGTGAGGAGTAGTAGCATCGGCCTCTGACGGGCCGGCCTCGTCGTTCCTCTCTTTCGAAGGGGAAGAGCCTTTGCCATAAAGAGCCAATGCTGCGGATAAGTCCGATGGCTCATTCCCCCTCAAGAACTCCTTCACTAATGCATCCCCGTCGACCTCTTCGGGGCCCGACTCGACTTTCCTGATCTTTATCAGAGTTTCCCATGCCTCAGCCAGGGATTCGAGGTAGCCGTCATCCAAGAATGTTAAGTCACGGTGCATAAGGACGCGGGCTCCGTACTCGGCGATCAACGGATCAAACATACTTTTGACCTCTTCCCTGCCGGCCTCTGCGGCCGCCTCAAGGCGAGAATCAAGCTCCTCCACAGCCATTCTTTTGCCCTCCTCACGGGCCTCATCCTTCATTTTCTCGACCCCGGCAAGTTCGTTGTCGAGCTTTGTCTTCAGGAGTCGGGTAGCAACAATCTCATCACAATATCGCTATGATTCTTCCTGAGCAGCTATTTTGTCTTCTTTCTCCTTGGAGAGTTGTCCTTTCAGCTCCTTGACTTGAGTAGCGAGCGCGTCCCTTTCTTTTTGGACAGAGTCTTTTTCTAGGGCAAGGGCGCCGCTGCGCTGAACTGCTTCGTCAAGCTCCTTTTTGTGAGCCACCTCTAAGCGAGTAACTGCCTCAGCAGTATCTTTCGCACCTTGTTCAGCGGCTTCTAGCTTTGACTTATACGAAGCGAGCTCTTCGTCTTGGAGTTTGATGATTTTCTTATCGCTGTCAGCCTCCAGATTCAGACGGTCAATCTCGTGTTGACGCTCGACAGATACTTCTGAGATCTTCTCCACCAAGTGCACGAATGCATCATGTTAAACATAGACGTCATTGTTGCAGGCAATGGCACTTTGCTTCATGTGCCCAGGAATGTGATGGATGGCTGGGAGGAATTTCAAGCCGTCAAAACAGATTTTCGGAAACTTGGCCTTAAGGTCGACCATCTTTTCCGCAACAGTTGGGTCCACGGCAGGAATAGGAGGAGGAGGCTTAGAGAATTCCGTTCTTTTACGTTGCTCTCGAACTTGCCTCGTACTCGATGAACTGGAATGTTGTTCTCGAGCAGCATCAGACTGATAACCCTTCTGCAAAGACTTCTCTTTATCCGGCTCAGTTGGAGGAGGAAGATCGCGAGACTGGGAAGATTGAGAGTGTGCTTTCTTGCGGTGAGACGACTCGCGAGGACGATTGTCCCTATCTTCATAATCACCTCGGTCCCTGCGTCTGCCTGAACCGGAATCCCGTCCGGAGTGATGGAATATAGAAGAACCCTAAAGGCGATCAAGTCCGTGTGAGCGGCCCATATCACCTGCAAAGAATGGAAATAACAACGAGTTAAGGAGAATTCACGAATTAAAAAGACTTGAAGTATATTATGGAATGCGCATGTGCGTGTGTGTCCTAGTGTTCCCCCCGACGGACCCGTTCGTTTATCTTTGCTAATCGGAGTATTGTCTCCTTGAGCCGGGAGTTGAACTCCTACATTGCCTCTAGCGGGCGAAGAGAATTTGAGATCTTCAGGATCATCGAATCCGTAATTAAGTAAATCATCGGGAATGGACAAGTTGGACAGACCCCTCAGAGAACTTTCCAGGTGCAGCGAAGAAGCCTCTTTCTCAGGAAAGGTAGGCGTAACTTTTGAGGTGCCACCAACTTTCTCCTTTCGAACCGTGTATTTCAACTTCTTATTTCCCTTCGAAGGGGAGGATGATGTCTCAATATCCTGAACTTCGATTGCCGGATTCCAAGCGGGACCCACGTTCTCGCCCTGAGTTTCGGGGGCATCATCCTCTTTACGCTCGCCTTCTTCGTGTATGTCGGGAGCGCGACGCGACGACGGTCCGGCAAGTTTTTTCCCTTTACCAGATGGAGGTTTGGGAATTGTAACACCTTCTGGAAGGCTGATCCGACGACCAGGGGCTAGCAAGCCGAACCCCGACAGCGATTCATTTGAAATGATAGTCCGGATGTCTCGATCCTCAGCAGGAAGAGCTCTAATGGCTTCAACAGCCTTAGAATATCCTCGGCCTTCCGGACGCGGGTTGATACCTAAAAAGATGAAATGAAGAGTTAGGAAAAGCATGACTCCAATTAAGTACGAATAACGATTCGGCAGAGAGACTTACTGCCTTCAACCCATCTCCTAGCGAAACCAGAAGGGCAGCGCACATAGAACCATTCCTGTTTGTACAGGGCGAATTTGCTACAGGCCCCTGTCAAGATCTGGCACTTGTGGTATGGCTCGAGGAACATTAAAGAAGGGCTATCTTTCCATCTCTTGAACATATAAATGTATCGGATATCACCGGGGGTCGGAGGTCTAGAAAAGACGGCCATGAAAAGTAAATAAGTCCCATATAGAAATGCATGCCATTCGGGTGCAGCTGCGACGGAGCTATGTCTATATACTGCAGCACATCCCGGAGAAATAAATTGAATGGAGGCACGCTGCCCATCCAACACATGAACTTGTTGCAGGCAGTGTACCCGACTGGGGGCAGATGAGGGCGGTCGTGTCTCGAAGGAACTAACACGTCAGCAAAGGGAATCCCGTGAATGGAGCATATCCGTTGCAGAGCAGCCTCGTTGATCTTCGAGGCTTGAGAATCGATCGGATTGTCTAGTAAGATGGTTGACTCCAGAGCATCAGGCGCCAAGTTATGTGCGGGAGAGGTTGACGGGTTAGAAGTATCTGCGGCTTCTTACCTCAATGACGGCCCAGGCCTGTCGGATATGGTGGCGGAGCTAGATTTTCTCGACATCCCAAATAAATAACTAAGTGCTTGAGAGAGCTATACTCAAAAAACGTTGAACGTTAGAATTAGCAACATGAGTTTTCCCCCCCACGTGGTGTGTGAACTAGTGAAAACAATTGTGTACAAGCAGTGAGATTTTAAAGATATAATGATTAGCTTCGAATCGCCGCCTTCGAAGACCGTCATCGCTGACCGTCCCAAAAAGCTTGCCTTGAGGCGATTACAGTTCCAGATTCAGAAAACATGTGATTTATGAATTGTCCGGCGTAAGTCTAATTTGACATTTGTATCATTCGGCATTTAAATGTTGTTCGGCATGCATCTTGGTTCGGTCAAGTCATAGTCAAGTGTTCGGCTAAAGTCCTGGCCCGGCTAAAAGCCTCATTCGGTTAAAGACATTGTCCAGTCAAAGGTTCTGTTCGGCATTAAAATTGTTCGGCATATAACTACTGTTCGACATGTCTAAGTCATGTTCGGTGTATATGTGCGTTCGGCATGACTAAGTCCTGTTCGGCGTATATGTGCGTTCGGCGTGACTAAGTCCTGTTCGGCGTATATGTGCGTTCGGCGTGACTAAGTCCTGTTCGGTGTATACGTTCGTTCGGCATGTCTAAGTACTGTTCGGCACGATAGTTGTTCGGCGATTATGTCGTTCGGCTAAAGGTTATTCAGCGAATGCGTCTATTCGGCATTAGGGTAGTGTTCGGCTTAAGTTCGTTCGGCTAGAGTAGAGCTCCGCCTTAGATCATAACTCCACCCTGCTCCTACTCCATTTACGCCGAACGACAGAGACAGATCGCCCGACGTAGGTTACGCCGTTCGACTCCCCATCTACCTTTTTCTTCTTCCAATCTTGATCAGCGCAAAGGAGCAAGGCTCAACTCCCGTGCACCGTTCGGCGATTCCAAGCGAGCGAACCACTCCCACTAGCCACGCGTTTACAACTAAAGTAAATACTCTGTTTCCATAAGATGAACCTAAAATGGAAGTAGTGCAATTGTTAGAGGAAGGATACCTAATTCGACGATCGAAGTTGAGAATGGATTATATAGGCTTTATATCTGATAGGATTGCAAATCTCTAAGAGTGATAATAAAGAAGACGTAAAAGAAAATGGTGGAAGGGCGCCTGGTTATATAGAGGGAGGTAGAAGACGAAGAGGCTATACCCGGTAGAACCGGTCAATACCAGAGCGTTCGGCACACGAGGTACGCTCGGCTTCGAACGTATCGTTCGGCATCCCAACCTTGTTCGTCTCGCACCTCCTTTGCTAACATTCTTGAAGAGGTACCTCCGAGGTAGATTGTACCAGATTCAAAGCGCATCACGTTCGGCCACGCAATACACTTTGGGGGGCAAGTGTTTCCTGGGGATTTGACCAGGCAACTAGTACTCGGCAATAAGTGCTCGGCATCAGAGAGTGTCCGGCATCCAGGAGTGTTCGGCGAAGCAACTGTCATCCATGAGTACTCGGTGTAGTACTCGGCATCCATAGTGTCCGGTGTCCAGGAGTGTTCGGCGTAGTACTTAGCAGTGTTCGGCGTCAACTGGCACTCAACGTCAACCAACGCTCGGCATCAAGATTGCTCGGCACCAAGACTGCTCGGCATACGAGACTGCTCGGCATACGAGAGCACTCGACATCAAGAGCACTCGACATCGAGACTACACGGCGTAGTACTCAGCAACAAGGGTACTCGGCGTCAAGTAGTGTTCAGCAACAAGGGTACTCGGCGTCAAGTAGTGTTCGGCAACAACCTATGCTCAGCGTCAACTAGTGTTCGGCATCCCATGGTACTCGGCATCCGGAAACAACCTATGCTCAGCGTCAACTAGTGTTCCGCATCCCATGGTACTCGGCATCCGGAGTACTCGGCATCCGGAGTACTCGGCATCCAGAGGCACTCAGCGTCAGTAGAGCTCGGTGATAGGATAACTCGGCAACGAGAGCGTTCGGCATTCAGAAGGCATTCAGTATGCACAACTACGCAAGGTAACGATATCATTCGACCTACATACATTGATCGGTCAAGAGCTTCGAACATAGATACGCTCGGCTTCACTGCAACCATCCTACACTTCCCATACATCAGAAGCACCGTTCGGCATGGGAAGGACCGTTCGGCATGGAAGCGTTCGGCGTACCTGGTTCGGCATGCAGCGCCTGGGCTAGAGCGTTCGGCTATCAAGCCCACTTGGGTAGTCCAGCCCACTTTTGCCTATAAATAGAGGGGCAGGGTCACAGTGAAATGGATCCTTTTTTTGGGAGAGAAAACACCGGGGAGACTCTGTCATTTTCAAGACTCATCTTCTCTATTTAACAACTTCATTCAAACATTTGATTCACGAATTGTATTTGTAATCAACTATAAAGAAGATCAATAAAGTTTAACCTCAAAGTGGATGTAGGCAATTACGCTGAACCACTATAAATTTGGTGTTCTTACTTTCTGTATTTAGATTAGCACTGTCTTCTCTGTTTAATTTGATTTCATCACTTATATCTCTTCACAATCTTCTTCTACGAGGTTAGTGACCACTTTTGGTGCTAACACTACGTCCGTGCTCTAGGGACTTGGAGTCGATGTTTATACTCCGACTCGCACTCTGGGAGTTTGGAGTTGGTGTTTATACTCCGATTCGCGCTTTGGGAATTCGGAGTTGATGTTTATACTCCGACTCGCACTCTGGGAGTTCAGAGTTGGCATTTATACTCCGACTCGCACTCTGGGAGTTCGGAGTTGGAGTTTATACTCCGTTTCGCACTCTGGGAATTTAGAGTTAATGTTTATACTCCGACTCGCACTCTGGGAGTTCGGAGTTGGTGAACAGACGGTTAGTCACATTTGCGGCATGTTTTTGGATCTCGCTCGCACTCTGGGAATGAAAGGTGTATCAGGATCGTGGATGGTCGGATCACATCCACCCTGAGTTAACAAGTGAGGTCGTTAGGTGGACGGGTCCACCCTCCTCAAACTTGGTTCAGATACGGACGAAGTCGTTAGGCAGAAGGATCCACCCCCTTCGTAGACGTATTTGTAAGTTTATACTCCAGTTCGCACTCCGGGAATCCGGAGTTAAGCGAAGGATTGTCGTGTATCAATCCTTTTTTGACTTTGGTGTGATGGCTTGCCCCCAAGCTCGGGTTTCACTTAGCGAGTGACTGGTTGCATCACAGTCACTCCTTATTTGAATAAATCCCACCGTATGGTGAAACTTAGCTCTCCGTGCATGGTGATGTTCATATGAAGTATTTCAAGTAAACCACAGCTTTGGCTCGAAGAGATTGCATTTTGTTGCTGTTATGTGTAGTAGCGACGAAGACTCTCGCTATTCCAGGCTCTTGGCAGAGTAAAACCGTCGACGGTCGATAATTTGAATGTGCCATCTCCGAGCCTTCGTTCAATAACATACGGTCCTTCCCATGTCGGCTTCATATGTGAAGGAACCGGATAGATTCTTTTTAGGACGAGATCGCCTAATTCAAAGGTTCACGGGCGTACCTTGGCGTTGTACAATCGGGCGACTCGACTTCGATACGCAGCTGCCCTCAAATCAGCCTCTTCATGCTTCTCATCTAGTAAATCGAGAGATTCAGCAAGTAATATAGCATTTGTCTTCGGATCGTAGTATGTCACACGATGAGAAGGTACTTCTAGCTCGATTGGAATAACAGCTTCTGAACCATAAGAGAGAGAGAATGGAGTGTGACCGGTCGCAGACTTGTGGGTTGTTCGGTAAGCCCATAAAGCCATAGGAAGTTCATCGACCCACTTGCCCCCAACCATTTTCAGTCGTTTTTTTAGAATGGACTTTATAACTTTATTGACTGCTTCGACCTGTCCGTTCGCTTGAGGGTGTGCAACTGTAGAGAATTTCTTTTGAATGTGAAACTGTTTGCAGAAATCTTTAAATTCAACACTGTCGAATTGGGTTCTGTTATCATTAATAATGGTGTATGGGAGACCAAATCGACAGATGATGTTGCGGACTACAAAGTTGATCACTTTTTTCGTCGTTATGGTAGCAAGAGGTTCAGCTTGAGCCCACTTTGTAAAGTAATCAACTGCGACGATGGCGTATTTCGCACCACCTTTTGCCAGAGGTAGAGTACCAATGATGTCGATGCCCCATATTGCAAACGGCCATGGGCTGACCATTTGTGTTATCTCGGTAGGTGGGGCTCTAGGAATTCGAGCATGCTTTTGACATTTATCACACTTCTTTGCATAATTCGACGCATCGCGGTTCACAGTCGGCCAATAATATATGTATCGAAGTATTTTATTGGCAAGTACTTGCCCCCCGATGTGATCGCCACATTCTCCCTCATGTACATCGTGTAATACTCATTTAATTTCATCGTGAGCGATACACCGGAGTAAAGGAACGGAGTACCCTCTTCTGTACATGACTCCATTCTGGATGGTGAATCGTGAGGCCTTCCGAAGGACTTGTCTCTTTTCACTCCTACGCTCCGGCAGGGTTCCGTGCTCAAGGTAATTTCTGAATGGAGTCATCCATGACTCCTTATCAAGAACGGCTTCACATACCCAATCTATTTCTGCCCGGTCAATGCTTGGGGAAGTTAACATCTCTACGGGAATGAGTCCCATTTGCTGAGCTTCACCTGTGCTGGCTAACTTCGCCAATGAATCGGCTATCTGATTGCGTTCTCGAGGTATGCAATAAATGGCATAATAATCAAACTGATCTAGTATTTCCTGAACTCGAGTTAAGTAGGCAGCCAGCCTTCGATCTCTCGCTTTATATTCTCCGCGAACTTGACACATAACTAATTGTGAATCACAATAAATTTCCACAGCGATAATTCTCAAATCTCTGGCAAGTTTTAGTCCAGCTAAGAGGGCTTCATATTCAGCTTCATTATAGTTGCATGAAAATTGAACTATAAAGCATAACATATAGATCGGCCTTCGGGGGTTTCAAGTACAACCTCAGCGCCCGAACACCGGTCATTTGATGCACCATCAGTGTACAGCTTCCAGACGTATTCGGGAGATTCACTGGTTTTGGGCAAGTCCTCTGGAATGGTAAATTCAGCTATGAAATCGGCTAGGACTTGTCCTTGAATGGCTCGCCTTGGAGTGTAAGTAATATCAAACTGGCTCAGTTCGATGTTCCACTTGAGTAACCTACCAGACGTCTCAGGCCGCGTATGGACCTGTCGTAACGGCTAGTCGGTGTAAACAATAATAGGATGTGCCTGGAAATATGGTCGGAGCTTCCTTGATGCAATAACAAGGCAATAAGCCAACTTCTCTAGTTTCGGATAATTCCTTTCAGCTCCAGTCAATCGTTTGCTGATGTAGTATACTGGCTTCTATATCCTGTCTTCTTCTCGTATTAAGGCAGCGCTGATAGCGTTTTCTGATATCGCCAAGTAAACGTACAACTTCTCATGATCAATAGGCTTTGACAGGATAAGTGGTGTGGATAGATGCTGAATTAGTGCTTGGAAAGCGCCCTCACACTCTGTGGTCCATTCAAAGTTTCGTTTTCCTTTTCGGATCTAATCGAAGAAGGGAATGCATTTGTTAGTGGACTTTGAAATGAACCTGCTCAGTGCTGCTACTTTCCCATTAAGACTCTAGACTTGCTTTATAGTTTTCGGAGTTTCAAGATTTCTGATTGCCCAGATCTTTTCAGGATTAGCTTCGATTCCTTGAGCATTGACGATAAACCCAAGGAATTTCCCGGATGCGACTCCAAAATGACATTTCAGTGGGTTGAACTTCATTCTGTATTCTCGAAGTATGTTAAACATAGTTTCCAGGTCTTTAATATGGTCAGTGGAAAATCGTGACTTCACAAGCATGTCGTCTACATATACTTCCATGGTTTTCCCGATTTGACTGGCAAACATCCGATTGACCAATCGTTGATAAGTAGCCCCGGCATTCTTGAGTCCGAATGGCATAACTTTGTAGCAATAAAGTCCCAGATTGGTTACGAAGCTGGTATGTTCTTGATCAGGTAAATGCATTGGTATCTGATTGTAGCAAGAGTATGCATCCATGAAGGATAAGAGTTCATGTCCAGCTGTCGAGTCTACGAGCTGATCAATTCTGGGAAGCAAGAAACTGTCTTTTGGACAATCTTTATTCACATCGGAGTAATCGACACATGTTTTCCATTTTCCGTTTGACTTTCGGACGAGCACGGGATTTGACACCCATTCGGGGTATAGCGCATCTCGAATGAACCCGTTTGTTTTAAGCTTTTCTACCTCTTCTTTAAGAGCGGCAGATCTCTCTGGATCCATACCACGCCTTCTCTGTTTGACCGGGACATGTCGTGGGTCAATATTCAGAGTGTGGCTCGCGATGTCTGGCAAGATCCCACACATATCAGAATGTGTCCAGGTGAATACGTCAAGATTCTCCCTCAGAAACTCAACCAATTCCTCTTGAGTTTGCTGGCTTAGCTGAGACCCAATCTTTATCATTTTCGAATCATCATCATTGTCAATCGGGACATCGATCGTCAATTCGACCGGGGATGCTTGACTTTCTTTAGATTCTCCTTCATCTTCAGTTTCTCTTGGGTCAAGATCCCTTTGGAATTGGCTGGGGTGCCCGGGCCTAGGCCCAGGCATTAATTGTCAATTATCAGCGAAACGGACGCAGAGAGATTCCTCTACGCCCTTTCCTTTCTCCTTTCGCTGTGCCTCCCGCAGCTCGGCAACGTAATAGGCTCTCCTTGCAGCCTGATCCCCTTGAATGATTCCTACTCCACGATCAGTGGGAAACTTCAAAGTCAAACACCATGGGGCAATGGTTGCCCTGAATTCAGCGAGGGCCGGTCGGCCCAAGAAAGCATTATAAGGGGAGTCTATGTCCAACACAACGAACTGTAATATCTGTACTCTTCGGCGTTCTCCAACTCCCAACTCCACTGGTAGTTCCACTACTCCAGTGGGTATAGTAGCGCTCCCATTGAAACCATGGATTCGAGATTGGCAAGGCTTCAAATCTTTGGCTTCCATTTTCATTTGGTCGTAAGCTCGTTTAAACAAAATATTCACAGAGCTTCCACTGACAACTAAGATCCTCTTCATCCAAGCGGGACCTACTTGAGCTGAGATGACCAATGGATCGATAATGGGGGCTTCAACTTTATCAGCATCTCTGTTTCTGAACACGATGTCATCTGTCATCGTCTTCTGTTGTTTGGCCGGAGCCCCTTCATCAAAACTACTATAACACTCGAAGTCTGCATGCCTGATAGAGCTGGCATACGACTCCATTTCCTTCCAGCTTCGGTATGCTGGATGGGGACCACCACTTATTATATTAATAACCAACCTCCCGCCAGTTCGAGCGGGTTCCTCCTGCCTTTCTTGATTTGGTGCGCGATTCTGATTCAATGGGCCCGCACCTCCCGACTGCGACGCCCGAACATACCGATCCAACTTCCGTTCACGTATCAGCTTTTCAATGAGATCTTGCAAATGACGACACTCATTTGTATTATGGCCATAACTTTCATGGAATCTACAAAACTTCCTTGTTTGGACTTGTCTTTCTGTTGACGGCTTCGGGGCAGGGTTTTTGTATTGCATGGTGTTACAGATCTGCAAATACACATTTTCCAACGACGTATTCAATGGAGTATAATTGTCGAACATGGGAGCTCTACGCCGTGGACCATGATTTTGATCTCGTTTTTACCTTGATTTCCACTGTCCCTTTGCTGGTTCTGTTTGTTTTGTATATTCAACTGAACTTTTTCGGAACTCTCCCCGGATTGTTTAACTGTGATGTTACTCTGAATTCCTTCCATGCTGGGTCCTGCGACCTCTTGCTTCCTAGACTGTTTTGCATCCTCCCTTCTCAAGAATTGGGCTGCCTTGGAATAGAAACGGTCCAATGACGCAGGCGGCTTCCCAGCTAACCAACTTCTGAACTCGGAATCAGGGTCAATCCCCTTAGTTAATGCCATCAGGATAAAGTTGTCATTGGGATTGCTTATTTCTGCACACGCAGCATGAAATCGCTCCAAGTAACGTCTGAGTGTTTCTCCGGGAGCTTGAGTGATACTAGACAGAGTATTAACATCTTTAGGTCTCGCTACGTGCATACGGAATTGTTCAACAAACTTGGTGGCCATCTGGTCGAAATTAGAAATGGATCATGGTGGCAAACGAGTAAACCACATAGTTGCAATGCCCCCAAGGAAATGGGGAAACTACGGCATTTGACTGCATCAACAGCTCTTGCAGCATTCATTAGCCATTCATACTTTAGGATGTGTTGATTTGGATCAGAATTCCCTTCATAGACTGGCAAAGTTGGCATCCTGAAGCGCCGAGGTGGTTCAGCATATAATATGTCATCAGTGAAAGGGGTATGACTCCGGGAGATTCCCCAGTTGTCATTAGTGAGACGCTGACTTTCACGGATCATCTGACGAATCATCGTTGGTATATCCGACATCCGGATATTTGGAGCATGCTGTGCCAAGGTGTGGTCGGGTTCCACAGCGCGAGTCTGGACCGGACACGGTCGACGGTCCGTGGCTCGCCTCCTTGGTTCAATGTTTTCAGGGATATAAGGTTCTGGAGTATGTTCTCGTTGGTGACGATGCGGACCAGCTTGATTTCTAGCATCAACTCCTTGTTCGGTAGTGGTGGTGGCAGCAAGGTTGCATGTGACATGGTAAGGAGCGGCACCCCCTCGGGATAAGGGTCTGATCTGATGACTGGTGGATGGTCCAGTTCTGGGTTGTCCCAGACTTAAGGCAGGTTGGTGTCCTGTGGCCTGGGTGTAGCTTACATCCAGCCGTGGGCGTGTGGATCGGTGATGATCATTAGATGAGGCTGAACTCTCGGTGGAAGAGTAGGAAGCTCGATCTCTCCTGGATCTCCTTCGCTTTTGACGCTGCAGCTGGTTGGTCAGTTCCGCGTTAGCGCGCAGTTGTTCAGTAAGTTGTTGCCGACTCTGGGTCAACTCTTGAAGCAACATCTGAAATTCTTGTCTGGTGACCGGGCCCGATGGATCTAAAGGTCCGGCGGCATCTTGGTTGGATGAAGGCAACTGTACGGGATTCTGTCTATCTCGTCCTTCCTGATCGGCAGTTGTAGAAGCAGTATGTGTGCTTACCATGATGAATTGACGAAGTCCTTTCCTAGATCTGATGCAAATCTGAATAGAATGGAAGGGCTTTAAGGCTTGAGATCTGGATCTTCTTCTTGTATTTTTGCAATTCGGTATCGATAGGAGATCCAAAGAGCAGGAGAAAAATTGGGTTTTCTCTCACTGAAAGCACCAAAGTGTTTGTACCAAAAATGGGTACAACACTCTTCGGAAGTTTTTGAAGAGATAAAATGAAGAAATTAAATGGAAAAGAGGATTATCTAACAAAAACTCCAAAAACAGATATGTAAATGATAAAAAATGCATAGAAACACAGGAATTTAGAGTGGTTCGGCGTATTGCCTACGTCCACTATGAAATTGATCGCTTTATTGAAGTTTCTTTGATGATTACAATTGATTGCAGTGGGTTACAACAGATAACAATGGATTATAGTAGTAAAGTTCGTTAGCAGCAGCGGTAATGGACTTTAGAATTGAATCCGGCAGAGTCTGGGCGTTGGAGAATTCAAAGATCCTTTTTCTGTAGGCCCCGGGGGTCTATTTATAGGTGTAGGAGGCTGATATTTCACCCAGATCTCGGGAGACTTCTTCTGGCACGTGAGTGGGCCCATGCGACCAAGCCCATGAAGTTTCGGCTCGATCTGTGATCGATACGAACTAATTACGTATCGATCAGGATTTTGTCCAATGGAGTCGAAACTTGGTGTGAACATTCTTTAGCATGCACGTAAGCTTCTGTGAAAATTTCATAGCATTTGGACTTGCGGATCTCGAGTTATGATCGATACGAAACGGAGACTTTCGGCAGTTCGTTTGGTTCGAATCGATCTATTTGACTCGATCATGTTCGAATCGATGGTAGCACGTGCCCTTGTGATGACTTGGCATGCACTCTTCGGAACGATCCACCTTTTACGCCGAGTTGACCGAGTCGTCCTTGAACTTCGCCTTGTTCGTATCGAAGGCCGTTGCCCAGTTCGAGTCGATCAACATCATGCTTTTTCGTATCGGTCTATAGCATGCCCTGTTCGAATCGATGGAGATGGCTTGCTCGTATCGATAATGGTGGCTCTGTTCGCATCGATGAATGTAGCCCTTGTTCGTATCGATCAAAGTCACTTCGACTTGATGGATACAAACAAGCAATATTGCGATGGATACGAACAGTGCTTACTCGATGGTTACGAAGCAGAGATTGTTTGGTGGATACGAACTAGATCGATACGAAGAGGGTCCCTTTCTAATTGTTCGATGGATACGAACAACAACTGCCTGATGGATACAAACAAGAGAGTAATCTTGATCAATACGAACAAGAGATTAGCTGATCGATGCAAACAGGAGAATGGCCAAAAGATACAAACAGGAGATTGGCCGATCGATTCGAACAAGGCATACTCCTCTGATGGATACGAATTATGGTTACTTCCTTCAATTTACATCGATCATAACTTGAGCATATGAACTCGGATTGACTTGAAATTTGGAGTGTTGACTTTCATGACTTCACTTGTCATGTCATAGCAATTATAGCTTGATCTGGACTCGGACAAAATTCGTCGATATCCATAGTGAGCCTGCGCATAACCGATCTCCAAAACGAACCGTCATTGGTTTTCAGTCAGTTCCTTGGTATTACGGCCTTGGAAAACTTCCGAAGAGTGTTGTGCCCATTTTTGGTACAAACATTTACACAAAATATATAAATAAAAATATACATACCTATTTTAATTTAAATACACATAGATAAACAGTAAATATATTTATATAAAAGTTTTTGAAAATAGTAATTATTAGTTAAAAAGTTAGTTAAGTAAATTTATTAAAATGGTAATTGATCATTTGATTTATTTCAAGTGTAAATAAACCCTCAAAAGTTTATACAAGGTCGAAATCGAGAAAACCGAGGCGAGATTGAAGAGGATTGCAAACAAAAATAGAGGTGAGATTTTCTCACTCATTCGGATTGCCTATTAAAAATTTAAATGTTAAATTTAAATTATTGGATGCCTGGCTTGGTTGATAAATTTATAATTTATCTGTTGGATGTTATATATATATATATATAGTAGTATATGTATTAGTATTGGAGTGATTGATATTCCCGCATTATACAGTGGATGAGACCCTATGCACCCCGCATAATAGCGGATGACCCTTTATACCGCCATATCCCCCTTGAAGTGGGATTGGTATTTTTATTTGTTGACTAACATCCGTGGATGCAGGGAAACAGGTTGGAGGGATCCAACTAGATTCCTCAAAAATATTTATTGCTCATATATATATATATATGTTGATATATGATAGATAAATTGATATGGTTAGTGTAAATTGAATTATTAAATGTTAAATAGCATTGGAATTTAAAATGGGCATTTTAAATACCAGAAATAATTAATTGAAGGAATTAAAAGGAAATTTGGAAAGAAATTATTTATATTGAAATTGTATTATTCTAAAGGGAATTAAATAGAATAAAAATATATTAACAAATTTGGGTTATACTTAATTGGTTTAAGTAGAGATTTGAAATTAAATTAAGGGCTCGAAGAGATATTTGGAATCAGTAATTAGTTTTTGAAATAAAAATGGAATTTTATTAAAGAATAAAATTATAGAATGGAATTTTAAATAAAATTGTTTTTATAAATAAATGGAAAACTCAGAGGAGTTTATAAAATTATAAACGGGGTTTATAATGAGATAGAAAGATATCAATGGATACGTTTTAAAAATATAAGTGAAATGGTGAGAACTTATATCGAGAAATTGAAATAACTTTGAAAGGAAATAGTGGAATATTTAGCTGAATATGAGAATGTTGAATATGGTCGACGTGATATGAATTAAGAGGAATTTATGAATTGAGTTGGTGAATATTGGATTTTCTAAAAAATAGACTTTGTTGAGTAAGTAGAAATTTGTTTTAAATGGAATTTTAAAATTATTATACTATATAAAATTTTATAAAACTATTATTGGACTTAGAATATTCCAAAGTTAGTTATTGTTAACTGGATATGAATTTTTATGTTGATAATTAGTTTTACCTTAAACCATATTTTGAAAATAAAACCATTATTTTTATTTTATAAGTATATATGTTTTTAAATGTTTTAAAGTCAATTATAAATCCTCTTGGGATGAGAAGCGAAATTTATTAAATTGGATAAGATTGTAGAGGAAAGATCTTATAGTGGGGTTTATGGAAATTAAAGTATAAGGTAGGAGTTTCAGAAGGTGGAATAAAATTCACACAAAGGAAAGTAAAAGTGAAACTGGGATTTGAATAAGCAAGGAGGGCTTTGGAAATATAAAAGGAATTAACTAAGGAATTCTGAGATTTATAGAATCCGTGTGAGATGAGTTTGGAAATTTACAAATAAAGTTGTAAAAGATTTTTGAGAAAAGAAATAGGGAATAAAATGAAGAGTTTTTAAGTATTGAATATTAAATGAAGTGGGAAAATATTCTAAGTATTGAAAAGGGTTGAAATTTATTCCGTGTGAATAAAAGGGGTTTGAAAACTATTTTCAAAGTGTTGAAATATGGAAATAATAGCTTGTGAAGATATTTTTGAGATAAATAATTTGGGAAATTATTTAAGCGCTGATGTTATATGATAGTTAAATAACCTACTATCAATATTGGCCAATACGCTGATCGTTTGGAAGAGACCGGGATCGAGTTTAATTACCCGAAAACCACTTCGATCCGGTTTGAATGTTAGCGAATGAAGACCGTGAAGATGATGAAGACAGTGATTCGGTTTGTCCAGACCCAGGGAAACTTGTATGGATGAATGCTTTCAGAACATCGTCAGGGGAACGATGAGCATTTTAAGTGAAATGTGTTCTAAAAAGGTAACGCATAGCCTCAAGCTTCATCAACCGGGAATGGCAAAAACAGGGGAGGTGCAGCAAGGCTAAGTGGGTAGCACCCAAGTAGGATAAGGTTATCCCTATCTAGAGTCCCTTTATTTTTCGGCTGTGTGGCGGTTGTTAGCTCCAACCGCGGGGTGATCTTATTCGGACTATCCAGTAAGGGGTAGCTTCGGTCTTGTGTTGCAGGGGATCGGGAGTGGTCCTCGGTACGCTGATCTAGGCCAGGTACTGTGACGGGCGGTACCCCAGTAGCCCTACCATTGTATGGAATCCAAATCTCCAATAAGCACCCGTACGGTTTTGGTTGTGCCCAACTATTGCTGGAACGTGAGATGCAAGCATTTCAGCTAGATTCTATTTTACTTTCTATAGACACTATTATAATATCAGACAAATTTGGTAAAAATGTTTTGGTTATCGTAAGGTAAAAACCCGACATATTTATTCGTGGTGTGGTCTTACGAGATACCTTTGTTTTCAAAGGATTTTCAAAGAAATATAATAATCTAATTGAGTGTGATTTTCTAACGCTGGTTTTCTAGACTGACTCGGGTGTTGTTTTATTATGATGCTCGGGTCAGACCGAGATGTACAGATTCAGGTTAAGAAGCTAAGGAGCTCAAGAGGGGAGCTTGATGGCAGAGCGTACTTCCATATTTGACTATTATTTCCGCTGTGTAAGGACAAGTATTAATTTGTCCAAGTGATGGATGTTTGTTGTACTCTGATGATCGTATGTATATATGACAGTACAGATTTCTTTGTATTTAAAAGCTGTTATTATATATTGTATTTTGTTCTGCTGTGATTGTGAGACTCTGAGGTTGTTGTTTTTCTTCTTCTTTTTCTACCTCTTTCTTCTTTAACCCTTAAGACTTGTATTTCCGTTCACTTTTGAGTTGAGTTGATGTGGAATATTGTCGGCTCAAAGGGGTACGGATTTGCGGGCCTTCACAGTTGGTATCATAGCTGAAGGTTAAGCGAGAACCTTGGCTCTGGTGGGGATTACTCATTAGGGATAGAGTCAGCAGTACTCTAGAAATGAGTTTGAGAGTAATAATAGATATGAGCGCGTATTTGTTAGTGACTATAAAAATGGTTTTATATTGTGTTGATTGATTTATTGAGTGGCTTATGAACCTTGGTCGGAACAGTCTGGACAACTGCATCGAAGGGGTTTCTAAACTCTTGAATAGAACAATTCGACACAATATTGTTTTCAAAGGGGGTGAATGAAATAATTTTACCCAAAATAATATTTTGATATAAAAGAAAATAATTCTCTAAAATTATTATATATGATAGAAATGTTTGGGTGATAACATTATAGTCAAACAAGATTTTAAAATAGTTTGTATAACTAATACGGGAAAATTGTATAAGTACAAGTTATACAAGAGAAAATAAATGAGATTTAATTGAGGTTGATTTAAAAGGAATAGATTGGTGAAGTAAATTAAATCTTGGATGTGATTGAATTGGAAAAAAAATTAAATTAAATTTGGATTGAGAGATAAAATTTAATTGGATTGAAATTAACTTAAGCCAAGTAAATGGAAGTGAGTTGAATTAAATGAACTTAAGCTATGTTTAAAATTGAGTTGGATTTGAATTAAACTGAAAATAAAATCTAATGTATTTGAATTAAGTTGAAATAAAATTTAGTTAAGTTATAGATGATATTGAATGGAAATTAAATCCTTACTTAAATAAATAAAAGTAAGCTGGATAAGAATTGAATTGGAATAAATAAATTCCGATAGCTTATAAAAGAATTGAAAACTCATTGAATAAAAATATTCTTGGCTATAAATGAGGGTATAATCTCGAGTTAAAATGAAATATGAATATGAATATAGTCAAGCTTAAAATGGGTAGAAGTATGAAAAATAAGTGTGGCTTATAAAAAAATGGAGAAGTAGAATAGTAAGCCAAAATAAAATTTGTTTTGTATTTTGGAAATAAAAAAAAATCCAAACTTGAATCACAAAAATAGAATTGAACCCAAGTAAATAATGAAGTGATTTTTGAAGATAAAAATCAAATATTGAATTGAAAGTTGGGAATGAACTAATTTGGAATAAATTAGTTAATTGAATATGTTAATGAGATTTAAATTGGTTAAATAGAAGTTGAATTCTGAGTTAATAAAATTGGATTGTGAATTAAACGTGAATGGTAGAAATAGAACTTGAGTTATAAATAATATTCAACGTATATTGTAAGTGAATTAAACATGAATTGAAGTTGTTGTCGAATGAAATGGAATTGGATTAAAATAGAAATGATTTGAGTTGCAAATAAATTCAATTCGAGTGTAAATGAGTTAAACATGGCCTTGGATATTATTTTAACGAATTGAGAATGGGATTAAAATTAAAATGGATAAAGAGAATGGGGTAATTGAATTAAATGGAATTTGATTAGATGAGAATCAAATTAAATGGAAGTGAACTTAAGTATGAAGTTGAAATAAATTGAAGTAAATTAACCTAAGCTTAAAGTTAATAGAAGTTTGGCTTCGAGTAAAAAAAAGTGAAAGCCCATTAAATAAAAGTATGGGTTAAATTAATTTGGGAAAGGGTAATTGATATAAGCATCGAATGTCATCAAGCTTAATGAAATGGTTTTAAATGAAAACCTATGCGGATATGAAATGCAAATGTGTGGTTGGTGAATAAATTTGAAATGGAATGAAATTAATGTAAATTGAGTTAGAATCAATTTAAAATAGTTATAAAACGAAGTGATTGTTTATTTGCATGAATGTCGTCAAAATTGCATAGAAATAATTGTCGTTTGACGTAAACGGGGTTAAATAAAATTCTATGAACTAATGGAAGCAAATAAAATTGATTTTGGTATCAATTGATATGAATATGAGTTTGTTTGGACTTAAAAAAATGAATTGAAGATAAGCAAGTGAGTTGTAAATCACTTAAATTGAATGCAATGGTAAGAAAAGCGAGTGAAAGCAATTGAATTAGTTTTGAAACCTTATAAATTGCTTTGGAAATTGTTTTGGGTGCATTGCTTATGAAATCCATATGTTAACTATTGAAAATGAGTAAAATGTAAATAAAATTCCTATATATGGCACTTAAATGTTTAAATTGAGTAAGTACAGGTACTTGAAGGCCGTTTGGCTGGATTTTGGACGCGCTAGTTGCTAAATAAATAAGCCGCTTGCTTAAAAATGCTAAACAAAGGTACGCCTACACAATAAAAGTTAGGAAATATGAAATATTGTTTTGTTTTTCGTTTTTCGACCGTGTGGCTCGATGTATATATATTTATATCTCTTGTCAAATTGCAAAAGCTCCTCCGTACAAAGGAGACTCTGCCAAAATTTCCGGAAATTTTGGGAGTTAGAAAACTTTTGGAAAATTTTTTGTTAACAAAGGATTGATTCCAAAATTGGAATTGAAATAAAGGGATTTTGGAACTGGAATTGAAACCAATTGTTTAGTTGGAACTAAAGGATTAGAAAAGTGAATATGGGATTTTCACTAAGTGAGTTTTAGTAAGTCAGTGGGTTTGGAACATTCTTTCTAACTTAGTAATTTCGGGGACGAAATTCTTTTAAGGGGGGAGGAATGTAATGACCCAGAATTTTTGGATATTAGAAATTGGAATATTTAATTGATTTTAAATATTCAGGTGTTGATTTCTAACTTGAATTTCAAATATAACTATTTATTGGGTAATTAAATTATTGAATTTAAATATTGGGAAATTGGGTAAAATATAAAATCTGAAGTTATAAGCTTGTTAAAAATATTTCAAAGGCTTATAAAATTTATATTGATAAAACTGAAGATAAAAAATGGGTTAAAATTGAATTTAACAGTTGTTTGTCCAATTTTAAAAGTATATCGTTTAAATTGACTTTTAAAATAGCCTTCCAAGGCACAGTCTCGGATTTCGACGAAACCAGTTCCATTGGATCCGTAATATTGTTTTATTATCGGATTTCAAATTTCGTAGCCTTCGGAGTTCTCGTGTGATCGTACGGAATGTAAACGCTTTGAAATTAATACCGAAATCTAATATAATAATTGGGTTTAAAAAGCTACTTCTTCATACGATCGAATTAGGACTAGAAACCTTTCCCATTGCGTTCGAAATAGGGGTATAACATTATAAACGCCTAGTGGCACTCCACGATAGGAGGTCGAGATTTTGAGTTGCATTTATCGAGACAATTTGAATTTGAATTTATTTGAATATATATTTATATATATACTAGTCAACTCCAGCTGAAATTCTATACACATCAGAGCTTTTTCTCAGTTCTTTCCAAAACACTGTAGCAAGTTGATGCAGGCACGTTAGCATCTCATCGTGCTTTTTCTTGTCCCCTCCCTATTTTTTAAAATCAAGCTGATCGTTCAAAAGAAAACAAAAGGAAAATGAAAATAAAATGGTGGTCGAGCTTTCTCATTCTTTATATTCCTCGTCCTTCCTTCTTTAATCAAGATGCCGAGCCTCTTCAAAATAAAAAACTCAGCTCATTCAAATATACCGAACGAAAACCCAAAAGAGAAAAAAAAGAATGAACGCAGATTCGTTCAAACCTGTTAGCAATCGAAAATAGGGTTCGAAGCAGATTGATGAAATCGTGCCTTCCCTCCGTTCGAACGAATCAAATCAGTGGAAAAGGGGAAGCTCTCGCGGTTCGAAATCACGAAGCCACTTTGGATTCGCGGCGCTGTCAGCAGCGAGGCTGTGTCGATCGAGGCGGCTTCGAGTCAAGTACGAAATCGGTGGCGATTTCTGTGCGTACGCATGGAATTAGGGAAGGCGGCAACGACGAATTCGAGATGTGGTTCGAGTCGGCAGCTAGGGCTTCGTTTCGATAAGGCAGTAAGGTAGTTTCTTTTATTAATTTATATATGTGTATATATGTATATATATACAGCAGTAAAAGAAAAAAAAATATTACATCATTTGATTTTACAGTGAGGTTTATAAAAACAGTTTATTGTCTTCAATTCATAGATTTATATACATATTACAGAGAAAAATATATATAACAGTAAGGTAAACTCTGAATTTTATTTTACAAAAACTATATATATATATATCTGTGTGTGTGTGTGCAGTTTATTTTTATGTATGTATACAGTAAAGGAAAAAAATATTTTTTATAGTAAGGTAAAATTTTTATTTTAAAAAAAAAGAAAAGAAAAGGAGGATATTTACTGTTTTTACAAACGTATATATATATATTGAAGGAAGAAAGCTTTACAGTAAAAAAATTTACTATTTGTTATTTACACAAAAATATATAAATAAAAATATATCTATATAAAAAGATACATACCTATTTTAATTTAAATACACATAGATAAACAGTAAATATATATATATATAGAAAAGATTTTGAAAATAGAAATTATTAGTTAAAAAGTTAGTTAAGTAAATTTGTTCAAATGGTAATTGATCGTTAGATTTATTTCAAGTGTTAATAAACCATAAAAATGTTTATAAAAGGTCGAAATCGAGAAAACAAAGGCGAGATTGAAGAGGATTGCAAACAAAAATAAAGGTGAGATTTTCTCACTCATTCGGATTGCCTATTAAAAATTTAAATGTAAAATTTAAATTATTAGATGCCTGGCTTGGTTGATAAATTTATAATTTATCTGTTGGATGCTATAGATATATATAGTAGTATATATATTAGTATTGGAGTGATTGATATTCCCGCATTATATAGCGGATGAGACCCTATGCGCCCCGCATAATAGCGGATGACCCTTTATACCACGATATCCCCCTCAAAGTGGGATTGGTATTTTTATTTGTTGACTAACATATGTGGATGCAGGGAAACATGTTGGAGGGATCCAACTGGATTCCTCAAAAATATTTATTGCTCATATATATGTTGATATATGATAGATAAATTGATATGGTTGGTGTAAATTGAATTATTAAATGTTAAATGGCATTGGAATTTAAAATGGACATTTTAAATACCAGAAATAATTAATTGAAGGAATTAAAAGGAAATTTGGAAAGAAATTATTTATATTGAAATTGTATTATTCTAAAGGGAATTAAATAGAATAAAAATATATTAACTAATTTGGGTTATACTTAATTGGTTTAAGTAGAGATTTGAAATTAAATTAAGGGCTCGAAGAGATATTTGGAATCGGTAATTAGTTTTTGAAATAAAAATGGAATTTTATTAAAGAATAAAATTATAGAATGGAATTTTAAATAAAATTGTTTTTATAAATAAATGGAAAACTCAGGGGAGTTTATAAAATTATAAATGGGGGTTATAATGAGATAGAAAGATATCAATGGATACGTTTTAAAAATATAAGTGAAATGGTGAGAACTTATATCGAGAATTTGAAATAACTTTGAAAGGAAATAGTGGAATATTTAGCCGAATATGAGAATGTTGAATATGGTTGACGTGATATGAATTAAGAGAAATTTATGAATTGAATTGGTGAATATTGGATTTTCTAAAAAATGGACTTTGTTGAGTAAGTAGAAATTTGTTTTAAATGGAATTTTAAAATTATTATACTATATAAAATTTTATAAAACTATTATTGGACTTAGAATATTCTGAAGTTAGTTATTGTTAACTGGATATGAATTTTTATGTTGATAATTAGTTTTACCTTAAACCATATTTTGAAAATAAAACCATTATTTTTATTTTATAAGTATATATGTTTTTAAATGTTTTAAAGTCAATTATAAATCCTCTTGGGATGAGAAGCGAAATTTATTAAATTGGATAAGATTGTAGAGGAAAGATCTTATAGTGGGGTTTATGGAAACTTAAAGTATAAGATTGGAGTTTCAGAAGGTGGAATAAAATTCAAACAAAGGAAAGTAAAAGTGAAACTGGGATTTGAATAAGCAAGGAGGGCTTTGGAAATATAAAAGGAATTAACTAAGGAATTCTGAGATTTATAGAATCCGTGTGAAATGAGTTTGGAAATTTACAAATGAAGTTGTAAAAGATTTTTAAGAAAAGAAATAGGGAATAAAATGAAGAGTTTTCAAGTATTGAATATTAAATGAAGTGGGAAAATATTATATGTGACGACCGCCCATGACCCCTGCACTTGAACATAGAAATAGTGCGCTGTAAAGTGTGCCAGGCAGCCATGGACGGTTGCCAGGGTTAAATTAAAACAGCAGAATCTATCGTATTACTCACAGCGCAGGAATAAAATACAATAGAGAATATATATAGTGAAGCTTTACAAAATAGAATCTCATCATATAAGCTTCATAATAGTTGAATACAAACATCTGAATATTCAATACATCAAGCCTCACTACATAACACTCAGAGAATTATGCAAAGCAGCGGAACATCCAATACATATAGTAAGAAAATAATATGCAAGCCTCCAGCTCGTCTTCGTCATCAGCATCGTTGGAAAGTAAGAACAACACCTGTCACCTGCTACCTAGTCTGCCCATCCCAAAATGGATGAACAGCCCAAGGCAATAAGAGTTAAACATAAAGCCTTGAGTCAGACAACAGTCTTAGTGAGCGGTAAATTAACTAACAACATACCAAAAGAGCATAAAGGAAAAAGGAATAGGAATCCAACCCTCCCACTCCACCTCTTTCTACAGTGATAGCCCCCAGACACACACTAAGCAGAAGTAAACATAGCAAAGCAAACATTTAAAGTAAAGTAATTATCACTCGAGTCAAGGGCGATGCTTTCCAAGTACAAACCCCCAAGGCCTAAACCAAGATTAGATAAGCACCCAGAAAATACCGCTCTTGAGACCGAATGACGATACAACCAAACATCCATGACTCTGGCTATCACTGTTATCATTGCTTCGATACCACCATTAATTGAATGACCGGCACATTCTTTCAACCGTCCGTCAAGGGCTAATGGAAACCCCGGTTCTAGACAGAACTCCGCACGTCGTTGCAGCCCGTGCCTAGGACTATCGAATCTACCCAGAGTACTCGACTACAATCATAGTCTTTAGGGACTTTCGAATCCGCCCAACGTACTCTTGCTTTGAGTCTGCTAGAACCTTCAATAACGATGAAATCTCAGCCTTCTAGTCATCCTCCTCGACGACTATTTCCATACTAGCTCAAGCGTCTCTTGAGCAAACCATTATCCTCAACTCGAACCATTTCACCGAGTTATCAACATGCTTGGAATGATCCCGTCTGGATTAAACCAAGGCTATCTCATACCATGCCTCGCTTTATCTCATTATAGCAAAGCCTCATCTCAACATCATCATAAAATCTGTCCATATGAGCTTCATCATCCGCCACATATGCCACGAGCAGCTTTTCCAATTCAAGAGCCTTTCCCTTAGCTTTTGAATCATCTTCGACCATCTTGTCTAAATCAAATCATCAATCAACTAATTTACAACAATCAATCAAGTCAAACATTAATCCAAGTAATCAAGCATTCAAACATGATCAAATAAAACAATTATAACAATAATGGCAATTTTGTAAATAAAGAGTCTAAATCTATCAAGCATGAATCCTGAGAAATATCTCTACAACTTGATGAATGAACTTGCATAGGTTAACATGTAGTAAAATGGATGCCAAATCATCATGAACAATAGATCTACACTTAAGTTTATGAAAATGCTTGGGAATCACTATTTTAACACCAAATCAAGCCAACAATCCGATATACTCCTTTGGATCCGTGTGAGAGATAATCACCACTCACCGAATCACCTAAACACCTCAAAAGCAACACACTTCAGATCTGGATAGCGAAGGATCTAACTTGATTCTCTAAAATCCCGCTTCAAACGATGAAATCTCTCTTCGATGGATGTAGATCTTCAATCTAAGCTCTTGGATCTTCGATTCGATCTTCGATTTGGATGGAAGGAAGCACAAGATTAAAGTGGAGAAAAGAAGTGAAGAAGTGTAGAACTCGAGCTCTCAAAATAGCAGCACTTCGTCGCTTCAAAATCCGGATCCCAAAAAGTGAGGCAACAACCGGGTATTTATAGGCTGAGATCCCTAAGTCGTATGCTTGTTTTTAAGTCGTCCACGACTCATAGAAACCTCACGACTTACGACTCATCAGATCCTACGACCTACGACTCATGAAAGCTTACGACCTAAAACCCCACGACTTAAGACCTTCGACTTAGCAGATCCTTCGACTCAACCACTTGCACGACTTAACACATACGCGCAACCTAACCCTTAGGCACGACCTAAGACTCAACGACTCAACCTTCCTTGCGACTTAACGACTCAACTGGGATACGCCTTAACGACTTAACAACTCTACGACTCAACAACCTCATGACTTAGCTAGGTTATGACTTATCACCTTTACACGACTTAACTGGGTTACGACTTAACTACTAGACTTAGGTCGCTCACGTCCTAACTACAACCCTCCTTAAGTCGCTCGAACGACTCAAACTCCCTAGGTCGTTAACCCGCTTAGTTTCCTATGCCGCTAACTCTTAAGTCGCCACTATCTTAAGTCGCCAACTTTCCTTAAGCCGTTCCAATTTCTTAAGTTGTCTACAACCTAACCTCCTTCACGACCTAAGCTCCACATGACCAAACCCCTTAGGTCTCTTCTATATCTTAAGTCGCTCCACGACTTAAGCTACCACTCGACTCAAGCTTCAAACGATTTATCAATACTATCATTCTAATGACAACAGTTTTACGATGTTTCGATCCGTAAAAATACGGATCGTTACATTCTCTCCCCCTTAGGAATTTTGCCCCCGAAATTCCAAACAAACAAGAGCAATCAAAGACTATTCTGCATGCCTACCATCCATAGCAATCAACAAACCATGCATCCAATTCTAGCTTAGCATGCAGAATTCTAAAACTAGAACAAGTTACAATGTCGTGAGATGACACGACACCTTATGGCTATACCTCGAAGAGTTCAGGATGAGCTGCCTTCATCCTCTCTTCCACCTCCCATGTACAGTCGTTATCATCATCACTCCATTGTATCTTGAGCAACCTAACTACCTTCCTCCTAAGCTGTTTCGTGTCAGTTTCCACAACACGAAGCGGCTTACGAGGTCTCTTATCGACTGGATCAATCTCAAAATCTTCACAGCTATCAGCAGAAACCACTGCATTCGAGTTGTGCACATACTTCCGTAGATACGATACATGAAAAACATTGTGCACACCTGCCATCTTTTCTGGTAACTCCAATTTGTAGGCGAGCTTTCCAATTCGCTCGATGATCGGGAATGGTCCAACAAATCTCGGAGTCAATTTTCCTTTCTTCCCAAATCGAATAACATTCTTCAGTGGAGAAATCTTCACAAAAACCATATCACCTACGTCGAATTCCAAATCCTTACGACGCTTATCGGCATAACTTTTCTGACGGTCTTGGGCTGCCTTCATTCGCTGCCGAATGATCTCTATGCAATTTGAAGTTTGTCGAATCATCTCTGGCCCAAGTATCAGCTTTTCTCCTGTTTCTAACCAACATGTCGAAGAGTTACACGGTCTTCCATACAATGCTTCATATGGTGCCATACCAATGCTTGACTGGTAACTGTTATTATACGAAAATTCTACCAAATGAAGGTGATCTTCCCATGATCCTCCAAAATCTAAAACACAAGCTCTGAGGAGATCTTCCAAAACTCGGTTGACTCTCTCGGTCTGACCATCTGTTTGAGGGTGATAAGTTGTACTCAAACACAACTCGGTTCCCAAAACTTCCTGGAAGCTCTTCCAAAATCTACTAGTGAACAATGGGTCTCGATCGCTCACTATACTTTTCGGAATACCATGAAATCGAACTATCCACTTAACATATAGCTCAGCCAACCTTGATGCAGTCCTGGTTGATCGAACAGGAATGAATCTTGCACTCTTAGTCAGTCGATCTACGATGACCCAAATCCCTTCATTCCCCGTTCTTGTTCTAGGTAGTCCATCAATAAAATCCATCGATATTTGCTCCCACTTCCATGTAGGAACTTCTAATGGCTGAAGCAATCCACTTGGCTTCTTCTGTTCAGCTTTTACCAACTGGCAGTTCATGCACTTGAAAATAAAATTTCCAACATCCTTCTTCATACCTTCCCAGTAATAGGTTCTCTTCATATCCCGATACATCTTATTTCCACCTGGATGAATTGTCAGCTTCGAGTGATGACTTTCCTTCAGAACTTCATTTCTCAATTCATCTATATCGAGAACAACTAGTCGTCCTTTCTTCCGAAGCCAACCCTCTCGATCGACCTCGAATCCTTTATCCTTTTCTGGATCCAATCCAGATTCCAAATCATGGATAACCTTGACAAGCTTATCGTCTCGCTTTTGGCTCTCGCCAATTCTTTCCACAAGAGTCGGTCTTATCGATAAGTTTGCCAACATCTCAGGTTCTAATTCACATCTGGGCCTGAAGTCAAATCTAGCTAAATACTCGAGACTCTTCCATTCTGAAAACATGGCTCCCAATCCTGCATGTCTTCGACTTAACGCATCTGCCACTGCGTTACCCTTTCTCGGAGTATACGCTATACCAAAATCATATGATGCCAAAAACTCTAGCCATCGTTGCTGCCTTAGATTCAAATCCTTTTGGGAGAAAAGATACTTCAACGACTTATGATCTGTAAACAACTCGAATCGAACTCCCAATAAATAATTTCTCCACATCTTCAGAGCAAAAACAATCGCCGCTAACTCCAAATCATGAGTCGGATAATTCCTTTCATGCGGCTTCAGTTGTCGACTTGCATACGCAACAACTCTATTCTTCTGCATCAGCACTGCTCCAAGTCCAGTACCACATGCGTCGGTGTAAACCACCATCTCATCATTTCCACTTGGAATAGTCAAAACAGGAGCACTTGTCAGTCGCTCTTTCAGGATTCCGAAAGCTTGCTCAAACTTAGCATCCCATCTGAATACTTGGTTCTTTTTCGTCAATCCTTTTAATGGTGCAACCACCTTGGAAAAGTCTTTAATAAATCGACGATAGTATCCTGCTAATCCAAGAAAACTTCTCACATCAGATGCATTCTTAGGTCTAACCCAATCCTGGATTGCTGCCACTTTAGCGGGATCAACCGCTATTCCGCTTCCAGAGATAATATGGCCTAAGAACCTCACTTCGCTCTTCCAGAAGTGACACTTCAAAAACTTAGCCTTCAGCTGATGTTTTCGTAAGATTTCCAAAACAATACGCAAGTGCGTCTTGTGCTCTTCTTCAGTTCTGGAATAAATCAAAATATCATCCACGAACACTAGTACGAACTTGTTCAACTGATCTCTGAACACTCTATTCATAAGATCCACAAAATATGCTGGTGCATTGGTCAATCCAAACGGTATTACCAGCCACTCAAAGAAACCGGATGGTGTCCTAAAAGCAGTCTTCGGCACACTATCCTTAGCCACTCTTAACTGGTGAAATCCCGTTGCCAAATCCATCTGAGAAAACACCTTAGCTTCGTGAAGCTGATCAAACAAGTCATCTATTCTCGGCAATGGATACTTGTTCTTCTTAGTCACTTTATTCAGCTCACGATAATCCAAACACAACCTCAACGATCCATCCGCTTTGGTTACAAACACAACCGGTGCACCCCATTCGGACACACTACGCCGAATGAATCCTTTCTGTTAAAGATCATTAACCTGCACCTTCAACTCCTGCTGTTCCCTAGGCGTCATCCGCCTAAGAGGCATCACAACAGGTCTGGCTCCTTCAACTAGATCTATACGAAACTCGATCTCTCTATGCGGCGGTAACCCTTTGACCTCATCAAAGACATCCTCAAATCCATTAGCGATTGGCACAGATGACAGTCCATCCCGTGGAACAACCAGCGAATACATGAATCTCATGAAGACGCCTTCTTCATGCTTACATCGTATCACAATCTTTCGCCCCTCCACATTCTCGACTGTCACCTCCAATATTTCACAATCAACCTTTGCCGTATATTTCCTAAGCCAGTCCATACCCAAAATAATTCCTAACCCCGCAAAGTTCAGAACAAAACAATCACAAACAAAAGAGCAATCATGACTCGATACAATCAGACTACGGCATAGCATACACAAACAAGACGAACCCCCAACTGGATTAGTCACAACTAATGGCCTATCAACAATATCCGGTTCTAAACCCAACCGGCCTACAAGTTCACTACAAACAAAAGAATGCGACGCCCCAGTATCAAATAACACTCTAACTGGAACACCACATATGGAAAGAGTACCTTGAACCACTACACTCTTTCCTTTCTCTTCAGCGGTAGGAGCTTTCGAAGATGATGGAACAGCCCCCAAAGCATAAGCTTGCACAATCTGCTTGTCCTTCCGCGGTTCTGGACAATTCTTCTTAATATGCCCCGGCTTGTCACAGTTGTGGAACTTCACCGGCACCTTCGGATTCTTGCAATCTCTGGAGAAATGGCCCTTCTGCTGACAATTGTAGCAGGTCACTTCGCCCTTCAGCTTCTTCTGACCATCCTTACCCTTTTGCTGCTGCTGCTTCCTCTTCTTGTTTCCACCCTGCTGTTGTTTAGACTCTTCCTTGGTTACAGCAACAACAGATCCCTCTTTAGGAAACAGATTCTCATGCCTAAGAGCTTTCTCCATAAGCTTCTCAAATGAATCGTCCAAATGATCCACCAACTGTCTCCCAAGATAACTGTCCAAGCCTGTCACAAACTTCTCATTCTTCTGATAAGGAGATTCAATATACGACCGGGCATACTTGGACAAAGCTTCAAACTCAGAAACATACTCAAGAACTGGTCTTCCATTTTTCTTGAGCTCCACAAACTTCTTGAACAGAACAGACTTCTGAGCTGTAGAAATGAACTTAGCTTCAAATCTAGCTTGGAATTGCACCCAAGTAATTTCTTCCTCCGGAGTATCAATGGTGATAGAGTTCCACCAGTCAGAAGCTCTTCCTTGAAGCTGTCTTGATGCAAGCTTCCTTTTGGTTGCATCTTCGATTCCCAAATCACCAAAGATTCTTCTACAAGCATCTATCCACCTCTGGACTTCAATAGTTGACTCTGTTCCCAAGAAAACCTTTCCTCCAAGAGCAGTATAATCTTTACACAACCTAGCAAAATCCACCGGTTTTGGAGTTTGAACTTGAACTCCAACATCTACTGATGGCTCGGAGCTGGCATCCTTCTCATGATCGAGGTCATCATAGCCTCAAACATAGCAGCATAATCAGCAGCCCCCTCAGTAGCACGGCCTTCCCTAGCAGCTGGTCTCCCTCTTCGACTCATTCTTAATATCTATAAAAAGGAATGATTAACACACCTTGAGAAACAACTGCATAAAGGACTCACATACTTCTAAGCTACTATATTATATATAGTAATCATCCATCAAAATACAATTACGTCTCTCATACGTAGTTACGTCAGCGAGCGTTGGGTAAAATCGATTAACCAAAGCTCTGATACCAAATGTGACGACCGCCCATGACCCCTGCACTTGAACATAGAAATAGTGCGCTGTAAAGTGTGCCAGGCAGCCATGGACGGTTGCCAGGTTAAATTAAAACAGCAGAATCTATCGTATTACTCACAGCGCATGGATAAAATACAATAGAGAATATATATAGTGAAGCTTTACAAAATAGAATCTCGTCATATAAGCTTCATAATAGTTGAATACAAACATCTGAATATTCAATACATCAAGCCTCACTACATAACACTCAGAGAATTATGCAAAGCAGCGGAACATCCAGTACATATAGTAAGAAAATAATATGCAAGCCTCCAGCTCGTCTTCGTCATCAGCATCGTTGGAAAGTAAGAACAGCACCTGTCACCTGCTACCCAGTCTGCCCATCCCAAAATGGATGAACAGCCCAAGGCAATAAGAGTTAAACATAAAGCCTTGAGTCAGACAACAGTCTTAGTGAGCTTTAAATTAACTAACAACATACCAAAAGAGCATAAAGGAAAAAGGAATAGGAATCTAACCCTCCCACTCCACCTCTTTCTACAGTGATAGCCCCCAGACACACACTAAGAAGAAGTAAACATAGCAAAGCAAACATTTAAAGTAAAGTAATTATCACTCGAGTCAAGGGCGATGCTTTCCAAGTACAAACCCCCAAGGCCTAAACCAAGATCAGATAAGCACCCAGAAAATACCGCTCTTGAGACCGAATGACGATACAACCAAACATCCATGACTCTGGCTATCACTGTTATCATTGCTTCGATACCACCGTTAATTGAATGACCGACACATTCTTTCAGCCGTCTGTCAAGGGCTAATGGAAACCCCGGTTCTAGACAGAACTCCGCACGTCGTCGCAGCCCGTGCCTAGGACTATCGAATCTGCCCAGAGTACTCGACTACAATCATAGTCTTTAGGGACTATCGAATCTGCCCAACGTACTCTTGCTTTGAGTCTGCTAGAACCTTCAATAACGATGAAATCTCAGCCTTCTAGTCATCCTCCTCGATGACTATTTCCATACTAGCTCAAGCGTCTCTCGAGCAAACCATTATCCTCAACTCGAACCATTTCACCGAGTTATCAACATGCTTGGAATGATCCCGTCTGGATTAAACCAAGGCTATCTCATACCATGCCTCACTTTATCTCATCATAGCAAAGCCTCATCTCAACATCATCATCAAATCTGTCCATATGAGCTTCATCATCCGCCACATATGCCACGAGCAGCTTTTCCAATTCAAGAGCCTTTCCCTTAGCTTTTGAATCATCTTCGACCATCTTGTCTAAATCAAATCATCAATCAACTAATTTACAACAATCAATCAAGTCAAACATTAATCCAAGTAATCAAGCATTCAAACATGATCAAATAAAACAATTATAACAATAATGGCAATTTTGTAAATAAAGAGTCTAAATCTATCAAGCATGAATCATGAGCAATATCTCTACAACTTGATGAATGAACTTGCATAGGTTAACATGTAGTAAAATGGATGTCAAATCATCATGAACAATAGATCTACACTTAAGTTTATGAAAATGCATGGGAATCACTATTTTAACACCAAATCAAACCAACAATCCGATATACTCCTTTGGATCCGTGTGAGAGATAATCACCACTCACCGAATCACCTAAACACCTCAAAAGCAACACACTTCAGATCTGGATAGCGAAGGATCTAACTTGATTCTCTAAAATCCCGCTTCAAACGATGAAATCTCTCTTCGATGGATGTAGATCTTCAATCTAAGCTCTTGGATCTTCGATTCGATCTTCGATTTGGATGGAAGGAAGCACAAGATTAAAGTGGAGAAAAGAAGTGAAGAAGTGTAGAACTCGATCTCTCAAAATAGCAGCACTTCGTCGCTTCAAAATCCGGATCCCAAAAAGTGAGGCAACAACCGGGTATTTATAGGCTGAGATCCCTAAGTCGTATGCTTGTTTTTAAGTCGTCCACGACTCATAGAAACCTCACGACTTACGACTCATCAGATCCTACGACCTACGACTCATGAATGCTTATGACCTAAAACCCCACGACTTAAGACCTTCGACTTAGCAGATCCTTCGACTCAACCACTTGCGTGACTTAACACATACGCGCGACCTAACCCTTAGGCACGACCTAAGACTCAACGACTCAACCTTCCTTGCGACTTAACGACTCAACTGGGATATGCCTTAACGACTTAACAACTCTACGACTCAACAACCTCACGACTTAGCTAGGTTACGACTTATCACCTTTACACGACTTAACTGGGTTACGACTTAACTGCTAGACTTAGGTCGCTCACGTCCTAACTACAACCCTCCTTAAGTCGCTCGAACGACTCAAACTCCCTAGGTCGTTAACCCGCTTAGTTTCATATGCCGCTAACTCTTAAGTCGCCACTATCTTAAGTCGCCACTATCTTAAGTCGCCAACTTTCCTTAAGCCGTTCCAATTTCTTAAGTCGTCCACAACCTAACCTCCTTCACGACCTAAGCTCCACATGACCAAACCCCTTAGGTCTCTTCTATCTCTTAAGTCGCTCCACGACTTAAGCTACCACTAGACTCAAGCTTCAAACGATTTATCAATACTATCATTCTAATGACAATAGTTTTATGATGTTTCGATCCATAAAAATACGGGTCGTTACATTCTAAGTATTGAAAATGGTTGAAATTTATTCCGTGTGAATAAAAGGGGTTTGAAAACTATTTTCAAAGTGTTGAAATATGGAAATAATTGCTTGTGAAGATATTTTTGAGATAAATA
Organism: Allium fistulosum; assembly: GCA_030737815.1. Lineage (NCBI taxonomy): Eukaryota > Viridiplantae > Streptophyta > Magnoliopsida > Asparagales > Amaryllidaceae > Allium > Allium fistulosum. Next base: position 887,242,419 of record CM060903.1, on the reverse strand, counting down.
ATTTGGGAAATTATTTAAGGGCTGATGTTTGCTGTGGATGTTATATGATAGTTAAATAAACTACTATCAATATTGGCCAATACGCCTATCGTTTCGAAGGGACCGAGATCGGGTTTAATTACCCGAAAACCACTTCGATCCGGTTTGAACGTTAGTGAATGAAGACCGTGAAGATGATGAAGACGGTGATTCGGTTTGTCCAGACCCAGGGCAACTTGTATGGATGAATGCTTTCAGAACATCGTCAAGGGAACAATGAGCATTCTAAGTGAAATGTGTTCTAAAAAGGTAACGCATAGCCTCAAGCCTCATCAACCGGGAATGGCTAAAACAGGGGAGGTGTAGCAAGGCTAAGTGGGTAGCACCCAAGTAGGATAAGGTTATCCCTGTCTAGAGTCCCTTTATTTTTCGGTTGTGTGGCGGTTGTTAGCTCCAACCGCGGGGTGATCTTATTCGGACTATCCAGTAAGGGGTAGCTCCGGTCTTGTGTTGCAGGGGATCGGGAGTGGTCCTCGGTACGCTGATCTAGGTCAGCAACTATGACGGGCGGTACCCCAGTAGCCATGCCATTGTATGGAATCCAAATCTCCAATAAGCGCCCGTACGGTTTTGGTTGTGCCCAACTATTTCTGGAACGTGAGATGCAAGTATTTCAGCTAGATTCTATTTTACTTTCTATAGACACTATTATAATATCAGACGAATTTGATAAAAATGTTTTGGTTATCGTAAGGTAAAAACCCGACATATTTATTCGTGGTGTGGTTTTACGAGATACCTTTGTTTTCAAAGGATTTTCAAAGAAATATAATAATCCAATTGAGTGTGATTTTCTCACGCTGGTTTTCCAGACTGACTCGGGTGTTGTTTTATTATGATGCTTGGGTCAGACTGAGATGTACAGATTCAGGGGTTAAGAAGCTAAGGAGCTCAAGAGGCGAGCTAGATGGCAGAGCGTACTTCCGTATTTGACTATTATTTCCGCTGTGTAAGGACAAGTATTAATTTGTCCAAGTGATGGATGTTTGTTGTACTCTGATGATGGTATGTATATATGACAGTACAGATTTCTTTGTATTTAAAAGCTGTTATTATATATTGTATTTTGTTCCGCTGCGATTGTGAGACTCTGAGGTTGTTGTTTTTCTTCTTCTTTTTCTACCTCTTTCTTCTTTAACCCTGAAGACTCGTTTTTCCGTTCACTTTTGAGTTGAGTTGATGTGGAATATTGTCGGCTCAAAGGGGTACGGATTTGCGGCCCTTCACAGTTGGTATCAGAGCTGAAGGTTAAGCGAGAACCTTGGCTCTGGTGGGGATTACTCATTAGGGATAGAGTCAGCATTACTCTAGAATTGAGTTTGAGAGTAATAATAGATATGAGCGCGTATTTGTTAGTGACTATAAAAATGGTTTTATATTGTGTTGATTGATTTATTGAGTGGCTTATGAACCTTGGTCGGAACAGTCTGGACAACTGCATCAAAGGGGTTTCAAAACACTTGAATAGAACAATTCGACACAATATTGTTTTCAAAGGGGGTGAATGAAATAATTTTACCCAAAATAATTTTTTTTTTGTATTTTGGAACTAAAAAAAATCCAAACTTGAATCACAAAAATAGAATTGAACCCAAGTAAATAATGAAGTGATTTTTGAAGATAAAAATCAAATATTGAATTGAAAGTTGGGAATGAACTAATTTGGAATAAATTAGTTAATTGAATATGTTAATGAGATTTAAGTTGGTTAAATAGAAGTTGAATTCTGAGTTAATAAAATTGGATTGTGAATTAAAAGTGAATGGTAGAAATAGAACTTGAGTTATAAATAATATTCAACGTATATTGTAAGTGAATTAAACATTAATTGAAGTTGTTGTCGAATGAAATGGAATTGGATTAAAATAGAAATGATTTGAGTTGCAAATAAATCCAATTCGTGTGTAAATGAGCTAAACATGGCCTTGGATATTATTTTAACGAATTGAGAATGGGATTAAAATTAAAATGGATAAAGAGAATGGGGTAATTGAATTAAATGGAATTTGATTAGATGAGAATCAAATTAAATGGAAGTGAACTTAAGTATGAAGTTGAAATAAATTGAAGTAAATTAACCTAAGCTTAAAGTTAATAGAAGTTTGGCTTCGAGTAAAAAAAGTGAAAGCCCATTAAATAAAAGTAAGGGTTAAATTAATTTGGGAAAGGGTAATTAATATAAGCATCGAATGTCATCAAGCTTAATGAAATGGTTTTAAATGGAAACCTATGCGGATATGAAATGCAAATGTGTGGTTGGTGAATAAATTTGAAATGGAATGAAATTAATGTAAATTGATTTAAAATCAATTTAAAATAGTTATAAAACGAAGTGATTGTTTATTTGCATGAATGTCGTCAAAATTGCATAGAAATAATTGTCGTTTGACGTAAATGGGATTAAATAAAATTCTATGAATTAATGGAAGCAAATAAAATTGATTTTGGAATCAATTGATATGAATATGAGTTTGTTTGGACTTAAAAAAATGAATTGAAGATAAGCAAGTGAGTTGTAAATCACTTAAATTGAATGCAATGGTTAGAAAAGTGAGTTAAAGCAATTGAATTAGTTTTGAAACCTTATAAATTGCTTATGGAAATTGTTTTGGGTGCATTGCTTATGAAATCCATATGTTAACTATTGAAAATGAGTAAAATGTAAATAAACTTCCTATATATGGCACTTACATGTTTAAATTGAGTAAGTACAGGTACTTGAAGGCCGTTTGGCTAGATTTTGGACGCGCTAGTTGTGAAATAAATATGCCGCTTGCTTAAAAATGCTAAACAAAGGTACGCCTACGCAATAAATGTTAGGAAATATTGTTTTGTTTTTTGTTTTCCGACCGTGTGGGTCGATGTATATATATTTATATCTCTTGTCAAATTGCAAAAGCTCCTCCGTACAAAGGAGACTCTGCCAAAATTTCCGGAAATTTTGGGAGTTAGAAAACTTTTGGAAAATTTTTTGTTAACAAAGGATTGATTCCAAAATTGGAATTGAAATAAAGTGATTTTGGAAGTGGAATTGAAACCAATTGTTTAGTTGGAACTACAGGATTGGAAAAGTGAATATGGGATTTTCACTAAGTGAGTTTTAGTAAGTCAGTGGGTTTGGAACATTCTTTCTGACTTAGTAATTTCGGGGACGAAATTCTTTTAAGGGGGGAGGAATGTAACGACCCAGAATTTTTGGATATTTGAAATTGGAATATTTAATTGATTTTAAATATTCAGGCGTTGATTTCTAACTTGAATTTCAAATATAACTATTTATTGGGTATTAAATTATTGAATTTAATTATTGGGAAATTGGGTAAAATATAAAATCTGGAGTTATAAGCTTGTTAAAAATATTTCAAAGGCTTGTAAAATTTATATTGATAATACTAAAGATAAAAAATGGGTTAAAATTGAATTTAACAGTTGTTTGTTCAATTTTAAAAGTATATCGTTTAAATTGACTTTTAAAATAGCCTTCCGAGGCACATTCTCGGATTTCGATGAAACCAGTTCCATTGGATCCGTAATATTGTTTTATTATTGGATTTCAAATTTCGTATCCTTCGGAGTTGTCGTGTGATCGTACGGAATGTAAACGCGTTGAAATTAATATTGAAATCTAATATAATAACTGGGTCCAAAAAGCTATCTTCTTCATACGATCGAAATAGGGGTATAACGTTATATACTCCTAGCGGCACCCCTCGATAGGAGTTCGATATTTTGAGTTGCATTTATCGAGACAATTTGAATTTGAATTTAATTGAATATATATTTATATATATACTAGTCAACTCCAGCTGAAATTCTATACACATCAGAGCTTTTTCTCAGTCCTTTCCAAAACACTATAGCAAGTTGATGCAGGCACATTAACTTCTCATCGTGCGTTTTCTTATCCCCTCCCTATTCTTTAAAAGAAAGTTGATCGTTCAAAAGAAAACAAAAGGAAAATGAAAATAAAATGGTGGCCGAGCTTTCTCATTCTTTTTATTCCTCGTCCTTCCTTCTTTAATCAAGATGCCGGGCCTGTTCAAAATCAAAAACTCAGCTTATTCAAATATACCGAACGAAAACCCAAAAGTGAAAAAAAAGAACGAACGAAGATTCGGTCAAACCTGTTAGCAATCGAAAATAGGGTTCGAAGCAGATTGATGGAATCGTGCCTTCCCTCCGTTCGAACGAATCAAATCAATGGAAAAGGAGAAGCTCTCGTGGTTCGAAATCACGAAGCCACTTTGGATTCGCGGCGTTGTCAGCAGTGAGACTGTGTCGATCGAGGCGGATTCGAGTCAAGTACGAAATCGATGGCGATTTCTGTGCGTACGCGTGGAATTAGGGAAGGCGGCAACGACGAATTCGAGATGTGGTTCGAGTCGGCGGCTAGGGCTTCGTTTCGATAAGGCAGCAAGGTAGTTTCTTTTATTAATTTATATATATGTATATATGTATATATATACAGCAGTAAAAGAAAAAATATATATTACATCGTTTGATTTTACAGTAAGGTTTATAAAAACAGTTTATTGTCTTCAATTCATAGATTTATATACATATTACAGAGAAATATATATATATAACAGTAAGGTAAACTCTGAATTTTATTTTACAAAAACTATATATATATATATGTGTGCGGTTTATTTTTATGTATGTATATAGTAAAGGAAAAAAATATTTTTTACAGTAAGGTAAAGTTTTTATTTAAAAAAAAAGAAAAGAAAAGGAGGATATTACTTTTTTTACAAACGTATATATATATATATTAAAGGAAGAAAGCTTTACAGTAAAAAAATTTACTGTTTGTTATTTACACAAAAATATATAAATAAAAATATATCTATATAAAAAGATACATACCTATTTTAAGTTAAATACACATAGATAAACAGTAAATATATATATAGAAAAGATTTTGAAAATAGACATTATTAGTTAAAAAGTTAGTTAAGTAAATTTATTAAAATGGTAATTGATCGTTTGATTTATTTCAAGTGTTAATAAACCATAAAAATGTTTATACAAGGTCGAAATCGAGAAAACCGAGGCGAGATTGAAGAGGATTGCAAACAAAAATAAAGGTGAGATTTTCTCGCTCATTCGGATTGCCTATTAAAAATTTAAATGTTAAATTTAAATTATTGGATGTCTGGCTTGGTTGATAAATTTATAATTTATCTGTTGGATGTTATATATATAGTAGTATATATATTAGTATTGGAGTGATTGATATTCCTGCATTATATAGCGGATGAGACCCTATGCGCCCCGCATAATAGCGGATGACCCTTTATACCACAATATCCCCCTCGAAGTGGGATTGGTATTTTTATTTGTTGACTAACATCTGTGGATGCAGGGAAACAGGTTGGAGAGATCCAACTGGATTCCTTAAAAATATTTATTGCTCATATCATATATATATGTTGATATATGATAGATAAATTAATATGGTTGGTGTAAATTGAATTATTAAATGTTAAATGGCATTAGAATTTAAAATGGGCATTTTAAATACCAGAAATAATTAATTGAAGGAATTAAAGGGAAATTTGGAAAGAAATTATTTATATTGAAATTGTATTATTCTAAAGGGAATTAAATAGAATAAAAATATATTAACTAATTTGGGTTATACTTAATTGGTTTAAGTAGAGATTTGAAATTAAATTAAGGGCTCGAAGAGATATTTGGAATCGGTAATTAGTTTTTGAAATAAAAATGGAATTTTATTAAAGAATAAAATTACATAAGGGAATTTTAAATAAAATTGTTTTTATAAATAAATGGAAAACTCAGGGGAGTTTATAAAATTATAAACGGGGTTTATAATGAGATAGAAAGATATCAGTGATACGTTTTAAAAATATAAGTGAAATGGTGAGAACTTATATCGAGAAATTGAAATAACTTTGAAAGGAAATAGTGGAATATTTAGCCGAATATGAGAATGTTGAATATGGTCGACGTGATATGAATTAAGAGGAATTTATGAATTGAGTTGGTGAATATTGGATTTTCTAAAAAATAGACTTTGTTGAGTAAGTAGAAATTTGTTTTAAATGGAATTTTAAAATTATTATACTATATAAAATTTTATAAAACTATTATTGGACTTAGAATATTCCGAAGTTAGTTATTGTTAACTAGATATGAATTTTTATGTTGATAATTAGTTTTACCTTAAACCATATTTTGAAAATAAAACCATTATTTTTATTTTATAAGTATATATATTTTTAAATGTTTTAAAGTCAATTATAAATCCTCTTGGGATGGAAGCGAAATTTATTAAATTGGATAAGATTGTAGAGGAAAGATCTTATAGTGGGGTTTATGGAAACTTAAAGTATAAGATAGGAGTTTCAGAAGGTGGAATAAAATTCACACAAAGGAAAGTAAAAGTGAAACTGGGATTTGAATAAGCAAGGAGGGCTTTGGAAATATAAAAGGAATTAACTAAGGAATTCTGAGATTTATAGAATCCGTGTGAGATGAGTTTGGAAATTTACCAATAAAGTTGTAAAAGATTTTTGAGAAAAGAAATAGGGAATAAAATGAAGAGTTTTCGAGTATTGAATATTAAATGAAGTGGGAAAATATTCTAAGTATTGAAAAGGGTTGAAATTTATTCCGTGTGAATAAAAGGGGTTTGAAAACTATTTTCAAAGTGTTGAAATATGGAAATAATAGCTTATGAAGATATTTTTGAGATAAATAATTTGGGAAATTATTTAAGGGCTGATGTTTGCTGTGGATGTTATATGATAGTTAAATAACCGACTATCAATATTGGCCAATACGCTGATCGTTTCGAAGAGACGGGGATCGGGTTTAATTACCCGAAAACCACTTCGATCCGGTTTGAACGTTAGCGAATGAAGACCGTGAAGATGATGAAGACGGTGATTCGGTTTGTCCAGACCCAGGGCAACTTGTATGGATGAATGTTTTCAGAACATCGTCAGGGGAACGATGAACATTCTAAGTGAAATGTGTTCTAAAAAGGTAACACATTGCCTCAAGCCTCATCAACCGGGAATGGCTAAAACAGGGGAGGTGCAGCAAGGCTAAGTGGGTAGCACCCAAGTAGGATAAGGTTATCCCTGTCTAGAGTCCCTTTATTTTTCGGCTGTGTGGCGGTTGTTAGCTCCAACCGCGGGGTGATCTTATTCGGACTATCCAGTAAGGGGTAGCTCCGGTCTTGTGTTGCAGGGGATCAGGAGTGGTCCTCGGTACGCTGATCTAGGCCAGGTACTGTGACGGGCAGTACCCCAGTAGCCTTGCCATTGTATGGAATCCAAATCTCCAATAAGTGCCCGTACGGTTTTGCTTGTGCCCAACTATTGCTGGAACGTGAGATGCAAGCATTTCAGCTAGATTCTATTTTACTTTCTATAGATACTATTATAATATCAGACGAATTTGATAAAAATGTTTTGGTTATCGTAAGGTAAAAACCCAACATATTTATTCGTGGCGTGGTCTTACGAGATACCTTTGTTTTCAAAGGATTTTCAAAGAAATATAATAATCCAATTGATTGTGATTTTCTCACGCTGGTTTTCCAGACTGACTCGGGTGTTGTTTTATTATGATGCTCGGGTCAGACCGAGATGTACAGATTCAGGTTAAGAAGCTAAGGAGCTCAAGAGGCGAGCTGGATGGTAGAGCGTACTTCCGTATTTGACTATTATTTTCGCTGTGTAAGGACAAGTATTAATTTGTCCAAGTGATGGATGTTTGTTGTACTCTGATGATGGTATGTATATACGACAGTACAGATTTCTTTGTATTTAAAAGCTGTTATTATATATTGTATTTTGTTCCGCTGCGATTCTGAGACTCTGAGGTTGTTGTTTTTCTTCTTCTTTAACCCTGTAGACTCGTATTTCCGTTCACTTTTGAGTTGAGTTGATGTGGAATATTGTCGGCTCAAAGAGGTACGGATTTGCGGGCTTTCACAAGATATAGTTTGTTACAAGTGTGACAAGAAGGGGCACTATGCTAGTGAGTATTGATTTGGTGATGGCAAGGTGGTTGTGGGGAAGCAGAACGTGAAGTGCTTTAACTGCGACCAGGTGAGGCATTATAAGAACAAATGTCTAGAAGCGGCCAGGGTAGGAAAGGGTAAGGTCTTTGCTTTGGAGCCATCATCAACTAAGCCAACAGCGGAGGAGAAAGGAAAAGCTCTGATGGGAGGTACGCTTTTGACACATAGCATACCAGTTAAAGTATTGTTTGATAGTGGTGCATCACATTCCTTTATCTCTTAGTGTTTGGTAGATAAATTAGATTTAAGACCATCATACCTTGTTATTTCCTTAAGGGTAGCTAATCCGATAGGAGGGCATTCAACTCTGGGGATGAGATGCGACAATCTAGAGTTTGAGTTGCTAGGTTTTACTTTTGCCTGTAGTTTGTATGTATTTGATTTCGCCGGTTTTGGGATTATTTTGGGTATGGACTGGTTGAGTAGATATGATGCTAGGATATTTTGCCAAGATAGGAACATATCATTGGGACATCCTGATAGTTTTGACCAAATAGTATACTCAGTTGAGAATTCGAGTCCAAAATTTTATGCTTTATTGGGTGTCATGGAAGTCAAAGACGAATTGAATCGGGTTGGAAGACGAATTGAATCGGGTTTTAATTGTAAGAGAATTTTCTGATGTCTTTAAGCTAGTTACAGGACTACCACCGAAACGAGCTATCGAGTTTCAAATAGATCATGTATCAGGAGCTAAACCCGTAAGTAGACCACATAGTAGGATGACACCTACCAAGATGGAGTTAAAGGTGCAACTAGTGGACTTAAAAGGAAAGAGCTTTATTAGACCAAGCGGTTCGCCTTAGAGAGCGGTCGTAGTGTTTGTGAAGAAACCGGATGGGTCGTTAAGATTGTGCATCGATTATCGTAAGTTTAATCAAAAGATGATAAAGAATCAGTATCCTTTGCCGAGAATTGATGATTTACTTGACCAGTTGAGTAGAGCCAGAGAATTTTCCTAGTTGGATTTGGCAAAAGGGTTCCATCAATTAAGAGTGGCGGAGGATGGCATTCCATTGACAGTGTTTCAAACGGGGTATGGTTCGTACGAGTGGTTAGTAATGCCATTCGGGTTGACAAATGCACCTGCTTTCTTTGTGGACTTGATGAACCAGATATTCCGAGAGCACTTGGATAGGTTTGTGTTGATGATCATTGATGATATTTTAATATATTCGAAGGATGAAAGAGATCATCATCTTAGAATAATGCTTGAGACACTGAGGCAACATCAACTGAAAGCGAAGTTTTCGAAGTGTCATTTTTGAAAGAAAGAAGTGAAGTTTCTTGGTCATGTAGTTTAAGAGAAAGGGTTGTCAGTCGATCCAACCAAGATTGAAGCTGGTAATAGTTGGAAAAGACCCAAGACGGTGATAAGATAAGAAGTTTTCTTGGATTAGCTGGCTATTTTCGGAGATTTATCAAGGATTTCTCACGGATAGCAGTGCCTTTGACTAAGCTAACCAGAAAGGATGTGAAGCTTATTTGGTCCGATGAATGTGAGAAAGCATTCCTTAAGTTAAAGCAATTGTTGACCAATGTGCCCGTGTTAGTTGTTCCAGATGGAAATTAGGATTTGGTGGTATATACAAATGCATGTGGAATTGGATTAGGAGCCGTGTTGATGCAGAGGGGTAAAGTTATTACCTATGCTTCTCGGCAGCCAGGCCACATGAAGTTAGATATCCGACTCTTGATTTGGAGTTGGCAGCGGTAATTTTCACATTAAAAGTGCAGAGACACTACCTCTTAGGAGAATGATTTGATTTGTATACGAATCACAAGTCTTTGAGATATTTATTCTCTCAAAAAGAATTGAATGTGAGACAGCAGAGGTGGTTGGAGTTTTTAGCAGCTTATGATTTTGGTATTGAGTACACATCGGTGAAAGGCAAAAAATTTGCAGATGCACATAGTAGGAAACAACAGTATGTGGTGTTAGCTATGTGGGCAGAATGGAAGGATCCAGAAGCATTGACTACTTGTAGTGTGCAGTTAATATTGACTGCTAGTTTCAGTCAAAGTACCGCCTTATTGTTTTGTTTGGAAGTCCATCCACTATTGATTGAATGGATAGCTTCTAAACAAAGGGATGAACTAGTATTAGCTGGTCGGGTCAGAAGACTGGAAAGTGGAAAGGAGATCGATGATCTAAAAGATTTTAGCCTTGACTAGAGGGGATGATTAAGAAAGAGGGGACGGTTATGTGTTCCGGATGTGGGAAACCTAAGGAGGGAAGTTATTAGGGAATGTCATCGATCGAAGTTTACGATTCATCCTGAGGGAACCAAGATGTATCAGGATATGAAGAGAAGTTTCTTCTGGGAAGGTATGGAGAGGGATGTAGGCTAATGGGTGAAGTAATGTGCAAATTTCCAATAAGTAAAAGCCGAACAAAGCCAAGTGGATTGCTTCAGCCTTTAGATATACCTATTTGGAAATGGGATTCGATATCCATGGATTTTTATTGACGACTTGCCAAAGTTGAATAGAGGAAATGAAAATATATGGGTTATTATGGATAGATTGACCAAATTTAAATAAATATTTTATGAATTTCCTAAAGATGAAATTGGTTCAATTCGAGTTATAAATATTTAAAATAATCAAATATAGCTTTTGGTCCTAAATATTTTATATGATAAAGAAAAGATATTCTGTAATTTCTGTGAATTTTTGGAAAGTTTCCCAAGTGAATCCGATTTATTGTGAATTTATCATGCTAGATAAGCATATAAAAGGTTAATTAATTAAGGTTATTAATTAATTATTTTAATTATGTTTTGGAACTTAAAAATATAGGGAGGCAGCAAATTTCTTAAAAGGATTGTAAAAAAATATTGTTTATCCAATAGAAATTGGACAAGGATAATGATTTGGTGAAAAGTTTTTACTTTAAGAAGAAATAAAAAAGTTTTCAATTAAATTACGATAATGACATATCCCTTTGACGTCGCCGAGCCTAAGGTCTGGTCGTTTCCATGAGTCTCAACGTCGAATTGAAAGGAAGCATATGATAGATACTCCGGTACCTATGTAATGGTTTCAAGTAGGTCGAAGTCGATCTCATCGACGACATAGAATAGGCGGCAATGGCACTTTGTAATCCACCTAAACATTTAAAAGCTAAAGTCGACGTCGACGACATCGCATGTCTTTGCCACTATTTTTAATAACGCCGCACCTATCACTTCGAATGTTTTCAAGACTACGGTAGTGACGCCGCATTTTATGTCTTCGACTATATATATTAAACGACATAATAACTAAAGAGTGTTTACTAAACTAATTTTATAAAGGGCGACGAGGTCCTTGTCGCCACTATTCAATAAAGTCGATGACCTTATATTATTTGCCCATGATGCCGCAATTCTTCCTTTAGCGTCAAAGAGACCCACTTCGGCGAGAATCAAAAAGTCTTAAAAGAAATGAAGTAACCTATGTTCAAGAGGGTCGAAGACCCCATGTTTTGGTGGATAGCCAGTTGTTTTCAAAGACATCGATACCGTCAACCTCGACGTCGTTTAAAACCCAAGTGTGAATATTTTATTAAAAGCGAAGAGCCTTATGCTTTCTATTTCGATGATGGAATTGGGGATACCAATACCGTTTTAAATTATGAATTTCGACATTGTTCTAAATTAAAACCTTGAATAGCGGCGAGCCATGTACTATATTTTTTTGACTTAAACCTTAGGGATACCAAAGTACTTTTGTATTAGGTTTGACATAGATCGTGTGGGGATACCAATGTATGTCATTTTGAAATGTTATAATTGTTAAGGGGAGATAACCTAATTGGGGACACCAATAGATATAGGTTAAGCATGTGAGTAGCATGGATTAAAGTGAAACGTGTTGGTAACATGGGTTAAATAGAGACATGTGGGTAACATGAGTTAAAAGGCTAAGTGATGGGTTCATAATCATCCTAGTAAAACTTTGGGATGTGAGATGGATAGTCTACATCATGCTAGAGATGGATAGTCAGTACGAGAATTAAGAAGGGTTCATATTCATCCTAGGAAAACTATGAGATGTATGATGGATAGACTACATCATTTTAAGTTAAATGGAATATGTGTGTTGGATAGTCCACAAAATTTTAAATGATTAAACCATGTGTAATGGGTAGTCAATATGGTAGGGGATGGGTAATCCAAGTAATAAATACATATGAGATGGATAGTTTACATAATTCTGATTATGTTTAAATGTGAGATAGGTAGTCCACATAATTATAAGATGGGTAGTCAGATTAAAATAAGACAAATAGTTAGTTTAAATTGTGATGGGTAGTCAATTGAAATCAAGATGGATAATGTAATGAATTGGGATGGTTAATCCAATATGTATTGCATGATTATAATTGTTATTTTATATGTTCTAACCATTGTGGTTGTAGGAGCACAACATATGGTTGTTATTTTTTGATAAGATACTAGTGAAGGGAAACCTGTTCCGCTCAACGGTGTAGTCTTCCATAATATCTATTTGGTTCGAGATGTTAGGTTATTATTCACACTGGACTGTTGTCTGACCAGAAATTTTTGTTTTCCCCTTATACTGTCGAATACTCAGTTGAGCAGGTCGGGAGTAAGGCTTTCAGGTTCTAGTTAGACAAATAAGCTTCCGGAGATTTGTAGCAGGCAATCTAGCTATTAGGAGCTTGATCTATGTCCGCTTTATAGTTTGGTTTTGTCTTTTTGGATGTCAATGCAAAGTTTTATAATTGTCAAGTATCTGACTCTGATCAACCAAGGGGCATCGTAATATGTCGCTCTTGGAGTATTTTATAATAATTATATTTTCTTTGAAAGTGGGGTTACGAATGGGATTATGTAATGAATATGAAATATTAATTGCGAAATGAGATGAGAAATTTGTTATTAAACCGTGTTTGAAAATTTTTCATATTCATGTGCTTCTGATTATTGATATGATTAACATAGCCGCATTTTGTCGTCGAGAATTAATAATTATGGATAACTGCAGCATCCGTAGTCATTAGTTTTTGGTCTTAGAATAGGGGATGTTACAACTCCTGTAGCGACCCTGAAATTCGAACACATCGTCTTCGAATATCGAAATGTTTTGAAATATAACTAAGTGTTATAAATATGATTTTATAAACTTGTTAAACATCAATTAATTAATGAATAATGCTAAGAAACCTATTTTTGAAAATTGTTTACAAAAATATATTCTTCGAAGAAAAATTATAATATGACCGAAAATCGGTTTATCGGCAAACAGCTTTTCAATCGATATAAGTTATTCGAATTCTTGTGTACTTTTCTAATAAACAAATAAACATATTAGCAACTAATTAATAGACACATCTCTTCATAAATCATGGAATATTCTAGAAGCTTCCATAAGGATAAGAGACATACTATATTAAGGGTATAAGTGTGATTAGCATAAAGGAGAAGTGATGTAAAAGAGAAGTGATGGGAGGTGAGTCTTCCATGGCATGGTTGGACTTGGAGTGGGGGGTTGAAGGCAAGCTTAGGCAATGCCAAATAGAGCCTATATAAGGAGGGGCATACTTGTAACATCACTCATTCCAAGGCTCAAAAATAAGCGCTACGTATGCCGCAGTCATCAATGGTATTATTCTTCGGTGACAAATGCGGTTATGTTAATTATATCAATAACAACAAAAGCATATGAGTACGAAAAATTTTCAAACATTTTTTTTGTTAGTCAAAGCTTTCATTACGTTTTAGAAATAATATTTCACATTCATTACATAATCACATTCGTTGCCCACATTCAGAGAAAATATAATAATTACAAAATACTCCAAGAGCAACATATGAAGATGCTCCCTTGGTTGATCAGAGTCTAATACTTGACAGTTATAAATTCTATCATTACATCTATTCAAACATAGCCTAAGTTTTAAACCAACACAGCAGTAATAAAAACTCTTAATATTAGCAAACTTGCCTCCTGCAGGTCTCCGGAAGCTTATTCACCTAATAGAAATCCCTACTCTCGACCAACTCAAATGAGTACGCGAGAGTTTAAAAGGAAAAACAAAAAATTCAAGTTAGACAAAAAGTTTGATGTAAATAATAATATACTATCTTGAACTAAAATAGATATCTAGCGAGACCACGCCGCTGAGCTAAATGGGTTTTCCCCTGATTAGTATCTTATCAAAATATGTCAATCATAATCATGCACCTGTAACCCCAATGGTTAGAACAAAACATAATATGTCCACATGCTTGCATGCAACTAGGTATGTCTAACTAGTCTGTCATCCTAGGGTTATGTGCATCAAAAGTTTACCCTTCCTAACAATACACCGTTTGTCTCAAATCATAGTTTTCGTAGGGTCACTATGAACCTAATGGTTTTGCAGGCCAACCAATAACCTATTGGGCTGATTCGGGCCAAAACATAACTAGATGTCCACAAATTTCCAAATATGGTTAGGAGTAAAACGACTTAAATAATTTGGTGAGCATATAGAGCTACGAGTCCCTTTCTGTGCGTAAAAATCCTTTCGTCTCACTACTTAGAAGCCCTGCACACACTGGAATCATGGACCTTTACCGACCGAGAGCTACCGGCTGAAGCATAGGGCACGACCCTACACCAATCCTACCTAGAATCTTATTTGATTTTAAATTCATGAATCTGGTTCTTTGATCACTTCAGGGCATCCTAACGAAATCAATCTATTTTATCTCCTTGATGCAATTCTACTCACTCCAGAGTTTAGTCTGACCATACTCACTGTTGGAACAACCAAACCGATAATTTGAAGGATCATTTTCACCCTAGAGGGGGGGTGAATAGGGTGATATTAAAAATTAATGCAGAAATAAAAATAATAACAGAAAGTAATGTAGTAGAGATCACACACAGTTTTACCCAGCTTCGGCAATAACCTGACTACGTGCTGCCCCCAAGGTTTCCACTAGAAATTAAGTAATCAGTCACTTACAAAAACACGTAAACTCGCGATACCCGCTAACCCGATTAACCGAACTCTAAGCTCAAAACCCTGCCACAACTCAGCCACCGAGTTGCGAATTCTCGAACTACAAAACCGTAGTTCGTTACTAGAGTCTGACATAATTTTAAAAGAGAAAAATTACAAATAGAAACTCAAAACCCTACCCAATAAAAAATATCGGCCCAAATAATTAAAGTAGAGAACATCTTCCTCCTTTTCTTTGTTAATGCCTTCGGCCGCTTTCTTTATTACTCTTCAAAAATTAGGGTTTTGAATTGCTTGAAGCCGCCGCTTGGAGATTGAAGTTCAAATCGATTGCTGATGTGCTTTCGTTCCTCAATTCTCTTTGACGCTTCTTCGTTTAGTGCTCTTCGATTCACTTCGGCTGCTTCAAGGTCGAGTTCGTATATTTTGGTTTGAATTTTTTGTGATTTTATCTCTTGTGTTGATTTTTTAATCGAACAAACTCTGTGACCTCCGACTTGTTCATTGCTGAATTTGCTTGAATTGCTTTGGGTGGTTCCGTTCTGTGCTCCTATGACTTCGGCATTAGAATTTTGATCGAATGATTCACTGATTTCTGACTTGGTCATTTGTGATATTTACTGACGAATATATCGATTTCTCTAAAATATCTTCAAATATGTTTGATCCCTGTTGATTTTTATCTCGGCCTTGACTTGATGACTTCGTCTTTAGTATTGCTAGTGCTTGTTTCCTTCACCTGGAAAATTTGCAACTTGGATGCTTGTGTGCTTCATCATGTTATCATCCATGTACTTTTGTCTAAAATCTTATTGCTTTCCATTCATGTTTATGTTGACTGGTTGCATGTGTACATGTGACTCCTGCATACTCATGTTCATATGAACTGACCATTAAACATATATTTTCTGAAATCATTTGGAGTCTGGTTGCATTCCTTGTGCCTTTGTACATTTGGTTGTATGTACTTGATTTTTGGTCTATTTGCTATTTCATTGATCTGCTGCATTGTGGTCTGGTTCCAGTGTGTTCATGAGCATTGCAATCTGGTTCATTGATGATGATTCTGTCTGGTTGTCACTGCATATTTGTACATGTCTACACATGCATGCTGGTCTGGATCATCTTGAAGTCTAGTTTTTGCCTTTGTGTTCACCACTGTTTGTCTTTTGCATTTTGGAGTCTGCATTTTGAAGTTGTTCATGCCTCTGTTCTTGTAGTCTTGTCTATGTTGCTCCTGACCATTGCATTGAACTTATGAGCATGTTAGAGTGGTCTGGTGGTCATGTCTTGTTCTTGTAGTCTGGTTTCATGTTGATGATGACTGGTCTATGGTACCTTGTATATTGGTTGAGTCTGCACTATTGCTTCTGAGCATGTTTGAAGCTCTGTTGTCACCTCTGTTGCATGTTTGTGCATATGGTTGAAGCTTGAGTTAATCTGATCTTATGTCTTTGCTTTGCATTCATGTTTGTGTGATTCTTTGAACTGGCTGTTCTGGTTGTGTTGAGTTGCCTGATCCAAGTTGCTTTGTTTTCACAGTTTATCTTTGTACATTTATCAGTGCATGTAAACTTTGTGTTTTGTTTTGTTAGAGATTCATTTGCACTTCAGTTGAATCCAGCCTAGGCTTGGGTTTGACCTTGTACTCACATATCCCTGCAATTTTAACAAGCAAGTGTATATCGGTGTGCACGACCTTGTGGCATGTACAGTGATACACTGTGCATGTCACAAGTGTAAGATGAATTAAAAGAAAATGATAATGAACAACTCAAATAACTGAGGCAAATAATATTTTCAAAACACATACTTTATTGAGCACTGCAAAATATTTTCTTTTTCAATTTTACTACGTCAGTGTTTATTTTGCAGATAGTTCAGATGCTGGATACAGGCTGGAACAGAGTTGAAGATCTAATACGAGTGATGAGTGAATTATGTAGTGAGGTGAAATATGTGTATAAAATTGTATAGTGAAAATTATGTTGTAATTGTAGTTGTATTGTAATTGAAAATGTGTAAATGTAGTGAGAGCTTAAATTTGTACTATTTGAATTTGTAATAAAATATTTGTTTGAATAAAATATTTGTTTGAATATGAATTCTCAGTTATTTATTTTATTCAACAAATATTTATTTAATTACATGGAAAAAATAAAATAGTACAATAACAAATACATTTAAACGAATATATATATATATATATGTTTATTATCATCAAACAAAAATCTTAGGCTATTGTATTCTACAATCTCCCCCATTTGATGATAACAAACATATATTAAGATTTTGACTCTGTTAAATTGAAATGACCCTCCTATTTCTACCCTAATTTCATAGGGATTTTTTTTTACTTCATCAAAGGGAATTTAAATCACGTAGAAATCAAAATGCCATACAAGCTATTGACATAGCCACTTATTTCTTTTCTAAATAGGCAAATTAGGCAAAATCAGCAGTTCAGACGTCTAAATTCTTATGACAGGCGTCTAAACATAATTACAGACGTCTATCTAATTATGACAGACGGCTTAGAGATCAAAGATTGAAACAGAGAGAAAAAGACATTTTGAACTGAATTCAGACGTCTAATTATTTTGTGACAGACGTCTACATTTAACCTTAGACGTCTAAATTATTTAGACTGTCGTCTAAGTTTAACCTCAGACGTCTAAATTATTAAGACTGACGTCTAAATTCGATTTCTATGTACATGCATATGCACATTCAACTTATATGTGTCTGGATGTCCACCTACATTCATTTACACTTTTAAGTTCGATTTAAACTTCCTTAGAACTATCAAAGATGATATATAGATTGATCATTTATTACAATTATATTTTCCAGGGTCATTTTCTTTTTCCAATAAACCAAAATATATCCAGGATCAAGACAATTAACCAATATAAATATATCAGTACTTCCACAAAGATAAGCACATACATGTGAGGATGTATATGCCTCTCTTGTTTAAATCAGAGTTCTGGTAAACAAGAGGAGATTGGATTGATTGGATTTAATCAATCCACACATAGTACAGTGTTATATGCAATAAAACTTCAATTCATGTTTAATTTTCTTCTTATAAAATCTGTCTGGAATTTAAAATGCATTTGGTTAAAATCTGAATGAAAATTCAGATTCCTATTACAAATACAAAGGAAAAGGTGTGTTAATATTTGCACAAAACATGTTTATGTGCATATATAACTGTAGCTATTTGGATCTGGCTTTCAATTCCCTTATTACAGATCCTTCCTTTATTTAAAAATAAGACATGAAACATTTGTATGAAACAAGTTAGGTTATGGGAACCTTGTAGTCATATAAAAACATTCAACCTATGCCTATTATCTTTTGTATACACTTACCATGTTTGAAAGATAAAACCATTTAATTTTTCTGAGAATCAACTATCCAGATTTTCCAAAACTTAAATCCTTTCTAAAGACTCAAAATTGACTAATACATTTATAAAATGTAATCATTCAGTTTTTAACATGGTGTTCTTACTAAATCCACTTACAATATTTTGATTAACTTCTTTAATATCAGATATTAACTAGATTCATAAATTCCAGATACAAGTCAATCTCTTAATAAAACACTTAACCAAATATCCATCCCATATTCAACACTTAATACAAGTAACAATTTAAATCATTAATACATGCGGATTTTATCATTTTGGCTCTTATCTAACTAAGTTTAGCATGCTATAATCCTCTTCTCAAAGCCTTGCTCCTACTCCTACTTAGTGGCTGCAATCCCTGAAAAAGCATTGGAAGCTGCCTCATTTTAAATGAGACACCCCAGATGCCATTAGCACACTAGGGTCAGACACATGTCTGGTATGAGAAAATTCACAAAAGCAATTAGTTAATTAGGTTAAAATCAAATTAAATACATATACATAAAATTCTGCCCTTTAGAATCAGATCATACTTGTGTGCATGCTCTGTGTCATTGTGCATGTGCACACTTTAATTTTTCTTTCCAGAGACTCCATATATATATAAATATGGCACATACATTCAAGCATACAATTCAGTCATAATCAAACAATCATTCACACCAACAGGAAAATAACCAATATGAGTTAAATCATTTATTCAATCCTCATATTTCAAATCTGGGAAAAACTCTAGTTTTCTCATCATCTCAAATATTATTCCCTTGGTATATTTATCTATCCTGGTCTCATCTGCAATATTTATGAATCAATGGACACACTGTAATGAACTAATTCACTCCATTACACAAAGATCTCAGGACTTAAACAAGCCATGTGTCAACTTGTGTTACTCAAGAACACAAGTCATTCCTGCAGTGTTCTTGACCCCAATTTCCTAATCAGGTTTAAGTTAATAATAACTCTTTTGATTTTTCATGACTACCATTCAGTGAACCATTTTACTAACTAAAAACATCCATATCATGGCATCTCATATTATTCATAACCATACAGAGACAAACAAGCAAACAACCATTGGTGACTACAAAATAAGGTTCTGTATATATATATATATATTCTGGTATTTAAACAGGGGTTCAGGCAACTAACATTGGCTTATGGCTTTTGAGAGAGTTTTTCTTTTTGACAAACATTTGTGCTTGAGTTAAACTCAGAATGACCTGGTTTCACTGAATCACAAAATTTTGTTTGCTAGGCATATGAACATATATATATTTTCATTGAATCAGGAGCATCAGCACATAGGCAACCCTATTGCACCCCTAATTCCTTTTTGTCTCAAGCCTCAGCACTTATACAGGAGTATATTGCAGCTCAACATTATTTACATCTTTCTGGGTTGAGCCAAAAACCAATACTACTTGCCTATTTTCAACATTTTATTTTCTGGGTATTTGTTTATGTTCCTAAACATTAACATATCAGAGATCTGGATTTATAAAACATATATGTATACTAACTACACATAAAACTTTCTTATAAATAAACAAGTAAAACAACCAAAGAGGATCAAAACATTTTCAGATTTAAATTCACAGATAAGCATTCATATATGAAAATACTCTTTTTAAGAAAATTACTTATAACTGGCTGCCTACATTAGGACTTATTGCCTTAGATTTTTGAGTGAGTTTTCTCACCTAGCCCTCTTCTTTGCTTCCTTAATTAATTGATGAACTTCTGCCTTTAGCCTCAAGCTCTTTTCCTTCCCTTGCCTTATGATTTCTATGGTGTTGTTTCTTCTTTTTTTTTCAAAGTTCTTTTCTGAGAAGGAGAGGAGGCTGCTGCATATACATGTATATATACAGGGTCTTCCTTAGGGTTTTGGGTATTGGCTAAAGCCATTTTTGCCTACCAGAAAATCATGTTATCTGCATTTTATTTAAACCCAAAGTTCTACCCTTCCCGGTTTTAATTTAGGTGAAGAGAAAAGTGGTTACATTCTTTTTGGCTAATTTCAGAATTTTGCTTTTCAGAAAATACCTTTTTTCCTCTGTCTACAATCATGCTAAAAATGTGACTTGATTTTGTTATTTACCCAATACTCTTCCTAATTCTGCCTATACCAAGCATTTCCCTGTTTTGTCTTATTTTTCCTATTTTTAGCTTTCATGTAAATGGTATGTACCTTCTTTATTTATTTACAAGAGGAATACTCCTTTTTATATCTTTAGTCTTTTTATTTCTGCCTACATATATAAAATATATTGGTATGTTTTATTTTGCTAAATTGAACTCTAGTACCTTATTAACATATATATATATATGTATATATATATATAAAGCTTACTAAATTAATTAGTATACTCATCTGTATATATTTATACATTATTTTGTACTGACACACACATGTACATGTACACTCAAAAATATTCAGTAGCATCCATATATATTTATTTACTTATGCATTCAGCTTTTAAGGATTTAATCTATATATATATATATTCCCATACATATCAATATGTATTCATTCTTGGAGTTCAGGGACTTCTAGCTTTATTTCATGTGCATTTCCTGTGCACCCATGTACACACATACTAATACACTATCAAACTATATCAATTCCCTTTCAAGATTTATTTAAAAATCATTTTGAATTTATTTATATTTTTCAGAATAAATTCCTAAAATCTTGGGTCATTACATACACCCCTCCTTTTAGGAATTGTGTCCCACAATTTTCCTAAGCTTAAAATAAATTTTAAACTTAATTCAGAGAACAAGTACATTCTCAACCAAATAAATTTTTAGTTCTATAATAACTAAAAACATATGCATCTAAAAAGAAAACAATCAAAGATCAGAATTACCTTTAATCTGAAAATAGCTTAGGATAATTCATCCTAACTTTGTCCTCTAATTCCCATGTGCAATCACTAGGATCAAGACTCCACTGTACCTTCACAAGTTTCAGAGATTTATTTCTCAACTTCTTCACATCTTTTGCCAAAATTCCCACTGGATCCTTTTCATAAATCAAATTAGGATTTATCTGCACTTGGGTTGGGGTCTCAAGAATTTCTGCCTTGTCATGGACCCACCTTCTCAATTGTGATACATGAAAAACATCATGTATACCTTGCATGTTTTCTGGTAATTCCAACTTATATGCCAAGGGACCAATTCTCTCCAGAATTTTGTATGGTCCAATATATCTTGGGGTTAATTTTCCTTGTTTTCCAAACCTCAGCACATTTTTCATAGGTGAGATTTTGATGAAAACAAAATTTCCCACTTCATATTCTACCTACCTTCTTCTCATGTCTGCAAATTTCTTTTGCCTATCTTGAGCTGCTGCCATTCTCCTTCTTATCAACTCAATTTTCTCCTTGGTTTCTTGTATGTACTCAGGTCCTAAAATAGACCTTTCTCCTGCTTCTACCCAACAAACAGGTGACAAACAGGGTTTACCATATAAGGCTTCAAATGGAGCCATTCCTATGGTGCTTTGGTAGCTGTTGTTGTATGTAAATTCAACTAGATGAAGACAATCTTCCCAGTTGCCCCCAAAATCCAGTATACATGCCCTCAACATGTCCTCCAAAACTTTGTTTACTACCTCAGTCTGCCCATCTGATTGAGGATGGTAGGCAGTACTTAAACATAGTTCACTTCCCATTGCTTCTTGAAAGCTTCTCCAGAATTTTAAAGTGAAGATGGTATCCCTATCACTCACAATGGTTTTGGGAATGCCATGTAACTTTACCACTTCCTTTATAAAAATTTGAGCTAATTCTGGTGTTGTTCTTCCTGACTTGACTGGAATTAAGTGTGCTACCTTGGTTAGCCTATCAACTATCACCCATATACTTGTATTACCTCTCTTAGATCTAGGCAGTCCATCTATGAAGTCCATAGATATGTCTTCCCACTTCCACTGTGGTACACTAAGAGACTGCATCAACCCTGATGGCCTTTGGGTTTCAGCCTTGACTTGTTGGCAAGTCATACATTTGGCAATGTATTTAGCTACATCAGATTTCATCCCCTTCCACCAGAAGTCTCTTTTCAAATTTTGGTACATTTTTGTGTTGCCTGGGTGTATGGAGTATTTACTTCTGTGATATTCATTCAATATCTCTTTCTTCAATTCTGTGTCCTCTGGTACACATATCCTATTTTGGTATCTCATATAACCATTTTTATCAATATGGTGATTCATCACTTCCTCCCCTCTTGAGAGGAGCACTTTCCTCTCTAATAAGTTGGCATCTTGTTCTTGCATTTTTCCTACCTTCAGAATTAAATCTGGTTGAAGTGTCATTAAGCTTAACTTCCCTTTATCTTCTTGTGCATCATGCATCTGCTCATCCATGTGCACACAACCATTCTCCCCAATTTCTAACTCAGTTAGCAAAGACAAGTCTTTAAATTCTTCTATCATCATCATAGCCAATTTAGCATGCTGTCTACTTAGAGCATCTGCAACTTTGTTTGCTTTGCCTGGTGTATAGAGTATGTCAAAGTCATAGGCAGCTAAGAACTCCACCCATCTATGTTGCCTCATGTTCAAATCTTTTTGTGAAAATAAATATTTCAGAGACTTATGGTCAGTGTACAGTTCAAACTTTGTGCCTAACAAATAATGTCTCCAAAGTTTTAAAGCATAGATCACAGCTGCTAATTCGAGATCATGTGTGGCATACCTTACTTCATGTGGTTTAAGTTGTCTGGATGCATATGCAATGACTTGGCCTTGTTGCATCAACACTGCACCCAAGCCAAATCCACTAGCATCAGTGTATACAACTAATTCTTCATTTCCATGTGGTACCTTTAAAATTGGAGCATTCACCAATGCCTCCTTCAACTGCTCAAAAGACTTCTCACATTTTTCTGTCCAAACAAAAGCTTGGTTCTTCCTGGTTAGGTTAGTGAGTGGTGTAGAGATTTTTGAAAAATCTTTTATAAACCTCCTATAATACCCTGCCATCCCCATAAATGACCTCACTTCACTCACAGTGCTTGGCCTCTTCCATACTTGAATAGCCACTACTTTATTGGGGTTCACAGAAATTCCTTGAGCAGATATAACATGGCCAAGGAAATGTACTTCCTCTTTCCAAAATACACATTTTGAAAATTTTGCCTTTAAATCTTTTTCCCTTAACCTAGACAAAACCAGGTGCAAATGATGCTTATGTTCTTCCACTGTTTTGGAATAAATCAAAATGTCATCAATAAAAATAAGCACAAACTTGTCTAAATAATCTCTAAAGGTTCTGTTCATTAGATCTACAAAGTATGATGGTGCATTGGTCAAACCAAATGGCATAACCAAAAATTCATACAACCCATACCTAGTGTTAAAGGCAGTGTACTTGATGCTTGATTCTTCCACCTTCATTTGATGAAAACCAGATGCTAAGTCTAGTCTAGAAAACACTTTTGCCCCTGCTAATTGGTCAAAAAGATCATCTATTCTTGGCAATGGGTATTTATTTTTAATTGTTACCTTGTTTAATTCTCTATAATCTATACAGAGTCTTAAGGAGCCATCTTGTTTCTTAACAAATACTACTGGTGCTCCCCAGCAAGAATTACTTGGTCTTATAAAACCCTTTTCTTCTAGTTCTTCTAACTGTTTCTTTAATTCCTTTAGTTCATTTGGCCCCATTCTAGTTGGCTTTTTAATCACTGGACTTGCTCCTGGAACTAGATTGATCTGGAACTCTACTGGTCTATGGTGTGGAATACCCTTGACCTCACCAAACACATCCAAATATTCATTGACTATGGGAATTTCTTCAATGGTTAGTTCACTAGAATCTTTTTCTGAGTCAACTAAATGATATAGTTTTCCTTCCTTAGCTACTTCACATAAAACTGTGATTCTCTGACCTCTAGAATTTTGCAATGATATAGTGGATGAGTCTAAATTAATTATGGCTTTAAATTGCCTTAACCAGTCTACCCCCAATATAACACCTATATTTGGGTAATTTAAAACATATAAATTGGAAATAAAAATATTTCCTCCTATGTTTAATTCCACATCCACACAAATCATATTTAAAACACTAGAACTCCCCAATGGACTTTGTATATGTAGTGGGGTTTCAACCAATATGCAATTCAGTTTTAGCATTTTAACTAGTTCATAAGAAATTAAAGAGTGAGTTGCCCCAGTATCATATACTACTGCTATGGGTATGGTACAAATAAGTAATGTACCTTCCACTTGGCTATGGTTTTCAGTGTTACTCTCCACTGTGGCTTTTCCTTTTCCTTCCAAATTTGCCAATTTTCCTTGCTGTTTGTACTCAAGACAATTCCTCTTCATATGCCCCTCTTTCCCACATAGATAGCACTTGAAAGCTCCTCCTTTCAATTCTGGACATCTTGGTTTGATATGTCCTTCTTTCCCACACCGATGGCACACAATTTTCTTCTTGGTTTCCTTAGCTTTGACATCTCCAGTGCTTTTGTTACTAGCCTCTTCCTTCTTCTTATCATAAGGGTGATACCTCCCCTTACTCTTCTTGGTATTATTGTTCTTAAAATTTCTGAACTTCTCCCTTTCCTTGTCATGCTGTTCCAACCTCAAAGCTAAGTCTATCACATGGTCAAAAGTCTTGTCTGCATAGGGTAACATGGCTCTGCTGAGTCCTGGGTTCAACCCTTTTATGTACCTATCATTTTTGGATGCCTCATCTGCCACAAGCATTGCTCCATATGTGGAAAGCCCCTCAAACTTTTGAGTGTATTCTGTGACAGTCATGGTTCCTTGTCTAAGTCTAATAAATTCTTCTAGCAAGGTAGTCTTTGCTGATGCTGGTACAAACCTTGCTTCCAACATCTCTTTGAATTGATTCCAAGTGATTTCATTCTCATTCCTTCCTGCAATGATTACTTCCCACCAGCCTAAAGCTACTCCTTTTAGCTGTCTTGAAGCCACTTGCCTCTTTCTTTGATCATCAAGTTGCATGTCATTGAAAATTCTTTCTAATGTTCTCAACCATGTTTGAATTTCCATGATACTCTCTGTCCGTTCAAAGCTTTTGCCTCCTAAATGAGTATATGTCTTAAGTAATTTTGAGAGTTCTTCATAGGGATTTTCTTGCCTTTGTCCTGCCCCATCCCTAAATGCTCTCACCAAGTCTTGCAGATTGACCATTGGTGGTGCATGGGAAGATCCTGCTCCTTGATTTGGTGGTCTCCCTACCATAGTTTGCTAATAATAATTTACATAGCTGGTTAGTTTGATTGGTAATTTTATTATTTCAGTGGTTTTTTTTTTCACACTAAAAATATTGATATATTTATTTAGTTCCTTTAAATTTTTATTTCTATCTAAGAACTTGATCATTACTTCTACTATGTTGAATAACATAGCTCTGATACCAACTGAAATGACCCTCCTATTTCTACCCTAATTTCATAGGGATTTTCTTTTTACTTCATCAAAGGGAATTTAAATCACGTAGAAATCAAAATTCCATACAAGCTATTGACATAGCCACTTATTTCTTTTCTAAATAGGCAAATTAGGCAAAATCAGCAGTTCAGACGTCTAAATTCTTATGACAGGCGTCTAAACATAATTACAGACATCTATCTAATTATGACAGACGGCTCAGAGATCAAAGATTGAAACAGAGAGAAAAAGACATTTTGAACTGAATTCAGACGTCTAATTATTTTGTGACAGACGTCTACATTTAACCTTAGACGTCTAAATTATTTAGACTGTCGTCTAAGTTTAACCTCAGACGTCTAAATTATTAAGACTGACGTCTAAATTCGATTTCTATGTACATGCATATGCACATTCAACTTATATGTGTCTGGATGTCCACCTACATTCATTTACACTTTTAAGTTCGATTTAAACTTCCTTAGAACTATCAGAGATGATATATAGATTGATCATTTATTACAATTATATTTTCCAGGGTCATTTTCTTTTTCCAATAAACCAAAATATATCCAGGATCAAGACAATTAACCAATATAAATATATCAGTACTTCCACAAAGATAAGCACATACATGTGAGGATGTATATGCCTCTCTTGTTTAAATCAGAGTTCTGGTAAACAAGAGGAGATTGAATTGATTGGATTTAATCAATCCACACATAGTACAGTGTTATATGTAATAAAACTTCAATTCATGTTTAATTTTCTTCTTATAAAATCTGTCTGGAATTTAAAATGCATTTGGTTAAAATCTGAATGAAAATTCAGATTCCTATAACAAATACAAAGGAAAAGGTGTGTTAATATTTGCACAAAACATGTTTATGTGCATATATAACTGCAGCTATTTGGATCTGGCTTTCAATTCCCTTATTACAGATCCTTCCTTTATTTAAAAATAAGACATGAAACATTTGTATGAAACAAGTTAGGTTATGGGAACCTTGTAGTCATATAAAAACATTCAACCTATGCCTATTATCTTTTGTATACACTTACCATGTTTGAAAGATAAAACCATTTAATTTTTCTGAGAATCAACTATCCAGATTTTCCAAAACTTAAATCCTTTCTAAAGACTCAAAATTGACTAATACATTTATAAAATGTAATCATTCAGTTTTTAACATGGTGTTCTTACTAAATCCACTTACAATATTTTGATTAACTTCTTTAATATCAGATATTAACTAGATTCATAAATTCCAGATACAAGTCAATCTCTTAATAAAACACTTAACCAAATATCCATCCCATATTCAACACTTAATACAAGTAACAATTTAAATCATTAATACATGCGGATTTTATCATTTTGGCTCTTATCTAACTAAGTTTAGCATGCTATAATCCTCTTCTCAAAGCCTTGCTCCTACTCCTACTTAGTGGCTGCAATCCCTGAAAAAGCATTGGAAGCTGCCTCATTTTAAATGAGACACCCCAGATGCCATTAGCACACTAGGGTCAGACACATGTCTGGTATGAGAAAATTCACAAAAGCAATTAGTTAATTAGGTTAAAATCAAATTAAATACATATACATAAAATTCTGCCCTTTAGAATTAGATCATACTTGTGTGCATGCTCTGTGTCATTGTGCATGTGCACACTTTAATTTTTCTTTCCAGAGACTCCATATATATATAAATATGGCACATACATTCAAGCATACAATTCAGTCATAATCAAACAATCATTCACACCAACAGGAAAATAACCAATATGAGTTAAATCATTTATTCAATCCTCATATTTCAAATCTGGGAAAAACTCTAGTTTTCTCATCATCTCAAATATTATTCCCTTGGTATATTTATCTATCCTGGTCTCATCTGCAATATTTATGAATCAATGGACACACTGTAATGAACTAATTCACTCCATTACACAAAGATCTCAGGACTTAAACAAGCCATGTGTCAACTTGTGTTACTCAAGAACACAAGTCATTCCTGCAGTGTTCTTGACCCCAATTTCCTAATCAGGTTCAAGTTAATAATAACTCTTTTGATTTTCATGACTACCATTCAGTGAACCATTTTACTAACTAAGAACATCCATATCATGGCATCTCATATTATTCATAACCATACAGAGACAAACAAGCAAACAACCATTGGTGACTACAAAATAAGGTTCTGTATATATATATATATTCTGGTATTTAAACAGGGGTTCAGGCAACTAACATTGGCTTATGGCTTTTGAGAGAGTTTTTCTTTTTGACAAACATTTGTGCTTGAGTTAAACTCAGAATGACCTGGTTTCACTAAATCACCAAATTTTGTTTGCTAGGCATATGAACATATATATATATTCATTGAATCAGGAGCATCAGCACATAGGCAACCCTATTGCACCCCTAATTCCTTTTTGTCTCAAGCCTCAGCACTTATACAGGAGTATATTGCAGCTCAACATTATTTACATCTTTCTGGGTTGAGCCAAAAACCAATACTACTTGCCTATTTTCAACATTTTATTTTCTGGGTATTTGTTTATGTTCCTAAACATTAACATATCAGAGATCTGGATTTATAAAACATATATGTATACTAACTACACATAAAACTTTCTTATAAATAAACAAGTAAAACAACCAAAGAGGATCAAAACATTTTCAGATTTAAATTCACAGATAAGCATTCATATATGAAAATACTCTTTTTAAGAAAATTACTTATAACTGGCTGCCTACATTAGGACTTATTGCCTTAGATTTTTGAGTGAGTTTTCTCACCTAGCCCTCTTCTTTGCTTCCTTAATTAATTGATGAACTTCTGCCTTTAGCCTCAAGCTCTTTTCCTTCCCTTGCCTTATGATTTCTATGGTGTTGTTTCTTCTTTTTTTTTCAAAGTTCTTTTCTAAGAAGGAGAGGAGGCTGCTGCATATACATGTATATATACAGGGTCTTCCTTAGGGTTTTGGGTATTGGCTAAAGCCATTTTTGCCCACCAGAAAATCATGTTATCTGCATTTTATTTAAACCCAAAGTTCTACCCTTCCCAGTTTTAATTTAGGTGAAGAGAAAAGTGGTTACATTCTTTTTGGCTAATTTCAGAATTTTGCTTTTCAGAAAATACCTTTTTTCCTTTGTCTACAATCATGCTAAAAATGTGACTTGATTTTGTTATTTACCCAATACTCTTCCTAATTCTGCCTATACCAAGCATTTCCCTGTTTTGTCTTATTTTTCCTATTTTTAGCTTTCATGTAAATGGTATGTACCTTCTTTATTTATTTACAAGAGGAATACTCCTTTTTATATCTTCAGTCTTTTTATTTCTGCCTACATATATAAAATATATTGGTATGTTTTATTTTGCTGAATTGAACTCTAGTACCTTATTAACATATCTATATATATATATATGTATATATATATAAAGCTTACTAAATTAATTAGTATACTCATCTGTATATATTTATACATTATTTTGTACTGACACACACATGTACATGTACACTCAAAAATATTCAGTAGCATCCATATATATATATATATATATTTACTTATGCATTCAGCTTTTAAGGATTTAATCTATATATATATATATTCCCATACATATCACTATGTATTCATTCTTGGAGTTCAGGGACTTCTAGCTTTATTTCATGTGCATTTCCTGTGCACCCATGTACACACATACTAATACACTATCAAGCTATATCAATTCCCTTTCAAGATTTATTTAAAAATCATTTTGAATTTATTTATATTTTTCAGAATAAATTCCTAAAATCTTGGGTCATTACATAAATGTATTTGGTCTTGATGAATTCTATTAGCTCGCCCTATTTGAATGCTCCCCTTATAACAAAGCTCCCCCTTCACATATGCATGAAAATAAATAAAAAATATGCAAATAAAAAACAAGAAAAAATGCAATGAACCTAGATGGGAATACGCAAATAAGATTTTTGAACTTATTTGCCAAAATCTTAACTTCTCTCCCCCTTTTGTTAACAGCAAAAGAGTAATAGTGTTAGATAAGAGTGATACACATTAATACAACATTAATACCTAATTGAGTATAAATATTAAATTTCAAGAAAAAATCAAACAAAAATCATAATTACCCTGTTAGGCGCATTTTCCACTTTAGAGTGATAGGGGTGATGTCGGCATAAAAAATCATATAGTCATGTCCATTTGTGGTATATTTATAATAGGAATTTAAATACTTACTAACCATGCATAACCGTTAGGACTTTTAAATGAGATTAGTAGTATTCCGAATTTTTATAAAAAAATGAATTCCAAGCATCTTCTAACCACGCATAACCGTGAGGACTTTTAAATGGGGTTAGAATTAATTCGCCTATTTCAACCTATTTTGATATGTGTTCCATACATGCATGATCATGAGGACTTTTAAATGAGCATGAAAGCAATTAATCAGAGATTTCAAGTAGTTCACCCATGCATAACTGTGAGGACTTTTAAATGAGGGTGAGTACTTTTTGGATGATTTTATTGACAATTTTTTTTAAAAATGAATAATTTCCTGTTTAAATACCACATTTTGACATACTATATTGGATTTTGATGAGTGATAGTCGTAGAAATATGATAGGAATAGAGATGGCCTTGAAATTTTTACCAACCAAAGTTATTACAAATTTTGTTTAAATTTTTAAAGAAATTTACTAACAAGACATAATGTATGATCAAGATCTACACTCATCACTTTTTTCAGTCACTATTTATCTTTTCGATAATCAATAGGGAATCAGATTACTTAATGTAGGCATTTAAGGTCAAATCCAAAAATATAAAATCAAATTTCTAAAATGCCTAAACTGAGACGAAGTCTACAAAAACTATTTTCTCGAAGGGGTTTTTTTAAAATATCTGCCAATTGAGAATCAGTTGAAATGAAATTAATGAAGATATTTTCTTTGGAAATATGATCTCTAATGAAATGATGTCTAACATCTATATGCTTGGTGTGAGAATGATGTACGGGATTATTTGTGAGATCAATTGCACTTTTACTATCACACATAAGTGGGACTCGTTTAAAATTTAGACCATTGTCTTGCAAAGTTTGAATCATCCATAAAATTTGAGCAGCACAACCGCTTAGAGCAATATACTCTGCCTCGGTGGTAGATAATGCAATACAATTTTGTTTTCGACTTGACCATGCAACTAATGAATGTCCTAACATAAAACACGTTCCATTAGTACTTTTTCTATCAACTAAATTACCAGCATAATCCACATCTGAATACCCTTTTAACTCAAAGTTATCATTAGTTGGATATCATAGAACAAACCGTGGGGGTGTGCAACATATACCTTATAATCCTCTTTACAGCTTTTAAATGAGATTCTTTTGGATTTGATTGAAATTGTGCACATAAACAAACAGCGAACATAATGTCAGGTCTAGAAGCAATAAGATAAAGAAGTGATCCAATCATACCTCGATATTTCTTTTGATCAACTACCTTACCTTTTTCATCTTTGTCAAGTTTAATTGTTGTGCTCATGGGAGTTTTTGCAGGTTTTGCATCTTTCAATCCAAATTTGTTGACAAGCTCTTCGATATATTTTATTTGAGAAATGAATGTACCTTTTTCGCTTTGTTTGATTTGAAATCCTTAAAAGAATTTCAACTCTCCTACCAAGCTCATTTCAAACTTTTCCTGCATGACTTTTTCAAATTTCTCATACAACAAGTTGTTAGTGGCACCATAAATAATGTCATCAACATATATTTGAACAATCAAAAGATCATCATTTTCGTGCAATAGAAATAATGTGGTGTCTACACGGCCCTTTTTGAACCCATTTTCAAGGAGATAGGTGCTAAGACATTCATACCAAGCCCTAGAGGTTTGTTTTAATCCATATAGTGCTTTCTTAAGTTTATATATATGGTTAGGGTATTCATGACTTTCAAAACCTTCGGGTTGTTCAACAAATACATCTTCTTTCAAAATTCCATTAAGAAAAGCACTTTTAATATCCATTTGTCTTAGTCTAAATCCTTTATAACAAGCAAAAGCTAACAATATCCTAGTGGATTATAGTCTCGCTACTGGTGCAAAAGTTTCAGCAAAATCAATTCCTTCAATTTGATTATAACCTTTAGCAACTAACCTAGCTTTATTCCTAATCACATTTCCAGATTCATCAAATTTATTTTAAAAATCCATTTTGTTCCTACAACTGGATAATCATTAGGTCTAGGTGCTAGAGTCCAAACATTATTTCGTTCAAATTGATTTAGCTCTTCTTGCATAGCCATAAACCAACTCTCATCATTGAGAGCTATATCTATGTCTTTGGGTTCAATTTCTGAAATAAATCCACTGTATAGACACAAATCACATAAATTTCTAAAGGAGGAACAAGTTTGAATACCTGCGGTAGGATTACCTATTATCAATCCTAGAGGATGATCTGCTTTGAATTTCAATCTCTCTGGATCCAGATGTTTTTGGATTTCTTTCGTGGTTGTAGTTTCTTTTGGATTTTCACTTTCATCTTTTTCGTTCTCCTCTTCGACATTGCTTTTGATTGTTTCCTTGCTATGATCCTTAATGCCTTCATCAAATTTCACATTAATTGACTCCACGATTGTTCTCGTCCTTTTGATGTATACTCTATAAGCTTTGCTTCTAGACGGGTATCCCATGAACATGCCTTCATCAGCTTTTGGCCCAAATTTTCCCAGTTGATCACCTGTATTAAGAATAAAACACGGACAGCCAAAAACTTTGAAATATGCAATGTTTGGCTTTTTGTTGAACCATAGTTCATATGGTGTTTTCTTAAGAATCAGCCTAATCATGACACTATTCTTTACATAACAAGCTGTATTTACTACCTCTGCCTAAAAGGACAAGGGTAGTTCATACTCATTTATCATAGATCTAGCCAACTCTTGTAAGGTTTGATTCTTTCTCTCGACTACTCCATTTTGTTGTGGAGTACGTGGGGCAGAGAATTCATGTTTAAAACCATTTTCATCACGAAATTTTTCAAATTCATAATTTTCAAATTCTCCACCATGATCACTTCTTAGCAAAATAATAGAAACTCCTTTTTCATTTTCAACTAATTTTGTGAATTTAGTGAAGTAAGAGAAAGTTTCTTATTTTTCAGCTAAGAAGTATACCCACGTGTATCTAGAGTAATCATCAACCAATACAAAACAATATTTCTTACTACCTAAACTTGCAATATCTTTAGGTCCAAACAAATCCATATGAACTAGTTCAAGGACTCTAGAAGTACTTACAGTATTCTTGGCATGGAACGTTGATTTTTTAAGTTTTCCCATAGTACATGCTTTCCATAGAGTTTCTGTTTTGAAATCATGTGATGGCAAACCTCTTACCAAATCTTTTCTTTTTAATTTGTTTAACAGATTCATTCTAGCATGTCCTAATCGTCTATGCCATAAGTTTA
The DNA here is from genome assembly GCA_030737815.1 of Allium fistulosum. Lineage (NCBI taxonomy): Eukaryota > Viridiplantae > Streptophyta > Magnoliopsida > Asparagales > Amaryllidaceae > Allium > Allium fistulosum. The sequence goes on along the minus strand of CM060903.1, from coordinate 887,209,033 downwards.
CTTCCACATCCTTAGCTACCAAACATTTTGAAAGAGTGAGATCATCAAAAGATAGAGAGTATATGTTACCTTTCCTCTTACCTGAAAATAATGTTTCTTTTGATGATTGGTCAACAATTTTGCACAAGTTAGAATCAAAAACAACATTCATTCCCTTATCGCATAACTGGCTGATTGAAATTAGATTATGGTGCAGATTTTCAATATATAATACATCATTTAGGGTAAATGTATCGTTACCTACTTCACCTTTACCGATAATTTTACATTTATCGTTGTTTCCCATTGCGACTCTGCCACCTTTGTACTTCTTTAGGCTAAGAAACTTTGATTTGTCGCCCGTCATATGCCTGGAACAACCAGAATCCAGGTACCACTCTTGATGTTCCTTAGCCTACCAACACACCTCGCTTGGCTCGTCATCATCGTTGTCACTTGTTTCTCCTGTAAAGCACAGATTTTCTTTTTCATTCTCGCTGCCAGTGCTTTCATCATTATCTTCATCGTACTCGCTACTTAGCATGACAAGGCGAGATTCTTTGACTTGGGAGATTCCTTCATGTGTCACTTCAAGCGTGTGCCAGATTTCCTGCGCAGTTAAACAATGTGAGACACGGTTAAATTCAATTTGATCTAATGAGCAAATAATAGAATTCATAGCTTTGGCATTAGCAGTTTGCAGTTTATTTTCAAGATTTGTCCATTGATCCATAGGTTTTTTAACTTCTTGATTATCCACCATTATTGTTGGTGTCCTATATCCTGTTTCAATAATATTACATGCATTTATGGTTTTCAGAAAAATTTTCATTCTAGTTTTCCAATATGCATATTCACCATTGAACATGGGTGGTCTAGCTATGGACTGACCTTCAGCAAAAGCATTATTAAAGGAACCACTGAAAGAAAAAATCAAAAAAAATTTAACAAAAAATGGTTTTTGTTCCTAGCTCTAATACCACTTGAAGGATCGTTTTCACCCTAGAGGAGGATGAATAGGGTGATATTAAAAATTAAAGCGGAAATTAAAATAATAACATAAAGTAATGCAGTAGAGATCACACATAGTTTTACCCAGCTTCGGCAATAACCTGCCTACGTGTCGCCCCCAAGGTTTTTACTAGAAATTAAGTAATCGGTCGCTTACAAAAACACGTAAACTCACGATACCCACTAACCCGATTAACCTAACTCTAAACTCAAAACCCTGCCTCAACTCAGCCACTGAGTTGCGAATTCTCGAACTACAAAACTGTAGTTCGTAACTTGAATCTGACAAAATTTTAAAAGAGAAAAATTACAAATAAAAACTCAAAACCCTATTATTAAAAATGAAACCCAATAAAAAATATCAGCCCAAATAATTAAAGTAGAGAACGTCTTCCCCCTTTTCTTTTGTTAATGCCTTCGGTCGCTTTCTTTGTTACTCTTCAAAAATTAGGGTTTTGAATTGCTTGAAACCGCCGCTTGGAGATTGAAGTTCAAATCGATTGCTGGTGTGCTATCGTTCCTCAATTCTCTTCGATGCTTCTTCGTTCAGTGCTCTTCGATTCACTTTGGCTTCTTCAAGGTCGAGTTCGAATGATATATAAAATCGGTATGTGATTTTGTACTTTATTTGCTTTGTTGTTTTTCTTAAATTCGAACTTGATTATTTGTGCTGATGATGAGTTTGGGAATTTATAGGGAACGAAACCCTATAATTACGTTCGCATATTTTGGTTTGAATTTTTTGTGATTTTATCTCTTGTGTTGATTTTTTAATCGAACAAACTCTGTGACCTCTGACTTGTTCATTGTTGAATTTGCTTGAATTGCTTTGGGTGGTTCCCTTCTGTGCTCCTATGACTTCGGCATTAGAATTTTGATCGAATGATTCACTGATTTCTGACTTGGTCATTTGTGATATTTACTAATGAATATATCGATTTTTCTGAAATATCTTCAAATATGTTTGACCCTTGTTGAGTTTATCTCACCCTTGACTTGATGACTTCGTCTTTAGTATTGCTAGTGTTTGTTTCCTTCACCTGGAAAATTTGTGACCTGGATGCTTGTGTGCTTCATCATGTTATCATCCCTATACTTGTGTCTGAAATCTTGTTGTTTCCATTCATGTTTATGTTGACTGGTTTCATGTGTACATGTGACTGCTGCATACTCATGTTCAGATGAACTGACCATTAAACATGTATTTTCTGAAATCATTTGGAGTCTGCTTGTATTCCTTGTGCCTTTGTACATTTGGTTGTCTGTACTTGACTCTGGTCTGTTTGTTGTTTCATTGATCTGTTGCATTGTGGTCTGGTTCCAGTGTGTTCATGAGCATTGCAATCTGGTTCATTGATGATGATTCTGTTTGGTTGTCACTGCATATTTGAACATGTCTACACATGCATGCTGGTCTGGATCATCTTGAAGTCTGGTTTTTGCCTTTGTGTTCACCACTGTTTGTCTTTTACATTTTGGAGTCTGCATTTTGAAGTTGTTCATGCCTCTGTTATTGTAGTCTTGTCTATGTTGCTCCTGACCATTGCATTGAACTTGTGAGCATTTTAGAGTGGTCTGGTAGTCATGTCTTGTTCTTGTAATCTGGTTTCATGTTGATGATGACTGGTCTATGGTTCCTTGTATGTTGGTTGAGTCTGCACTGTTGCTTCTAAGCATGTTTGAAGCTCTGTTGTCACCTCTGTTGCATGTTTGTGCATATGGTTGAATCTCGAGTTAAATTGATCTGGTCTCATGTCTTTGCTTTGCATTCATGTTTGTGTGTTCTCTGAACTGGACTGTTCTGGTTGTGTTGAGTTGCCAGATCCAAGTTGCTTTATTATCACAGTTTATCTTTGTACATTTATCAGTGCATGTAAACTTTGTGTTTTGTTTTGTTCGAGTCATTTGCACTTGAGTTGAATCCAACCTAGGCTTGGGTTTGATCTTGTGCTCACCTGTCCCAGCAATTTTAACAAGCGAGTGTATATCAGTGTGCACGACCTTGTGGCATGTACAATGATACACTGTGCATGTCACAAGTGTAAGATGAATTAAAAGAAAACGATAATGAACAACCCAAATAACTGAGGCAAATAATATTTTCAAAACACACACTTTATTGAGCACTGTAAAATATTTTCTTTTTCAATTTTACTACGTCAGTGTTTATTTTGCAGATAGTTCAAATGCTGGATATAGACTGGAACAAAGTTGAAGATCAAATACGAATGATGAGTGAATTATGTAGTGAGGTGAAATATGTGTATAAAATTGTATAGTGAAAATTGTGTTGTATTTGAAGTTGTATTGTAATTGAAAATGTGTAAATGTAGTGAGAGCTCAAATTTGTACTATTTGAATTTATAATAAAATATTTGTTTAAATATGAATTCTCGGTTATTTATTTTATTAAACAAATATTTATTTAATTATTTGGAAAAAATAAAATAGTATAATAACAAATACATTTAAACGAATATATATATATATATATGATTATTATCATCAAACAAAAATCATAGGCTATTGTATTCTACATAATTCTACCCTAAAAAACCAAAGACGCAGTATCGGGTCATGAAGTGTGAGTATCACAGTGATAAATATGTAAATTTAACCGATCAATTAATAATAAAAATGTAGCATCATTCAGTAAACTATGTTCAATCAATAGTCACATACACATTAAAATTACTTCAAGTTCCGTCAATAAAGGGTTTCATCGATAGAGAGTTTTATCCATAAAAAGTTTCATTGATAAAGAGTTTCATCGTTAAAGAGTTTCAGCTATAAAGAGTTCATTGTTAAAGAGTATCATCGATAAAGAATTTCATCGTCAAAGAGTTTCATCGATAAAGAGTTTCATCGATAAGAATGATTGTCGTCATCGTTGATGATTGGCATCAACATTGACGACTATCATCGAAGTTAATGACCTTGATGACTGTCATCGACGTTGATGGCCTCGATGACTGTCATCGACGTTGATGACCTTGATGACTGTCATCTGATGGTATTTCTGTAATTAACTTGAAAACAGAAATATTTCCTTTTAAAGATAATATTTCCACCAACTTCTATTCTTTGTCAAATTTCTATTGGTTAACAACTTTCTTTACCATTTTCTTTTCAAAAAAATTGCAATAGCTCTGATTTTATCACTTCCAAATTATTTACAACCCTTCATTATTTATTATTATTTTAATTTAATTATTAAGCTTTTCTAGCCTAATAAATTCATACTAAATCAAAAGCACTTGCAAAAAATCCCCAAATTTCACCAAAAATCAAAAATACCATATTCTTTAATATATAAAATTTTCGGACCAAATCATTATTTAATTATTTTTTATAATTAAAACCCGAAATAAATGCCCTTTCTTCATTAGAAAATTCATAAAATATTCCTATTAACTCAGAAAATTATGAAATTAAGAACTCTCTCCAAAATAATGTTTTACACAACATTTTAGGAAATAAAAGCATTTGGGGATCAAAACTAGGGTTTTGCCTTTAAAACCTAACATAAAAATTCCATAAAAATTCCAATAAATCATCATTTAATCAAACAATGGTAAAATCTACCATATCATGACACATTATCTTCAACCAATTCAGAATCAATCAAAAATCCAAAATCAAACACATAAAGGTGAGATGGATACTATTATTCATCTTGATTTGATAAAGAGAGTTGAGATTTGATTCCCTTTAGTTTTAACTTGATTTCCTAGCTTTTATCCTCTTAAATCCTCTAGCAATGACCGGCCTCTACTTTTTTTTTATTTGTGCGAATGAAATATTAATGTTGATATGAGGGTGGAAGGGTTTAAGTTTAGGAAATGAGGCATATTCCTATTTTGCCCCTCTCATAATTCCTCCTTATTTATAAGTTAAAACAATCTTATTTGTTGATTAGTTAAGGCCTACCCCAATTAATCATCAAATCTCATCTCCTTATCACACCACACAATTATTCTATTCTACTTAATTTATTTATTTAATTAAATATCCCGAATAATATTAAAAAAAATTAGGAGTATTATAGGCTCTTCTCCTTAAAGAATATCATCCTCAAAATTCGGTAAGGATCACAATAAGCATATCAACCATGCAAACATCCGTACCAACACATAACAACGTACTAGCCTATCTGGCTAGCAAAAAGTTTATATGAAAAATGTAGAACATACCATTAAAACAACTCAGGATAAGTATCTCTAAGCATGTCCCCTATCTTCCAAGTGTAGTCTTTCTTATTGTCACTCCATCAGACTTTCACCAATTTGACTCTCTTATTTCTTAACCTCTTCTCATCTCTAACCATAACACAAACTGGTTGTCAAACAATAGTCATATTTGATTCCATTACTAAATCTTCCAATGCAGTCGGAGTAATAGTAGTTTTTGGATCATGCACACACTTCCTAAGTTGAGAAACATGAAAACGTTATGGACTTCAGCCAAACTACTCGGTAGCTCTATTCGATAAGCGGGTTTCTTGATCCTCCCTATGATAGGAAGTTGTCTACATATCTCGATGCCAATTTTCCCATCTTTCCAAACCGTACCACACCCTTCACCGATGATACTTTAACAAAAACATGGTCTTCAACTAAGAAATTTAAATCCTTACGCCTCTTATCTGGGTAACTTTTTTGCCTAGAGTGTGCTTCCTTCATCCTTGTTCGGATCAACTCAATCATTTCTATGCCTTCTCTTACCATAACTGAACCAAGAACCAATCTGTCTTCAGTCTCCAACTGACATGCCGGTGTTATGCACGACCTTCTATAAAGGGCTTTGAAAGGCGCCATTCCTATACTTGTTTGATAACTATTATTATACGAAAACTCGACTAAGTGCAAATGGTCTTCCCATAACCCTCTATAGTCTAGTACACAAGCCCTTAACAAATCTTCAAGAATTTTGCTAACTCTTTCCATTTGCCCATCCATTTGTAGATGGTAAGCGGTACTCATTTTCAGTTTGACACCTAACACTTCTTGCAGAATCTTTCAGTATTCACTAGTGAATAAAGTATCCCTGTCACTAACTATACTACCAGGAATCTCATGCAGTCTAACGATATTCTTCATAAACAACTTAGCCAATATAGGTGTCGTCCATGTCGACTTAACGGGAATGAAATGTGCATTCTTAGACAGTCTATCTATAATAACCCATACACTCTCATTTTCGCTATTTGACCATGGCAATCCATTAATAAAATCCATGGACATATAATCCCATTTCCAAAGTGGCACTTCTAAAGGTTGAAGCAATCCACTTGGCTTTTGATGCTCGGCTTTTACTTGCTGGCAATTCAAATACGTAAGCCTACACCCTTTTTCATCCCTTTTTAGAAGAAACTTATCTTTATGCCTTGATACATCTTACTTCCTCCAAGATGAATAGTAAACTTCGATCGATGACACTCCCGGAGAACTTCCTTCCATATGTTACAAATATTTGTAACACACAACCGTCCCTTCTTCCTCAACCCTTTGTTCTGGTCAAGACTAAAACCTTTTAAATCATCAATCTGAGTTCCTTCTTTTAGCCTTCTAATCTGTTCAGCTAGTAATGGATCATCTTTCTGCTTAGAAGAAATCCTTTCGATCATTACCGATCGAACTTCCAAACATGATAACATTGTGGTGTTCTGACTAGAACTAGCCATCGACCTTAACCTTTCACCACAAGTAGTCAATGCATCTAAATCTCTCCATTCTGCTAACATAGCTAACGCCACACTCTAACGTTTTCTGCTAAGTGCATTTGCAACTTTGTTTCCTTTCCCTGGCGTATAATCAATCTCAAAATCATAATCCGCCAAAGCCTATAACCATCTTTGTTATCTCACATACAACTCCTTCTGAGAGAATAAATACTTTAAAGACCGATGGTCCATAAATAACTCGAATTTTTCTCCCAAAAAATAGAGTCTTCATAATTTCAAAGCAAAAATCACCACTGCCAACTCTAAATCATGAGTTGGATATCTAACTTCATATAGTCGAAGCTACCAAGTAGCGTAGGCAATCACTTTACCTCTTTGTATTAACAAGGCTCCTAACCCTACCCCACATGCATCCGTATACACCACTAAATCTTAACTCCCATCTAGAACAATTAACACGGGTGCATTGGTCAATAAATGTTTTAGCTTTAAGAATGCTTCTTCACATTTATGATCTAAACATACTTTACACTCTTCCATGTCAGTTTAGTCATAGGTGTCGCTATACGAGTGAAGTCTTTGATGAATCTCCAATAATAGCTAGCTAACCCTAGAAAACTTCTTATCTCAGTCGCTATCTCGAGTCTTTTTCAGTTATTAACAGCTTCAATCTTAAATGGATCCATGGATAACCCATTCTCTATAACTACATTATCAAGGAATTTCACTTCTTTCTTCCAAAAATGACATTTTGAAAACTTCGCTTTTAGTTCATGCTGTCTTAATGTCTCTAGCACTATTCTAAGATGAATCTCATGGTCCCTTCCATTCTTAGAATATATCAAAATGTTATCTATAAACACTAACATGAATCTGTCCAAATGCTCTCGGAAGATCTGGTTCATCAAATCCACAAAGTAAGCAGGTGCATTGGTTAGTCCAAAAGGCAGGACTAACCATTCATATGAACTATATCTTAGTTGAAATGTCGTTAATGAAATACTGTCATCCGCTACTCTCAATTGATGGAACCCTATTGCCAAATCTAATTGGGAAAATACCTTGGCTCCACTCAACTTATCAGAAAAATAATATATTCTCGACAAAGATACTTATTCTTTATCGTCTTCTCATTCGACTTATGTTAATCAATACATATCCTCAATGACCAGTCCAGTTTCTTCACGAATACCGCGGCTGCTCCCCAAGGCGAACTGCTTGGTTTAATGAAATTCTTTCTTTCTAAGTTCATCAACTACACCTTTAACTCTTTCATCTCACTAGGTGTCATTCTGCTTGGCAATCTGCTCACAGGTTCAACTCCAGGTACAAGATCTATTCGAAAATCAATTGCTCGTTTCGGCGGTAGCCCTATGACATGATCAAAAACATTTGCATAATCTCTTACAATAAAAACCCGATTCACTTCGTTCTCCACTTCCATTGCACCCAATAAAGCACAAACATCTAGATTTGAATTTTTTACCGAGTATATAATTTGATCACGGCTATTTGGATGTCTTAGTGATATCTTCCTATCATGGAAAAATATCCTAGCGTCATATTTGCTTAACTAATCCATACCCAGAATAATCCCAAAACCTACAAAGTCAAACATATACAAATCGTAGGTAAATTCATGACCTAAAAGCTTAAATTCTAATTGGTTACATCTCATCCCAAGAGTTGTATAACCTCCTATTGGATTCACAACCCTTAAGAAAGTAATAATGTAAGATGGTTCTAGCTTTAACTTATCTACCAAACATTGTGGGATAAAAGAATGGGTCTAGAAGTTGACGGTTCCAGAGCATAATCTCTCCCTTTTCAGCTTTGGCCGGTACTGGCCATTCATTCTTATAATGCCCCATCTGACTGCAGTTATAGCGCTTCACATTCTTCTTTCTTGCAGCCTTCTTACTATTACCAGAGTGAAAATCGTTTGCAAATTACCCTTTCTTTTTGTAGTTATAGCAAACAACATCCACCTTCTTTTTCTTGCATCTCCACTCTTCTGAGCTCCCTTCTTTTTGAAGAGCTTCCACTTCTTACCTTGAGAACTTTTGTTCTCAATTGATTTCTCCTTCCCAAAAGTCGAAAGCATCTCCTTATTACTTATCGCCATTTCCATCACCACATTACTCGAATCTCGGAGGTGTGGCATTGTTGCTCTAGCAATCTCTAGCTTCAAACCCTGTATAAACTTCTCATTCCACTTAATCACAATGTCTATGGTGGCGTACCCATACCTAGATAACTCATCAAACTTAGTGGCATATTCCAATGCTAACATTTCTCCTTGTTCCAACTCCAAAAACTTCCTAAGTGAGGTTGACTTGCCTACTTCAGATAAGAACCTCTCCTCAAACCTTCTCTTAAACTCAGCCCAAGTCAGTTCCTCTTCTAGCACACTAACGTTTACCCAATTCCACCAATACAATATGGCTCCTTGCAACTGCTTCGAAGCCAATTTTCTCTTATGCTCATCATCCAAGCCTAGATCGGCAAAACGTCTCTCATAGTACAATAACCAATTCTCCACTTCAACAACATATGTCGTTCCTAGAAACGGTTTTCCTCCAAGATTAGTATAATCACGGTTCAGCTTGGTATAGTTATTGCCAACTAGCAACATGGGATTAACTCCTCCCACATTAGCAACATTCTCTCTAGCCAAACCAACTGCTGCTCCCACGTGCATCATGATAGCAAAGAACTGATACATAGTTCCTATATCTATTAGCGAGGTTCCAGCACTCACGTAAGAAATTGCATTTGGATTAGCATTCACTTGTAAACCCAGGTTCCTTTTGGTATTGGACTGAGCATTTCCATTAGTTGTGGTGCTTCCTCCATCTAGATTCACTCTTCCATTTTTTGCTTCCATATCTTACAGTGTAACGATCCGTAAATTAATCACTTTGTATTTGAATATTCAAATCATTTCTAAATATTTAAATAATAAATTTCAATAACCAAATAAAAATATTTTAAATAATAATTAATGATGTTAAAAATCACTTTCAAAATATGTTTACTAAAATAGTTAGTTCAGATAAAAAAAATGTGTCCGGAAATTCGTTTTCCGAATTTTCGATTTCTCGTCAGCTAAAAGTTATCAGAAATATCATAACACCTTTTATACACTAATACACTTCATCTTATTTTGATAGCCTCTCTTTGAAGCCTTATTCCTTAGTAATAGCATCTCATGAAAGCTCCACCTTAATAAACTCCTTTTGGCTTCTTTTGGAAGCTTATTTTCAATGGCTTCTTTTGGAAGCTTTGTATGCTTATAAAACTAGCTTTTCCTAACTTTTATTTCACTTTTCCATTCTCTTTTCATGTTCAAAATTTCCTAAATCTTGAGCTTATTTCCATGGCTTCCTAAACATGTTTCCCAAGTTTTAAAATCTATGTTATTCTACTCAAATCTCTTCCAAAACTTGCTAAAGCCTCTCCACGTCTTCTTCATCACCTTATCTTCTAAAAACAAGCACTCATACACCTAAAACATCAAAGGCCGAGCTTTAAGAGCCCAAGGCCGAACTATATTTTCATGTCAAGGCCATCAAAAACTCCATCTTTTTGCTTAGGAATGGAAGTGCTAGGTTACACCCTAATTTAGTAAGAGTTTGGATAGCTTTTCGGTGAGTAAAACTCCTAACTTTTTGGAAAAGGTTATCTTTAGTTGTATTGTGTTGTATATAGATTGCTTGATTTGGATATGATGTGATTTTGTTTATGTTTGGTTTGGACATGTATATGTTATGATGGTTGCAAACATGTTAAGTTAGTAAGATAAACTAGTTGAAAGTTAGTAAACTTGTTAGAAAAGGTTAGTTAACTAGTTAGTGAGTAAAACTTCCTCTTTTATGCAAAGTTTTAAACTTTTATTGTTTATAATAATTGTGGTTGGATTGTTCTTGGGAATTAATGTGCTTGTGTTTTTATATATTTGTTATATATGATTCCATAATACAATAATGAATTGTTTAGTGTTGATGATGTTTGGCTCGGAAATTGTTTAAACACCCCTTTGTAATTCGGTCATAACTTTTGCAAAATTAATCGGAATTTAGATTTCTTTAATGATCTGGAAAGCTAACTCAAAGGACTACAACTTTATGTTTATGATATTTTAAATTTCGAACATTTTAGTCATCGAAATTGAGGTGCAAGTTCGAATAAGTTAGTAAGCATTTAGTAAGTTCGATGAAATATTGGTAGTTAAAGTTAATTATTTATAAGTAAATGCTCTCTATATGTTGTTTCATAGTTAATTATTATGTATATAAGTTCATTCTTTGCTATGTGATGTTTGGTTGTGTTGTAATGACATAAGTTTGTTTTCCGAACCGCCCTTATAGTGATAGTCGCTATATCGGCACTTTCGGAAATTACTTCTTATCGAAACCGTTTGGTTTCATCTTCATACTTGGAATTGTTTTACAAGTTAAGCAAGATTTTGATTAATGATGCTTTCAAAATAATTAATTATTTTAATAATGATTATTATCCGGCCTTTTGTCCGGCTATATTCAGACCGGCTGGATAAGTTAGACTAGACGATCATTGAGGAAGACAGCCCGGAGAGATGATTATTGGGCTCAGAGTTCAAGCGTAGGCAATGATATGAAGTGACGATCAACAGTGGCTAAGAGATAGACTCTCCAGAATATTCTAAGTATAGAATAATGCCTCCTTAGGCGGGGGATCAGTACCTATCCCTCCATAGGGATCGGCTATAATCAGCCTTCACAACATATTGCAATAAAGATTGATCAATAACTCAAGTTCTACTAATCCAATTGGCATGAAACTTAGAGGCTAAGCATAATACAAGATGGAGAAGTTCCCTTAGGGATCGCATGGCACTTGGAAGAGACTGGAGGGATTGGTACCTATCCCTCTAGAGGGATCAGCAGAAATCAGAATTCAAGAAACACTACTTCACATAATATGTGATATCTCACAAACTGTATGTCGGAATTAAACGAAATTTGAGGATTATGTAGCTAACATCATGGGGAATCCCTTATAGGGATCGCAGCCCATTTGGATGCACTAATAATAATCGGTACCAATCCCTATTGTGGGTCTGGATGGGCTTGCAAATATTTAGATAGCCTCGTCTTGGTCTCCCGAACCTTCTGCCAAAATTTCAGTCCGATCCATGCATGTCTTCCCCTATAAATACAATAGACATGGTGTCAGAAAAGGGATCCTTCTTTCTCTGCCGAGGCTCTGCCAATTTTATTCTTCACTTTTGTACTAATGGATCCTAGCTGATCCAACCATTCTTGTAATCATAATCAAGTGCAAGATCAATAAAAATATGATGTGGAGGTAGGCCAAGATTGCCGAACCACTATAAAAATCTGTGTGTTCATTTATGATTTTTGCTCTGTTTTAGTTTCATTCTTCATTTAATCTCTACTAGATTCTATTAAGTGTTGATGCCCATTTTTGGCATCAGCAACGATTATTTAATTTAATTATTTATTTAAATAATAAGGATTAAGGTTAACTAATTAACTTATTAATGATTTGTTTTAAATTTAACTAATTACTTAGTTAATGATGATTTAAATTTGATTATCATTTTATTTTGTGATGTTTAAGGCTAATTAATCTTTTGATAATGATGAATTAAAGTTAATTAATCAATTAACTAATGATGTTTTTAAAATTAATTAATCTTTTAACTAATGACTTTCAATGGAAATCAACTTGTTTTAACTTTAATTAATCTTTCCTTAATGATGGTTTAATTTGGTTAATCATTTTAAATAATGATATTTAATTAATTATTTATTTATTTTAATTAATTATATTTAAATTTATTAGTTAATTGAATTAATGATGTTTTAAAGGTGATTTACCCTTTTTAATTAAACTTTATTGGAGTTAATTAATCAACTTAATTTATGAAGTTTCAAAGTGAATTTATCAAAGTAACAAGGATGTTTTAACTTTGTTATTCATTTTAAATAATGATAATTAATTATCTATTAATTTAATTAATTATATTTTACTAATTAATTGAATTAATAAGGTTTAAATGTGGTTTACCCTTTTTATTATTTAAAGACATTTGAAGTTCAAAAATCAAATTGTGTGATGAATTTTAAAGTTAATTAATCAGTGTAATAAGGATGTTTTAAGTTATAAAATCCTTTTTAAATCGATGTTTTGAATTTAGTGAACTCTTTTAACAAAGTGTTTTAAAGCTAATACTTGTAATGTGAGGCTAAGCATGAATTCGGATTTTTAAAGGAAAAAGTTTGATTCGTTTAGGGAAATGAATTAATTTCCATAAAGCGATTCTTTTATATGGGAATTATTTATTTGTATACTTAGCACTAAATGTCGAAGAAGTAGATTTGTCACTATTTCGAAAGTTAAGAATAATCGTGAGACATGACTTTGAGGTAACACTACCTTGACTTGTCCGGTATTATTGTTAACCAAGAAATAGTATAAGTTGGAATTCGATCAGTGGTGATAAGTATACAAGACTTAATTTCCATATACGATCGTTTTATATCCTCGATAGTTGGTCTCTCAGCTATCGGTTACTTCAGCTTCTTTATTATCGTCATTCTAAGACAATGTGTTGCTCGGTTGAGCTTTGATATCTTTTGTCGAAAATGACTAAAACCGAAGAGCGAGTGGGGGCCAAGCTACATGGGGTTGCTCCCATTAGGGTATTCTTACATCCTCTCTAGATTGGATTCGGTTTTGCGCATTGAGATGTGAAATACTCGGATACTCAGTAACAGTTGGCGGGGTCTGACTTGGAGGGTTACGAGAGCCATCGGATCTCTCAAGTATATTTCTAGAGGTATACTTTCGGTTAGGGGGGCGCACCCTCCTAGTCATTGTTGGAGATTTTCCTTTCCTTATTTGATTCGAACCTTTAAATCTGTTTTCTTTAATTGCAACAAGAAGAGTCAACCACTCTTCCCAGTGTTAACTATTGATTTAGTCCATTCTATCGAGTTTGGACTGTTATCCTATTTAGTCCATTCTATCGGGTTTGGACTGTTATCTGTTTTAGTTCTATCGAGTTTGGACTGTTATCTTGTTTTATCCATTCTGTCCAGTTTGGATTTCTATTCAGAATGTTTCCATTCTTTCAAGTCTGGATGTTTATTAATTATCTTATCATCTATGTTTGGATTTATTCTCTATTGTCTGTTTCCATTTTTGTTATGGTTGGTTGTTGTTTCTGTGGGAGAAAACCCATTCTGCATTAGCGGCGTGGTCCCACATGTTATTGATTAAATACACCCTCGTTTGTTTTAGAGTTTTACTCATACCAGACATTGTCTGACCCAAGTTGTTTATTTTCCCTAAACTCTTGGGTACTCAATTATATTTGAGTAGTCCGAGAATAGCAGGTTTCTCTTTGGAGCTCTTTGAAGACGGTGGTCGAGCAGACAGCTCCTTAGTTATCTAGTTATTTATTTCTATGGTATGATTATGTAGGTGTATTTTGTATTTGAAAATGACAAGTCAGAATGTATAACTACAAATCTGTTAGAGTTAGTACTTTTGTATAACTCTGATAACTCCATATAAGGAGTAACATTTTGTACTATGTCATTTTGTATTATATGTAGCCATTTCGTTGTGAGGTTTAACTATTCTGTCTTGTTTTGTTCTTTATTTTACCCAAGAAAACTTGCCTTTCGGATGCTTGGGCAATGGCATATGAATATCAGGATGTATTAAGTGTCGTTCCTAGGAGTCAGAAAGATGGGTCATCACATACTTCCATTGAATTTGCATAGGGATCTTTGTAAGATATAGAAGAATAGTCTAAGAGAAAGGGGAGAATAAAGATAGGATACATACTTATATATATAGGACATATAAGTACGTTAATATAGCGTTAACCCATACTCCAATCTTGTTTTCTGATATATTTGGATTATGTTTTCAAAACATTTTGATCTTTTAAAAATTCCATATACCTATGCTCTGATACCAAGTCGTAACATCCCTCATTTTGAGGCCTGAAAATAAGCGCTACCGATGCTGCAATCATCAATAGCATTATTCTCCGGTGACAAAATGTGGTTATGTTAATCATATCAATAACATCAGAAGCATATGAATATGAAAAAATTTCAAACATTTTTTTGTTAGTCAACTTTCATTACATTTCAGAAATAAGATTTTCACATTCATTACATAATCTCATTCGTTGCCCGCATTCAAAGAAAATATAATAATTACAAAATACTCCAAGAGAGACATATGAAAATGCCCCCTAGTTGATTAGAGTATAATACCTTGATAGTTATAATTCCATCATTACATCCATTCAAACATGGCCTAAGTTTTAAACCAACACTACGGAAATAAAAACTCCTAATATTAGCTAGTTTGCCTCATGCACATCTCCGGTAGCTTATTCGCTTAATTTAGAAATCCCTACTCTCGACCTACTTAAATGAATACCCGAGAGTTTATAGAGAAAAACAAAAACTTTGGGTCAGACAAAAAGTATAGTTTGAATAATAATATGCCATCTCGAACCAAAGAAGATATCTAGTGAGACCACGCCGCTGAGCGGAATGGGTTTTCCCCTCACTGGTATCTTACCAAAATATGTCAATCACAATCATGCACCTGCAACCACAATGGTTAGTCAAAAACATAATATGCTCATGTACTTGCATGCAACTTGGGTAAGTCTGACTAGTCTGTCATCCTAAGGTTATGTGCACCAAAAGTTTACACTTTCCAACAATACACTGTTTGTCTCAAATCGTAGTTTTCCTAGGGTCACCATGAACCTAATGGTTTTGGAGGCCAACGAATAACCTATCGGGCTGACTCAGGCTGACTCGGGCCAAAACATAAACAGATGTCCACAAATCTCCAACTGGTGAGCATATTGAGCTACAAGTTCCTTTCTTACATAAACATCCTTTCATCTCACTGCTGACAAGCCCTGCTCACTGAAATCGCGGACTTTTACCAACCGAGGGCTAACAGCTGAAGCATAGGGCGTGACCCTACACTAGTCTCACTTACAATCTTACATAGCTTCAAATTCATGTGTCAAGTTTTTTTATCAGTTCAGGGCATCCTAACACAATTGATCTATCTGATTTTCTGGATGCAATTCTACTCACTCGGGAGTTTAGTTTGGCCATACTCACTACTGGGACGACTTAACTGGTAATTCTACCCCCAAAATCCCAAGATGCAGTATCGGCTCATGAAATGTGAGTATGACAATGATAAAATATGTAAATTTAATCAATCAATTTATAATAAGAACATGTAGCATTATTCAGTGAACTATGTTCAATTAATAGTCACTTACACAATAAAATTACTTAAAGTTTCATCCATAAAGAGTTTCATCGATAAAGAGTTTCACCGTTAAAGAGTTTCATCTTTAAAGAGTTTCATTGATAAAGAGTTTCATCGTTAAAGAGTTTCATCGATAAAGATGACCGGCGTCAATATTGATTATTGGCATCGACATTGATGATTGTCATTAACATTGACGATTGTCATCGACGTTGACGACATTGACGACTGTCATCGACATTGAAGACCTTGATGACTATCATCGACGTTGACGACCTCAATGAGCGATCAACGTTGATGATTGTCATCTGATGGCATCTCTGTAATTAACTTGAAAATTTAATTATTTCCTTTTAAAGATAATAATTTCCACCAACTTCTATTCTTTGTCAAATTTCTATTGGTTAATAACTTTATTTACCATTTTCTTTTTAGAAAAACTACTATTACTCAGATTTTATCACTTTTATGTTATTTCAACCCTTCATTATTTATTATTATTTTAATATAATTATTAATCATTTCTAGCATAATAAATTCATAATAAATCAAAAACACTTGGGAAAAATCCCTAAAATTCACCAAAAATCAAAAATACCATATTCTTTAATGTATAAAAATTTCAAGACCAAAATCATTATTTAATTATTTTTTGTGATTAAAACCTGAAATAAATGTCGTTTCTTCCTTAGGAAATTCATAAAATATTTCTATTAACTCAGAAAATTATGAAATTTAAAACCCATCTCCAAAATAATATTTTACATAACATCTCAGGAAATAAAGCATTTGGAATCAAATTCTAGGGTTATGCCTTTAAAACTTAACATAAAAATTCCAATAAATCGTCATTCAATCAAACAATGGTAAAATCAACCATATCATGACATATTATCATCAACCAATTCAGAATCGATCAAAATCCCAAAAATCAAACACATAAAGATGAAATAGGTACTATTATTCACCTTGATTTGGTAAAGAGAGTTAAGATTTGAGTTGTTGATTCGATTCCCCTTTGCTTTAACTTGATTTCCTAGCTTTTATCCTCTTAAATCCCCTAGCAATGGTTGGTCTCTACTTTGTTTATATTTGTGTGAATGAAATATGAATGAGGATATGAGGGTAGAAGGGTTTAAGTTTAGCAAATGAGGCCTATTCCTATTTTGCCCCTCTCATAATTCCTCCTTCTTATTTATAAGTTAAACAATCTTATTTTTTGATTAGTTAAGGCCTAACCCAGTTAATTATAACATTTTATCTCCTTATCACACCATACAATTATTCTATTATATTTAATTAAATCTTCCGAATAATGTTAAACAAAAATCACGGGTGTTACATTACCCTTAGGAATAAATCACAAATTTACAAACCAAAACCAAGCTTCTTTAATGTCTCTTCTTCTTCTCTAAATTCCTAAAGCCAAATATTTGCAAATCAAATCCAAATCAACTCAAATTTGGAGTGAAGCCTTGGGACAACATTACAACACGTCCTACCTAGTTAGATCTTGAAGAAGTGAAACCACACTCACCCTATCCTAGAAGGTCGTGAGCAATGTTTGTTTGGTGGTTGCAAGGAGAGGTTGGACTCGGTTAACTTGGATCTAGGTTGTTTGTTTTGTTAAAGACAAGATAACACTAGGGCTGTCAATTTCCAGCACGACCCGAAGATTACATGGAAATTAGCAGGTTAACCCGACCCGTTTAAGTGGGCGGGTCATTTTCGGGTTAACCCGAATTTGACCCGTTTATAAACGGGTGGGTTTCGGGTTGACCCGTGAACCCGAAGTTGACCCGTTTATAACCCGTTTATACTAATATGGCTTGACCCGACCCTATTATAACCCAACCCGACCCGTGAACTTGAATTTGACCCGTTTATAACCCATTTATGACCCATTTATACCTTATAAGGGTTAACCCGACCCGTTTACGACTTGACCCGACCTGATTATAATCGGGTTACATGGGTCGGGTCGGGTCGGGTCAACCCGTTTATAATCGGGTCGGGTTCGGGTTGAGCTATTTCAGACCTGTTTAATAAACGGGTTGACCCGACCCATTTAAAATCAACCCGAACCCAACTTGACCCGACCCGAACCCGACCCGAACCCGACCCATTGACAACTCTAGTTAACACACCTCTTTGAATGGAAAATATAACATATACATGTTATGTTTTGATTGTGTTTAAGTTGAATTATTATTGACATTGTAAAAAATATTGGTTTGGTTCATGTTTTGAAAACAAGAAGCATATGTGAGCTATGTCTATGGACTTGGAATAGACTTGCATGGACTTGTATAACATGTGGTATAGCCTTGACACAAAGCATATAGGTTATAGATGGAATTTGGTTTGGATTGGACTCAGATTTGAAAATGCACTTATAGCGATAGTTGATGTGGATGCACTTTGGAATTGCAATGTTTTTAGTGATTTCTATGGAACTTTGTAGAGAAATCTTTAGGGGTTTCTCACCATATTTGTAACATTTTATATGTATATTTGGTGCTATTAAAAGCTTGGATTGTAAAAAGTTAAATAACATCTCGAAAAGTGACCAAAACTTCTCTTGTGCAAAACTGCCTCGTTTAGTCCTGATTTTTGGACTTTAAAGGTTTAAAAGATATTTAAATTTAAGTATTTTATTTCATTCTTTTTAAAAGTGTTTACTAACTCATATTAGAGTATTTTGAAAGTGGTTTAAGACATTTATGAATTTTTAAGAAGCAATTATGAATTTTTAAAGAAGAGGATTGTATAGCAAAAAATTATTTTTCCAAGTTTTTAAGGAAATTACAAACTTGTTATTTTCAAGTAATATTTTGAGTAAATGTTTTAAAACCTATTGTGAGTATTATAAATTATTTTAAAAGCATTTTTAAGTATACATAGTTTTAGAAAATATGTCGACTATTTTATATCTTATGTAACTAATATCTTCTAAAAATGGTTTATTTAATATCTAGTTATATACACAAATTACTATATATATATATCATTTTAAAAAGGGTTTTAAAAGTATAAACAAAATGTTTAGAAAGGGGTTAGTAATTGCTTAATGGCCAAATAGATAATTATTTAAATTACTTGTTTGAAAAGTAATGAACTATGCTTAATGCTAAAAACCATGAAGTAGGCTTATCTAT
The DNA here is from genome assembly GCA_030737815.1 of Allium fistulosum. Classification (NCBI taxonomy): domain Eukaryota; kingdom Viridiplantae; phylum Streptophyta; class Magnoliopsida; order Asparagales; family Amaryllidaceae; genus Allium; species Allium fistulosum. Next base: position 887,189,866 of record CM060903.1, on the reverse strand, counting down.
TTGTGAGTGTTAAGATTGATGTTCGAGTAGGGATATGAGCAATAGAGCAATAAATTACTGGCTTTCCTCTTGACTAAGGAATAGTTAAGTCGGAAAATGTTGAAAACATGTTAATCGTGTTGATTTCTTACATGTTTATGGAAATCATTAACACTATGCTTAACACTAAAAGCTGACGAGGTAGATTTATTAATTTGTGAGATTCAAGAATAAAATATCAATTCAAGGCTTTGATCAAATCGGTGCTCTAACTTACCTGGCTTTACTCTTGGATAAGGAATAGTTAAGTTGGAATGTCGGAAATGAGTTAAGTATATGAATATTGATTTTTATAAGCAATTGTTTTGACTAGATAATCGATTAGTCAATTATCGAACATGACCAAATATTGACTTAAAAAGTATCGAAAGGCTTCACGATTTCATACCAATGGGAACCCCTAAGGAGGAGCATTGGCACGAAATGTCTCTAGCTTTTACTTAATTCTGAAAGAACCAGAATTGAGTTAACCGGAACTTCATTGATTGATTTTAAAGCATTCGATAAGTGGGGAAAGTGTACTTATATGAGATGACTTGAACCCGTAACCACTTCAAAACCATATCGTAGTCTATGTTTGGGTAGCGGTTATGAAGTAGAATATTATAGAGTTGAACTGTCTATCCTAAGGTTAATTCCAAGGGAAAAGTCAGCATTAACATTTCGAATGATGTTATCGTAAGGGACTATCTATCTTAAGGAGTATTTCAAATGAGAGGACAACGTTAGCATTCATTGGAGGACTTATGTGAGGAACCTATATGGAGGTTCGAGATCTGTTTGAGATGATCGAATCCATGTACTGATTCATGATATGTTCGAGATGAAGGAATCCAATTGGGATTCGTGCTCTGTTTGTGTGATAATGGCTCTTTATGAGATATGCCAAACGTAGCCTGACATTGGGAAAATGACCGAAAACATAGATGGGGCAAGGCCGAGGGGTTTAGCCGACCTCAAGGTATATCAACTCCATATCTAAAGATGTGTATCGATTGTTGCCAGTGGGAGTTGATATGACACGGACCACACACCGAGGGCGGTCCAATCAGGTTTAACTTAGAGTATATCTTATCTAGAGATATACGATGCTCGAAATGTAGTTTTCGATCGTTGTCATTGAGATCCGCTTCAGTTTACTAAAGGCGTCACCATGGAAATCCTTATACTTGTGCGAACGTGCCTTAGCGGTGTTGATTGTATATCTATTATTGTCGTGACATTCACACAACAACTATTTGATATGATTTATGTGCTACACACTAGACATTATCTATCATATCACTATATGTTAAACTTAATGAATGGCTGGTTTCATTTGAGGGGAAAACCGTTACGGTATCTATACGATCTCAAAAAGGTGCTATTATATGTCACTCTTATTTCTTGAGTTTCTCACGCTGGTTTACCAGACTGATCCGGGTATTATTTTCTTATATTGCTCAGGTCATGTAACATCCCCTATTTTGAGGTCTGAAACTAAGCGCTACAGAAGATGCAATCATCTATAGTATTAATTTCTGGTGACAAAATGCAGTCATGTTAATGGTATCCATAATATCAGAACCACAAGACATAATTTCCAAAGCAAACCTTCACATTTTATTTCAAAGATATATTTCATATTCATTACATAATCCTAAACGTGGCCTAGGTTTAGATAAAATATAATTATTACAGAATACTCCAAGAGCGACATATGAAGATGCCCTCTTCGTTGATCAGAGTTACTAAATAGATAGATACCTTTACTTCCAATACATTCATATAACAACTGACATAATACAGCGGATAATAGAAATAAATGGACACCTACATAGCTAGCTTTGCCTCTTGCATGTCTCCAAAAGCTTTATTTGCCAAAACCTACTTAACCTGTAAAGCTCTTACTCCTGACCTACTCAAATCAAATTTTGAGCACCGGAGAGTTTAAGGGGAAAACATAAACTTCGAGTCAGACAAAAATGGTGTGAATAATAAAATGCCATCTCGATTTATATATATTCAATGAGACTACGCCACTGAGCGGAATGAATTTTCCCCTCACTGATATCCTTTAAAAATACATCTTTTGCAAATCAAAGTACTGCAACCAAATGGTTATAATAAACAATATAAACAATAATGTGCATGCATGCTACATAGGTAATCACGATTATCCGTCAAATTAGTGGATTATCCGTCCAAATGTTTAGTTTTCATAAGGTAACTACCAACCTATATGGCTGACTTGGGCCTACCAGATATACCAAATGTTCTAACTGACTGTTAGAAGAAAATTGGACGGTCTTTCCAAAAACACATATCCTATTGTTTATCTGACTACTTGTGAACCTCATAATTTTGCTAGGCTTACTATGAACCAAAATGTTTTGCAGGCCAACCTATAACCTATCTTATCTGTGTGTATTCCTTTCTGTGCGTAAACCTACTTTTTGTCTTACTCTTGAGAAAGCCCTACACACTGGAATTTTGGACTAATATCAACTAGAAACTGACAACTGAAGTATAGGGCGCTACCCTACACCAATCCCATCTGGTTCTCTAATCTCTGAGTAAATTCATCTTATCGCAATCTATCCAAAAGTGACCAGAACAATAATTTCTTTAGTAAAATTCTAGGCTAAATACCCTTTTCTATTTCCTTGAAAGCACTTTCTTTATAAATGATTTAACCCTTGAAATCATACTTTCAAAACAAGAAAAATACAGCCCTTTACTATATCCAAAATTATTATGCCATGATACATGCTTTTATATTATAATATTGATGAAGTTCAAAGTCATATAAGGTGATCGCCTTACTAAACCATAGGCTACAAAGCCAAAACAATATAAAGTCTTTATATTGATAAAACACGACAACGATATAGTCAACGAGGGTCTTCGCCCCTCAAAACATAAGCTAAAACAATAAAACTATATGTATATATTGATAAAGCTCGGTGTCATTATCTCCATCGGGGTCATCGCCCTTCTTCAATATAAAATATGTTAAATCTTTTAAATTTTAAGACATAAGGCCGATAATAAGAACGTCGCACTTCATAAAATGTCGACGTCCTAAGGTATAAAACTTGGTTTGCATAAGCCTTAAAAGAATAGAGTCGACATAGTTGAATCTCGACATCATTGCTTAAGGAAAATAAGCGGCTTCATTAGAGCCAAAGTGATTAGGAGTGACACCCTGGCCATCTACGAAAACATATAATTTGGAATAAAGGCGGCATCGTCATCAACGTCATCGACATAGCTAAAAGTAACATAGTTACCTATATTGTCGAAGTCAATAGGTATAAAACATGTGACACCATTATCACCGCAACAAAATAATTTAAAACCAATGGGCTCGGCGACTTTGTAAAATGCATGCGGCATAGTACAAATTGCGGCATTAATAAGTTAAAGAAAGCAGCCTCATCCACTTCAAAGATCACGATGTCAACATTGTTGTTGGCTTCTTACTTCGACCAAGCTGATGCATTCCTTATCAAATTAAGTTGATACCCTATGCATTGCTCTTGATCGACATCGAAGACCTTAGAGGCAGTGGGATAGGGGCGGCATCATGAACTTTGGCATGGCAAGGTCATAATTAATGGAAAAACTGTTTTATTACCATTAAAACCAGTTTCTTTTCACCAAACCCCAATTATTTGTCCAAATCTTATTAGATAACACTTTCTTTATCAAAATCTTTTCCAGTAAACTGCTACGGAGCAGATTTATTATTTCCAAAGTACTTAACAAACCTTGCATTTTATATTAATTTTTAAATATACTAATTAAGCTTTTCTAGCTCAAATAATTCGTATTAAATCATAAACACATGGGAAAAATCCCCAAAAATCATGATAAATCCAATTTATTATATTTTTTAACATATAAAATTTCGGGGCCAAAAACCTAATTTAATTATTTTTTTAATTAAGACCCGAAATAAATTATTTTCCAACCTTAGGAAATTCACTAAATATTCTCATTAAATCGGAAAATTATGAAATAATAAGCCTACTTCCAAAATAATGTTTCTAACATCATATCAAAATCTCAAGTCATTTGGAGGTCATATGATAAGTTTTCTAACTCATACATATTACTTAATTTCATAAATAAATTCCATAAACTCACCAATAAGCATATAATTACTCAAATTATCATAGCATGACATAATATAAGCAAAAGAATCAGATTTATGCTTAAAACGGAAAATAATACTTAAAACATGAGATGCATAACTATTATTCACCTTGAATGGTTTAAGAAGGTTGAGATTTGTTTTTGATTTGATTCCTCTAAGCTTTGCTCTTGTTTTCCCTAGTTTTACTTCCCATGAAACCCTATTAATGGACGACCTTGACTCTTATCTTTTGTTTGTGTAAATGAAATGAAGGAGGAAATGAGAATGAGATATTTGTCAAGGAAACATGCTCATTTCCCATTTTGCCCTCCTCATATAACCTTCTTCTTATTAATATTCTGATTAGTTCCATTAGTTCATTAACTAAGGCTCGACCCATACTAATTATCAAATCCATTCTCCTTATCCATTTAATTATTTTATTTTATTTATCTAATTAAAAATCATAAATAATGTTAATTAAAATTAAGGTTGTTATAAACTCTCATCCTTAAAGAATTTCGTCCTTGAAATTACGATAAGATACGCACATCAAACATAAAAGCATGGATGTAAAGCATACCATCAAATAAGTTAGGATAATTATCCCTGATCCTTCTCTCCATTTCCCAAGTACAATCTCTCCCATCATCACTCCATTGAACTTTTTCCGATCCTTAGTCACAATACGAACTGGATGTATAACTATAGTCATGTCCAGCTCCACTACTAAATCTTCCAATACTGTCGGAGTTACATTAGCCTCTAAATTTCAAACACACTTCCTCGGATGAGAAATATGAAAAACATTATGGACTTCTGCCAAACTGCTCAGTAACTCTATCCTGTAAGCGAGTTTTCCGATCCTTTTGGTGATAGGAAATGGTCCAACGAATCTAGTGCCGGTTTTCTTAACTTCCCGAACCTTATCTCACCTTTCATTGGTGACACTTCGATGAAAACATGATATCCAACTGAGAATTTAAGTCTTTCCATCTCTTATCAGCATAAATTTTCTGCTTAGATTGAGCTTCCTTCATTCTAGCTCGAATCAACTTAATCTTTTCTACGGCTTCTCTTACCATATCCGGACCAAGAAATAATCTATCTCCAGTCTTTAACCAACATACTAGTGATTCACATGGCTTTCCATACAAAGCTTTGGAAGGCGCCATTCCTATACTAATCTGATAACCGTGATTATAGGAAAATTCAACCAAGTGCAAATGGTCTTCCCATGACCCGCCAAAATCTAGTACACAAGCCCTCAATAAATCTTCAAGTACCTTATTGACTTTCTCTGTCTGCCCATCTGTCTGTGGGTGATAAGCGTACTCATCTTAAGCTTGGTACCTAATATCTCTTGCATACTCTTCCAGAATTCACTAGTAAATAAAGAATCTCTGTCGCTAACTGTACAACTAGGAATCCCATGCAGTCTAACTATATTCTTTATAAACAACTTAGCCAAAATAGGTGTCGTCCTGGTTGACTTAACGGGAATGAAATGTGCACCCTTGGTCGGTCTATCCACTATGGCCCATATACTTTCATTTTCCTTATTTGACCTTGGCAACCCATCAATAAAATCCATGGATATCGAATTCTATTTCCAAACTGGTATATTTAAAGGTTGAAGCAATCCACTAGGCTTTTGATGTTCGGCTTCACTTACTGGCAATTTAGACATTGTTTTACTCATAAGCCTGCATCCTTTTTCATACCCTCCCATAAAAAACTTCTCTTCATATCCTGATACATCTTAGTTTCTCCTGGATTAATAGTATTGTGAAGACCCATTTCTTCGACTCCCAGAAATCGACACTAATACATCATCGGTATTCACGTGCAGTAAATCCAAGTGCCGGAGAAGCGGATTCTCAAGGGTAAGAAAGAAAACTAAGACAGAACAAAATCTCACATATGTTATTTCAAACAAAACTTTACATCATAAATTAAAATACATTTATCAGAGTTAAACATGTACGGTTATAAATTTATATCCTTACAATTTGCGGAATACTATAGTACAAGAGTGTGGTGGAAATAGGTAAAAATCTTCAGAAAAATCTTCAAATTCCATGCTTCAAGCTCCATCCAGCTTTCTTCTCAACTAAAACCGACTACTAGGCTGCCCGGGGAAAATTAGGGCACCCAGAGTTTAAGGAAAGGGAAAAATAAACTCCAGATCGGTCATGGGACCGGTGTGAGAACTTAGAATACGCGTTTTCAAAACAAAAAGGTATCTTATAAGACCACGTTGCACATAGACATGGAACGGATTTTTACCTTATGATGACCATATCATTATTACGTAAAATCACTTGATATTATTTTTAATGACATATCTTTGAAAACATTTGCATGTAAACTTATTAATCTTAGCCGAAATTGTTACCATTATTAAATTCTAGCATACTAGGCTCTATAAACAAAATGGCAAGCACTTATTGGAGAATGGATTCCATACAAATGACCAGGTGAAGGGACTACCTTCTGATAGTACATCTCTAGAGGAATGTACCGAGGTCTACAGAACATCTGCACCTCTACCAACACAAGACCGTCCTACCTTTCTCACTAGATAGTACCGAATATGTCATCACCCCTGTCGTTACTGATCTATCCGAGCGCTCGATTACCATACACAGCATTAATTTAAACCCGAACGTCATAGCGGGTAGAAATTTATCTAGAAACGGATGATCATACCCTAATGGTTGCGAACCACATAGCCTTGCCGCATCTACCATGTTTCGGCCATTTTCGGGTGTGAGGCTTGAGGTAACGATTACCCTTATCATAGCACATCATCTTTCTTTGAATGCCATACTGTCATTCCATTGATCTCTATTGACTTCTACAAACATACAACCTCTGAGCTCATACATCTCACAGAAGGGTGTTAAGCTAAGAGAAGTTTCCTTCTCCACCACCAAACAGATGCATGTTTGTCACAACAACAAAAAGGGACTTTTGCAGCGTTTTAGAATTGTTGTCATTATCATCCGCAGCGTTTCGAAGAACATTGTATTATACCGCAGCGTTTCTGATGCTAAAAACGAATATACCCTTCTGAATGGCTGCTAAAATGGATACTGGAGCTTTTATGAAACGCTAGGAATAGTTGTTAGTGCAGCGTTTTCTAAATAATGAGAATTCATTTAGCAGCATTTTGAAGAACGCGGTCAAACAACATGCTTCAACATTTCATTAATATAGCATTATTTATGAAACGCTACAATAATATATAATGCAGCGTTTTTGTTCTTACGTTTGATATCTGTAGTGTTTTTTAGCTTCGGATTGTTGTTTTGCGGCATTTTGCTATTTTAACTTTGCCTTTAGAAACGCTGCGGTATATCAAAGTTTTACTTCATTTTTTTCATTTACTGCAGCAGTTTTAAATCAGTTATAGCTAATGTATTCAATAACAAACTACTCAATTTATAACACAATAATGGATATAATGTGATATAATAAACAAATATAAAGATTAAACATAATCAAAGCTACATCAATTTCATTAACTATAAGATTTAGTCATATACAAAATTATAAAAACCGTGCTTTCACTCAAATGTTAGCGACGTAAAATCTTACAAAAAAAGTTTGTTAAAAGAGCATAATGTAAATCAAGGAAAGTCCAAGCTCTTCTCCTTCAAAAGTCCAATATTCCTACGAGAGAAAAAACAATTAGAGATAAACAGCGAAAGAATGTCATATAGTGCTTGGAAATGGCCATTCAACACACATAACAAGAATGGTTATTCAAACAATAACTACCTGCATACTCATACTATTTCAATAGAGTTCATCAAAGTTTAACACATACAATCAATCTAAAAGTATAATCCAAATATTTACCAAACATAATCCAACAACCAATTCATAAGCCCCATGCAACACACGGGCTTTCCACTTGTATACACATAAAGCCTTTGATCTCATTAACCGGTACAGATAAAAGAAGCAACGATATATGACAAATAAACACACGTGTATAGCAGTTTTATATCTATATATTAAAATAAATATACTGTACCATGCAAGATTCCACAATTTTTTTGGTATAATCTATATCTGTCACTACAACGTTTTAAGAAATTGTTACAAAGAAGCTTTTTAATGTGTTACAGAAACAACCAAGAATGTTTAAAAAAAATTACAACTGGATAATCAATATAGCTTCAGTAGTAGGTTTAGTTGGAAATGTTGGTCAGGCCAACTATAGTGCTGCGAATGCAGGAATGATAGGCTTAACCAAAACTGTTGCAAAGGAATATGCAAGCAGAAGCATTACATGAGTTCATCCATGCTGACATATTATCAATCAATTGCCTCGTAAATGTACACACACTCTTAATATTATAATTTATTTCCTAGACCTTTATGCTCCAAGGTAAGTATGGATAAAAAACACGGAAGAGTGCATAGGAAGGAAAAATTAAGAGCAACAATACTTGAGTAGCTTCACCATGTAAACCAGTGTAAAATATCTTAGCAGTATTTCCACCAAAGTTTTCAGGAAAATGCACAGGTTGCCCACACTCTGAAACCTTGAGAATCTGATTACATATTTATATATCATAAAAAAAGACACATTGATGTCTCAAAATTTATGGATACAAAATAAATATATCAACTTGCAAAAAAATGATTCACAATAACTATAATTACATCCATATAGAAGCACTGCCGAATTGCGAGCCTAACCGTAAGTCAGCACATATGATGATCCAAAATTTGATAACATTTGGATTTATATACTGACAATGTAAATATATCATTAATAACTGAAAAGTCAAAATTCCGGCCAAGCCTTTCCAGTTCCAGCCAGCAATGGAACGGGATTTGGCCAAGAATCTGGTTTCAGCCAAGAATCCTCTACTTTGAGGAGTGAGGGGTAAAACAAAACAAAAAGGAAAAAACTAAATTTCCTTTTTTTATTGGTCAACTTTCTTGTTTCAGATTCAAGAGTAGGTTGACTCAGGTGATCATCACAGCCATCGATCTTATTTTATTTTGTTACTTCTGTTCCAATTTTGGTTTTAGAGTAAGCTTTGGGTTTCAAACCTAAAGAGAGGGAGGGAAAAATAGTAACACGTGACTTCTAATGGAGGCTTGTTTGATTTTTCATTTGGGTTGGGCTCAGATTTGGATCAGTTGTAAGTATTAGTTAGGATTCCGGGTTAATATTTAATAGTGTACAATAACTTGTATAAAATAATCATTAGTGCAGTTGTCCAGTAATTTGGTAAATTAATTGCATGAATGAATTTGAGTTAATAAAATAATTTGTGTTAGATTTGTGAAATACTATCTTTGAGTTAATAAAATAATTTGTGTTAGATTTGTGAAATACTATTTTTGTGAAATACTATCTTTGATTAATAAAATAGTTATAAATCGTTTACAACAAAAATAAGATATATCCACATGATGCTCCAACAAAATAGTTATCGTATCAAAATGGTTGTACGTTGTAGTTAATTCGATGTTTATCCAAATATTGATCTAAACGACATATGCATGCAGGCAGGGCAGTGACTAAGGACGATCACGAGGACAGATACCAAAATGCACTCGATATCCTCTCAAAGGTATCCAAGAAGTGATTATGCAATCCATTACCGGAAGATGATCATGATGAAAAAAGAAGATGGGTTCTGCTATGGACTAAAATTTACCGTATTGAGTCCCTGGAACATTCGATTTTCATTGACAGAGATAATTCTTCCATTATTTGCATCAACATGCATTCTAAACTAATATTTATTATGTTTGACAGGTTCTGCAATACGTTTTTCTTACTACGGGTCACACAAAGCGAATCACCTGCTATAACAAAATACATTCGGATAGCAACATATTCAATGCGCATAACGCTTTGAATTTCAACAGATTGTCTACCCATTTTAGTTTAATTATACCTATTTTAGGTGTTTTACAAACTATATATGTACTATTTTCCAAGTCTACGTAGCTTCTTTGTTTAATGTCGAAGGGTGTATTTGGCCTTTATAAGCCAACATAAATATTAAACAGGTTAATTGGAACAGATGAAATATCCATGGTGAACTTTGAAGCTAAACGTATGATCAGGTAAATGCAGTTGCTCCTGGATTCATCGCATCCAGATATTACACACTCTTAATATTAGAATATGAAGTAATTAGAAATCAATATAGAAGTAAACAAAAAAAACAAATTATCTATGGATATAAAAAGGTAAAAGTGAGTTGCATGTTGATTTTAATGAAAAGCAAATGATAATATTTTCAACTGCTCTAGCATATTTACTCGTCTTCCGATACTTAGCCTTCTACTGTATTATTTCATTATTCGTATAAAATTTAAAGGAAAGGGAAGGAAAACAAATTTACAAAGAAGACTGGATGAGAACTGCTATCTTGTTGCTGCTTGTCATAGTTTTGGTCTTCAATATCTTCAGTCAAACATTTGCAAGTGTAGTTTAATTATCTACATTGCTAGTAGAAATTAACATGTTAATTAAATTTGATTTTGACTGAATTATTTTATTAATGGTATAATTAATTACATCGATCATAAGAAAGGAGATTGAGTTGAGGTTCAAGGCCTCTGATATGTGTGAACAATACTCTAAAGTGGTTATTATGTTGTCAATTGTTATCTCGTAATATTATAGAATAACAGTAGAGGAAAATATGGATATAGAAAAAGACCATAAATTCAAAGTTTAATCTATTCTAAGATGATTAGAATTATCAAGAGTTTAAGTATATATATAGTTGTTCATCTTAACGTGGTTCTTTTTTTTCTTTTTTTCTTTTTTAAAGAAGCTGTGCATGATGCATGATAGGAGCAAAAGTCTATTTTCCTAAAGAGAAGGATAGAAATTAGAGTACCTGCACTTGACCATTATCCCAAACGGATTTGAAGGAAAACAAATTGTGCAGTTGCCCATATAGAAGAAAGCCTTTATCCAAAAAGTTTGCGTCGAAGCTTTAACAATTACCTAAATGAAAAAAAAATACAATAATTAATTAAAAAACAATATGCACATTTATTTATGATTTATCTATTTGAATTAAATGCAAAAAAGTAAGAAACGAAATATGATCCTCCTAGATGTAGACAAAAGCATAATAAATTATATCTCATGCTTACTAGAAGGTGAATCTGCTATAACAATATGTACATTTATTTGATTGTCTTCAAGTACATGAGCGTTGTCGTCGTTTTGAACATTATTGTCTTCCATGTGCTTGTTTTGTACATTAAACTCCTTGAGTAACCCAGATTCCTTTTTCTTCTTTTTTTTGGTTTCGAGTTATCCTCTTCATTTTCTGTAGTAGACAGTAAAAAGACAAACCAGTATAAAGATCAACAAAGAACTATAAGTATTTACAAAAATTAATATAAAACAAAGAACTATAAGTATTTACAAAAATTAATATAAAGTTCATCTTTCATGTGCAGCTTGGTGGTAACTACAAGGAAATATAGAAAGGAAATTAAGCTGATGTGATCTACAAGCTTTCAGACAGTGACCATGAGTACATCATTATTTAAGCATACGAATCAAAATGTATGCATGTTCAAGTTACTAACTTATATCACAAAACTGCCTTTACTAGAAGCTGTGTGTATTTCAAAGACAGTCACTGAAATCATTTGTGTGGGTTACAAATTACCAACAAAACTGCCTTTACTTAGTTCAGTGTTAACGGCTATTATTGTTACAAATTACCAGCGTCTTTTCCCGTTGGAAGCATTTTCAAAATTTATAACTGTTAGGAAACTTGGTAACTTAGTAAATAAAATGAAGTACCAAGGAGGTTTGCAAATTATTTCTCTGAGAAGTGTTTACTGTTTAGATATAATTTCAGATCTAAACGAATTTTACAGGGGCTATCTAAATGCAGCTGCTACATCAATAAATCATATGTCCTTTGTTAAATTATCAATCCCAGCCAGCTTAAGCCCAAGTACAAGAAAATCCAGTATAATGAAATGTTTCACAAATATAAAAAGATGATACAAATAGGACACAATGAAGAATCAACTAAAAATCTGGTAGCAAAAGAAGAGAAAAGACAAATTGATAAAGAGATATCTGTTAACGCTAAAAAATGAACGCTAACACCCGGTGTGTGTAATAGGATTGTGAAAGCACCACCCGTTGGTACGGGAACAGAATATAAGCTGAAAATAGCAGAAAAGCAGTAAATGAACAATAGATTTATAGTGGTTCGGCCCGTAATTGAGCCTACGTCCACTTTATAGTCTTTTATTGCTGATTCGGTTACAATTTGATACAATATCCTTCAAAATACAATACAACTTGATCATGAAAGCACTCTTGACTACTAGCTCAATCTTTGATGATGAAACTCGACGAATCCGTGTTGGATGTAAGGAGTTCTTCTCGAAGCTTGTTGTAGTATCTCGAATGCTTGAAGATCTTTGATTGCTGAATGAGAGGAGACTTCGACAGAGTAACGGCGCTTGAAGAAATGAATGGCCAAAAGTCCTCTTCATGTTGGAAGTGGTGGTCTATTTATATGGATCGAATTCTGAATCTCTTGTTTTTGCCAAGTCATGAGTCGTGACCGACTTAAGATAAGTCGTAACTCGTAGTTGACTTAGGATGAGTCGTAACTTGTGGGCGCCTTACTGGGTTCATCTTGTGGCTCAGTCGAAGACAAGTGCTAAGTCGTTGCCGACTTACCAGATAAAGGTAGATAAGCCTGGACTCTGGATTTTAACCTGATAGCCCTTAAGTCGTATAACCCTTAAGTCGTAAGACCCTTAAGTCGTAAGACCCTTAAGTCGTAAGACCCTTAAGTCGTAAGACCCTTAAGTCGTAAGACCTTTAAGTCGTAAGATCCTTAAGTCGTATGACCCTTAAGTCGTATGACCCTTAAGTCGTAAGACCCTTAAGTCGTAAGACCCTTAAGTCGTAAGACCCTTAAGTCATAAGACCCTTAAGTCGTATGACCCTTAAGTCGTAAGACCTTTAAGTCGTAAGACCCTTAAGTCGTGAGACCCTCTTGAGTCGTAGACAGCTTAACTCGTTGAGTCGTAGACAGCTTAACCCGCTGAGTCGTAGATAGCTTAACTCGTTGAGTTGTAGATAGCTTAACTCGTTGAGTGTTAAGTCGGAGACCCCCCTTAAGTCGTAGGCCTGCTAACTCGTAGGTCCCTTCAGCAATTAGGTCGTTAGCTCTTAAACTCGTTAGGTCGTGACATAGCTTAAGTCGTTCACTTCTTATCTCGTAGGCCGTTGATAGTGTTGACTCGTTAAGTCGTCTGGGCCATGTGTCGTATGCTGTGAAGCTCTTAAGTCGTACACCCACTAAGTCGTAAACTGTTAAGTCGAGGCCTGTTGAGTCGTAGACTGTCAGGTCGTGTACTTCTTAAGTCTTTAGGAACTGGAGCTATATGTCATCGATGACTTAAGCTAAGTCGTAACCCATTAGGTCGGAACCTTCTTAAGTCGTAGTCTTTAGGTCGCAGCATTGCTAAGTCGCGAAGTCTTTAGGTCGCGACATTGCTAGGTCGCGAAGTTACCTTCAGTAGTTAGGTTGTAGACTCTCTTAGGTCGTAGCTCCCTAACTCGGTAGGTCGTAAGTCGTTCAAGCCGTAGATCCTCTTTCAGCAGTTAAGTCGTAAGTCGTCGAGTCCATTTAGGTTTTAGGCTTTTTAACTCGTTGGCTTCTTATAAGTCGTGGCATAATCTGAGTCATTCATTTCTTAACTCGTAGGTCGTTGCTAAAAGGGAGTTAACATTTGCCCCTCGAAGTACACGCCTTAAGTCGTAAGTCGTGTGCTTCGATTTCCTTAGCTTGCTTCTTGATGAGTGCGCTAAATCGCGACCGACTTAAGATGAGTCGCAGGTCGCGAACGACTTAGTATAAGTCGTAAGTCGGATGTGCCGATTCACCTTTCACTGTCCCAGGGTATAAATAGCTTAGGTCGTTCCTTCTTCTCCTTCACCTGTTTCATTCCGTCATTTGCAAGCATTCAAGTTCTTCTCAGACAAACTCAATTACTCGATCGCCAGACATCTTCAATTTCGTATTGCGTAAGTGATCCCATTCTCTGATCAATCCTCGGCTATCACCGAACTATGAATTTCGCTTACCTTATGCCTTGCTTCACGATTTTTGTTTCGATTGATCGCCGAAGAAATCGAAATGGTTCGACTTGGCTTTCGGTGATTTGCGAGAAGAAGGGGAAGAGTTTCAGTGCATTTAGGTTTGCTGATTCGTGATCTTAGAAGGGATGAAGAAGCCATTATCGGGTTGGAGAATTATGAGGAATGGGATCCTTAGTAGAGGAAAGAATTTGAGGAGAGGAACTGATGCTTTGGTTTGAGTAGGAGATAGCTCGAGACCCCCTGAGAACGACCTAACACTTTCTCAGCTTGGATCGCGCGCGACTTAACTCTTCTGGTTGCCTACTACAGCATTAGGTTTAGGTCGTTGCCGAGCTAGGACAAGACTTTTCTTTTGTGTGGCTTACGGCCTAAAAAGTTAACGACCTATCTTGTTGCAGTCTCATGGATCGTTGACGAGTTAGCACTTAAACCTTTAACTTGCGAGCACATCTGAATGACTAGGTCGTGGATGAGATAGCCCTTAACTCGTAACTCGCAAACTCATCTGAACAACTTAATAACTTAAACTCCATGACTTCGAATTCTTGGACTAGGATGACCTGACTTAAGAGAACATGCCTTGAACATCTTGACTCGCACAATACGACTTAAAAGCCCCGACCTACGATAGGTCGTTAAACGACTTAAGACTTAGATGAACTTGTACAGAAGTTGGCTGGACTCTTGAATTTGAACTGTGTTGTGTTTCCTCCCACACTGTCTTGACTTTAATGCTAATAACCTGCTTAACACAACATTCACAGAATACTGGGACGAATATACTGCCACTGACCGCCCACATCGAATGACAGATTAGTTGACAAAGAAAAAATTAAATTAAATGAACTGTATGAGTGAAATGCTATACAATAACCAATTCAAGTGAAGTATTAAAGCAAAATCGTAACGGTAAACTAAAACTGATTTGTCTGCATTAACACTGCACTTGAGCATTAACAAGTTCTGAAATCTCGTAATCGACTGATTGTCAGTTAGTTTAATTCCAGTTATACTTGCTTTTTCTTGTTTTCATTAGTTTTGCACAGCACTTCACATTTTTAGGAAACGTGCACCTTAATATTTGATCATCCAGTTGATTGTGTAGAATGGCGTCTCAACAAGAAGACTTCGAACTAGCTGGAGAAACTTTTCCAATTGCTACTCCATCGAATGATCCCCCGGAAAGGACTCCTACCACTCTGAGTCATAAAGTCTTCCGTCAACTATGCACCCAGTTTGGCATTGCTGAATTTGACGCTTTGCTCCCTGGAGTAAATGACACTGCTGATAGGCCGCCCCATGGCTTTGTCGCAGTGAACCGCCAAATGTGCTTGAGTGGAGCGATTACCCCGTTTAATGACTGTCTTCGAGAACTTCTCCTTCAATTATCTATCTCCCCTTTTCAACTACACCCTAATGGCTACGCCATCCTGCTGGGACTGTGTGTGCTTTTTAGGAGAACGCTGGACCGTTTTCCCAGTTTTGGAGAAATTTGCTTCCTGTGCTCATTTGCAAAGAACAAAGACCATCCCTCTATCACAGTTGTAAGGAGTGCCAGGAACCGTAAACTGATTATTGGTCTTCCTGAAAGCGTTCCTGGGTTTCTGAGCCAGTTTTTCTTTGTTCGTTGTCCCCCGGGATTTTACGCCATTTGGAGAGTGGGAAGTACGACTATCTATCTTTTCCCTGTGTTTTCTAAATTCTTCGAAGTCCAAATTGTCAAGTGTTAACTTCTTTTTCTACTGTTTTAGCGCTCCCTCCCCCCTCTAGGGAACCTCGTCACAAAACTACCTTCGAGAGGCTTATGGCCATGCCGGTTGAGGAGAGGAGTGTTCAATTTCTATTGAAAGATGAGTTCCTCCATGAATTTGGACTCTTACATCCTTCCCGCTCCACTCAGTCACATGAAGTCCCTGATTCTCCAGTTGAGGAGTCAGATGCCCCTGTTTCTGCTAAAGAACCTTCACCGAAAGAACTTACCATTGAGACTTCATTGGTAAAGTGTTCTACTCTTACCGACATTGCGGGGTCGTCCAGTAAGTTAGCACTTGCCCCGGTTATTGAAGAGGAGGAAAATCTTCACATTCTTGAAAAGACGGCTGGGGTGGAAGTTGAAAAAGATAATTCTCCCTTGCATCATGGCGATGATACTTTTGACAGTTTGAGCGACATCATGATAACCTCTCAGGAGCTCTTTAAAGATGATGCCTCTAAAGCGATCTCTTCTGTCATCGAAGCAACCTCTTCTTTGCAACAAACCACAACGCCTTCTATACAAGCCGTCACCATTCCCACACAAAAAAGTGGTTTGTAGTTCGACGCGCATAGCCCACACGCCACACACACTTAGGATTTTGGCACTTATATGCACTTAGCTCCTTTAATTTGAAAATTTCTAAGACTTGCCTTTCTTTTTCAATTTCAGGTTCTACAATGGGGCGAAGTGGCTCTTACTTTGACAAATTCCAGCGTCACGGAAGCCGCGATGCTTATGACTTCAGGAGTTATATTGGCGCTCCGAAGGAAACTGATGAGGAAAGGGCTGCTAGAAAGGCTCACGAAAGGCGAGCTCATGAAGAACGTCGTCGGAGAGAAGATGAAGAGCACTATGGGAGTAGAGACGAGCGACGTGACTCTTCCCGCAAAAGCGACGATCCTTACAAGAGGAAATCTTACGATGATAAGGGGAAGAGTCATACTTCTGATGATTCCAGCAAACGGATCAGACTTGGTGAGAAAGACACATCTAATATCTCGGAAAAGACTACCGCTTCTATTCCTCCTAATACATCGTCCGGTTCTCCTACCCTTAAGGAGTCTGACATCCAGGCAATTATTAATAGGCCTCAGTATCAAGCCGGGGACGGGCCTCCCACACTTCAGAGCCGATTTCCAAATTGGTGTTTAAGAGGAGTCCGTTTTGACTTAGATTTGGTTCCCATTGATAAGCAGGCGATGCTGAGAAATGTCGATGCCGTCAAGCTTGACATTGAAAGAATGTCTGGATGGCAGAAGCTGGTTGATGAACTTCAAAGGGTCAACCATATGAACCTTGAGGCGATGATGACCATGGAGAACGATAAATCAGAATGGGACAAATGGCGTAAGCAGCATGATGCGGAGATGAAAAGCATTAGTGATGGTTATGGGAAGCTCGAAGCTGAAGTTGAAAGACTCAAAAATGAGCTTGCCGCTTCTTCCACTTCTTATTCTCAGAAAGAAGAAATGCTTCAAAAACAAGTTTGAGACGCCCATGCTGCTCAACGAGATACTGAAGTAAAACTTGAAGCAGAACAGCATGTTACTAGAAAATATCGTGATGACGCTGCTCAACTTCAGGAGAAAATCAGCTCTCGAGACTTAGAAATTGCGAGGCTGCAATCCCAGTTATTGAAAGCTGAAAGAGAGCGTGATGAAGCTCTCTCTGGTAAGGCTGCGGCTGAAGAATCCCAAAAGGCAACCAAAGCCACTATTGACGCGACTTTATTCGACTTTTATATGCATTGCGTCCTGGGGCGTGGGAGCCTTTCATTTTTGGGACCAGAATATGAAGTCACCTTAGCGGAAGTATGGGAGGCAATCATCGACTTGTTTGGCGGTGCCGGTTATGCTGAAGCAGATCTTCAAGCTACCTACTTAGGTGAGAGCGACCGCGTTGCCCTTGCCAAAGGAAAAGAGCAGCTTACCCGAGTGCGGGCCGAGGCGACGGGAGAGAAGCTTCCTGAGAGAGAAATACCTCCTATTGCTCCTGCTTATACTTTGGCTTTAGCTTACGCGGATATTACTGGCTCTAGTTCTCATTCCACGCCTCCCGCTAAGGTTGACAAAGAAACTATAACCACTCCTACAGAGGAAGAGGCAATGAAGGACTTCCAGGCTCGAGAATTTGAGATTGATCTCGCTAAACCGGCTTCTCCAGGTAACTTTGACGAGACGAATTCAGTGAATCGCTTATTCGACTTAACCGAGTTTGACAAACCTCTTACTTATCACTTAAGCTTTGACGATTCACGGTCTTCTTTTTTCTCGGAGAATACTGATTTTGATTTCTTTTATTATGCAGCAGACGTGCCGGAAACTGCACCAATTCTTCCTTCTTCAGCTGCCGTTCCTTCTCCTTCTCAAGTTACTCCTCTTCCAGCTTCTCAACCAGGTTCACAGGAAGAACCGATAGCAGCCCTTCAAGGTTTGGACGAACCACCTGCTTCCGAGGAACAGAAAGCAGAAGATCTGGAAGATAGCGAGAAGACCCTGGAGCGGTCTTTTGACTACGACACAAAGCTCTCTACATTTCTTGCTCCGAGGAGTGAATCTTCTTCCAAGAAGAAGGGGAAACGTGTGGCTTCGAAGAAAGGAAAGAAAAGTTCTTCTACTGTTGGGGATGAAGCAGAGATCGATCCGGCTGAGTCTCTTTCTCCTTCTTCTCCGATACGGCCTACGAAACTAATTACTAGGCCGGGTAAAAGCTCCAAGGGTGGGAAGAAGGAGAAATGAGTTTGATTTTGTCTTTTCTGCTTTTTGTATTGACCGAAGATTGTGCGGATACCGGTCTCCGCTCCTTTTTGTAATCTGCATAATGTAAAAAGCTTCCATAATATTGAATAAAATAGCTATTTTACTTGTACAAATTCTTGTGTATGTGAGAATGCATCTGTTTCTCTTTTTTAGTGTAGAACAAATGATTCTTTATCTGTTTTTCACGATATTGTAATGAACTCGCGGTATGTTGCTTGCATATTACTTTATTCATGTAACTGAATCGTATAGTGTTGCCCCCATACCGCAAGTGCATTGCAACATTTCTAGCTTCTTCAAGATTGATACTCTTATTTCAGAGAATAACTACTCCACTTTTAAGGGAAGAATCATTCTGCTTTTAATAGAGTATATCTCGTCTTTAGAGAAGTTTTTACTTTCTCTTTCTTCCTGAAGAACACTTCAACTTTTGGGAATGATCACTTTTATTTGTTAAAGAGTGAATTTTCCCGCACAATGAAATGAGCTTCTGAGAAAGGTTTTGATTTTGTGCCCCAGTAAAGGGTTTATTTTTGGTACTTCAAGCAAGGTGAAGTGCGCCTCTGAAGAGGTCTTTTGGTTTCTGAAGAGAAGCGATTTTGGTCTCCGAAGAGAAGCAATTTAGGTCTCTGAAGAGAAGCAACTTTGGTCTCCGAAGAGAAGCAATTTTGGTCTCCGAAGAGAAGCAATTTTGGTCTCCGAAGAGAAGCAATTTTGGTCTCCGAAGAGAAGCAATTTTGGCATTTCAGCTCTGGTGAAGTGGGTCTCCGAAGAGAAGCATTTTGCACTTCTACACGGGTGAAATGTGCCTCCGAAAAGGGCTTTTTAGCATTTCATCACTGGTGAAGTGGGTCTCCGAAGAGAAGCATTTTGCACTTCTACACGGGTGAAATGTGCCTCCGAAAAGGGCTTTTTAGCATTTCATCACTGGTGAAGTGGGTCTCCGAAGAGAAGCATTTTGCACTTCTACACGGGTGAAATGTGCCTCCGAAGAGGGCTTTTGCCTCCGAAAAGGTCTTGAAATTGCCTGGAAGTTACTTTCTCATGGTTGAGTGGATCCACGGGGCGGACGCAAGTTGCTTGATTGGATGTTCGTTTGCACAAACGATCGCAATCAATTAACAAGGGCCCTGTTCCTTCAGCTTGGGAAGGTGCCCCTCCGGTGGTTCCACCAATCTTGTTATTGAGAGAAGCACTTTCATTTATTGGCGTGCCTCGTTAGAGGGCTTTGTTGATCTTTGGGAAGGAGCATCGGTTGGTTGGTGTGCCAGGAAGGTTGCTTCTCAGGGGCGAGTAGATCCACGGGATGGACGCAAGCTGCCTGATCGGATGCATCACGATCAGTTAGCAAGGGCCATGTTCCTTCTGCTTGGGAAGGTGTCCCTTCGGTGGTTCTACCGGCCCTTTTATTGAGGAGCAAAATTCCTTTTGGTTGCTTCCGTGCTTGCTTGGCCATGTTCTCCCATCATCTGCCCATTAGCGATCTTTTGTTATCATTTCCAAGCGTATCTTCGTTCCTTTTGTAAGCAAATTGCCTTATCCGAAGAAGTGGACTTCACTGTTGAATAACTTCATGGGACAAACGCGAGTTACCTAGCTGGATGTCTGTTCATATTGACAATCACAACTGGTTAACGAAGGCTTGCCCTAGTGAAGTTGCCAACTTTTTATGTGAGGTTCTTCTTGTATAGGATTTGAATATGGAATTTTTTGTTGCTTGGTATTTGCTTTAATAAATGATTTGTAAGGCTCGCTTAGCTTTGCGATGGGTGAGCTTTGCTTTAATGACCTGCAATATTAGATCGATATTTTAGCAATACATTTAGAGTATTTACACATCGAAATATAACAGGCGTTTTATAATAGAAAACACAGAATGCATAGTTTTTCATTATTCAGTTACGCTGATTTCTCAGCGGTTTACAATGCAGAAATTACACATCCATCATCATTTTTTTACAAATTTAAGCAACTCTGTTAAGCAAAAAATGGATGCTAGTGATTGTTGTTTCAGAATCTCCGGACTGATTTTCCATTTGCACTAGATTTGCAGCTTCGGATTTATATACCAGAGAAAGTGAAAGATGCCCCAGTTGCAATTTTGTGGACAATTAGCAGTCGTCCCAACTTCTGCCTGCTGGGTGTGGACCTCCTGTGACAACATTAATGACAAGCTTTTCTGAATCTTGCACTGTAGTGTTGTTGAGAGAATCGGATTGATGGGTAGGACGTTGTTGATCCTGAGTGGATGAGGTTGGATCAACTCCGCTTCTCTTAACGTATTGTTGGAGTTTACCCTACTCCAGCAATTCTTCAATCACATTCTTTAACTGGCGACATTGGTCAGTGTCATGGCCAGGTTGATTGTGAAATTGGCAGAATTTTCCGTTACGCTTTGCACCTCTCGTCATCTCAGGTGGCTTAGGATACCTGACAACGTCCTTTGTTGCAAAAAAGATATTTCTTGGTGTATCAGTTGAAGGAGTATAATCCGAAGGGTTAAAGCGGCGAGGTTTCTTTTCATTTCCCTGGCTCTTTCCTCCTTCATTCTCCCTTTTCTGACTTTCAGATTCTCTTTTATTAGATGGGATATTGTTATTATTAGTTTGGGCAGCAACCACTTTCGATGTCGTAGAAAGGCTTTCAAGGCGAATGAACTCGTCGGCCTTTTTATAAAATTTATCAAGTGAGTTCGGTTCCTTCATCTTTAGCCATATTCCAAATTTACTCGATTTATCAATGGCTCGCATCAAATAAGTCAAGATCATGCGTGGTTCCGCATTTTCTACTTCGGCTAAAGCTATATTGAAACGGCTCAAGAAAGATTTGATTGATTCTCCGGGCGCTTGTTCAAGGTTAGACAGTGACATTATATCCTTAGCTTTTGAAGCATACAATCTGAACTGTTCTTTAAACTTTTGTGTTAAGTCAGAGAACTTATCTACAGACCGAACTGGAAGCTTTGTGAACCAAAGTAAAGCCACACCTTCCAGGTATACTGGAAAGTATCGACACTTGATCTCGTCTGATGCTCTTGCACCGGTCATATGCCAATCGTATTTGTATAGGAAATGATTAGGGTCACTGGTTCCCCTATAGGCTTGGATAGTAGGAGGTGCAAATTTCCTTGGAAACTCCGCTCTCAGGATCCTTTCAGTAAATGGAGTTCTGCTTGGCGTGAATCCCCAGTCAGCCTCATCCTCTTCCCTTTGCATGCTCTCTTTCATGATGCGGCCAACCATTTCAGACAGGTACTCTTTATTGTTCAAAGACACCTCCGGGCAAGCATCAGTTCTTCCCTCGGAAGTTTGCCCGGGCATATGTTCATGACAAGTTGGTTGCAGCATAGAACCATCAGCTTAGAAAGGTGGCATTTCAGGAAGAGTAGTTTGATGGTTTTCTGGTTGACGATTTGCCCCGAGCAGAGCAGTTAATCTATCCATCATCAAAGCGTTTTGAGTTTCAATTTGTTGGTATAATCTAGAAACTGCGTCGTCCAATTCAGCCCTGGTGACTCCAAAGGTAGGAGTCGCTTGGTCTGTTGTTGGGGAAGCG
Organism: Allium fistulosum; assembly: GCA_030737815.1. Classification (NCBI taxonomy): domain Eukaryota; kingdom Viridiplantae; phylum Streptophyta; class Magnoliopsida; order Asparagales; family Amaryllidaceae; genus Allium; species Allium fistulosum. The sequence continues at coordinate 887,167,490 of CM060903.1, read as the reverse complement.
GAAGTCCCTTCGTGAGCATTTCTGGATCTGATAGGTCTACCTCTTCTTCCAGGAGCCATTATTTCGGATCTGGTTTTTAAGAGAGGTTCTTTTTATGAATCTTTGCGAAGCAACGGTGGATGATCGCCTGAGTTGGGTTCTCAGTGAAAGCACCAAAATGTTAACGCTAAAAAATGAACGCTAACACCCGGTGTGTGTAATAGGATTGTGAAAGCACCACCCGTTGGTACGGGAACAAAATATAAGCTGAAAATAGCAGAAAAGCAGTAAATGAACAACAGATTTATAGTGGTTTGGCCCGTAATTGAGCCTACGTCCACTTTATAGTCTTTTATTGCTGATTCGGTTACAATTTGATACAATATCCTTCAAAATACAATACAACTTGATCATGAAAGCACTCTTGACTACTAGCTCAATCTTTGATGATGAAACTCGACGAATCCGTGTTGGATGTAAGGAGTTCTTCTCGAAGCTTGTTGTAGTGTCTCGAATGCTTGAAGATCTTTGATTGCTGAATGAGAGGAGACTTCTACAGTGTAACGGCGCTTGAAGAAATGAATGGCCAAAAGTCCTCTTCATGTTGGAAGTGGTGGTCTATTTATATGGATCGAATTCTGAATCTCTTGTTTTTGCCAAGTCATGAGTCGTGACCGACTTAAGATAAGTCGTAACTCGTAGTTGACTTAGGATGAGTCGTAACTCGTGGGCTCCTTACTGGGTTCATCTTGTGGCTCAGTCGAAGACAAGTGCTAAGTCGTTGCCGACTTACCAGATAAAGTTAGATAAGCCTGGACTCTGGATTTTAACCTGATAGCCCTTAAGTCGTAAGACCCTTAAGTCGTAAGACCCTTAAGTCGTATGACCCTTAAGTCGTAAGACCCTTAAGTCGTAAGACCCTTAAGTCGTAAGACCCTTAAGTCGTAAGACCCTTAAGTCGTATGACCCTTAAGTCGTAAGACCTTTAAGTCGTAAGACCCTTAAGTCGTGAGACCCTCTTGAGTCGTAGACAGCTTAACTCATTGAGTCGTAGACAGCTTAACCCGCTGAGTCGTAGATAGCTTAACTCGTTGAGTTGTAGATAGCTTAACTCGTTGAGTGTTAAGTCGGAGACCCTCCTTAAGTCGTAGGCCAGCTAACTCGTAGGTCCCTTCAGCAATTAGGTCGTTAGCTCTGAAACTCGTTAGGTCGTGACATAGCTTAAGTCGTTCACTTCTTATCTCGTAGGCCGTTGATAGTGTTGACTCGTTAAGTCGTCTGGGCCATGTGTCGTATGCTGTGAAGCTCTTAAGTCGTACACCCACTAAGTCGTAAACTATTAAGTCGAGGCCTGTTGAGTCGTAGACTGTCAGGTCGTGTACTTCTTAAGTCTTTAGGAACTGGAGCTATATGTCATCGACGACTTAAGCTAAGTCGTAACCCATTAGGTCGAAACCTTCTTAAGTCGTAGTCTTTAGGTCGCAGCATTGCTAAGTCGCGAAGTCTTTAGGTCGCGACATTGCTAGGTCGCGAAGTTACCTTCAGTAGTTAGGTTGTAGACTCTCTTAGGTCGTAGCTCCCTAACTCGGTAGGTCGTAAGTCGTTCAAGCCGTAGATCCTCTTTCAGCAGTTAAGTCATAAGTCGTCGAGTCCATTTAGGTTTTAGGCTTTTTAACTCGTTGGCTTCTTATAAGTCGTGGCATAATCTGAGTCGTTCATTTCTTAACTCGTAGGTCGTTGCTAAAAGGGAGTTAACAATATCTGAAGATGTCAACAACAGTTCGATATAAAGATAAAGAGAGAAAATAAATCAAAAGGCACGAACGACCATTTTTTATACAAATGAAAAGAGATGTAAATCAAGATGAATCTCATGGGTATGGGTAAACTTTTTTCAAATGTAAATAAAATACTTCCGGGACTCACCACTGTTACCTCTAATTTCTACATTCAACATTTGTATGTTTTTTTGGATAATGATGTAGTTGTATTTCGGTTTACAAGTATTCATTGACATGTCTAAAGGTAATATACCATTGGTTTTTCAGATTAGTATTTTTTATTTAGTTATTAAAAATATGATTGCTTCATTATTTGGTCTTCTGGGCATTCTATTCCTAATGAACTCCAAATCCTGAAACAATGTTAATTCAGTTGTAAGTCTGGATATACTTATTCTTCATTGTTCATTACATGATTGTATAATTAGTAATCAAAACAAAATCTGGTTTTATTTTTTATGTACGTAATTTGGTATGGCAAAAAATTAATGGAATTTCATACGAAAAAATTTATCAGATTTTGTTCTGATAATTAATATACATATCTGTAATGATTTACGAATACAATTGCAGGATCACTTGATGTAAGTGGCAGATAATTTCTTATTTGATTTCTTTGCAGCTTTATGTTCATGTTTTTACTGCATTTGAACGTTGGGTAGCTACATACAAATATCATTCTGTTTTTGTATGCTTTAGTGCTGGTGAAGGACCCTTTTTTTTCTTTTTTCTTTAGCTGTTGTAGTTTATTACATACAGATACTAATCTTACACTTTCCACCTTTTTCATACCATCGATTAATTAAAAGGACAGTGTTTAAGATAGCTCCTAAGAGTAAAATTTAATAGTAATATATATGAGTACATGTCATCGCATTGTGCTGAAAATATAAAGGAAACGCAGGGACAGCAGAACAGAGTCATGCAGTGTTAATGAACTAGCTAACGTTGTAATTAATGAGCGGCGCTGACCGTCTAACCAGTTTTGTTTCATTGTCACATAATATCCTAATCTTCTTGATGTTCTTACGTATACACTCCATTGATCACAAACATTGATCACCTTTTTTCATATATATGCTTCTTGTTTAACGTAGGGACTGTGGTTCCTTTTGTCTTCTTGGTCTCCACGTGTTAAAAAGAAGCCCATACTGCTTGTAAATCGAGTTAAGTAAAACTTTTTATAGTTGCTCTTGTTAAACACACAAGAAGAATTAACAACACAGTGGAACTGCATATCATAATATATATGACGCAAGAGGCCAGTAAAAAGGTAAAAAAGTAAAAGAAAATTTAGTAAAAAGGTGAAAAAGAAAGTGGAAGGGGAGTAAGCAGTTAAAAATAGGGGCAGTGAGTGCATTAAGTGAAGAGAACAGAAGGCAAGATTCATGTTCAAAGGAGAGTGGCATGTACAGCTAAACTTTTTTCAAATGATAGCTTATAAGAAATAATAATAAAATGACTTTGCAACAACATTATAATTTTTATAATAAACATTTTGAAAACTCATGTAGTATTATAATTTTTACAATAAACACGTTTTATTTTAACTTTAACTATTAAATTTAAAATCTTTAACATTAATATTCAAACGGTTTTGAAAATTAGCCCAAGGCCCAAATTACGTTGGGCATTTTCTATTAGGAGCAACCTTCGGGCTCACTTCACCTTTCGGGCTAGGCCGGTAACCAAGTAGGACATGATACTTAATTACTCAATTTCAATCCTAAACATTACCTTGCTAGACACTGTACTAAGTGGACAAGCTTAATTAGTTAGCCTTAATATAACTAATTTAAACCGTATATTATATTGAGTTCTAATACCATTGTTGGAACTGGACTAACCCGCAGCGGAAATTATGGATGAATTTCAAAAATTTTACCCTATTGAATCTTTTATTGGGCCTATGAAGTCTAACTGAATTAGAACATTTCTATATTTCATTTAAATAAAATCATTTATTTTATTTAAATTCAAATATATTAAGATATGAAATTAATTTTATTTGATTTAGTTTATACATAAATGTATCATATACATATATGTGTGAGTGCATGTGTAATATAATAAGCCGTGAAAGGTATAATATGTCCATATATAGATGTTGGTATTTACATCGCAACAGACATATTAGCTTATTTTGTATGTCATGTATGTTGTCCAAATATGTGCATGTATATGTGTTACAAAATACACACACACGTGTATGTATAAATATATAATATACAGTATATGAACATAAAACATTTATATATAGATAAATGTATATATAGAAAGAGAGAGAACAATTATTAAAAATTATTTATAATTCAAAATTAACTTAGTTTTGCAAACATAATAATTTTAGTATTTTAATTTGTATATATTATGAATAAAATAATATTTTCATCCATAAATAATTAACATAAAATAATCTATTAATGAAAATTCAAATTTTACAATTTTTGAAAATCTAGGATCATAAAATAGAGCTTAGAAAAAATCTGAAGATTTTTCAAAGTTGAAATATTATTTTTAAAAACAAATACATTCATTTCGGCAATAATTATTTAACATAAAATAATATTTTATTAAAAATTCAAATTTTAAAATTTCAGAAATTCTAGGATCATGAATGAAAGGTTATGAAAATTCTGAAGAAATTTTCAACTAAATTATTATTTTTAATAAATCATAAGCTGTTTTTCCGAAATAATATTAATTATTAGAAATAATAAAATTTATTGAAAAATTACTAAATTTTTTCTATATGTTTCTGAAATGATATAATATTTTAAAAAAAATATAATTTAATTTTTAATTTAATAATTATTTTATATATAATAAACAATTAAAAAATTTAATAAATGTTAATTTAAAAATATGAATATATGTATGATAATTAATTTTCGAATTTTTAAATTCATATTATATATAAATAAATGTACTAAATTTTTTAAATCATATATATATATATATATATATCTTATATATGCATATATGCTATTATGAGAGAGAAATATATACTAATATATATATATAGTAATTTATTAATAAATATATATAAAACAATTATTAATGACAAAAATTGATTTTGTACAGTAAAAAACATTTTTCTATACATAAATCAAATAGTATAATAAACAATTTATGCACATAACCAAACTGATTTGTGACAAACACATCTACTTATAAAATCTCACCTAACTAAACATATAGTTGCAATATTTTTAAACAGATATGAAATTGCTCATTATAGGATCATAGAATATAATTTAATTACTGTAATATGAATTAAAAATACCAATTTAATGATGCCTTTGAATCCATGTTGAAGCAGTGACTTTCCTTCCTTTTACTGTTCTTGATTCGTCACATTGCAAGTTCAGAATCACTGACCTCTAACTATCGAATAGTATTATTTTAATTTGAAATATATTTGAGAATTTTGGAGTGGATTGAGAGCTATGTTTTAACTAGCAATGTAGAAGGTAATGGCGGCCAAAAAGGTTCATTTTCTAATTTTTAGAGATACATACATACATACATATATACATACATACATATATACATATATACATATATACATATATATAGGGTTGTATATATATACATATATATAGGGTTGTATTAGAGAGAAACGAAGAAAACCTTTTTACCCATTCTCACTTGATCTCAACCCATTATCTCCAAGCCAATTTCCTATGTTTTAGCCACCCCTAGACTTTCCCAAAACCGAAATTTTGCAGCCCTAATGATGGGCCTTAAACCCATCTAAGCCCAAGTCAAAATACTATGCAATTAAATTAAATTTAATCGTTTGTCGATATTGTATCGATCGATATATTTATAACGTTTATAAATATATATAACATTATTTATTTCCCAAATCATACTCAAATTTTATAATTAATATTTCATAAATATTAATTAATTTAATTAATTTTATAACAATTATAAACTAATTAAATCGTTCGGTCTTAAGGGAATTCATCATTTCGGCTGTGTAGCTCTTGGGTGTAAATTTGGTCAACGATTAACATCGAACTATTCTAATGTTAACGTCCACACGTCACTTAGTAGGTGGTGTGACATTATGGCCAAATTTATCGCTTACTCATTTTCGGTAAAATCCAATTTTAGTTTAATAAGCGTTACCCGGTTGTGACATTTGTTTACACCAATTCTCTTCGTCAAAACTATATCACTTTGGACTTATGGAATTTGGTAATGGTCAACCTCATCCACATTCAACTTTATAGTCCAAATACAAAGTCCTTGGTTCAATAATAACAATTATTAATAACCGAAATGTTCTGGCCAGAGACTTTGACTTTGACTTGACTATTGTACTAACCGCATATAACTGAGGAGACGAATCCTCTCTTGAATAGTGCTTCATTTCCAATACTTCCACTCGACCCAACTATAGTCACTCGATGGATGCCATGGAATGATTTGGCTATAATCAAAGCGAAGTTTTCATATTGAAGGTCCACAGTATTCTCAAGTTAAGAGAACTGTGTAAATCAGTCACATCGATATTTTCTGTTTGACCCTAGTTATATTAACCAACAGAAAACTATCGAGTGAGTCGTTCCGTAGTTATCCAATAACTGTTAGTACGTAACCCCTAGGTGCCCTCTAGTAGTTATGAGTAATACACTGTCCAACATTTGGAGAGCGTTACGTACTGTAGTCTCAACGGCTATATCGATATCCAGTCTCGATGCATCTTGACTAGGAACATTTAAAATGGTATATTTGTTTCGTTGTGATAAATTACTTATGAAATTCTATATGAGTGGATCGTATAGGATATATATATATATATATATATATATATATATATGCAAGTATAAACCACTAACTATATAATACAACTTGATAAGTGATAGTAGCAAAGTAAATGAAAATAATCACACCAGGATTTTATACTGGTTCGGACCTCCCGTCCTACGTCCAGTCCCGAAGCTCCTCTTCGGAATTTCCTTTCAACTAACCCTCACTTGACCCGGAGGAACAGGTTTACAATAGCAGAGTTTCTTTGTCAAGAATGTGTTCTATAACACGGATGTTGACTATTGAGTACAAATGCTTCCAATATATATATATATATATATATCTAGAGAGTGTTTGAATGAGAAGTTCTGTATATATGGAAGAGTTAAATACACGTAGTTGATTGCTTAGAGATCAGGAATAGATCAGAGTATAAGAGATAAAAGCGTAAGTAGGTAAGGTAAGTCTTTCTCTTGAATTCCTGATGCTATTTATAGTGATGAAGAGTCTCTATGTGTAGTTGCCTTCATTAACAATCGTTGCATAGTTGCTCCTGTTGGTGATGAAGAGTTGCAGTGAAGAGGAGCGGATGTGTCTCTTCGGATGTGACAGTTGGAGTTTGAAATTACACAGTCGAGCCTATTTTCAGACGTCTGGAAAGTGACTTCAGACGTCTGGCCTTCATATATTTTTTGTGTCTAGTAGCATTTCAGACGTCTGAGTTTATAAACCAGACGTCTGGTCTTTACTTCTGTTTTATGTCTGGATGTATGTCAGACGTCTGGTTTCTTCTGAGTTTGTGAACCAGAGAACTTAACCAGACGTCTGGTCTGTGCACTTAGACGTCTGGATTAGTGCATGTTGCTTTTCTTAGGTCTGTATAACTTCTTTTCGGATTCTCTCGACTTGTAGCCTCTTGATACTTCTTTTGAGTCTTGTTCTTGTCTCTTTAGTGATGTTTCTATATCAACTTCCTGTATATGTACATTTGTTTTCCATTGCATAGTTGTGATCATCGAAACCAAGGAATTGATTTCCTAACAATCTCCCCCTTTTTTATGATGACAACTATACAATGTACTTATATATATATTTTAAATCTCCCCCTGAATATGTGCTTAGTTTTGTTGTTAAGATTATATATATATTTCTCCCCCTTTGACATTATCAAAAAGAATATATAAAAGTTCAAGCCAAAAAGAAATTTTCATTAATAATAAGAAGGAGTTACATTCATAGATTTGAACAAAACGAAAACAAGACCTAAATTCTAGAGTTACTTATAAGGAGAAGCTTGTTTTGGATCATCTTCCTTTGGTTTGTCAGAAGTGCTAGGCTTAGAAGAAGATGTCAAAGCTTCGTTGGAAGGTTCATCGTTAAATAGTTTGGAATCTTTTGCAGGAGGAGATGGCACAGGAGTTTTCCAATCTTCGGAGGATGGAGATGGACCACGTACTTTTTGAAGTACCTCTTTGAGAACTGATAAAACAGTCGAAAGAGATTCTTCGACCGTGGCTAGTCTTGTAGCAAAAGATGTCTCGAAGCTGTCGATTCGTTTTGCTAGAATTTTTTGATTTTGAGACAAGATTTGTTGATTTTGGAGTGTTAGATCTCGAATGCTTTCATTTTGATTTGTTTCCGTTCGAGTTTCCAAAATGTCATCTTGTCCCGGATATTCAAATGAAGCGGGAGGTGGGGGAGTGTTTTCCCGATTTTGTTCTTCTTCTTGAGATGGATCAATATGGATCTGAGGAGGTGGATCGGCCCTTCTAGATTGTTGACGGTGAGTCCAATCGTCGAAGGACATGAATTCTGGTGGAATTTCGGGTAAATGCATCAAGGAGAAGAATTTTGTGGAAGCATACTTAGGTGAAATTTCTTCGAAGGTTAATAGATAAGAAGAAATATTGTTTGCACGAAGAAGTTTCATAATATAAGTTGGGTAAATGATCGATTGTCGCGATCGATTCCAAAATTGCTTGAGCTCGTCGAATATGAACTTTGCCCAATTTACCCTGGTTCCACTAAAGAGAGCATAAAGTGCTTTGTGCTCCAATTCCGTTATTTGCTCGTGACTTCCCATTCGCGGAACAATTGTATTGATTATCATCCTTGTTAGAAGTCGAGCTTTAGGACGCAAATATTTTGAAGCAAATTTTGGCATTTCGTCCTCCCATATCTGATGAGTGATATTATTCCTAGGCTTAAAACGCATATCAGGGATGTTGTGTAGATCCTCCCCGGTGTCGGAGCATCCCAAAGTTCTTCCTATTATTCCCGGAGTCAAACGAATAGTATTTCCATAAACACTTGACCATAGCCAGTTGTCTTCGTTTTCGGTATTCCAAACTGCAGTACTATCTAGATTGGCATAGAATAAGAATATAACCAATTGATCTATTTGAACATCATTGGTTGTAAAAGAGATTAAAGTGTCCAATCCAGCATTCTCACAAAGTTCGTCGAGAGCATACATAGGAAACTTAAGTAGATTATATAAAGGTCCTATATGAAGTTTTTTCTTTTGAATATCTTGATACCTTTTGCTACCGGAGCAAAAGTTTCATTGTAATCTATGCCTTCTTCTTGATTGTAGCCCTGAGCAACTAAACGTGCTTTATTTCTAACAATATTTCCATTTTCGTCCGCTTTGTTTTTAAATACCCATTTTGTTCCTATTACCGATTGATCTTCAGGTCTTGGTACTAATTCCCAAACGTTATTACGTTCAAATTGATGTAATTCTTCTTGCATAGCTATTATCCAAAAATTATCATTTGAGGCTTCTTTATAATTCTTTGGTACAAAGTTTGATAGGAATGCTATATGACTTATTTGATTGAGTTGATTTCTAGTAACTCTTGAATTAATATCTCCAATAATATTATCTATTGGATGATTCTTAAGAATTCTAGGAGATGATACAATAGTGTTATTTTGTATATTTGCTTCATTATTAATAGAATTTGTTGAATTTGTTAGTGGAATAATTTCTTCTTCATCATTAGTCTGATGTTTGAAAGGATTTTCGTCGAATGAGACATGTAAGCTCTCTTCTATAGTATTATTCCTTTTATTAAAAATTCTATATGCCTTGCTACGATCTGAATATCCAACAAAGATACCCTCATCGGCTTTTGGATCAAATTTTCCTAATTTATCTTTTGTATTTAATATAAAACATTTTGAGCCAAAAGTTTTAAAGTATGATACTTTAGGTTTTTTACCAAAAAATATTTCAAAACAAGTTTGTTTAGTCATTGGACGAATAGTTACTCGATTTAATACATAACAAGATGTAGCAATAGCTTCGGCCCAAAAGTGTTTTGGTAATCCGCTACTATTTAATAATGTTCGTGCGCATTCTTGTAATGTACGATTTTTTCTTTCTACGACACCATTTTGTTGGGGTGTACGAGCAAAAGAAAAATTATGAGTTATTCCTTTTTTATTGCAAAAATTTGAAAAAAGATCATTTTCGAATTCTCCTCCATGATCACTTCTAATATTTTTAATTTTCAAATTCATTTGAGTTTTAATTCGTTTTGCAAATATTTTAAACATACCAAAAGTATCGCTTTTATGTTTTAGAAATAAAGTCCATGTATATCTCGAAAAATCATCGACTATTACAAAAACATATTTGTTGTGACTAATAGATCTTATTTGTGTTGGACCAAATAAATCTAAATGTAATAATTCTAATGGTTGTTTTGTAGAAATATTATTTTTAGATTTAAACGAGCTTTTCTTTAGTTTACCAATTTGACAATCGTCACATAAATTTTCTACTTTGTAACTTATTTTAGGTAACCCTCTTACTAACTCATATTTAGCTAACTTATTAATATTATTAAAATTAATATGACAAAATCGTTTATGCCATAACCATGGATCATCATGTTTGGCGGCTAAACATAAGTTTGAATTTTATTAATATTCATGTTTAATACATAAATATTTTTGTTTCTAAAACCTTCAAAAATGGGTTGTTTGTTATTATCTAAAATATTACATCTATCTTTTTCAAAATTTATTTGAAAACCTTTATCACATAATTGACTAATGCTTAACAGGTTGTGTTTTAAATTTTCTACTAATAAAACATTTGTAATAATAGGAGAGTTAGATATACCAGAGTTGATGACTTCTCCAATGCCTATGACAAATCCCTTTGAATTGTCTCCAAATGTTACCGTTCCACCATCGATGTATGTTATATTTGATAACATTTTTGAATTTCCGGTCATATGTTTGGAGCAACCGCTATCTAGTATCCATTTCTCCTTATTTTTTATTTTGGGTACCTGCAAGATAAAAAATGTTTTAATTGGTACCCATATATTTGATTAGGGTCCTAATTGTTAGAAGAAGGTAGCCACATCCAAGATGGTTTGGTACCTTTATAAATATAGTTTTTATTATAGACTACATTTTCTAAGTAATTACTGATATGCTTTTGTCTAATCAAATTATTATTTGTTTTAGGAACCCAAATTTTCATATTTTTGGTATTCAATTTTTGTTTAGATAAACTTCTAGTTTCTATATAATTAATATTTTTAGCATTATTTTCCTTTTGTTTAGAACATTTTTTAAATCCTATTCCATTTCTATTACCTGATGGTTTTGATGTTTTGATAAGATTTTCCAAATCTTGTTTTCCTTTGTTGAATTTTGACACATTATTGGTAATTTTATCTAATTTTTCTTTTAATTCTTTATTTTCTGTTTTCAATAATTCAATACTATTTTTAAAATCAACATTTTCTTTTAGCAAATTTTCCTTTTCTAGAGTAATGTTCTCACTTTTTATCACATTATTTCTTAATTTTTCTTGAGATATTTCAAGTTCTTCTTCTAAAATAGATTTTTCATCTTTCAACATTCCTACTTCAAGTTCTAATCTATTTAATTTTACTATATATTCTTTGTTCAATTTTTTAATTTGTCTAAATTTATCATCTAATTCCATGCTAAGTTCAAATAATTCTTCATTGCTAAGTTCCGGACATACCTCATCTTTTTGTGCCATAAAACATACATTAGCTTGTTCTCCGTCACTATCGCTATCACTTTCTGAAGATGAAGAATCGGAGTCATCCCATGTTACTTTGAAAGCTTTCTTCTTTTTGAGTTTTTCAAATTTTCTCTTCTTTTTATCATTGTTAAGTTTTGGGCAATCCTTTTTCATGTGTCCGTATTGATCACATTCATAACACTTAATTTGAGATAGATTTGTTGAGTTGGTCTTTCCTTCTTTTTGAAACTTGGTCATCTTTCTAAATTTCTTGAATCTATTATAGTTTTTGGCAATAAATACTATCTCATCTTCATCTAAATCTGAGTCATCATTCTTTATTGATGGAAATGCTATGTTCTTCTTCTCTGAATTTAATTCTTTACGTGCCTGCAAATTAGCTTCATAGGACATCAAATTTCCTATCAACTCTTCAACTTTGAGAGTAGAGAGATCATTAGCTTCTTCAATAGCTAATACCTTTCTTTCCCAATCAGGTGTTAAAGAGTTGAGTATTCGAGAAACTAAATCAAAATCAGTAAACTTAACTCCTAATGCCATAAGATCATGTTGAATAGTTTGAAATCTAGAATACATGTCTACTATAGTTTCATTTTGTTTCATTTTAAATGATGAAAATTGGTTTTGGAAAATTGAAATTTTAGTTTGTTTGACCTTTGTTGTACCTTCATGTGTAATTTGTAAGGTACGCAAAATATCAAATGCAGTTGTACATAACATGACACGTGAAAATTCATTTTTGTCTAGTGAACAAAACAAAACATTCATAGCTTTAGTATTATTTGATGCTAAGGTCTTTTGTGCATCAGTCCATGTGTTCATAGCAGTAGTTGGAGCTTCATGTTTATCTTGAGTGGCTGACCAAATTTCTAAACCATTAGCTTCCATAAAAATTCTCATACGTGTTGACCAATATGAATAGTTAGAGCCATTAAAAAGTGGGGGTCGTGCTGTGGATTGTCCTTCTTGAAAAATACTTGCCATATTAGAATGATTAAAAAACGTGTTACTGTTCTTTTAAACAAACCTTGCTCTGATACCAATTGAAAGTCTATATGAGTGGATCCTATAGGATATATATATATATATATATATGCAAGTATAAACCACTAACTATATAATACAACTTGATAAGTGATAGTAGCAAAGTAAATGAAAATAATCACACTAGGATTTTATACTAGTTCGGACCTCCCGTCCTACGTCCAGTCCCGAAGCTCCTCTTCGGAATTTCCTTTCAACTAACCCTCACTTGACCCGGAGGAACAGGTTTACAATAGCAGAGTTTCTTTGTCAAGAATGTGTTCTATAACACGGATGTTGACTATTGAGTACAAATGCTTCCAATATATATATATATCTATCTAGAGAGTGTTTGAATGAGAAGTTCTGTATATATGGAAGAGTTAAATACACGTAGTTGATTGCTTAGAGATCAGGAATAGATCAGAGTATAAGAGATAAAAGCGTAAGTAAGTAAGGTAAGTCTTTCTCTTGAATTCCTGATGCTATTTATAGTGATGAAGAGTCTCTATGTGTAGTTGCCTTCATTAACAATCGTTGCATAGTTGCTCCTGTTGGTGATGAAGAGTTGCAGTGAAGAGGAGCGGATGTGTCTCTTCGGATGTGACAGTTGGAGTTTGAAATTACACAGTCGAGCCTATTTTCAGACGTCTGGAAAGTGACTTCAGACGTCTGGCCTTCATATATTTTTTGTGTCTGGTAGCATTTCAGACGTTTGAGTTTATAAACCAGACGTCTGGTCTTTACTTCTGTTTTATGTCTAGATGTATGTCAGACGTCTGATTTCAGGATCAGACGTCTGGTTTCTTCTGAGTTTGTGAACCAGAGAACTTAACCAGACGTCTGGTCTGTGCACTCAGACGTCTGGATTAGTGCATGTTGCTTTTCTTAGGTCTGTATAACTTCTTTTTGGATTCTCTCGACTTGTAGCCTCTTGGTACTTCTTTTGAGTCTTGTTCTTGTCTCGTTAGTGATGTTTCTATATCAACTTCCTGTATACGTACATTTGTTTTCCATTGCATAGTTGTGATCATCGAAACCAAGGAATTGATTTCCTAACAACTTACAGTTACAACATTTTGTAACTACTATCACAAAATATATCATTTATGGATTTTTCTATTAAATATACTTTTAATTAAGTTAATTAATTAATATAATCACATTATATCAAGTATATAATAGGAAGAAAATACCTTTTATTTCGAACAAGAGTGGTCAACGAGTTAGATATATGTAACAAATTACATAATTGCCCATAGGGCATACCCCTAACTCTATCAATCTCCACTTGCACTTGGGGTAAATTATGGAATCTAATTCCAACTTCTCCAATCAGTTTTCTTAAAACCAATTAGGTCAGTCTCTTAGTGAATGGGTATGCTATTATGTTTTAATTATCTACTTTATCGATTAACTCTCTCTGACACTGATAAACTGCCTTTATCATGTGGAATGATTCGAAGTATGTCTTTCGACTTCTAGTGAGCTTTAAGTTCTACCATGACCAATTTCATGACCTTGTTATCTTATAACACTATTATGGATTCTCAACATTTGGAATCACCTTTGGCTCAATTATAAATTTGTGCATTTATATCTATATACATTTGTTTATTGTAGAGTTATTCAAGTTAATGTTCTCAACATTTCGTTGAATCAACCACAATCACTTTTATTTTGAAATATTTTCAAATTAAATATTTTAACTTGAACTTTATCATTGACATGTTATAATCAATATCACTTATAAAAGTTTATGTCCAAATGTTCCATCATAACGAGTTCGTTGTTTCTATAAACAATTCTCTAGTATTTCATAAATACGCGAGAACACCTCAAACAATCATTTAGTGATATCAATTTGGATTTTATATTTGCTCCATGTATCAAATACATAAAAAAAACACAATATCATACACAACATAACATGTATGACAATTCCTATTGCTAATGCATAAGGAATCCAACTTACATGTTCTCCTTTTAATAGAGTGCTCTTGTATATCGTTTTGGGACAATCCCTATATCTTTTATACTCACCATAAAAGACATCATTTACGATCCAAAATTGAGTATTAAAACAACTAAAGTTCATTTTAATACAAGCATATTGTTAAAATCAACAACGTGTTGTTTACTTATAGTTTAGAAATATAAATGTACCTTTTAACATTCTTTCTTATGAACACGCGCTTCCTCTGTACTTTGATTGAAAATCAAACTATTTGATATTTCTATCAAAATACTTATTCAATCTTGATGCTTATAAAATGATACATTCGTATCATTTCTTGGATCATATCCAAAGACTCACAAACCCAATATCGCTCCCATTGACTTCGAGGCATTTTTGGTTAATATGTGTAAACGGCTTACTCTAAATCATTATTTAGAATTTTCTGTTTCAATACATAAGTACCAAACATTAAGTCTTATCGAGCGATAATTTTATGAGTAAATCTGAATTAACTTGAGCATGTTGAATACCGAATCTGTTATGCTAATTTCAACAATTGAAATTTGCGATCTTATTCTTATCAACATTGCTCATTTAATTCCAACCACATTAGTCTTTCCAATAAAGACATAATCTCACCCGATGGATCACATCTCTTTGGTTACGACCACCAAAATCATATTTTGATAGAGTACTTAGAATTCTTTCAGATCTACGCATCATACCATATAGAGTGGTTTAATTGAACAACCGAGGGTAGTGTATATTTTTGACATTAATAAGAAACTCATAGTTTCTCTTCGATGTACGAGAATACTTATTAGACATTCTAATGCTACGTGTTCATTTAGGTTAGTTAATTTCACTTCATCTTATATAATCAATTCTAACTATGGATCAGATCCAATTCCATTTAACTACTAAAAATTTCTCAAAGAAATTCCTTCACAATGAAGTCGATATATCTTGAAACAATAACTGTTTCTTAGTGCAAATAGAATAGGGATTTATAAACGCTTTATGAACCTTTTTATTTATAAAACTGATTTTAGTTTACAAATATTATGTTCAAAACATAAATATGTCATTTGATGATAGACCTTTCGAAAAAAACTTTCGGAGATTCATACAAGATCCCTCATGAACAATTATTATGTGCAATCTTTCGACTCGCACAACCTGCTAACTCCTTGGCCTAGGACATGTTGGGATTTCTTACAAACTCTTATCTTGTATGATTTTGTAAACTGTTGTTTAGATGAAATAATATCAACCTTGTGTACTACTCTTAAGTACATGACCTTATAGAAAGAAACTAACTCAACTTCACTCACAATTAATCGTAAATTATCCAACAATGTCTGATTACTTCTTATCGATGCATCATTATGTATCACATGGAGGAGTGACTTTTGAGATTGAATCTATATTCATTTTTAGGTACATTTGGAACTCTTTCCAATATACTCACTTATTCGACCAAATCAAATCATTTTATTCTATTGCATGTTATTTTATTTACTTTTCTTTTATATTCTATGATTTTATCATAAACTTACTACATGTGTATCCAATACACATGTACATGTTGGTAATGAATTAACAAAGTATGTGAAACCCTTTTGGTATTAATAGACTTGTGATTGCATACATCAATATGTATTAATTCAAAGAGTTCATCAACTCTTATGATGCTCCCACTGAATGGGTGCATAGCCATTAATTGTTTGAGATATAATTAGCCTGTATCATATGATTCATAATCATATAGTAAAATTATTTCTCAAAACTACGGCTTAGTCTATAATTCCAAAACAACTGTAAATAATATTAGATATATATGTATTTTTGTTGCATCACTTTTACTATAAAAACAAATTCCATAATATAGTTCTATTTCATAATGAATATTCATAATACTCATATTGAAATATAGTTATATCTATTTTTCAGTCAATACCAAAAATAAACATTATTTCACAAATAATGTTCGGTACATTTTACGAAAAAAAATTCGTAATTTGATGCAATCATTAGGTGCTATATGGCATGCTCCCACTATTTCCGGCATTACTATAATAGCGCACTAAATTTAGAGGTCCACCATCATTTAATATTGTTAATATTGTTTACTTATTTCATATGTTGCAACTAGTTTACAATGGAGAGTTCTTTGGTCAAATATCTTGAACTCAAAGAAATAAATGTTATAGAAAATAAGTTTCTATATAAAAATACATTTCGGAATAAAAATCATATTTCATATTCCAATATTAAGTATCAATTAGTATTACAATTCTTGTTTCCAATGTTTCTCTATGAAGCAGAAGTGACTATTTATTCTCTTCATTCCAACTTTACCTTAAATTACATCCATTCTTATACATTCGTTTTTCTTTCAAATGGTCAAACTATTAAAAGAAAACCTTACTACAATATCATAACAAACCTTTTACAAAAGCGCAATCGATTATTCTTAACATTTAAGACATCAAATATGTTGTACTTTATGTAAACCGATCGAGATGACATTTCAACGATCGAGTTCTTAGATGTATCTCGTAGTTTATGGTCTTGTGTTACATTAACACAATATGATCCTTTTGAAATCATTCAAGTTGAATACATGATCTTAAAATACTGTTTATTGGCTTACTTCGAATGAACTAACTTCATCGAAATATTGTACCCCACAAACTATGAATGTTCAACATATAACATTTATATGTGAAAGTACATGGATCAAATATCCATAGGCTTGAATTGCATTTAAAGTTCAAAAACTCATAAAATGCAATACACGGTCTAAACCAAATAAACATATAAGTGACCAACTTACGAATGTATTAAGTAGTTGAAATTAGGCACTTGCATGGGTATAAAAACATTATATAACATGCAATTAGAATTATTAGTAAGTATATATTATATTTCTATTTGTCAACTTTCAATTCAGTTTGTTTATATATGTTAATTGACAAACGTTTTATCAATCATATTAAATGCATAAATTTATCATTGTAGATAATTATAACATTATATAGCATATGTTCTTACAATATTAGAAAGGTTAAATGTTACCATTTTATTTTTCTAATAAGGCTCCCACTAGTGTTTTATGTTTCTCCAAACCCTAAGATGAAACATAGAAGTCTTACCACTTCACTAGTGGGTGTTAGGACTCGTTTGTTTTGGTATTCTGACCTTGAGTTTGCCCAACAAATCATAGCCCCACAAACGATGGATAACTCCTTAAACGTTGTATCATATACAACTCCTAACCCATTTTTCCTTGTTCTAATCTCATTTCGACCTTGTGTTTGCTCAACAAATCGAAAGAGATTATTCACTCATACCTACCATATCGTGATGGCCTAAGTACAGTATATGTACCTTGAGTTTGCTCAACAAATACATGTAATTATCTTACCTCATCTGTTCAATATATTAATAATACTACGCATAACATCCCTATCTTGAGTTTGCTCAACAACTAAGGAGTATGTAAGTAATTTATTAATATATATATATATATACACATATATATATATATGGTAGAGGACAACATTATATTTATGATTCACAATCTTCAATATATATATTGAGTGATATCGACATATAGAATAATATATTTCTTATGAATTACCCCAGCAATTCAAGTGTCAGACACATCAGAAATCACGGTATATGTACATTAACATATGTATTTATTTCTCATGTCTATTTGGGTTACTTTAATGTTCCATATTTAGTTTATACACATATCATATAAGTTTTATTGTTATATAACTTTTATATTTCATATTACTTTTATGATATGATAGTCTTACGTATAATATATCATTAATTAAATCTTATCTAATTAATTTTAATCAATTAACTCTTTAATTAATTTGAAATTAGTATTCCAATATAACTTTTATATTGGACATATCTACTATAACATTTATAGTGTATACTATAACCTTTATAGTGTAACACACATATATCATATATATGTATATTTTATTTAATTAATTAACCTTTAATTAATTTATTCAATTAAACAATTTTTATTAAAATTTATTAATTTCAAAATTTATCTTGTATACATACATTTATACTTGTGTTATCTTAAACATTTTAAAATAACATAACATATATCAACATATGTAGTACATGCATATATGCATTAATTAATTAACATATTTAATTAATTTATTTAATTAATCTTATTAATAAATTTAAAAATTGAAATTATTATATAAATATTTTCAAATATTTTGAAAATATCATTATCCTTTCAAACATTTTGAAAACTCATGTAGTATTATAATTTTTATAATAAACATGTTTTATTTTAAATTTAACTATTAACTTTAAAATATTTAACATTAATTTTCAAAACGATTTTAAAAATTATCCCAATGCCCAAATTAAGTTGGGCATTTTCTATTAGGAGCAACCTTCGAGCTCACTTCACCTTTCGGGTCAGGCCAGTAACCAAGTAGGACGTGGTACTTGATTACCCAATTCCAATCCTAAACATTACCTTTCTAGAGACCGTACTAAGTGGGCAAGCTTAATTAGTTAGCCCTAATATGACTAATTTAGACCACATAGGATATTGGGCTCTAATACCATTGTTGGAACTGGACTAACCCGCGGTGGAAGTTATGGATGAATTTCAAAACTTTTACCCTATTGGATCTTTTATTGGGCCTATGAAGTCTAACTGAATTAGAACATTTCTAAATTTCATTTAAATAAAATCATTTATTTTATTTAAATTCAAATATGTTAAGATATGACATTAATTTTATTTGATTTAGTTTATACATAAATGTATCATATACATATATGTGTGAGTGCATGTGTAACATAATAATCCGTGAAAGGTATAATATGCCCATATGTAGATGTTGAGATTTACATCGCAACAGACATATTAGCTCATTTTGTATGTCATGTATGTTGTCCAAATATGTGCATGTATATGTGTTACAAAATACACACACACATACACACACACATGTATGTATAAATATATTATATATAATATATGAACATAAAACAATTATATATAGATAAATATATATATAGAAAGAGAGATAAAAATTAACTTAGTTTTGCAAACATAATAATTTTAGTATTTTAATTTGTATATATTATGAATAAAATAATGTTTTCATCCATAAATAATTAACATAATATAATCTATTGATGAAAATTCAAATTTTACAATTTTCAAAAATCTATGATCATAAAATAGAGCTTGGGAAAAATATGGAGATTTTTCAAAGTTGAAATGTTATTTTTAAAAACAAATGCATTGATTTCGGCAATAATTATTTAATATAAAATAATATATTATTAAAAATTCAAATTTTAAATTTTCAAAAATTCTAGGATCATGAATGAAAGGTTACAAAAAATTTTGAAGAATTTTTCAATTAAATTATTATTTTTAATAAATCATAACAGTTTTTCTAAAATAATATTAATTATTAAAAATTATAAAATTTATTGAAAAATTCCTAAATTTTTTCTATATGTTTCTGAAATGATATAATATTTTTTTTAATATAAAACTGAATTTTAACGTAATAATTATTTTATATGTAATAAACAATTAAAAAATTCAATAAATGTTAATTTAAAAATATGAATATATGTATGATAATTAATTTTCGAATTTGTAAATTCATATTATATATAAATAAGTGTACTAAAATTTTTAAATCATATATATATATCTTATATATGCATATATGCTATTATGAGAGAGAAATATATACTAATATATATATATATATGAATTTATTAATAAATATATATAAAACAATTATTAATGACAAAAATTGATTTTGTACAGTAAACAACATTTTTCTATACATAAATCAAATAGAATAATAAACAATTTATGCACATAACCAAACTGATTTGTGACAACAACATCTACTTACAAAATCTCACCTAACTAAACATATAGTTGCAATATTTTTAAACAGATATGAAATTGCTCATTATAGGATCATAGAATATAATTTAATTACTGTAATATGAATTAAAAATACCAATTTAATGATGTCTTTGAATCCACGTTGAAGCAATGACTTTTCTTCCTTTTACTGTTCTTGATTCGTCACATTGCAAGTTCAGAATCACCGACCTCTAACTATCGAATAGTATTATTTTAATTTGAAATATATTTGAGAATTTTGGAGTGGATTGAGAGCTATGTTTTAACCAGCAATGTAGAAGGTAATGGCGGCCAAAAAGGTTCATTTTCTTATTTTTAGAGATACATACATACATATATACATATATATACATATATACATATATATACATATATATACATATATATATAGGATTATATATATACATATATATAGGGTTGTATTAGAGAGAAACGAAGAAAATCTTTTTACCCATTCTCACTTGATCTCAACCCATTATCTCCAAGCCAATTCTCTATGTTTCAGCCACCCCTAGACCTTCCCAAAGCCGAAATTTTGCAGCCCTAACGATGGGCCTTAAACCCATCTAAGCCCAAGCCAAAATACTATGCAATTAAATCTAATTTAATCGCTTGTCGATATTGTATATTGATCGATGTATTTATAACTGTTAAAAATATATATATAACATTATTTATTTCTCAAATCATATTCAAATTTTATATTTAATATTTCATAAATATTAATTAATTTAATTAATTTATAACAATTATAAACTAATTAAATTGTTCGGTCTTAAGTGAATTCATCATTTCGGCTGTGTAACTCTTGGGTGTAAATTTAGTCAGCGATTAACATCGAACTATTCTAATGTTAACGTTCACACGTCACTTAGCATGTGGTGTGACATTATGGCCAAATCATCGCTTACTCATTTTCGGTAAAATCCAATTTTAGTTTAATAAGCGTTACCCGGTTGTGACATTTGTTTACACCAATTCTCTTTGTCAAAACTATATCACTTTGGACTTGTGGAATTTGGTAATGGTCAAAATTCCAACCTCATCCACATTCAACTTTATAGTCCAAATACAAAGTCATTGGTTCAACAATAATAATTATTATTAACCGAAATGCTCTGGCCAGAGACTTTGACTTTGAGTTGACTATGATACTAACCGCATATAACTGAGGAGACGAATCCTCTCTTGAATAGTGCTTCACTTCCAATACTTCCACTCGACCCAACTATAGTCACTCAATTGACGTCATGCCATGATTTTGCTATAATCAAAGTGGAGCTTTCATATTGAAGATCCACAATATTCTCAAGTTGAGAGAACTGTGTAAATAAGTCACATCGATATTTTCTATTTGACCTTATTTATATTAACCAACAGAAAACTATCGAGTGAGTCGTTCCATAGTTATCCAATAACTATTAGTACGTAACCCCTAGGTGCCCCCAACAGTCATGAGTAATACACCACCCAACATTTGGATAGCATTATGTACTCTAGTCTCAACAGATACATCGATATCCAGTCTCGATGCATCCTGACTAGGAACATTTAAAATGGTATATTTGTTTCGTTGTGTTAAATTACTCACGGTTACAACATTTTGTAACTACTATCACAAAATATACCATTTATGGATTTTTTCTATTAAATATACTTTTAATTAAGTTAATTAATTAATATAATCACATTATATCAAGTATATAATAGGAAGAAAATACCTTTTATTTCGAACAAGATTGGTCAACGAGTTAGATATATGTAACAAATTACATAATTGCCCCTAGAGCATACCCCTAACTCTATCAGTTGCATCATAAGTTACCCCGCTATTTTGAGTTTCTCTCTCTGTATCTTTTGTGTGAAAATGTTGTCCATTAAAGATGTATCCTGTATAGGACAATGCACTACTCCTCGGACCAAACACAATCCATTTTAACATTATATCATGATCCTTTGAATTAATAGGTATCTATAAAAAGACTAGAATGAATCTTGATAATAAAAATCTAAAGAAAATGAGATAATATATGAACTTTTAACTCACCTTGTTTTTAATCCAATCAGTAAAATTATTTGTGTGGGTATTCCAAAGTAAGGTCGCATTTTTTCCGATGTGCTTGATTGACTGTTGTAACTCCTCCAAATGCAAACTATTATAATACAAGTTATGCTAAGATGTTCTTAAAATTATAGATATTTAAAACAATAGAACCAAGTTGTAATATGTACTTACTCTACAAATGGTTCCACTACAGCCATATTCATTAGCACAGCCAAGTGAGCATTTTGTTTTTCACTAGAAGCCAGCACAACTGTTTTGCAAGCTGAAATTGGATGTCCTTCAAGTATTACATCATTTTCATAATCGTCATTTCGGACTTCCTTTTTCTCCAGTTGCATTGGTTTTTCTAAAAAACCACTAAAAAATTTCATGCACTCTTCTACAAGATAGGATTATGCAATACATCCCTCTGGTCGTGCATGATTTCTTACATAATGTTTAAGTGTTTTCATATATCTTTCAAAAGGGTACATCCAACGAAAGTGAACGGGTCCACACAATCACACTTCTTTTCCAAGATGAACTGTCACATGTATCATTATATCAGAAAAAGAAGGTGGAAAATATCTTTCAAGTTTGCACAAAGTTATAATAATCTCATCATCAAGTTGTTGCAGTTTTTCTCTATCAAGGACACGTTGACATAATTTATTGAAGAATGAACATAAACGAATTATTGCATTTTTTTGGCTTCTTTGGTAATAGTCCTCTTATTGCAACGGGTAATAATTGCTGCATTAAAACATGATAGTCATGTGATTTTAAGCCGCTAATTTTGCTGTAAGGACCCGATTCTTCGACTTTCGAATATCGACATCGATACATCCACTGTATCAACTACCGAGCCATCGAATGCCGAAAAACCGAATACTTAGGGTTTAGGAAAGAAGAGGTAGAAGAAAAGATAGAAGAAAAAGAAAGAAGAATAACAGAACAACATCAGAAACAGAAACAACATCAGAATCTCACATTCGCAGCGGAACAATATACAATAGATAATCACTAGTCTTTTAAAACAAAGAACTATATTCTTTTATACATACATCAACCAGAGTCAATATACAACTCAATACAACAATGGACAGTTATATAACTTATCCTCATACAGAATACACAGTGGAATAAATAACATCAGATACAAATACTACGTCTCGCCATCCAGCTCGCCACTAAGCTTCACAGCATCCCGAATCCAAAATGACCTGATAACCTAACTCTAGACTGCCCGTGTGGAAATTGGTGGGCACCTAGAGTTTAGGAAGGAAACAATAAACTCCAGGTCAGTCATGGTGACTGGTGTGAGAACTTAAAACAGTTTATCTTTAAAACAAACAACAGGATAGTTTTAAAGTCAATTCGCAATGCTTTTGGAAAATGAGACTACCATAAGACCTCCCGCCACACACACAATGCAAACGCAGAATTGGAGGAGATTTCTTCTTATGATAGTCAAAGATGCTTACTACGCAAAATCAAATCCTTTTTGATATTATTATTAGTGCATAGTGTAGGAAACATTTCAAAAGTATAATATTAATCTTAGCCAACATACGACCAGTATCGTATGCCTACTATAACTACCATCTAAACAGTGGTGACCACCGTACGTAAATGGTAGGTTCTACAACTAATACCGTACAAAGTTCGTATTGGGGTTTGGATTTCCAACAAATGGTCAGGCTAAGGAACTTCCTATTCCACGAAGGAACGCCTCTGGAATGACGTCCCGAGAACCTAACCGGATCTCTGCCAACACAAGGCTGGGTTACCTCTGCAAAAATAGGTAACTACTGACACGCGTATGCTATCCCCCGATCGTAACCGATCTTCCCGAGGATCCCCGATTTCCAACAACCACATAATAAGCAGTATCAACATAGGTTAAGTATCTGGGCTCCATACCATGATACCACCTCTATCCAGAAAGAATGACATACACTAAGGGGCGCTACTCCCTAGAACATTGCCGCATCCTTCCTATTTTGACCATTTCCGGGGTGTGAGGCTCGACGAAGTCTCGTCCACAAAGCTACGCTTTGTCACAAAGCCATGCTTCGGGTCAAACAAATGATCATAGAAATGGTCACAAAGATAAATGATCAAACAAACGATCATATCATAAATGATCAAACAACGATCATTTCACAGCAACACTCAGCATGCCACGTTACCAAATTGGGAGTATATTGCTGATAAATTTCAACTACATAACCTCTGAGCTCGTACGTCTCAGAGAAGGGTGTTAAGCTAAGAGAATAAATTCTCCGCCACCAACAGAAATGTATTTGAAAGAAATCAGCTTTATATCTCAATTTGTAACGTCAGACACACAATCCATACAAGTCTGTTCCGGGATCGAACAGAACCGAAGGCACTTCTCATGAAGCCCTTGCAAATCCGGATAATTTTCTAATCACGTCCGGACTTCCCGTCACTAAGGGTGATAAAACCTCTAAATCGGAGATCAGCCGATGTAGAGTAACTCGACGGTAATCCTTCCGTTTTCAAAAATATCCGGTCTTCAACACCGGTCATCAAATGCAATTCATAACGACGTATCACATATTCGGAATGGGTTATACGACCCCATGGTCCTTTCCCGGCTAACCCGAATAGTGAGCGCTTATTCAAAAATAAGTGTGGCATTCAAATTCATCCAATTCACAACAAATACCCATTCAAGGTAATTATTGATAGTCGGTTATTTAACTATCAATAAAGATGCGCAACATCATCAGATTCCAAATAATTTTCCAAATTATTTAATTTCCAAAAATATCTTTACAAGATATATAATTTTCCACACTTAACCGTTTGAAACAATTTCAAATAAATTTCCACATTTCAATTTATCTTTGAAGATAAAATCTCAAAACAGTTCATTTCATATTGGAAAAGCATTTCCATACTTATTTAAAAATAAGTAATTCACAAATCATTTATTTTCAACACTTGGAAAATATTCGATATACTTAAATCATAATTAAGTATATATTTCATTCTTTAAGGAAATCATTCTCTTTCACAAATTTTATTTGAATCAAAATGAATGTTACGTAAAACATCGTTACGACAACTCAAAATCACTAGTATAGGGATTCGAAATTTAGATAGATATATAAATTCCAATACTATATAAAACATTTCCTTTCGGAAACCATTTACTATAACAACAGTGTTATAGTCCACCATTTCCTTATTTCTCGAAACGTCTATTTCAACAATAAATGTTGACATCTATGTTTTCGATACTTAACATGTTTTAAAACATCTTTTAAAACAATTACTTCATTTCATAATATCACTTCTCCAAAACATATCCATTTTTTTAATAATATATTCACTGTCCAAAATCGTGAATATACTTCATTATCCAAATTCAACATTTCTACACATTTTATCTAAAGGCTTATCCACTGTCCAAAATCGTGGATATAATTCCTTTAATTAACTTCTACAATTCACTTATCAAAATAAGTGATTTTGGATTTATAAACAACGTTTATAAATCACAATTTTATATTTTATAACAATTTCAAGTTATGAAATCCCTTTATTTAAACAATTCCATTTGACTCATTTATATAACAAAAATCCAAATCATAAGTTGATAACTTATAATTCATTTAGTTTCAAAATCTTTCATTTTATAACTTCACAAGTCGTATATCTATTAATATCTCTTACTTATAAAAATCCTTTTATAAGTTCATTTTATCATTTATAGAACTCCTAAATAATCTCCTTATTTTTATTTATAAAATAGTAATTTTATACATCTTCTATAAATATAATCCATTTATAATAAGTCGAAAATTCCAATTTAAGCCAATTACAATTTAATCAACTCATATTTCAAAAACCACATTCTTATTATATTTTCACAAACATCCTAATTTTAATTACATAAAAATTATAACGTTTGTTTATTTAGAATGAATCAGTTTAAAAATTTAATAAAACGTATACTTTCAAAAATCACTTTTAAAATCCAAAATCGTTATTTTTAAACTTCAAAAATGGATCTGATGATGCAACAGCACCAAACAATCAATCACAACAATCAAACATCATATATCATCATATGATAACATAATATATCATAATATCTATAAATAATCAATACGGTGAGGAATCCAGTCGGATCCCTCCAACCTGTTTCCCTGCATCCACAGATGTTAGCACAATACCAATTCCGCTCCAATACGGAATATCGCGGTATATGGGTTTAATAAATATTATCCGCTTACTAACGGCGCAATAGAATCTCATCCGCTATACAATGCGGGAAATCAACAACTGCAATATATACATATGCCAATATATATATATTGCTATATACATATATAATACCAATTTCACTTCAATATGAAATTATCGCGGTATATGTTTTTAATAAATAACCTCCGCTTACTAACGGCGTATAATGTCTATTTTTACAATCAATAACAGACAAAATTATCATCCAGGCATACAATCAACAATTTTAAATCTAACTATTTAAAATATACATCGAAACAGTTCGATTGAGTGAGGAGTTCTCACCGTGAATTTCCGATAGCAGTTTCAGCGTTTATTTCGAATAAAATTAAACACGTTTAATTTTACCCGAAATTTTCACTGACTCCAATCAACTCCAATCCAGCTCCATTGCAAAGAGCTCGTCAATACGATTCCAACGCAAAAAATTTCGTCCGAAACGGACCTCGTATGAAGAAGTTATGCTATTTTAAAGTTTACACGAATTTAAATAAACAATTTCAGCTTAAATTTTAATTTCCAAACCCACAAACAGATCTGGGCCATTCATCATTTCAAGACCAGATCTGGACCGCATATTTACTTCTTCCCACTCACGTTTCTCATCAGCAAATTCACGTTAAGGAACCCATAGCCGCCTTTGTTTGGTGAATTATCGCGGCCACCTCGTCAACTTCAACGACGATCAACTGCCTCCACTTCGACGCCCAAACCAAGCCCTACCCACGCCTTGAATCTAGTGCAGCTCGGTGGTGATTTCACCCCAAAAACGTGCACGACCTGATGGTGAACGCGGGCCCGTAGCTCCTCCTCCGATCGACGAAAATCGATCTCCACCGTTGAACTGCTAGCTCTCATCGAGCTCTACACTTTTCTAGTTGATGACTTTGGCCAAATGTTTACGGATTGAGGGATAATCGAGGAGGAAGAAGGCACAATTCTGGCCATTGAAAGAAGAAGTGGCGGCTAGCTCAGAAATTAGGGTTTTGGTTTTCTTAGTTTGCAAATTGAAGAATTGAGGTGCTTATATAGAAAATTGCCCAATTTACTATTCATCGAAATTTTCCGAACTCCAAACGAAACGTGCCGGCTGACGTTTCTAAGGTTTACCCCCACGTTCCGAACGCAATGGAATGTGTTTCGGGAGCTAATTCGGTCATATGTGTGAGATATGGCGATAAACGATCAATTTAAATTAAACCGATTTAAACCGATTTCGATGCGTTTTAATTTGTACCGGACAAACGATAAATCCAATTGACATGAAATTTGAAACCTTACAATAATATCACATTGCGGATCCGATGAAACTGGTTTCGTCGAAATCCGAGACTTTTTGAAAAATGACTATTTTAACTCGCCGAATTAAAATTAAAAATAATTTCGATGCGTTTCGAGCTGCCACGGTCAAACGACAACTCTGATTGCTACGAAAATTGAAATCCAATAATAACAAACTATTACGGATCTAATGAAACTAATTTCGTCCAATTCTGAGACTGTTCGAAAAATGGCTAATTTCACTAGTCGATAATTAAATATTAAAATATTCAATTTTCACAATTTAACTTTAAATTCGATTTTAAAAGTTCTATAACATTTCTATAACTCCAGTATGATTAAATAAAATTTTACAAATCACTTTCATTCTTATTTAATCCAGATTTCAAGTAAGTCTGGAATTTCAAACATTAAATTATCGATTTAATTATCCAATTAAATCCAATTATTCGAATTTTAAATTACTCGACTTATTAATTTCACTTATTAATATTTAAAATCAATTAAATATTCAAGTTTTAATTAATATAAATTCTGGGTCGTTACAAACAGTCCTCCAACGATATAGAATTTTTGAAATTCGAGCAATAACCGTCAGATCCTCTGAAACCATACAGTCTTTTACAGAATAGTTTTTTTTTAGAATTTGACAATGTATAGGGAGCTGGTGGAAGATATGTTTTTTTCCCACGAGACTGTGCATAAAGAGCATGTCGAATTCCCCAATCCTCCAAATCTTTTCTTGAATTAATTCCATCTTTCGATTTGTTATCATGTAACATCGTGCTTATAATACTTTCACCAACATTTTTTCCTATATGCATTACATCTAAATTATGACGCATTGGTAGTTCCTATAAAAAAAATTCAACATTTTCATACTTCATTAATATATTTCTGTATTATTGGTTTATTAAAAAAATTGGATAACTAACCTCCCAATATGGTAAATCAAAGAAGATTGATCGTTTTTTCCACCTTGATAGCTCTCCTTTTGTAGATCATCTTCTTTATTATTAGAATTTTTTATTCTTACTTGGCTGCTTCTTCGTTAATTTCTTTTTACCTTTTCCCTTCTTGTTTTTATTATTTTCCATTTCTCCTTTTTTCCCAAAATTATTCGGAAAGCTTTTTAATATAATAGAAATATTTCTTCCGGTTAAAATTCTAGGTCCGCGGCTATTTTCTATGGTATTATTAAACCAAGTTTTCTATTTCTTAACGAATCCGAATGAGGTAAAAAAATTCTATGAACCATATAGACAGTTTTCCGACTATGATTCAACCACCGATGATGAGTATAGACACCGCATAATGGACAAGCTTTTTTACCCTTTACGGAACATCCATTAAGATTTCCATATGTTGGAAAATCATTTATCATCCATAACAAAATTTCTCTTATATTGAAAAGTGTTTTATTAATGCATCATAAATCCGAACTTCATTATCCCACAAGTAATGCAAATCTTCTACCAATGGAGCCAAATATATGTCAATATCATTTTCAGGTTGCCTTGGGCCAGGAATAAGCAATGTTAGGATGATATTTTCTTTTTTCATGCATAACATTGGCTAAAGATTATATGTCACGAGCATCACAGGCCAACAACTATATTTTGAACTCAATGTTAAAAATGGATTAATACCATCAGTAGCAAGACCAAGTCTTAGATTGCGTGGATCAGCTGCAAATGATTTCCATTTCTCATCCACCACATTTCATGTCACAGAATCTACATGATGACGCATTTTTCCATCATTACTTTTGTTACTGAAATGCCACCGCAAATCTTCTGCCATCTTTTGTGATCTAAACATTTCTAAATCTTGAAATAACTGGAAAATATCTCAAAA
This sequence comes from Allium fistulosum, assembly GCA_030737815.1. Classification (NCBI taxonomy): domain Eukaryota; kingdom Viridiplantae; phylum Streptophyta; class Magnoliopsida; order Asparagales; family Amaryllidaceae; genus Allium; species Allium fistulosum. The sequence goes on along the minus strand of CM060903.1, from coordinate 887,137,517 downwards.
CTTTAACTGGAATACCATGCATATTTTTTTTGTGCGTTCGTTCATCTTCCATCTTGAGAATCCACATTTTGGACAATTGTCAAAATCTTTATACTCTCCTCTAAAAAGACAGCAATCATTTTGACAAGCATGAATTTTCTCGAAACCCATATCAAATATTTTGAGACTTTTTCTTACATCATATAACGTCTTGGGTAGTATGTTATCTTTTAGCAATAACAGCTGTTGCACATTGAGAAGTTTGTCAAAACCAGTATTGGACAATCCAGTCTCACATTTAAGATCATACAAGGCAATAATTGCAGATAATTTTGTTTGATCAGTGCAACAAGGATATAATGGGGTTTCCGCATTTTCCAAAGTTTTTAACAAATCCTCCTCTTTTCTTTATGCACATTCTTCAATTTTATCATCATCAGAAAAAGTATGATTGATGAAATCTTCATCTTCATAATGAACGGCTTTGAATAAATCATAAGTGCCATTAGATTTAACATCTTTGATTATATTTATTTGCTTGCTATGATGATACCATGTACCGCTCTTGTATATGGGATCCATTCCTTTTATAACTAAATGCTCAATGATAATATCTCCGCAATGATGACTAAGATTATGACAGTCTAAGCAATGGCATAAAATCCTCTCTACATTTCCCAAATTTCTCGTTGCAGCATACACAAACTTCCAAGCTCCTTGCTCATATTCCTTGCTTGTTCTATGAAGAACAATATTATTAAAAGTTAACATCAAAGTATATGATTTGGTTCTTAAATTATTTTTATCGTCGGTATTATATAGTTACATGTGTAGATGCACCCAATCTTTATCCATCAGAAAATGAAAATAGGCTCTTATATATAAACTGTATTAATAACAATCTATAATATAATAAAAAGGATTAGCATCAAGTGAAACTCACAAAAGAAAGAACAGAATATGCGATAACTGTTGCTTATAAAATAGTCGGACGAATAAGGTGAAAACTTATTCAACTTGTTGGAGGTACAATCTAACTCAGTTAAGAAAGTAGAATATATAGACAGGACTAAAACCAGAGATATTACTATGTGATGCAAATAGGATTAATACATAGAGGGTACAAATCAATTCATTTCAGTAGAATGATGAACAAGAGACACAAACCAACAGGTAATCATGTACAAGAATGCACACATATACCATGTTATTCACGCACGCAACAAGATATAGACACCCACGTTCGGCAGCATGCACTGGCCCATGCAAGCACCCAGGCAAATGCCCGAAGGAGCACGTAAGATGCAAAGCCACTGAGAAAAAAATAATGTAACAGCAACAATAGGTCAACTATTCAAGATATTACTGAATTATATGCAAACACCCACATGACATGTTCATACACATACATACCTTGCCATGCATACATACACCTGAATACTCAACACACACACACACCTCATATATCTGCACATGCTTCGCCCTTATATCTGTATACATACACACACACTTTACTTTCCTATAGTAAATTTTTGATAATAGTTAAATAATAATAAATAATATCAATATATATTATATTCCATTGATTTGTTAGGTTTTATACGTCTGTTTTGTATCCATGTATAATGTGTAAGTAAAGTTATATATGTATATATAAAGTGGGACCAATATATAATTCATTTAAGGGCCAAGGCTAAGAAACTTAAAAAGACTAAATTGAGCACTACCTCCGCAAACAGCTCCAATGACAGTGGAAAAAATGTCGATTAATGTTATTCATAGTGTGGAATGTGAGGCGTCACAACTCCCTTATAAGAAAACTAGATGTTAAACACTATTTAGTTAAATACAAAGTAGGTTTAATGGGTATTGTCGACACAAGTTATCTAATGGTAATATAGAGAGATTTTGCAAATACATAAATGGATATTGGAAAGCTGTTCATAACAATGATTTTGATTCTAGGGGTAGAATTTTGGTAATCTGGAATTTCAAAATTGTGCTAAGCTCATTTATTTTCAATTTCAGACCAACACATTACTATTACCTTACTGAATAGGGGGTATGAGGTTACTCCGCACAATTATTTATGAAAAATAGTCATATTAAGAAAGATCAAAGTTGTGGAATAACTTATCTATAGACACAGCCAACAATTCTCTTCCTTGAGTAGTTGCAAGAGATTTTAACTGCACTCTTTAACAATGAGAGAATATCGGTTAATAAAATCCTATCTACAGATTTAGTTTTTTTAAGCCTGCATTAATTCAAATGGGCGCAAAGATGTAATTTCTAGTGGTAATAGTTTTACTTAGAGGAGGGCACTAATTTCTCACTACATAACAAATTGGATAGATTTTTTGGTAACCTTGACCTTTTGTTAACCTTTCCAAAAGTCTCCATCATATCATTTAATCATTCTACAAGCGACCATGCCCCTATGTATTGTAAACTTATCAAGAAGATGGTTAGTAATCATAATAAACCATTTAGATTCAATAACATATGGATTCTTCAACCCAGTTATCAGGGTGTCATTCAGGAATGCATAATCTATCGAAATAGTGATAACCCTCTGTTTAGTTTTCTGAATGAGATTAAGCTAATTAAGTGCTACTTGAAATCTTAGAATAAAAACAATGTCAATATTAAACAACAATATGATAACATCTAGGAGTACTCCAATATTTATACTCACTTCTAATAACTAATCCTAACAACTTGGAAATCATTTAAGAATATAGGAGTTGTATACAACAACCGCACCACCTACTAGAAGTTGAAGCAATTGAAAATTATCAAAAATCTAAGTAAATTGGCTTATTCAAGGGGACTAGCCAACCAGATTTTTCAGATTTCCAAATAAATGATTTTATATGCATGTTTTTATTCTCTTTCACTTCTAAAACCAAATATAATTCAATTTAAATACTCAAATTATATTCCAAACGTCTTTCCACACCAAAGTTGTATTTTATTTATATTACTTTTATAAAGTATTATATTGCATTTAACTTATTTGATTTCTAAATATCAAATTCTCACAATTTAAATTTTATTAAATAATCAAAACCTATTTTCCAAATAAAATCCCCAAATTCCTATTTAATTAATCAAATTATTATTTACTATAATCTAACAAAGTTACATTCATAAATGTTCATAATGTTTCTATAATTTAACAAAGCCTGAACATACTACAAAACACATAAAATCGCATGTATAAAATATGGCCCATCAGCCTGTATACTAGATCATAAACACAAATAATACTAAAAAAATTATTTCTTGAATAAAGGGCATTCAAGTTCTTGTGCTACTTTGGTACTTCCTCAATATCATGCTTCCTATGAATGTTGCGTTTAGCCACCAAGTGATTTAAAAAAATACTGCCATAGAAGCTTTAGGACGTATAAAGCTAATAATACAACTCCAATTCACAATGTTCCCTCTATAGGAGGAACACAATCATTGGTGCATATATATTACCAACCAACGCATTCTTATGTGAAATATACGAAGATCTACCTCTTTCATATGAAACACAGTTTACATCATCATTTTGCAAGGTTAAAGTATCAATACAATTCATGGCATAAATTGAATCGATGGTAATATTACTATCTGACTTGATGATGTGTTTTGGACTTGGTCGCTAGACTTTGTGTCAGATATTATAGTAGTCTCAGAATGTGTTTCTTTATTTATTTTTCCTATTATCCTATAGAATCAGTTAGAATGATGTTATACGACATTTTCTTATCTTTATTATATTTCCAACAATGCGTTGAATCAATTGCTTCATCCTTTTTAACAAGAATTTCATCACAGTCATCGAATCTAGCGGGTTGTGTAAATTATCTTTAGGACATGGTAGCCTTTGGGGCCCACGAACCAAAGATGGTTGTTCATCGACAATTAAATCTCTTGGTGGAATTCTTATGTCACGTTTCTTGCCTTTGTCGCCCCTTATACTTTACAGTTTTCTAATTGGTTGATTTTAGTTAGTGTGTATTTACCGCTGTAGTTTACAAACCAATATCAAAAACTGGATATAATATAGTGCAATTCTGTTAAGTCCAAAAGGTTATGATACATTGATCCGAATTCTTAATATAATCTCATAGATTTAGTGCTGGCCCAAGCGGGTTGTGTCAAGTATCGTTTTCAGTACAAAATGTAGCGCTGCCAATGCTGTTTTGGATAAAAGAACATTTCTATAAGTTCCCATAATTCTGACTATTTTTCGTATAGCGGTACTGTTCTGATTACCAAAATATGCTATCAATGTTATGCCCATGTTTGATCTTATTCCATTAACCTTTCAATAAATGGTGTGTTGGATACCATGAAAAAAAATAGGATCCAATTTCTCATTATTTAAATCTATATATTACAAAATAGATAAATTACCATGCTAAAAATTATATAACTCATTATTACTTATTATGTTGTAGTGAATTTAATCTATTTACTGGTGTAAAATTGTGAACAAGTTATTTTATAGTTTCTATTAGTTATGATGATAACAGTTACAGACTTACACACATGCCTACCCTTTTTGTGGGGTTAAAACAAACAGACAATACCCGCTAGCTACGTCCAAAAAGTATACATAATGATATGCAGAAAACACAGTTACACATCATAACATAGCATATTCTTACATATAACTATACATTTCGTCACTGCATTGAGAAGTAACAAATTATAATAACTAAAATTGACGATGATTCGTTTTTAACTGCTGGTCATTACCAAAATTTATACGGTCACAAATTATTTAACTAGTGGAACAAAATACATATAATAGTGACAGTTTGTATGGTCGAATTTGCCAAATAAATAAAGCTAAAAACTTGTTTTAATTTAGAAAGTACTAAACTAAACAAGGTTAGGTTTGGAAATATAAGCTTGTAAATATACTAGAGATGCAACCAAAGTCAGTAAGGTAAAAATATAAACATATATTTTAATCATTGGTTAAATAAAACTAAACACACTCAAGACAACCCATTCTCACACAAATCATATAGAAAATAAACCGAACAAAAACGAAAGTAGGAGAATCATAGCAAATAATAAACTAGGAAATATTAGCAAAATCAGTAAATTACCTAACTAAGAAACAATGAACTAAGAAATATTAGCAAAATCAGTAAATTTACCTAACTACGATATGCCCAAAATATGCAGGATCCAGCAACGCCTTATCTTCTCCTGTAAAAGACGATGCGTGCGAGATGCCCAAAACAGCAGCGCCGCGACAGACGATGGTGGGAAATAAAGGGAGATTTAGTGGTCGATGGAGGAGTCGCGGATATGGGAGAGATGGGGTTGTCGAGCGCGGTGGAGAGGTAGGCCAGATTTTTCAATTAAAAGAGGGAAAAGGAAAGGAGGCGTAATGGAAGATAGAATGAGAGTGGAGCAAATGCGCGGAAAATTTTTATTTCTACCGCGTTCGTTTTGGGCAGCGTTTTACAAGTTGTTTTTTTGGTTTTTTAATGATCCATATAGATAATCGCAGCCTATTTAGTAAAACGCTACTAGACTATGCTACTAAAAATATATTTTCTTGTAGTGTATAGAAGTCAACGATGAAATCTCAAGAATGCAATGTCAGACATCCATCCATACAAGTTCGTTATGGGACTGAACGAAACCGAAGGCACTCTCCTACTACATCATGTCGGGAATTAACCCTAGGATGAGTAGCGAGAAGTCTTTGCAACCCAAAGAATTTCAGAAATGAAGAGGCCACTTCTACTTTAATATTTGGGAGCTAACTAGAATTATCGACAAGCAGTGCTTTCATCCCGAAAATCACTGGTCTTCATTCTTCATTCTCTCTATCAGGACTTTATTTTTCGAACGCATACATTGGTTCGAAGTGGTTTTCAGATAGGGATTTCCTTAGATCTGACCCCGGTTCCTTCGATCCAAACATCGATAAAAAGAGGTTTTTTGAATAGGGAATCATTCTTTAACTGATTAAGTTCTTTTCTTATCAAACTCTCTTTTGGAGATATATAACTTTTAAAATACTTCTTTCCGGTATATATGGGATAATTAAATCTCACTTATCAAAACCTTTGATTACTTAAAACCTTTTTAAACTTGGAATAATTCGAAATCATTTCAGTTTACACTCAGGAAAACATTTTCAAAATCATTTCATTTAAATCTTAGCAAAGATTTCTTAATTCAAAACTCAAAATTTGATTGAGTTAAAACCATGTTATCTAGGATGTCAATCCCAAAATCAGTAAATATTAAGTGAACAGAATCTATAGAAATCATCCAATTCTACTCAATATCAATTCCCGTATTCAACAAATACTTTGGGCGGAATAACGGTGAAATCACCTTTTAAATTCCACTAATAGTATGAGTTCCCTCTTTGAGTTTTAACACCGAGTATAAGAAGATCATCTCTACAAAATCCAAATTGTTTAAATCTTAAAAAATATTTTTCTTTATCTTTTTGAAATTTCGATCCGAGTAAATCAAATTTACTATCCCTTCCGTCGGGCCAGTCTGGATAGCCAAGAAGAGCAGGAAACTGGTTTTCCAAACTCAAGCCTATACACTATCTCTCTTACACCCATAAGGCGGTCAAGTTATTTGATCGACTCTAAATCATTAAAACATTTTAATCATTTCATAAATCCTTCAAATTACCTTTAAAAAAAATTATTAATCATTTAAAACATTTATAAAATAATTGGAAAAGAATTGTTAAGTTTAACACTATATTTCAAAAGTTATAGAAAAGTGCTCGAAAAAGTGCTGCGGAAAGTGCTTTTAAGCTATATTTATCAAAACGACTTTTTATTATTTGAAAATTCATTTTTATTACTCAAATCATTTTTAAAACATTTTAAAAGATTTATTCCATATTTTAAAACCATTTAAAACATCATTTCACAAGAAATCCAATTTTGGATTCCGAACTGCAAAATCCGGATTTTTCCAAAACTTGTTTTACTCATATTTCAAAACCTACTTATTAAAATATCGATTTTCCTTCTTCGTTGGAAAACTATGGATATAATAGTTTGAAAAATTCTTATCTCGAAGAATTCCAAGCTATACTCCAACTTTTACACTTGTTTGACTTTTATAGTGCGAAATCGCGAACTTCCGTTACACGACGCGCTTATTTTTAACTAAATTTTCCATTTAATTTCAGACTTCACCAAAACACTTTTAAATGTTTATAAAACATTTCAAATAAATTTTAAATCATTTTTAGGAGGTTTAACAATTCCATATACACCATTTCATTAATTCAAGGAAAGTGATTTCCTTTGTGTTTATCGACGTGTATATTCGTGACTTACATATAATTTCAACATTCATATAAAAACAACCAAACTTGATGATCAAAGCATATTAAACATCCATTTGCAAACATCATATCATCATCCAACATATAGTATAATAATTTAGGAGTTCTCACCATTATTGCTTCATAATTTTGCTAACCGGACAATAGCTCCATTACGATAGCATGGAAGCTTTTGAAATTGGTCCTTAGACCCTTGAGAAGGCTCGGCCAAGACTTGAAGAGTATAGCCAAAAGTATGAAAGAGAAGTGGTAGGGGTTCGACCTTAAATTCACAAAACTAGACCCGGAAATAGGTCATCTTCTCTCTGATTTTTGACCCTCTTACTCTCAAAATTTGAAAAAGCTGTTAATCAGAAAGTTGTTGAAATTTCTTTTCTCTTGAATTTAAAAAAAATAAAAACTTGACTTCGATTTGTTTTGAGGAAGTTATGATCAAAAGAAGATAGTGTATTCTCGGATTCGTAAAAACAAAGCTCGAAAATGCACTGTAAAAAAGTGGTATTTTGACATAGTTAGACTCAAAATTAGTAGAAGTGCTAACCATGAAAGTTGTAGCCACTGTAATTTCACATAGTTTGATAAAAAGAATTACTTCATTTGGATATGTTTTGGAGGAGTTATACTCGAATGAAAAGGAAGTATTTTCGGCCATTAAAACTGGGCTCGAAAATGCTTTAGAGGAAAAGGAGTTTTAAGCATAGCTAACTTTAAAATGGGAAGAAGTGGCCAACTAGAAAGTTGTAGCCACTAAATTTTTGAATGGTTAAAAGAAAGAGTTTCCTCATTTCGGTCAGATATGAGGAAGTTAGGCTAGAGTGAAGAAGGTGAAAAATGTGATGAGAGGGTGGGCTATTTATAGCCAAAGGAAGAGTGTAAAAGAATACATACACACATCATCACTTCATGGATTCTCCAATACACTTTCCCCCTCCCTAGGCACGGCCATTATCAACCCTCCATGTGCCCATCACTTCCATCCACTTCATGTATGCAAAAGTTGACTTTTGTAAGCTTAAGGAGGAAGCTTACTTAAAATATCTTTGATTTTTGTATTATGTATGTATTTTTAAGTGTATAAGTACATATGTATGTATACATATGCTCATGTGCATGTTAGTGGATGCATTTGTATGTTACATATGTGTACATGACATATAAACAACGTTGCATTGATTCCAAACAACTTTCGTTCGATAAACCGTTGCCAGTTGGAGAACCGATTTCCGGTCACATTTTCACTTAACGTACATATATTTGTAAAAAAAATTGAAAAACATTTTCTTATCATTTTAAATGAATTAAAATGATCATATTTTAATTATGAAACCATATAAATTAATATTAACAATTATTTACAAAAATTGATATTATACCGATAAAACGATATTGATTTTTCCTTATATTTTCAAATCAAATATATATCTTTATAAAACTATTATAAATGATTTATTATCACTTTATAACTATTCAAAATGAATTATCATCATTTAAAATAATTGTTTGGATAACTAAAATAATTATTAACTCATTAAATCTTAATTTAAATTAAATAAATCAATTATCATATTTAAGGGCATTACTAACAATATCAAAAACACATTTTATTTTCAAAAACAAATCAATTTATTTTATTTTATATTATTTTTTAATTATAAAAATAAGTGTATGTATCTAGCTCCGTGCATGACGTTTTACGATTATAGAGCAGTTTATCTATAAAATAATTTTCGGCCATTTTATTGATTTACATTTCGAGGAAAATATTTTTGTAAATACTTATTCAAAATAAAATTACTATTACTTATTTTCACTCAAAACAATATTATTTGTATTATCAACCTTTTTATTTTAATAAATCTAAAAATAAATATGATTTATCAGAGTGATAAATTTGTGGGTCGTTACAAGTAAACTTCGATCGATGACATTCTCTAAGAACTTCTTTCCTTAGGTCACCAACATCTGGAACACACAATCGTCTTTTCTTCCTTAACCATCCATTCTGGTCGAGATAAAAATCCTTCAAATCATAAAACTCGGTTCCACCTTCTAATCTTCTAATTCTTTTAGCTAGCAATGGATCATCTCTTTGTTTAGAAGCAATTATGTCGATCAATACTGGTCGAACTTCCGAACAAGATAACATTGCCGTACTCTGACTATAACTGACAGTCGACCTTAATTGCACACTACAAGTAGTCAACGCTTCCAAAACTTTCTATTCAGCCAACATAGCTAACACCACATTCTGATTTTTCCTACTAAGTGCATCTACAACTTTGTTTACTTTCCCCAGTGTGTACTCAATTCCAAAATCATAAGCAGCAAAAAACTCTAACCACATATGTTGTCTCATATTCAACTCCTTCTAAGAGAATAAGTATCTTAAAGACTTATGATCCGTATACAACTCGAATCTTTCTCCTAAAAGGTAATGTCTCTACACCTTCAAAGTAAATAGTACAACAGCCAACTCTAAATCATGAGTCGAATATCTAACTTCGTGTTGTCTGAGTTGTTGAGAAGCATAGGCGATCACTTTACTCCTCTGCATTAATAAAGCACCTAGTCTAGTTCCACACGCATCAGTATACAACACCAAATCTTGATTCCCATCCGAAACCACTAACATGGGTGTGTTGGTTAATAAATGTTTCAGCTTCTGGAATGCCTCCTCGCCTTTATCTGTTAAAACATACTTCATGTCCTTTCTCGTTAGTTTAGTCATTGGTGCTGCTATACGAGAGAAATCCTTGATGAATCTCCAGTAATAGCCAGCTAGACCAAGAAAACTCTTTATCTCAGTTACCATCACGGGTCTCTTCCATTTATTAACTACTTCTCTCTTAGATGGATCTACTGACAACCCTTTTTTGAGACTACATCATCAAGAAATTTCACCTCCTTCTCCCAAAAATGACACTTTGAAAACTTCACTTTTAGTTGATGCTGCCTCAGCATCTCAAGCACTATTCTAAGATGAATCTCATGATCTCTTTCATCCTTAGAACATATCAAAATGTCGTCCATGAATACCAATACAAAACTATCCAAATGCTCTCAGAAAATCCAGTTCATTATGTCTATGAAGAGGTGCATTAGTCAATCCGAATGGTGTTACTAACCGCTCGTAGAAACCATATCTTATTCTAAATGCCTTCAAAGAAATTCCATCTTCTGCCACCCTTAGTTGATGGAATCCTGTTGCCAAATCCAATTGGGAAAACACTTTGGCTCCACTCAACTGGTCAAATAAATTATCGATTCTCGGTAGGGGGTATCGGTTCTTTATCGTCTTTTCATTCAACTTATGATAATCTATACACAATCTTAACAACCTGTCCGGTCTCTTCACAAAAACCATGACCGCTCCCCAAGGCAAACTTCTTGGTCTAATAAAACTCTTTCCCTCTAAGTCCACCAGCTGCACCTTTAACTCCTTCATCTCCATAGGTGTCATTCTTCTAGGTGGTCTACATACTGGTTCAGCTCCACGTACGAGATCTATTCGAAACTCTAAAGCTCGTTTCAATGGTAGTCGCGTACCAGGCTCAAAAACATCTGCAAATTCTCTAACCACGAAAACCCGATTCAACTTATCTTCATCCTCTATTACACCCAATAAAGCACAAATATCAAAACTTGGATTCACTACTGAGTATATAATTCGGCCGCTACTATTATGGTGTCTTAGTGATATTTTCCTATCTTGGCAAAATATCCTTGCATCATATTTACTTAGCCAGTCCATACCCAAAATAGTCTCAAAGCCCACAAAATCAAACACATGAAAACTGCAGGAAAATATATGATTTAATAATGCAAACTCTAAATGGTCACATCTCATCCCTAGAGTTGCATACCCTCCTATTGGATTTGCAACCCTTAAGGAATTAACTAGGTAAGAGGATTCAGGTTAAGCTTATCTACCAAACAATGAGATATAAAAGAATGTGATGCACCAGTATCAAACGGTATTCTAACAGGTATACTATGAATCAAAAGTGTACCTCCCATCATAGCTTTCCCTTTCTCCTCAACTATTGGTCTCGAGGTAGCCCGCTCCAAAGAAAATACTTTTCCTTTTACTGCCAATTACCAATTCCGGACGTTTTTTCTTGCAATGTCCTACTTGATCACAGTTAAAGAACTTAATGTTCTTTTTCCCGACAACTTTCTTTCCCTTGCCAGTTCGGCACTCATTAGCATAATAGCCTTTTTTTGTCACACTTGTAACACATAACCTTAGACTTTCCTTTCTTGGCAGTTGCACCCTTTTGATCTCCCTTCTTCTGGTAAAATTTTCTCTTCTGATTCTGTCTACCCTGACTTTCTGCTGGCTTGTTATTACTGAACAAAGCAAGCATCTCTTCATTTCTCAAAGCCATCTCCATGACAACGTCACATGGATCCCTGAGATGTGGTAAAGTTGCTCTAGCAAGCTCAGATCTCAGTTCGCGGATGAACTTCTCATTCCTTTTTATAACTATGTCAATGGTAGCATACCCACACCGGGACAACTCCTAAAATCTAGCTGCATACTCAAGCATTGTCATATCTCCTTGCACTAATTCTACAAACTTCCTCAACAGGGTTGAATTAGTGATCCTAGACATAAATCTTTCTTCAAATCTCCTTTTGAATTTAGCTCAAGTTAAAGTCTCCTCTGCTACCCCAACTGTCACACTATTCCATCGGTACAACGTAGCTCCTTGTAATTTCCTGGATGCCAATCTCCTCTTCTGTTCATCATTCAAACCAAGCTCAACGAAAATCCTTTCACAATGAAGCAACCAATTCTCCACTTCAATTGCATCCTCAATTCCAATAAATCTTTTCCCTCCAACTCTTGCATAGTCTCTACTCAATACAGCATAATTGTTGACAACTGGAACTTCCTGATTGGCTCCTCCAGCATTTCCACCAACTAACCTAGTAGCAGCTCATACTTGCATCTTGTTGACAAGGAACTGATACATTGCTTTCATATCAACCGGTGGTGTTCCTACACCTACGTTAGCAGCTATCTATCGACCCAGATTTCTCCTAGTGTTGGGCCTGACATGTTCAGTGGTAGTGGTGCTTCCTCTATGGAGGTTCACTCTTCCGTTTCCTGCCTACATATCTTACTCTCTTAAATTTGCATTCGAACCTTAGTAAGTTATAAAAGAACGGTCTAAGAGAGAGGGAGAATAGAGATAAAGTGTGTACTTATATATAGTAAATACAAGTACGTTACTATAGCATCATCCCACAACCCAATCTTATTCTCTAATCATTAAGATTATGTTCTCAAAACTCTTTTTTAAGTTCAAAAATTCATTTGGTTTTACATAAACCTATGCTATGATACCAAGTTGTAACATCCCTCATTTTGAGGTCCGAAACTAAGCACCATAGATACTGCAGTCATCTATAGTATTAATTTCTGATGACAAAGTGTGGTCGTATTAATGGTATCCTTAATATCAGAAGCATAAGAATATGATATAATTTTAAACATAATTTCCAAAGCAAACCTTCACATTTCATTTCAAATATATATTTCATATTCATTACATAAACCCTAACGTTGTCCAAGTTTAGATAAAATATAATTATTACAAATTACTCCAAGAGCAATATATGAAGATGCCCCCTTGGTTGATCAAAGCTACTAAATAGATATATATATTTATTTATTTACTGTCAATACATTCATATAACAACTGACATAACATGGCGGATAATAAAAATAGATGGACTCCTATATAGGTAGTTATGCCTTCTGCACATCTCCGAAAGCTTTATTCGCCAAAACCTACTTAACTTGTAAAGCCCGTACTCCCGACCTACTCAAATCAATTTTTGAGCACGAGGAAAACTTAAACTTCGAGTTAGACGAAAAGCCTAGTATAAATAATAATATGTCGTCTCGGTTTATAGATATTCAGTGAGACCACGCCGCTGAGCGGAACGAGTTTTCTCCTCGCTAATATCTTTTAAAAATATATCTTTTGCAATTCAAAATCCTACAACCAAAATGGTTATAATAAATAATATAAACAATAATGTGCATGTGTGATACATAGGTAAGTCAAATTAGTGGAGTATCAGTCCCATTGTTTAGTTTTTACCGGGTAAGTACCAACTTATATGGCTAACCTTGGCCTGCCAGGTATACCAAATTTCTAACTAACTGTTAGAAGAATACTGAACGGTCTATCCAAATACACTTATCCTAGTGTTTACTTGACTCCATGTCAATCACATAGTTTTTCTAAGCTTACTATGAACCTAGAGGTTTGCAGGCCAACCTATAACCTATCCTATATGTATATATTTCTTTTTGTGTGTAGACCTACCTTTTGTCTTACTCTTGATAAAGCCCTACACACTGGAATTTTGGACTAATATCAACTAGTGCTAACAGCTGAAGTATAAGGCGCTACCCTACACCGGTCCCATTGGGTTTTTTAATCCCTGAGTCAATTCATCCTATCACGGTCTATCCAAAAGTGATAAGAACAATAATTTATTTAGTAAAATTTTGGACTAAATACCCTTTTCTATTTCCTTTAAAATACTTTCTTTATAAATGATTTAACCCTTGAAATCGTACTTTCAAAACAAGGAAAATACAGCCCTTTACTATATGTAAATAATTATGCCATGATATACGCTTTAATAAAAATAATATTAATGAAGTTCGAGGTCATATAAGGTCATCGCCTTACAAAACCATACGCTATAAAGCCAAAACGATATAAAGTCGTTATATTGATAAAATTACGACAATGATATAGTCGACAAGGGCCTTCGCCCCTCAAAACATAAACTAAAACAATAAAACTATATATATTGATAATGCTCGGCGTCATTATCGCCACTGGGGTCATCGTCCTTCTTAAATATAAAATATGATAAAGCCTTTAACTTTGGAGACATAAAGAAGATGGCAGAAACGTCGTACTTCATAAAACATTGGCTTCCTAAGGTATAAAACTTGGTTTATGTTAACCCACCTTTTGCCAAGGCAGTATACAGGATGGTTTAAACCAACAGGCTTCGAGATTATCGAGGCGATGAGTCAAGAGTGATGATTGTAGGACCCAGAAATTAAGTACAGATAATAACATGAAGTTAAGATTGAATGGAATTGATAGCTATGCAAGGCAGAATATACGAAGTATGAAATATGGTTCAACACATTGGAGCAAGTGCATTTCGATAGAAAACAATTAATAACTCAACAACCACAAGAGGGATCGAAGTAAAACTCTAGAAACGGGAAGAGGGGACCCTAGGGAGTTCACCTTAGGGGTTGCACCCCAAAACATGCAACTTGAAGGGATCAGTACCGATCCCTCCATAGGGGTCGACACTCTTCTCTTGTAGGGGTCGGCAATATTCAAATTCTGCCAGTGATTAGTCAATGTCTCAATATCCACTGATCCAATTGACATGAAACTTAGAGCACAAGCTAATAACAACATATGAAACACCCCAGAGGGATCGCATATCATTTGGAGCAAGTGGAGGGATCGTTACCTATCCCTCCATAGGGATCGACTATAATCAGCCTTCACAACTTATTGCAACAAAGGTTAATCAATAACTCAATTTCTACTAATCCAATTGGCGTGAAACTTGGAGGCTAAGCATAATACAACATAGAGAAGCTTCTTTAGGGATTGCATGGAATTTGGAAGAGATTAGAGGGATCGATACCTATCCCTCTAGAGGGATCGGCAGAAAACAGAATTCAAGCAACACCACTTTACAGAAAACGCAATATCTCACAAACCGTAAGTCAAGATGGAATGAAATTGGGAGGGTGAGTAGCTAACATCATGGGGTATCCCTCATAGGGATTGTAGCCATTTGGACACATTAATAAGGAACGGTACCGAACCCTATTTTGGGCCCCAATGGGCCTGGAAATTTTGTCACGACCCAAAATCCAGCGTCCAAAAAATCGACATCAAATACCTTACTTGTATTTGTCTACCGAAGATTCAAACGTTGAACTCCAGTTCGGATGGAGCTTATAACAGCATTAGATGAATACAAACAGTGAAAACAAAAGATGATTACATTGATCATAACACAGATACAATATTTGATTACAACACCAACATCAGAGTGATATACACATGATACAACAACATGATATGACATCACAGCGGAACAACCACAAAGTCTTCAAAAAGTTTCCAACATACTTGACTTTGATAAGGTCTTCCAAAAAAAAGAAAGAGAGAGAATCCAAACTAAGCACCTTCTTCCAAACTTCAAAGCTTCCAAAACATTTCCAAACCAAAAGTTTTCCAAAATCCGATAGCTTCCAAAAGACTTCTAAATCCAAGCTAGCTCCAAAACACGGATAACCTGCTTCTAGGCTGCCCGTGTGGAAAATTATAGGCACCCAGAGTTTAGGCCTCATCTTGGTCTCAAAAACCTTCTGTCAAAATTCCAACCCGATCCGTGCAAGTCTTCCCCTGTAAATACTACAGGCATGGCATCAGAAAAGGGATCTTCTTTCTGCTTCTCTTGATCTTCAACCTAGCCTACACTCTGCCAATTTTATTCCTGGATTTTGGATTGTAACTGCAAACAAATTTCAGTATAATAAAAAAGATTATTTTGGAGGAGACATAGGTCGGAGTTAGCCGAACCACTAAATCTTGTCTCTTTTTACTTACTTTTTGATTGTTTTAATTTTGTTCTTCATTTATTTCTCTTCATAATTTTGTGATTGGATTGGATATTGGTACTTTTACATAATTGGGTGTTGGTGGTCAATTTTGATGCCAACATTTTGGTGCTTTCACTGAGAAAGCTAGCCCCTACGGATTTGGAATTCGGATTCAGAATTTGGAAAAGACCTAGAGCTTGGATTTAAAGCAATGGTTAAGCAATCTTCAAGAAGACAGGCAGCAGATAGGAGCCATCAAGAGGGGAGCCAGGAGGCTTCCTCGGGAGCTGGAGCTAATCAAACCTCTGCCTACATCAATAGGGAGGAGATGGAAAGAATGGTGAATGCTATGCAGGAACGGATGCTGAAAAGACAGGAGTAGATAATGCGGAATCTATTCTGACAGATCGAACAGGCTGGAGCTATAGGAGCTGCTAGAATGCAAAACCAAGGAGTTAGATCGATAGGAACCACCAGAGCTATGGATCAAGAAGTTGAGGCGGCAGGAGTCGCTGAAAATCAGAACCGGGAACATGGAAATGGAGTCAATGGACGAAGGAGTGGATCAGAGCAGCCGGGGGCAATCCTCAGCCATCTTAGAGAGATTGACATTGATCCCTCCAAAGGTATCGACACTGATTCTAAAAGGTTAGGGGCATGCTCCTTGGTCTGGTTGGTCGCGACATTGGAGGACTTGCAGTCGACCCCGTAGAGCTTGGTGTGAATCAAAATTTGGATGCTCGTCCGGGGAAATACGTTCTAGAATTCCATTGTGGACTCAAGGGGAAGCTTAGACATGACGATAGGAGACTACCACTGGAATACAATGACAAGTTTGCAGAGATGATCAGGCAAGCTATGCATGTAGGATTACCGAACAAGGATCTGGAGGATGTAAATAGAAGTCCATTCGCTCCTAATATCAGGAATGCTAGGAATCCACTAGAATTCAAACAACCAACACTAGAAGCTTATGATAGAAATTCAGATCCAACTATGCATATGATGGGGTATACACGGCACATGGAGGTACTGGGGGCTTCGGAAGAATTCCTGGCACGATGCTTCCCCTTGTACTTAATGGATGTAGCCGCGCTTTGGTTTAAACAGTTGGAGAGCGGTTCTATTAGCATATGGACAGAATTGGTCGAAAGATTTATGAAGCAGTTTCGGGTTCACATTACAAGACCCAAGAATATGATGGCATTGACATCAGTAAAGCAGTGAGCAGGAGAATCGCTAAATAATTTCTTAACCAGGTTCAATGCGGCAGTTGTTTCGGTGGATCGACCAGATCCATCGATGGTTTTGATGGCGGCAGTGTCAGGAGTGTCAGATAATTCATATTTTAAGATATCACTAATATGGGATCCACCGATGGATCTCATGGAATTCTACCATGAAGCATAAAGGTTTATACGATAAGAAGATGTGAAAGCTAATAAAGAGGCAACGGAAGTTAATATGGTACGGGTGGAGAACCGCCTAATGAGAACTCAGGAAAGAACAAGGGTAAATGAAACATGGATAATAGTTTTGATGGATCGAAGTGACGGAGGGGGAAGCCCAAATTCTCTTCTTACTCGGAATTGAAAGAGACCCTAGAACGGATATATCTGGATACTCGGGGATGCCTTATGTATCGAAGGCCGGCAAGGAGGGAACCCTTCGAACGTGAACGGACATCAGGAAAGCGCTACCTATTCCACGAGCTGGATGGGTATAATACACACTGCAGACGTTTTAAGGATATCATTGAGGAGCACGTGAGGAATGGTCAGTTACAACAATACGTGAGGACTCGGGCTGGGGCGGTGGAACAGGAGCAGCCACCGTCCACCTTGAATGAAAATGGCACTAGATCAAGGCATCATCATCAACTTGTCATCAATTGATCGGGATGGCATGGAATAAGTAACAATCTCCACAGTAGGATGGCTAAGTCAATTACACATGTACGGGATTGAGGATGGTGCCTAGGCATGCTCTGAGATGATGATAAACTGTAGTGCTCAGGTTTGTGAAGTTAGTTTTTCCTTTTCTTATATTTTCTTCTTGTTTGCTTTGAACTCTGGTTTATTGATTGTACGGACTCTTATTTTACATTTTGGCAAATGGACTTAGGAATGCTTAAGTTTGGATCAATGTAATAGATAACACAGGACATCAGGTATGGACTATGCCTGGCAAGGGGTAGGTCGCTTCACTCGAACGTGATGGATCAGCCACTCAGGTCGTCGAGTATGGATTGTGATCGGCAAGGATCCAAAGAGATCAAGGTCGTCAGATATGGACTATGCCTAGCAAGGGGTAGGTCACTTTGCTCGAACGCAATGGATCGGTCTACTCAAGTCATCGAGTATGGATTGTGCTCAGCAAGGATTCGGAGAGATCAAGGTCGTTAGGTATGGACTATGCCTGGCAAGGGGTAGGTCGCTCGAACGTGATGGAGCGGCCTACTTAGGTCGTCGAATATGGATTGTATTCAGCAAGGATCTGGTGAGGTTGAGGCTTTGGATTTGGCAAATGATCTGGTAAGATCACGGATTTGGCTATTGGCTTTGGATAAATATAGATTCGGCTAAGGATTTGGAATGTATTTGGAATTGGATATCGACTTGGAACAGTCATAGATTTCACCAAAGATCCGGAGAGATCGTGGTTCGGAATTAACAACGTATTAGACTCTCGATTGGAAGATACAGCTATCAATGGATTATGGATTATGGATTTCGGATTCTCAGCAATTCAAAATACACCTTCCTATCGCAAGGCATGTTTTGGGGGGCAAAGTGTTAACCCACCTTTTGCCAAGGCAGTATATAGGAGGGTTTAAACCAATAGACTTCGCAATTATCGAGGCCGATGAGTCCAGAGTGATGATTGTGGAACCTAGAAATTAAGTACAGATAATAATATGAAGTCAAGATTGAATGGAATCGATAGCTATGCAAGGAAAAATTAGGAAATATGGTTCAACACATAGAAGCTAGTGCATTTCGATAGAAAATGATTAATAACTCAACAATCACAAGAGGGATCAAAGTGAAACTCTAGGAACAGGAAGAGGGGACCCTAGGGAGTTCACCTTAGAGGTTGCACCCTAAAACATACAACTTGAAGGGATCAGTACCGATCCCTACATAGGGGTCGGCACTCTTCCCATATAGGGGTCGGCTATATTCAAATTCTACCAGTGCTTAGTCAATATCTCAATATCTACTGATCCAATTGACATGAAATTTAGAGCACAAGCTAATAACAACATATGGAACACCCCATAGGATCATATATCATTTGGAGCAAGTGGAGGGATCGGTACATATCCCTCCATAGGGATCGGCTATAATCAGCCTTCGCAACTTATTGGAACAAAGGTTGATCAATAACTCGAGTTCTACTAATCCAATTGGCGTGAATTTGGAGGCTAAGCATAATACAACCTAGAGAAGCTCCCACGGGGTTTGCATGGCATTTGGAAAAGTTTATAGGGATCAGCCGAAATTAGAATTCAAGCAAAACCACTTCACGGAAAATGCAATATCTCACAAACCGTAAGTCGAAATGGCACGAACTTTGGAGTGCGAGTAGCTAGCATCATGGGGCACCCCTCATAGGGATTGTAGCCCATTTGGACACACTAATAGGGATTGGTACAGATCTCTATTATGGGCCCTAATGGGCCTGGAAATTTGAATATGGCCTCGTCTTGGTCTCCCAAACCTTCTGTCAAAATTTTAGCCGGATCCGTGCAAGTCTTCCCCTATAAATACAGCAGTCATGGCGTCAGAAAAGGGATCTTCTTTCTGCTTCTCTTGATCTTCAACCTAGGCTACACTCTGTCAATTTTATCTTGGATTTCAGATTATAATTGTAAACAAACTTAAGTATAATAAAATATTTTGGAGTAAACGTAGGCCGGAGTTAGCCGAACAACTATAAATCTTGTCTCTTTTTACTTTCTTTCTGATTGTTTTAATTTTGTTCTTCATTTATTTCTCTTCATATTTCTATGATTGGATTGGATATTGGTACTTTTACATAATTAGGTGTTGGTGGTCAACTTTGATGCCAACATTTTGATGCTTTCACTGAGAAAGCTAGCCCATATGGATTAGGAATTTGAATTCAGAATTTGGAAAAGATCTAGAGCTTGGATTTAAAGCAATGGTGAAGAAATTTACAAGAAGACAGACAACGGATAAAAGCCATCATGAAGGGAATCAAGAGGCCTCCTCAAAAGCAGGAGCTAATTAAACCTCCGCCTACATCACTAGAGAGGAGATGGAAACAATAGCGAATGCTATGCAGGAACGGATGCTGAAAAGATATGAGGAGATGATGTAAAATCTACTTTGACAGATCAGACAGGCTAGAGCTGAGCTGCTGGAATGCAAAACCAAGGAGTTGGAATGGTAGGAACAACCAGAGCTATGGATCAAGGAGTTGAGGCAGCAGGAGTTGCTGTAAATCATAACCGGGAACATGGAAATGGAGCCGATGGACGAAGGAATGGAGCAGAGTAGTCGGGGGCAGTCCTCGGCCATCTTTGAGGGATCGACATTGATCCCTCCACAGGGATCGGCATCGATCCCCAAAGGCTAGAGGGAATGCCCCCGGGTCTGGTTAATCGCGATGCTGGAGGACCTACGGTCGATCCCGTGGAGCTTGGTGTGAATCGAAATTTGGATGCTCGTCCGGAGGAATACGTTCCAGAATTCCCTCGTGGACTCGGGGGGCAACTTGGACATGATGATAGGAGACCACTACTAGAAGACAATGACAGGTTTGCAGAGATGATCAGGCGAGCTATGCATGGAGGATTAGTGAACAGGGATCTGGAGGATGTAAATAGAAGTCCATTCCCTCCTAATATCAGGAATGCTAGGAATCCACCAGAATTCAAACTACCAACATTGGAAGCTTATGACTTAAAGTCGGATCCAACTATGCATATGATGAGGTATACACGGCACATGGAAGTGCTGGGGCTTCAGAAAAAGTCCTGGCACATGGCTTCCCTCTATACTTAATGGATGCAGCCGCGCTATGGTTTAGTCAGTTAGGGAGCAGTTCTATTAGCACATGGACGGAATTGGTCGAAAGATTTATGAAGCAATTCTGGGTTCATATTACAAGACCTAAGAATGTGATGACATTGACATCAATAAAGCAGTGGGCAAGAGAATTGCTCAAGAATTTCTTAACCAGGTTCAATGCGGTAGTTGTTTCGGTGGATCGACCAGATCCATCGATAGTTTTGATGGGGATGGTGTTAGGAGTTGCGGATAATTCAGATTTTAAGATATCACTGATATGGGATCCACCAATGGATCTTGAGGAATTCTACCACGAAGTAGAAAGGTTTCTACGACAGGAAGATGCAAAAGCTGATAAAGAGGCAACGGAAGTTAATATGGTACAGGGTGGAGAACCGCCCGGTGAGAACTCAGGAAAGGACAAGGGTAAATGGAACATGGATAATAGTTTGATGGATCGAAGCTACGAAGAGGGGAACCCAAATTCTCTACTTACTCGAAATTGAATGAAACCCTATAACGAATATATCTGGATACTCGAGGGCACCTTTTGTATCAAAGGCCGGCAAGGAGGGAACCCTCTGAACGTGAACGGATATCAAGTAAGCGCCGCCTATTCCATGAGTTGGATGAGCACAATACAAATGACCGCAGTCATTTGAAGGATATCATTAAGGAGCACATAAGGAATGGTTGTTACAATAATATGTGAGAACTCAGGCTAGGGCAGTGGAACAGGAGCAGCCACTGTCCACCTCGAATGAAAATGGCACTGGATCAACGCATCATCGTCAACTTGTCATCAATTGATCGGGATGGCATGGAATAAGTAACAAACTCCGCAGTAGGACGGCTAAGTCACTGACACATGTACGGGATCGATAACGATCCTTAGGCATGCTCTGAGATGATGATAAACCGTAATGCTCGGGTTTGTGAAATCATTTTTTCGTTTTCTTATATTTTCTTCTTGTTTGCTTCGAATTGTGGTTTATTGTTTGTATGACTCTTATTTTACATTTCAGCAAATGGACTTAGGAATGTTTAAGTTTGGATCGATGTAATAGATAACATAGGTCTTCAGGTATGGACTATGCCTGGCAAGGGTAAGTCGCTTCGCTTGAACGCGATGGATCGACCTACTCAGGTCGTCGAGTATGGATTGTGTTTGACAAGGATCTGGAGAGATCAAGGTCGTCAGGTATGGGCTATGCCTGGAAAGGGGTAGGTCGCTTCGCTCGAACGTGATGGATCGGCCTACTCAAATCATCGAGTATGGATTATGCTCGGCAAGGATCCGGAGAGATCAAGGTCGTCGGGTATGGACTATTCTTGGCAATGGGTAGGTCGTTTCGCTCGAACGCGATGGATCGACCTACTCAGGTCATCGAATATGGATTGTGTTTGGAAAGGATCCATTGAGGTAGAGGCTTTGGATTTGGCAAACGGTCCGGTAAGATCATGGATTTGGCTATTGGCTTTGGATAGATATGGATTCGGCTAAGGATTTGGAATGTATTCGGATTTGGAAATCGACTTGGAATAGTCATAGATTTCACTAACAATTCGAAGAGATCGTGGATTTGGATTAGCAACAGATTAGATTCTGGATTGGAAAATACGGCTATCAATGGATTGTGGATTTTGGATTTTGGATTTACGACAATTCAAAACACACCTTCCTATCGCAAGGCATGTTTTGGAGGGCAAAGTGTTAACCCCCTTATGCGAAGATAGTATACATGCGGATTTAACCCAAGAAACTTCATGATTATCGAGGTCGATGAGTCCAAAGTGATGATTGTAGGAAGTAGAAATCAAGTACAGATAATAACATGAAGTCGATATTGAATGGAATTGATAGATATGCAAGGCAGAATCTTCGAAGTATGGAATATGGTTCAACACATAGGAGCAAGTGCATTTCGATATAAAACAATTAATAACTCAACAACCACAAAAGGGATCGAAGTGAAACTCTAGGAATAGGAAGAGGGGCCCTGGGGAGTTCACCCTAGGGGTCCCACCCTAAAA